>OZ010790.1:315369752-316732499 GCA_963932465.1 Maratus speciosus | reverse complement strand
TCTAGATCAAACTTTTCATCATTATCATCACACTTTTGTAGTGTGACAATTGATAAACGTTGTGACAAATAATTTTAATGACAATAACTGTGATAATTGTAAGTGTAATAATTTTGTAAAATCATTAAACAAATCAGTGGACGAAGGATTCTGTGAAAAAAAACAGCGTCACAAATCCATCTGACGATTAACTTTTGAAACTATGTTTTCACAGTATCTTTCGTCCTCCGTCTTACTTAATCATCCTACATGATTTGGCTCCATTCTCGCAATTAGACTGCCTTACAAAAATGATGAGTACTGTCAATTTAATTCTGACCACCATGTATATGCATTTAATGTAATAAATATACGTCTATTTCTTTATTCACTAATTTTAAATCAGATTTACCATAAAATTTTAATTTTATTAACTTTTAAGTAATATATAAAACAAAGTTAAAGATTTTAATTTAAAGCCCAGGAAATAAGTCAAAATATTTGCTAATAAAAAATAAAGTTCATTGGCAAAAAAAAAAAAAAAAAAAATACTTATGTAACTCGACAGGAATCTAATTTTATCAAGATATCTTAAGCATTAAATCTTCACGAATAAAACTAATCCTTTCTTTACTATAGTATCCAATTTGATATCAATTGTTTTATGCTAACTTTGTCAAGTCAAGTCAAGATTTTCCGAATTGCTTTATTTACAGTACATTTTCAAATTACAATTGTTTTAAAAATAAAATTCGTCATCAAATAATATGAGTTAGCGAGGACAATAGACGAAGATAAATATGTATTAAGAATATTTTAGATGGAGAAAAGAAAAAGAATTCAGAAGAAAAAGAATAACGCCTTATTAGGTAGCTTTCATTACAAAAAGGGATATATGGCAGCCGTTCGGAGGAAAGTTTCCGAAAGCACAAATTCCGAAATTTCGAAAAAGTTTGGTATATTTTCATCGATCAAGACCCCCAGACCCCTAAACTAAACCACCCTCCGTCCAAATCTTGATATATATATATATATATATATATATATCAGTGGCGTGGCGTGAAAATTTTCGGTGGTCATCGCAATTATTTAAGTTTGTGGTGAAAAATTATTAACTCTAAAATTCAATGGTTGAATGTTCAAAAAAGAAACTTTAAATCTTACCTTCTCTTATACATGAACTCCAAATGTTCTGCTAAAACTGGATCGTAGAGTTTTAAAAGCTTATTAAGAGTTTTAAAATATTGCTTGGTCATCGCCGCATCCAGCGATGACCGGACGCCACGCCACTGATATATATATATATATATTTGATATTTGTCATGTTGTAACTCTTATATTTATGAACCGACTTTGATGTAACTTCGTGAGTACATGGTACATACCAACGTTTTGACCAAGTTTGTTGGCCAGCTTCATCCGCCATTTTGTTTCAAAATGGCGGATGAATTTTTCTTAAAGTTTTAAATTTAAAATGAGATGCAAAAAAAAAAAAAAAAAAAAAAAAAATAGAAATTGTAAAAGATATTTTTATTTTGTATTTGACCTTGATACAAAAATTTCGGAGGTTTTTTTCTTTCGTCTATACCTTAAAAATGGCTGAGTTATAGCACTTTGAATTTCTAGCGTGGCTGACACTCGATCGAAACAATCTGATTTTTGTCACGCGATTTTATTAATCGATTTGGATGTGACCAGGCATGTACATAGTATATAGCTAAGTCTCGACGAAGGTCGTTGTCCAGCTTCATCCGCCAACTTGTTTCAAAATGGCGGCCATTTAAAAAAATAATTAAAATGAGGTACCAAAAAATTAGAAATTGAAAAAGGTTTGTTATTAAGTGTTTGACTTCGATACAAGGATTCCGGAGCATTTTTTGTTTTGTCTTTATCTTAAAAAATGGCTGAAATGCAGCAGTTTGAATTTCTAATGTGGGTGGCATTTTAAAAAATCTGAATCTTTGCATGCGACAGCACTTGCATATATCAACCGATTTCGATGTAAATGAGCAGGAATTACTAAGCTCTCTACCAAGTTAACTGTTTAGCTTCACCCATCATGTTATTTTAAAATGGCGGACTCTTCAATACATTGCCGAATTTAGCAACCAAATATAAATTAAAATATTTACATTAAAATCACAGACAATACATTAAACAATTAAAATTATTACATAAAAACACTAAAAACATATTAAAATTGGGACGTTTCGGATCATCACGATCCCTCCTCAGCCAATTATAAACGTTAAGTCAATACTATCAACAGCTACAAGAAAAACACAACAGAAAGTCATCAATTTCAGGTTACAGTTAAAATAAAATAGAATACTCAGCCGGCGCAGATGCAGCTTCCTTAATCGCTAAATCCTTGGTTTTAGTATACCAAACCGACCATTTTCCAAATTTTAATAAAGCTTTTGTAATCCGATCCGGCTGCAACAATTACGCAGGGAGAGTGTTTTTAGAGGCCTGGCATACTAAAACCAAGGATTTAGCGATTAACGAAGCTGCATCTGTGCCGTCTGAGTATTCTATTTTATTTTAACTGTAACCTGAAATTGATGACTTTCTGTTGTGTTTTTCTTGAAACTGTTGATAGCATTGACTTAATGTTTATAATTGGCTGAGGAGGGATCATGATAATCCGAAACGTCCCAATTTTAATATGTTTTTAGTGTTTTTATGTAATAATTTTAATTGTTTAATGTATTGTCTGTGATTTTTATGTAAATATTTTAAAGATGGAATTCAGACGTAATAATTTTGCTTATATAATTAAATATAAATTAATTTAAATAAATCCAGCTTGGATAAAGCTCACTAATTTCGCGAAATCTCATTTATATTCAGTTTTGATGTAAACTAGCATTGAATCTTCTATAATCGGGTTCCATTAATTTAAGCTTTGTGTGTTTGAATAATATAAACTGACTTTTTAAAAATAGCGAATATGAAAGCTGTCTCTTCCTCCCGGCACAAGCCGGAAGGACTTTTAATAGCTCACATCAATCTCTTGCAATTAGTTTAGTATTAGAAGTATTAATATTAGAATCTTATATTATTATTGAATATTTTAATATAATTGTCATTATTCAATAAATTATATTATTTTAAAATACTTTGTAGTGTTTACAATATAAGGTTTCCTCTCATTTAAATTTAGAAAAGTATATAATATTTTTTCTTCGTTTAGTGACTGGAAAAAAATTACTACTATGATTTTAAAATAAATATATTATACGTTACACTGTAATTGTTGAGTGGAGCGAAAATACAATTTTATATATTAAGTAATTGCAGGTTAAATTATTTAGAAGATGTTTTACTCACATTTATCTAAAAAAGATACGCTGTAATGCATAATGTTTAATAAATGAGATTTCGCGAAATTAGTGAGCTTTATCCAAGCTGGATTTATTTAAATTAATTTATATTTAATTATATAAGCAAAAATATTACGTCTGAATTCCATCTTTAAAATATTTACATAAAAATCACAGACAATACATTAAACAATTAAAATTATTACATAAAAACACTAAAAACATATTAATAAACTTATCATTAAAAATCATTAATCGGTTATTTCTGGATTTGAGAATACAGTTATTGAAAATTACTCTTAATTTAAAATTATTTAAACATTAAAATTTATAAAATATTCTAATTGATAAACATCATCTTATGAAAAGGATTCTTTTTTTTTTTCATATTTATAATTAAGTCTTTTTTCATTTTTCGAAATTTTATGATGTCCAATGTTCCTTTAAAACTGTTTTATTAAACAAAATCGCAGATGTCTGGTTCGTCTGGTATGATGCTACTGTCTTCTGTCCTACGCTTGTAGTTTTACCAATATTTAGAGAGTCGGTGAGATTTCTAGAGTTGGAAATAGGATATGACGCGATTAGGAGCGATCCATAACATTAAGGGGGTCAGGTACCCTTTGAACCAATAAAGTACATGGAAAAAAGACCTCTGTAAGAATTGCAGTCACTCTTTAACTAATTAACTTTTAATTATAAAATTGAAAACACATCTCAGGAACGATTTATTTTATCAATTAAAGGTGTTAAAAAAGGTATACACATATATAGTTTTTTTTTAATTTATTTTTAAAGATAATACAATTTTTACGAATGAATTATTCTTGTATGCATTGCGCGCATGATTTTTTCAATTTGAATGGCTGAAACAAGCCAAGTTTTTTTTAATGAGTGCAGATATAATGTGTTTTCAAAATGACCTACAATGGAAAAAATAAAACTTGCAGATCCCGAGAAAAAAAAAATTTCTTAAAGAAATTCGAAATATCGAGATTTTTTTTATACAAAAGTAGTCGTGAACTCTAAACTTCTTACTTGAGAAACATAATAATAGGTCATTTTGTGCTTATGTACGTTTAATACATCCACCAGAAATTTCGTGAAATTCTAGATAACCGTTTTTCAGAAATCGTGCGCGCAATGATCAAAATCGCTGTTTTGAGAAAACTGGCTTTAAAGATTGAATCACCCGTTGATCATATAGCAAAAGCTTAAAGTGTTTTACACATAATTTCTCTTCTAATGCGAATTTTCGTATGGGGTTTGCTTTTAAATGTTTCTTAAGAATCATATTTAATTATAAGCTATTTAAAAAAAAATCGATTTTTGGACGGTTCAAAGGTGACCTGACCCCTTAAGTGGATTCGCCACATTTTCTGATGCTACAACCCAAAAAAATCGGTCACAGTGCCTTGAAAATGTGCAGATTATCTAAGAGTGATATTTGACGCAATATTTAAATCAACTTTATCACCGGTGCACAGTGGGACGTTTTGACGATCTAGGTGGACAAAATTATTTCGTTGAAGTTTAATTAGTTTTTGCTGTTTTTTTTAATGCATCACAATTAAAATACTCAAAGAGTGCTAAGTATTTGGTTATTTAACAACAATGTCTTAAAATAAAAATACAAGATGCCCACTAAATTCCGTTCCCACCGTGTTAACTGCTGAACGACTGCATCTATATTCATAATCGTGGTGTCTAGGTATAGTAAAGATTCTATGCGCTACTAAATGAGACCACTTACAGCATCACCCGAGACAAAATGGGGGCATTAGCGTTCCTATCGCGGAAACGGATCGAAATATGGGATAAAAGTGAATGACGACACCTTGTGAGCATAAATGCTAAATAAATCTCGTTCTGAATATGAATCTCGTTTTGGAGATAGGAATCTTCTGGAATTCCGGAACTCAGCTGTTTTGCACCAGGTGGCACTGGAAGTGGTCTCAGCTCTTAGCATATAGTTACTTTACTATACCTTGACACCACTTTTATGACTATAGCTGCAACCGTTCGGCAATTAAGACGGAAGGCCCTTAGTGGGCACCCTGTATAATGCATTACAAATAATGGCGTTAAACATACTTATTTTACAATTAAGTAAAAAGCAATTTAATGCACACATGTAAGTTACATTAATTTCTTTTTTGCATTGTTGTCTACTAAGCATTGCTCGAGAAATTTGTGTAGACATCCTGAAAAATATTTTTTTTAAATAAAATCATATTTAAAAAAAACTTAATGTTTTGTGGTACCTTGTAAAACACATAAATGCTACCAAAATTACTTTCGGTTGAAAAAATGCTGTTGTGTGAATAAATAACCTGTATAAATTTTATTAAATTTGAAATAAAATTTCTGCATATAGACAGTAATGTATCCTAAATTTTATGTATCCCTATAAAATAGATACAACTACTACGCACTTTGTTTTCAATTTAAAAAATGCTATTGTATATCTCAATAACCTATAGTAACTTTTTAAAAATTTAATGAAAATTTTTGCTTTTTAGCAACAATCTTTCCGCTATCTTTTGTGTGACCCTGTAACAAATGCATAATTTCTATGTTCGTCAAATTATAGTTTAACAAAATTGTCATCGGAAAAACACATGTAGGCAAAGTTTCAGTTCAATCAGATAAATGAAAGAGGTTTAAAATTGTCTTGCAAGATTTGAACTAATCTTTTATGTGGCCCTGTAAAAAAAGCGTAACTGCAACGTTCCATAAAATATAATAATATTGTCATCAGAACTACATATCTTGAGCAAAGTTTCAGCTCAATCAGATTATTAAAATTAGTTTAAAAATAACTTGCAAGTTGTAATCTAAATTTTTGTGAATTCCTGTAGAAACAGTATTCTAAACAAAGTTCTATGTTTTTTAAATTATAATAATATTGTATTGTCATTCAATTTACACATGTTTCCATTGTTTCGGCTCAATCGGATATTTAAAAGTGGTTTAAATTTGACTAGCCTGATTTGAACTAAACATACATACATGTACTGTCAGTTAAGATGATGCTTCTTTATTAATAAAAACTTAAAGATCTGGAGACATCTGCAGGAGTTTTTTTTTAATTTTCAATACTTAAGGAAAGGTACTTTGATTTTTAAAAATTCTTATTGCTGAATGATGCTAAATAATATGTTAAGAGTCAAGATGAAATTTGTAAATAAAATCAGTGATCGTCCAGAATTACAACCTTTCAGAAAAGCGGTTAAGCGGGTTTAATATTGCTTATTTTCAAACAAAAATGAGTTAAATACGACCTTGACAAACCTGTGACATATATTCAGCAACCTCGTGCTTTCAAATAAAACAGAATAGTCACGACGTGCTTTCAAACTTAGAGGAAGCTAGTGCAATATTTGAAACTCCACCAAATCAACTGCGCAAATGACTTCTTTACGATCATAATTAATCGACACTTCTGATTTTTTCGACAAAACTCTTACGGATCTCATAAATTCAGACATTCAGCTACCTGTACACGCGGTTTTGTCAAATTCCAAGACAATCGGAAAAATGAATTTGGCCCAGCTATATCACCAAAACGTCCCACTGTGCGGTGTGTTGAAACCGTTTGCTGCCATTGTTTTGTCCCAGTGACTCGAGGTAGAATGGCGGTACTATTAAGTTTTTATAACTAGCAGACACTGGATATCAGAAATCACACAGCAAATTCATCATCTTTTTTTCGATTAGCTACAGTAGTAACCAATTTCGGTTGGTGTGTTTGCACAATTAATTCCATTATTTAGTTACAAGTATTTGTATGCGGCTTTCTAAGGTAGAATAGTGCCTCCAAAGATTAAAAATTCGACTTAAAGTTGTCTTTGACTTTATATGATGCTAGAACTGCTCATGAACTTCATCTGACAAAGCTTTTTCTTCTCCGAACTCATACAGCATTGTGAAGTCAGAGATCGATAAATAAGTTGCCATGCTTACAAAAAGTCAAAACAAGTTTAGGGATAATACTCCCTCATGCTCAATACTCATGTCTTTCCTTACAATTTTCCTTAGTATGAAAATCCTTGGTTGCTTTAATTAAAGACTCTTTTTATTATTATTATTTGGCTGAAGTATGAATAGTTTTCATTGAAATAATTTCTCATGCAAAACATTCTTTTTTCTATTTAACATAGTTACGATTCATTACATTTTAAATTTGAAGGCTAATGTTTTTTTTTTTTTCCTTTCTTTAATAATATGTCTAGAAAGGAATATAGAAAATTAGCATTGCATGTAAAGAGATTACAACTACTTGAAAAGGAATGTTCGTAAATATTTTTAATACATTTAATTGCTATATATTAGTGTTACAAATTGTAATGATAATTGCTAGTACATTAAATAATTTACAGTTATGTTATCATGCATTCATTAACTTCATAAATGATGCTTATATTATTATTATACGTCCATTAAAGTTTCCACAAGTAACGTCCAACAGTGAACATAATAATAAATCTTTCAAAAAATGTAGTGTTTGATTTCTAGAATATGACTTTTAGAACCGGCATACACACTCAAAATGTAAAAACGACTCAAAAATATTGAGCTACAAAAAAGCTTTATACATTTATATTTTCCATCATATATATTTTGAAATATTTTGACTTATTTTCTTTTTTTCATTTCGCTTTGAAATATGAAGAGATTAATGTAGGATCACGAAATGTGGTCTTCTGAGTATTTCAACCAACATGTCACTGAAAATGAAAAACTGAAAATGAATTTTCGAAATGTCTTTCAACCTAATAGCGTTCTTCGTGGAATTCGTTTGTTATACATTTCCTATTCTAAATTCCTGAAATAAATTTATAACAAATGGTAAAATAAATCTTTACGCAGTTTTTAGGGGAGGGGGGGGGGAAGGCTCTTTGCATGGATATATGGATTTTAAATGGATAGGATTTATATAAATAAATTTGAAATAGAATAGGGGAGACTAGGGAGGCTTGACCATGGGGGAGGCTTGACCACCCATCAGTTTTCATATTTAAAAGAATTTCAGAGTTTTATCAATAGGTGACAACCAAAGCTACTGGGATGACCAAATAACAGTCCTTGTTTCATACAGATAATCGAAATAGGTGTGAAAAAATCAACTGTGAAGCGTTTTCAACCTAAAAGTTGTGTTTTTTTTTTAGAAATATTTTGTAAGCTTTTTTTAGATAAAATATATCATAGAATTTAAGTAAGTAGGCTTTAAGTAATGCAGAAATATCGAGTTTTTATTCCAGGCATAAAGCTTGTACAGTAAGTTAGGCTTAACATAAAAATGTGCTACTCTTTAGAAAAGGGCTATGTGGGGAGGCTTGACCCAGTCAGTGTGAGGGAGGGTTGACCAGATGCTCAAGGCTCCCTTAATTAAGTAGTTTTGGAAATCTTTTTATTATACACTGTGCATAATGAAAGGTTAATGGTTATACATAAAAAATAATGTAAATTTAATCTGTAAAGCTACAGAAATATGGGGTGATCGAAAAGAAAATATTTTAATCTGCTTCAAGAAAGATGTGAAAAATTGCTATAGTGTCCACGGCGAGAAAAAAATTTAATGAAATATAAATGGGAAAATTGATAGGAATTTTTTCCATTTAAATATTACTTATAATAGGTAAACAGAAACACTGGAAAAGACTAGAAAGGACAAGGAATTATGAAAGCAGAAGCCTTAACCCTTTTAGGGGCAGTGGTATGTTTACGAAACCAATTAATTTTAATTCCCAAATTGCCACAATGGCACCAGAATTTAGTTAAAATCTTTGCCATTTAATATGTATGTCAAATATGCCCTTTTTCTTATTTCCAAATAAATTTGCACGAGAATTCCGTTAATTAAACCCTGAAAGGGTTAAAACATGTTAATGATAAGTGCTCATGTGCCTGCGAAAGAACATAGCGTTGATCAAAAAACTTTAAGAAGGTAGGTGGACAAATTTCAGGAGGATGATTACAGTGACATTAAGCCAAACTATGTGACAAATACTTGCTGCAATAGTTGCAGAAAGGCTGCCAGGACGAGTGTCACAAAAAGTAGGACAAAAAAAGTGGGGCAGTGGCTCCTAAATCCGGTCATAATACTACATGAAAACCTGTGAAAACGGAACCTGTCTCTAAAGTAATACTGTCTTAAATGTTAAAATTTCATTTTTCCTGCTGTAGAATTATACCTGCCCAGATAAAATCATGTTTAAAACAAAAATTTTCTCCCCTGACTTACGATTGAGTCTAAAAAGTTTTGTTTAATCCTCATATTTTCAAAAATATTTTTTATTGTAATTAAAGCATATAGCATAACGTTATTTTGCTTTTTTTTAACTGATTTTATTTCTCTACACAAATATTTCAATATAAAGCAAAGTGTGTCAATCCTTCCATATAGTGGGTCAACACTCCCATGTATGGAGAGCCTTGACCCATTATTTTTCATGATTAAAATCAATAATTTTTCTGATTCCTTATATATTACACTTGTGTAGCAATTTTATTTTGATAACTGATTGTATAACGAATAAAATGATATATAAAACTTTATTCAATGTTCTATATTTAAAAAATAAAAAATCATTTTGTAAAAAGTGGGTCAACCCTCCCTAGTCTCCCCTATATGCAATAAAAAAGACTGAAAATTTAAGGTCAGTTTTCCAAGAGTGATACAGTGAGCTCTATTAAAATAAAAAAGTTATACTGTTTGCAAAAGACTTTTGCATAGCTGCCAACTCTCACGCGTTTTTGTACCACAAAATATTTATAGTAATTTTTGCCTTTTCAAATCGCCGTATTCTTCCGATTAAATATGGCAAAATTTCTGTTATTTTTTTTTTTATAAAAAAAAAGCGGAAGAATTGGCAGCTATGTTTTTGCACTATTGATACAAAAATATTTAAACAGTAATTTTAAAGCTGTTAAATATTTTTTGTTGTTGTTTTTTTGCTACAGATAGGACAAATCAACATATTTTTAAAACAATTGAACATAATTAAAACGATTTTAGGTGAAAAGAATTTGACATATACTATTTTTTATACAATCAGTGCTTCTAAAATTTTAAAATACTAAACTTGTTTATACATTATTCAAGTAAATTTTGTAAGAATTATACTACCCTGTGAAATATAAAATAATTATGTGCAACATACATTTAAATCTATTTCTTAATCAATTATCTGATACGATAAATTTTTCTTTGATCTATGTATTACAAATGTCGGTTATGTTTACAACTCTGTGTTGTACGTTTGAATAGTTTAATGTTTAATCAGCATCTGTGAATTTGACGCTATATTTCATTTGACAATTTGTTTGGAAGTGTGTATAAAACTGACACGATTGCTTAAAATATCTTTAAAACAACAACGTAATTCTGTACTATATGTCATGCTGAATAAAGGATAAATGTTATGCAAAACTTTACTGCAATCTGACGTTCGAGTGTTATTTAAAGATAGAGTTCAGCATCTAAAATTTCAGTGTTTGTCTATATTAAAGTTTAGTGATTTCTTAAAACATTATTTTAAAAGCCTATCAGCCGATACGAACATTTTTGTAAACGAATTTTTTTATATCCTCTGCAAAAGCCAATTTAACTTTTCACATCACTTGGCATTTCATAAATTTTTAAAATGGTAAATAATAAATGTTTACGTTAGCATAAATATTGTACAATGACATTCTTATATCTGTGTTCGTATTGAAAGGCATCACATTCAATTGTAATATATTTCACATAAAATTATTATGCTGTATTTTAGTTGGAAATATTAACGTATTTCCAATGTTGTAAACTAATAAATTAACAGATATGGCTAAACAAAAACTTGTCATCTGTAAAAAAATAATAAAGTATTACCATTAAGCTTCAAGCTTCCGAGCAAAAAAGAAATTAATTTTCTATTACATTGAAATTTACTATGTCTTTCACATCTTAATATATTTTTATTATTATATATGAATGGAAAAGAAGACAGCTTAACACTAGGTTTATATTTATTATTCACTTCAAAGTAATTTTTTAGCGCTTATTTTTTCATATATTTCTTAAATAAGTGTCCTCAAATCGGTCTATTTTTTTGGCTCAGTATGTCCCTCTAGGGCAGTGGTTTCCAACCTTTTTTTGGCCACGCCCCACCTAAACATATTTAAAATCACGATGTCCCCCCCTCCCTTCTATATCATATAAATCTTTTTATATAAAAAAATGAACTTCTATTTTCACGGAACAATCCAAAATAGCATTAACTCAGATAAGTGATTTCGCATTCTTTAATTTATCAAAATCATATTCTTTAATTACAAATATGTTTTTAATATAACTATATGAATGCAATGAAGCCATGGATCTTGGCATTTACATCTACAAAAGTTTTATTAATTTTTGGCAACTTATCACAAATGTGAAAGTGATAAATAGTCTACCTTTTTATCTTCGTAAACTTTCTTGACATCTCTCTCAAATTTTGTATTTAGTTTGATAGAACTGATACATTTTATAATGGATTTTAGTACTTTATTAAGAACAAGTTATATTTGTTTATCACCGACACAGTACGGATAACATAATTTGCAAGTAACATCTCCGGAATCGTGATTTTATCCATTTTAAGTAATTGTTTTTTTTCCTCGTAACATACTTCTTTGATAGCAGGCTTTCTTTTTCCTGTTATTATTATTTGGCCACCATGTTTTTTCCGATTTTAAATTTTAAAATGCGTATGTTGTGAAGTATGTTTACATATTGTGTATGTGGTCTGCAAAAGAGCCATAAGAAGTTTACTTTCTACCCATTTCCTTCCGTGATGTGCACGGCGATTTATTAATTTCATAAAAGTAGTATCTCATTTAGGCAATTCAAAACATTTTTTAGATTAAACATGTTCAAATAGTTAATTTTAAATATATCCTAAAAATTTCACATGTAAAAGTTCCTTCATGATGCATATTGCACTATAAATAGATGTACAAGATTTTTTTTTTTTTTTTTTTTTGTATATATAAATAGTAAAAAGAGAGGTGTGTTTTACTAAAATATGTTAAAACTAGAAAAATTAAAATTATTTTTTAATATGTAAAAATAATTCATATAATTATTCTGGTGTCAGCGTATTTTGAACTTCTAAATGGGAATGTTTCAGAAATTAATATTTATTCAGCTATTTTTATTTTTTTTCATCTATTATTTCTGCTTTTAGACAGGGACACTAACTTTCATTGGAAAAAATGTGACAGAAAATTCATTAATAACAAATCTCAAACTGCCCCCCCCTTGAAAAGTCATATTGCACTCCTGTGGGGAGTACGCCCCACGTTGGGAACCACTACTCTAGGGGCATTGCGTCATTAAGCCCAATGCATCTATCCATTCTATTATTCTATGAATGTGAAATAAAATAATTTTTTGATATTCTGAAGGAAAGTTGCATTAATCCAATATATATATATATATATATAGACGGGTGACAAAATAATACGAACACCCATGAAAATGGCATGGTCCATTTCAAAGAAGCAGAACGCGTATGTCACTTTACACTCAATTCTGCCACATAGCGATAATGAAAGGTAAGGTATCGGTCGCTCGACATCAGTCATATGTGTTGTATGCGCTAACCATACGCTCTGGAAAACTCTATAATGACGGGCCTGTCAGAGTTCCAAAAAGTAATGATTGTTGGAATGCGGTGCTCTGGTTGCTCCGTGACGGAAACAGCCAATTATTTGAGGCGTTCAAGGAATACTGTGTCAGCCGTTATGACAGCGTACCCAAAATGTGGTAAAGTCTCGTCTGCGAAGTACAACAGTGGGCGGAAAAGAAAGCTTTCTGAGAGGGATAAAAGAGAGTTGACACGCATAGTGGGCTGAAAGCGCAGGCAATCTTTATCCCAGGTAACGTCAGAGATAAATAGTCATCTCCAGAATCCAATTTCAGCAATGGGAACTTCATGCTTCGAACATTTATAGAAGAGTTGCCATTCGTAAGCCATTGGTGTCATAGGTGTTCGTATTATTTTGTCACCCATATGTATATATGTGTGTGTGTGCGTGCGTGCGTGTGAGGATATGAACAAAAGCAGTGGGCGTTTATTGAAAGTACTTTGGTTTCCAGTTTAAACAGCACAGGCGGTTTAGGCCGATTGGGTTGGTGAGAATAAAATAGTCGAGGAACGTAAAAAATGCAGTCGATTGAAAAGTAATTCAGCTTTATTGACATACTCAGAATTGATTTTAGGGGTAAATGCTCGGTTTAACCGATGAAAAACATATGATTTATTTCCAGATGGTAATTGAAATTTGTGAAGGAAAAAGGAATTTCACGTTAACTTTAGAAGTCTTACAACACCTTCCATCTGAACTCTGACCTCCCACATTTATTCTCTCTGTTTCTACAATACGTCATTTTGCATACGTCTCGATACCCATATCTCGCTGGCTTTTGCATACACTCTGCACGCTGCTCTGCGCGCTACTCTGTACAAACTTCTGTACACGACCTATACATTATCTGCATTTTCTGGACTTCTGAACTGAATTGCACGGTACTGAACTATCTGCACTTCTGGTTGAACCCGTATCTGGCTGCCGCAATCAATATTATATTTTATCGGCGCAAGGTCAGAAAAAAATCAGCTGTTTCTTCTTTCCCAATCATGATCGCACTTTAGACGAGTTTTGAGTATATCCGGTCGGATTGATTTGGAAATAAACAGATTTCCTGGCACGAAGCATTGTTGCAGAACTTTCCATATCCTTGACCCCAGAGACACACGTTGTAAATAAAAATTAGTCTCTGACGTCGAGATTGCATGTAAAAATAGCTTTTTCTCCCCTCCAGACGATAAAGAAAATGAATTTACTATCGCGGAAAAGTTTTAAGCATCGAAATAATCTATTTGACAAGTGGATATATTTTAATAAAAGAATAAATTTTAAAGAAATAGGTTTTTAAGACAGGATAAATTATGAGATATAATATTTTATTAAATAAATAAAGAATTTAAAGGGATTAGATATATTGAGATTTAATAGCGAATTTTAATATGCATTTAAATAATAAAAAGTTTTATTAATGAAATATAAATAGTTAGAGCCATTTTAGGTTTACACAATTTGGAATAACTGTTATTAGATGAATTGGGATCTTATAGAAATTAATACACTAGGGTTTTAACTTAATAAGCTGGTATAATATATGGAATTATTACTAAAAAGGGAAATTTATATAGAATACTTTAATCTTGGCGAAAAAATTAAAATTTTGTAATACATATAAATATATTTGCATGTTATTAATTCCATGATTATTTCTCAATAAAAAAATAATCTACAAATGAGTATTAAACCTTTGAACTCTGATTTATTTTTATTTAGTTTACGTTTGGATATTATGCAAAAAATAGCCGGCAAATAAAAATATTTTCTAATTGCAGCACTAAATTTTAGTGACATGCAAAATATAACAAAGAAACTTTGAAAAAATATTCAGCAGGCTTTTAATATTTTTTAACGATGCGTAGGATTTAATATGTTTGTATTACGTTATTTCTTAGACTTACATCACAAAAAACAATGTAGTGCAATATTTTCGTATAGATAGAACTTAGTACATTTAGAATAACATCTTTCACATTCACTAATGCAGAAGAACATTATTTGAGTATTTGGCAAGTTGGGTATTTCCGGTATGATGTGGATGTATGTATGTGAATAACTTTTGGCATGCCTTGGGTTGGAGAGATCTAGAATCAACTTTATTTCAATTACGTTAATACCACGAAAAAAGGTAAAATAAACAGTCTAGGAATTTTTAAACGCTGCATATATTAGTAACAAAAACTTTGGAGAATAAACAATTAAATTTAAAATATCAAAAAACCCGACTGCGTAAAAAGCGAACTAATTAATTATTTCTCATCAATGTGAAACTTTTTTTTTCCAATTCCTACTATTAGCTCACACTCTCGCTATATATATCTTGTTCAAATTTTCAATCGTTAATAAAATACTTATTATTTATCCAATCAAGCTCAAATAAATTTTTTAAACTTGTAGTGGATGACACTTGATGTTAATCCAGTTTTTTTTTCAAATTCATTAATTAAATTAAATTAATTAATTTTCAATAATCGAGAGAGCCCTCTTCTTGATCAAGGTATTTTATGACCGAGAGAGCCCTCTTCTTGATCAAGCATTTTAAGCGCCACTCAAAAGGAAAGAAGAATGGGAGAAAAAAATTCTCTTATTGACCTAAGTAGGATTTGACTTAATATATTTTATTTTTATTACTTAGCTATTTTTTTATTTACTTGTATTGATGACATTTAACTTGTGTTTAATTGTTAGTTCCTATCTATAAACACTGTTTTGATGAGGTCTATAGATGTCTATGATGGTTAAAGTCGCAATAAAGCTAGAGATCCACAATACACACACAACTTCAGGGTTGTATAATATTTTAAGGGAGCTTCTGACTGTGAAATAGTCAATGAAACATCGTCTTGATTTTGAAAGACCTATCCAATAATAAGCCACTCAATAGGGTGCGTAATTTTTTTTCGTCCCTACCGCCATTTTGAATTTATAAAAAACAAAACCTAGCCTATAACCATCGGGCCGTTAAGACGAATTGATAAAGACCTCATTCATTAAAATCCATCCAGCCGTTGAGATGTTTCGAGGGTATAAAGAAATCCACATACACAGATACGCGTGAAACACATAACCCTTTTTTTCAGTCGGGTAAAAAATAGCAAGTCACTGCAACAGGTAATACCAAGTAGACAGCAAAAACAAATTATTTTGCCTTAAATTCTTACTGTTGCCATAAATTCTTTAATATCCTTGTTATTTGATCCTTTATCCTTTTTAGAGTAATCAGATCATTATGATTCTTTTTCTTGCATATTCTTTTCTTCGATGCTTCAAAGCGGTTCTGAAAATAAATAAGTAAATAAATCCATCACTTAACATCGCGAAATTTTCTGACTCATATTTAAACATAAAAGCATGATACTTGCTGGCATGATTTTCGAAGTGATTTGTAACCGATTTTTTTTTTCGTTTTTCGATAAATAAATTACAATACGAATTATAAATCATTGTTGTTTCACGACGGCAATTTGTTTTATTCCTGCGCTGTCGCGTCTGGAAATTCGACCTAAACCGTCAACTTTGGCAACAATTTCTGAAAAATCGTCTGCCTTTAGCGAAAATCAGAAAAAAACACTTCGATTACATAGTTTCTTAATAAAAGTACTTGGCAATTTGATACGTTTCCGAACAAAAATGATTTACAAGATGTGTCAGAAAGAAGCCGGTTTGTATTTGAGAATATACATATTTGAAAAAAACTATTAAAATAAACAAGTCTCCCATGATACATAATAAATATTTAAAGCCTTCCCTACTCCCAGATAAGCAAAATTTGAAAAAAAAAAGTAGTCTGTATTTTAAATTAATGATCTTCTCGTGGTATTTTGACTCACAATTTTATTTAGAAAATAACACAGTTTCAGAACTAAACTAATTCCTTAAATTATTAATATATTTTTTTCTTTAAAAAAATTTCACTGTATTTATTTATTTCGCTTTTCTGAATATAAAATTACATCTTATCCGATTTACAGACTAGCTAAACCAACCTAACCTAGACTAGTTAACTACTATGCAGATAAAGCAAATAAATTCGACGCGTATGTATGTTTTTTTATTTTATGTATGTTCACCGATTACTCCGGAACTTTTTGTCCGATTTATGTGATTTTTATTTTAATTGAAAGAGGATTCTCTCGAATTGGTACCACTTCCGTTTCATCGAATTTGGTTGAGTAGTTTTTTAGTAATTCAACAAAAACCAATAAAATGAAGGATTTCACCCAAATTATCTTTCATTGTTGTAACCGGTTTCTCAATCATAAGAATAAAACTAGGTATTCATATACGTTAGCGCTAAGTTGTCGCAAAACTTTGCGTAGTTGCGTGAATTATCGTCAAATTTTGTGACCAAAATAAGTCGCCATAAATAAAGCCAACTTGGCTGTAACTGACTAATTTGGCGATATTCCCATTCAAATTCTGTAATGGATCTTCCCCAATCTGTTTCTTCGCATTTTCTAATCGACATTCATATTTAAAATTCTCAATTGGCAATCGCATTCAAAATAGTAATTTAATATACATTTATTAAAAATACACCATTATTTCAAATGCTAAATAATACAGAAGCAAACTAAATACAAAACAATAATTTAGTATACAATAGTTTAGTTTAATTAAATACATAACATCAGACTGGCGGCACATAATATATATATATATATATCTATATAATATTGGTACTTCTTAGTTATCCTGTCGACCAAATTACTGTCGCCATATTGTAAGATTAAATGCCAATAATGGTTTGCCATTAATTAATTAATTGTAAGATTAAATGCCAATAATGGCCAATAAAACCATTAATTCGACGTTTTATTTGTATTTTTATTAATGTTTTACTAATTTATTTATTCTTTCGTTATTTAAAATAAAAATTACGTCAATTTGTATAATTTGGCGATTTATATAATTTGGTAAAATTGGTCGGCGGAATAATTAAGAAGTACCATTGTTACGTAATGACTAACTTTATCTTTCATCCATGTATCAGTCACCTGCATAATTATTTAACCGGTTGTAATTGCATTGTTTCAATATCTGGCAACAGTTGGTTTTGTTTTGTTCTAGAAAGAAGTTTATAAAAATAAAGTAATTTGGAATATATGGCTCTTCTATCATTGAATTTAAGTTAGAAATATATTCGCTTTAACCATAAGAAATGTTATTGAGGGCAGTTTTAATAGCTTATAGATATTTTAATACTTAACTTTTAGGGATTCATTTAGTTAAGAGATTTATTTACATTGGAATCCAACATATGGCGTCCGCTGACAAGACTGGAATCTGTAAGTAGATTTTTATTTGAACTGCTCAAGTGAAAATTATTATTATTGTTGAATTTAAAAAAAAATATATTGTTGATGTTGAATAATATGGATGCGTTGAAAGCAGCTAGACGACAGCATCGTAGAATTTTCACTAAAGCGTGTAACGAATTTGATGCAAGTGAAAATAATTTATCGTCTGCTGAAAAAATTCTGAAATTGACAATGATAGAAGAGAAAGCGAAATTTATGACCGATGTAGAATATAAAATTAGAGAAATATTGTATAGCGACCAAGCTGACGAAAAAATAATAGACAAAGATATCGATGAATCTGAGGTTTACATCGATCGCTGGCGTGTATTACAACAGAAATTAAACGAACTTTTGGTTGTAAAAAATGAAGATTTGAAATCTGATATTTCGGTAATTAATAAGAATGTATTGCTTCATTATCCGAAGATACAATTACCTACTTTTAATGGTGAAATTAATAATTGGTTGCAATTCTGGGGTCAATTTCAAAAAATTGATCAAGATACTAGCCTAGATTTTCATGACAAATTTGCGTATTTATCACAAGCCATGGAAAAAGGCAGTGTGGCAGAAGAATTGATTAGAAGTTTTCCGCCTGGTGGTAATAGTTATGCCAAAGCTGTAAGTCAACTTAAATCTCGTTTTGGACGAAAAGAACTTTTGATAGAATATTATGTTAGAGATTTGTTAGGCCTTGTACTGCAGAAGCAAAATCCAGGAAAACACAATTCTTTGCGACGATTATATGATTCATTAGAATCAAAATTGCGATCATTAGAAACTCTTGGAGTTATTAGAGACAAATATGCTGCGATGTTATATCCGCTTGTTGAATCGTCTCTTCCAGATGATATTCTTAGAGCTTGGGAAAGATATAGAACATCTCACAGAAGATCGTCAAATAGATGTAATGATGTGGAATCTGAACTAGATAAAAATCATGATACAGATTTAAATAATGGTGTTTTAATTGGCTCAAAAACTGATCTAGATAATTTATTAGAATTTCTGCAAGACGAAGTTGAGGCAGAAGAAAAAATTTCTTTGGCAAGTAAGAGTTTTGACAAAACTTTTCGATACAGAGCTGCACGCAATAATCATGAATTCGAAGAATCTCAAATATCTACTGTATCAGATTTATTAAACATTGATATGAGAAAATATACTAGAAATAAGAATAATTTTAAACAAAAACTGTGTATTTTTTGTGACAAACGACATGCATCGAAAAAATGTTTCAAGGCAATGTCAATGTCGTATGATGTTAAGAAAGACATAATGCAAAAGAAGGGAACTTGTTTCCTATGTTTAAAATTAAACCATCTAGCCCGAAATTGCAGAGCAAAAGTAAAATGCATTATATGCAGAAAAAAACATGAAACTCTAGTATGTCCAAGAGTTCCTGAAAGGTTAATCAAACCTGAAGAAGCCCAGGATGCCTTAAAAGCTCTGAATAATTATTACTTCAGAGGATCTTCTTTAAGTGTTGAACCTTCAAAAAGCAAGCTTCATCATGAGCCAGTATCAGAGGGAGGAGCTACAGGAGGTTCAAGCAGGGGTCGTGGTGGTTATGGTGGACCCCGTGGTGGTGATGGGTATGCTAATGGCTACGGCCGAAGATATGACAGTCCACCTTTTGGAAGTCGAGATTTTTATGACCGTGGCTACAGTTCAATGTCGCCTCGCATGAGACCATACCCTTCACCTTATGATCGTCGTAGTCCATCTATTGCGCCCATGAGAGATAAACATGCGGATCCCTATTCATCATCTTTGAGAGATCCATATTCACAAAGATCTGGCATGTCTCCTGTTTCACGTGATTTGTATGAAAGAAGCAGCAAAGCAACATTTCTTTGACACAGTTAAGGTACCGAAAAGATTTAACTTGTAATTTTAAATTGTTGAGTTGTGCATTCCCCACAACTCAAGGTGGGAGTATGTTACGTAATGACTAACTTTATCTTTCATCCATGTATCAGTCACCTGCATAATTATTTAACCGGTTGTAATTGCATTGTTTCAATATCTGGCAACAGTTGGTTTTGTTTTGTTCTAGAAAGAAGTTTATAAAAATAAAGTAATTTGGAATATATGGCTCTTCTATCATTGAATTTAAGTTAGAAATATATTCGCTTTAACCATAAGAAATGTTATTGAGGGCAGTTTTAATAGCTTATAGATATTTTAATACTTAACTTTTAGGGATTCATTTAGTTAAGAGATTTATTTACATTGGAATCCAACAACCATAATATTATATACATACCTATATTATATTATATTAAACAGTTATATGTATGAATGCTTTTTGATTGCCTTTAATATTTCCACAAGATAACATTAATGATAACTTTCCTGTATAGGGGCCTTGGAGAGAAAATGAAAATTTCACGCATATTTTCTGACAACCTATTAACTGTCTCGGTACTACTTAGTTATCCCGTCGACCAATTTCGCCAGATTATATAAATCGCCAAACCACTTGCCAAATTATACAAATTGACATAATTTTTATTTTAAATAACGAAAGAACAAATAAATTAGTATAATATTAATCGAAATACAAATAAAACGTCGAAATAAAAATCACTTGATGACGTAAACACATGTATCTTGCTTAAAGTCAAGTGAATGTGACATTTACGATCAACCATTATTGGCATTTAATCTTATAGTTTGGCGATAGATTTTTGGTCGACGGGATAACTAAGTAGTACCACTGTCTCATATACACAAGCAAGTTTTTCAATATTTATAACTTTATTTATTGTAAACAACCATTTGTCTACTTTTATATATGCAAACAAAAGTTGAGCCAAGATCCCTATGCTGTTAAAGTACAAGATAAACAACATAGAAAGAAATAAAAGGAGTTACTCTAATTAGTATTACAGGCGGCATTGTTATGCTGCGGTGTATTTACATGGCACAGAACTTAAACATCAGTAGGCATAAGCATAATGGCGAAAGCAAATCAGTGAGTTACGCAGTCATGAAAACATTTGAATTGTATCAAGAAATGAGAGCAAGTAAATTTGAATCAGATTGCCCGATAAAAGCAAAAAGTGTACGATACTAACAGCAAACATGGTTTAAAGGAAATGCGAATATCATAAGTTGCTTCCGAAATTTCTATATATTCTATATGTTTTGCAGCACTATACTCACTAAAATACATCAGTTACTATGCAGATCAATGACACGTTAAACAAGACTATTAAATGAGCATGACGATGAATTTCTAATCGTCCGTAATCGAGCCCACAGTTAAGGCTAGCGTAAAACAAAAAATATATCAGCAGCAATTGGTTTAATGTAAATGTGGGTATCATAAAATATTTAATTCGCAAAACGCTTAAATGCACCAAATCATATTAGCTCGGAAACAACAATTGGCAGTGGACGCAATAACGGTAGATTACTTAATAGTTTTAAAATCTCCACTGCCCAGTGTATTGCAAATGATGATGCAATAAGAAGCATAAATGCCTAAGTGAGTTAAGCTGATTTTGTCAAGAAAGATTACAAACAAAAATAAACAAAATGCCATCATGGTGCAATGAGTTCTCAATTTCTCTATCAGAATCTTTAGATTTGGCGAAAGATTAAGCAAATAATTTAAATTGTGAATAAAAGTACCATGCTGAAATGCTTAGCATGCATTTAAGCACATTGGCATTACGTATACATTACATATTGGCACTTGCATAATATCTCTATATAAGGAAACATTAATGCCATCCAAAAATAAATTGTTTTTAATTCTTGAAACCTCAAATGAATTATATATAAATTATCTTTTGACACCATAGAAATTTCATCAATGACCAGCCATTTGAGGGAACGCTATTTAAGACTTTCCCCCTGTAGTCTTTTCACGATCATTTTTTGATAAGTTATTCGGTTCTCATGTACCCTAATGGCCCCTGATGCATGTAAACTCTGTCGATAGGTACGAAGACCCCGAATTTACCTATGAATTATACCTCTCAGGTGCCTTGCCAATATGAATGTCTCGTCATCTGATTAAGCTTCTAAATTACGAGATCAACATGAGTAGCAATGCGCAGGTGCTAAACAACGAGATATAAATGTTAAGTAACTGGCATAAAAATGTTCATAATTAAGAAACAGGCGCTGCCGATAGTAAAACGATCTAGGCGTTCATCAGGTTTATTGCCGCTACGTGGCGATTATAGGTGGTCTCCTACGCCAATGCCAGGTATCAAACCCGTTCATCTAGGGCAACCCAGAAAATAAGTCATTGGGTCTCTCTTCTCTATTTTATAGAGCACTTTTAGTAAGCCGAAGAACTTTTTATTGTCAGTTTCCAAAGTTCGATATTTTTTCATGCGAGCCTCTTGTCATTCCACCCATGTCCAAATAGAGAAACAAAAATATTTAATTAAACAATAAAGCTATTAAATCTGAAGAAGAATAAATGTAATATATATATAAATAATTTTCATAAAAAACCTGTGTTATTAATGTACACACAAATCTGGTCAAAAGTATTTACTTATCAAAATAACATCTTTAAAAGTCCGTAATTTCCTCCAAAAGAATCATGCAAAAATTGTAACTCAAAAAAAAAAAAAAAACTAAAAAGTGAAAAATAAACTTTTTTACCAAAAATAAAACCGACTTCAAAAACTACTACAAAGTAAAAAATAATTTTTTTTTTTTACATAATAGTTAATAAGAAATTAAATTAAGAGCATTGTATTTACCATGCGTATTATTATATTTATGTACATTAATTTGATTTTTTGTAGTCGGTGCCAGCCAAGCCAAGTTCAAAATTAAAATTGTTTATCAAATACAAATCGTAACAAGATTCAGCAAAATCGTTTAGGGAAAAAATTCCATTCTTAATCAACTCTGACACCATCCTGCATGTGAAAATCTGTGTTTGGCTACGATTTTTTTTACATAATAGCCTGTATAAACGCATTAATTTTACAATAACCCTTAATTTAGCACACATAATTACAACTAATCTCACTTGAAAATACACGTTTATAAAATCAGATGAAATGTTTCAAAAATGGTAAAATTCAAATTTTTTAACTAAATAACAAATCGTAAAAAAACTCGTAGATATTTGGATGTGTGTCTGTTGGATAATTATACTTAACTTCATTATCAAAAGTAATTGAATCAAAAGTAAAATTTATGTATGGGATTTCTTTGCGTCATTGTATCCAAACTAAGCGAAATATATGCAAATGGATATTATGACACAAATAAATCATTTACATAAGTTTTACTTTTGATTTTGGATAGCGTGGCACCAAAGATAAATCAATTTATTCATATAAATATATTACAGTGCATTGTACAGGTTCAGTGAAAGTGGTATTTTTAACAGTGTATTGGAAAATTAAAAGTTTTGGTTAGATGTGTAAATATATTTAGCCAAATCGAAAACAATTAAAATTGAATTTTAAAACAAATTGTTTAAGGCTACATCAAGGCGTCACTTAAATTTTGATATCATATCTTTTAAAACTCATAGTTGGAATTTATGAAAAATGTGAATGATAACGCATCAATGAATAAATTTTTATACGTCCTTTTAAATTTAACATAATTCTTACGCATGCAATTATAAATAAAACAAAAATAAAATGATGAAATAAATAATATAGCGTCACTTAAAATTTGATATCATTATTTTTAAGTTCCATATTTAAAATTCTTATAGCAATGAGATAAAGTGCTGCGTCACAAACTTTTAACCCGTTAAGGGTTTTTTAATTGATTATTACTACACCTCTTGATTGTTTTACGTTTGTATTGTATGTTTAAAATGAAAATAATCTCAAGAAACAATTCTAAGAACAAATGGGTTAATATAAAGCTTTATACCAACAGAAAGGCAGTAATCAGGTAAACGACCCACTAAGCAAAATTAAACATAGAATTAATTAGTAAATGTTAGTACTAATCGACTGGTACTAGTCCCAATTTTATTCTGGGATGTGCGGCGCAGTTCATAGGGGCGTGATTTTGTATATATGACTAGATAATGAAACTGGTAGTCAGCAGGCACACCAGCGGAAAGGGCTGCCATAGTAACGTCGCGCAACCAATTGCAAAGTAAAATGAATGGTATTCCGGTTATGGATGACTGTCACTCCAGACAGGTAACATCCGTAAACAGGGCACATTCCACTTTGGCTTGCAGCGAGCTGTGTAATGTTGCTGTATGGCAACGCCCTCCGTCCTCTATCCCAAGGGCGTAGGAACCGGGGGAGCTGAGGAAGCTGTGGCTCCCCTGGAATATTTCAGACGGGCTCAGCTCCCCTGGGAGAAATTCTCGCACCACATCTGTTTACGATACATTGCTGAATTAAAAAATAAAGTATACTTTTTCTAAGAAATTCACACAATAAACTACAGAGAGAAGAGAGAGCGGAGGTGGTGAGCACACTTGTTTGTGCCTTCACCCTTTTTCTGTTTACAACCCTCCCGATTTCTAGAAAAAAGGGGTCTTATATAGGTCTACTACAAATTACCTGCACCGATAACATATTTATAAAGAGGAGGCCTTTAAAATTGATTTGGAAGAGATTTGTAAAGAATTTGTAAGCAAAACAACTAAAAGCACTTTAATTTTTGGTAAATGGAAGTGAGAGAAGCCTTAAATTTGAATATTGTATTCGGGATCGCACATAAATTAAGTTTCTATGTATCAGGTATATCTATTAAAAATTATTTTAACTGGATTAAAGAATTGGTGATCTTTTGACATGCTTCTATTTTATACTTCTGTTTGTGAAACGTGCAACACTATGAAGGAACCCTCCAAAATGAATAAAATGATCTGTGCCACTAGCCTTCCGCAATATGCCCCGGCTCCCCCTGTTTGTACAAAGTTCCTACGCCACTGCGTCTATCTCCTTGCTTGTCTGCCAGTTTTGCTGTCAGCAAACTACAAACACAAAAACCGCCGACGCTAAAACTGTTTGAAAACTGTGGCGCATCATTCCGAAATATCATATTTTGGTTTGTCTGCTTCGTATATTTTAGCGTCTTTCAAGTAGAAATGACAAAGACTACAAAGATAAAAATTTTATTTAACAATTATCGTTAATGCGAGTCAATGTTTGTGCGGTCCGAGACAAATTTTTTAAAGGAAATGTGACACAAGGAAAGTCGAAAATTTGGACAGACCTGTCAAGTTTGTCCTATCTTGTTTTTCTAAATAACCTGTTTTTCCCTAAAAACGGAATATGCGCTAGTACTTGATATATGCTGATTCTATAAAAATTTGTAAGGGAAAAAAAGGAGTCTCTGCAAGATTTCATTACTTTTAAAATCAATCAAGAAATTAATAAAAATGAAAAAAAAAATCCGAACCGATTTTCGGACAGCGTTAAAATCGTTACGATAGATGTAAATTAAGTAAAACGTGTTTCATAAATCGCAATCATTATTTCATAACCTTAAAACAATGGAATTTCGATGATAAAACTGGCGTATACGCCAGTTTTAACATTATAATGTAAACAAAAGCGTGTTTTTATTATCTAAAACATTTTAGTAAGATCGTGGAAAATGATGTCATTTTCACCAACTTTTCAACACGCTTGAAATTGTTCAAGTCTATCTCATTGTTGTCCCTGTTTTCGTTGAAATTTAGTTTCTTGATGTGGCAACAAAATTAATACCTGTGTAAAATATTTGTCAACAAACAAAATTTGACGCCCAAATATTTTAGCATTATTGTGTAATTCAACAATGTAGATTTTTAAAAACCACAATTTAGAAATAACTTTACCTAACAATGTTTAATTGTTTGATTCACCATCGCGTGCAGCAATAAATAAAACAAAGAATAGAATTAGGTTTCAAATTTATTTCCAAAAGTTTTTTCGAGTTTGTTGGTTGCAATTTAAGCTGCTCTTGAAAAAATGGAAAATACTCATATCTCTTTTGAATCTTTCTTTTCAGGTCGACAGAAGAAAGCTGACAGTATTGACGACTTGTTGGCTTGCCCAAAGCGTCTCTGGATAGCAGCTTCTTTGGATGGCGGACGTCTCAACTGGAGTCCCATGGATGCACCAGTTGAAGAAGGAGCGGTGGAGCAAGTAAGTGGGACTTCTCCACAACCTTCCCGGAGTTGGTGGAAGAAGTCCAAGGTAAGCTGGTGGCGGAAGGCGCTGGCCTTCTGCTGTTGTTGCTATGAGGCCGATTTTTAATACAGTAAAATTTAAAGATTGCAATCAATATCCTTATATCATTATACTCATATCAAAGATTGCAATTTTTTATCAACTGTATTAATTGTAGAAATCGGTTTTAATGCATTTTTAAATTTTCAATACTTTTTTTTTTAAGTATTATGAATTTATTTTAAATTATAGATATAGATAAATATTGGCCATTAGTCACTTGAAAGATGTTTTTTACTAATGACTTTATAAACTGCTTTACTCAGTAATAGAACATTTTGCATTGAGATTGCACCCTGATAATAATATGTATATATATATTTTAATTAGATAAAAAACTTGGCTACAGGAATGAGAGTTATTACAAAGTGAAGTTGGTACTTTTCCTTATAAGGATGCCAATATTGTTTTTGCGCCAAAATTATTAATTTAAAAATTTTCGATGGCCAAGTGAGGTGAACTTTTCATTTCCCTTTGTGAAATGTTATATTTTGACATTTTTTGTACATAATTTTTTCTTTTAAGAATTACAGTTATTTTTAGCATGAAAGTAAAAGTTTATTTTATAGGAAGAAACTAAGACAATCTTCAGTGTTTAGACAATAATATAAAGACAGTATAGTTTAACCGACTGTTAACAAAAATATATAAAGATTATGATTTTGCAGAAGCTAGATTTGAATGGTGGTTAGTGGGCTTGCGTGTAATTTTCTAGAACTTTTTTTTCACGGTTCATAATTTTTTTCGGCCTCATAGCATCTTTTTTCTCATTTATACAATCCATATATTATTATCTTGTTATTTAGTTTATATATATGTTTCATTATTTGAGCGGCCTTTTATGTAAATATTTAAATTTTTGCTAGAGGTTTGAAATATGCATTTTTTAAGTTAATTCATTTGGCCATTCTACATGTATATAAATTACTTTTTTTGTATGTATGTAGTCTTTTAAGTATATGTATATAAACTTAAGAAACAAAACAAAAATAGACAAAAAAACATATAAAAAACAGATCAAAATAAAACTAAACCAAACAAAAGACAAAGATAAAACAAAACAAAAAAAGGCAAAAAAAAAATAATAAAAGTCAAAACAAAACGACAATAAGACGAAAAACAATTAAAAAGCAAAACAAAAATAGTAGGGGTTAATAATTTAAAACGTCTTAAAATTAAAAATTGATTTATGTTGCTTTTTCTACGGTTTTTGGCCTCGGGACAATTAAAAACCGATTTCTATGTGCTTTTTCTACGGTTTTTGGCCTTAGGACAATTAAAAACCGATCACTGTGTTGCTTTTTCTACGGTTTTTGGCCTCGAGACAATTAAAAACCGATTTCTGTTGCTTTTTCTGCGGTTTTTGGCCTTAGGACAGTTAAAAACCGAACACAGTGTTGCTTTTTCTACGGTTTTTGGCCTCGGGAGAATTAAAAACCGATTCTTCCTAGCTTTTTCTGCGGTTTTTGGCCCCGGGACAATTAAAAACCGATCTTTCTCCACTAAACATCACACAGCGCACAAACATCAGGCTTCAGTTTGGCAGAATCAATGTTCTTTTCTCATGGTCTAGGTCCTCCTGTGTTCAATATAGTTGAAGTATCGATTTTTTTTTTTTTTTGGAGGGGAGATGTTAGAAGGGGTAAAGATGTAAATCAATTTCTCATAGTTCACTTGCATTTATGAGAAATCGATACTTATAATTATTTACAAATTATAGTAATTGTTGAGTTTTTTTTTTCTTTAAGGGGGAGTTATATTGCTATATTTAGCTTCGCGCGCGTGAAAAAAGCATAGCTGGCCAATTTACTAAATTTCTTCACTATATTATTTAACTTCTCAAAAAAAAAAAGAAAGAAAAATAAACAGCTCTAAATAGCAGCTACTTTCTTAATGTGGCAACCTCAGTCAGATAATTAATAATGCCAAATATGTATTTTGCGTTTAAATAAAAATCTTCTGTTATTGATGAAAAACCGGAAAAAAACAACGTTTATGATTTTAAATTATAAGATTTTGTAAGACATCGTATCACATAGAAGTGATTTTTAAAGAAAAATTTTGCATGAACTTGCACGATCATTTAAAGGTAAATTTTATTCGTACTTCTATTCTGTAAAAGTTCTATACGACAGTTACTTTTTTTTAGACAACTTGAATAGCAATCATGGGCAAAATATCAAAAATATGTTTCTTATTATTTTTTTATTATTATATATCGACAATGTAAAATAGATTAATAGATTAAAAAGAAAAAAAAGAGTTGAATTGGTAATATTTTTAGTATATTTTGCATCGTACACTAAATCGAGCTATTGATTTAATATATTTTAAGTGTTTTCCAAAATAGTGTTGATTTATTTTCTGGATTTTTGCATGATTTTTGTTGCATCACCATTAGATATATGTCGAAGCTTTAGACAGTTAATTAATTGGTCAGTTATGCTGTAGGGGGGTGGGGGGCCTCCCTGACGAGACTCCACCTTGACGTGGTAGGGAGGCTTAGGAGTGCCACTTCAAATTATATATCTACAGTAAAATCCGAAAAGTTATAAAAAAGTATTATTGTATTTTGATATTCCATATAAAACGGGCATGTCTCATGCCTCAATAAATGACAAAATACTTTCATTATTCAAAACATTTTCAAGATATTTTTGCCCGTAGCATATTAGTCTAGTAAGCAGTATGTGCATGTAATACATATTTTCGCAACCACTTTTAACAACGTTGATTTTCCTGTATATGATAGATTAGATGATACAGATAACGAAACTGTCAGTCAGCCGACGCTCTAGCAAGGTTGTTTACATAGCAACATCACATAACCCGACGTAAAATGAAATGAATGGCATCTTGATTAAGAAAGACTGCTACCAATTCTAGGAAATATCTATAATCGGGATACCATTCATTTCACTTTGCATTGCGCTGTGCGATATTGATGGTGCCAACATCTCCGTTGACTGGCAGTTTTTTTACATATATAATTTAATCAATTATATACACCAAGATTAGCAACTCTGAAAAATGTGGGGAATTGACTATGGAATGTAGTGCTAAAAGGAAAGTTCTTAAAAATGTCTTGAATATTGAAGGCATTTAATCATTTACTGGGCCACTTGACAAAAATTCTGAAAAGTCTCCGTATAATGCAAAAAAAATCAATCATGAAATTTAACTTTTGTATCATTAAATAGCTTCCAGATATTTTTGAGATTGCTAACTGGATAGCTAACCTTCCTTAACCTTAATTCAAGCGATTCGATTGAATACTTATATGAGTAGAAACGAAGTGGCACTTGAACTAAGAGAGTCTCATAAAACAAAAAACATTATTGGGGATAACTGGGATAAATATTTCTCTGATTTTCGGCTGGTTAGCTTTTTGGTTTTTTTACTAGTTTTACCCTCCTAGAATTTTCCGGACAACCCTCACCAGTGAAATAGCAGCTAATTTCAAGTGATGTCGAAAGTTGTCAACTAAATGATCTTGCAAACTTAGCAAAATGGTCAGTGAATGTTAAATCACCTTAGCTGCCAACCTCCTGGTATTTTTCATCTCAAAAAAAGTTTCTGAAACCAGAACCTTTATTTATTAAAATATAATATTAATTTGCCTTGTTTCTAAGACCTTTCTCTAAGATCTACTTATTTGATTCCATTAATAAATAAGTATTTCTGGTTCAAAGTACGAATGTATTAACTTGTGTATTAACTTTCATTCATTCAAGAAATTTTGAACAACAACATTAATAAACAAGCCCTTATGGCTCAGTCGTAAGATTAAGGCAGTAGGGGTAAAAGTTAGTCGGAGAATGCTTTTTTAATATGTATATTTAATTTAACGTAGTACGTCCCATTTAATACAAATTGAACAACGTACTTATGTGTTTGGAAAGTCAAGAGGAGACATTCTAGATTTTTTTCATTTGTATTTCGTTGTTTAGCTCCTAAACTAGGCAAATAGTGTAGATTCCAGTTATCTGGTGGGAATCGTAAAGAAGAAAACAGAAACAAATCATTAAACTGACTTCTGATAATTGGGATGCATTATTCGCACAGAACTGTTTAGTCCAATAAGAATGTACACTACACGCAACTTTAGTGTGTTTCTTTGGTTGTTATAGTAACGCACACTGCGTACAAGTCATCTTAAACAAAAAGCTGAGGCAACATTGAAGTATGACGGGGAAGTTTGGAAAGTTACAAAAAGCATTTGATTATACCAGCAAGTGTTGATTAGATAATCCTTTTCTCGGGAATTGGTGAAACGATTTCAATACATATATATAGATTTGACAGTAAACAAACTATATATTAAACGATCGGCGAAAAATAAATATAAACAATGCAATAGTTCTGTTAATTAACATAAAGAGGTTTTTTGTTTGTGAAAATCTGCATAATACATTTTTTTACCTTTATTTCCTGCCGGACGATCGATATATAGTTTGTCTACTGCAAGGCTATTTTTAAAACAGTATGGGAATCGCTTCAGTACTTCTGGAGAATAAAGTATATCAATTTCAGCTATTTTTAATTTCATTTTTTATTTTCGAAATCGCGTAACAATTGTATTTTATACTTTTATTTTTGCAACGACCCATTTATAGCTTAGATGACTGCCAAAACTCTCTAAAAAATACTGAAAACGCGTCAGTAGTTCCCGAGGTTCGGAGTCTGAGCCAGATGATTTGAAATCCGAGACCGAAATATTTTGTATCATCAGATCCCGAGCCCGATGCTGAAAGAACGCAGTAGAAAATTGTTATGGTACTACTTAGTTATCCCGTCGACCAATTTCGCAAAATTATATAAATCGCCAAACCACTGGCCAGATTATACAAATTGACATAATTTTTATTTTAAATAACGAAAGGACAAATAAATTAGTATAACATTAATAAAAAATACAAATAAAACGTCGAAATAAAAATCACTTGATGATGTAAATTTACACATTTGTTTAAAGTCAAGTGAATGTGACATTTACGATCAACTGTTATTGGCATTTAATCTTATAGTTTGGCGATAGAGTTCTGGCCGACGGGATACTAAGTAGTACTATTGTTACTAATATTTAAATTTTTTTCAGTATTAATTTACTCATTTAAAAAAATCTCTTCTTACATAGTAATAAGTACTAGCCCTAAATGGTACCTCCTGATAACGTTCCGTGATTTTCATGTATCTGAAAATCTGTTTAAAATAGCAGATTTGTTGTATACACCCAACCACTGGCAGATATCTACGAAAGTCACCATTTTTATTCTTATCCTCTTCGGTACTTCTTAGTTATCCCGTCGACCAATTTCGCCAAATTATATAAATCGCCAAACCACTCGCCAAATTATACACATTGACATAATTTTTATTTTAAATAACGAAAGAACAAATAAATTAGTAAAACATTAATAAAAATACAAATAAAACGTCGAATTAATGGTTTTATTGGCCATTATTGGCATTTAATCTTACAATTAATTAATTAATGGCAACCATTATTGGCATTTAATCTTACAATTTGGCGACAGTAATTTGGTCGACGGGATACTAAGAAGTAACCTTTCTTCTGCTTTTACAAGAACAATGTCTTGGGTTATTGAAAAACTTCGATTTCCGATTTTCCACGGATTTATACGATTTAGAAGGACTTAAACATGATTAGACTGTTTTTAGAAAATGTCTGTCTGTAAGAGACAAAAATTTTGTGGGCACTCTATCTGCTCAAGAACTAACTATTGCGCGAATTTTAATAAAAAAAACTTTAGATTCAGTTAGATCTTGATATAAGTTACTGCTGATTAAGTTTTGAGTAAATCGCGCAATAGATGGTGCTTCTAAGCTGCATTTTTCACGATTTGCGCAATCGCTGTACCTCAAAAACTAATGGACGGATATTCATAAAACTTCACATTCAGTTAGACGTTGACATATCTTGTTGCTGGTTAGGTTTTGGTATAAATCATCGAACATTTGGCACTGTTATGCTAATTTTTTCAAAATTTACACGATTTTAGAGATAGTCATATTTTAAGGACGAATGCACGGAATTTCCCCCAACTTCATATCCTCTCAGACCTTGATATAGGTTGGTGACAATTGGTTTTCTTGTAAATCATATAACAGGTGGCGATGCCGTACTACGTTTTTCGCGAATTTCGAGACAGCTATACCTCAAAAACTAACGCACGGAATTTAATCAAACTTCATTTGCTGCTACACTTTCCCATAAAAATTTCCTTATTAGGTTTGGCTGAATATTGCCCAACAAGTATAGCTTTTTTGCTCTTTGGGTTAGGAATTTTGGTTATGTTATGTATACATATTATGTGTACCGTTTCGGTGTTAAAATGCTGGTTATACGCAAATAAAATGTCTTCGACAAAAATATAAAATTTCGATACTACTTAATTATCCCGTCGACCAAAAATCTATCGCCAAACTATAAGATTAAATGCCAATAATGGTTGATCGTAAATGTCACATTCACTTGACTTTAAGCAAGTTACACCTGTTTACATCATCAAGTGATTTTTATTTCGACGTCTTATTTGTATTTTTATTAATGTTATACTAATTTATTTGTTCTTTCGTTATGTAAAATAAAAATTATGTCAATTTGTATAATTTGGCGAGCGGTTTGGCGATTTATATAATTTGGCGAAATGGGTCGACGGGATAACTAAGTAATACTAAAATTTCTGCACAATTAATGAAATAGAAGCAGAATTAAAAATATAATGCATCTGCTGATGTTTCAAGGAGTGTTTTTAAATGCGACATGCTTAGGCAGTATAACGAGTACGTTGGCATTATCTTAAAGTGGATTTTCAATATTTTCTTTTCTTTTTTAAGTTTCAAAACGTATTAATTTAAAGCATTACAACTTTTACAATCAATAGAGAGACAAATTTCCTTACTGTTAACATCCTCAGTTGCATGAGTTCTGCTAATATAACCGTTGGTATTCAACATATCAGAAAATATCATATGGCTGTGAGATACTGAAATTGAATTTCTGCCATACTAGTTTTTGAACTAGTTAACTTACTGTCACCAATGAGTATCGTTTGACTTTTTCTAATAGTGATACTGGATTTCATTACTGTCAGATGTGTGAGCTACACGATGCGATGTTAATGTAACCAGGGTTCTCGCTGCCGCTCGCCATTGTGACAAATCGCGACAAAATGTTTCATTTGGCGAGTAAACTAACAATCAGACTCGCCAAATTGCGAGTGCTCAATTTCTTCTTTGTTTCTGTGTGTGCCAATACTTTCGAGACTTATTCGCGTTTCTGAACGATTGATGTAGTTTTACATGTCCAATCGCACCGTGCTATTTGCATTGTTCTATTTATAAAGATACAGACTCAATATCAATTCAGTTTAGCAACAGCCAAGGGCACAAAAAGAATTTTGCGATAGCTTTTTGTCAGTTAATCACTGTCTTATGCGCCGGCGTTGCTCTGGTAAAAACAAACAAAATTACTTGCAACAAGTGCCAAATATTTAAAAGTTTTGCTGAAATGTGGTGTTGAAATTAACCATACTATTTGTTGTTGTACATAAAGTATCATTGGTCGGTCAATTTTTTCTATCGATCGAAATCTCATAGCAATTTTTACTGTATGTGTTCACAACGGTTAATCAAAGATAGCTGTTTTTAACTTTTATTCAGACTGCTAAAAGAATGTCTGAAACATTTATACATTTAGCAGGTATTTAGAATGTATTTATTTTTAATTGTTTCTGTAGCGGATAGTTAAATTTCTATTTTTTGAGTAATTACAAAAAAAAAAAAAAAAAAAAAAAAGGTTATTTTAGAGCATATTCAAAAAATGGTTACAATAAAGGGTTAAAGATAGATGCTTCAGTGTTTCACGCCAAATTTATTTTGCTAACATTTATTTTCATTTGGCTACTGTGGGAACAGATGTCATATTCGCCCCATATTGGCGCGATTTTTTTCTGTCGCCAATATCATATAGGCAACAGGTACTTAACTTGCGTCAAAGTGTCGTTATTTTGTTTGATGTGGTAACCCGGATTATGTTGTTTATGCTGTTGATGTTTTCGCCAAATTGGCAATCGAAAAAAACAGCGCCAATATGGGGCGAATATGACATATGTACCCTAGTGGTGAAGATATTTTCACCAATGAAATATCATTTGGTTTGGCTAGGCATTGCGAATTAAAGAGGATATTGGACATTTCTGTAAGAAGTTCCGAAAAATTCAAGATGGCGGCCATGCCGAATTCGAATTTCATATGCTTTTCGAAATAGCACTTAATGTATTGATCAGTTTATTAAACTGACTTTTCCAAATGAGAGAAATGAATCCAAATTTTTCAAAATGATTTTTAGTTGCTCAGAACTTGTTGCAGTTGTCGTAACTTCGTTTTACCGTATTTCTTTTACACAAATACTTGTACAATTACAACTTGAACAATTGTAGATTAATATGTAAGAAATAGAGATAAATACAAGTACTTAGTGAAATTTAACACGAAAAACAGGATGAAAAGTGTTTATTTACTTTTACGATTATTATTATTTAATGCCACATTCTTTTATGCAAACTTAAATATATTATAAAATATTGCATGATAAAAGTACAGTGAAACCTCCCTGTGCGACCATCTCTATTAAGCGACCACCTCCCTGAACGATCATTTTTTCTTAGAACAAAATTTATTCCCATACGCTCAATACTAATTTTACCTCCATTCAGAGACCGTCCCAGTTGAACTCCCTCCATGAGCGACCCATTTCTTCGAAGAAAATGAAACAAATTCCGTTTTTCCTGGTCGCTTGAAGAAGGTTTTATTAGAAAATTAATTCCGGAGAGCGCATTATTCATCAAACTTCTAAACTTAGTTTAGAATTTTTTTTTAAATATTTTATTCCGGTAACTTTTAAGTGTTTAAACCCCTTTGTGCCTTTTTAGGCAATGAATTTAACTCCAATGACAAATTAAGAATGACGGTCAATAAACGCCCCTGACCAATTCTGTCAGGAAACTCTCGAAGAAACAGATAAATTAATGAAATCGTCATTATTTGTTCCCGTCCAAAAAAAGAAAAAAAAATAGATTTATTTACTGAACTTCGAAAGGACTTGAAAATAAAAGTTATAAAAGATAAAACCGTAAAATCACAACAAACGTCAATGTATTCATTTTTTAAACTCTGCAGTCATTAACTTATGTAATTAACTTTTGTTTTGATACCTAAATTTTCATATTTTTCCTAATGTGCTAAGTAAATTTTAGTAACATTAATTGTTACATTTTTTCAACAATTAAAATCTAGATTTAAACATGACCTCCATTAAGAGACCACCTTTTTGATCGACCAATTTTTATTGGTACGGAACGTGGTCGCTTTAGAGAGGTTTTACTGTACTTAATTTTTCTGTCTCAATTTCACGTTGTAATAGAATTCAAATATGGCGCTCGAGAAAAATTAAAAGGATTTTGAATTTGGCAATGTTTTAATGTTTATTTACAAATATCTAACATGAAATTGAATGAAAACAGGCATATATTATTAGTTTTGACATTTCACGCTGCAATTTGTGGATATTTTGTGAATTTTAAATGATTTCACATTTAAATTTTGCTCGCATTCTATGTAACGGTTAATAATTAGTTATGAATGCTCATTTATCAGTAATTTCAAAATTATTGTTATAATAGCTCCTTAAAGGTGAAAAAGTCCCTCAAGATTTTAAAGGAAATACGCAAAACCTTCATATATATATATATATATATGTATTCAAAATGGGAGATAAATGCCCGTTATATAATTAAATGAATGATATTCTTGTTTTTGATAATATACTTGTCTAATAGTACTATGAAATGAAACTGCATATTTCAATTTCATTAAATTATTTTGTGTATATTAGTGCTTCAATTCAAAAAATCCAAATTAGGAACACATTGTAATGTTCATAATCGGTTGATCTTTCGAGTTAAAAAATTGACAACCGCTTCAAAAATAAACTAATCGGATGTGCCAATACCAAAACTTTCGGCACACATGTCATATTCGCCCCATATTAGCGCGATTTTTTCGGTTGCCAATTTGGCGAAAACACCAACAGCATAAACAACATAATCCGGGTTACCACATCAAGCAAAATAATGATACTTTGGCGCCAGTTAAGTACCCGTTGCGTATATGACATTGGCGTCAAAAAAAATCGCGCCAATATGGGGCGAATATGACATCTGTGCTAAACTTTCTTGTATCTCATACACGTTAATACGTGAAAATACGCTATCACAATGCAAAAAATAAATGGCAATTCATGCCATCATGAGAATTCTGAAGATATGAAATCCCGTGCATTTAGTTCTTGAGACAGAACTATCTCTAAATTCGGGTAAATCTTGCAAAATGCAGCTTAACAGCGCGACCTGTTGAGTAATTTACACTAAATCCTGATCGCCAACAACTTATGTCAACGTCTACCTTAATCTGAAGTTTGATGAAAATCCGTGCATTTGTTTTTGAGACAGAGCTATTGCGAAAATCCTGAAAAATTCAGCATAGCAGCGCCAGCTATTGGGTGATCTACACCAAAACATAATCAGCGCTAATATTTACCCAAGTATACCTGAATCTGAAATTTGATGAAAATTCGGGCATTAGTTCTTGAGATAGAACTATTGTGGAAATCGTGAAAAATGCAGTATAGCAGCGCCACCTGTTGGGCGATTTATACCAAAAACCAATCAGCACCCATTTATATCTGGGACTAATTGAATACAAATTTATATTAATTCCGTGCATTAGTTCTTGAGACAGAGCGCCCACAAAATTTGTGTCACATACAAACAGACAGACATTTTGTAAAAACGGGTCTTTCGGGACATCTGACTTCGAAAACGTTTAAATCCGTTGAAAACCGGAAGTCGAAAATTTTACGAATCCAATACTTTCTTCTTGTAAAGTAGGGGTGCACAACCTTTTTAAGAGAAGGGACACTTAAGAAATTGTCTGAGTTGTCGAGGGCCACATCAGTAACACAGAGAGAATTCTATTTCGAGGAGGTGTTTTGTGGCCTATAATAAGATAAAAAATGTGGTTTCAGAGGGGGGGGGGTAGTTTTACACCTCTAGGTACCCTACCCAGTCAACATATCCAATTCAGTTGGTAAGGATATATCAACAGTGTTTACGTTTGTACATATAACAAATATAGCAAGGATTATTTTCAAGAAGTGATAATATTCTTTGACTTTATTCAGGAGAATACATATTTTTTATATTAAAAGTGGCTAAAAAACAAGCATAGGCATGAAAGTGGCTAGTGCCAAAAAATTATGAACTTTATGAACGAAGACAATCTAGGAGCCGATCTACGAAATTTGCAATTTTCCGCACCTGATCGATGAAATTCGCTATTTTTCCGCGCCTGATCGACGAAATTTACGAATTTCCTCGCGTGATCGACAGAATTCACGATATTTTTGTGCCCAGCCAACGAAATTCGCAAATTTTCAGACTTCGATCGACAAAACTCTCGATTTTCCCTTCCCCTGAACGACGTAATTCGCGATTTTTTCGCACCCGACCAATGAAATTCGAGATTCTTAACTGACTCTGACGAAATTTTCATTATTTCCGCGCGGCAAATTGACAACAATCGCGATTTTTTCTCCCTATAAACAGACAAAACTCACGATTGTTCCGCAGCCGAGAAGTTTTCAATATTTCCGTGCATCAGCGACAAAATTCGTGATTTTTCCGTACCCGATCAGCGAAATTTGCGATTTTTTCATCCCCGATCAATGAAATTTCCGATTTTTCCGCACCCGATCCATAAAATTCGCTATTTTTTCGTGCCAGACCAAGGAAATTAGCGATTTTTCCGAGCCCGAGAACATTTTCTGGCGATAAACAGACGAAAGAGGCAATTTTTCTGCTACCGCCCAACACAATTTGCAAAGTCTCCGAGCATCATTAACAAAACTGACGAAATTCCGTTCCCGATCAAGGAAATTACCGATTTTTCCGCATCTGATCAACACAATTCGCGTTTTTTTATTTCTCGACCAAGGAAATTTGCGATTTTTCGAGCCGGAATTGTCAAATTTTACGATTTTTCCGTGCCTGATCGGCAAAATTTGCGATTTTTCCCGTGCTTTACCGACAAAATACGCAATTTATTCATGCCTGATCAACGAAATTTCCGATTTTACCGCTCCTAATCGACAAAATTCGCGATTTTTCCTAGCCTCATCGAAAAAATTAGCTATTTTCCGCACCCCATCAACAAAATTCGCGATTCTTAACAGACTATAACGAAATTTTCAATTTTCCCGCGGCAATTTGACGAAATTCACGATTTTTTTTGCCACCTATGGACAAAAATTGCAACTTTTTCCAGTAACAAACTGGCGAAATTCGCGGGCCACACGTAACCCATCGCGGGCCACTTTTGGCCCGCGAGCCACAGGTTGTGCATCCCTATTGTAAAGATAGAAGAAAGTAATAAGTGGTGTGTGTAATTTGAATTTTAAGTCTTTAAGCTTAACAAATAGTATAATATATAAACTTTTTACCAAAAATAAAACCGACTTCAAAAACTACTACAAAGTAAAAAGCGCACTTTTTGCTTTTATCGTGCAATCTGATTAAAATTTACATGTTCTTATTTCTTGATACAATTCAGATGTTTTCATGTATTAATTTAGTTTGCTTCTGTATTATTTAGCATTTTAAATAATGGTTGGCAATTGAGAATTGTAAATATGACTGCCGATTAGAAATTGTGAAGAAACATATTGGAGAAGATCCATTAGTGAATTTGAATGGGAATATCGCCAAATTAGTCAGTTACAGCCAAGTTGGCATCATTTATGACAACTTATTTTGGTCGCCAAATTTGGCGATATTTCACCAAATGGCGCCAAGTCTGGCGACAACTTGGCGATAACGCATATGAATACATAGCTTTATGCTTATGAATGAAAAACCGGTTACAACAATGAAAGATAATTTGCGAAAAATCCTTTATTTTATTGGTTTTTGTTGAATTACTAAAAAACTACTCAACCAATTTCGATGAAACGCAAGTGGTACCAATTCGAGAGTATCCTCTTTCAATTAAAACCAAAATCACATAAATCGGACAAAAAGTTCCGGAGCAATCGGTGAACATACATAAAAAAAAACATACATACGAGTCGAATTGATAACCTCCTCCTTTTTTCGAAGTCGGTAATAACACAGTTTCAGAACTAAACTAATTCCTTAAATTATTAATATAATTTTTTCTTTAAAAACAATTTCACTGTATTTATTTATTTCGCTTTTCTGAATATAAAATTACATCTTATCCGATTTACAGACTAGCGGCGTCAGAATTCTAGCATCTACCCATAAAATTGAAACCAAGTGTCCAGACAAATTATGAACATCACGTTTAATCCAAAGAATGCTGCTCAAAGTAATTATTTTATTCTACAAACTAAGAGAATATTACTTGTGACAATATATTTAAGCTTTGAAAAATTAGATAATTTAGTTTTAGATAGATTTAGTTTTAAAATTTTGGCTCTTTTGTAATTTCATAAATGTGACAGAAAGAAGTGGTTATATTTACAATATAAAATACGTAACTTCATAATAATTTTTTTCTCTATTTTGCACTTTAAAAATTTTATTAATTTATTCCGCACAAATCAAAATTCAAATGATCAAAATTTAAGTCTGGTTTAATACTAAATGTCAAATTCTATATATTTTTTATAAAAAATAAATATATAAATACGAATGTTTCTTTTTTTTAGTGTGTGTATTTCCTGAATTCCAATATCAAAACGGTGCATATGTAATTTCATTAACTGTAATTTTTTAAAAGTGTAGTTTATTTCTTCTATTATAATGACACTAAACTAAATCAGTCAAAATATCTGATACTTTTCGAAAATTCAAGCAAAACAACATTACATACTCAAATATAGAATGCGGTCATGAAGAAAATAATCTAGTCTATTTTGCCGTTATCTGACTGGCAAACTTTGTATTAACTGATTTTTTTTTTTTTTATAAATCTTTATTTCAAAGTCATAGCTTTATAAAAAGGAAAAAAAAATACTTATTTCACATAAATTTTATTTTATAAAGATTAAATTTAATAAAAATTATGAAAAACATAATGTATATTCTTTAAAAAAAAAAAGGATACCATCCCTGCTAACTCTGCTGTCAGTGATCAAAATTAGCGAAACAGTAGCCGTAACAATTTCCGATAGTTTGTAATGTAGAGCATTACATTTTGAAATATATAATTTAGCGAGTAGCGCAATACAGAAAACCAGTAGTTTGTAGTGAACACTAACTCTGCTTTTAATTCTACTCCAAGGGTGGAAAATAATAGCTTGATTCTTGTGTGTAAATGTGTTCTGTGCAACGGTTTGCGAATTTAACCTTTCACTCTCTGCACCATGAACTGCTTCTTAAATTAATTTGAAAATGTTTTTAAGATGATTTAGATTAATTCTAAGATTGTGTGCCGAATTTTGGGGTGTTATGTAAAATAGAAGTGTAGTTACAGGTATGTTCCACTTGTGGAACGTTGGCGGTACGAATAGCATGTATAAATTTTGGCGATTATTTCTTTGAGAATCGTACCAGCACTACACACATATGGAAGAAAGGAAAAGCGTAAAGTAAAAAATATTTTCTATTTTAGGAACATGATAACTTGTCACTAACAGCAAAATGTTTATGTAAGACCTGAAAACATTTTTCATGCATGCGCTTTCCAGAATATACACACCATTTCTTAGCCTTTTTCTGACAATTTGAACATCTTCCTTCAGCAGTAGATGACAACCAATAGCTACTGAATGAGGTGATAATGTCTGTTCGGTCGTTTTTATGCTTTGCATTTTTGGCAATAACTTTGATCGTCTGCGTTTGTTTATGCGAGTTCATAGAATGTTTTGTTGTGAGAGAGGTAGCCATGAGCGGCTCTTGTGATATTATTTAATAAAAAACAGTGCACTGTAGTTTTGTTATTTTGTGTATTTGTGAGTATTTAATATGAGCTAACATAATGGTCCACTGAGCAACGAAAAAGCAGCCTGGGATTAAATCCAACGAGCTTCTAAAATCAAATTTTAAGTTGAGTGAAACGCCGAGATGAATGATAAGTTCTAAGATTTCCGTGCTACGAAATTCCTCAAAAGATTATTCGAAAAGTAAGTGAACATGATTTTTCTTATCTTTACTGTTATACATATAGTAAACAATGTTTAAAGGTGCAAAAAAAAGAAGATTTAAAGCTTATAGCCACTGAAATAAATCTAAATGTTAATGACCATTTCTGATTTAAACGTTATTACTGAAGACAGTGAAATGTATAAAAATAAACCAGATTTTGTGAAAGACATAGCAAACGATATAATTGAAAATCGTAAACATGAAGCGCAAAGGCGAATTGATAAGGAGCAAAAGCAATATGATCTGGAAAAAATGAAACTTGAATTAGAACTAGCTAAAATTAAATCTGAAGCTAAATCTAATATTAGTGAGGGTGAAATAAAATTAGAATCGTTAGATCAATTGATAAAAAGTATTCGAACTTTGACTCTAAAAATACCTATACGTCCTGAAGGATGGGGTTTTACTTTTCTTCTTTAGAACGAGCTTTTAAGACTAAAAATATTCCAGAACAATATAAAGCAGAAATTCTGTTAAATTTATTAGGGGATAAAGCATTTAACATATTAACTTACTTACATGATAGAGATATCGAGAATTATGCAAAAATAAAAGAATTAGTGTTAAAAGAATTTCAACCTACACCTTATTTTTGCTTAGAGCAATTTAGAAAAGCTGTTAAACAACAAAATGAGACGCATGTACAGTTTGCTTCACGTCCAATGACAGACTGGGAATATTATTTAAATTTAAGAAATGTCTCCAATTTCGAGAGTCTAAAACAACTTATAGTATCGGATAAATTATATCAAACATTAGATAGAGAAACAGTTCCCACATTAGTGTGAGACAAGGAGATAAATGGTTTTTACCAGAAGAGTTGGGACGAGAGATTGATTTATATTTCACATCACGCGGAAAATCTCTTACTGGGAATTTTAGTGTTAATCGTAAATATACTAACTCCGAAAGTGTATCTAAAGTATTCTTATCAGATGTTAAAACATTAAGTTGTATTTTTTGCCACGAAAATCACACTCATTCAAAATGCCCGGATTATTTAAAATTATCTGTCAATGAAAGGGTGAACGTTATAAAATGTAACAAGTTATGCTTTAATTGTTTAAATTCACATTCAGTTGCAAATTGTCCATCAAAGTACGCATGCTTTTGTAAAAAACGGCATCATAAAACTATACATTTTCCAAAAACAAGTAACAACACATACGTGAAAGAATATGTTTCATCGGAACAAAATAAACAAGGAAAGGTAAATGTGGAAGAATGTTCAGATTCTAGGCCAACAAATCGTGGCACATCAGTCTTGAACGCTAATGCAGAAGAGTTCGTTCAGAAAACCTTTATTAGTAACTATTCGAATAAAAAGAGCAAAGTTTTACTTTCAACTGTTATATGTTTTCTAATTGATGAATCGGGATGTAAACATAGAGTAAAGTGTTTATTAGATGTAGGCGGTGAGTCTAATTTTTTATCCCGCCATTTAATAGAGCTAATGCATTTAAAAAAAGAGAGAACAAACATCTTAGTGTCAGGTCTAAATGATGCGACCTTAGTAATACATCATAAAGTTAATGCATCAGTATGCAATAGAGATGAAAGTTTTGTGAAAAATTTAGATTTCTTGGTAGTTCCGACAATAACTGCAGATTTAACGACTTCACGTCCAATTGAAATCTCAATACAAGATTTACCTAATGTAAAATTAGCAGATGTTAGTTTCAATATCCCAGAACATGTAGACATGCTCTTAGGAGCAGGAATTTTTTTATGAGCTTTTGAGACCGGGACAAATTCGTGTTAATAATTCTGATCTTATTTTGCAAGACACAGTTTTCGGTTTTGTTGTATCGGGAAGTTTTTCGACAGAGAATGAAAACAAAGTTCATTGTAGGTTTATTAAGAAAGAAACCAACCTAGACAAGACACTTAGGAAATTCTGGGAGATAGAAAATATCGAGGTTGAAAAACCAAAAAGTAAAGAGACTTTAATTTGTGAGAAACATTTCGTAGAAAATTATACACGAGACAAAAACGGTAAATATGCTGTTAAAATGCCCTTAAAAGAGGATCCAGCTGTTTTAGGAAACTCAAAACAAATCGCTACGAAAAAATTAAATTCTTTATGGAATCGTCTAGAAAAAGATCCCGAGTACTTAAGATTATATTCAGATTTCTTAAAAGAATATCAACAGTTAGGCCACATGGTTGAAGTTAACGAAAGCGAGGAAGAAAGCGGATCCTATTACATTCCCCATCTTGGAGTGTATAGAGGAATAGAAAAAAGTATATCAACGCCTTTGAGAGTTGTATTTAACGCGTCTTCCTTAACAACTAAGGGAAACTCACTTAATTCTATTCAATATAACGGAGGTGTAATACAAGATGACTTATTCTCAATTATGTTGAGATTTAGAAAATATATCGTCGCTTTCACTGCAGACATTCAAAAAATGCATAGAGCAATCTCTATTCATCCAAGTCAGAGGACGCTGCAAAAAGTCTTATGGAAGGAAGGTCTTAACGAGCCAATTAAAATTTTTGAATTAACGACAGTTACTTATAGTACTGTTAGCGCACCCTTTTTGGCCATGAGAACACTACTTCAATTGTCTAAGGATGAAGGAAGCAAGTTTCCTTTTGCAGCACCCGTACTGAGAGAAGACATGTATATGGATGACATTCTATCTGGAGCTGATTCTTTAAGTTCTGCATTAGAACTCCAAAATCAATTAATAAATTTTTTAAACAGTGCAGGAATGTTATTACATAAATGGTGCAGTAATGCTCCACAACTTTGTCAAACAAATGACGAAATATACCCCTTTGGTGATTCAGAAGAATCTAAAGCGTTAGGTGTTTTGTGGAAATCGAAGAAAGATTGTTTAAGTTTCAATGTTAAAATTCATAATGATGTAAATGTCACTAAGAGACAAGTGTTATCAACTATATCAAGGATATTCGATCCCTTAGGTTTAGTATCTCCTGTTATAATTAAAGCAAAAATTTTTATGCAGAAGTTATGGTTATTTCAATTAAATTGGGATGATTTGCTAACCGAGAAAGAGGCTAAGGAATGGAGAGAGTTTTCTGATACCCTACAATTAATTAATAAATTTGAGATTAGTAGGTGTATTTGATTGAAAGATGCAATTATGATCGAGTTACATGGTTTCAGCGACGCGTCTGAAGCAGCCTATGGTGCGGTAATTTACTGCAAATCAGTGACAGAATCAGGTCAAGTGTCTGTAAAATTAGTGACAAGTAAATCTAGAGTTTCTCCCTTAAAGCAATTAACTGTTCCAAAACTTGAGCTTTGTGCAGCAGTTTTATTGACAAAGCGTATGAAACGAGTGATTTCTTCGCTCAAGATTAGTGTAAACAAAATCTTCTTGTGGTCCGATTCCATGATAGTATTATCCTGGATTAAAAAAGAACCATACGTTCTAAAAACTTTTGTTGCGAATAGGATTTCTACAATACAAGAACTAACTGAAGGAATGCAATGGCGACATGCTCCATCTCAGCATAACCCTGCTGACCTTCTAACAAGAGGAATTAGTCCTGATAAGCTATTCTCAAATGAGTTATGGTGGATTGGTCCATTGTTCCTAAAGGAAAAAATCCTCCCGGCCAGTGCCGGGAGGAAGAGGTAGCTTTCATATTCCTTATTTTAAAAAAGCTAACTTATATTATTCAAACACACGAAGCTCAATTTAGTGGAAACCGAATATAGGAGATTCAATACTAATTTTTACCAATACTAAATCATTATGAATGAGAATTTCGCGAAATTAGTCAGCTTTATCCAAGCTGCTTTTATTTAAAGTAACTTATATTTGGTTGCAAAATTCGGCGATTTCTTAAAGTGCCTGCCATTTTAAGACAACATGGTGGATGAGGCTAACCAGTGAACTTGCTCGAGACCTTAGTAATTGCTGTGCACATGCTCACTCACATCGGAATCGGTTGATATAAGCGAGTGCTGTCGCATGCAAAAAATCAGATTTTTCAAAATGTCACCCACAATAGAAATTGAAACTGCTATATCGGAGCCATTTTTTAAGGTAAAGACAAACAAAAAATGCTCATGAATTCTTATATCAAGGTCAAATACTTAAGAAAGAAACCTTTTTCAATTTCTAATTTTTTTTGCACCTCACTTTAAATATATATATTTTTCTTAATTTAATGGCCGCCATTTTGAAACAAGATGGCTGATGAATCTGGCCAGCGAACTTGGTCGAGGTATTGATGTATACTATCCACATGCCTTCTTACATCGAAATAGGCGAATACGTGTGTTATCGCGTGACAAATACAAGATCGTTTCAAAATGTTAGCCATGCTCGAAATTCAAAGTGCTGTAATTCAACCATTTTTTAAGATATAAACAAAAGAACAAATTTTCAGAAACAAAAACTGCTCCGGAATCTTTGTATCAAGGCCAAAAACATAAAAAAAAATCTTTTTCATTTTCCAATTTTTTAAACCTCATTTTAAATTTTAAATTTAATTTTTTTTAATGGCAAACCTTTTGAAACAAAATGGCGAATGAAGCTGGCCAACGAACTCGGTCGAGACATTGATATGTACTATGTACAGACCAAGTTACATTCAAATAAGTTCGTAAATACGCCTGTTATCGCGTGACAAAAATCAGGTCGTTTTAAAATGTCAGCCAAAATAGAAGTTCAAAATGCTATTAGTTAGCCATTTTTTTTAGATATAGACGAAACAAAAACTGTTCCGGAATCTTTGTATTAAGGTCAAACACATACGAAAAAAATCTTTTTCATTTTTCAATTTTTTGATATCTCATTTTTATTTTTTTATTTTTTTATTTTTTTAAATGGCCGCCATTTTGAAACAAGATGGCGGATGAAGCTGGCCAACGAACTCAGTCGAGACATTAGTATGTACTTTGTATAAACGAAGTTACATCCAAATCGGTTCATAAATACGCCTTGTATCGCGTGACAAAATTCAGGACGTTTCAAAATGTCAGCCACGCTAGAAATTCAAAATGCTATAACTCAGCCATTTTTTAAGATATAGACGAAACAAAAACTGCTCCGGAATCTTTGTATAAAGGTCAAATACATAAGAAGATGATATTTTTCCCTTTTTAATTTTTTGGTACCACATTTCAAATTTTAAAATTTTTTAAAAATTTTAAATGGCCGCCATTTTGAAACAAAACGGCGGATGAAGCTGGCCAACGAACTCGGTCGAGACATTTGTATGTACTATGTACATACTAAAGTACATCGAAATCGGTTCATAATTACGACAGTTACAGCGTGACATAGGTCAGATATATATATATATATATCAATTTTGAACGGAGGGTGATTTCGGGGTCTGGGGGTCATGATCGATGAAAATATACCAAAATTTTTTGAAATCGCTTTCCTCCGAACGGCTGCAATAGGTAGATTTTTGTAATGAAAGCTACCTAAAAGACTATCCCAATACAAATATTCCTGCAGCAGTTAATTCCAGTGACTTTTCAAATGAACTGAAAAATATTAATATAAGTGACTTTAAAAACATATCTGTTTTTACAGTTTCTATTAATTCTTTTGTGCATGATATAATTGATTTAAGTAATAACTATTGTAAAATAATTCGTATTTTAGGATTTATTTTCAGGTTCCATAGTAATTGTAAAAAAGAAAAAAAAAAAGTCCTTCCGGCCAGTGCCGGGAGGAAGAGGTAGCTTTCATAATCCTTATTTAAAAAAAGCCAAATTATATCATTCAAACACACGAAGCTCAATTTAGTGGAAACCGAATATAGGAGATTCAATACTAATTTTTATCAGTATAATGAATGAGAATTTCGCGAAATTAGTCAGCTTTATCCAAGCTGCTTTTCTTTAAAGTAACATATATTTGGCTGCCAAATTCGGCAATTTCTTAAAGTGCCTGTCATTTTAAGACAACATGGTGGATGAGGCTAAGCAGTGAACTTGGTCGAGACCTTAGTAATTGCTGTGCACATGCTCACTCACATCGGAATCGGTTAATATATAGGAGTGCGCATGCAAGAAATCAGATTTTTCAAAATGTCACCCACAATAGAAATTGAAACTGCTATATCTGAGCCATTTTTTAAGGTAAAGACAAACAAAAAATGCTCCTGAATCCTTATATCAAGGTCAAATGCTTAAGAAAGAAACCTTTTTCAATTTCTAATTTTTTTGCACCTCACTTTAAATATATATATATATTTTTTAATTTAATGGTCGCCATTTTGAAACAAGATGGCTGATGAATCTGTCCAGCGAACTTGGTCGAGGTGTTGATGTATACTATCCACATGCCTTCTTACATCGAAATTGGCGAATACGTGTGCTATCGCGCGACAAATACAAGATCGTTTCAAAATGTTAGCCATGCTAGAAATTCAAAGTGCTATAAATCAACCATTTTTTTACGATATAAACAAAAGAACAAATTTTCAGAAACAAAAACTGCTCCGGAATCTTTGTATCAAGGCCAAACACATAAAAAAATCTTTTTCATTTTCCAATTGTTTAATATCTCATTTTCAATTTCAAATTTAATTTTTTTAAATGGCAACCCTTTTGAAACAAGATGGCGAATGAAGCTGGCCAACGAACTCGGTCGAGACATTGGTATGTACTATGTACAGACCAAGTTACATCCAAATAGGTTCATAATTACGCCTGTTATCGCGTGACAAAAATCAGGTCGTTTTAAAATGTCAGCCACAAGAGAAATTCAAAATGCTATTACTCAGCCATTTTTTTAAGATATAGACAAAAGAAAAACTGTTCCGGAATCTTTGTATTAAGGTCAAACACATACAAAAAAAATCTTTTTCACTTTCCAATTTTTTGGTATCTCATTTAAATTTTTTTATTTTTTTTATTTTTTTTAAATGGCCGCCATTTTGAAACAAGATGGCGGACGAAGCCGGCCAACGAACTCGGTCGAGATATTTGTATGTACTATGTACACACCAAGGTACATCCAAGTCGGTTCATAAATACGCCTGTTATTACGTGAGAAAAATCAGGACGTTTCAAAATGTCAGCCACGCTAGAAATTCAAAATGCTATAACTCAGCCATTTCTTAAGATATAGACGAAACAAAAACTGCTCCGGAATCTTTGTATAAAGGTCAAATACATAAGAAAAAATATTTTTCCATTTTAAATTTTTTGGTACCACATTTCAAATTTTAAATTTTTTAAAAAATTTTAAATGGCCGCCATTTTGAAACAAAATGGCGGATGAAGCTGGCCAACGAACTCGGTCGAGATATTGGTATGTACTGTGTACACACTGAATTACATCCAAATCGGTTCATAAATACGCCTTTTATCGCGTGACAAAATTCAGGACGTTTCAAAATGTCAGTCACGCTAGAAATTCAAAATGCTATAACTCAGCCATTTTGTAAGATATAGACGAAACAAAAACTGCTCCGGAATCTTTGTATAAAGGTCAAATGCATAAGAAAAAAATATTTTTCCATTTTTAATTTTTTGGTACCACATTTCAAGTTTTAAAATTTTTTTAAATTTTTAAATGACCGCCATTTTGAAACAAAATGGCGGATGAAGCTGGCCAACGAACTCGGTCGAGACATTGGTATGTACTATGTATACACCGAATTACATCGAAATCGGTTCATAATTACGGGAGTTACAGTGTGACATAGGTCATATATATATATATATATATATCAATTTTGAACGGAGGGTGGTTTCGGGGTCTGGGGGTCATGATCGATGAAAATATACCAAAATTTTTTTAAATCGCTTTCCTCCGAACGGCTGCAATAGGTAGCTTTTTTGTAAAGAAAGCTACCTAAAAGGAGGGTCCTCTGGACCTCGAAGATCTCAACAAAGCAGAAAGTTTTTTCTTAAAAAGTGTTCAACGTGAGTGTTTTGACAAGGAAATAAAATCCTTGCAAAAATCAGGTAATATTAATCAAAATAGTCAGGTAAAAAACCTCCACCCATTTCTTGATAAAGAAGGTCTAATAAGAGTAGGAGTTAGATTAGCGAATAGTAACTTAAATACCAACCAAAAATTTCCAATTTTACTACATAATAAAAGTAAACTTACTCAAATGATAGTAGAATACTTTCATAAACGGTATTTACATTTAGGTCCACAAGCTTTACTGTTTCAGTTAAGGCAGAAGTTTTGGCCTTTAAATGGTCGTGTAATATGTAGAATAACAATTCATAATTGTTGCATGTTTCATGTTATAAATTTTGTAAAAAGTTTTTATATTTTCTTAATGCAATAGGTTTTATGAGATATTTTGTGTGTAAATATGTAAAATTAAGCTAATTTCTATTTGATTGAATGTATTATGTGTTTATCAAAGAAAACATTTATACAAAATGTGTTTGAGAGTGCATATATGTTATTTGAGTTATTTAAATGACATTTATTTTATCCAGAAGGTTTGAGTTTTTAATTTTGATAAAATCGAGTGAGTTAACCTTTAAATACTTTTAAAATAAAGGATTTCTGAGCTATTTTTGAGATAAAATATGAGAAAAGAGATAAATTCTGGCAGCATTTAAAAAATTAATTTGAGTGTTAGATCTCATGAGTGTACATCATTACATAATGCATGCAGAATTTTAGAGTAGTAAACATAAAAACAACGAGGTGTTTTCAAGAGACCAATTTCAAAAATTTGTCTGTTACCCATGGAAAAATGATTATTATCTTTTGTAATTTGTCAATTTATTGTTTACTAGTACATGCTGTATTATTTGTTTAAAATTCAAAGTGTAATAATGTATTATAATTGTGGTTGAATGAAAATCATTCAACGGGGGCCGGTATGTCCGGTCGTTTTTATGCTTTGCATTTTTGGCAATAACTTTGATCGTCTGCGTTTGTTTATGCGAGTTCATAGAATGTTTTGTTGTGAGAGAGGTAGCCATGAGCGGCTCTTGTGATATTATTTAATAAACAATTTGGAAATTGCTCGTCAAACGTGGCAAATGAGGTGCGTTCGTACTATAACTAGTTTTATAATTATGTTTTGCACCCCATATTGTACTGAATGTATATTTTTTTGCGCTTCATAAGTGCATAGTCTGTAACATCATTAAAATGCACTTACAATAATTTTTTCCCCATTCCCCGTAATGTAACGGAAAACTTTTGACTGTTCCTGTAATTAAACTATACATTCGATTTTCATAAAATTTGAAATGGCTCGACAAAATTTTGCAGCAATTATATATTTAAAATTTCATACCATTCGGAAGGCTGTGAAATCATTAAAATGCATTTTTTCCCATTGGCCATAATGTAACGGAAAACTTTTGGGTGTCCCTGTAATTAAACTATACATCCGATTTTCATAAAATTGGAAATGGCTCAACAAACTTTTGCAGCAATTATATATTAAAAATTTCAGACCATTCGGAAGGCTGTAAAATCATTAAAATGCATTTGCTATAATTTTTTCCCATTGGCCGTAATGTAACGGAAAACTTTTGGGTGTCCCTGTAATTAAACTATACATCCGATTTTCATAAAATTGGAAATGGATCGACAAAATTTTGCAGCAATTATATATTAAAAATTTCAGACCATTCGGAAGTCTGTAACATCATTAAAATTCACTTGCAATAATTTTCCCCATTGGCCGTAATGTAAAGAAAAACTTTTGACTGTCCCTGTAATTAAACTATACATCCGATTTTCATAAAATTGGAAATGGCTCGACAAAATTTTGCAGCAATTATATATTAAAAATTTCAGATCATTCGGTCGGGTAGTTTTAGTTAGTCGGACGGACAGACGGACGGACAGACGGACGGACAGACGGACGGACAGACAGACGGACTGAACGACGACTATAGGTGCTACGTATTTATATAATTACGAACGCACCTAAAAACAGTGCACTGCAGTTTTGTTATTTTGTGTCTTTGTGAGTATTTAATGTGAGCTAACAATGTCCATACCTACTGGAGCAGTAGAACCTCGTATTCTCTTTCTCAAAACATCAAATCGAACTTTCACGGTAACAGTTGTAATTTCACGACAAAACTCCAAATGGCTTATGGCTTCTTTTGAGCCTGCTGCATAAGAATTCAGTGTCCGAGCAGTAGTAACAGTCATGCTTAGTTCATTTTCAAGTACTGGACGATATGTTCCAAGCAAAGGATCCAAAAGATCGACACCATCCTTATTCTGATTACACAATCTAATCAATAGAGGTGATTGGTTGAATATTCTAGCGGCAATTTTCGAGAATGTTTAGTTAAACTTTGAGCTAGGAATGCCCCCTCCCCATTTGATATAACAGCAAAGACACTGTAGTCATTCCATCATACACAAATAACTTTGCCATCACTGCAATAATCACAATATCCCCGTTCTTGCTTGAACAATTCTTTTGAAGGGAATTTATTAGGCATTTATTGTTTCAAAAATATTTCATAGACACTTTGGCAACAGGTGCAAGGGAAGTATATGATAAACTTTATTCTTTTATAACACTGGTACGAAAATAGTAAAAAAATACTCGCCCGTGGGAGCCCAGTAAAAATTATCATAAACCTAATAAAAGTAACAATAAGATAATTTTGTACTCTGAACTGCCAACGTTCCACTTGTGGAACATTGACATTCAAATGATCATAAAACAAAATCAAAATAAATCAATCATTTATGCATAAAACTTCATAAACAACAGTAAGCAATACAATAACCATCATCACAGCACGCACATTTGAATTCTAAAGTTATAGATGGAGTAAAAAGCACAGCCACAAAACTTACGTTTTTTGTTACATTTCAACAAGCTCGAATATGGGAACCACAAAAGAATATTACATAATAATTTATAAGCCGTTAAAATATATCTTTAAAAAGTTATATTTAAAATTTCAAACAGCTTGAACAAACACATAAAAAGATACAGCATCACATAATTGATGTTCCACTTGTGGAACGTTGGCGGGTAAAAGGTTAAGCAACTTTGCTGAAGCATTTATCAATGCATCCTATGACGTCGTAGAAATTTCCATTGACACTTACTGTTAATGCTTGTGTTGTCAAAATCCAAATCAAAAAATGTAATTTTCCTTCTAGAAACACTTGATAACTTAACGATTATTAGATATTCGTGATTTAATTAATGTAGCGCGCCACATTTTTGAAAATAATTTTGCAAGTAGCAGGAAACAAATCAGTAGATTGTATGGAACGGTGACGCCACTTTTAATGCTACTTCAAGAGGAAAAATTATTTTTCTATTTACTTGATAATAGCTTGATTCTTGTGTGTAAAATGTGTTCAGCGCAACAAGTTGCGAATTTAAGCAACTTCGCTGCGGCATTTAGCAATGCGATTTGTGACGCCATAGACGTTTCCCTTGATACTGTCTGTTAATCGAAGTACCAAAATACAAATCAAAGAAATTTTTTTTCTCAAAAGAAGTAGTAGTAGTAGTATTTAAATACACTTTCCATACAATATTTTTAGTTGTAGTTCGCTACAAGAATAAAGCACTTTTCCGATCACTGCCGGGTGTAAAAACTACAACACACTTCAAAAACTTTATGTAACGTTACTCAATAAAATTGGTGGCAACATACTTCTTCCAATTTTATTGAGTAATTAAATTTATATAATGCTGTAACTTAAACTTATATAATTGTTGTAATATTACACATTAGTGTAATACATTAGTAACATTAGTATCACCACATTAGTATTAGCAGATTAGTAACACCAATTATGTCGGTTAAATTACACAATAAAATGGAGGCAGCAAGACTGCCACCAATTTTATGGAGTAACATTACATAATTTTTTTACAGTGCAGGAAAAACGTTGGAAACAAGTAAAAATTAAATTTAAAAATCAAAAAACCCGACTGCGTAAAAAGCGAACTAATTAATTGTTTCGCGTCAATGTGAAACTATTTTTATATTACTTACCTATTTTTTTATTTACTTGTACTGGTGACTTTTTAGTTGTGTTTAATTGTTAGTTCCTATCTATAAACACTGTTTCGATGAGGACTATAGATGTCTATGAAGGTTAGAGTTGCAGTAAAGCTAGAGATCCTACCTACACAACTTCCAGGTTGTGTAATATTTAAACGGAGCTTCTGACTGTAAAATAGTCAATGAAACATCGTCTTCATTTTGAAAGACCTATCCAATGATATGCCCATCAATATGGTGTGTAAAAACATTTTTTAGTCTTTACCACGATTTTCTATTTTACGGCCGCCGTTTTGAATTTATAAAAACAAAACCTATCCTATAACCATTGGACGTGTAAGACGAATCGATAGAGACCTCATTCATTAAAATCCATTCAGCCGTTGGGATGACCCAGATAAGCGTGAAATACATAACTCTTCTTGGCAGTCGGGTAAAAATACTACAAAAACAAAATAGATTTTCCGACCACTGTCTTTCGTAAATCATCGAGTAAAAATGACAATGCTGCCAACCAATTAGTAATAACGTCTATCAAAAGTAAATAAAGCTAGACTTAAATTACATTTCGAAAAGTCGTCAACATATTGAACTTTTACCAATCTTTAAAACTCTCAATACTAAGAAATAATTTTGACATTCCATTTGAATTTTTTGATAAATTTATTTTTGAATATCAAACAGAAATCATTTAGACAGAAGTAACAGTTTTAAAAAAATGAAATATGCTTTTAATTTAAACTGAAAAACTTGATTACAATATCGTTTTCTACTTTTTATGAAGTTTGTTTTCAAAAATCATAATAATTTTCATGTTCATTGTATGGAAAATTAGAAAAGAAAATCTGCAAAGTAAACTACCAGTTGAACTTTATAATTTTAGTATTGTATAGAGTTCAATTTCAAATTTGTGAAATATGAATAATTATAGGACACTTACTCAATTACAAAATTAATTATATTCCTATTACATAAGTCATGTTTCCAACAGTTTGCTAATGGTAGAATTATAATTTAACTTTCCGAATAATATATCGGGATCAATTGTCATCATTGTTTGGCAATAAATCTCCCATTTTCCGATACGATATCCAATAATAAATGTTTTAATTATTATGAAATAGTTTATTAAGAACTTAAATAAATTATTTCATTTATTTGTTGATGTGTTGAGTTTCCTTATGCATAATTTATATTTTGCATTTAATATTTTAAAGGAATATGTTGTTCTATCAAATTTAAAATAATAATAGAATCGAATATTAAAAAAATAATAAATAATTGTAAAAATTGATCAGCATTATATATGAAAATATTTAAACATATTTTCAAAAATTTTTAAATAATTTTAATAAGAAGAAAATTGACTAATTAATAAACCAAGAAAAACGGATTAATAGCACATTTCTATTGCAAGTATTGATTTGTATTGTTGTTATGAATAGATTCAGAATATGAGTTTTAACATACTCGGTAAAACAAATAAAATAAAATAAAACGATATTTTAGCTCAAGACTTATAAAGTGAGTAAATGTAATAATGTTGATAAAAATATTAATTTTTTCGTCATAATCTAGGGCGCTCTTTACGTTTTAAGTTATAACTAAGGTTTTTAAAAATAGTAAATCAACGATCAGTTATTTTCAAAGCTGCTAAGTATATAATTAGTAAAGTAAATTGGTTATTTAAAATTAAAAACAATTTTTTAAATAAACAATTCATGGAACAACTACAGAAGTATTGTATATATTTTCTGTATCATTTTCCCCATTTTTAGGTGCGTTCGTAATTATATAAATACGTAGCACCTATAATCGTCGTTCAGTCCGTCTGTCTGTCCGTCCGTCCGCATATAATAGAGCAAAAACTACCCAACCGAATGGTCTGAAATTTTAAATATATGATTGTTGTAAAATGTTGTCGAGCAATATCAAATTTTATGAAAATCGGATGTATAGTTAAATTACAGGGACAGTCAAAAGTTTTTCTTTACATTACGGCCAATGGGAAAAATTATTGCACGTGCATTTTAATAATGTTAAAGCTTTCCGAATGGTCTCAAATTTTAAACAGATAATTATTGCGACATTTTGTCGAGCCATTTCAAATTTTATGAAAATCGGATGTATAGTTTAATTACAGGGACAGTCAAAAGTTTTTCTTTACATTAAAGCCAATGGGAAAAATTATTGCAAGTGCATTTTAATGATGTTACAGCTTTCCGAATGGGCTGAAATTTTAAATATATAATTGCTGCAAAATTTTGTCGAGCCATTTCAAATTTCATGAAAATCGGATGTATAGCTTAATTACAGGGACAGTCAAAAGTTTTCCGTTACATTAAGGGGAATGGGAAAAAATTATTGCAAGTGCATTTTAATGATGTTACAGACTATGCACTTATGAATTGCAAATAAATACACATTCAGTACAATATGGGGTGCAAAAAATAATTATAAAACTAGTTATAGTACGAACGCACCTCATTTGCCACGTTTGACGAGCAATTTCCAACTTGTTTACACAGTATTTGGCATCGAAAACGAAATGACAAAATATTTCCTATTTAAAGTTCATTTAAACATGGTTAGTATAAGTGCTTACTTATGAATACCACGAACTACGAAAAGTATTGTTCGCTATTTTTAAATGTAGAATCTCAATGAAATCATATCATATTTAATTATTTTAACACAATAAACTGATAGGTAAATAAATCATTCGAATAAAAAATTTCCAACTGAGTGAAAATGAGTTAAGGTGAGAACTCGAACACAGAATCTTCATGACTTTAATTGCCAGCTGCTCTACCGATTGAGCTATTTAGACGACATCCCAGCCAACACAATATTCACTCAGAATAACCATTTGGTAAGACTATCTGGTCTTTTATTTGAAACAGCTCCATGGAATTAACCACATGTAAAGGAACTCCAATAAACTATGCATACATAACTACACTTTTTTTTTAATTTCAACACAATCAACTGATTGCTAAATAAATCCAACGAGTTGTAATTTTTCCAAATGGTTGTTCTTAGTAAATATTGTGTTTATTTATTGGGATACATTTTCACTCAGTTGGAAAAATGACTTCTCACATAAAGTGGAATTTATTTTTCAAAAACAATTATATTGCACATTTTCGAACCCTGTTAAAATATGTTTTATGTATTAATAAGTGGATATATGGAATTTTTATCATCTAAAATTATTGTATCTTTATCATTTTAACATTTTCCAACAAAGCTGAAAAATGTTTATGAATTCGGTTTATCTGTCCGTGCCCTAAATCGCTTAGATATTGCCGATTGCAGTGAAAGTCAAAGATATTATTGGGTATCACAATGGCAGGTTTAGTAATGAAAATGAAGTATTTAGCATTTACGGTTAATTTAAAGGGATACTCAAGAATTCAGTTGCATTACAGTAAATGTAGAAAAATCGTTTTCGGTGTAATTTAATAATATCACACTATTTTAAATATACTGAAATTTATATATATTACCGAGGTGGATTAAACAGCTCTTGCTTTAGAATATAGTGTGCATAGAATTTATCGTTCATGTACATGGACAGACAAAATAATTTAGCTACTGAAGAAATCGAACAATAATTGAACTATTGAAACTTAAGAGAACTGTAAACAAAACACTGTAAACAAACAACAACAACAAAAAAAGGAAATACTACTGGCAATTGAGACGCCAGTACTAAGGAGTTCCGTATTTTAACGGAAGTTTTCCCTCGTAAATGCCAAAAAAAAAAACGGATTTTTTTCTGTAATTTACAGGGGAAAAAAGTTTCGTTAAAATACGGAAATAGTACTCGCGTCTCGATTGCCAGTAGTGTTTCCGTATTTTAGTCCAGTTTTTTTTACAGTGAACAATAACTGCTGGAAGACCATTTTCAGCTATGGTACGTGTTTTTAAATTAATCTATTTTTTTTTATAATGCTTTGTGTGTATAAATTCTATAGATTATATACAGGGCTGCACGGACATTCTCAGGTACAGTGATAGTCTCGTTCAGTGATATTCGTTTAACTGAACAAACTTTTAGCATACTGTGTAGTATAAATTCAAATCTATTGATCATGTACAGAGTTTCACAAAATAATTTTATTACTTTTATGGTTAAACACGATAATTGCTGAAATTAAGTTTTCAAATGCGTTATGGGTTTTTCAAATTACTTATTTTTTCATCATCTTTCACTTTAAAAAACTGTCACTTTTGTTACAGTGTTTCTGAATGTGTTGAAAATTGTTTCATAATCTATGCTGCACACATTATTTTTAGTTCTAGTTATTACCTGACTTCCATGAAACCAGTTAGTGTATGGAGAATATGAACTAATAAATTTCAAACAGCTTCAAAATTGACAATGCTTTTTTATTGGAATAGGCTCGTTTTTGTAATCTTCCAAGAAGATTTAAATCATCAATAAAAATTGAAAACTAAAAATGACAATTTGTGGAAAATCCCTTATCATCCCTTATCATTTAGAAAGTAGCTGAATTTCAGCTCTCACTATTGCCGATATCACTCAGATTTTCGCTATATGCGACTGCTTGTTTTTTTTTTATATGAGTTTCTCTATAGAGCTGACTACCGAATCACGTAAAAAAATCTTTGGTATCTTTCGCATATCCGTAGTTAAAAATTAGTTAATACAAATGCTCATATTTTATCCAATATTTAATATATTTATATTCTAATTGTATTATGTTATGACTACTGCAGTTTGTCAAGATATCTAAAAGTGGAATTAAATTTAGTTGAAAATCCTGCGTGCTTTAAAGGAGAAAACATGCGATATATTTTTAAGAAATCTTTTAGAACGGGAGGCCACATCACAGACAATCACCTCATCGAGTTCACGGTTCAAATTCTAGGATTAGTTAAATCTTGATTCACATATTAAAAGGCAATCGGTCCGCCTAGTCACATCTTGATGGAAAAAACCCAAAAAACCGATTTTAGCGGTTGACTCGTAGATTTACCATTGTGTTTTCCTGCTGTGAGTCCTCCATGTTTTCATACCTTTGGGTGAAGAAAAACACAATGGTAAACCTACGCGTCAACCGCTAAAATCGGGTTTTCAGGTGTTTTCCACCGAGATATGACGAGGCGGACCAAATTGCGTTTTAACGTGCAAATCGAGTTTTAACTAATTCTGCAATTTCAGCCGTGAACTCGATGAGGTGATTGTTTGCGCTTCTGCCTCCTAGTCTATTTATATTTCCATAAATATACATGCTATTCTTAGGCAAATGAACACAAAGGATGCACAATAGCCACATAATCATGTGCTGCAACTGTAGATCATTTAAAGCATTTTATTTTACAACTTGATTCCAAGTATTATTCGTTATTCAATTTCTGGTTTGTCCTCTCATGATCAAACCTTCGCTGACATTTCTTTATATTCCCGAAGTTCTGAGGCGTTCATCAAGTACAGTCGTGAAAAAAAAAAGTAAACACACCCTACTAATTCTTCAACAAATTATCGTAGACGAAAGTTACTGGTACCGAACGATTGGAAATAAAGTCTACTTTTAAATGACGTATATAAAATTTGCTTAGGGGGCCATTTACATATTAAAACGAATCCAGACATCATTTTTTTCAATGGCAATACCCAATTTTAACCAGATATTTCAAATCTTTGGTTCAAAGTATGCCTAGACACCAAATTTCAAGTCATTTGAATGATAAGTTTTTGAATTATAAACATTCAAAATTTAGTGCTTCTAATGTTAAATTACATTTTTATATTTTTATTTATAACTTCTTAAATTATGATCCTAATGTTTTAATTTTTTGTGTAGAAATAATACTAATATAACCAACATAAATACGTTGAATTTGCAATTTTTATAATTTTATGATATGAATTAGGAATTACGAAATTAATATTCGAAAAAATTATGAATTGCAACCTACAATTTTTTTGATGGATTTAGATTTATTAAGTCCTGCTTTATGGAAAACCAAAATTTCACATTTTTCTTTAAAGTAGTTTTCAAATTATGCTTAAAAAACGGCAAAATGATGGTTTAAGGGACCGTCTATGATAGAAGTGACTAAATATTTTGAAATTTCTTATGCTATCCTGTAATCTAACAGGCTTAATGGACTGCTTAAGGTGCCAAGATCAAGAAGTGAGCTCTCTCGGTTAACAATCGAGTACCGAACTTCAATTTGGATACAGCCCTTAAAATACGCTCGTTTTAAAATAATTAATTTCTCGGAAACTTATGGTACGAATTTCATAAAAATTTGTTTTTGGATTAATTGAAGGGCGTAGAGTTCATTTATGCTGTCAGAATTGTGTACTGCTATTGAAAAAAACAAAGTTATGCCTTGTTTTACTATGTAGATGGCCCCCTAAGAAAATTTTATATACATCATTTAAAAGTACTCTTTATTTCCAATCTTTCGGTACCACTAACTTTCTTCTACAACACTTTATTGAGGAGTTAGTAGGGGGTGTTTACTCTTTTTTTTTCCACGACTGTACATCTTCTAGATATTCGACAAAATTTATAAAATGGCAAGTGCTCGGTAATTTTTAACAATATAGTATATATTCATTTTAATGTAGTCTTCAATGAAATGTTGTGTAGAATAAAGAAAAAAATGCCTTTTTTCATGGAGCACCGTTCACTACCAATTAAAGTATTACTACATTTCAACAGTAGGGCAAAATATAATAATTTATCAGATTTACCACGCAGAATTTAAACCCTCAAGGAAACTCCCGCCCAAGAAACTGCAGAAGGAATGTCCCTAGGTCTTAAAAGAATGTAAGAAAGAAGGAGAAGTTAAGGTCTTTTCAAGTACCACCCTTTTGTAAAATTTAAAACTGAGCTATAGAAATGAAGGATGAAAGGAAAGACCTTTATTTGCTTCTTTCTTTAAAATTGGGTTCTGGGAAATAGTACGAAGCCTTTTCATGTCTCTTATTGCACTAATGGAATGAAAAACAACTACGAAGTCAGTCGCTCTAAAATTAACCCTTTATGTACTGAATTATGAATTCATGAAAATTTTATCTTCTAAAGCATTTTTCTTGAATTTTTGAAACTACATTAGAAGATTTACATAATCATTTAATAAATTTTAGAAAGATTTTACAAGGATTGGTGGATTTAGAAGGATAAATTAAATTTGAATTTATAGGGATTTTGTACAATGTTTATAACCCCTCTCAATTATTTTATTTTAAATATTTTTTCTTAGTATTTTGTAGAATTAGAAAATATACAAATATAATGTTCTTACAATGGAAATATTTCCGAATTGAAAAATCCCCCACCTCCACTCATCCAACTCCAAGAAAGGTGAAAAGATACAATGGCAAAAGAAATCATCCTTAAAAAAAAATTGTTTTGTGTAACCAATAATGCTTTTGGAACAAGATAAAGTAATGCATCTATAACTCATTCTAAACTGTATTACTACTAATCGATACATTAAATGAATTTTATAACAAAAAATTGTAATGTACTTATAAATAACGCCAATAGATAAAGGGTTAAAGTGATTATTGAAATGTTAGCCGAGTTTTTCCAGGAAAAAGAGAAGTGAACAGTTGCATTATTAGCAAATAAATAAATAGAATGCTAAATTCATCTTTAAAAGTTAAAATTAAAATTATACTACGTGCAAACTAATTAAAAGATGTAAAATATATTTAAAAAAGTGTTAAATTACTTTAATATTCTTAGTGCTTTCAACTATAACCATAGTAGTAGTATATAGTCCCCACTCTGGAACAATTTTCATACTCCACTAAATACAAATATTTAACGATTTTTGAAATATTTTGATCAAAAATTTGTCTATTAGAATATCGAGTATTGTGCCGATTATTGTAAGATTTCCATCAAAAAGTTTGACAGTTAAAATATCGAAAAAAATTTTAGAGAGAGGATGATGATTATAAATAATAGCGTAATCAATTTAGATTAAATAATGATCATTTTTAAATGTTTTAAATTTTGAATAGATAACCAATTCTCTATTTTTATTAGCAATTATAAATACTAATCTGTTAGTTCGATAAAATTTAAAAAAAGTTTGTGTGGAAATGAACACATCTTTGCCAGAAAAGAAATTCGTAGTTAAAACAGATATATTTTGGATTTCCGTAAATATTATTCTGGTAGTTTAATATTATCATAGTTCGATAAAAGGTATTAAATAAAATTCTTAATAGTCTACGAAATGCAACATTCCTCTAGGATAATATTAATATCAATTGCATTATATTGAAGTCTGAAATAAAATTTAAATGATTCTTATCATATGTTTTTAATAGATAACCAATTTTCTCTTTTTATTTACAAATACTAATCTGTTAGTTCGATAAAATTTAAAAAAAAGTTTGTGTGGAAATGAGCACATCTTTGCCAGAAAAGAAATTCGTAGTTAAAACAGATATATTTTGAATTTCCGTAAATATTATTTAGTGAGTTTGATAGTTCGATAAATGGTCCATCCGATTATTGTAAGATTTATCGAGCAAATGGTATGATTAAGCTTTTTCTACTTCATAATCATAATAGCCGTCATTATTTTTTCCTTTAAAATGAAAGATATAACCCCCTTTATCAACATTCATTTCTATTTATGTTCCAGCGATACGTAGGCTGTTATATCTCTAATCAATCTTTGAATCTTTTATCACAGCTCGTAGCGAGATGCGTACAGTAAAGGCCTTGAATATATCGGATTTCCTCGTACGGAAAAATTTCTTGAAAGACGGAAGTATTAAAAAATAGTTTGACTGTCATCTTCTTACAACTGCTAATAGATGGTAGCACTATAAAATTTTTTCGAATGTACAAGGAACGAATTTATGGTGTATTCCTTCATTTTTGAAAGAAAAAATGCAGGAATTAATAAGAATTTTTCTAATATTTTATTTAATTTGTATAGGAATTGTATATATAATGTATAATACAATATGTATATTTAATTTAATTTAATTTAATAGAAACAAAAACGGATGAATATTGTTCGCTGTCTAAAGGATTCATTCATGAATGATATGCCCAAAGAATACTAATAAATTATTGATTTCTGTTAATATAATATTATAATAATTCAGTTAAATGTAATATTAAATTTCAGTTTTTATTGTTTCTATGTAAAGAAAATTTAAGAATAGGCCAGAGACTTATAATTTCTTAGAAGAAGATGATAATTTTTTTAATTTTAATAATAAATCCAAGCATCTTTTGAACTATATTATTGTCACAAAGATGTTATATTGAAATTTATTTATTCTGATACATTCCTAGCAATTTAGAGACCGGAATTTACGAAAAAGAAAAAATAATTATACATTAGCGAATTAATAAAGACTTATTAATTTCTTAGAAGAAGATGATAATTTTTTTAATTTTAATAATAAATCCAAAACATCGTTTGAACTATATTACAGTCTAAATCCTTAATATTTTCTTCGCGAAATATTTATTTTACGGTAGTTCAATAGTTATATATATTAAAAAAGGCTTTCACTCTGAGCTCTCATCTGTATGGTGGTTAAGATACTGCGACTTTATCGGCATTCTTCATCGGATGCCAAGGTTGCAGGTTCGAACCCCAGACCGGCAAAAACCCAATCGACACGCACCAAGCGTGAAATAGCCCTCTATATTTCTTAACGCTTGGTGCGTAGTCGATTGGGGGCATTTTGCTAAAATTTGTGGGGATAATGACGTCACACATCGATAAAGTCGATTAATTACAGTCGATAAAGTTGCGTATCAGAGATCAGATGAGAGCTCCCCCTCCATAGCTAAACTCTCTCTAATTATTAAATAATTAGAGTTGATGTAAGAAGAGCTATGGAGGGGTAAACATAGCTAAACTCTCTCTAATTATGTTTAAATAATTATGAGTTGATGTGAATTGTGTGTTGGTGTGAATGTAGGAATGGATCACATTTGTGTTGTCCCTGGAGTGGCGGTAAACGCTCGCAAACATAGATCATTTGTGATCGTGGAATGTTGGAATGGATCACATTTGTGTTGTCCCTGGAGTGGCGATAAACGCTCGCAAACATAGATCATTTGTGATCGTGGTGTAATGACACCACCAAAAAAAAATTTTTATATATTAATGTGTAAAATTCTTTATGTTGTTCTTATGTTGTTTGTTCATTTTTATTGTTCCAAATTGATAAATAAATCTTTATGTTTATTAATTGTATGATAGATGATATTAATAAATCATCTAATATTAATATTATAATATCATCTAATCTTTGAGCACCGATTATGTAGAAGCATTTTTATAAACGTTTTTATTTTTCGTCTTTATTCAAAAGAAGTCGCAATTCATTAATAAATCGTATTAAAATACTTTTCAATTCCAAAATATCATCCACCAATTTCTCTCTATGATGCTCCTCTTCATCATAATAATGTCCAAATTTTTTATTTAATTCACCCAGTTGAACGGAAAGAATTTTTTTCCATTTATCGTTATAAAAATTATCTGGTAATTGATCAAACTTATATTCAAGGAGATTACAAAAATCGAGTTTGTGCATATATTTTTCCAAAAACCTTTCACCAAATGTTTGAAAGCGTGCTATTATCAGCCAATTCAATCCTTCTTCCAATGTGCACATTGTGTTTTCTGAAAGTTTTTGAAACCTGGATACTTTATGTAAATCTAATTTTTCAGGATATTTTTGAATAAATTCGTCACTTAAGACTGGAAATTGAGATATAACAACACAATTTATATAATTCGAATGCTTTAGTATAAATTCTTCAGACAGCTTTTGATTTTTAGAAACTAAATTCCAATCAAATTCATCTTTGTATTTTTCGATAAACTCTTCGGAAAGTGTTTGAAAAATGCATATAACATTCCATTCAACATAATCTATGAGTTCTTCCATAAAACGTTCGGATAATACTGAATATCTACAAACTAACTTCCAATTGAGTTTGATCTTTCAAATTTCGTAGGACATCTTCGGATAAATTTTTAGTTTTAGAAAATTCGTCCCAGTTGATATCCATTTAATAATGAAATTTTTTTAAAAGGGGATTTTTTCAATATGAATCCAAGGTTTTAAAGCGAGTGGTATTATGGGTTTTATCCAGACTGTAAGGATCTCACCGCGCTTTCCATTAACAAAATAAGTTTCATGATTAGCATTTGTTTGTCTGTATAAAACTATTTCATCTTCGATTTTAAGTTGTATTACTGTATCCCTATATAGCCTATCATCAATAAAATATCTACTATTATTTGTTAAATATATAGTAATTTTCATATCCATATTTGTAGATAATCGCATTTCTTTATCCAGTAATTTAGAACTCATCAAGTCAAAATTTACTTTGGTAAATTCTTTTTCTTTAAAAGTCTTAAAATTATCTTTTATAGTAACCCAGATATCTTTACTATCTACATATGTTTTATTGACTATGTCTTTATCGTTTTCGGGTTCTGAAACATTCGTAATTATTTTATTTTTTAAATCAAATTTATCATTCTGTAATATTAACGCATTTTTCTCAAAATAGCGTCTGTTGATAGCATTTTGATCATCTATTGGATCTGCAATATTTACTATTCTTTTTCCTTTAGCGTCAATATATTTTCCATCGATAAAATGTAAAGTTTTTTCATCCAATTCTTTAATTCTATTACCTGTTTCTTCTGTAAACAATAAAAATTCATTATCGAATATGGTTTTATTTTTATCTATAATTTCCGTTATTTCAAAATGATTATTCTCTATTTTATTCAAAACGAAACTTTTAGTGGTTAAATCTAAATCATCGATTGGACCTGAAGCATTTTTTAATATCTTATTTTCCATATCGTAATGACCATCGTCCGTTAATTTAAAACCTATACCGGGGGGGTCCGATAGGGCCTTTTCGCTCTGGATTATCATACGGTGGATAATAAACAGCCATTTATAAAGACTAAAAAATGTTATTCTCCTAACGTTTTAATCATAGTAATTTCTTTTTTATTCATATTTAATATACATTTCTTTCTTACTTCTAAAATATAGTAAAATACATATTCTTTGCTTGTTTCATTTTCTAATTTCCAATTGAATTCTATTCTCAAATTTTCAAGAGTGGTATAATTTACATGATTTGACAAATCAAAATGAATTATAGGATATAATTTACCAAAATCTGAATAATTTACCATACATCCGGTTTCTGTGTTTAGATTATTGAGACCTGATTCCAGAAAAGATTCATATAATCTATTATAATCCTTTTTACTAAAATTCATCGAATATCGCTCTGCTGGTAACGGCGATCTGTTAATCATCAACCAACATTCGATCATATCCAAATTATCAAATATCATATTATTTTTTTTAGGATTTTCATTTCTTTCGAAATATTGCGGTATTACAAATAATCTTAAAACTTCATCGGATGTAGCAGATATAGAATCAGAACCACTTTTATATTTATTAATAGGACTAGATCTGTTAATTTCATACTGATTCCAGTTTATTTCTATATCCGTATTAGATAATTTTAATTCATTATAGAGAATCTCTGCACCATTTTTAAAGTCGACGTATCTCACCCACAGCGCTATGTCTTCAATTTCTACTTTATAATCTGGATTTGCATCGTCTGTATAAATCATATTTCTACTATCGTCTCTTTGGAATTCCAGTCTTATTATAAAACCAGAAATTGCTTTTTTATATTCTGCGACGAAATCAAAAATTTCCTTTAAGGGTGTCCATGTTGTAACTGAATTGCTATTTTTCGACAATTCCCATCTTTTTTTAAATCCTTTATTGTAGTTTTCATTTTTTACAATTTTTAATTTATTGACGACATCTTTTATAGGGGTTGTAGCAGTTATCGTACCATCGTCTTGAAGTAAACTTTTATTTCTACCAGCACTATCATTGGTATCCGGATAAAAACCTATATTGGTGGCTTCTGATGTTGAATAATCTCTGGTATAATCCTTGAGTCTCTTAACCTGCAGGATGTAGGAGTGATAGTCTCCAACTGATTCGATTATTTGTTTGCCTATCTGAAGTTTTACGCCTTTCATAGAACATACAGCTGCGACATTATCGTCGTTTATAGATGCACCGCTGGATTTTACAATTTTCCACTTTGTCTCCAGATAACTCTCCGATAATGAAATAGGATCATTGGTATCTGTAATTTCGAAATGAAACGTAGTATTTTCTTTTTTGTCATTATGGCTTGTACTAGGCAATCTTATTTTTTTTAATTCGCTACTTTTTATATCGTTATTATAATAATAATGAGTATCTCTTAGATCATAAATTTTTTCCATTTATTTAGGAAGAATTTTTAGACCTGTTCCTTTCATCTTTTTTGAAAATATTTCATTCAATATGTCAGCATCAGTCAGTCTGTCAACTACTGTTTTTTCATTCAAATCTACTTTTTTAGATTTAAAAAATCCTTTTCCTTGAATTCTTTTACTTTTCCTATATAATCTGTGTTTATTCATTTATTTATTGAGAAAATTTAGTTAATATCAATTGATATATTTTTTCAACATAGTCTTCGTTTTCCTCTACGACTCGAAAATTATACTCAATTAAACCTTTATTTAAATCAATTAATTCACCATTTTGATTCGTAACTCTCATCCTTATTCTACGAATTGAATCCCTATTCACAGGATAATATATTAAATTATTGAATTCTTTCGAAATGATAACACCCGGTACATCCCTCGGTGTGAAAGAATAAATAACTTCTGAATTATTCTGGTTGATTAAAGATCCATTAACTACATCACAATGAATATGTATAATGTCGTTTCCGTTTGTTATATCTGCTATATTTTCACCTTCTATTACAGTCTCTTCATCATGACTTTCGTAAACTTTTTTTTCAAAGCCTATTAACTTATGAAAATCGCTTTTTGTTAAATCGATATTCCAACCTTTAGTTAATTTAATAAGCATTCTCAGTCTAGATTGTATTCTACCAAATTTTACCGGAGGATCGTCTGAACCAAACACTTTCATTACATCTATATTTAAATCTTCAACATTTTTATTACCATAAGGAATAGTGATAGATTTAACATTATTCTCATATGTGTATACGTCAAACGTATTAGTTTTATCTGTTATGTTAAACCATGAAACTGTCATAGTAAAAGATTGCAATGTTAATTTTTTTAATTTAAGAGGTTTAGGAAATTCAACAGTGAAATCCTCTGATTTTTCATGACTTTTTGGTTTCAATTTGATCATTTATTAGACAGTAAAAATTCTTTAAATATGAAAAACAAGCTCTTCGTTATAATCGCTAGGCTGTTGGGTAAATGAATTAAGTACACATTCTGGACATTTACCGGTATTTCTTTCTTTTATATATTTCATACAAAATAATTCACAGTTTACAGAAGTAGGTTTTTGTAAAAAACTATCATTGTGAGCTATATTGACTTTTTTATTGGACAGTTTAAGAAATTTCATAATATTTTCAGGAATATATTTTTCTCTGAGTTTGATATTTTTATATATATATTCCCCAAAAGGATCGAAATATTCTACATAGTTATATTTCGGGTCATTATAATAAGTAACCAAATGTGTTCCAGGACCAGTCGAAATATCTAAATTAATAATACCGCTTTCAAAATTTCCAATCTTTTTAGGAAGTAAATCGGAGGTGAAAACACCTCTGAATCCTTTTTCATCTTTCATATTTTCCTTAATCGTCTTATCGATATACCCAATTTTGTTATCGGGATTTTTTTTTTTTTTAGACAGGGAAGCTGGCGTTTTTTTAAGACCGGATCCTTTGTTTTCCCAAGGTTGAAAAACTCCAGATCCCGAAAATTTATCCAGGATTTTTTTAGTTCCCCAACCCGCTGCACCACTCGCAGCACCGAGTCCTAGTGATGTTAAAATAGGAATTAAAAAAGGTAAAAATCCACCGTTTTTATCTAATTGAGTTTTGCTTATATTTATTCTTTTACCTTTACTAATCTGATTAATCTGTGTTTTAGTTAAATACATTTCATAATTGGGAGGTTTAGAATTGTCTATCTGCAGTGTCAGTTCTTCTTTTTTTCTGAGAGCAGATTTCAATTTACTAATCTGTCCGTCACTCAAATGAATCTTCTTTTTTACATAACTCATTTATTAAGCAGCAAAAAGCTGACGCTTTCAAAGAAGAAATTGATTGTATAATCGTTCTTTATCTCCGTTAGTTATTTTTTTAGTTTTAATAAGTTTGTCTATTAGCAGTTTTACTTCATTTTTTTAATTTTTTCGACTTGCTACCTTGACATATTTTTTCAATTAATTCAGATAATAAATCTAATCCTTTACCGATTTTCATTACTTCGCTACCTCGAATTGTAGTTAATCTAGCCAGATATTTTTCTAGCTCATCTTCTTTATATTTAACAGTGTTTAATTCATCCTTTTTCTGACTTAATATCTCCTCTGAAAGATTTTTAGCCCGCGTAATTGTACTTTGTAAGTTGCCTTTTTTCCTCGATAATTCTTCTTTTAACTCCTTAGCCTTTGCATACATTTCATCTAATTTTACTTTATTGTCTAGGAGTTTCGAAGGTCTGTATAATTTTTCAGTTATTAAATAATCTGTATCTAAATACTGATCAACATTATAAATAAGTGGTGGTTCTTTATATAATTCTTTGACATCTTCGATCGCTTCAGGAATAATTCTAGATGATTCTGCAATAGGCTGTAAAGATATATTTAATTCGTCCAATTTATCACTGATAGATTTAATATTTTCTTTTCTACTTTTCTCCTGTTCTTCTAATTTTTTAGTGACAGGTTTATGAAATTCAGTTAAACTTTTGTCTATACCTAGCTTTCTATCACGCTGTTCTTCATCATTTTTTCTAATATCTGCTTGTAATTTGACAAGTTTTATTTCATTTTTTAATTCTTCTTTTTGTTTCTTATTTCGATCTTTTTCTAAATCGTTTATTTTATCCATTTATATAGTTTTAAATTAGAAGCGACAGCTTCGCCGCCTATTTTTACTGACAGCTAATTAGAAGCGACAGCTTCGCCGTCTATTTTTACTGACAGCTAATATGCTTTTACTGGCAGTAACATTAGAAAGCGTCAGCTTTTCGCTGTCTAATAAATGATTAAAATTAAAGATTACACAGAACCGGAAGAATTACCTGACCCTAAACACAAACGTCTAAAGACAGCACTCTCACAAAATGCACCATGCACCAAGTTTTGGTTTCTCGGAGGCGAAAACCGGTTTCCCCGCGATAGGAAAGTGGAGTTACAGTATGAGCGCTCGCTGACAAAGAGATGATCTCTTCGTTTGCTATGAATACTTTAAAACCTTTGTTTAAAAGCAGTTCATGTTCATATGTATTGAAAATGTACTACATATTAACAAATAATGAATAAACTGTTATCAGAATGTAGATTTATGGATTTTGAAAACATTTCGGAATTTTTTTTTTAGTAGTTTCTGCAACTTCCCCTCCCCTTTTTAATACTTCATTATTAAAATTTTATTGCTTTACTTTTTTTATTTGTTCAGTTTGCACTGCGATGTGGTTACGGACTTTTTTAAATGAGTTTAAGAAATGAAAATTAAAAACTATTAGTACTATCATAAGTTAGTATTAGTACAAAATACGTAAATTGCCAAAATAAGAGTTAACAAAAATTTAGATCATTTTTCCTTTTAAAATATTGACTTATGAATTAAAAATTAAAAATTAGGGTAATTCTCAAAACAGGGAAACTGACAAGCATTATACGGATTACCTTATATTTACGGAACTAATATGATAATGCAAATCATTCGAAAATAATGAGAACATAATAGCAGTGGCACATTATAAGTGTCAAAAATTTAATATATGTGAAAAAATATTGTAAATAAAATAAATAATTACTGTCATTATTATCATGCTTCTTGAATTATAATTCTTTTTTCTTTATCGCTCTCATGTTGAAAATTAGATTAAATGTTAAAATTTGGAACCTTTTTTTTTTTTTTTTGAAAAAGACATATTTATCTTTATGGTGAAATAGGAAAAGCTATTTGATTTCTTAGTACATAAATAAAAATACCAGCTATTTTCATACAATTACTAATGAAAATGATTTTAGGAACAGGTCAGGAATTAGTGATTATGGATTCAATAAATAATGAAGGGGGGGGGACATATAATTTATTTTTTCTTTTCTCCATTTTAATTTTAACTATTTATTTATTTGTATATTGTGTATATTATGTATATTATCTAATGTTTTCAATTTATCGAACTAGCTGTATATTTTGAAATTAAAGAAAGCTGTAAAATAAATTTTCATCAGGACACTTATATGCAGGGTCCACTTAAAGAATGGGATATGCATGAAAAGCAGTTCCCCAAAAAACATTATTAATAATAATTAACATAAATGTTTGATATTCACATATCTGTGATGGTATGAAATATTACAAACTCAATTTCGAGGCATTGTGAAAGTTCTTATTAATCTACAACAATTTATTGGAATTTAATGAAATTTTCTTCATGTAAAACTTAATTAGATTGAATAAAGTTAAGGTACTGCAGATCTGAATAAAAATATTTCTCTTCACATAAAACTTAATTAGATTGAATAAAGTTAAGGTACTGCAGATCTGAATAAAAATATTCCTTTCAATTTATAATAAATGATAAGCTATTATACGTGTAAATATAAGAATAAAAAATAATACACTTACATAGTTAATGAATTTAATTTTTATTAAAGTAGCCAATGAATGCAATAAAAAAATTTGAAGTCAGCCTATTGTGATAGCAGAGGCTCATTTCAATGTACCCCCCACCCACCCTCATTGTGTCCTTGTACAACTTAAAACAGCCTGATGGAATAAATACAGATTACTTTTAAATGTTGAAGTCTCAAATATTTGAAAATTGAAAAGGCTGCTCATATTACCATATGATAAAGTAGGGCGGGTGGAGCAGTACTACATCACGTTAAGAATGCAAATGAATATTGTACGAAAAGAAGGCGATTTTAGTATCACATTGGTTATGGAAAATTCTTGAATAGAATTACTGAAACAGCTTTTCCGCATGCTCCTAAAATAAATTCACATTACATATTAAATTGTTATGAATAAGCACATAATTTCATCATATTCATCACATAATTTTCTTTCACTTATTGACAATTAAAAGAAAATAAATAAAAGAAAAGTATTTCTAAAATTAAAATATACATCTAAAAGCTTAGTTATTAATTTTCACAAGGTTCTAAAATGACTTAACTTTTACCCTATATTATAGGTAATAAACATAAACAAATCTAGCACTTTTCAAAAGAAAAGAAAAAGAAAAATCAATCTTTTAAAGAGAGGGTGGTTTTTTTTATTCATCATTTAAGAAATTTATTCATTGAGATTTTCTTTATTTAACTCATAAACTCAAGTTAAGAGAGTGGAAATGCTTCATGCTCGAAACACAAACCTGCCGGCAAGATGAGAGTTTTCGAAACTTTCATAAGATAAAAATTAAAGCTTCACAATATGAACATAAGATTTCTCAATACATTAATACTTGAGTGACGAAAACATTAACATTACATATGCGAGAGAAAGTATGCATTTAAAATATTTGCGTGAAATACGCACAGTAACGAAACGACTAAGTCCAAAAGCATGCGCAATAAAAAGCCAATGGTCGAAAAACGGAGGAAACCGGTCGGAGGAGCAATAGAAACAGAAACTTGTGTTTTGTGCATTTTGTGAGGGTGCTGTCCCTAGACGTTAGTACCCTAAACAACATCGTTTTTTACCCAGACATCCTTTCAGATTATTAATAATCGGCCCATCAGGTTGTGGAAAGACAAATTTACTAATAAATTTATTAAACGGTTTTGAGAATCCTAGTAATTTAAGATTAGATTTCGACGCTTTATATTTATGCGCAAAAGATATTAAAGCCAAAGTATTCTAAATTGCGAGAAAATTATACACTGTTTGAAGGTGTTGAAAAAGACGATATTTTAAAATGTAAAAAAATAAGTAAAAATAAAAGAAAGCAATTATTAAAATTGTATGATAAATATAAAAAGAATGTATTATTTTCTTCAGATTTGAGTGAATTTATTACTGTCGACGATTTAGATTCCTCAGAAAAAAATCTCGTTGTTTTCGACGATTGTGTTACAGAAAAAGGCCAGAAAGTTATAGAGGATTTGTTTATAAGAGGTCGAAAGAAAAATGCATCCATTATTTATTTAACGCAGTCTTATTACTCAACTCCTATAAATATTAGAAAAAATTGTAATTACTTCATATTTTTTAAACTACAGCCTAGGGAAATCAATCAGATAATAAGAGAAATAGACGGAAATCTAACAAAAAAAAGAATTTCTAGAAAAATATAAATCTTGTGTGTGTAATTTCTTTATGCTAGATTTAGTAAATTCCGAAATGAGATACAGAAAAAATTTTGAACCTATATAAATAGAAGAATATTTAGAAAAGAGATTATATGTTTATAGGAAAAGTTACAATTTGTATCAAAAGATAAGTATTTCCTTATCTGTTAGCAAATATATGCTAAGTGCTTCGGGATTATCAGCTTTTCCGTTTATACCACTGGCCGCTTTGAGTTTGAGTGCAGGAATTGTAGAAGTCATTGAGAAATCTTTAAATATTTTGGAACGAAAAGAAGAATACAAGCAATGTTATAATTTTTATAAACAACGGTTAAATTTGTTGAAAGCTAAAAAAATTTCAGAAGAAGAAGTGTATGTTAGAGAACAAGATTTTATAAATAATTTAGTATATTTCCCAATCGAAAAGTATGTGAAAAAAGTAAAGTTGAATGGATATAAATATTCTTCTTAGAAAGCGTCAGCTTTTTGCTGTCTAATAATTGAGTTGTAAAAGTAAAAAATTTGTTGTTACGTCTTTAACTAAAAAGGGTAATTTTAAAGGCGGATGTTTAAAATGCGGACAAACTGGATCAGGTTTTCTGAATAAAGTCATTAGTAATTTACCTTTTGAAATGCATTTACCTGGCCATAATTTCACTGGCCCGGGGACACAATTATTATGGGGGCAAACGCGATTAAATCCTGATTTAACGTATAAAAATTTATCTAAACCTGTTAACCGAATGGATGAAATTGCATATAAGCATGACAAATGTTATTTAGAAAATAAAGATACAAAAAGTAGAAATGAAGTATGCGATAAGAATATGATTGATGAATTAGATAATATTCAAAATCCTACGATTAGAGAAAGATTTGAAAGAGGAATTGTAAAACCGATTATTAAAGCTAAAAAATCTTTTGGTATGGGATCTATAAATACAAAGCTCTATTGTTTAAAATGTAAAAACCACACAGAAACTAAAGATATTAAAAATGCAATTTCTAAAAATAACAAGCCAATGATGAAAGGTATTTGTCTAAATTGTGGTTCTAAAAAGAGTGTTTTTTTAGGAAAACCTCAGGTCCTAAAAGTATCTTAGGGATGAAAGATCCTAACAGTATCTTAGAAAAAATATATTATAATCCCAAATCTGGTTACTGTGGTATCAATGAATTAAAACGGAAAACAGGTTTCAGTCAAAAGCAAATTACAGATTTTTTACACAGCCAAGATGTTTATACCAGACATAAGCCTTTAATTCGCAAATTTAAACGAAGACGGGTTTATGTAAGTCATATCGATGACCAATGGCAAGCAGATTTATTGTTTATCAAACCTTTTAGTAAATATAATAACGGAACTAATTACTTATTGACAGTGATAGATATATTTAGTAAATACGCGTATGCCATTCCGATAAAAAGAAAAACAGGGCAAGAAGTTACTGAGGCATTTAAAAAGACATTTAAAGAAAGAATCCCTGAAAAACTGCAAACTGACAAAGGAACCGAATTCGTAAATAAGTTAACTTTAAAATTGTTTAAAGATAATAATATTCAGTGGTTTACAAAAGAAAATGTTGAAATAAAATGTTCTGTTGTCGAACGATTTAACAGGACAATTAATAAAAAAATTAGAACCTATCTAGCCGCCAACAATGCTAAAAGATATATAGATGTATTGGACGAATTAGTTAAAAATTATAATAATACCAGACACAGGTCTATCAAAATGACGCCTAGCGAAGCGAGTAGAGAAGAAAACGAATCTGAAGTTTATAAAAATTTATACGAAGAAAAAATAATAAGAAAACCGAAATTCAAGGTTGGCGATAGAATAAGAATTTCGAAATACCAGACTGCTTTTACCCGCGGATACCAACCCACTTTTACTGAAGAAATTTTCATCGTTTCAGAAATATTAAACACTGACCCGATTACTTATAGAATAAAGGATTTGAATGGCGACGAAATAAAAGGAACTTATTATGAACCGGAATTAGTTAAATATAATAAGGAAGATAAAATGTTTAAAATTGAAAAAAGAATAAAAAAGAAAGGAAAGAAATGTCTAGTTAAATGGTTAAATTATTCCGACGAATTTAACTCTTGGGTTGACGAAAAAGATATCAAGTCAATTTAATTTTTCCGCTAAAATGTTTATAAAATTTCTCATCAAAACTCCCGTCTATGCGGGGAAATGCATTACATTAAAATAAGTTTAAATAAATGAATTGTGACTTTTTTAAAGACGTTTTAATAGATGATTCTGATTCTAACTTAATGGATTCTTTTGACAAAGAAAACAAATTTCCATTACCCGAAAAATATCTCAAAATTTATGACCAGATGAAAAAAAGTGAAATAATGTACGATTCGGACGGTGAATATTTTACATATAAAAATATAGATGTTTTTTTAAACGAAAGACGTAAATCCAGAATAAGTCGTTTTAAAGCATTGAAATGGAAATTGAAGTTAAATATTCCATATAAAGCTGAAGAAATGTTTATTCAATTTTTAGATTTAGTGTATTATAAAAAGTCGATAAATTACCTATATTTCATAAAGAAAATATTAGATTATTATAATATTGATAATAATTTGAAAGTAAAATTTAATAAGAAAAACGAAGACATTTGGAATAGCTTTCTAAAAATTTTTTCTTAATAAATGGAGCTGTCTAAAATTTGCAAGCATTGTCAGATGACTAAACCTTTAGACCAATATTATACTCGATTTCGTTACGGCAAAACGGAACATTACGCTAATTGCAAAAGTTGTCATTTAGCTAATAAAAATAAATAATTGATTGCGAATGTGGAAAAAATACACTTTAGCTCATAAAAAAAGACATTTAAAAAGCAATTATCATATCAAACGAACATCAAAATAAATTTATGATATTTTATGTTGTGTTTTAAATTGAACGCATTTTTTATGTTGCATTTTAGTTGAAAATATTATAGTCAATGTTGTGTTTTAAATTGAACGTATTTTTTAGTTGAAAGTATTATATTGAATGTTGCATTTTCAGAAATTATTCAATTGGACCTTGATAGTTTCAAAATTAGAATCGTGGGGAAAAAGTATTTATAAAATTTCTTCTGTATAAATGGTGTCGGCTCAACGATTAGACGATACTATAATTAATGAATATAAAGATTTATTTATCAGTTTATCCTATAATGAAAAAAATTATACATTTATTTCATTATATAGAAATAAAATTGATTGTTTATATCTGAGTAAAAATGTTACCAAATTACATACTGAATTTATAAGAAAATTTAAAAATGAGCTTAATTGGAGATTAATATCTGAATATCAAAAACTGCCAGAATCGTTTATTGAAAAATTTCAAGACAGAGTCGATTGGAGAGGGATATCTACATTTCAAACTTTATCCGAACCGTTTATAGAAAAGTTCCAAGACAGAGTCGATTGGTTAAATATATCTATAAGACAAACTTTATCAGAACAATTTATAGAAAAGTTCCAAGACAGAGTCGTTTGGTTTTGGACATCTTACTGTCAAACTTTATCCGAACCGTTTATAGAAAAGTTCCAAGACAGAGTCAATTGGTTTTGGATATCTTACTGTCAAACTTTATCCGAACCGTTTATAGAAAAGCTCCAAGACAGAGTCGATTGGTTTTGGATATCTTGCAAACAAAAATTATCAGAAAAATTTTATTTAGAATTTAAAGGTAAAATAGAAGTGCCTGATTATGACAGTGATTTTTAGGCTAAATAAATGGGTAATTCAAAAAGTACAAAGATTTTGACAGGTAATTGTACTACTGAAAGAATAAATGTAGATTGGAATCATACCTTTAATGTTCATCCCAATGTTCATATAACGCCTGTATGTAAATACAGCGAACCATTTTTTGTTAGAATAACAGAAATAGATAAAAACGGATTTCGATTTGAATGTTTAAAATTGAATGGCGAACCTGTAGAAAAAAATTCAGATTTCTTTCAATGGACAGCAATTAGTCCTTTTGAGTAAACGATCTTATTTTTGAAATATATTTTTTAATAGTTGTTTTCAGAAATTCTTCAATTTAATTTAATTCATACTTTTAACGACATTCATTTTAAATCGCTTAATCTAAAATTACCTGCCACCGAAAGTGGTCTAATTTAATGAGCATTGATAGATAGTGGTCGCTATTAAAAATGTGTAGCAAAAAGTATTTATAAAAATGTTTGTATATAAATGGAGGAAACTCTAAGATTGTTATCTGTTTCAAAAATACATATTTCAAAATTAAGGCAGGTCGTAAAACTTTTAAATATAAACCAACCCCAACATTGTAAAAAAGATGATTTAATCAGATTGATAATAAGATATATAAAAGAAACTGGGGAATATAAATATGTTTTAGTAGATTTATTAAAATTAGATGTCACAGATTATTTAAATAAAATGAAGACAAAATTTATCGAAAATCCTAAAAAAAGAAATAAATTGAAAAAATATTCGATTCTTTCGATTTAAAATTTAACAATAACACAGAAGAATTTGATCCAAAAAATAACGAAGATAAAAAGATAAAAACAGTGGTAAACCTTAAAAAATTATTTCCTGATTTGAATGAAAAATTGAAACAATTTATAAATGAACCGAAAAACCGTCCAAAACTTAAAAAACTCTTTGATTATTACGGCTTGAAATATAAAAATGAAAAATTGATCAAAAAGACAGAAAAGAAAGTCAAATTACAAACAAATTTGGAAAATCTGTTTAGACCCGATTACGAAATTGTTGAGAAAGAAAAAAAATTTATAAAAAAAATTTAATACTTATAGATATGTTTATAAAATAAGACAAATAAACAAACTCACACCGGGTCAGTATTATAGTATCTTAAAAGATTTATTCAGGAGAGCAATTGGAAAAATTGAAGGAATAGTCGATATTATTGTATACAATTCCGTTTTGACACAATCCTTTCACCCTGAAAGGATATCAACGAAAGGAGCCTATGACACCTATTTAGATGTTTTAACGCATAAAATTGAATACAGAGAGTGGGATATTAAAGACTGTGATTTTATTTTTACAGTCTTTGATTTGCCTAAAGGCGGTAAACATTTGAAATTACTGAACGATAACGATGTTGTCGATAAAAAAAGTATAATTCAAATTAAAAATGACGATAATATCTGTTTGACTAGATCCATCGTTACAGCCTTAGCTATTCTAAATCGTAAAATTTTATGCGAAAAATTGAATCTAGAAAAACTTACAGATTTAGATGTTAAATACATAAAAATGGGTAGAAAATTACAAAAAAAATTTAGCGATAAAATTGCATGAAATGTGTGATATTCCATTAGAAATGTGTAATTTAGAGCATATTAAACAATTCGAAAATTTTTTAGATATTCAAATAACTATATTTTGCAGAGAAAATTTTAACGAAAGAATATACAGCGGTGCCTATAAATTTAATTGTGTTTACATTTTAAAAAATAGAAATCATTTTGATGTCATTGCGACGGTTACAGGATTTTTAGAAAAAAAGAATTATTGCGATTATTGTAAAGTGAGTTATTGTAGAAGTGATCAACATAAATGTTCTTTAAAATGTAATAGATGTTTTAGGAAAGAGAGTAATTGCGAAAGAGATGATATTCAGTGCAATGATTGTTTTAGATCTTTTAAAGGAAAAAAGTGCTTCGAAAATCATAAAAATCACTCAGTCTGTGAAACACTGTGGAAATGTTTAAAATGTAAGAAAAATATCGATAGAAGGCAAAGAGAACCGAAAGATCATAAATGTGGAGAAAGACTATGTAAAAACTGCAGAGAGTGGGTTTCGGAAGATCATAAATGTTATATACGCTGGAAAGAATCTAAGGGGGGAACTTGTAAAAATATATGTCCAAAAAATATAGAAAAGAGAGAGGAATGGTGTAAGAAATGTAAAAGGTTGGAATTTACAGAAAAATATGTTTTTTGACGTTGAAACGAATCAAGAGACAGGAAATCACCAAGTCAATCTAGTTATAAATCATGATTTTAACGGAAAAGAAAAAATATTTAAGAATGAAAATGAATATTGTGAATGGTTATTCCAAGAGAAACATTGCGGTTATACAGTATTAGCGCATTATGGAAAAGGATTCGATTTTCAATTTCTAGCTAAATACTGCTTTAAAAATAAAATTAAAGTGTTTACAATATATCAAGGAAATAAACTCATATATATGCAAGCAAACGCATATAATATTAGGTTTATCGATTCTATTAATTTTACACTGATTCCGTTAAGAAAATTTCCTAAAACGTTTGGACTAACGGAATTGGCTAAAGGTTATTTTCCTCATTTGTTTAACACTAAGGAAAATCAAAATTATGTAGGAAAATATCCTGAAAAATACTATTATGGTTATGATACTATGACTTTAGATCAAAGAAAAACTTTTGATAAATGGTATAAATCGGTAAAAAACGAAACATTTGATTTTCAAAAAGAAATTATAAAATATTGTAGATCTGATGTTGATATTTTAAGAAAAGGATGTTTAGAATTGCGAAGATTATTTCTAAATATTGCTAATATTGATCCTTTTAAATATGTCACTTTAGCAGGCGTTTGTATGGCTATATATAGAGATAAATTCACACAACTGAATACAATAGCGATTGATGAAGAGTGTATTCCAAAGGATCAATTCAGTAAGAAATCGATCATTTGGCTAGACTATCTGTCTAAAAAACACAATATCAAAATACAGCATGCTTTAAACGGTGGTGAGAAAAAACTGAAATTAGGTGATAAAACTTATAAAGTAGACGGTTTTTATAATAACACTGTTTATCAGTTTCAAGGATGTCATTGGCACGGTTGTCCTCGCTGTTTTACAGAATCCACAGTCAATCTTCAAAATCAGATATGTATGAAAGATTTGTATGAAAGAACTCAAAAAATAAATAAAAAAATAAAAGATAAAGGATTTGAATTGATTGAAATATGGGAATGCGATTTTGATAGTGACAAAGAAATTAAAAAACATATGAAAAATTAATGGAAAAGAGATTTTGTAGAACCTTTAAATCCTAGAAACGCATTCACCGGCGGTAGGTGCGAACCTACCAAATTAATCTACGAAATGAAAGAAATCGAAAAGGGTAGATATATCGATGTTTGTTCACTTTATCCAACAGTGAATTACTTTGATTACTATCCTGTTGGTCATCCGGTAAAGATTTATAGTCCGGAAAAATATGATAAAAATTGGTATGGTTTGATACAATGTAAAGTACTTCCACCTAGAAAGCTCTATCATCCTGTTTTACCTTATAAAGGAGAAAAATTAATATTTAGTTTGTGTAAATTATGTTCAAAACCTATAAAATGCGAAAAGAAACAATGTAAAAAATGTTATGATATGCGGAATAATGAATGTAATCATACGGATGAAGAGAGAAGTTTTACTGGTACGTGGACAACTACCGAAGTTGAACTGGCTATTGAAAAAGGTTATAAGATTTTAAATATCTATGAAGTTTGGCATCTTGAAAAAAAATCTAATACATTATTTAAGGATTATGTTAAAATGTTTTTGAAAATCAAATTAGAAACAGATGATAAATGGTCTGAAAATTTCAAAACTGAAAAAGAATATAAAAGGTGCGTAGAAAAGAAATTGGGTATAAGGTTAGGAGAAATCAAAGAAAACCCAGGAATGAGATTTATATCTAAAATTTGTTTAAACTCTTTATGGGGAAAGTTCGGACAGAGAAAAAATATGAAACAAACAGAGGATGTAACAGAATTGGCAGATTTTTATAGAATTATACTGAACGACCGCATTAAAGACTTGAATATGATATTTTTAAATGATGAGTGTGTGCAAATGGATTATAAGATGAAAGATGAATATGTCAAGAATAACTTTAATACGAATATTTATATAGCGGCTTTTACAACCAGTTCGGCTAAAATAAGATTATATGAAATGCTTGATAAATTAGGAGATAAAGTTATGTATTGTGTATATCGATGATGGCTCCAATAAAGTAAAAACGGGTTGTATGTTAGGCGAGTGGACCGATGAATTAGGAGAAGATAAATATATGAAATCGTGGATATCTGGAGCAAGTAAAGATTATGGTTATATTCTGAACGATGGTTCTGTAAAAGGAAAAGTAAAAGGATTTAAAATGAGTTATGAGATTTTGCCGAGATTTTGCAGAGAGAATGAAAACAATAACTGGGGGAATTGACCATATAGATGTAGAAATAAACCAATTTCAGATACAAAAAGATGGAAGTATTAAAGTGAATAAAATGAATAAAAGATATATATTTGGATATGATAAAAGAAGAATTTTAGATAACTTTGATACTGTACCATTTGGATTTTAAGCCGAATATTTAATTTATAAAAAAAAATGTTTTCTAATAAATGGACGATGTCACTCTTATCATAAATGTTCAAGGTTTTATACTTCCTTTTAAATCTATAGCGAGAGAAATAAGCTGGGTTCATTTAAAAGAAGGAATAGGTGAAACGATTTCTGTATTTACACCTAACTATGAATTAGGTGATCAAGACCAGGGAATAGTTCGTAGATGTACTAACGATATCCATGGTTTAAGATTTAAACGATATTCAGATAATACAGGCTTATGGATTAGTAGCGACAATGTAAAAGATTATCTCTTACAATTGCATCAGATATACGGAGGGACATTTGCTTTTAAAGGAGGAGTTTTTCCGAAAAGTACCTTTGAAGAATGGGGAATTCCTATAAAAATATTAGAAGTACCGAGATGCGTTCGAATCCTAGGACAGGGTTGTTCTATGTACAGATGTCTGTACTATAAAAATTTTCATTCAAAAATTGTTTCTTAATAAATGGAAGAATTCAACAGTCTCAGATCGTTCCCTGTAACTCATAAGCTAAAAGATTTAGAGACAGGGAAATACAAACTGATTTCGTTGAAGAAAATTCAAACAAAATTTGGAAATACCACTATTGCAAGATTAGAAGTTAATGATGTAGAAAAGGATTATTTTCTTAAAAAGAGTCATGGAAAAATTTCTGAAACAGCAATAACAAAACTGAATAAAGGGGGTTATAGCTTTCATTTTAAAGGAAAAAATAATGACGGCTATTATGATTATAAAGTAGAAAAAGCTTAATCATACCATTTGCTCGATAATTCTTACAATAATCGGATGGACCATTTATCGAACTATCAAACTCACTAAATAAAATTTACGGAAATTCAAAATATATCTGTTTTAACTACGAATTTCTTTTCTGGCAAAGATGTGTTCATTTCCACACAAACTTTTTTTTTAAATTTTATCGAACTAACAGATTAGTATTTGTAAATAAAAAGAGAAAATTGGTTATCTATTAAAAACATATGATAAGAATCATTTAAATTTTATTTCAGACTTCAATATAATGCAATTGATATTAATATTATCCTAGAGGAATGTTGCATTTCGTAGACTATTAAGAATTTTATTTAATACCTTTTATCGAACTATGATAATATTAAACTACCAGAATAATATTTACGGAAATCCAAAATATATCTGTTTTAACTACGAATTTCTTTTCTGGCAAAGATGTGTTCATTTCCACACAAACTTTTTTTAAATTTTATCGAACTAACAGATTAGTATTTATAATTGCTAATAAAAATAGAGAATTGGTTATCTATTCAAAATTTAAAACATTTTAAAATGATCATTATTTAATCTAAATTGATTACGCTATTATTTATAATCATCATCCTCTCTCTAAAATTTTTTTCGATATTTTAACTGTCAAACTTTTTGATGGAAATCTTACAATAATCGGCACAATACTCGATATTCTAATAGACAAATTTTTGATCAAAATATTTCAAAAATCGTTAAATATTTGTATTTAGTGGAGTATGAAAATTGTTCCAGAGTGGGGACTATATACTACTCATAGTCTTCGTCAGAGAATACAAAAATTACAGGGTCTTATATTCAAATTTCATGTAGTTGGTGTCGAAAGGAATGGAAGTGAAGTCAATTTTTAGATCCGGAAAACATTGGGAAAATAAAAATGTAGATATAGAGGGAAGTGAAATATTATGTGTTTTATGATTATTTAAGCAAATAGAGCCAAATTCTGGGTATGCTGCAGGATAAAACGAATTAAGAATTACCATGATTTAATTATCCATGCAGGAATAGAAATTATTACTAAAGAAAATATTGTTTGCAATGACGATAAAACGAATTAAGAATTACCATGATTTAATTATCCATGAATCAATAGAAATTATTACTAAAGAAAATACTGTTTGAAATGACGTTTTATCCTACAACATACTCAGAATTTGGCTCAGTTTGCTTAATAGAACATAAAATGCGTAATATCACTTCCCTCTATATCCATATTTTTATTTTCCTAATGTTTTCCGTATCTAAAAATTAAATTTCCCGTTCACTCCTTTCGACACCAACTACGTGAAATTTGAAAATAAGACGCTTGTATTTTTGTATTCTCTGACGAAGACTATGTGTATAGTTGAAATTACTAAGCATATTAAAGTAATTTAACACCTTTTTAAATATTTTTCATATTTTAAGTAATTTGCACATAGTGTAATCTTAAGTTGCATTATTGTATGTTGTTCATTTTTTATTTGAATTACTAGTTCTTCAGAGGCATTGACTTGCGTCCCCTGATTATCTCAAAAAATAAAAAAAGCGTCAAATGAAAATGAGACAGACAAAGGATAGGCTGAATACTTTATTTTAAATTTATGCTATTGTGTTAGTTTTGGCATTGAGATAATTAGATCAATTCATAATAGGAATTAGTTTAATTATGTATGTATTTAGAAGTTTGTTATTTTACTCATATTATGAGTAATGGCTAATACGAGGACATTTATAATATACATATATGCATTTATATATACTTTTGCGTCAGGTATTAGTCCAGGTCAACTGTATATTGTAGTATCTAAATAGGTTTCTTTGAATTTTTATATATTTTACTTTAACTCTACAGAATAAAATTTTAAATGTTTAATAAAACTCAACAAATAACATTTTTGTTACAAGAATTCTTACAAGACAATTTTAAACGTATGACATTTGTATTTTAAAAAGATGAAAATGATGTATTATCTGCAGTTCTATATGCTGCATTTCTAAAAAAATAGATTTGGTTGCGATTTGATTAAATCGATGTCCCGTGGAAGATTCAACTCAAGTCTCATGTTTAATTCATCACAAGACTTTTAAAATTTTTGAATCTGGAAATAAAAATACATGTAAATTCCTCTGTCATTACATTGGAAGAATATATAGAATAACTTTGAAAGAGAATACGTAGCTAAGTTTGAAATATATATCTAAAACAACAGATATTTTTATGACATAAGTTCAGTACATTTTATTATTATTGTTTTATTTTATTCTGCTATTATTAGCTGTTTTTCCTGATTTCACTACAATGGAACAGATTTATGTACACATATATAGGTATGTATGTATGAAACCTTTAAAAATCAAAATACACTAGATATACACTTACCATAAAATTTGGCCAAATCTTATTAAAGATGGCAAGTATTTATACATATATAGAATGCATTTAATTTAATAACTAACAAATCGAACAACAAAATGACAAAATTAATTGTATAATCTAATAAAATGTGTATGTAAAAGATAACGTTATATGCATCTAGTTAGATATTGCCCAATACAAAACTTTCTCTGCACAGTGCTCACTTATTCAGATAAATAAACTCATAAAAAAAAACAAATAAAAGCAATTATTTTAACAAATGCAATATAAGTTGTTTCAACTACAAAACCGGGAAAAACTATTTAGTTAAAATAGAGCTACTTTCTTTTCTTCCTGATCAGGAGTTTCTTTAACGATATTGTTTGAACATTGAAGATTTTTATTGCTCTGTATGCGGCCGACACAACAATCTTCTGCTCTGCTTCCCATTCTACTTGTAGAAAAATCCTTCAAAAACACATTAATATCTTCATTAGCTGGTGCATATTAAATTTACCATGAGTAAAACTGCTGCAGTTTAATTCTATAAAAAGTTGCTTGCTCTAACCGCAATAACTATTAACAACGTCCCCATCCCATGTAGTAATTACACTAAACATCTAGAAGTCAACCTAGGCAGACTGGAATATGCAGATAATTAATGTCAGGGCTGAAGTCGCAGGCATTTCTAAATCACTTTTTAAAAATCAATATCAGGTCCAAATATAAATCTCAAATCATAATTATATCTGTAATCATGTTTGGAGTATTTCGAATTCGAATCGTAAATAATATATCAAAGGCATTCTAATATAATTATCTGGTCTGGAGAATGAATAAACAAGAACCAACTACGTATCACTGTCAGAATCAAAACTCAAAAACTCTTGTCGCCGAGTATTCTTTTAACTAAACATTTAATTGAGAATAAAATTTTTTACAGTTATATTATACATAGTATTTACAAAACTTTAAGTCATACTAATGGGAGACGCAATGCTCCATTTTCAATTTTATATGTTGACAATAAAGTCACATTTTCAATTGTAACAAATCATTCTATTCTAAAGCAACGTTCCGCTGCGTTCTGTTTGCGAAACAATAAGATGTTCTGGGAGTGTCCTAGGAGTGAAAGTAGAAGTCGAAATTACATAGAGCGTAGCGCCAATCTAACTGTAATTCTTTTTTCTACACCCTTTATCTTCTTTTTAATAGCGACTCTCTTTCTATCAAAAATAATTTTCTTGTCTAAAATGATTCATTCGTTCCTTATACATGTTTGCCCTTATGGGGTTTTGCTAGCAATATTAATTTTAAATATCTTTACAGGACTCATAACCAGAATCTAACGAATCATAAGAAATGACAATAGGTATCTTAGATATTCTACAATTTGCAGATATCTTTTCACCACTTCTCTCAAAAAAAGAAAAAAAAAGAATTAATCAACTGACCAAAAAATTCTCTAAAAACATCAGTCATGCGAAATAATTACCGAGTTACCAGATTACAAAATTTGCGACTCTGTCAACAGAAAACGCCACAGATATGCGATGATTGTTGAAGATGAAACCTGAGTTCTTTCTGAGTTTCTGAGTTTCTTTCTGAGTTTGCCCTGTCTGGGGTTTTGCTAGCAATATTAATATTAAATATTTTTACAGGATCCATAACCAGAATCTACGAATCATAACAAATGACAATAGGTACTGTAGATATTCTACAATTCGCAGATATATTTTCACCACTTCTCTCAAAAAAAAAAAAAAAAAAAAAGAGAGAATTAAGCAGCTGACCAAAAAATTCTCTAAAAACATCAATCATGCGAAATAATTACCGAGTTACCAGATTACAAAATCTGCGAACCTGTCAACAGAAAACGCCACATATATGCGTTGATTGTTGCGATGAAACCTGAGTTCTTTCACCCTTTCTTGTTAACATTTTTTTTGTCTCCTATATTTTTTATTTACTACTAGCAAATCCCTCGGCTTTGCTCGCGTAATATTTTAAATATGCCAAGTGATATTTATATGTCTAATTTTTATTAAAAGGTACTAACTAAATTTTTATTTTATGAAAAGTTTTTTTATTAAAAGGTACTTATTACTTTTAGGAATAATTCAAAAATTACTATTTAAAACGCAGTTTGACTAAACATCATTATTACACTACATTAGGCAGAAATGAGACTTAAATTAATAAAACGAAACAAAACTAAATAAATGATAATTTAGAAAATATTTTGAAACTTTTATGCTCAATTAATATGCTTATTTCAGTATTCATTTGAAGTTTTGAATTTTTTAGAAACCATCTTCTTACATCTTAAAATTAACTATCATGTTAAATTCCAAGTCCTACCCATTGTCTCAACATAAAGGGCAATGTTGAAATAGGAACTGTCACCATTAATTTGCCATCATTAATTTTGAAATCGGTTTGTTATTTCCTACTATTCCACAGAAATGTAATTTAGAAATCTTTTAAAGGCCTTTTTTAGAACGTTTGTTGTTCCTGTGAACCCCAGGTGGTAGAATCATCGGCATAAAATATAGCCTGCGTAGGATAAGAGACTATTGTCATTGATTCGCAACTATTACTTTTATGATCGGTCGTTATTCCCTGAAATTGCATAGAAATCGTAATTTAGGACTTTTTTAGAATGTTTTTCGCACCTCCCCTTCACTTCACCACTTTTTAATTCGAATTTATTTTTGACAGTCCTTCGAGGGCATTTATATTTTATAAGTAACTACCGTGCCATATTTAAAGTTTCTATCCTTTTCAGTATCACAGAAATCGCAATTTAGAAAGTTTTTTGCTCCTGCAACCCTCTGGTGGTAGTGGCACAGACATAAAATATAGCTTGTGTTTGAGCAGATTCTATAACCAACAATTTATCACCATTATTTTTTAAATCGGTTTGGTATTTGATAAGACTGCATAAAAATTGTAATTTAGAACGCTTTTCGCTCACTTCATCTTTTTAAATTTGAAATTTTCTTTCGACTGTTCTTAAAAAGCAGTTGCATCTTGTAAGTAAACACCATTCCATATTTCAGAGAGTAAGACCCCTCAATTGTGCAAAAAACGCAAATTAGAATATATTTTGCTTTTGCAATCCCCAGATGGTAGTGACAGCAACATACAATATAAGCTATATTGGGGCAGGGATTGTCACCATTGATTTGCAACCGTTACTTTTGAAATAGCTTTGGTATTTCCAGAGATTCAGTAGAAATCGCAATTTAGAACGTTTATCGCGCATTTTCACCCCTTTTTAAATTTCCAATTTTTTCGAAACTGTTCTTAAAGATCACTTATATCTAATAAATATGTACCTTGCCTAATTTCAAGTTGCTAGCCCCTACCGATTACAAAAATCTAAATTTAGAACGCTTTTTTGCTCCTGCAACGTCTAGGTGATAGTCATACCGACATGAAATAGCGTAGAGCAGAGAGCTGCCAGCATCAATTTTCTACCATTACTTTTGAAATCAGTTTGATTCTTCCTGAGATATTTCAGACAAATCGTCATTTAGAACGCTTTTAGAACGCTTTTCGGGCATTTTCACCCCTTTTAGATTTCAAATTTTTAAAGAAATGTTCTTAGAGATCACTTTTATATCTAATAAATATATACCATGCAAAATTTCATGAGACTAGGTCCTTCCCTAATTCAAAAATCGAATTTTTAGAACGTTTTTTTGCTCCTGCATCTCCTCTGGGGTAGTGGCACTGACATAAAATATAGCCTATCTTAGAGCAAGAGCTGTCACCATCATTTTTACACCATTATATTTTAAATCGGTTCAGTACTTCCTGAGATTGCAAAAAATTGCAATTTAGAACGTTTTTTACAACGCTTTTTGCGCATTTTGACCACCTTTTAAATTTCGATTTTTTTAGGAAATATCCTTAGAGATCATTGATATCTTATAACTAACTACCATTCCAAATTTCATGATAGCCCCTTTCGTAACGCAAAAACCGCAATTTAGAATGTTTTTTCCTTCTGCACCCTCTTTGGCACAGACATAAAACACAGTCTATGTTGGAGCAAGGGTTGTCACCATCATTTTGACGCCATTATTTTTAAAATTGGTTTGGTATTTCCTAAGATTGTGTAGAAACCACCATTTAGAACGTTTTTTAGAACGCTTTTCGCGCATTTTCACCCCTTTTAAATTTCGAATCGTTTAAGAACTGTTCTTAGAAATACTTTATATCTATAAGTAGCTAAAATTTCAAATTTCATATTTCTAGGCCCTTCAGTAACGCATAAATCGCATTTTTAGAACGTTTTTTGCTCCTGTACCCCCTTTGGGCTAGTGGCACCGACATAAAACATAGCCCATGTTCTAAGTTGGACTAACACCATCATTTTGATACCATTACTTTTGAAATCGATTCGGTAGCTCCAGAGATTACCTCTAACAAACAAACAATTTTTACTTATTTATAATATTAGTATAGCTAAAACATTTCTGTGATAGTCTGTTACTTATGCAACTATTTTATACCGGGTGTCCTAAAAAGGATTGACTGATTTTAAAATTCAATAACTTGCAAACGGTGACAGATATTTAAAAAATTCTTACAGGAGGGTTATGCATAAGGTCAAAAGTTTTTTCTACAGTGATTTTCGATTTTAGTTCGAATTACAAACAATAGATGGCGCTGTAAGCAATAGGCGCTAAATACAGGCTCGATTTTTTGGCCTTTCTCTTCTCCCATGCGGAAGAAGGAAGTTAAAATGTATTGAGTGGGTCCCAAAGTACCAAAAATCGAGCTTGAATTTAGCGTCTATTGATCGCAGCGCCATCTATTGTTTGTAATTCGAACTAAAATCGAAAATCTCTGTTAAAAATCTTTTGACCTTATTCATAACCCTCCTACAAGAATTTTTAAAATATCTGTCACCGTTTGCAAATTATTAATTTTAAAATCAGTCAGTCCATTTTAGGTTACCCGGTATATGTTGAATTTAAATGTATAATTACTGAAATGTGTCTTCTTGTGAGAGTTCAATGTTTGTTTTTGGTTGCTTTTCACCAGAGGAACTATTGGAACCTTTTTACTTTTCATTTTTGTTAATATTCCTTTATTCCTTTTTCTTATTTAATGCATTTATTTTATGTCTTATAAATTTAAATTTATTTATTTATTCTTTCATTCGTGTTGTTTTTTGCTGCAGTTAAACTTTAACTCCTTTAATGGCTCCCTTATGCCTCTAATCGCTTACATGTCGCCTGAATGTGAAGTTGCTTCGTAACTAAGAAGTCTATCAAACAGCCTTTGATTGTTAAATTGTTCAAAACAAATAAATTAAATGTATGTGTAAAACTTTATATTACTTTGGCAAACAGAATCTTGAAAATTTGTAAATATGACATATTCTCTTTATTATTGAAGAAATATACGAAATTGCAAATTAAAGGATGTTCCTTAGTTGACAATATAAACGTAGTCTATAAACTACATCACAAAGATATACCTGTTGTTCTTAAATTAAAGAAGAAAGGCCATATTTTAGTCGCCATTTTTAAGGAAGGAGATATCTTGCCGTTCCTGTTTTCGAGCCCAGGTCACTTTCAATGGAAGGCACTTCCAAAGGCTCGAGATAGGTTGAAATTCGTAAACGGCCCAATAATTTGTATACCAGGCTACATGCCATGGGGCTAATACGGGAATTCTCATCTTGTTGGATATGAAAGAGACTGGAAGTTCACGGCACGAACGACTTTGCATGCACAATGAATTTAACGAGTATCACATGCCATAAGCGTACACGATGGTATTTAACCTCGACGCTAACGAATATTTCGACTTATGAAAGAAACAAAATATTCTAAAATAGAATTAACTTTGATATGGAAATGCTCAGATACCAGGCGTAGAAACAATGTACTAGGGAATTTAAGGTGGCTGGATACGAGTACGTGACCACTACTGATCATCCCACGGTGTACCCGAAAGGGACCACAACGGTGCCCATGCCACCAAGAGAACCCTATTTCATTTCGATCGGATCCGTCTACAAAGGGTCGCTAATTCCCTTAGGACGCACGAATGAGTTCGTGCCCCACCCAGTAGAAAAATAAACATCCAGCTATGAGATCCTCAAGGCAGGGGCCCCCCTTAGGTCTTCTTTCGAGCTCACAGTTTTTCAGAGAGCAACGGACCCACATGTCCACGTGGGTCGAATGATATGCCCCCTGAACTACAAACATGACATCTCACCACCACAGCAGTTCAACGCACCCTTGGCACACTCTAACCCTGCAACTAGGCTAACATCCGAGATGCACAACTATACGTAGCCGAAGCCGCAGACTCCTGACTAGGATGGCCTGCCTAGGGAAGGTAAAGAAAATATTTTTAAAAGTGGGAATAAGTATAATTAAAGAGAATACATACACACACACACACACACACACACATATATATATATATATTAACACGCAATAATTGTGCAATAATTAAAATAAAATACATACACAAATAAGGCGTAATAGTAATGAACAGTGGAAAAAGAAAAGCTGTTATACATAATATTATGCATGTTACCAGCAATAAAAATAATTTGACATTGTGTAAAATCGTTGCACATTGTATAGAATGCCGAAAATAAGACATCAAAGTATGAAACAACTACTACATTCATGTCCAAAATTAAGGTCACAAACATAAAATCTGTAAAAACCGATGAATTATTCACTGTGTTGCTACGAAATTTGGCATAGAAGTATATTACAATGGGAGAAAGAATATATCAACATAACAATATGGAAAAGATTTGAAATGTGAATTAAGAAACAGGGTATATCAAAAAGTGTTAAATCATGAATCAGAGATAAAGCATTTATCTCGGGTAAATTTGGTCTAATATGGCGTGTGAAAACAGTGCACTGCTATACAAGCCCCACAACGAGCCCTCGTGCTGTTTATGAGGGTGTCGATAAATGCTTGTGGCAACAAAGCCCATTCTTCCAAAAACGCGACTTTTAACTCCTGGCTGGACCTGGTAGGTGAGTTACGCTGTGCAATGACTCTTCCTAGACCATCCCAAGTATATTCAATAGGACTGATTTCCAGAGATCTCAAGGGCCAATTCATACGACGAATATCCTTTTCTTTAAGAAAATCATCAACAATGTGAGCTCTGTGTGGCTCCGCATTATCTTCCATAAACATGAAGTCCGGGCCTACAGAACCCCGGACCAACCTCACATAGGCTTCAAGGAACTCATCACTACAGCGATGTATGTTAAAAGTACCCGCATCAAAGATGCGCAATGGTGTACGATTGCCCAACATTATGCCGTGCCAGACAATGATTCCTTTGCCACCAAATCCGTCAATTCGTTTTACGTAGGAAGAATGATAGCGAGCTCCACGTTCCCTCCAGATGAATATTCAACGAGAATCACACTCCGTGCTGAATCTCGGCCCATCACTGGAAAGAACACGCCTTATGCTTGTTGTGTTCAAGGTTGATGTCTTCGTCTTCTCAACAGCCTGCTCTCCTGTTGAATGCAGTGAAAGGGACACACACGTCTGGACGCCGGGAGTTAGGGATGAGGCCCTTGAAGCCAATGTGAGGTTGTTCCGGGGTGCTGTAGATGAAGGCTTCATGTTTATGGACCATAATGCGAAACCACACAGAGCTCACATTGTTGACGATTTTCTTGAGGAAGAGGATATTCGCCGTATGAATTTGCTCTCGGGTCCTCCGGACCTCAATCCTATTGAACATGTTTGGGATGGTCTAGGAGGAGCCTCTGCACAGCGTAACTCACCTCCCAGGACCCACCAGGAGTTACAATACGCGCTTTTGGAAGAATAGGCTTTGTTGCCACAAACAATTATTGACACTCTCATAAACAGTTGGAGAGCTCGTTGTGAGGCTTTTATAGCAGTGCACGGTTGTGACACTCCATATTAGACAGACTTTTCCCGAGATTAAATGCATACTTCTGATTGATGATTTAACACTTTTTGATATACCCTATTTCTTAATTCACAATTCAAATATTTTCCATATAGTTATGTTGCTATATTCTTTCTCCCATTGTAATATACCTCTGTTCTAAATTTCGTGGCAACACAGTGAATAGTTCATCAGTTTTCAGAGATTTTATGTTTGTGATCTTAATTTTGGACATAGCTTGGAATTCTATATATATGGAAAAAAACAATCAGGCAAATCATAAAATAATCCTGCTAATAAGCTGGTAGTTCATATGAGGGTATTTCCACGAGCACTTGTAATCACATATTATGCTTATTGGCCACCGTTATTTTATAAAAGTTTGCTTCGCCGTTTCAGTTAATGAGATATCTTACATAAAATAAGTCACATTTTTCCGTTCTAAAATACTGGTAGTCAAACATCATAGTATGTGACTTACACGACAAGTGCTAGTGGAAATGCCCATGAGCAAGTTTCTAGATAGGTTTCTGAGGTCACATGGGGAAGTAATCACTTAAGGCACGTGAAGCAATTATTGTATGTTGACATGAAACGACGGAATATTTTATGATGAATTGTTTGAAGTGCGAAGAAATGCTTCGACAAATAGTGTTTTTTAACCAAAACTACTCACTAGAAATTAGAGAGTGAGGTGAAAGGTCAAGAGCACTACTAAGAAAGAACTCCGGACTATTTGAAGCTGAATCGCTGTCATGTCATTTTAATGGAAAACGAGTGTAAACTTATTTATAGTAGGCACACTTTGTATTTTTTTAATGTAGTTCTTTACGTTCATTGAATATTGGCCACTAACATAGCCGACTTTGGCAGAATTTTTAAAGACCTTTCCCCAACACTAGAGTTCCTACGCGGAAATGCAAATTTATAATGTATACTAATTTATAATGGTCAGATCATTTCCCTTAGTCCGTAGTTATTGAGGCTTTTACTACAAACATATCAGAAGAAGTAAACTACAATCTAATGTAAATATTCTCGTTACTATGAACATCATTTATTTTGCAATATTTCAATACTAGGGAATTTGCGAATGAAATAGACTGACCAGCTGGAAAGAGTAACAGCCGAAAATAAGGATCACATATGGAGAGCGTCACCAGACTCAAAACTGGGCTAATGTCGAAAGAGATAATCAAGATATTAAAAATATGTTATGTACTTGAAAGAAATAGGAAAAATATGCTCGTTCGAAAAAGGGACTGATGATTCTGGGATCAAGCAAAAACTACATGAAGTTCTCTTCTGTTGCAAAGCTAAAATGAATCTCTCACAACGTCTTTTTACCTCAACACGTTTAAAAATGCATGCACACCATGGAATAGTTGAACAAATAATATACATAGAATACAAACATGACAAGATAACGCAACCGATCATCCATTGCTAGCAAAAGAGACTATTGTAGAAAACATGGATCAAATTGTAGACGATGATGAAAGGGATGGAGGCATATTTACTTAAGAATTTTTTGTTTATGTCGCTTCAAGTGTTATATTAACATTTCACATGAAAGCATAGTTTCAATTCATTTGATCTATTCACCATATGATTTATTGTAAATATTATTGTAAAAATTATGTAAATATCTTTAAGTGTACACATTTAAGTGTACATATTATTAAAGCATTAACAGTGCTTCCAAGCTCGGGAAGCCAAGCCCACAATATGTCCTGCCCCCTTAACTTTAAGTGTATCCCCCGTAACTTATTATGTATTCCAAACTTCTGTACTCACTCTCCACATTAACATAAGTCTCACTCCTTTCTCTTCCATAATATCCATCCACTCTAAATAACATCAATAAGTTTTATTTATTTTTTTTATTTATTTATTTTTTTTTTTATTTTTTTTTCCCTCTCAAAAGTTTAATAGTTCAGTTTCGGCAATCATCTTTTTTCTTACTATTTTCGATGATCTAGATCACTGGTTTTAGCTATTCCCTTTACTATTTTTCCTTTCCTTCAACTTGACCGGAATGTGCTCTAGCAATGCCTGGTATCTACTATTAGATAGTATTATCTCCTAATTTCTAAAAGCTAGTAAACAATTGTTATTTAAATAATCATTTCGAAGAAAAGAAGAATAGGCACAGACGCTGAGAAAAAGTATCTGTGGCCAATTTCTGTACTCAGCTTGAGCTTATACAGTTAAAAATGAGTATGTCCTCAGAAAATGAAAATGAATTAAATATGTCTAATATTCAATCACAAACCCCAAAACGCCTCAGAAATCGCAAAGGAAGATTATCAAGATCTTACCCCTCCTCCTCAGTGGAGGATCAAACAAAAAGTATAAAAACACCTTCACAGTCAGTCATTAAAAGAGGATCGAGAAAACCGCCTACACCTATACAAGGCAACAAATTACAAACTTTTGACACAGCAATGGAAAAAATCATGAGCATTGAGGAGAAGATAGAAATGATGGACAGATTACTACGAAAACATGATGGAAAATGCGAGATAGAGGCAGCAAAATATCGAGAAAACATCCTCCAAGAGTTAAAAGAAAACAACATTAAGTATGAAAAAGTAAAAACAAATTTAGAAAATGAAATATTCGAAGCAAATGAAGCCCTAGAAAAGGAGAAAATTTGACACTTAAACTACAACAATTAATAATGGAGAAAGAAAAAGAAGTAAATCACTTGAGGGAATATAGTGAAACCTTGAAAGGAGAAATGGAAGAAAAAATAAACAAAATAAAAGGAGAGCTCCATCAGCAAATAACAGAAAATCAAGATACCATAAAAATGAAGGACCAGGAAGTGCAAATGCTAAAAGAAAAAGCACAAAACTATATTAAATCCAGAATAGAAGAAAACTTTGGAATATTGGAAACCGTAGAAACAATACTGCAAGAAAAGAATATAACTATGGAAAAATCAAACATTAAATTTATACAAGATGAAATAAAAAAGCTCTTGTATACGTTAGAAATGCAAACAGAGAAAATAGAAGAAAAAGAAAACCAAATTAAACAGCAGCAAGTATATATAGAAACGACTCTCCACTCCCTGGCGAGAGAGGAAGAACTAAAGCATGAAATACAAACAAACTTTCAACAGCAGGAATTAAAAATCCAGCAGATATTAACGTTGATAGGAAATCAGAAAAGTGATGAAATCTCAAATCAAGAAACACCATCAATAATCTCCCAGGCTGATGCTGACACTGCCAACTCAACCTCCTATTCAAAAATAGCACAAAAATCAATTCCCCAACATAATCAAGCCCATCAACAAATTTCAAGGAAAATGCCACAAATGTCTAAATCGGCAATATTATTAACGAGGATGAAAGAAACAAAAATGTCAATGGCCATATTAAGGGGGATTGTAGATAGAGAACTAAAAGGAGAAGCAAAACTACCCAAACTCTTCTGTACAATCTCAAGAGATAAAAACTCCTTTATAATAAAAGCAACAACCTCAAAAGAGGTAGATGACACGCTAAATATCTTGCAGAAAAACGAAAAATTACAGAGCTTATTGGAAATGAAATTCTTAGGGGAAAAAAGGAAAAAGATAATCATACTTGGTATTCCACAATATGTACAACATGAAGAAATACAAGATATACTGAAATCGGAATTAAACCACGACATAAAAGATAATACCCAAAAGGTAATTTCACGACCAAAAAACAAATTCTATCAATTAATGGTAGAACTAGAAGAACAACAAGTATTTCAGTTACTAACACAAGGTAGAATCTTTATCGGCTTAGCATCTTGTAGAATATCACACTCCACTCCACTCATAAGATGTAGTAACTGCCAGCTTTTCGGACACCCAATAGAAAGATGCCGAAGAAAACAGACATGTGAATATTGCATGCATAACCACAAATCAGATTACTGTCCTAAAAAAGTACCCCAGAACAGCACCAATGCGTAAATTGTTTCAACACAGTGGACAATTTTGGTAACCGCTTTGAGTATAGGCATAGTGCGTCGTCGAGTCAATGTCATGTATTTCAAAACTTTTAATTTTATAGAAATCGACGTCTAAACCTTTCACAGGCGCAATATTCAACATAGAGAACATCTCTGATATCTCCAAACCCTCTTCTTCAGCATCATCATCAAATATCAACAATAACACCAAACAGCCAATTTCCATAAATACTTTAACAATAGCCCAGATTAATCTGCAAAACAGCAAAACGGCGACAGCAGATTACATACGTTATGCAATAAAGGAAAAAATAGATATATCCTGCCTCCAAGACTACTACATCTCAGATAATCGCCCATTAGGATTACCACTTTCAACACCGTATTACTTCTCAGTAGCAAAAAATTGCTGCATTATAATACTAAACCCTTCAATTAGCCATCTTCAAATTAAGAAAAACAACCATTCAGTCTTCATCAACATTCAATTAATAAAGAATTTACTAACAATAGGATCACAATATTCACCCCCGTCATCAGATTTACAAAATGATCTTAATGATTGGCTAGAAGTAAAAGGCTCCAGCAGTTTATTCTTATTGGCTGGAGACCTAAACGCACACAGTGCCTTGTGGGGTTACAAAAAAGATGATGACAAAGGGCAAAAATTAATATCGCATATGGCAACGAAAAGACTCTTGTTACTAAATGATCCCCATAGTTTACCAACGTATGAATTAATTAATAAAAAGGACAATACAACTTTAAGAAAAGGCTGGTCCAATGTTACACTATCATCAATGTCACTGTTCCCTTTACTGGAAAACTGGATGGTACATCCAGATATGGACTTTGGAGATCATAGACTGATCACATCGAGCTTTAATATTGAAATCCCGCAGTTACCAAACAGAAGATATCGAACAAAACAAACATCATTTAAAAAATTCAACGATAAAATTAAAAAAGAATTAAACCAGCAAAATTTCAACTTCAAAAATATAAAAACCACTGAGGAATTTGAAGAAAAATATGAAGAATTTTACCAACTACTTAAAAGAACATGTGATCAGACACTCAAGAAAAGAAAAAGTACCCACCAACCGAAGATAACATGGTGGAACGATGAGCTACGCACAAAACGTAATTTAGTTAGGGCACTAAGAAGAAAAACAAAGCTCCCGACAGCTACAGTACAAGATATAATTAAATTTAAATCACAAAGAGCCATGTATAAAAAAGCAATTTTGAACGCGAAAAAACAGGCATGGACAAGATTTTGTACACAATCCAAAAACCCTTATGGAAAAATAAAAAAAGTAGCTTTTAAAAATTATCATAATCGAGAACTGTATTCATTAGAAGAACAAGAGGAAGAAACAGAAACAGCAGAAAGATTCTACGAAACTCTAACCACAGAAATATTTGGCCAATCAGAAATGCCAGCGGACTCAATATTTAACCAGCAGAAGGCAGAGACAATTGAAATTTTAATTTAAAAGAACTTAAAAATGTCATATACTCATTCAACAGGAACAAAGCCCCGGGGCCCGATGATATTGATCATAACATAGTACGACAATTATTCAAGCATCATAAGTTTCTCTTACTAGAAATGTACAATGTTCTGTTATATTTAAATTACTTCTCCAAAACATGGAAGATTGGAGAATTGGTTTATTTCATAAAGCCCTCTAAAAAACCAGACATCGCATCTTCATATCGGCCAATCTCCTTACTGCCAATCTTCGGTAAAATATATGAAAAACTATTATTAAAAAGGATAAATTTTAACTTATACAGCCAAAAAGAACTGCAAAAATCACAACATGGCTTCCAAGAAGGTCGTTCGACGGAGTCAGCGATTGCCGAACTTTTCTCATTTATAAATCTGCTCAAAGAGAATAACAATTATATTTCCCTAATATCCCTAGATTTCAAGAATGCATTTGACTACCCTGGCCGGAGACCTTAGAAGAATTAAAATTCCTAAAACTAAAACAAGCATTAATAAACATAGCAGCATCATTTCTTTCAACAAGAGGAGCAATGCCGAATTGGCTGTCAAAAAAGATCCACTGGTTTAGAAGAGGTTGCCCACAGGGGTCCTGTTTTGGACCTTTTCTTTGGAGAATATTCCTGAATAAATTACTGAGAATATTAAAGAAACATGGCTTTAAGATAATAGCATATGCCGATGATCTTCTTCTAATTATTTTTGGCCAAACAAGAAGACAGTTGGAGCAGATGGGAAGAGAGATACTACAAATAATAAGTGATTGGACGAAACAAACGGATATGAAGTTCTCATATGACAAATGTGTAGTGTTAAATCTTCGAAGACCACGTTTCCTGAAGAGAGGACAAATATATAAATTGGATGGGCACTCCCTTAAATCTGAAAATACAATAGACTACTTGGGCTTAACATTGGATAAAACACTGTCTTTTCTTCCGCACCTGAATAAAAAACGCATAGAAATTAATCAAATATCACAAAATCTTCTAAAATTCGCCGCTGCATATGGAGGGCTTTCGAAGCAAATTTTAAAAATCTGGTACTTACAAATATTAGAAAAGAAATATCCTATGCCGCTTCATGTTAGTTTCCACACCTACCAGTCTCACACGGCTACAGGCTACTATCGGCAATTCAGACACAATGTCTTTTGCTTCTGTCGAGAGCTTATAGAAAATCATCAACGGCAGCTTTGAACGTATTGTGCGGCATTCAACCATTGGCGATCCAATTAAATACATTAGCAATTTCAGGACAGGTCTTACGTTTGGGAATTCCAATAGAGGACAACTTTCCAATCTTCTATCAACCGAAAATATCCTCATCAATACCTTCCCCACACCAAGGTTATCTTTTGCTACAAGAAAGAGTTCCATCCACTTCAACAATAAATATATACACTGACGGCTCAAAATCAGATGCTGGCACAGCGTATGCTTTCTGTGTTTATAAAGAAGGAAAATGCATCCATACTCATCAAATAAGGTTACAAATATCAAATTCAATTTTTCAAGCTGAACAACTCGCCATATTAGATGCAATATTATGGGCAGACTCCTCAGGGGACGGGAACTTCGTCATTTACACAGACAACCAGTCAAGTCTTGCATTATTGGAGAACGTTTTTAGTACAGATTTTATAACATCAAAAATTATAATAGCCTTACAGAAAACATCTAAATCAATTAAATTTCAATGGGTACGGGGACACACAGGTGTTAAGGGAAATGAACATGCGGATCAACTAGCCAAAGACGCTATAGCAAATATTAAGGTACGAGAAATATTTCATCCATACCCAGCTTCACACCTTAAAAAGAAATTGAAAAAAGAAGCCATAGACAAATGGCAGCAACAGTGGGATTATGGTACCACTGGCAGATTTACTTACAAATTATGTCCAAAAGTATCAACAGACTTCATGTTAGTACATAGAAACATGTATATCTTCTCAACTAATCATGGACCCTTCCCGTCCTACCTATTCAAAATAAATAAAGCTCCGTCGCCACTGTGTACCTGTGGTGAAATTGGTAACTCCCTTCACTATGTGCTCAGCTGTCCATTAACATCAATCCTCCATATCCGTAAATCAGCCACAATAGAACATCACCATTGGTTCAAATTTGTGCTGAAATCACCAATGCTATATACTAAAATAATAGAATGTGTGCGGTTACTAGAAAACAATCAACAAATTTTTCAAAACCCACAAATGCCAATAGATGAACAAGATTAGCACTATTGAACAGAAACACGAACTTTAGACCAAACAGTGCATAACTAAATCGAGAATATAAAACTTAGAAAACGCTTGTACCTAGAACAGCCATACACTCAGGTTATCCATAACCTAAAAGTTATCTCACAACAAAACACTTGAACTCATGATAATAACTATTAAACTAATGCACCTGAGAAAATGTAGAGCTTAAGAACATCTTATTCATCTGCTGCTATTCGTAATTAATCAATCATATTCGTGTTCAAAATAATACGCATTTTCGTCTGTAAAGCGCTCAGCTCATCTGTTCTATTATTACTTTTATTATTATATTTATATTTATAATTACTATTATTATTATTTGTACTATTACCTTTAATTCTTATTGTTAAAACTATTGTTAAATAATATTGTAATTTTTTTTTATTTTATTTTATTTTTTTTTTTGAATAAACTTGCAACGCGGGATCTGGAAGCCTATGCCAATGGTGGGTTATCCCGCGTTGTAGAAAAAGTAAAAAATGTTTATGTCGCTTCTTATCTGTGTTTGAAGGAAATAATACACATGAATTTAAAATATTTTGTCGAAACGTTTACAAGTTTTATGACCATGTCAATAAAGATGAAAAGGCGACGAATTGGGCATTTTTCCACTCTTTGTATTAAAACTGAGAATGTTGTTGAAGATCAAATTTATTGTAATTTGAATTGAATCTTGAAATATGAGCCAGAAAACTGAAAACGAATTTTGACAAAAAAAAAATTATCTTGCGTCTTTGGGTGACACTGTGGAAATTCCTGTTCACGAAGTCGACAAACAATCAGGTGATTCTAATGATCTTTTGGCAGCTGTTATGAGCGTGACAAAAAGTGGATTTTAAAGATTGGAACTTCTGAAGGAATTTTAAAACAATTATAAGTGCGATCACAAATCACTTTATTCCCAAAGAATTTACTCAGAATGTAAGACATTCCTGACCACAAATTACCTTTTCAGTCACTTGCCATTGTTCGATTCACAGGAAGAAGCCAAGGATTCGTCGGGTGCTCATGTAAGTCCAAGTGCCAAACCTTGAAGCCCTTTTGCGTAAATAAAAATGAAGTTCAATTCGGATCTCCGTTTAAGCCTTCCTTGTTGGAACAAAGTAATTAATTTTTCTCTTATTTTGTTCGTGAGAATGTTCTGCATTTTATCTGTTATTTCCATTGTTCAACTATGTATTTTTAATGAAGGCCTTTTAATGGATTTCTTTTCAAAATTTACTTTTTAGTAAGAAAAAAAATAAAGTGCAATTTAAAATAAATGTTATTCCTTTCTTATTGCAACACGTAGGTTCATATATCTTTTGTTTCCCTCACAAAGAAATTTCTATACTTTATTTTTTATTTCCTTCATTTTCATTGACGTCCTGCAATAAAAGCCTTTTCACGATTTTCTTTTAATAATTTACTTAAATAGAATTTATCATTTTATATTATAACGCCTAAGCATACATAACATGGCTTTATAAAGTGTTTAAAAAATTAAAATAATTCCGATATTTTCTGCTTTGCCCAGAAACGCAATACATCATATGTATTCTCTAATATTATAAATAATTCCTTACTTTTATATATTTCCGGTATTTCTATAAAATATACGTAAATATGTATGCACAATTGTTTATAATTTCATGTCTTCTGAATATGTCATGTATACTGAAATTAACTAAAATGAGTAATACATAACTAGTAATACATAGTGTGTGATGTAAAATTTATATTTCTCTAAAGGTAAGTTCTATGTTAAATAAAGTAACCTTCCTGGAATGATTTTTTCTAATTCTTAAATGGAAATTAAATTGTTTCTGGACTATCTTTGAATCAAATGAATTTCTAAATTTCTTATAAAATAAGTGAAGTTCATTCAACTAAATGAGCGAAGAGCATTTCGATTTTTTTTCTTCTTATAAATAATTCAGTTTCTTCCCTTTAAAAAATATACAGAATAAAAGTATTCGCTGAATTGTAAGTCAAACAATCAGGATTGCATAATATATTTTTATTATTTCAATTGAAAGTTTTGCTTTTCAAAAAAAATAAATTAAGCAAATGTTTGTATTTTTGTAATCCTTTAACATGTAGAACGATTTTAATTTCTTAATGTTTCTTTGCTCTTTTCATTAATGTGAATAACAGAAAACCGTTTCATTAACTTTCGAAAGGAACAAAGGTCTCTTACTTTACTAAGGTATTTTAAACAGTGTGCAAGTTAATTTATTATAAATTTTAAAGAGAAATTGTATTATATTAGACACTGAAAATAATATAACTTCACCAAAATGTTCTCTTTTTTTAATTTTCTGATATGTTTCTTTTGATGTCATCTGTTGATTACTTCTTTTATTTTACCGAAGTGATTTTTAAAAGTTGAAATTAAAATTTTTTATTCACACACAAAAATAAAAAAAGCTAAGGTCTCTTAATATATATATATATATTTAGAAGAAGTTCGGGTATTATATAATACCATTTACATTTTTATAAGTCAGCATATAAAAATTGAAATACCGTAAAATGTATTTTGTGACAGGGGGATTACTTTGTGACACCTGGTCTAGTTTTCATATTTCGTGTTCGAACTTCGGGAAATGGTCGTTAGGTGATGTGGCACACCGTACTATGAGATGGCAATTCTGTTTGCATTCCTACCACAACGGAGTGAGAGGGAGATTCGAAATATGAAAACTAGACTGGGTGACACCCCATCTTACTGTACATTAAAAGTTAGAAAACAAAAAACTTTGGCTATTTCTGAACACATTTTTAATCCGTTTAATGTGAAAGAAAAAATGCATATCAATATCTATATTTTATATAAAAGTTACACTTTTCGTGCAATGGCAACCAGTCTGGTAATATGGAACAAGGTTATAAGGAGTATTAACATTGCAAAAGAAAACCACGGATTATAAGAATAACCAAAATCATTTAATAAGTAAACATCAGTGCATCATCTAAACATTATCAGATTCCTTGAAAAATTGTTTTAAGTTTTTCAAAAACACAAATGTAGTCTATTGTTTCGACTCCATCATAGACCACATGACCCCTACAAAAGATATTCAATCCACTTCTCCGCTCTTCCATCCTCTGAATATTTTCCATTTCAAAACAGAGACATTTCATCTGCCTCATAGGGTGTACAACCTGGTAAAAAGCCTATCTGAAATGATACTTCGGAGTGGAATTATTGTTCGTCTTCACTGGATTGAAACAGTTAATCTTGAAACAGTTACCTAGCTGATAATCCATATTACCCGACAAACCATCTTGAAAATATAACATTTTCAGTCGTCAACAAGTTAGCAAAGAAGAAAACTGACTAACACAGCACTAAATATAATTGTTTAAATTTATACTGAACTTGGTTAACAATCAAATTTTATAATTAATACGAATTTTGTAAAATTTACTTGCAAAAAACTGCAACAATTGAGAATAAGCTTTCATTTCACCTCGCCGCTCGAACAACAGGTACCCAAACAGAAATAAGCACGGCGCCTCATGAGAGCCAGGAAGTCGTTTGACAGTTTTACGCTTGGCTGCAATACGGTATGTGCCAGATATTAAAGTATTCCGTTATTCTTCTGACCATTCCAATACCCGAACTTCCTCTATATAAGCATCTACGTACAATAGATAGAGAAAGAGGGACAGAGAAAAAGATCTAAAAAATAAATTGTTCATGAAATATAATTAGGAAAAAATGCAATTCATACAGCACGTTAATATTAGTAAAAACAGAGTATCCTATTTAGTATACAATGAAGTGGAATTTTTTTAAATACCTAATACAACAGTCATTTTTGTTTCGAACATTTTTTTTTATTTGCAATTATGTTTAGCCTAAAGAAATTCATCTGTGTTTTTTCAACTTAACAATTTTCGTTCTGAAATGTACGTTGAAATCTGAAATATTTCTTTAACACTATGTTTTCAATTGAACATGTATCCCTACCATTTTTAAATCGCGTTAAAGAAAGATTCTTCTTAATTATTATTTTTTTCGTTTTTACACATTTTGCATCCTTAAAGTGTATATATTATGTTCTTCAAACGCTTTTATAGTTTTGAAATTATTTACTAAGTTACGGAACTATTAAAAAAAAATCCCTGCCGGCTCGGGCCTACAGGCGGAGGTAGATTTCGAAGTTAAGTACTAAATTCACCAACAAAACTTAAATTAAGATTAAAGATAAACGCACTTACTTCGCTAAGAATGAGCTCTAGGGAGCTAAACATTTTGTGAAAATTCTAATATACACAAATACACACACGCATGTATATGGAATAGGTTTAAAAATGGCTAAATCAAATTCAGAGAACCTCAAAGTGTTAAAATATGTTAATATTTCCATACTTGGGTTTTTATCATGTTTTAATACGTTTCTTCAAACTCACATGACGTTACATATTCACCTGCTGTGGTCCATTATATTTTCAATATGACGCAATATTTTGTTTTGTTTTTTAATTCGTCAAACTATTTATTTCATTTTGAATTTTCATACAGAAATCTTGCTCTAGAAAACTTATGACGTAATATTCAATTTGTTTTCCATTCGTCAAACTATTTATTTCATTTTGAATTTTCATGCAGAAATCTTGCTCTAGAAAATTTATGACGTAATATTCAATTTGTTTTCAATTCGTCAGACTGTTTATCTAATTTAATTTTTCACGTGAAAACATTGCATTAGAAAAGCAATTGTTGTGGTGAGAATTTTATTGCTTTTTTTTTAATTGTTGGTAACAGCTATAACGAAAAATATTTATTTTTTCCTGCCATTGTTGTGTAAAAGCTGGTTTTATCAGAATCATATTAAGACGGTATTCAAAATTTTTAACCTTCCCCATTCCCATTCCCTTGGACCGATTTTGCTCATTTTCAATCCCCGCCGAGGAATTAGCCATCTTAAAGTTGTTGGCGAGTTTGAAGACGTTCCGTGCATAATTGCGACTTATATCGTGCGGACAAAATTTAGTACATACATACATACATACATATATATATATATATATAAACTTTTTAGGTGGGGGTGGTTTTGGGTTCCTGGGGTCATATAATGAAAAGTTATGAAGGAATTTTTCAAAAGTCGCACCATGGTAACGACTGCAATAGGTAGTATTTCTTACGAAATCTACCTAAAGACCCATGTGTCAGCTGAATTTTCATAAAATGAAACTGTAATCTGATTTTCCCTAAAACCGTGTTGTTCGACATACTGGGCACACAGCATTTGAACTCATCAACCGATTACCGAAACACTAGTCGGGTTTAGCGCCAGTTTTTTCTGAGAGTCAATTTTTATGACAACGGGTTCATGATCCCGCAAACTTAATTGTATTTCATAAAATGCTATTCGGATGAATCTACAAGTATATATTATTAGTACAAGTACTCGTAATATTTACGAGTACTAGTAATATTTCCGTATTATTTCAGATTACGACCCAAGCCAAACATATTTTAAGCCGTAATATATAATTAATGACATGTGTCTTCTATAATAATAGAACAATGGGAGAATGCAGGCTTCACGATGGATTTCCTCGTTGTGAAGCAACTTTACATACAGGCGGCATGTAGGCGACTTGCAGAGACATAAATAAAGGCATTGAAAATTAAGTTTAACTGTAGTATTAAGCTACATCAAAATGGATCATACCTTTTTTCTTTTCTTCACTAATCACGACCCTTTCGAGAAATACCTTTACGACTCAGATAAATGTGATCCCCTCTCTGTGTTATGTGGTCTTCCCCCCACCTTATTGCAGGATGTACTGCATTGTCCTCTGACAGCATATTATCACGTTGAAAAGTACAGAAAAGCATAGCCATTCCGGACCAAATTAATTATACTGGTCTCGCACTCATGAACAAAATACACTAATGATATTTATTGAAGAAAAATATATCTTTTTCCGAAACAGTTATTCGCACTTCTCAGACACATCTTCAGACGAAGACCTCTTAACTTTTTTGTCATCTTATCTGTTTCCATATTAAATAGTTTTACGAGGGTGAGTCGGAAAATAAGTTTCCCCTAGCAACTGTGGACAGAGGTATGTATGAAACACAAAAAATGTAATGAAACATTAAAGATAAGACACCACTTTATTTTTCTGCATAAGTACCAAGTGAGTTGAGACATTTTTCATAGCCCTCATAAGCTTCAAAAAGCGCTCCTTGAAAAAATCAGGGCCCTGCATCATTCTGTTCCCGGTAGATATGGAGAGAAAGTGCGTTGTGAATTCGTGGTCAAAGGAAGAAGAGAGAGCGGTTGTCCGTTATGAATGGGTACGTGAAGTATTGGGAGCAGAAATCCATAACCGCCACGTGGGAGTTTATGGGCCAGAAGCGATGTCGAAACAAATGATGCGGAAATTATGCCGCTAATTCAGTGAGGGGCGTCAGCAAGTGTTGGGCACGGCCACTACAGACGAAAGCAATGCTTGACTACTTCTTTGTAAGCAATGCTGAAGTCACACAAGCCGTTCAATGCTTCTTTTGTATGCAGAGCCTGTTTTTTTCATGGGGGGCTTTATGAAGCTTATAAAGGATATGACAAACGTCTCAACTCACTTCGAACTTAAGTAGAAAAATAAAGTTACGTCTCATCTTTAATGTCTCATTACAATTTTTGTCTTTCATACACACACCTCTGTCCACAGTTGCCAGGGGAAACTTATTTTCCGACTCACCCTCGTATTTCATTATTGTTTTTCATTCTTCATTTATATTACATATATATCATATTACATATATACATTATATATATATATATATATATATATATATATATATATATATATATTGTCTGTAGTATATAGTATATATTATAAATTGTTATGTTTTGAGCCAGGCATCTACTAATGAGAATCTTACAGGATTTTTATTTTATAATATTAAAGTGACTTAAGCATAATTATTTATAAACATTGTAAAATAAAAAAAATAATGCTGCCGACCAGGGGATGGTCTAACAAATGAGTTTCGGCTGACCGCAGGAAAACACTCACTGAGCAGGCTTCGGTTTTCCCTTCTTGTACATTTTGCAGTTAACACAGAAATACTTTATTTGATCAATTGTCAACTGACCTTAAATCAAGTTAAACTTCAGAGGCTGAAATGTATTACCCCGTGATTACACTGTAACTCTAAAGCAAAAGCTGGGTCACCTCTATACATCTCTGTCTTCCTCTTTCCCCTTTTAAAGGAAATTATGAAAATTAATCAAAAAGAAAAATAAATAAATAAATATAAAGGAGTAACTAACAGAAAAAAAATAATTAAAATTAAGTCTATGTCTATAGTACAAATTTAACACTAATAAAAAAAGGAGAAAATTCCATTAGTTCCTAAGCAAGACAAAACAAATTACAGCTGAAACTACCACAATCCATAAAAAGTTACTTTACAGGGATCATACATTTTAATATAATTACACCATAAAATGTTACAAAAGTAACAGACGAACAGGTATTTTTTTAAACAAAAGACAAAGACAACAAGGTTTGTGCGGGTACCGTTATTTTCAAGGCCAAGTATCAGAATTTTTTTACCGGAAAATAAATCTAGTTTAAACGAACGAAATTTCGCCTAATTTAGGCAGAGATTTTCCATAACAAAATACTGGTACCGAAGAATTTCTTAGTCTAGAAATTCAAGAACCCGAACGAACCCTGGACAAAAAAGAAAAGGAACTAGAAAGAAAAATAAACAAATCAGATATCTTTCTCAATAACCAATGCATATCTGGGGCGTTTCGGTTCTTTATAGTTACCACATAGTTTGGTAACTCGGCGAAGATTTCATTAGGGATAATATAAATATTTCTATAGAAACTTTTACAAAGTTGATTATTTCATTTTTAAGAGAGATATTACAAAGATCTCTGCAGATAGTAGTATTTCTTAAATATCTGTGACAATTTCTTATAGTACATAAATTCTTATTGTGAGTTCTATAAAGATACATGAGATTGCTAGCAAAACCCGATATCGGAAGAGCTTAAGTATGTATGGAACGAATGCAATCATTATAGATAAGAAGGTTATTTTTAATAACAGAAAGTTTCTATTAAAGAGAGGAGAAAACTATTTAGAAATGCCGACATTAATCCTGACATTAAGAATATGTTTATTCCACGTAAGTCTTCTGTCCGCAGATGTTTAGTATGGCTAGTGCATGAAATAGTGACACTGTTAATGATTATAGGGTTAGGATAGGTAAATCCTTTAGAGAAATAATTTGCAGCGGTTTTACTCTCATTAAATATTACACGCCACAGGATGCACCAGATTCTGAAAATATCAATGTCTTTTTGGATAATTTTGCATAAGTACAATGGGTGCTGTGCAGACGAGTACATTGCTGTGTCATCCACATACAGAGCAATAAAAGCCCTTAGTGGGCGTAGCACATCGATAAAGAATATGTTAAACAAGGTAAGTCATAACACAGAAATCTGTAAGATACTCGCGATAATTAAATACCAGGTAGAGAGAATACAGTGTATGCTCGAAAATCCAACATCATGCGGACCGAGACTAATCCAGATTTTTTAAAATTCCGGATTTTTGGAAGAATATCAAAAGTATCTTCCGATATCCTTAATGGTTCACTTAGTCATAATTTAATTCATAACCAAGTGATAATTATGTGAGAAAAAGAGAATACTGAATATTTAAAAAAAAAAACTTACTGTAATTGATATTTTCTATGATACAAAAAATAATCTAATGAACAGTGAAGTTATTTCAGAAAAATCGATGTCAATTTTATTTATTTCAATTGTTACTGACCCTTTTTCAGCAAGTTTTTCTTGTATTTTACTCAAGTGAAGAATATCTATTTCGGAACGGAAAGTCTTGTTTCTCGAAAGAAGATATCATTTCTTTAATCCGTTAACTTAGGATTTAAAATCAACAGCTCCACGCTTTGGCAAATCTATAGATACCACTAAAATTTAATAAAGATTTTCGCCTTGTTTAATCATGGAATTTCGACGATTAAATTAAACTATATTTACTGTGAAATTTTAGTGGTAAGAAGAATTTACATTTGGCTCGATCATCGTACGCGGGCTATGCCCGTCATTGTAGGTTAAGGGGTTAATCAAGTTTCTGCACTTTCCCCATTGACGATTTTTCGTCTCCCGGTTACTTGTCATCTGAGTCGCGACTAGCGTTTTCTGTGGTTCCATTTAAGACACCGTCAGCCACCTCACTGCCCGCTAAATGTTCATTGTCTTTAATACATAAACAAATCATATTTCTCTTTCTGTGAAAAGTTGGAAGTGTAAAAAAAGAAGGAGGGTGAGATCAGTCTGGCGAATTTTTCAGATCGTACTGTATTTTTAAAGAGGACACAAAAATTCCTGCCGCTAAGATAATAAAGTATATAAGATATACCGGGTGTCCTAAAAAGGACTGACTGATTTTAAATTTCAATAACTTGCAAACGATGACAGATATTTAAAAAAATTCTTGCAGGAGGGTTATGCATAAGGTCAAAAGTTTTTTTACAGTGATTTTCGAACTTAGATCGAATTACAAACAATAGATGGCGCTTTAAGCAATAGGCGCTAAATACAGGCTCGATTTTTTGGCCTTTCAATTCTTCCATGCGGAAAAAGGTTATAATGTATTGAGTAGGTCCAGAAGTACCAAAAACCGAGCCTGAATTTAGCGTCTATTGATCGCAGCGCTATCTATTGTTTGCAATTCGAATTAAAATCGAAAATCACTGTAAAAAACTTTTGACCTTATGCATAACCCTCCAGCAAGAATTTTTTAAATATCTGTCATCGTTTGCAAGTTATTGAATTTTAAAATCAGTCAGTCCTTTTTAGCACACCCGGTATGTCCGGCATAAATATCAAGCTGTATCATTTGTATATAAGACCTTCGTTCAAGCTATGATAAAGCTTATTTGATTTTATTTTAAAATTTTTCATTAAATAAATTTTCCGGTTCAAACATGTTTTAATTAAGCTTGACTCTGGAAAAATACCAAAATGTTAGCATATTTGTCTACGAGGCGTAATCCTGCATTTAGCAAAGTTGTTCATGCTGCAAAGGCGCGTTTTAAAATAAGTATATCGCTATCACTTTTTACATTTTTATGCACAAAAAATGTCAAACTAAGTAGAAAAAAACTTATTTAGCAAAGGAAAATCCGGCAACATTTTATTGATCCTTCACTGAGAAAAAAAAGTCTTTAAAGAAGCCTACTTTTTGACCTCCCTTAAAAGTATTTTATAAATTTCTTTGCTGGTACATTTCCTTGGAAAAAAAATAAATTTAAAAAATAAAACTATTTTTCATAAAGTTGTTGAAATTCGTAAAAGATTTTAATGATTGGCTTTGAGATGGAAAATTCATAAATATTCTGAAAATCAGTTATTTATCATGTTATTTTCAAACTCTTAAAATGTTCCTGTGTAAATATATTCTTTCTTTTAAATTTTATAGAAAATTTAATTTGGTAATTTTTTTAGCAGATCGCGATATTCAAATTACTTCCATGGTACTTACCACTTAGTAATATTAAAAATTGAAGCTGTTTAATAAAGTAGAAATTTTAACAATCTTTCTTCCAGCTGTGTCTCAAAAATTCACAAAATTAAATTAAATTAATGTTGTCGTGTTTTAAGCACTGATTCGATAAAAAAAGGTGCAATTTCTTTATAGTTACTTCATTAACTTAATTATTCAACAAATTTTAAATTTACTTTTAAGTATATTTAAAAGATATGTGATCTATTTTTATTTTACTGCACGCATAAGGTAATGATATTTTATATTTTGATTATCAAAATTTGATTAAAGAACCTTTTTACATTTAGTTCTTTATTTATTTTTATTTATTTATTTATTTGCTATCCCATTCCAATCTTTTTTTAAAGGAAATATTTCTTCATTAAGAGCATCCAAGCAGCCACTTAAACATAATACAAATTTGTGCCGAAATGTTTATTAATTTGTATTAAAAATGTTTGTATCTTTCATTAGGTTAAAAGAAAAAAACATATTTTTGTTAACATAGAAGCGTGTTTTATTTGCACAAATCCTAAGAGTTTTTTAACTTTAAAATTTAACAAAAAAGTAACATAAAAAACGTTTAACATAAGCGTTTAACATAAAAAATAACAAATTATTTAACCCTTTCCGGCGCAGAGTAATTCTGTTTATAAACTGATGAAATAATGGACTGACATCAGACTTTATAAGCGAATTTATTAGAAAATATGAACTTTAGAACATTTTCACGTACATTATAATAGGAAAATTTTATTAAATATTCTTGCTGCTGCTTGTCAGTTTTGGAATTAAAATTAGGTGTCCTTTTTTCAAGGATACCGCCCTCGGTAGGGTTAAATAGATCACTTGACAATAGTAATAGCAGTTCTAGGAAGCTGAAACTTATTCACGACCCTATTTTGGCGCGCGTGTGTGTCAAATTTGCTTCCATTTCGCTTTCTGATGAGACAACTTCTCCTTGGAAACATCCGAAATTTTAAAAATAAGTTCTATCATATTTTTTTCTTGTTTTAACTCTTTCCGGCGCGGAGTAATTCTGTTTATAAAATGATTAAATAATGGACTGACACCAGAATTTATAAGCAAATTTATTAGAAAACACGAACTTGCTTATTTTCACGTACATTATAAAAGGAAAATGTTAATTAAATATTCTTGGTGCTGTTTGTCAGTTTTGGAATTAATATTAGGTGTCCTTTTTTAAGGACACCACCCTCGAAAGGGTTAACTTAAAAATATGTATGGTAATCACATATAATGAATCAAACTAAGCTAAAAATTGCTAATTGTGATAAAAATACCTTTATTTAGATCAACATACGTTTCACTGGACAAACTGCGAGATTTTCAAGATCATTCTTGATAGAAATATTTTCGCAAAAAAATTTTAGATGAAGTCTCGTGATATTACTTACCAAGTTCTTTTTTTTTTTTTAACCATTTGGAAAAATGGTTATTGTTCTCGTCAGTATGGTAAATCAAAAGCATATCTGACGCTTTTTATTGGTTGAATACGCATTTTATTCGTTTTCTGATTGGTCCATACAGTAATCTGTATTTCCCTTTACTTTCAACAGAGATGGATAACTTCTGTTGCCACTATGACAAAAAAGTAATAAAAACTACAAAAAAAAATTAATAACTCAGAAACAAATTGAGATACAGCTTTCAAACAAATTGCATTTGAAAGTACATTTTTTTTCTCTATACGACGGTGTAAAAAGTAATATTGTGGGATGTTTAGAAGTTTAAGAATGAAATTTCATTTAAAATGGGTTCAGATTTCCAAGAAATTTGACAATAGAAAAGCCTTTTCCCGAACAGCCAATGAAATGCTTGGATAATACATAAGTTTCAGGTGGATAATACGTACGAGTCGCAGGCGATTTTTGTCGGTTAGAATTTTTACGTGTAATAACACTATTAATATTTAATTCATGGCGTACGTAATGTATGATCAACTCCGTGCGATTTTTTATGTCTTAAATTTTAGTCTTCGCAAAAATCATTTTCCAAATGGTCGTTGTAATTTGACAAATTGCTTTTTTTTCTTTTTTTTTTTTTCTTTCTGATAATATTTCTATCAAGAATGATCTTGAAAATGTCGCCGTTTGTGAGATGAAACGTATGCTGATCTAAATAAAGGTATTTAACTTAATACAAAATATATTGCTAATTGTTTATCGAAAGAAATCACTTATTATTTTGTTCATTAAAATTATCTTAAATTCAGTACCCTGTGTTTTCTTACAAATTGCTATAGATATTTTTTTTCTTCTAGAAATTCTACTTGTACTTTCAGCACGTTTCTGAATTGTAAAATTACTTTTCTACTAGTGAACCCAGAGTACTGGATAGTATGATCTAAGACAAGAAAATCTAAGACACTTTGGGCTTGACACATAAATTTTCTACCAATATATTAATCGTTTAATGAATATTTCTTGAAGAATTCGCAAGAAATACTTAAGATAAAAAAAGCACTGGTTGCTTTCTTATATATAGTAAGGTGTTTAATTTTTTAATACTTTTTTTTATTTGTGTAAAAACACACATCTTAAGTTTGGAACTCCTAAAATTAAATTTATTTGCAGTTGTTTAAAAAAAGAATGCAATGCGCGTAGTTTTTATAAACAGAACAAAAACTATACTTAACGGAATGGGCTGTAATTTTGAACTCACACATCTAAAGATCTTAAAAATCGGTTTCTATATTAAATTGTAGATTACAGTTAATATTTTGAAGATTAATGTTAATTTTTTCCGAAATATAATTTCGAAACAATTCTGAGAAAAAAACTTAGCGGATTGTCTGAATCAAATTGTATCAAACGCAGAAATTTTCCCTGCGAACACCTAATTTTGACATTTTTTTTTGTATTTTTTAACTTATGATACCAAATAGGAAATCATTAAGTCGAATAGTTTTAGAATTATCAAATTTTAAAATTTGGAACTCCTAAAATTAAATTCATTTGTAGTTGTTTCAAAACTATTGCAATGCGGGTATTGCAATCAGACAGACTGGGTGGGTACTGCAATTAAAGATAAATAAAAAATTATACTCAGCGAAATGAGCTGCAATTTTAAATTCACACATTTGAAGATAATTAAAATCAGTTTATATTGAATTATGGATTACAATTAATATTTTTTTTCGAAGATTAAAATAAATTTTATTTTTAAAAGAATTATGAATTCTAACCTATCATTTTTTTGACATAAATCGATTTCTAGAACAGTCATGTATTCTAATCTAAAATTACAGAGCTCATTCCGCGAGATAGTTTTGAGTAATACTTAAAAAACTACACGCATTGCATTCTGTTTTGCAACGAATTTAATTGAATTTAACTTAGGAGTTCCGAACTTTAAACCTTCATAGTTTCTAAACTACTTGATAAATGACATTTCTGGTGCATAATTGTATTCTCTAATTCATTTATTTCACTTTTTATTTAAATAATACTGCTTAAGTTGAATACGTCGTTCACACTTATATTTTTGAAACAGAAACAATGAATTTAAATTTATTTTGCTTCAAAATAAAAAAAAATTCAGCGATGAAACATTCATAAATAAAGTATGTTAAATATGTAACGTTGAAACATCTACCAAAAAAAAAAAAAAAAAACTTTTATTGTTTTTAATTTAAAAGATCATTTTAGAATATCCAAGTGATCCAACCCGGATTAAAGACGCCTTATATACCGCCCGGTGAAAATAACGTAGCTGAAAATCGCTTTTAAATAAAATTTCTATTAGATTTGTTACATTTGATATATATATTTATTAATTACCTACCAACTATACCAAAAGAATTTGTGTTACTTGCGTATTACCGCATGCGATCTATTAATCACCAAAGATTTCACTAATTTTCAATCTTTATAGCAATCTTTCATATTCTGATTATTTCAATTTTTAATCGCGTCGATCGAATAAATGTCTGTTAATTTCATATTTTATTTATGTATTTATTTATTAGTATTTTTTTTTTGTCTAGTTATCCATGGCATATTACACGCAAACAAATTCTTAACTCTTTGCCCTCGTATGTCCAGTCTGACTGGACATCATCTTTCTTTGCAAAATTTCCTTTTTGGCACCAGTTATAAAAAATGAAATAAAATTTGTCTGATTTAATTAGAGCATTTTTGAAACTGTGTATTTGAAAGAAACTTCTTTTAAAAAAGTGTTGTAAACCGATTTAAATTTGTATAAGAGACGCCCGAGTCGAAAAGGTTAATTGTTGATTTTATTTAATACAAACGGGTTAATCTTTTGTAATAAGATGAAAAAAAAATCATGTTTGTAATTTTTTTTCCTTTCGAGGAGTTTGCTTCGGGAGGTATTTAAAATGGAAAATATAGTGAATAAAAAGCTGATCAATATCATTAAGGCAATTTATTACAAGAACATCTGTAGAATTAATATTGGAAATAAGTTATCTGAAACTTTCATCACTGGTAAAGGCCTTCTGCAAGGCTGCTTGTTGTCTGTCATCAACTTTATTTAGCACATATGTACACTATATGGCCAAATGTGACCGGTCACTTGCAATTTTAGACGTTTTGTTAAAAATCTAGAAAAATACATAAGAAATTAATCTGAAACTGCAGGTGTGTAAACAGTATAGTATAGGTCATATATTTCCGCGAAGCTTTTTTCCCAAACCCCATAGGGGACCGTCAACAAATTGAAAAATAACTAATATCTTTTGGATAACCTTGTAAAAACTAATGTAGCAAAAGCGTTCAAAGTCGAGATTATTAATAAGTGGCTTATTATAATATACAGTGTTCATTTTTATGAGGATAGCACGAATACTCGTAGAGAAATTAAGGTTTTTATAAAAACGGTCCCAAATTTCGCCAAGTTTTTTGCTTATAATTTACAGAGTTCTTAATATAAAAAAAAACTTTCTTTTCAGAAAATATGGCGAACAACATTGTACACTGCAATCAGAATTAAAAAATAATCAAAATTGGATGAAAAATGAGCAGGTTTACAAAAATAGGTTTCACTGCGCATGCGCGAACGCAATCAAAATAGAATGTGCATAGTTTGTTAGTTAAGTGTATAGAGCAACTTTTGTAAAAGTCTCAAAAACATAGTTTGAAAAGTCTGATAATAATCGTTTATAGAATAAACTCAAAATCCGTTTTTCCCAAAATGAAGCAAAAAGATGAGGGGTTGTATCCATATATCCATTGATTAGTGCCAGTATAGCGTACACAATATTACACATACTACTGTATTTGGATAAAGCCCCTCATCTTTTTGCTTCCTTTTGGGAATAGTGGATTTTGAGCTTATTCTATAAACGATTATATTATCAGACTTTTCAAATTATGTTTTTGAGACTTTCACAAAAGTTGCTCTATACATTTAGTTAACACATTATGCAAATTATATTTTGATTAAGTTCGAGCATTCGCAGTGGAACATTGTTTAGTAAACCTGCTCATTTTTCATACAATTTTTATTATTTTTTCATTCCGATTGCAGGGTATTGTGTACAAAATTGTTTGCCATATTTTCTGAAAAGAACTTCTTTTTATATTAAGAATTCTGCAAATTATAAGCAAAAAACTTGGCGAAATTTGGGACTATTTTTATAAAAACCTTAATTTCTCTACGAGTATACATGTTATCCTCATAAAAATGAGCACAGAATATTACAATAAGCCACTTAATAATAATCTCGAGAATGAACGCTTTTGCTATATTAGTTTTTTACAGGGTTATCCAAAAGATATTCGTTATTTTTCAATTTGTTGACGGTTCCCTATGGGGTTTCGGAAAAAAAAATCTTCGCGCAAATATATGACTTATACTATACTGTTTACACGCATGCAGTTTCAAGTTAATTCCTCATTTATTTTTCTAGATATTTAACAAAACGTCTGAAATTGCAAGTGACCAGTCACCTTTGGCCATATAGTGTATATATAGTAAATATTGATATTTGCTTCAGAGAATAGACGAGGAAATGTCATAAAATGGGTTTGAAACTGAATACTAGTAAATGTATTCATAATTTGCGAATGATTAAATAATCATAGCAGAAGATGAAGAAGATGTTTGGCAAATTAAAGGATACTTATAATGAATGGGGATTAATGATAAATATGACTAAAACTGAGTAGTTAAAATATATGGCTGCATGCGAAGCAACTTTCTTTAAAAAAGCTATTTAATTATAGTTTAAACATATTTTTAGAATGATTATGACTCAAAACCATGAAGCAAAGCAAAAAATTGTCCATACATACACTGCTTTTTTGGTAAAAAGAGAAATTTATGGTAAAATTCAGTGAAATGTATCTCTTTGAGCAAAATGCTCTGCAGGAAACTCCATCGCATATATATTCATTTTCTGTCTACGTGTAATTTGTATGACAATGGTGAAGGCAATAAACTAAAATCTAATAAGTATTTCTTGAGTTGTGGCATATTGTATCGGTTTACACGACAATTTTTTTTAAATTCATAGTTTGTCCACGAAAACAGCTATAAAGTAAAAGGTATTTATTTTAAAATAATTATTTAGTTCGTTACTTTCAGCAAGTTGTCAATAACTTGCAGTTGGAATTTCATAGTCATACTTCAATAGCTTTTTGAGAAATGAGGTTTTGCGGATGTAATTTTCACTGAAAAGTGCATTTTGAATAAAACGCATTTAAAAATTACATTTGTTTTACTAAACTTATTTACAGTTATGTTCATCTGAAATTTACTGCATTTATAAATCATGGCCTTTTCTTTAGTTCTGGGCCTTCTTTCATTTCTAGGTCATATTTGCCAGTTCATGCATGAAGTGAAAAAAAAAAAATCCCTGCCGGCTCGGGCCTACAGGCGGAGGTAGATTTCGATGTTAAGTACTAAATTCTCCAACAAAACTTAAATCAAGATTAGAGATAAAACCCGGTTTCTTCACAAAGAGCGAGCTGTAGGTAGCTAAACTTTTTGTGAAAATTGTAATATACACGAATACACACACACATATATATGGAATAGGTTTAAAAAATGGCTACAAAAAATTCAGAGAACCTTAAAGTGTTAAAATATGTTAGTATTTCCATAGTCGGGTTTTTATCATTTTTTAATACGTTTCTTCAAACTTACATGGCGTTACATATTCACCTGCTGAGATTCCATTATATTTCCAATATGACGCAATATACATATTTTTTTAATTCGTCAAACTATTTATTTTGAGTTTTCATGCTGAAATCTTGCTCTAGGAAACTTATGACATAATATTCAATTTGTTTTCAATTTGTCAAACTATTTAATTTTACACGTGAAAATTTTGCAAAAGAAAAGTAATTGTTGTGGTGAGAATTTTATTATTTGTTTTTTTTTTAATTGTTGGCAACTGCTATAACGAACAACTTTTATTTTTTTCCTGCCATTGTTGTGTAAGAGCTGGTTTTATCAGAATCATGTTAAGACAGTATTCAAAATTTTGAACCCTCCCCATTTCCACCCTCTTGGGCCGATTTCGCCCATTTTCAATCCCCGCCGAGATATTAGCCATATCAAAGTTGTTGGCGAGTTTGAAGATGATTCGTGCATAATTGCGACTTTTATCGTGCGGACAAAATTTAGTACATACATACATACATATATATATATATATAAACTTTTTAGGTGGGGGTGGTTTTGGGTTCCTGGGGTCCTATAATGAAAAGTTATGAAGGAATTTTTCAAAAGTCGCACCATGGTAACGACTGCAATAGGTAGTATTTCTTACGAAATCTACCTAAAAGTTTCTCACTAAAAAGTTTTGCACTCCTGGTTTCATCCATAGTTGTCAAGTAGTCTTCGAATCAATATAACTCAGGTTTTATTTATGGTATTAGCTGTTTAACCCGTTCTAAGCACGGGAGTTCATGAATTTAATTCTAAGACCAAAATTAAAATAAAAAGTAAAAAATAAAAAGTATTAAAACGTAGTAAAACTTTTAAAAAAATGCACATTAAATATATATAGTAATCGAATATGAAACGGAAATTAGCATAAGAACGCAATGACAACAAACAACTTTAAAATATCTAAATAAGAATTCCCCTGTAAAAGTGTTGAGTTGTTCAATAACTATTTGATTTAGAAAAATATTTTTCTACTACTGTGACTTTTTTTTAATTAAATTTAATTCATGTTGCTATGGCAGCAGACGATAAAACGATATCTTTGGAATAAGGAAATAAATAAAATAAAAAGTGTTGTTGATATTTGTGATAAAATGTTTTTCTTTATTTTTAAAAAAAGTAATAATTAAGCGCAATTAAATAATCTCTAATTATTTGCATGCGAGGTAAAATAATTATCGTAATACCCACTGCAGCTTTTAGTACAGCAGCGTGTTGTACGTGCAATGTATATCTCATATTACTGTAAGCATTTAGAACTGGTTACGACTTACACGATTACGGGTTGAACATAAAAATAGACCCTCTCGGTTCGGCTTACCGGCGAAGGTAGATATTGAAGTTAACTACTAATTTCAACAACAAAACCTAAATCAGGATTAGAGATAAACCCAGTTTCTTCTCTAAAAATGAGCTCTAGGGACCTAAACTTTTTGTAAATTTGCAATATACACGAATACACACACGCCAGTGGCGTGGCGTGAAAATTTTCGGTGGTCATCGCAATTATTTAAGTTTGTGGTGAAAAATTATTAACTCTAAAATTCAATGGTTGAATGTTCAAAAAAGAAACTTTAAATCTTACCTTCACTTATACATGAACTCCAAATGTTCTGCTAAAACTGGATCGTAGAGTTTTAAAAGCTTATTAAGAGTTTTAAAATATTGCTTGGTCATCGCCGCATCCAGCGATGACCGGACGCCACGCCACTGACACACGCATATATATTGAATAAGTTTTAAAATGCCGACAACAAAATTAGAGAACCTCAAAATTTTAAAATATGTTAATACATCCATAGACGGGTTTTTATTATGTTTTAATACTTTTTTTTAACTCACATGACATTACATATTCACCTGATGACGTCCATTATATTTCCATGACGTAATATTTTATATTTTCGTCAAACTATTTATTTCATTTTTAGTTTTCCCGTGGAAAACTTGCAATAGAAAAGTAAATGTTGTGCTGATAATTTTATTGTTTTTTCTTTAATTGTTGGCAACTGCTATAGAGAAAAATGATTATTTTTTCCTGTTATTTTTCTGTAAGAGCTGGTTTTATCAGAATTACGTTAAGGCGGTATTAAAATTTTTTAACCCACCCCATTCCCACACCTTTGGGCCGATTTTGTCTATTTGCAATCCCCACCGAGATATTAGCCATCTCAAAGGTTTTGGCGAGTTTGAAGACGATCCGTGCATAAATGCGACTTCTATCGTGCGGACAAAATTTAATACATACATATAAATAAGATTTTTAGGTGGTGGGTGTGTTGGGTTCCTGGGGTCATATAATGAAAAGTTATGAAGGATTTTTTTTCAAAAGTTTCTTACGAAATCTACTTGAAAAAGGCAAAAATTCGTCAAAAACATAAAAAAACTATTTAAAATTTTCGACATTTTGCCCCAATCGTTCATGGGCTCTTAACAGCAACCCGTATCGTCCTTTTTTTAAATTTCGTAACTCTGCGTCCTGTGGTTTCCGAATTCTTGAGGTTACATAGATACGTGCACGGATTTTAATGGGGTAGATAATAAAAAATAAACATAGATTTGGAAAGGTAAAAAATTGGGCTTTAAAAAATATAATAAAAAGAAAATGCAAATTTTAGTCAAAAATCGCATTTTAAAAGTAGTCAGATACTATTGGGTCGTTCGGAAAGTCTTGTCAGTTTGGGAAAATCAATTCGTACCGGAAAATTCTATCATTTAATTATTAGACATTTATTCTGATATCTAATGTCTAATAATTACCGGGAAGAATTTTTCGGCACGACTTTCTGAACGACTCAATATAACAACAAGACTGAACAATGATATTTTATTGCATTTAAATATAAAATCTGTTGAGGAATTCAAAATTCAAGTACCTTGGATCTCTCATTCATCAAAGTAGATCATGACTAGAAGATTATGACCAGAAAATTGGTGACGGCACAAAAGTAACTGCAATATTGAATTCCGTTTTGTGAAGTGATAATGCTCTCTGCGCAACTAAATGATTAATTTATAAAGCAAATCGTGCAAAGCATTTTACTGTATGATTCGGGGACATGGGAAATTAAATCTTTCTTTAAAAAAGAAACTCCTTTCTGCCGGAATTAATTTTTGATGAAGATAAGCAAGATCATCAAGGTTGAAGATAGATAAAAATTCAATAATACGTGAAATCAGGAAAGTCAAACATGTATGGTGAACAAAAGAAGAGCGGCTTCAAAATATTCTTTTAGAAGGGAGCCTGAAAGAGGGGAAGACTAAGAATAATTTGAAAATATTTTATTGAAGAGTCATTAAGGTCTTATAATTTAAGTAATGTAATTGCCATGAATGTGGAGAAATAGAAAATAATTCTCAAAATTACCTTTATTGGTTGAGAAAACCTATTGATTTAACAGAAAAACCTTAGGATGGTGATGATGGCTATTATTTAAAAATCTATAAAAAACCAGTAAAATGAGTTGCAGTTTTCAGAGAAATTCCATTTGAAATTATATATTTGTTCTATTCCACAGCTTAAAAATTAAAATTGTGCGATATTTAGAAATTCAAAAGTTTGCAATAAATCGAAATTAGTTGCTGTAAGTATTTCCAGCATCAATATGACGTCAGCGTTACTTACGGGTATCTCATTTCTTTATAATGTAAATTATTAGATTTACTCTATTCTTAAATAATATTTAATACTTATTTTTAACACTTTCCAACAAAGTTGAAAAGTGCTCCACTTCGGTTTTTCTCGCCATCTGTCCGTCTGTCCGAGTTATAACTGTCGTAAATATAGTCGGAATCCCCTGATTTTGTTTGTATTTTATTGACCTTTAAACACATTACCGTTTGCCCCGAGATAAGTCGGGGGGAGGGAAGTACTGTTTCCCCACACCTGCCGCCGGTGAAGTGGTTCATTATTTAAAATGAAGTGTGTAGTTTCTATAGATTATTTACAAGGACATTAAAAATTATTTCGTTACATTACGGTCAATGCGAAAGAATCTTTCAAGTTCATTTTAATTATGTTAGACCATTTCAAACACACTGATATGCATTTATGAAGTGCACTAAAACACGAATTCTGTAGAATATGAGGTGCAGAGGATTTATTATTCATTTACAAGTCCACACACAAGTATTTTGTCACATATTAGTCTATGGGGGAAAATAGTTTGCAGAGTATTTTAGTCCTGTTACACTATTTCAAATGTAATGAATTTGATATACATTACTGAGGCTTACTACAAAATACATGCCGTATAACATGATGTGCATAGTATTTATCATTGATTTAAAGGGATTTATAAACGATTCGTACACAGTATTTCTTTGAAATACTGCCTACTAGCGATAATTGCTGTAAGTCGATTTCATTTATGATATGCATGTTTAAGTTTAACTAAATTTTTGCATAATAAATGGTGTGTATGAATTCTATAGATCATATATAGGGAAACAGGAAAAAAATAGTAAGCACCAAGGAATATCAGCGTGCATGGCTGAAAGGGGGCTTTTAACCAGGCCTGCGACTCCGATTCCGGCAATTTTAACAGATCCAACTCCGACTACGCAGCCCTGCTTGTAAAATGGACGACTCTCTCTCCGACTCCGTTTGCGAGAATTTTAACAGATCCGACTCCGACTCTTTCGCTCAAAAATGGGCCTGACTCCGTGTCCGACTCCGCAGCCCTGCTTTTAACCCAGTTAGGCGTTTTCAAGTTGAACTATATTTTGTATAATATAAATGAAATCATATATAGAGCAACGCAAAAACTGGATACATAGCCTCCTTGAGATGATAATGTCTGTAAATGTGATTTCAGTAGTTTTAACTTGTTTCAGCCTGAATTAAATTTTAGCTTAAAATATGGCGCATATAAAAAAATGTTGGTAATATGTACTAAATAATTAAAGTATGTTTCCGTACATTGATAGAATTTGCTGAAGATGGCTTTTAACTCAGTTGCTTGATGCAGAATTTTTCCTTTTTATTTCTTTGTAATATAAATTATTAAATTTATTCTACTATTAAATAACATTTTTAAAAATAATCTGAAGAAACTTTTTTTATTTATCAGATTATTGAGGAAACATATATAAAGATATTTTTGCACGATGTTTGCATAACAGACACAGTGGAGAGATCTATACTATTCAAAGAAAAATTTTAACGTAAGAAAACCAGTGTAAACATAAAGGAATGTTTCTTTAAATTGTCATTTTAGAAAAAACACTGTAAATGCATTCTTCCTTCTAATATAACACTATGAACTTCGCTTCATATTTTTCTTGTGATGTGTCAAGGATTGCATAGACACATTTTCTTTGACACTTCAAATATCTTTTCTGTCAACGCAGGAAATACTTACTGTAGTCTCTTTTACTTATTGGCAGTTTGATCAATAAAATTACATTTGAAAATGGACAAAGAATAAAATCCAAAGTCTAAAAAATGTTATAAATTCTCTTTCTTTTACACAGTACATTAAAAAAATAAAGAAAGAAGAAATAAAATAAAAATTTCAAATGATCTTAATGATACCTACCCAGGTTCTAAAAATAATAAACCATATTTAATTTATTTAAATAAAAAATAATTTTATAATTTCAGAAAAAAATTCCCTCTATTTTTAAATAAAGGCTAAAAAATCATCAACTGTATTTCTGAACTTATAATAATAGATTCACATATTTTACATTAAAAAAAAATAAGATACGATATTTCTTAATCGTTTTAAATATATTTCTCGTTGCAATAAATTTTCTTTATTACAATTACTGCGAGCTTCTGTAAAAAATTGGGTCTATAGAAAATATGTTAAATTTGATGACTGCCAATGGTACACATGAGTCCACTTATTGTAGCCGAAAGAAAGTATTGCAGTCGGACTTCGTTATCCCGACACACGGTTTTCACGACACTGCGCTTATCACGTCAGTTTTTTAAAGTTCCGATTTTCTATATATCATTTTAATGTAAATAAACTCCGGATTTACGTCGCTGAATAATTTACAACTCCGGATATCCCGACGGTTTAAGAAAATTCACCATTTTTCATCTTCCATCTTATTAGAACTGAAATTAAGCGGGAAGAAATGTCTTAGCCAAACTTTTCAGAAAAGTGTCTAAAATACCCATTGAGATAATGTTACTTCAATCCTTTATCTGAATAAATAAACCTACACACTATGAATTACCCTCTTAAGCTCCACGTAGACGTATCAGTCTACTCGCGGTCTTTTTGTTCTGGTCAGGCGAACATTGATTATAATTCATTATATAATATTGATTACAATTCATTAGATAATATTGAAAAAGAATTGTAGGAAGCACATCTATGGATAAGCAAACCTTAATTTATGAATATTTCATTAAACAATAAAAAAAATTCATCATAAATCTGATTTTTATTCTTTTTAATTTGTGTTTTTGTGTTTATTTTGTTTAATAATAATATTTTATTACTTAAAACGGCAAGACATTTATGAATTTAAAATTGTCTTAAATTAATTAAAAATACATCTTTTTATAAACATATTGTTCTCCAACTACGGTTATCGCGACTCTCCGCTTATGACAAACACTTTTTTTCTGATCATTAGAGGGTAGGGATAACAAGGTTCGACTGTATTATTATTATTTTTAAATCGAACCGCTATTTCAATGTAAATTTCTATTTGAAATATACCATGAATGTAAATTATTGTATAGATATATTTGTAAGCAAAATAGTAAGAAAAAATTTCACCTTAGGCAATGTTTAACTAATCGGTGTAAATAATTGCTATTCTAACAATTAACTCACTCAGGTTGGATGTTATTTAACGGCTTTTAAATTTTTGCTACAAGTTATTCCGTATAGTATTATCCGCTTGATCCAAGAATTCTACAATTAGACAAGACCAAGAGTACAACTAAATATTCTGGTACTAAACAATAAAATCATTACCCCCCCCCCCTATATGGAACGTATACGTGACACTCGTATTCAGGAGGTGAATGCAACATAGCTGCCAATCCTTCCAAATCATGAATACCAGTACTTTCGAATAGAAATATTCACCTTATTTAATCGCAATTGTATTGCATTAAATAAAAGTAAAAGTTCTAATAGGAAAAAAGGTAATAAAAGCAAATACTAGTTGTATCCCAAAATCGAAAGTTTGCCAGCTCTATTATATTAAGGAAAATATATAGGGGTACATAATTTAGTGATAATTATAAGTGGTCAGTATGATATGTAAATATGCTAAGACTGATGTAGATATTGATTCCTATCCTTGAATTACGTTTTTAATAAAATATCTGCCAGAAATATAAAAGAAAAATATTTATCAAAATAAATAAAAATTTATGTGTAACAATTTAGAAATACATTTTTTGCTACATTAATGTTCATTCAATTGAATGTAAATTTTATTATTTAAAATAAATAAAAGTTTTCAAAATTAATTCATGTTAATTTTTAGGGTTTCATTCATCTGACGAAACCCTATTCGTCTGACTCCTTTGTCTGTCTGTCCGTCACAGAGCCCGTTCTCAGAAACTATACATGTTGGAGACTTGAAATTTTGGGCGCTTATAGCTGAAGACCTCACATCAAACGACAAATCATAAAATTTTGAAAAAGTCGGTAATTAACTGAATTACGGGCTAATTAACTTCTAAAATTAACCAATTAACCTTTTTAACGCAGGTACAAACGCACCTTCTTCGAATCGCCGGAGTTTCTCCTTAGGTTTGCCAGTAAAATCAGTGGATGCATGGTTACCACGGAGGAAATTAAGCCGAAAAATGAAGTGGATATTTTAATTCGAAATCCCATCACAGAAAGTATTGGTCCGAGAAATTTGTAAAAGATATAGACAGACGCTGTAAAAAATGTGTCAGTGAAAATATCCACTAAAAATCGATCGATAAAAAATCAATTTATTTATTTGGGAAGACAAGGAAAAGAGATTTCATTTTCGCGCGAAGCAGGTGTCAGATGGCGCTTGCGGTTTTCCGTAATAGAATATTTTAATACGAAATTTAAGCTTTTTAAATATTAAATTTTTTTATCCAATTTTCTGGCATCCGGATGCGAAATTGTTTGCCGATTTCATACATAACCAGTTCAAACTCCTAGTTTAATTACAAGCTGAGATATTAATTATTATTTAATTAAACGGTTTCATTTTTAACAAATACGTAGATTAAAATGAAGGCATGTGCTTTTTTAACCATGAAATAATTTAAATTAGGAAATCTAACAATTTGCGTGAGGTTTTTGAACAGCTCTATGAGACAAGTATAAGTTATTCATTATCAGAAAATTTACAAGTATTCATGCTACTATTTTCGAATAGTAATTTCAGCAATTATCTTAAAATCTTGGTTAAGACCGCCACATTCTCGACTAGCATATCTCCTGATAGGTTGTTTAACGGAGTTACATTCAAATACAGTTTTATTAAGAATAGAGTGCGCTCCCTCGTTGTGGAATGTGGGTTAACAGACCGCGATTTCATTTAAAATAGGAAATCTAACAAGGCGATCTGTTTGAAACTTTAAGATAGTTTATAACACATAAGAAAAAGTTCATAAAAAATGGCGCGTGAAATTTCGGGCAGGTGGGGAGAGTGGGAGGTGCAAAATATTTCTTTTTTTTTTTTTTTACCTTTTTGTTTCATACCGTTTCAGGTGCGTTTTTTTTTTTTTTGACGGAGTCCTCAGATACATGCTACTTATTAAATATAACTATGTCAAAAGTTAAATTACCACTATTTCCGAATAGTAATTTCAACAAACATCTTAAATTCTTGTTGAAGGCCGCCACCCCCTCGATTAACATATCTACTGATAGGTTGTGTAAAGGAGTCCCGTTCAGATACGCTTTTGTTAAGAATAGAATGCCCTCCCTGGTGATGGAATGTGGAACTAACAGACCGCGATTTCATTGAAAGTAGGAAATCTAACAATGTGATCTGTTTTAAACTTTAAGATACTTTATAACACATGATAAAAAAGTATAAAGAAGAATGGCGTGTCGCATTTCGACGGGAGGGGGGGGGAGTGAGGGACGGGCGCGAGCAAAATTAGGAAATATAGCTGGACGATCTGTTTGAAACTTTAATATAGCTTATAAAACATAACAAAAATTTTAAACATCAGGCCGCGTCAAAAATCATGGTGACCATTAACCCACCTCGCCCCCCCCCCAAGGGGGCACTTTTCTAAATTTGGCAGATACCCGTCATGTGATATATCGTAGCATTTCGAGGGGGGGGGCGGCACGAACAAAATTAGGAAATATAACAAGGCGAATCTGTTTGAAGCTTTACGATAGTTTAGGAAGGGTTTGCAAAATTTAGAAGGTGTTCCATAGCGATAAATGTACTGGACGTTTTGAAAGGAATATGAAACGAAACCCTTTGTGCGATCTATGATCACACTTACCCACTTGTTAGGTGCGTTCGTAATTATATAAATACGTAGCACCTATAGTCGTCGTTCAGTCCGTCTGTCTGTCCGTCTGTCCGTCCGTCCGCATATAACAGAGCAAAAACTACCCGACCGAATGATCTGAAATTTTTAATATATAATTGCTGCAAAATTTTGTCGAGCCATTTCCAATTTTATGAAAATCGGATGTATAGTTTAATTACAGGGACAGTCAAAAGTTTTTCTTTACATTACGGCCAATGGGAAAAATTATTGCAAGTGAATTTTAATGATGTTACAGACTTCCGAATGGTCTGGAATTTTTAATATATAATTGCTGCAAAATTTTGTCGAGCCATTTCCAATTTTATGAAAATCGGATGTATAGTTTAATTACAGGGACACCCAAAAGTTTTCCGTTACATTACGGCCAAAGGGAAAAAATTATAGCAAATGCATTTTAATGATTTTACAGCCTTCCGAATGGTCTGAAATTTTCAATATATAATTGCTGCATAATTTTGTTGAGCCATTTCCAATTTTATGAAAATAGGATGTATAGTTTAATTACAGGGACACCCAAAAGTTTTCCGTTACATTATGGCCAATGGGAAAAAATTATTGCAAATGCATTTTAATGATTTTACAGCCTTCCGAATGGTCCGAAATTTTAAATATATAATTGCTGCAAACTTTTGTCGAGCCATTTCAAATTTTATGAAAACCGAATGTATAGTTTAATTACAGGGACAGTCAAAAGTTTTCCGTTACATTACGGGGAATGGGGAAAATATTATTGTAAGTGCATTTTAATGATGTTACAGACTATGCACTTATGAAGCGCAAAAAAATATACATTCAGTACAATATGGGGTGCAAAAAATAATTATAAAACTAGTTATAGTACGAACGCACCTCATTTGCCACGTTTGAAGAGCAATTTCCAACTTGTTTTTTATTTGAAATATATATTTTTTAAAGTTCTGTTGTTATAGCAATCAGTTTCGAGTCAATCAAAAACAGGAATATTTTTTTAATGTCAATGATATAATGCAAATTAAAATTACAGAAAACACATTGCATTAAAATCAATATCATAAGGAAAGAATTGGGGGAAAAATATGCAAAACGCGTATTTGTGGACAAAACTTTATACACATATTTTTCATAATAAAACAATGCATATTGATAAAATATGTTTGAATATCTGGCTCAAATATTTACTTACATTAAACCAACTATTTACTTAGTTTAAACCTAAGCAAATACAGAAAGCGTCATTTTGTAGAAAATAAAGAAATGTTGGAATAATGTAGATATGTAGATGTAAATGAAAATCCTTTAAAGTTACGACGTTCGACTAGAAATTAGCTAGGTTCTGGGAATTCACAACAGAACACTCGAAAATAGTTTTTTTTTTTTTAGATTAGCGGGACAGTTTACCTTTTCAACATTTTTTTAATGTAAAAAACATGGTTCAAATGGTGAAATCCCTGCATTTCAATGTTCAACTAAAAGTACATTTTGAAAAAAAAATTGACTGCATACTTAATTAAATTTTTTTTAATTAAAAAAAATGAATTTTTAAAAATCCCTACTATTTTTTTTTTTAAATATTGATATTTTTGCCCAGTTTTTTAAGATTTTCAAATGTACATTACGCAAGACTGCGCATGGAATTTTAGATACATCTAATATTACATTTAATATAATTTTTTAACTGATATATATAGTTTAAAATGATAAAATTTAACACATCATCATATACATTTATTTAAAAAAATAAAACTTGAAGGCTAATTCCATGCGCAGATCTATCACATATATAATAAAGAACATGTACAAAAATGTTTAAAACTCTATCCCAAATACAAAAATAATGCCTTAGCTTTTTTAAAACATTGGAGTGAAGAATATATGAACATGGAGAAGAAGCCATTTGAAGTTTTAATTTGTGTGGGTAACCGGGGTCGGTGGGTGTATTAATAAAATTTACAATATTTCGGGATATAGTTGCTGTATGGGTAAAAATGAGGTGTCAAAATATTCAGAATTTTCCCGGCTTATATTTAATATTAAAAAACAAACATATATATATATATATATATTTAATCAATTTTGAGGTAAGCTGTCCCCTTAATTTGTAGTCATCATATGTATTATAATTTAAATAAGCCAAAAGCCTAATTTCATATTTTATGTTTGGAAAGCAAGTATAAAAAAAATACACCCCGTAAAATTTAACTGTCAAAATGTTGCAGAGATTAACGAAAACAACCATTCGATTAGGAATTACGTCTTCTTTCAATTTATTTAAAAACATTAAGTTTAGGAGGAGGTCTTCACACTGAAATTGTACAAAATTGTGAAATTTTCAATACGAACACCCAATTTTGACAGCACATTCCTTTTTTGTTGATACATTTTATTTTAGATATCAAATGAGAAATCATTCCGTAAAATAGTTTAGGAATTATGAAAAGTTTAATGTTTGGAGATCGTAATGTTTAATTTCTTTTTAATCGTTACAAAACAGATTGCAATGCATATAGTTGTTGAAGATACCTAGTCTTTCGATACCTAAAATATGGACTATTTTTCTGGACGATTAATTTGTTTCAATACATAAAATAAATACTGGAATGTTGGTATGTCTTTTCAATCCTGCTGTAATATGTCATTTTCCAAAAATTCTTCCTGGTTTATTATTATATGAGTAGTACGCAAAATAATTCGATAAATAATATATTCGTTAAATTTCAGTGAAACTTAACTTTTGTAATTTGGATAGCTACTTTTAACATTATTCAAGTAAAAGTAATTTTCTTTTAATCAAAAAGAAAAAAAGTACGCTGTCGTGTACGCTTGTAGTACTCTGTCTGGTTTATATTTTACGGATTGACGAAAACGGGTTTTTAACACCTTTATATCTCGCGTTCGATTTATGATAGAAACAAAATTCTTGCTCCTGTGGAATGGGGTGTGCCGAGTGTTATGTCCCAACAAGAACCCCAATAATAGTAGCGATCTCTATTAATAGATGGCAGCATCATACACAGAGTCTGAGCTTGTGAGGTTTTGCTTGCAGCCTGTGAAATCAACACAGTTGTAATTGTAAAAAATGACTTGTTCTGAGTATCTGCGTTTGGCAGCTGTTGTACATATTGTAAATAAACTATAAGAATACTTATAGTTATGCTTCCTTGCTCAGTAATATAATTTTAATAAGAGTACGACGATGTAATACCAAGTGACAAAGAAAACAACAGCAAAGCCGAATTTGACCAATAGGTTTGCAGTAAATGCTTTTTTAAAAGTACTGTTTTTTGCACTTATTAAATTCTTGTTCAGACCAAAAATTGTCGACAGCGTTGTGTAATTATTGGATTTTTAGCTGCATATGAATTGCTTTTATGAGTAGTTCAAACCTTTGTAAGTTTCATGTAAAAATATTGATTAGTTTTTGGTTAATCAGTTTAAAGTAGTAATTGACTCCCATAGAGCAAATAAATATTAAATGACCTAACACTTGTCGAAATGGTCATGTACACATGATTTCAAGATACGTTACTAGAGTCGACTCAAGTAAGCTTCTTATTGTGAAACAGACTTGTAAATTTAAGGTTTGTTTACAGGATCACTCAAAAGATTTTTTGATAGGACTACAAAGTTGTGTAATTATACGATTTTTACGCGGTTTTCTGCATATGAATTGTTTTTATGAGTAGTTCAAACCTTTAAAATTTCGTATAAAATTATTAAATACTTTTTTATTTATACCAGTTTAAAGTAATTTGTTCATATGTTTAACCTAAAGCAAAGAAATATTAAATGGTCAAACTCTTGTCAAAATGGTCGTATACACATGATATTAAGATGTGCGACATAAGTAAATTTTCTATTGTAAAACAGAATTGTATCATTTATGTTTCGTTTACAGGGTAACTCAAAAGATCTTTTGATAGGGCTAAAGAGTTGTGTAATTATCGAACTTTTAAGCGGTTTACTGCATTTTATTTGTTTTTATAAACAGTACAAATCTTTACAACATGTACAAATATTAATTTTTTTCTGATTTATGTGAGTTTGAAGTAACTGATTCTTATACTTAACACAGAGAAAAAATATATTAAATGGCTTAATTCCAGCCAAAATGCTCGTACACAAAAAATATTTCGATATGTTACTACAGTCGACCCAAGTAAGCTTCCAATTGTAAAACAGAATTGCAGCATTTACGTTCCGTTTACAGGGGCATTCAAAAGATCTTTTGATAGGGCTACAGAGATGTGTAATTATCGGATTTTTACGGGATTTGGTGTATTTTATTTTTTTTTATAAGCAGTTCAAATCTTTAAAATTTCATATTAAAATATAGATTACTTTTTATTTACATCAGCGAGTAAACAAACACTAAAGCTTTGAACGAGAACGTGATGTCAACATCTATCCTGTGTGTAAAACAGCGATATCTACACTTTCTTTGACTCTGATTTTTCGAAGTGTGTTTGGAGCTCTTAAAATAGACGCTTTCAGTCTGACATCAATCATGACGCTTTGGTTGGAAACTGACTCCAAACAAACGGTTGCTATGCATCATTTCCTTTTAAATATAAATCGTAAAAAATGTTACCACTACATTTCAAGTATTAAAAAACTTAGTGTGAGCTATAGATATAAGATATAGCTATAATACAGGGTGATTCAAAAAAGATGGGGAAAATTTTAAGAGGTGATACTACACACCCAAACAAACATTTTGTATCAAAGAATGCATGGTCGAAAACTAAACGTAAAAAAGTCAGAGGGCGCCAAAAGTTATGTTCTTATACGAGGCAAAAACACACAAAAAACGATTAAGTTAAGTTACGAAAACAAATTTAAGGGCATTTGATTACAATAAGTGCTCAAAACATTGACCGGCAGCTGTTATGCACGCAGTACAGCGGCGAAGAACAGATTGGCGAATTTTCTGAAACACACCAGGCACCACCGCGCTCGCCAGATCATTCATGTCTCGATTTTTGTTTCAGTAGGGACAGCTAAAGGCTCTTGTGTATGAGACTCCCATTGAATCCGCAGAAGAACTTGTCGCCAAGCTTTCGGCTGCTGTAGGGGAAGTTCGCGATATGCCTGGTGTGTTTCAGAAAATTCGCCAATCTGTTCTTCGCCGTTGTACTGCGTGCATAACAGCTGCCGGTCAATGTTTTGGGCACTTATTGTAATCAAATGCCATTAAATTTGTTTTCGTAACTTAAATTAATCGTTCATTGTGTGTTTTTGCCTCGTATAAGAACATAACTTTTGGCGCCCTCTAACTTTTTTACGTTTAGTTTTCGACCATGCATTCTTTGATACAAAATGTTTGTTTTGGTGTGTACTATCACTCTTAAAATTTTTCCCAACTTTTTTGAATCACCCTGTATGCAAAAAAAAAACAGAAAATACAACATAGCAACCGTTTGTTTGGAGTCAGTTTTCAACCAAAACGTCATGACTGACGTCACGACTAAAATCGACTATATACGGTTTCTGTTTTTCGCTGGATATTTATGCAAATGAGGATTCTGCAGAGGCTAAAAGAAAAAGCGAAAGTTTGAAGCTTCGGATTTGGGTCGAGACCTGTCTGTCTGGAATAGAAGGTCTACAATCGAAGGATAGAAGCAGAAATTTTGGCGCGTGTTAACCCTTAAATGCGCGATTTTTTATTTTGTTTCAAAAAATTATATATGATTTTCTGAAAGGTTTATTACAAAGGAAAAATAATGAAAAATATCAGAGATACATTTTTCATATAGTACGCCAATCTTTTCTTCTGTTGCACATCTGCAATATAAGTAAAAACGACTGTCGTGCGGCTGTTTTACGCTAAAATATTGCAAATTAGTAAATATTTTAATAATCATGTCTCCAAATACCTTATTTTATATAATTATTTATGTTATAAAACTTAACATTTAACCCTTTAATTCCCATGATAGAATACTTTCTAGAAATTACGCAGCTCAGAGAACCTGACTTTACAATAGAAAGGTGCAACGGTTAATTTAGCTTTATTTAAATAAGGAATGTCTGTTATTAGTTAAAGCAGATATTTTAATTTTAATTTTATGGTGTGAATTAGGTATACACGGATAAAAACATTCTATTAAATTCAAAACACTGTTGTTTGCATATATGCAAAGCTGCACACTAAAGGCTTATGCAAATTCAAAGCTTGCTAAGCAAGTGGTTGCCACTGGTAAAATATTTTGGATTATAGTTGAGAAAATAAACTTTGCCGAAAACCACGGGTTATTAGGTTTAGGAAAATTAGATTATATTGAAGATTTGAGTAAGTTTACTTTGCAGCTAAAAGCAGTAGGGGAGACCGGGGCAAGATGACGAATGTCTTAATTTTTCCATTTTCCGCTAGGTGGCAGCATCAACCGGACACTACTGGCTCTCCTATCGTCCGTTCGTTAAATAATAGTATAAATACGCTGAAATCGCCATTTTTGTGTTAGTTGTGAAGCTTTGATTGCTTACCGCTGCCACGTTATAACTTTTATGCATGTATAAATAAGCTCTGCTACAGATACAGGTAAGATATATCGTGTCTCTTTAATATTTATGAGTAACTTAGTTTAAATACTACCTATTACCATGAATAAATGCCAATTAATCGCTTTCTTTCATGGCAATGAAAACGAATATTTTTAAACATGCAGTCCGTGTCAAGATGACGATCTCGTCATCCTCAGTCCCTGGTAGTAGAAAAATAACGTATAAACCATCCAGAAGTACCAAAACTTATGGCAAATGCTGATTCCGATGCACCAAAGAAGCCTGTTGGTGTTTTTATTTCAAAGCATTTCCTAAAGCAACACAATGTGAGAAAAAAAAGCAAAAGCAAAACGCTGAGCTCGAGCATTCTTACAAGCACACCCATCAAAGAATTGTTGGAACAAACGGAAAAGCAGAAGGAAGAACAGGAACGTTTAAAAAACAGAGCAAAGAAGCTAGTGAAGCTAAAAAGGGAGTAAAAAAACTCAAACTAAGTTCCTGTAGGCCTAAGTCTACTAAATCCAGGCCAAACAGTCCGTTTGAATCAACTTCAAAGAATGGTGTTTTCAGATTCCTGCTTGTGACGAGGAATATTGTGACCCACCAACAGAAGAATTGATCCAGTGATTTAAATGTCAAGAGTGGTGACATGAGGAATGTTCCAATTATGAAAATGGCATTTTTATTTGTGACTATTGTTAGCTGCACAACTAAACACTTCAACATAACGTTACAATGCATTATGCTTAGTTTGATACTTCGTAAGATGTAAAAACACAGTTATCATTTGTTAAACAATGTAACATATTCAAAAGATCAAATATGTTCAACCTTTTTCAGTGTTGTCATCTTGCCCCAGTACGATTTGTTAATGTTATGAAAAAATAAAATTATCCTTTATTTTTTTTATTTGAATAATTAAATGGTAATATATTTAATACTACAAAGGAATATTGTAACAGTTCTGTAAAATTAATTTTATTATTCTTAAAAATAAACTAATAAACAACAAAAATTGTTAACATAGTCATCTTGCCCCGGTCTTCCCTACATTACCTTGGAAAGCCGACATGGATTCGAAATATCAGTGATCTTTATGTAAAGAGAATTTTAACATTGTTTATGTCTTATCGTAAGGATCATCTCCCTCTCACCCCCAACCCCATACATACCCTCGATAGGATAAAAACTGTTTTCCTTTTGTTTTTTAGAACGGTTTTAATGTCATTTAGGATATACATTTACTTTATCGGTGATAAGTACAGTAATTGCATAACCAGTACATATCCATACAGTCAATGCATTCAAGTGTGTTGTGACGTTATGACCCGATCAGAAACACCGATTTTTTCGCGGAACTTTAGCAAATTCTAACTTATTTCAGTAATATGAAGAAGTTTACCTGCCGACCACTAAGCAGTATCCATGACTTTCTTTTGATACAGTTTTGATTTGAGTCCAACCATTGCGTAGCAAAGATCATAATAACAACTCGAAAGGATGCGCTGGCTAGAAACTCTGCGGACTTTACGGCCTCGATCGCCTCTTGAAGACCCTTGAACTTGGTCGACCTACGCCCGAATTCTTAAACATTGTTCATTAATAAAAAGCTTTTAAAAAGGTTGCATAGACCTGTAGGTATTTTAATAATCCATATTTTTTCATGACATTTTTTGAAGATTTGGATAAATTTTTTTAATGCCTACATATGTTCGCTAAAAACCCGTAAAGGAAACAAATCTCATTGTATAGATGAACAGATTTTGAGACAACAATGTCAGAACACACAGAACGAAACAGTTTTCCCATAAAAAGAATTTTAGAAGATACAATATCAATAATTAGAGAGAAGGAAAAATTTAGTTTTCTTTTTACTTGTTGATCATTTTCTATTGTTATATTTCTATTGACTACACATGCAACAAATGAAATCTCTATGAATTTCAATGATGCCTTAGAAAAAATTTCACGGAAAGCTTAAAGTAATGGATGAATAGAGACCCGAAATGTGTTTAAACTGAAACAGATTTTTCCACATTCTGCAAAATTATATCCGTAACATTTTCGTTAAAAAAAAAAAATAAAAAAAAAAAAAAATGGAAAAAAGGAAAAAAGTTCGAAATTTGTAAATTTTGTAAACATTTTTGCTGAGAAATAATTAGGAAACCGTCAAAACACCAGAAATCATTGTGAGTTTAGTATATATTAAATGTAAATATGCCCCATGAAATTACCTGCCCCGTTCTGGAGAACTAGCATTGCAAGATTTGCGCCGTCTTAAGACAACGATCTTCACATACCCCGAACACATTCAAACATTTTGCCCACGTGAAAAATTAAAAACATCGATAACAGATAAAATACTTTTTAGTTAAAATACTAAAAAATATAGTTTTCTAGATTATGTCCTATATATAAGCTAAACAAGAAAGAAAAAAATCATGCGTCTAGCATAGATAATGTTACACTTTCCAACACATTCAGAATACTGTAATAAAACTTTTGCAGTTTAATAAGGTGAAATATATCTAAATAAACAATTTAGAAAATGCATAACGTAGTTAAAAACCTAATTACTGCAATTACCATCATTAGTCGGAAAAATATTAGAATATTTGTATAGCCCTGTATATGATCTATAGAATTTATACACACCAAGTAGTATGCAAAAAAATAGTTAAATTTGAAAACGCTTAACGCAACTGAAAACACAGTTCCAGCAATTATTGTTCATAGACGGTACTGTGGCCAAATACTTTTATGTATCTGTAAATGAACGATAAATTATATGCACACCAGATTACACAATAAGTCCTTTGAAATACACCCCAACGACGGACGTACGTGAATTTCAATATGTTTTAAATATTGTAATGTCATTAAAATAGGCCGCAAACGATATTTTCCTATAGGCCGAAATGTAACGGACTTCTTTTGAGTGTCCCTGTAAATCAGGCATTTCAAACTCGTTTAGACCCGAAGGCCAAATACACAAGTGTATACAAAGCTATGATCCACATCCCCACATCACAAAAAAAACAACATTAACAACAACAAATATATTACATTTCACAGAATTAATTTTTTCTGTATAAAATACAACTTTGTTTAAGAAAAAAAAAATAAATAAAAAAAATAATGAAACATGAAAAATTCCAAAACTGCTTATCTGAAAATTTGAAGTTACTGACCGTAAAATTTTAAAAGACATATTTATTAAGTAAAATACATAAATTTTAATTTTTACAAGCTTTTATTATACTATAACATTAAAAATAACAAGGATGTCGTGCTACAGTCAGCTGCCAAACAAAGTTAAAAATACATTCAGATAAAAATGAAAAGATCTTTAAACACACAACAGGTATTTAAAAATTTATATCGCGATCAGAATGTTAGAAAAATGTATTATTAGGTGCGTTATCCTGATCTTTGCATTTTTTTCTGTTGGAATCGCTCGCGAAGATTACTATTCTGAAATAGAGGTAGATATTTTGAATAGAAAAATTCTCGAACTTGGCATCAGTGCAGCTACGGTCAGTGGGGGTGTATCATGAAAAATAGATTTTCTGCATGGAATATGAATTAAATCAAAACAGTGGAAATATCAAAGGCTTGGTGGGCCACTCATAAGTTGTCGGCGGGCCAAGTATGTCCCGCGGGCCACGTTTTTGACATGCCTGCTGTAAATGAACCGTAAACGCCACGCACTTCCTTTTCCATACCGAATATGCCATGGTAAACCCCAATAACGTACATCCATTTCATGACAATCTGACTATATTTACGTAAGTCAGAGCACGGATAGACAGACAGACAAACCGAATTCATAAACACTTTCCAACTATGTGGAAAGAGTTAGAAAGAAAATTCTGAAATTTACTTAGTTATTATGAGAGTTGAAACAGTCGTTTTTGATCGTATAATTGACAAATTGAAATATTGTATAGCAAATTTGGGGAATTTATGTCGGTTTTCACTTTACTATAGTATAAATAGATATTTGCGATATTGAGATACAAATTTATAAACAGAACAGTTACCAAATGCTCAAAGATTTAACAATATATCACTTATTTATTTCTTTTTTCCTTCATTAGGCAAAAAAGAGATATTTTGACAGCTATTTAAACAAGAAAAGGAATTTGTCGAAGTGTAATTTTCTTCTTTTACGATATACAAAATATAACCGAAACAAATTATGTTTTACGTTTTAAAATAAAGAACACTGCCAAAATAAAGGCAGAAACACTTCACATTTCAAGAAAATTCTCTTTTGCCTTGCGAAACCTACAGAAATGTAACCATTCAGAATCTCAGATGTTAAGATGATTCTCCTTGAAAATATACTGACACATAACTGATTATTTTTCAGAGATGGTTCTGAAAATCTCGTAAACATATTGCTTTATGATGTTATTGATTAGATCTCCTTTTAATGATTTCTGAATACATGGAAAAGTATGTGAGAGGGTTGCGTTAAAGTTTCTAATTTTAGAGGGGAATATTTTGATATTTTTTAATTAATAAAAATCTTATTTCGTTTTTTAATTGTTGTTTTTATATTATGTATACATAATCACAGATTAGTTACAATTGTAAATTTTATACGCTCTTTTGGACTTGATCGCAATTTTCGGAGGTTTTATTTAGTAAGCTTTATAATATTTAATTAAAAAAATAGTAAAAAAAGAAAGAACAGGAAAAGAAAACAAAAGAATGCAAAAGAAAAGAAAAGAAAAGAAAAACTTCTAAGAAATTAATACAAACATACTTCGTCTACCGTACACAAAATAATTAAATATTTTTCTTAGTGTTATCAGGATTTCACAAGTCACTTCATAGAACTAAGCTGAAAAACTAATCAGTGTATGATCCTCAAAATGACATTAAAGATCTCCGCGAATGCTCTTAAATATTTTGCACAAGTGCGCGTATGACGTATTTGTTGCGCACAGTTACTTTGTTACAAATGCAAAATATTTCATAATCGTAATCAGGGACATGTTGGTATAGTAATTATACATATCACTAGTAAAAATTGACTTTTAATTTCGGTGCTGTTTACGGGAGGAAACTTTCGAAAGAACTCGAATTTGTAATAAAATTTGCAAGAAAGCGCGAGCTGGAAGCTTAAGACGATTACATTTCTCCCACACATATTACATCTATTTTGTTTTCTGTTGTTATATACCTGGTAAACAATAAATAAATAAATTACAACGACCATTTGGAAAATGATTTTTTCAAAGACTAAAATTTAAGACATAAAAAATCGCACGGAGTTGATCCTACATTACGTACGCCATGGATTAAACGATAACACTCCTGGACCCATCATGAACAAATTTTAAAAGATATTTCACTTTTACAAATTTCGGTACTGTAAATTTTTAAACTTCTACGGAGCTGGTCATACATTACGTACGCCATGAATTAAAGATTAATAGTGTTATTACACGTAAAAATTGCAAGCAAGAAAAATCGCCTGCGACTCGTCAGATTTCCTATGAAGCTTATGTAATAGCCAAGCTTTTCATTGGCTGTTCGGGAAAAGGCTTTTCTATCATCAGATTTCCAAAAAATCTCACGACCAATTTTAAATAAAATTTCATTCTTAAACTTCTAAACATCCGACAATATTACCTTTTACACCGTCGGATAGAGAAAAAAATGTACTTTTAAATGCAATTTGTTTGAAAGCTGTATCTCAATTTGTTTCTGATTTATTATTTTTTTTTTGTAGTTTTTATAATTTTTTTGTCATAGTGGCAACACTCTGTTGTCCATCGTTGTTAAAACCAAAGGGAAATACAGATTACCGTATAGACCAATCAGATGACGAATAAATTGCGGATTATACCAATGAAAACGTTCAGATATGCTTTTGATTTCCTACCCTGACGAGAACAATAACCATTTTCCAAATGGTTAATAAATAAATAAATAAAATAAAATAATATAAAACACTGCTAGTTATAATGAAGACGCAAGCATTTGATTAATTTCAGTTTTCATACTGTAATAACTTGTAGTTGTTTAAATGCTATAAATATTAAAAATTACTGTGTACACTAGAACCTCGATTATCCGAAGTAATTGGGAGCGACCATCTTTCGGAAAATCAAAATTTTCGGTTAATCGAGAATGCTTCAATTTTAAGATTAAATAGAAATATATGCAATATTTCTTATCATGATAACAAGTGCTTAATAAAAATAAAGCAATAACAAAACAGAAACAATAATAAATTACCTTAATTTTAATTTTGAAATTAAGTACCTTTTACATATATCACAAGGGTTTGGAAAAAATAATTTGTTTGTTGCAGTTTCGATTGCCTTTTGCTTTGAAGCTCTATCACAGAGTTTTTTAATATTGTTAGTTCACCGGTAACATAGTCTTTCTGCTTCTCCAGCCATTGCAAATATTTTGCAAAACATTCAAAGCTTCAGAATCGCTAATTTGTTTCGTTTTCTTCGTGACACTCTGCAGCGTACAGGAGCAGAAGTTAAATTCAAAGAAACTCAAAGAAAGGGATCGAAAATATTTATATGTACTCGTAGTTCGGAAAGGACCGTTTGCACACAAGGAATGTGACAGTTAAACATAAAAAAAAAAAATATTTGAAAATCCATTTTGTACACAAGGAATTTGATAGTAAAGAAAAATAAATAAATAAATAAAATAAAAAAAAGCAATTTAACAAATTACAACGACCATTTAAAAAATGATTTTTTCAAAGACTAAAATTTAAGACATGAAAAATCGCACGGAGTTGATCATACATTACGTGCGCCATGCATTAAAGATTAATAGCGTTATTACACGTAAAAATTGCAAGCGACAGAAATCGTCTGCGACTCGTCAGATTTCCTGAAACTTACGTATTATCCATCTGAAACTTACGTATTATCCAAGCATTTCATTGGCTGTTCGGGAAAAGGCTTTTCCATCGACCAATTTTAAATGAAATTTCATTCTTAAACTTCTAAACATCCCACAATATTACTTTTTACACCGTCGGATAGAGAAAAAAATGTACTTTTAAATGCAATTTCTTTGAAAGCTGTATCTCAATTTGTTTTTGAGTTAATAAATTGTTTTGTAGTTTTTACTACTTTTTTGTCATAGTGGCAACAGAAGTATCCATCTCTGTTGAAAGTAAAGGGAAATACAGATTACTGTATAGACCAATCAGAAAACAAATAAAATGCGTATTCAACCAATAAAACGCCTCAGACATGTTTTTGATTTCTTACCCTGAGAGAGAACAATAACCATTTTTCTAAATGGTTAATAAAAAAAGCAATTTAAGAAATTACAACGACCATTTAGAAAATGATTTTTTCAAAGACTAAAATTTAAGACATAAAAAATCGCACGGATTGGATCATACATTACGTACGCCATGAATTAAACATTAATAGTGTTATTACACGTAAAAATTGCAAGCAACAAAAATCGTCTGCGACTCGTCAGATTTCCTGAAACTTACGTATGATCCATCTGAAACTTACGTATTATCCAAGCATTTCATTGGCTGTTCGAAAAAAGGCTTTTCCATCGACCAATTTTAAATGAAATTTCATTCTTAAACTTCTAAACATCCCACAATATTGCCTTTTACACCGTCGTATAGAGAAAAAAATGTACTTTTAAATGCAATTTGTTTGAAAGCTGTATCTCAATTTGTTTCTGAGTTATTAATTTGTTTTGTAGTTTTTACTACTTTTTTGTCATAGTGGCAACAGAAGTATCCATCTCTGTTGAAAGTAAAGGGAAATATAGATTACTGTATAGACCAATCAGAAAACGAATAAAATGCGTATTCAACCAATAAAACGCCTCAGACATGTTTTTGATTTCCTACCCTGAGAGAGAACAATAACCATTTTTCTAAATGGTTAATAAAAAAGCAATTTAACAAATTACAACGACCATTTAGAAAATGATTTTTTCAAAGACTAAAATTTAAGACATAAAAAATCGCACGGAGTGGATCATACATTACGTACGCCATGAATTAAACATTAATAGTGTTATTACAAGTAAAAATTGCAAGCGACAAAAATCGTCTGCGACTCGTCAGATTTCCTGAAACTTACGTATTATCCATCTGAAACTTACGTATTATCCAAGCATTTCATTGGCTGTTCGAGAAAAGGCTTTTCCATCGACCAATTTTAAATGAAATTTCATTCTTAAACTTCTAAACATCCCACAATATTGCTTTTTACACCGTCGTATAGAGAAAAAAATGTATTTTTAATGCAATTTCTTTGATAGCTGTATCTCAATTTGCTTCTTAGTTTTTTTGTTTTTTTTTTGTAGTTTTTACTACTTTTTTGTCATAGTGGCAACAGAAATATCCATCTCTGTTGAAAGTAAATGAAAATACAGATTACTGTATAGATCAATCAGAAAACGAATAAAATGCGTATTCAACCAATAAAACGCCTCAGACATGTTTTTGATTTCCTACCCTGAGAGAGAACAATAACCATTTTTCCAAATGGTTAATAAAAAAAGCAATTCAACAAATTACAACGACCATTTAGAAAATGATTTTTTCAAAGACTAAAATTTAAGACATAAAAAATCGCACGGAGTTGATCATACATTACGTAAGCCATGAATTAAACATTAATAGTGTTATTACACGTAAAAATTGCAAGCGACAAAAATCGTCTGTGACTCGTCAGATTTCCTGAAACTTACGTTTTAGACACCTGAAACTTACGTATTATCCAAGCACTTCATTGGCTGTTCGTGAAAAGGCTTTTCCATCTACCAACTTTAAATGAAATTTCTTTCTTAAACTTCTAAACATCCCACAATATACCGTCGTATAGAGAAAAAAATGTACTTTTAGATGCAATTTATTTGAAAGCTGTATCTCAATTTGTTTCTGAGTTATTAAATTTTTTTGTAGTTTTTATTACTTTTTTGTCATAGTGGCAACAGAAGTATCCATCTCTGTTGAAAGTAAAGGGAAATACAGATTACTGTATAGACCAATCAGAAAACGAATAAAATACGAATTCAACTAATAAAACGCCTCAGATATGTTTTTGATTTCCTACACTGACAGGGAACAATAGCCATTTTTCCAAATGGTTCAAAAATCGTGCCCGTCGGCCTAATCGTTGGGAGTTTGCGTGGTTTTCTTCGAACCTTGGTTCTCCAAGCGTTAATACCGGTTAGGTTCCCTTATAAAGACCTCCACGGAAGGCACTCCCCCCTTAAGGCCTATATCCCACGTGCTGATAATTGGCCAATTTAAATACAACCAACCAACCAAATGGTTAAAAAAAAAGCTTTAAAAATGGATTTCGGTTAACCCAGAGATTCGGTTAAAAGAGTTTCGGATAAAAGAGATTCTACTGTATTTCAAATTCGCACATATAACTTAAACCTTTCTAAAAGCTGTCAAATAAAGTACTCGGGTCAATCCATTTCAAGTGGTCCAGAAAATCAGATATTCGTTGCTGGACCATTTTTAAAAAATCTGAAATTTTTTGTGCAACAACTCTAACATGATGGAAGTTCAAAATGACTATTATTTTAATTTTATTTATTTTTGTTTGTGCATGGGGCCATCTTTGTTTCATCGTCTGCAACAATTTTCTCACAAGAACGGTTTACGGAATTGTAAATAATTCATCGTTTATTTATCCAATTCAAGTTCGGATTAAACCAATTCGTACAGAATACATTGGGCTAAAAATTTGGTAATGGAGTAGTTTCCGAAACTAACTGCTTATTGGTAAAATTTAAGCATAAATTTTCAGTTTTTTTCCAAAATTTGTCCGTTTACAAGAAGAAATTTTTTTAGCAAGGAATACTGTCAACATGACATAATTTTTTTCATAAATAGGTCGAAAGTACTTGTACTCATACGCCGAGTTCCAGATCTGGGACTTGCTTTCTCTTCGCTAAAAAAAATCCCAAATTTTTCAAAAATGACAAAAATCGCACTTTTCAGGCTTTGAAATCTTTGGTGAGGCACGAGATAAAAATCTGATTTTTTTTTTTTTTTTTTTTTTTTTTTTTAAATAGGATTATTGTATGGTAGTGTTATGCACAAGAAATTTCAGGATGGAGATTTGACTACAAGCTGAGATATTGGCAACAAGGGCAACATGTCAAAACAATACTGCCAAACTATTGTTTTGTTGTAGTCAGAGCTAAGTATTTATCTCAGAGTATCATTTAAATTTATTTTTTTTGATTTTCTTTAAATAATAGTAACAGAAAATAAAGCCTTTTGCAATTAATTAAAAAAATAATACCTAAGGCCTACATTTTGTATGGTTTCAGTAATTTTTGTTGTAATTTTAGTAACTAAAAGAAACCTCAGCACTTTTACATACATATATATATATATATATATATATATATATATATATGGGCTGTTTAATAGCCTCTGCTTATTAACCAGGAGAAGACCCTTTAATTGCCTTCGAGGAGGACTTAAAGGAATCGACTGGGAGCGGAGGCTTCATGTCCAATCTGCACCTTCCACCGGTGCAGCCTGTTAGTACCCTTGCCTAGTGCATGGGGAACGAACGCGGATGGGCTTCCTCCAACCCGCTTGGACAGCGTGGAGGAATTTGGCCAACTACCCCCCTTATTTTACCATGAATTATACGTAGCCAAGGTCATCAACTTATGGCTAGGCTGCCATAAGTTGATGACCTTGGCTACGTATAATGGACGATCCCTATCTTCGGAAAATCGTTTACAGGAACTTGAAGAAGAATTAGAAAGAATCAACTGGGACATCCTAGGATTATGTGAAGTAAGAAGAAAAGGAGAAGAGAAGATAGATCTTGCCAGCGGGCATGTATTATACTACAGAGGCACAGAAGATGGAAGAACAAGTGGTGTGGGATTTCTGATTCATAAAAGGTGGAAGAATCACATCGTAGAATATGATAGTGCATCAGAGTTGCAAGGTTAGTAATACAGGTGTCCAGAAGATACAAGCTGCAAATTACCCAAGTTTATGCACCAACAGTAAGCTATACTGATGAAGAAGTTGAGGATTTCTATGAAGAAGTAGCTTCAATGCATCAAAAGGGAAAATGCTACATAAAATTAATAATGGGAGACTGGAATGCTAGAATTGGAGAAAAAGAGAAAGGCGAGTTATCAGTAGGAAATCATGGATATGGGATGCGAAATGAAAGAGGAAACAGATTGATTGAGTTTGCAGAATGTGAACAGTTGTATATCATGAATTCATTTTTCAAGAAAAAGCCACAAAGGAAATGGACATGGCGTTGTGCAAATGGCTCAACAAGTGAAATCGACTACATCTTAACAAACAAAAAGCATCTTATTCAGGATTGCAGCGTTCTCAATAACTTCAATACAGGAAGTGATCACAGGTTGGTTAGATGCAAACTACTGTTAAATACTAAAGTTGAAAGAATGAAGCTTTTGCAACACTCAAAGAAATCAATCGATATAAATAATCTCCAGAAACATAAAGAGGAATTCCATTTGGAACTTAAAAACCGTTTCCAAGTACTTCAATCAACTTTAGAAGAAGAGCAAGATGTTACAGTAGTGAACAAGAAACTAACCAATACTCTACAAGATATTGCAAATAAGATAGCCGACGATGCACAAGTAAAGCAGACAAAGAAAATAACAGAAGAAACAAGAAGATTGATGAAGAAACGCAGAGAATTTAAAATAAAGAAAAATGATCCTAAATCAAGAGTTGAATATGCTGAATTATGTAAAACGGTAAGAAAATGTGTTACAGAAGATATCCGAAAATTTAACTCTGATCTTGTCAAGAAAATTCTAGATGATAACAAAAGTTTAAAATCAGCTAGGCCCAAACTTTGTGTTGGAAGAAAAGGTATTTTTGCACTAAAGAGGGCAGATGGAACAATCACTAAAATCAATAAAGAAATAGTACACATTGTCGAAAAATTCTATAACGATTTATATAAATGTGAAGACCAAAGCGAAATCAACCTATATGATCCACGAGAAAACTTAACAGAAACCGAAGCCATAATCCCAGTGATGACAGACGAAGTTTTACAAGCCATTAAATTTATGAAAAAAGGTAAATGCCCAGGAGAAGATGGAATTACAGTCGACCTTATCAAAGAAGCAGGAGAAGAATTTGCAAAAATGCTATCCTTACTGTTTTCCAAATGTCTCAAGAAGTCAGATGTGCCAGAAGATTGGAATAATGCTGTGATGGTGCTACTTTACAAGAAAGGAGAGAAGGAAAACATTAAAAACTACCGTCCGATCAGCTTACTATCAGTGATTTATAAAATTTTCTCCAAAGTTTTAACGACAAGACTTGAATCAGCTCTAGACTCAGCTCAACCTAGAGAACAAGCAGGATTCCGAAGTGGATTCGGCACAATGGATCATATCCAAACGGTAAGGGAACTCATTGAAAAACATAATGAATATAATTTACCTCTTTGCCTTGCCTTTATTGATTATGAAAAAGCATTTGATTCGGTCTACACATCAGCAGTAGTAGAATCTCTGGAGGACATTGGTATAGACAAACCTTACATCAATATTGTAAAGAAGATTTACAAGAAAGCAACAGCAACCATCCGCTTGGACAAAGGAAAAGCAAAGATCAAGCTTGGAAGAGGGGTAAGACAAGGAGACACCATTTCGCCTAAGCTTTTTACGGCTGTCTTAGAAAATATTTTCAAGAAGCTGGATTGGGAAAACAAGGGGATTAGAATAAATGGGGAATATTTAAGTCATCTCCGATTCGCTGACGACATTGTAATTTTCAGTAACAGTCCTGAAGAATTGGAAAATATGCTAAAAGAGTTGGCAGAAGCTAGCATTAATGTGGGATTAAAAATAAACTTGGAAAAGACTAAGGTGATGTTCAATTCATTTGCATCAAAAAAGAAAATTGTCTACAACAACACTGAAATGAAAGAAGTGTAAAGTTATGTGTTCCTTGGGCAGGAAATATCAGCAGATAATAGTATCATGAATGAAATCAATAGAAGAATAAGAAATGGATGGAGTGCTTTTGGGAAGAACAATATTATTCTGAAGAGTAGCATGCCCCTTTGTTTGAAAAGAAAGGTATTTAACCAATGTGTTTTGCCTGTGCTAACTTATGGAGCAGAAACATGGACGCTAACAAAACGGATGGTGCAAAGATTACAAACAACACAGAGAAGTATGGAAAGATGTATGCTAGGTATAACTAGAAGAGACTTAAAAAGAATAACCTGGATAAGAAGTCAGACGAAAGTTTTTGACATCATTGAAAGAATTAAATGGCTAAAATGGAAATGGGCTGGGCACATTGCAAGAAGAGAAGACAATAGATGGAGCACAAACACCCTACAGTGATATCCCAGAGATGTAAAACGGCCAAGAAGACGATCTCAAGTAAGATGGAGTGATGAAATCAGAAAAGTAGCCGGTGTAAATTGGATGACTAAAGCACTAGACAGAAAACATTGGAAAAATCTGGGGGAGACCTACATCCAGCAGTGGATTGAAAACGGTTGATGATGATGATGATGATGATGATATATATATATGTAATAAATATATATATGTAATATATATATATATATATATATATATATATATATACAAGACCTCAGACAAAAGCCGAATAGGGAAAGAGAAAAGCTGTTAATGTTGGCATACTTGTTGAGACATGATCAAACGTGTCAAAACACATTCCTGCTTGTTGGTTTAAAAACCACAATTTTAATGCTGCTTGCCAGTCCATGAAACTTGTTCCTACCATAAGTATGTTCCTGTAAATGAAACATTATGCGATGTTACCACGGGTCAGCCTCAATTAATTTTCAGAAAGTAAAGATACCCAAAGCCTTTTCAAAATTCATACTGCAGAAAAATTACATTTTTTCATAAGAAGTAAGCTAGTAATTATTAATGAATTGAGACTTGCGCAAAGTGATTTCAAAATATATTTCAATGAGCCAGCAGGGCCAAGATCTTCAATCAAATTATCAAGAGATGACAAGACTTGGTTCCTACAAATAAAATTTTGAGAAAGATCAAAATTGTGGTTTTTGAATCAACAAGCAAGAATGTGTTTTGCACGTTTGATCGTGTCTCAACAAGTATGACAACATTAACAGCTTTTCTTTTTCCCTATGTTGTTTTTGTCTCAGGTCTTGTATAAAAATATTTTTTTGCTTTATGTAAAAGTGCTGAAGTTTCTTTTAGTTTCTAAAATTACTTACAACAAAAATTACTGAAACCATACAAAATGTATGGCCTTAGGCATAATTATTTTTTAAATTAATTGCTAAGCTTTGCAAAGGGCTTTGTTTTCTGCTACTATTATTTAAAGATAATCAAAAACATAAATTTAAATGACACTCTGAGATAAATACTTAGCTGTGACTACACAAAACAATAATTTGGCAGTATTGTTTGGATATGTTGCCCTTGCCATATCTGAGCTTGTAGTCGAATCTCCATCCTGAAATTTCTTGTGCATAACACTACCAAACAATACTCTTATAGAAAAAAATTTCAGATTTTTATCTCGTGCCCCACCAGAGATATCAAAGCCTGAAAAGTGCGATTTTTATCACTTTTGAAAAATTTGGGATTTTTTTTAGCGAAGAGAAAGCAAGTCCCAGATCTGGAACTCGGCATGTGAGTACAAGTACTTTCGGTCTTTTTGTAAAAAAATTATGTCATGTTGACAGTATGCCTTGCTAAAAAAATTTCCTCTTGTAAACGGACAAATTTTGAAAAAAAAAAACTGAAATTTTATGCTTAAATTTTACCAATAAGCAGTTAGTTTCGGAAACTAGTCCATTACCAGATTTTTAGCCCAATGTATTCTGTACAAATTTCTTTAACCCGCAGTTGAATTGTATAAATAAACGATGAATTACTTACAATTCCGTAAACCCTTCTTGTGAGAAAATTGCTGCAGACGATGAAACAAAGATGACCGCCATGCACAAACAAAAATTAATAAAATTAAAATAACAGTCATTTTAAACTTCCATCATGTCAGGGTTGTTGTACAAAAAATTTCAGATTTTTAAAAAATGGTCGAGCAACCGGTGCTGGACCACTTGAAATGGATTGACTCACTCTTTTTTAATAAACTGCATATAAAACCAAGAAAGAAAAATCATGTGTCAAGCATAGATTATGAAACACTTCCAGAATACTGTAAAAAACTTCACTGTTTAATAACGAACGAATGTTTTTGAAGAAAACTATTTATAAAACGTTTAATGCATTTAAAAAATCAGTTTCAGCAATTTACCCTACATGTTCGGAAAGCAGTTCTAATTATTTTATGCCGACCTGTGTATGATCAATAGATTTATTTGTATATACTATATTATTTTTATTGATTGAATTATTGTATATAATTCGGACCACTTAGAACAACATAACATGGTTTAAAAAAATACTGAAACAATTTCCACAGATAGACGGAAATGGACTTGAATTGTTTGTGCAACAATGTATGTTGAATACCTATTTTTATATGCACCACATATTGAGCTAAAATTTATTTCATATAAAAATCTGTAACACAACTAAAAACGCACTTCCAGCAATTACCACCCATAGACGTCAATATATCCAGTTTTTTAGGTAATTGTAAGAATTTATTTTTAGTCTACAAACTTCTTTTAGTGTGAGAAATATAATCCAGCTGGAAAATGCCTTATACAGTTAACTAGTTGGATGTGTCAATCCAAAAACTTTCTTCTATCTCATACATCTTAGTACTTCAAAAAGTAGTTACAAATGTTAATACTTCATTATTATTTTAGTTCAATACTATACCAACTTTCGCTTTAATCTTAAATTCTGCTTCAGTCAATTAATCGGAGTAAAAACGAGTTAATCTCGACAACGATATTTATTAAAATCAATAGTTTTTCGTTATTCTGTCGTACATCAGCTGTTTGCAAATAGCCGCTTTAGCAGTAAGCGAAAATTCCATCGCTTCACAGGTACCAATGTAGAATAAAACTATGAAAAATCGAGAAAATTGTACAAAAATCACTATAACAGTTCCCCCTTCTGCTGGAATATTCAAACATTCAAGGAGCACCTGCTGTCCACAGCCGGAAACATAATTAGTTCTGTTCTTTGCAAAACTTCATACACTTTTTTATGGTAAAATAATGAAAATGGCACAAAAATCGCTATTATAGCGCCCCTTCCGGCAGAATATTTTCAAAATGAAGGAGGACCTGCTGGCCATAGCCAAAAACATATACAAAATATTTGGTTCAATTCTATGCATAACTTCATGCACTTTTCGATGGTACAATTGCAACATACGGACACTCGGACAGACTTTTTGTATAAACATGTTTTTGTGGATCTCTGGCCCCTAAAACGTATAAATACGCCGAAAACCAAAAGTTCAAAAAAATTTCGATTACAATATTTTCTTCTATTGAAGATAGAAAAAAAAATCACCATTAAGCAATTCACGTCCATAATCGGTAATGCTTTCTTATTCTTTTGGGTAGTCCTCTATTTGATCTTAAAAAATAACAACACCATACACCATGCACAAATTTAGTTAAGCTGAAAAACGCAATCCAAAGTGCAAAAAGCACTTCTAGCAATCACACATCTGTAACCGAATTAATATGTTTGTCCCAAAAAATGAACGATAAATGTTACGTACGACATATTCTACAATAAGAATTTTGTAAGGATATTGAGTCATACATATAAATTTCATTATATTTGAAACAGTATAACATCATTACAATACCCTGCAAAGGATTTTTTCTGTAGACCATCATGTCAATTAATTCTTTTGTTTGACCTTCTAAATGAAGGATAAACACTTTGTACTCCACATTGTTCAGAAAGCAAGTGCCAGTGCACTGTATAAATGCAGATCGAAGTCATTACTATGAGAAACAGTGTAACATCATTAAAACGCACTGCAGACAATTTTTTCTAAACACTATAAAAAAAAAAATCGTTAATCTACGAAAATAGAATCTAGCCGCGTACGAAAATATACAATAATCTCATCTGAGTTACCTAAAATTCCGAAATGCGTTCCGTATCTTTAGAAACATCAGAAACTAATATAGTTTTTATATTTAAAGAATAATTTATAAATACAAAGTTTCTTTTTCTGCGAATGATTTCTGGAAACGTTCCAAAGCAAATTTTATAGTGTATTAACATTATTGCTACCGGTGTCAAATGACACTTTTTTTAATTTTTGATTTATGTTTATTTTGCTCGTAGTTTTTGAATGTAATAAGCATTAACAAACAGTCTACAATGTAGTAAATATGATTTGTAATGGTTTCAATGTAAATAGTGTTACAAATGAAAATCCATAAATCGATGCCTTTTAAAAGGTGTTATTTGTTACCTGTAGAAATATTGTTAATCAGTTTTCTCAAACGTAAAATCGGTTTTTATGTGTGTTTGTAATTATGTAAATACGTAGCACCTATAGTTGTCGTTCAGTCCGTCCGTCTGTCTGTCTGTCTGTCCGTTTGTCCGTCCGCATATAACAGAGCAAAAACTACCCAACCGAATGGGATTAAATTTTAAATATATGACTGTTGCAAAATTTTACCGAGTCATTTCAAATTTTATGAAAACCGGATGTATAATTTAATTACAGGGACAGTCAAAAGTTTTCCATTACATTAGAACCAATGGGAAAAAATTATTTCGAGTGCATTTTAATGATGTTACAGCCTTTCGAACAGAATGAAATTGATATGCACTAATGAAGTGCACTAAATATACATTCAGTACAATATGCGGTACAAAAAAATGTTTATAAAACTAGTTATAGTACGAACGCACCTGTTTTGCCACGTTTGACGTGCAGTTTTCAACTTGTTAGCATAATATTAACAGCTGCGTATCTAATAATAATTCATTGATGCATTAGCAACAAAATAATGTTTATATTACTGTTAATGTTTAAGGTTAATTCATCATGTTTGTTTGTAAAACATGTTTGCTGGAGGTGAAAATGCGTAAATCAGAATTGATATCATTCGAAAAATCTAAATGCATACTACTCTGAAACGTGTCCGAAAATCAGTGGCAGCAAAAGAAAATTTTTTTATTAGGGCTTCTTTAAATATCGAAAATATGTCAGTTTAACTTGTTGTTGAACATAAAGAACGGTTTTTGGCATAGTGGATAACTCGGAAGAGAACACTGTATATTTTCGTTTGTAGTTACGTTATATTTTTCAAGAATCATTTGTATTTTTTTACGGTGTAGACTATAAGGTAACGAAGTTCCTTTGAGTGCGTGTGTGAACGAACTATGCTACATAAACTTTTTTTTAATAAGTAACGAGCCATGATAAATCTTCATGACATATATCAATAACGTAGAAATCGAAATATATTTACAAAAGTTAAAACGCAGACAGACCGACTTCATGAACACTAATCAATTATGTTGGAAAATGGTAAAAAAGAGAGTAAAATGATAACACTTTTAGACTGGAAAAGTAATGTTATCGCAATATTTAACAAAATTTTTAAAATATATATATTCTATGTTTTACAAACATAGTATTCTAAAGCTGAAAGCACTTTGAAAAGATTTCGAAATGCTATTTTCGGTACATATTACCGTGGAAAAGTAGAAGCTATTCGGTAAGATGTTTATTCCGCGTGTGTATTTTGAGTTCTCATAAATCATGAGATGAGTTTACATCTTAGCACTTTTTCCAAAAGTAAAAGTCGAGATACATAAATTTAAGTACACGAATACATTGAACTTAAATATATGTATCAGGATTATACTTTTTAAATGTATTTCAATTAATCACAATTTCAAATCTTAGGTATTTGAAGATTAGTAATATATTTTTCTAATACGAAATGAATTTGTATTTTAATTCCATTTATATGCGAAATCGAATATATGCGAATTTATATTATGCGAAATCGATTATAAATATTTGGAAAAATTAACAAGCTTTTTAAAGTGGTAATTTGGAACCTTTCGATTATACAAAATATGTTTAGATCAAAAGATTAGTTTTATTATCCGTGTTAAGCTTCAGATATCCCTAATGACGACTCCCAATAGGATGAAAACAAGATTCAGGAAAATATTTCTGGCATAGAAAAAAAGAAGATGTAAAAAAAAAAGAAAGAAGAAGTGAAGAAAAAAGGGGGAAAAAAGGAAAAAAAAGAAAAAAAAATTAAAAAAGAAAAAGAAATCAGAATTTCAATTTGAATACCTAACATAAATTTTAAAAATATATAAACGACTCTAAAATTATAAATCCAAACAGAAAATTATCAGTAAAAATAATAAATTCTATTGATATTTATAAATTCCATTAAAAACAAGAACAGAAAATCATGCGTCCAGCATGGATTATGAATCATTTTCCAGAAACATTCAGAATATTGTAACAAAACTCTACAGTTTTCTAAGGTGAAAGATGTCTAAATAAACAATTACAAAATGCATAACATATTTTAAAAAACAATTTTTGCAATTACCAACACAGTTGGAACAATATCAGATTTTTTTGGGCAGCCTTATGTATGATCTGTAGATTTGTATGTGTACTACATAGTATACTAAAAGTTAGTTCAATTAAACGCATAGTTCAGTTGAGAATTATCATTCAGCAATTTCCATCAATAAACGGAAATTTACTTGAATTCATACGCACTAACAAGGGAACCACTTTTGGGGCTACTCGCACCTAGCATTGAGACCTGGTGCATTTCAAAGTCCTATGTAAAGAAGTTTGAAAATAGACAATATTTTTCTGTTAAAATAATATATATTTTTTAATTTTACAGCAGCATAACTTTCTGAAAATGAAATTTTCGAGACCACTTATCGAGCTATTAACATAGATTTTTTTTTTCTAGAAAAGCATTTAAAAATACAAATTAGTCAATAATAAGTGTGAAATATTGAAAAAAGTTTTAAAATTCTTTTAAGAATCTACGAATTTGATTTTGAAAAATTACAACATTATATTCATATTTTTGGTGGGGGAAATGTTGGCTTTTTTTTCAAAAGTTGAGCTTACCGTCAACCCTAGACAATTCTATCATAGCTGCTTGTCCTGTGTTATCACCGTTATGGACTTAGAGTAGAGTAGTAGTAGAGTAGTAGTAACAGTAAAAAATTCAATGTCCAACCTAATTAAACAAAATAAATTTTCAAAATTGTGTAAAAATATTAATTTACTTTAAGATTACTTTTACCAAAAGACACAACATTTAATGGAGCATTTCATTTTAAGCATTTGAAACTTTATTCCATCCGACTTCAAAAGAAAAATATTTGGTTATTTTGCATTTCAGTTAAAAAAAAAAAAAAATAGTTTTCAATGATGTTAAAACTTTTAACAGAAATATATTTACTATTTATGCATTTATCGTCACCATAGAGAAAAAAAACTCTAATCCCTGTTTCTTGTGCTATCAGTTATCAAACAAGTCGCAATCTGATTTAATTCTAATACATACCTTCCATATACTCCCTGGATACGGAGGTCGAAAAATTTGTAGTGCTATATTGGGCGAATTGACTCACTTTGAAAAAGACTATAATCTTAAAAAGACTATAAAAATTAATAAAAATTTATTTTACTGTAACTGTACTTAATAAATTACACTTAATAATAAATTAATTAATTAATTTAATTAATACTTAATAACTTACGTAATACTTACTAATTAATAATATTAAGAATACTTAATAATTAATAATATTATACAATAGTACTTAATAATTAACTTAATAAATACTATAGTATATACAATAATACTATATACATATATACTATATGCATATACTATTATACTGTACATATATACTATACTATTATACTATATATACATATATACTATATATGTAGTATATACTATATATACTACATATATATATATATGTACATATATACCATACTATTATACTATACATATATACTATATGCATATACTATATGCATATAATACTATATACATATATACTATAATATATACAATACTATAATATATACAATAATACTTACATAATATATACAATAATTAACTTAATAATAATACTTAATAATACAACAATAATACTTACTAATTAATAATATTAATAATATTTCATAATTAATTATTTAATTAATACTTAATAACTTACTTAAATTAATTAATTAATTTATTTTACTGTAATTGTACTTAATAAAAGTTTATTTTACTGTAATTGAGAAATTCGATTATTTTTGTCTTGTTCTACTAACTATGAATTGAAAATAAATATATGTAAATCTTGTAAAGATTTTCGATGAAACTTGTGGATTTTATAATAGAAAATATCTAATTGAATCGTAAAATAAATTTTTATTGCCTATTTGTTTATGTAATACTCAAAATTTATTACGTAAGAAGCGAGGAAACAGCAGTCTAAAACACAAAAGCTATCGCCTCAACGAGAATATGTTCCAACTCCAATAATTTTTCGGCTTCTCATTTCAAACTTTAAATTGCTATACTGGAATAATTGGATACAGAAGTAATCATCTATGCTTATTATAAATATTTTATGAAATAAGAGTAAACGTTTGATAAAATATTTTCTCCTCCGTAATGTATTTCCGATTGAAGGCTCAAGAATCTTTCAACGTTTTGGGATCAACAAAATTTAAAAATGATGGTATTGTATGTTCTTCAACATCCTTAAATTTTTACAACCGACCAGTCAAATAGGATATAATACGAAGGACTTAGAAATTGTTTCCAGTGCATTTTTATATTTCCACTTTAGATTTACCATTTTGTGTACCAAAGCAATTATCGTTCAAGTAAATCTTATATAATGAATCTTTAAATAAATCTGGTACATCAATCTTTCATTTACATAAATGAAAAGGGGGAAAAAAGGAAAAAAATGCATTCATTATTGGGAAAGAATTACAACTTCTAAATCGTAAATTTGATGTAGAAATTATTATTAAATTGTAGTAGGATGAATAACATGAAAATATTAAAATTTATATTTTTAATTTTAATTACATATTTCTTTAAACATTATTACATAAATATCTATTTTTTCTATTTGTTGGAAAATATCCAATTTCTCATTTTATATTCTTAATCAAATATTAAATATCAATCCTACATCAAATTTCTATTCTTAATTTTCTTTACACATTTCTTTAAACATTATTACATAAGTATATATATATTTTTGGAAAAATCCCGTCTCTCATAAAGATTAGCTGTTTATTACTGGAACATTTTATGGTGGAACATTTATAAGAAAAATGTTCATAAATGTGCCAAACAGTGATACCTTGGTTCTAGACCACAATTCGTTGCAAGGAACTTTTCAAAGCCAGAATCAAATATTTATCATAAGAAATATTGAAAATACGATTAAATGATTGCAGTTTTTAAGTTACTACTTGTGTTTACCTGATTCAAACTATACGCTGTATCATCATATATGTTAAACGAGCGAGCGAATTTCTCAATTTTGAACGATATCGTAAACTACATGGAAGATTTTCACGAGACTTGCCTCCTATACTAAATCGAACACTAAAAAAGATCCAGCAGGTCCCGAATACAAGAAAATTCGTTTTTAAATGGTAAAACAAATTCAGCGTTGAAAATGCTACTCGTTATAAATGGAAAAATTCTCAAACAATTTTGACGAAATGTGTTGCATATGCTATTTGAGTTCGAAAATCTATCTAGCTAGGTTTCGAATTCGTGAAAGCTCGTTTTAACCTATTAAAACAAACTCGGTTATGATAAGGTAATAGATGGAGTTGTCTCAAGTTCAAAAGAACTGCCCAGATATCTGCATTCTAGTTAGTTAGTCGTGAGGGTATAAAACAAGCTATTCAATTTTCAGGTAATATATTGATATTTTAAACAAACATTAATCAATGTACAAAGTGTCGATATGTTGATAATTTAAATAACAAAATAAAATGTACAAATGAATATAAAGATATTTCAGATAACAAATTAATCAATGTATATATGTCAATTTTTATAATATTAACTGTTTTCGATCACTACAAGCACTTTAAAGTTTAAAATTTACAATGTAGTGTACAGACAAGTCTAAAGGTTTTTTGACGGCATAGTGGTTAGCATGTTAGCCGTCCACAAAAAGGGGGCCTGGTTCCAAATTCTGGGTGAGAGATGAATGTTCCGAGATGTTGTCAATGTGCATGTGTTAGGGTCAGCGGTGCCGTTAGGGGCAGCTCCTTCACAAGTAGCCTTCATTTATTCTAACGATATCGTTGGACGATTCTGACAGCGCAATTGACCCGCCATTCGACCAAACATTTTTTTTAATACAAAGAACAAAAATGTCTGAACAGAATTCCCATAAAAAATTAAAACGTTTTTTATTTATTACGTGTACATGGCTTAATTGTTCAAAGTTTGCATTTTCAAAAAATAAATAAAAATAAAGTCAGTTACCCCCCCCCCCCTCCGCCTCCCCCACAAAGATTTTTTTTTCATGATGAAATTACTACCAATTGAAAATAAACGATTACAAAGATACTAATACGTCTTGAATTGGAGTTAAATCATATTCATAAAGTTAAAGCAAAGGGTCGTGTTGATAGTCAGTATTCAAACATTTTAACAATGGTGTTGTCGATTGGTGGGCCAATGCATAAGTCTAGCGGGGTGAGCCAAACTATGCCAGTCCGCCCCTGTGGATGATGCTCTACAACTTTGTAATTCACTTTTTCCCCATATCTCGTACCGTTTTCGAGATAGGAACGCTAACTCCGCTGTTTTCACAAGGTGGCGCTGGAAGCGGTCGTTTCTAGCAGCGTATAACCAATTTACTATACTTAGACACCACTTTTATGACTATAGCGGCAACCGTTCAGCAGTTCAGAGGGTGGCATGGACTTTAGCGGGCATTCCGTAGATATATTGCCTGAAAGCTAAATTCAACTAAATGTTGAATTGATATTTATAGGATTTTGAATGTTTGATTACTATTCGTTGCTTTAATGAGATCTAGAGTTTGTGTCTCACTTACTTGATAACATGCGCTTTTTGATAAAATTTGTTTTAAATACTTTTTGATAGCGAAAGCAATACAATACAATCCATGAATTAATATAGATATATATATACTAGGGGGCTCACCCCCCTACGAGCTACGCTCGCCAAATCCCGTTCAGACATCGCTGACTCTAAAAGCACGCTAATTTGATCGGCTTTAAAAAGATTTCGAAAGATTGAATTATAATATAAAAAACAGTGGCGATCTCCCTATAAACAGATTTCTATTCATTTCTTTTTGATTGGGGAATTTGTAGGCCAAATCAGCTGCTGTTAAAAGATAAAATGGCTGTTTTCGTCTTTGATTAAATAAAATCAGTTAGACATTTCAAAATAAGCTAATGTAAAATTAATTAAGTAAACAGAGTCTTTGTCTCTCGGTATTTTCTAAAAAAGCGAAAAGAAAGTTCTTTTAAATAAGACATTTTAAATGTATCTTCTTAATCTGACGTAACTTTCAACAAACTTTTCTTTCTCCTTTTAATATTCACGGGAAAATACTTTTGTCAGAAATGAAATATTATTTGCGCTTCCTAACAAAACTGGTTGAAAAGATCATCTCAAAATATCAAATAAATTTCTCGCGCAATTTTTAAATTTAAACTGTTTTGTTATATTATTTTTTGTTCATTTTACGTAATAAGTGTAATGTGATGTAAATGTGACGTAATTTCTCCAATTAAAGACTTCTAACGAATGTTAATGAATTTATTATTTTACAAAACCCTTTCTCTTTTAAAATTCACTTATAAATATAGATTTTATGACGTAATTCTCAATAAGTTCCTGCTTTTTAAACGTAAATATTTAATTTTCATTTGGAGAGGTTTTTCCTGTTTACAATATTATTACAATGGAAGTCAATTTTTAGATTCCACTTTCACTCCTTTCGTCACCATCTACGTGAATTTTTAAAATTAGACGTTAATACCAGTAGTATTTCTTATATTTCTCTGGCGAAAACTATGTTTTTTATAGTTGAAAGTACTAAGATATTAAAGTAATTTAACATCTTTTTTAAATATTGTCTCATATTTTAAGTAGTTTTGCACATAGTGTAAGTTTAAGTTTAACTGTTTAAAGATGAAATAAGCATTTTTATTTATTTATTTACTAAAATGGTATTACTTGGTTATTCCATCGACCAAAAATCTATAGCCAGACTATAAGATTAAATGCCAATAATGGTTGATCGTAAATGTCCAATTCACTTGACTGTAAGGAAGTTACACGTGTTAATGTCATCAAGTGATTTTTATTTCGACGTTTTATTTGTATTTTTACTAATGTTATACTAATTTATTTGTTCTTTCGTTATCTAAAATAAAAATTACGTCAATTTGTGTAATTTGGTGAGTGGTTTGGCAATTTATATAATTTGGCAAAATTGGTCGACGGGATAACTAAGGAATAATATTAAACCATTGCTTTGAATCTGAAATTAAATGTCATGATTTGTTGTATTATTTAATCGAGTTTGGCGTGATTTTTTTTTTACTTTTTTTTACGACAATTTGGCAAAAACCTCGTTTTCGAATACCAGTTACATATGTATTTTTAAATTATTTTCTATTATTTTTAATATGAAATATCAATAAATAAGAAAATTAATTAATAACTGTAGAATAAAACAATTTATAACATTTTTTTAATAAAAAGAAAATAAATGTAAACAAACATTTATTAATAAATAAGCAACAATAGCCGGCTTACCGTATCAGGCAAAATAACGCCATTTTTGCGGCAATTAGGTACACCGGTGCGCATATGACATCTGCGCCTAATATTTTTCTTTTCGCTTCGTTTAAAAAAAAAAGAAAAAAAAGTGAAAGCCATTAATTTTAAATGTTTAAGTTTTAAATGAAAGTTTTGTATTAAATAAAATGATAATGAAATTAAAAAATGCATTGTTCTTAGCATATATTTAAGGGAGGCCAAACTGGTCGCCAAATTAGTTTAAAATAATAACCTTTTCTAAAATATGAAAAAAAAATCTGTTATGATTAAAATTTGAGTTGCCATCATTAGAGAAAAGTATTTAAAATTAGAAAAACATTAATATTTCGAAAACTAATTCGAATTTAAAAATTCTAATACCAGTTTTGAGATCTGCGGATCAATACAGACTTTTGGTGTTAATTTCATCGCAAAGTATTCCATATTTTAGGAGAAATCGCCGTAAAACATAATCAGTTGTTTAATCAGTCGTTTCATAGAATCGTTTCATATATTCGTTTCATTTTAGCCGTTTCATATATCCGTTTCATAAATTCGTTTCATTAGGATTATATATATATATATATATATATATGTAGCACATTATGTATTAAATGCATTTGTCAGACCCAGAATCCTGCACCATAAATAAACTAAGAATAACCATAAAACAACCAAGAAATCTAAACAGATATAACCTGAACAAGAAAAAACAACAAAAGGCTGTGGCCTCTTCAGCGGTGGGCATTTTAAAAAGTACAGCAATGTTTCAGACTAATTACAATATAATTGTAATTAGTCTGAAACATTGCTGTGCTTTTTAAAATGCCCACGGCTCAAGAGGTAAGAGCCTTTTGTTGTTTTTTCTTGCTTTTTTTCTTCTTCAGGTTATATCTGTTTAAATTTCTTGGTTGTTTTATGGTTATTCTTGGTTTATTTATGATGAAGGATTCTGGGTCTGACAAATGCATTTAATACATAATGTGCTATATATATATATATATAAAATCTGCGTGGTTATTTGCAGCTGTAGCGCTTATCGCATAGGATTTTATTTTTATTTTTAGTTTTATATTGTATTTTTACTTTTACTTTTAAGCTTTTTTGAGCTTATATATATATTAAGTTTACTTATGGGAGTTGGAGAGTGCAATAAATAATAACAATATTAGAAACTAAAATAAAAATCTTGCTTTTAATTTTCGTCTTTTAGCAAAAGTTATAGTTTTTCTTGTAGTTGCTGTTGTTTAAATTACAGCAAAGCTCCAAACATCCGGACTAATACATTATCAGATTACTCCAGATATGGAAAAATCTGGATGATTGAAGGCTTTTTTAATTAAAAAAAAGTAGGCCTAATACATGTTGAAAACAAAATTTCTATAACGATGTTTTAGCATGAAACAAGAACGAAAAATCATGCATCAGGTACAGATTATAAAGCACTATCAAACACGAGTGGAATATTATAAAGAAACTTCATTTTTTTCAGACAATAAAATGCAACATATAAATAAGTAATTTATAAAAATACCTAACTCACAAGGAGAGGACACGAGTTTGGGCACATAGAATCCGGCGTCCCTTTGCGCAACGATAAAGTATAGCCAGAAGATAACCAGTAGGTAAAGACATCACAAGCATAAAGCCCAATATGCAAGTGGGTCTTAAAAAACAAGCCCGAAAACTACCCAATTTTGACAATTTAATATATAATCGGATAAATTACACACGATTCTGAGCGGCCGGATAATGCAGTTGATGATACAGCACGCCAGGCTGATTTTTAAATTTTCACTTTCGGAACTTTGTGGGTTCAAAACTGGACAAACCTTTTTTTTTTCGCTAAAAATTGAGTCTTCTGAAATACATTCTTCAATATTTGTAAATTTAGCAACTTCTTCGCAAGACATGTTTTTTTTTTTTCGTTTTAATTACAATACTACACTAAAAAACTACTTTTCTAATTTCAGCAAAACATTAAAAACAAAATGCCACACTCATTCGTTCCGTAGTAGATGGCTGTTAAAACTTTAACACAAACAAGAGTAAGCATTCTAAACTCACCCTGTTTATTTTTAATGGCGTACATGTTTTGTCAAAAACCACCTGCAAATCTACGTAATTAAAAAGTATGAAAAAAAATATTAAAAGATTTTTTATTGTCGAAAACAGCTGTTTTAATTCCAAACATAAAATACCCAAATTAAAAAATAAATAAATAAATAAATAAATAAATAAATTTAAAAAACAAAATTCAAAAATTTATGAAACTTTTAAGTTATTAAGTATTAGAAAAGATGAAGTTAAAATACCATATTTTAGTTTTATGCAGCACATTTTATTTAACATCGCTGGGATGAATAGAGGTTTTTTCGTACAAAAAACTAGTATAAATAAATGTGAATAAAATAAAAATTTTGCTGTTTGAGGAATTCAAATTATGTATTTTTTTTTTTTTTTTTTTTTTTTTTTTTTTTTACTTTTCATTAGATCTCTAAAACTGCCATAAAATTGTAATTTCTCTGTAAATACATAAATAGATAAATTTGCGTGCAAGAGCATGTTTTTATTTATATTTAGCTTAAATTTAGATAATTGTATATATATATATATATATATATATATATATATAATTGTAGTTCGAAATAATTAATTGTTATTTTGTTAGCAGAAAAGAAAAAAATGTTTTGTAGAAGTATGGAGCCCAAAAAGTTCCGAAAGCGAAAATTTACAATCTGGCGTTCTGCCAACGGTACCATTCAGCCGCTCAGAAAGGCATGAAATTTATCCGATTGTGCACTAAAGCGTCAAAATTGACTGACTTTGGGGCTTGTTTTTTTAAGATCCCCTAGCATATTGCACTTTACCCTTGTGGCATGTTTATCTACTAACGTATACTCCATCATAGCACAAGGGTAGCTGAATTCTGTGTCCCAATCTCGTATCCTCTCCTTGTCAGTAAAAATCCATTTTCAACAATTGCTGCTCATATTCGGTATTCTGTGCGAATTATTTCGTGCAGCCCCATATACAACTTTTATGAAAAACAACATAATACACTAAAAATTAGATAAATTTAAAAATGCATTCCACAGCAGAAAACGGACTTCCAGTAGTTATCGATGATAATGAATTCTATAAAAAAATTAGTTTGTTCATATGCGTAAATGAACCATAAATGCTACACACTCTGTAGTCTATAGAAAATAGGTTCAAGAGCACCGTAGTGATATTTTTTAATTTCATTATGTTTGAAATATCATAACATCATTAATATGCATCGCAAACGATTTTCTTCAGATAAATCATAGCTGAATGGAAATATATTGTTTGTCTGTGTAAAAGAAATATAAATTCGATTTATTCTATGCTCCTGAGTAAGCATATTGAAATCCATTTCAATTGTTCATATCAATATCCTTATGTATGAATTATCGTTACATCAATAAAACGCACCACAAACGATCTTTTCCCATAGACATAACGTAATGGTGAAAATTTTGCGTGTCCCTATAAACAAACTATAAGGTAAAGCAAGGAGAGATCGTGCATAACGAGGTTCGATGGGAAGGAGTAGCGTGCACGCGCAGCGGTAGTTGTACAGCAGCATTAGTGAAATATCTACATGAATGTGCACATTGATTGTTCCAAGCGTCTTGGATAAAGCATTGCTTTTTTGTTTTGTTTTTCCAAAGTAAGTGCTTGAATTTTCATAACTGTTCGTCAGAATTTTTATAGAATGTCAGTAGTATAAAATATTTTGAACTTAAACGAATTCTTATAAAGTACTAAAGATGACTAGACTAAAGATGCAAACACTGAAAATTCATTTTATAAGTGGCCACGTTTAAATAAAAGGCCGCACAATCTCTCCTATCAAAATAGAACAATTTGCACATTTGCTACTTAAGAGAGATGGCACATTTGCCCATAAATTTCAGTGCTAGAAGAGATTACGAATCTTATTGATAAATTTGCATGAATTGCATACGTGTAAAAAATATGAATGAATCAATTTTGAAATAATTTCGGAAAATCACATAATTATCGAAACTAAATTTGGCAACAAATTAATTTCCAAAAAAATACTTTTGCAGATAAAAATTTTATTAATAAATTCCTAAGACAGTTGTTATTAAATTAATTTTATGTAATTATCTTTGTTAATAAATTAATAAAATATTTGCTAATAAATTAATTAAATATTTATATATCTATTATAATTTACGAACAATTAATTTGCTGTTAAATAAATTAACTTTCCTAATAACACCTACAATGTTTTGAAAAATCTTTCACCCATTCCAAGAAGTTTAATGCCATCGAAATCAAAAGGAAACAGGGTACAACAATGTTTCTCATCCTCAAAATATACATGAAGAAAGACTTAAGAAGGATGCAAGTACAAAGAAAAAAAAACAGCTGAAGATAAGGGGCTTCAAGAAAAATTGGGAAAAAAACTGAAGGAAAAAAAAACGAAGGTTATGAGGATGAGTGGTTGTAAGTCTGAAACTGTACCAGGAGACAACTTCGACTACTGACTGGATTCCATATATTTATTGTGGCAGGTGATTGTACGAAAGCTGCATGATTTACAACAATAAATGCACCAATTGTGGATGACGACAACTTTCGTTAGCAAACAAAATACATTGAAACTGTGGAAAAGAAAATAATGTAATTTTGAAGTTAAACATATTATCAAGTAGATTAATGTTATTTTGTAATCTTTGTAGGGCTTACTTTTACTGATATTTCAATCTTCTTCTTAAATTAAAATTCTTTAACTGTTTTTTAAATTCTTTCTTTGTTTATTATTTAAGCATTGGTTGAAATATTCACTCCTAATACAATAATATTTACTCACAAAAAGCTTACAACAATGTCATTAAAGTGTAATATTATTATTGTTAACAGTTTAATTGTAGTTATTATTAATAACAATCTCTTCCACCCATGTGCACAATCTCTCCTACCTATGGTATGAGAGATTGCGCAAAATAGTTTTCTTGGTTTTATTACTGCTGTTCTATTAAATTACAGCAAAACAAGAAAATAACAATGGAAATGCATATAAAACAAATGAAGTCAAATTTATTCATGCATAGTTTAGCAAAAAATTAATATCTAGATTTTTTATTATTATTCTTTTGAAATGTGCGCAGACTCTCCTAGCTTTACCTTAAGTGCTACATATTTCATTTTGAATACCGAAACTTCCATGTAATAAAGCAATAATATATAATCATTACATGGCAATAATCTGACAATATTCACTTGAGTTAGAGCCTGGAGAGACGGCCAGAGGAACAGACAGGTAAACCGAATTCATAAAAACTTTTCAACTATGTTAGAGGTTGTAGAAACAATAGGAATACATTATTTAAGAAAACAAAGTAGCGACAAATTTCATTTCAACAGTTAGCAATGTTAAACAATACTTACTTTTGACTTAAAAGTCCAGTTACATTTTCTAAACTACAAGTGAATTCTTCAAATAGGAACAGGAAAATAGACTATCTCTGAAAATGAAAAAATATCACTTTCGAATCTTTCAAATTCATAATGCCGAAACTCAGATTAAATAAAATTTTGAACTATGATTTAAATCGAAATTTCAAGGAAATTATATTTTTTCGAACGAGTTCGCATTTTAATAGGGTATTTTTTTTCATTTTTTAACATCGATTCGGATATTACATGATACGGATGACTCGGGTGTGGATAATTGAATTTTAATGTATTAAACTGCATTTCGTATAAGCAACTTTCAAAGCAGAAAATCCAAAAAACTTTACAGTAAAAACTGCACTTTGAAAATATGAAAACTATGCCTTAGTAAATATTCTAATTTGCATGTATGAAAACATAATAAGAAAACCCCATGAGGATTTTAATTTCAAACTACAGTGAAGACAACAATTTTCACACTAAATTCAACAAAGTAATCGTAAACAATTTAAGTGAAATTTAGCTTGCAAACATTAATCATCATTATTTCACCACACAAAGATGATTAATCTTAGTCCTTTCCGAAGTCACTTCAAACCCACGATTGCATACATTATGGTAAATTTGGTTCTTCATTAATTATGAAAAGCTTTTCTAAGTTGATTTATAAAATAAAATTGTGGTTTACCTTCTTCCATTGAAGTTAAAAAATGGGTAACGCTGAAAAAAATGTTAGAAGGATAATGTTGTTTTAGTATAAATTTTAAAATATAGTAAAATTTGTACAAAAATAATACTTTAGACTGCATTATTTTCTTCCTTATTTTTAAACAGAGTAAAACCTTGATTCTCCATCGCTGCAGTTACCTCACAACTTGGTTTCCGAAACTGAAATTCGGGCGAAGTTTGTTGCCAAATTTATCGAATGAACAACGCAGCAAAAGCGACCATATTTTATTTATTTATTTATTTATTTATTTATTTATAGTTGTATGAAAATTAAAAAAAATAATTGAATTCGTTTTAGTAATTTTGTTTTAATTTATTTTTTTCCCTTTATTTCTCCTTAAATTTATTTTTCTTTGTTTTTCTTTTTCATTGTATGACATAAAATATTACTTACCAGATAAAATAACTTCAATAACTGTTTCCATTTACGTGTTATTAATTTTCTCTCTTTTTGAAAACGCTCTAATCAAAACTTTATTACATGGGATGCGTCCAAAGTAATATAACATTTTCCATTAAAGCAGAGCTGACCAACGTTACGCAATTTAGTGGTTCTTTTCACGTGCACATACAGGATGTACAGTGATCGCAATCTTAAACCCAAAATAATGGAAATTGATAAAAACTGTATAAATAGGCGAACCATATGGGAGCACTGCATTTTAGAAAAGTAGATTTCCAGATGATTTACATTTAAATATTTTAGTTCAAAAGATATTAGTGTATAAATCTGACCCTAATATTAATGTATGCTTTAACAATAATGTTTCACTCGTATATTAATTTTATTATCTGCAGTATCTTCATTTGATTACAACAGTTCTTTAAATTATGTATTAGGAGAATTGTGTTTAAGGAAAACCCTTTTAATTATTTTATTATGTGATCCCGGTAAAAGCTAATGAAATAAATCTCAATTACAGCATTAATTTCTTCATTATTAAAACTTATTCCGAAATGAATTCCTAGAAGCAAATACAAACCAAAGTTCTATTTATATTGTTTCAAGAGCCCTTAAATGTTGTAGATACGTTGATTAAATTTTATATGTAATCTTGTATATTAGTTACAGAACAGTGTAACATATGTTACCAGCAAAATATTATATAAAAAGCATTATAAAAGGCTGCATTCTTTAATTAATTTAACCCCACCATTAGCCGAGAGGTTCTGCTCTCAAAGCTGGTAGACAGGCGGTGCTGGGGTCGATCCCAAGAGCGCCCGTCGGCCTAATCGTTCGGATTTTTCGTGGTTTTCTTCGGACCTTGGATTTCCAAGCGTAAATACGGGTTAGGTTCCCTTAGAAAGACCCCTAAGGGGGCACCTCCCCCCTTAGGCCTATATCCCCCGTGTTGATAATTGGCCGTCAAAAATCAACCAACCTTATAATTAATTTAACTCACGGCATTAAATTTAGTAATTTTGTTCGAATTTATTCTTTGATTCTTAAATTTATCTTTAATGTAATTTTCTTCATTTTTCTTTATCATATTTTGACATAAAAGCGCTGTTTAACTGAAAAAAATAACTTCAATAACTGTTGCCATTTACGTGTTATTAAAATTTTAAAATGTTCAATCTCTTTTTGAAAACTCTCTAATCCAAAATGTATAGCATGGGATGCATTTAGATCACTTTAACATAGGGGAGAGTAGCCATACTTGGACCGCCACTTTAATTGGACCGTTGCCATTCTGCCGCTAATTACAGGAAGAGACTCCATCTACCGCTGAAATCCTACTCATCAGAATGACATCACTCATGATTAGAAGACGCAGCCGTCTACCACGTGCTGTTTTCAGACAATTTAAAAAAACCTAAAGTTAGCTGTTTTGATCTAATTTTTTCCTACTAAACGTAAGTGAATATTTTAAAACTATGGTAAGTTGTTATGTTTTCATATACATATATGAATTCATCTCTTTATTGCGCATATTTTTCATGCGAATTTGTTTGATTTCGTTTTTGTTCTTATTCTTGAAATTAACTGTTTTAAAAAATGGCACTGTTGTCGTAATTGGGCCAATTTAAGTTGCTTAAATTGGGCCAGATATGCGGTCATAAATTTGAGAAGTAAGTAATGAATATCGAGGACGGTACGCTTTGTACACTATTTTTTTATATTTTATAATGGATTACTATCTCCATGCAAGTTTTTTTTTTGTATATCTGAATTATTTTTTTATATAGTTTAGGCTTATATAAACATAAAAATGTTTTTGCATTCTTTTATCTTGTATGTAATTGTATTTATTTTCTTTGAATTCTTTATTCCTACGGCATATTTGATTTACAGAGTTGAATTCAAACATTTTCCTCCAGCAGGATATTTGTGATCTTTTTACAGTTCTGGAGGGTGGAATTATACTTTTTTGCCATTAAAACGCATAAAATCTCAAATCTTGATGAAAATGTTGAAAACAATAGACAAATTGTCTGGAAGAAAAATATCCGTGACAGCAAAAGCTGTTAAAGATATAGGAAACAAAAAGTAGACAGTAAGTTGTGAAGAAATTGATCTGCAACAAGGCTGCTGCAACAAATCCTCCCCAAAAGCAAAAAAGTTATTTGAAATGTTATTTCCCTTGCTAAATTCGGTTAAATCAAAGTACAGAGGGAGCCAAAAAACAGTTGTGTTACTATCATAGCTATATAAACTAAATCTTGAAATGAAAAAAAAAAAAGACAATAAAGAAGCTTTTACAGCACAAAAGCAATTGGAACATCGAGTTTAAAAAAATAGGCGTAAACAATTAGCAAGAAAATGATGGAAGAGAAGAACTACAAACATAATGTAAAGAAAATTTTTGTTGCAAAAAAAAAAAAAATCTGATAATTCAGAATCTAAAAAGAAAAATCTAGACAGTGATGATTGGTTTTGTCTAATTTGTAAAAAAAATAAAATAGCAGAAAAGATTCAGTGTTCAGATTGTCATATACTCCATGTTGTGTGCGCTGGAAAATAAAAACAATAAACAAAATTCATGTATCAGCTTTGCATCACTCCTTACATGATATTCAAGTAACTGAAAATTAGTTCCATAATTTCTATTTTTAATTACTGATAACTTTGATTTATATTTTGAATACATTTTGATTTAAAACAATTACTCTTATTTTGAGATGTTTGATTTCATTATATTTCATTGCTGTTATTTTGTTTGATTGTTTCATTAATCGCAAACTTTGCTTTTATCAAAATTAGTTATATTTCCTAGTCATTAAAACAACCTGATATTATTTGGTCCAACTTAGGAGACTGGTGGTCCTACTTAGGCGACCAGTTGCTGAATTTGGACCACTTTTAACAAATTTTAAAATAAAATTTAAGATTTTCAAAAAGAAATTGAATTAAATATTTATTTAGTTAGTAGATGAAGAGATTGACCCTGTGTAATTATCTTTTGCAGATATTCCAAAAATTAAGTGAGTTACACCTGAAAATAAGTGAAGTGGTCCAAATTAGGCTACTCTCCCCTATTCAAATAAAGGGGAGCTGTCCAACGTTACGTAATTTGAGTTTTTTGGAGCTTCTTCCGTGTGTTCCCCCTTACCAACTTTTTCAGAAATAAAAATTTTTTCTCAAACATACCTTGCGCTAAAATCATAAATGCTTATATATTGTTTTATTACAAACAACATTGCTGTTTTCTGATTCTTCCCTACGAAACATTTTAACATAAGCTACACTCTCAGTAAAAGGTAATGCTAATTTTTCTAGGTAGTAGTACTTTTCTGATATTTATTTTAGTTACGGCTTGTACCGTGTGTCCTAAAAGTCCCCGTACTCTAACTTTAAGAACTCATTGTCAGTGAATTTTTTTTAATATTAAATTTTATTGTCTGCTTATCATTGCATCAATTCTTGAGTTCTTATCGTTTGGTTCTTTTCGCGGTTAATTGGTGCGAGAATAAAGTTCTACATTATTTTGTTCTTCATAGCGAAATGCGTTTATCACGCCTTCAGAGAATTGCGGTTATGTTTAAAGAAGTTTGGCAAAATATATATCCAAATGATGAAATCACGAATAAATATGATACATCAGCTCGTTCGATGATTTCGTAAAACAGGTCAGGTGGAAGACAATCACAGGATTGGAAGGCAGAAGTTTCTACACCAGGCTCTCTGTATGCCATACAAATAATGAAACCATTGTAAAACCTTCGACTAACAGGTGGAAGTGGTACCGTGGAACTTCAGTCAAGCGGAGGCCCAAGTAATAATTAAATCAAACAATTTATTTAAATGCATAAGATAAATTAATATTTCTTGATTAATTACTTGTATTTACAACTATTTTATATTTTTGGATACTTTCAGCTGACGACAATGTTCATTAAAGGCTTAATGTTCAGTGTATAGGATTAGCATTCAATTTCTATTGGATTCTTTCTCGATACAAATCCAAAATCCTGTCACGATAGTCTCGTAAGAAACAGCTGTCTCTGTTTTCTGGTGTATACCAGTCCGTTGTCAACTACTCATATATCTCGGTTTCCACTGGAGAAATCTTACCCTGCCCGAAACGGCAGATTCTCCCATTGGATTCTTCACACCATGGACATGCTCAAAGAATTTTTTGGCGATCGACTCATCTCAAAATATCTCTGACCACATCGATCCCCTGATCAAAGCATTCAGCATTTTTTTCTGTGAGGATAATTAAAGAACAAAGTTTATGCAAATAACTCTCAAACAATAAATGATCTAAAAATTGTCATTACTCAAAGGACACAAGAAGTCCCTTCAAGCTTCCCTTGGGAGTTTCTACAAACATGCACAAACGAGCGGAACTTTGCTTCCTTGAAAGGGGTCGACATATTGAACATTTATTATAAATGAAAGTTCAGTATTTCCTCCTACGTGATGTTAAAAGTGCTTTTATCATTAGCATAAAAGTAATCGTTTTAATGTTTGTTGCTTTGTGAATAATATGTACATATATCGTCAGTACGAGAACTTTTAGAACACTCTGTATATCTAGAAGTAGAAGATATATGCGCATCGTATATACGTGTGCGTATCTCATTAGTACTGCAATGAGATGGTATTGTTCCATTTACCCAGTTATATAAGCGGCGGCCTTCTTTGTCAATTACCAGCTGTCGTGCAACCCTGCTTACTGTGAGGTTAAAAAAAACCAGCAACCCCCTAAAATGACACAGAAAAGTTTAAATATTGAACGTTAAAAAAAATTTGGTACCTTTTGAGTAAGCAAACAAAAATATTTCGAAAGTGAGTAAGGAATGTTTTCCTACTGAAAAATTTGGAGAGATAAAGACGGCTAAGTTAGCATAGCATTGTGTCATATAGATGCATCGGTAGTGGTTTATAGCTGTTCACTTTACTAAAGGTTAATGATAAAAATTGGTGAAAACTTCTCAGATAGAGAATATTGACACATGTATTTCTGTTTAAAACCTAATGTATAAAGGAATATTCAAAACCATTAGAGGAAGAAAAAAGAAGCGTATTCAAGTAGCTAAAAAAGCCATATATAAACATAAACACTTGTTTTCTCTAAACCTCTACTTAACCTTGTGGCCTGGGAAGATAAAAGTGCGCTTTTCATATGAAATAAACTGTCTGCAACTCTCAATTAAAGCATAGTTTATTAGCACAAAAGCTTCACATATCAAATTTTCCCGAGAAGAGAGCACGGACATTCTCAACAGAAAAACAGAACTTATTAACAACAACGCGTAATTTCGATTCCACTTGGTACAATTCGAAACAAAAACCGTACATCTTTAACACACCTAGTCTTGACTATTGAATTTTACATCTTGGTAAACCTGTATGGTGACTGCTGTTTGTAATATGGACTTAAAACACGTATTTTACTAAACAATATCACTTTAGCACATGCATTAAATAATGCAAATTTGTCATATGCATTATAATATTTTAGGTTTTTATACTTGTAGTTAATTGTAAGATCACATTTTAAAACAATTATTTACCTAATATTTAAAATTAGTAGTTTACTGTTTCATAGATTAGTGGACAATAAAAAGGTTACTTTAAAAATAACAATAAAAATAGATTTCAAATGTCTAATCTGTTTTCTAATTTGTTTATGTAGAAGTTTAGATATTTCGTCCTATAAAAGTTGGGATTTTTTAACAATATTCTGATAGGGTAACTCCGGGATAGCCGTCGCATCCGGTATAGATGCAGCACCCCATATATTTCTTGTAATTATCGATAGATGGTCGTCAAACGCACAGTATAGGTGCGCAGTGAGATTATTTTAACCAGTGTATATCGTGAATCCCCTTTAGATGTTTACTTGTAGAAGTACAATCCTTATTTTGACGTAAGTGCATGATTTCACTGTCCAAACTTTTAAATACGTTATGTTCAAATACTTTTAATACACTAATTACTAAATGCATGCATGATTTCGAAGTCAAAACGAAGTGTAGCATTTGTATAAAGTACTGTGTGTATGGTTACGCCATTCCCCTTAGAGATGGCAGGTAACTATGATGGCGGACGTCTGCACCGTGCAAAATGGGATACATGCCGCACTGAAATTCCGGTATACATGCCGCAGTTTCTCTTGTACGGGAAGATTAAGTGTCATTAACTTTTCCTTTTATTTTTGCACAGACTAACCATGTTAGCCGTGTTATCAAGTTTACTAAAACCAAAGAAGAAAAAGGGAAAAATAAAAAGTAAGAAGGGCAAGAAAGATGCAAGTCAAGATGATAATAATGAAAAATTGGATTACGCGTAACCCAGACGTTCTTTGCAAGGAATGTTTAGAAAACTACTCGAAAAAAGAGGAAGTGAGAGGCTTTGTTGAATCATGTGTCAAAAGTAGTTACATAAAAACTGTCCTTTTCCGACATTTTTTCTGTAGATTGTAGTCGAAAAAACAGGTCCCTTAAGCCATTCGGGACCATAGGTGCATATAAGCATAATAAGCACCTTCATAAAGAGCATACAAAATTTGTTTCTGTCACCTGTGAAAAAGGAAAGTAATATTTGCTTTCTTTAATTAGAGCATTTTCATGATTATTTAAATATAGGCAACTTCTTTTTAAAAAACTGGTGAAAACCGCATAAAATTGGTGTAAAAGCCGCCGGTCCCAAAAGGGTTAACATATAAATTATATAAACACAATTTTACTTTTTTCTTTTCCCTCTCTAATACATTGATGTTACGTTGTTGTTGAAAGAACAATTAAAATTTAATGTAAAAATATAAGTCGATATAATTTTAATTGTGGAAGTAGGCAAACAATTATTAATTTGAATCTACAAATGCATTTCATTGTACTCATTTAGTTTCATTTTGTTATTACATCGTTAATTATAGTCCAGATATGAATATTTTTTTTAAATATTTTCATTTATAAATTCATTCTGTTCTTATTACAAGCGCGGCATAACTACCGCACAAGTACGGCGTCTCAGCCTGAATGTAAGGGTGACGCGCTGCAGTGTAATATTTTAGATTTTTTTTTTTCAAATATTAATTATTTCATAATGAAGGGAACGAATATTTTTTCCAACTGGATTAAATCGTATTAAAGGCTGGAGTAGCACAGTTGAAGTTTATTCCAACAGAGCGAAAAATGTCCAGACCAGGGATCGAACCTGGATACTTGGCGTGCCGTGCCAATGCCTTACCTGTTAGGCTATCCGGACCGATACCTGGCTGACATAATTCACTCTTATTAGTTGGACATGGTTGCGAACTGCAGCGCTAGTTTCATTCATCCGAGCTATAACTATAGCATTTACATGATGAAACTATTTTAACACGGAAACTCCTGTATACCATGTAATTAGGTCATAATGAAGGGAACGAATATTTTTTCCAACTGGATTAAATCATATTAAAGGCTGGAGTAGCACAGTTGAAGTTTATTCCAACAGAGCGAAAAGTTCGCAGCCATGTCCAACTAATAAGAGTGAATTATGTTAGCCAGGTATCGGTCCGGATAGCCTAACAGGTAAGGCATTGGCACGGCACGCCAAGTATCCAGGTTCGATCCCTGGTCTGGACATTTTTCGCTCTGTTGGAATAAACTTCAACTGTGCTACTCCAGCCTTTAATATGATTTAATCCAGTTGGAAAAAATATTCGTTCCCTTCATTATGACCTAATTACATGGTATACAGGAGTTTCCGTGTTAAAATAGTTTCATCATGTAAATGCTATAGTTATAGCTCGGATGAATGAAACTAGCGCTGCAGTTCGCAGCCATGTCCAACTAATAAGAGTGAATTATGTCAGCCAGGTATCGGTCCGGATAGCCTAACAGGTAAGGCATTGGCACGGCACGCCAAGTATCCAGGTTCGATCCCTGGTCTGGATATTTTTCGCTCTGTTGGAATAAACTTCAACTGTGCTACTCCAGCCTTTAATATAATATATTAATTATTTGTTTTGAATTTTTTTGTCGCAGTACACGTGTTGTATATTTAACATTAAATAGCACGGTATGATTTCTTTTATTTTATGTCCACCATGGAACTTTATACACAAATTCAAAAAAATATGCGGCATAAATGCCGGAATTACCCTACTGTTTCATAATTTATGCATGACGCATGATTTTTCTTTCTCGTTTAAAGATCTTGGAAAATAACTCCTACAGATGCAAAGTTGCCCCGGAATCTGTGTATTAAAATTTTTAAAGTATATTTATTTAATAATACAGTTTTTTGTAATTAAAAAAAATGAACCAATCTTTAAATTAAACATCTTACCTTTCGAATATATAATTACAAAATGCAAATGCATAATTATACGTAACTACTTAATTCAATTCATATTTTTATAACTAAAATTCCTCGGCGATAATTATTTCTTATAGTTTATTTATATTATTTCTTTATTTCCTTAGTAAAAAAAAATATTTCCAAGAAATTTAATTTTTTTCGGACTGTTGCAGTTTGATAATGTAGAAGTTTTTATATATTAATTTAAAAGAAAAGTATGCTGAAGAATTAAATATCAATCACATGCATTTATTTGAATACATTAACCAACATCTGCATTAGTAGCGTTCGATATTATACATCATTTTCATGCTTATCTCTAATTTAAAAATAATTACTTATGAATCACACGATAATAATTAATCGTACCTATGTAGGACATGTGAATATCGATTTAAATAAGTTTTTTTTTTTATAATTTGCCTTAACATACCTATCTTCTAGTGTTTCCAGATCGGTGACTATTTTAATTCAGATTATTTGACTGTCACCACTTTTCTTGAATAGTATAATTCGTCTTATTTTTCCGAATTTTTAATCTAACTTTAAATAGAACGAATATTCTATTTCAAAAAAAGTGATGACAATCAACAATCTGGGGACGGAAAAGTCCCCAATCTGGCAACACTGCTATCTTCACTTAAAATGTACCTAATATTCTCCGTAAATGCTTCCCTATTTAACTGGCCATTTCTTTGCTGAAATTAATTTGGCGTTTCGCTTGCTAGAATGTTTTGAAAACTCCGTTGGTGTAAGAGTCTAAGCGCTCAAATCCTCCTTCGCAAAAAGTAATTTTCAAAAAATAGCTACCGGTAAAATTTTCTAGAAGATATTCATATGATTTAATGCTGGAATCAAAATCAAAAATCCTCCGTCTTCTACAACTTTCACCATGTTACGATTTAGTAGGCAGAATAGTAATATTAATAATAACGAGTAGAATTCAAACCCAAAGTAGATTTGTTTGATCGTAGGGGTAAAAGTCTTTCTATGGACAGGTGACATTTTGAAGGGATACCCAGTAGCAGTACTTCTCCACTCCCTGTACATGTTTATCGCATCATAGAGGAGCCATGAATTTAAGTCTTCCCGTAGCACATTCAATTGCTAAATATAATGAAATAAAAGATAAAATAGAAATAATAAAAAGTACGAACATTTTTGAATGGGTAATCCGAGAGTAAGAAAAGTTAAAGTTTAACATACATAATCATGAAAGATAAATTAAAAAATATTATGTTAAAAGTGAGTTAAAGGGGAAAAAATCTCTTTTAATTGTTGAATATTTCTCATAACATTTCCTGGTACATAGAACTGCATTGTCAAGCAGTAAAACTTGGTTTAAATACTTTTAATAAACATTTGGAATAAATTTAGTTAAATGTAGGCGTTCGCAAGAGGCAAAAGTTGTTGTTTTTTTTTTTTTTTCAAGCTGAACTCAGCTGTAAAATAAACATTAAAAAACACGGTAAAAGACAAATTAGAAATGTTAGAAAAGTGTAAGTGTTCGATGTTTATTCCGATGGTTAAAGGTTCCATAAACGTTAAACAATAATGTGAAATATTCCTATTTTAGATTCTATGCATAGTTTACTTGCAAAATTTAGCATAAATTGCCAATGTTTGGCAGCGTTAGAGATAATATATTCACTTTCCTATAAAGTTAAACTTATTTCCCATCGTTTAAAAAGTATCAACTCCCAATTTTGTTGAATTTGGCTCAGTGGATCTTTTATTAGCAGTCACTAAATATTTCACCTTTAATTATGTCCAACCTGCATAAAATGTATCAATGATTAAAACATTCAGACTGGGAAACTGTTGCCAATTTTGACATATCCAGTTTCCTATGTTCATTTGAAAAAGACAAAAATTAAATGTTGCAAAGTAGGGATGCACAACCTTTGGCCCGCGATGAGTTAAGTTGTGACCCGCGAATTCCATCAATTTATAACGGAAAAAAATCGCAATTTTTGTTCACATGTCGCAGGAAAATATCGAGAATTTTGTCATTTTGTTTCGTCAGACAGTTAAGAAATCACAAGTATCGTTGATAGGGTTAGGAAAAAACACGAAATTTTATCGATCAGCCGCAGAAAAGTCTCAAATTTCGTTAATTGGCTGCAGAAAAATCTCGAATTTTGTCAGTTTATCGTGAGAAAAAATCGTGAATTTCGTCCGTTTGCAGCAGGAAAAAATTGCAGATTTCGTTGGAATCAGGTAAAAATCGCGAATTTTGTCGATTATGTGCGAAAAATCTCAAATTTGGTTGATTGGCTGCGGAAAAATCGCGAGTTTCGTCAGTTTATCGCGAGAAAAAATCACGAATTTCATCAATTTGAAGCAGGAAAAATAACAAATTTCGTTAGAGTAAGTTAATAATCGAAAATTCCGTCGAGCGAGCACAAAAAATAACGAATTTTGTAAATCAGGTGTGGAAAAATGGCAAATTTCGATGATCGGCTGCAGAAAAATCTCAAATTTCGTTGATTGGCTGCAGAAAAGTCAATCCGTCACAAAAATATTGCAAAATTCGCCAGTCACTCATGAAAAAAAACCTAATTTTGTCAATCGCTCATGGAAAAAAACTGCAAATTTCGTAGTTAGATACCAGAACAAAAAAATCGCAAATTTCGTTAATCCGGTATGAGAAAATGAAAATTGCAAATTTGGGTCAATTTATCGCAAGTATCGCAAATTGGTTGTTTGAAAATCTTGCAACTTTTGTCAATCGGCTACGGAAAATGATCGCCAAATTCGTCAATCGGTTGTTAATAAGAAATCGCGAATTTCTTCAATCACTCGCGCTTGATTGACAAAAAGAAAAAAATTTATTTTGTTAATCGGTCATAGAAAAAAATAGCATAATTAGTAAAACATGCTCTGTTATTTCAAAAATAAGTTTCCTTTTATTTTTAAAGATGTTATTCTTCAATAGATTTTTTTTTTATAATTTTCAATAACGTTCAATTTTATAGAAATTTTGTGTTATTTTTTATCTTCAAATTTTCATTTATCAAGAAGAAACAGTCTTCATAAAGTGTTATATGGTTATTCATACATATGTGAAGAAGCCCCGGATTCCTGTGTACAAAACTTTATTTCTATTAGTTTATTTTTGTTACAAAAAATCATTATTCATCAAGAATAAAGAATTATTACCTCCTCCCCGCCTCCGCGATATAGAATTATCTCTGTGTTAGTGATGTGGCACTCGACAACCCAAAAATTTTGGGAAGTGGCTCTTCTTTTAAAAAGGTTGTGCACCCCTAGTGTAAAGCATATTACGAATGACAGATAAACACCAAGAAAAATATATCTATCACGCATAAGTTACGCCCAGAAATAGCGCTTGCAACTTCATTTCACAATTTAAAACTTAAGATATATACAGACAAACCGTAAAAAAAAAAAAAAAAAAAAAAAAAAAAAAAAATGTAAAAAAATGTAAAAAAATGTAAAAAAATGAAAAACAAAATGCGGTTGCAGTGTTGCTTGCAATCCTATGTTATTTCAGGGAAGTCTGTGATCACAATAGAGAATATTCTTCTTCATTTTATAATTAAATAGATAACTTAAGGTTCTTTTTAGCTTCGTCCGTAGAATGATCGGTGATTTTGAGATTCCATCAACAAGCGAGAAAACTACTGCCGTCACAGTTGCCGTCACCCAGCGTGCTTTTAGTGAAGCATATCTTTATAAATGGTAATTTCATTTCAATTTCACCATAGATTTCAGAATTATACGTGAATTAAGACTAAATGAACAAACAAAAACAGCAGCCAAGTAATCATCGTTATTGAAAAACGCGTGTCAATTGATCTCTGTAAAAAAAAAATAAATAAATAAAATAAAAGGACTAAAATCGGAAATTGTACTAGCAATCGAGACGCCAGTACTATTTCCGTATTTTAACATAAAATTTCCCCCGTAACTTACAGAAAACTTTCTGTTTTTCTGCAACTTACGGGGAAATTTTTCGTTAAAATACAGGAATAGTACTGGCGTCTCGATTACCAGTACAATTTCTGTATTATAACGATTATCTCGTTATATATATTTACATTCCATTCCCCCCCCCCCCCCAGACAGTTTCATTTAAAATTCTGTTTAATAACTTATTTATTTTGTGCACTATAGTCAAACAGTGCAGCCCCTAAATTAAATTCAACATTTAAAAATTAAATCGATTGTATTAACAGCCCTGCACATTTAAATTAAATTATTCTAAGTACTCATCTCTTTAATAAAATAAAATCAGTGAATCACTCTCCATTTTCACTTTCTGATTCTTTCACACATACGCTTTAACCTTGTACAAAATTCGTTACGGCTGACTGTTAGTTTCAAAAGCATTTTAACTTCGGTCATTTGCTTATTTGGGCATGAATATAACTCATCATTTAAAATCACTTTACATGCAATCTACTTATTAGAATTATCTTCGCTTCACACCCTTTTGTTCAGATGTATGGCAATTCTGCATTTTTGTGGTAAAGCGGTGCATCTTTGATCTAACATCTGGTCTAGAAAAATACAGTCTCATGCTTTTTAGTCTAACGAATTCGGTCTGTTACTATGCCCTTTCCAGATAACACTTTTTATTTTTTTACATTTAACCGCAGCTGTATCAATGTACAGATGAGTCTCCGTCTATCATGACTCAGGAATGTATGCAGCCCACAATCTGCCCCCCCCCCCCTTACACAATTAATATGGTAGAAGCCTACCGTACATTTTTGGCGAACATACCAGCCAATGTTTCTCTTAGCCCCTGTGCATGGCGCAAAAATACTTTTAGATTGGCGATTTTGTAGTCCGCCAAGCAAGAAAGTTGTAACTGTATATTCGTTATTTCCTGCTTTCTCTCTAGCCTCGTGATGACGTCTTAAAAGAGGCTCCTTATGGCTTTCCCCCTGTACCTCTTCCTTCGACCTTCATCATGGAAATAAACAAACTCTTCGTTTACCCGAATTGGAGTTTTTTTTTAATAGGACCTGGTGTTAAAAAATCTCTTGTCAACACAACAAACGGCCATCTCTTCACTAGCAAAACACTTCTTCATATGTATTTTAGACAGTTTTTTTCACGGTGTATATTAATCTCTTCGGTCCCTGGGTCCCCAAAGGGGAACCTCTGTTCTTTTCGTTATAAAAACTAAAATGTCCGATTTTTTTACATTTTCACATCACTTTCTAATAGCTGAATGATTTTTTGCGTTCAAAGCAAACGAATAAATGACAGCATCAAAACTGATTCCCCCATAAAATAAAAGTTATTTTCATCTGAGTTTGCAAAATGTCTCAAAATGCCCAAAAGACAGCATGATCAAGAAAGTGAGAAATTTCCATATTTAACTTAAATTGTTTTCAATAAAAATTTTTGGGGATTTGTAGATTATTTAATTGTTTAAAGCTCTTAAATTTGTGATCGCGTTAATTTCGGTTAATTGTTATTGAATTGATTTTTAAGGGAATTTGTAGTTTTAAATCCATACTTTTGAACCTAAATTACTAAGTGCCTAAAGGATCAATTTGAGAAAAGATATTTTTTCTGTCATTTACGATGTCATTTTGTTCGGAAAAAACCAATGAATAAGCATTTGTATTATTATTTTAGCTTCGGAACTGAACAGGTTAATCTGTACCAACTACATTGACAATTACAAGTTCATTAAATCAATGTTCATTTCACTAATACGTTTTAAATCATTTTTCTTTATTTTAAAGTAACTGAAAATTATGTAACAAGTTAAAAATAATGAGTATTAAAGTAGAAACACTGATTTTTTTATTCATAAAATGGGCATTTTAAACCCATTTCCAAACCTTAAAATACACTTAATCTTATTTTCAATGCCTCTTTTAAAATAAAGCAGAAAAAAAAATATGATACGGGTCATCCATAATCGAAGTCTAAATTTAATGTAGTTTAAAATAATACACAGAGAATCAAGCAGATTTTTTTTTTGTTCGCGCTACAACTACAAGAATTAATGCTAAATTGTATCTAGTGCTATTGAATCTATTGAATTTAAACAAATTTATAATTACATATTTCAAAATTTTGCTAACTTACATTTTCATAAAATCTTAATACATATGAGATTTCCAAATGATAAATAAAGTATATGAAATATTTCTTTGCATTTTTATAACCCTGTCAACTTGAAACTTTAAGTATCACGACAAAAACAAAATTACAAATTAAGAATTGTAAAATGTTGTTTAAAATATCTCGATATGTTTTGAAATTGATAGCAAATCTATGCAATTTGTTCTCTTGTTCTTTTCATTATAAAGTATTCTACTTGTAGTTGGCTTGTCACCAAACTACTCTAGAATTAAAGTTTTTAACAAGTTCAGTTAAAATTACTGAGTTATTATGAGATGGGATTTCATGAATGTTTCCGTTTTATTTAAATATAAATTTCTACAATATAACGTCACAGTTCAACCGAACTTTTAACACACTAGAATAGCTAGGGAATAAACAAAGATTCTGTACCTAGTAATTGGAACTTAGTTAGAAATTAGAAGTTTAAGTATTTTGGAAACATTAAAGAATTGACAGAAAAATGAAAAGTTATACAATTAGTTACGCATTAAGTGGTTTATGTAGGAAAAGAAGCTATGAATATTTTTGCATTTGAAACACTATAATGAATTATATTATATCATTTAGAATACTTGAGTTTATTATGTATTTCTATATGTGTTATAAGGTGAAACGTCCCAAATATTAAAGTATGCTTTGAAAAAGTTTTATCATGTATCAATTAGTCTGTAAAATAAGTTTTAAGACCTAAAGAGAAACTATGTAGCGAGTAAAATTATACTGGGACAATAAATGGCAATGCCGAAAATTTACCAAAAGTCCAAAAATAAAAATTTATATGGATAGTCGTAAATACACTTTGATAAATATAGAATAATTCTGTGAGTAACTTGAGTTTGACTGCTAAATTCGTGATTTGTCCAATTCTCTTCAGATTTCTTTATAAATGAAATATTTTCCTGATGTGCAAAAAAGAGTTATGAAAACATAATATAGCCTCTTCTTAATTATCCACAATTCAAAGGTGTTCCTTTATCGTCAGAAACTTCATAAACCAATAAATTTCTGATATCCAAAGAAGCATTTTTAAAGCAAATATAGCTTTTGTTCGATATGTTTTTTGGAAACATTTCTGAACAGTTTTTATAGTGTATTGATTGGTTTTCTCAATCTGGTATCAACACAAAATATCGGCCTTTTACATGCTATGAATTCGTAAAAAAACATTTTTAGTTGCGTAACAGAATCCATACATGCAAAAACAAGTTCATTTCAGGAAAGATTGAGTTCAGGGAAGTCTGAATGTATATATTTTATTAATATATGGAAATTATACCAGAGAGAAATATTCGCCTAGCATACAATATTTCAAATGAAAATCAAATTTCAAAGTAATTGCTTAAGAGGCGAAAAGGCGAACAAAGTGAAAAAGATTCCATGCCGGGACTCGAACTCTGGCCATCAGTATAGCGCACTGACGTTCTACCGACTAAACCACATGGAAAGATACCTAGCATGGAAAATTTCTTATTATTATGTTTTGGCAAGGTTACAAACGCAGCACAAGATGAAATGAAAATCAAACTTCAAAGTAATTGCTGAAGAGGCGAAAAGTTTTAACTATTACTTTGAAATTTGATTTTCATTTGAAATATTGTATGCAATGCGAATGTTTCTCTCCGGAATAATTTCCATGTATTAATATAGTTTCTATCGATGCTGGGTTTAATTCTGTTCTGTGTTCTCCCCATGTAGGTGGTTCACGGAAATATATTCCATCTTGTGCTGCATTTTTTAGCCTTGCCAATATATAATAGCGAGAAATTTCCCAGGCTGGGCATCGTTCCATGTGGTTTAGTCGGTAGAACGTCAGTGCGCTATACTGATGTCCCGGGTTCGAGTCCCGGCATGGCAGTTAGCACGTTTATACATACTTAGCACGTTTATATTTTATTGAATAAATACAAGAATACTTTAGTGTATTTTTTTTTTTTTTTTTAGTATTTTTGCAGCTAATTTTGAAGCATTTTAAAGTGATTTTACCAACAAATTTGAGGAAACAAAAATTCAGGCATAAATGGGTCAGGCAATAAGGCATCTAGAAATGAATAAATTCACTTTAAAATGCATATATTTTTCAAAAAAGTTTGAAATTACGACCGTATTTCGAATAAATAATGCATTCGTCAAAAAAAATCAAATAAACATTTTAATTTAACCACTTTCGAGTTACCCACGACTCCCAAAAGCGGTATTTACTTTAGAAACATCAGAAATCTACATACTATTTTTAAGACTCAAAAAACCTTTTATAAAAACAATGTTTTTATTTTTTTTCTGCATCTGATTTTCGGAATCGTAATAGTTTTTATAGTGCATTTATGAGTTTTCTGAAATCGGAATATTGGTTTTTAGTAGTCCTCGCGATTATACGTATAAAACGTATTATACCGATTCGGATTTTGGATAGATGCAATATGTTACGAATTGAATATTTCCAACTGACTGAAAAAATGCCCCGGCTGAGAATCGAACCCAGATCCTTGGCTTACAAGGCCAATGCTTTACCGTTTAAGCTAACTGGGCCAACAACCAGCCAGCATATTTCGCTCAGATAACCTTATTGGTAGAACATCTGGTCTGTCATGTAGACAGCTCAACAGAATAAACCGCAGATAAAGGAACTCCAAATAAACTATGTATACGTAGATGAAATATAATTTTAACACAATCAAACTGATTGCTAAAGTTATCATACGAATTTAGTATTTCCAACTGAGCGAAAAAATCAGCGAAATATGCTGGCTGGTTGTTCGCCCAGTTAGCTTAAACGGTAAAGCATTGGCCTTGTAAGCAAAGGACCTGGGTTCGATTCCCAGCCTGGGCGTTTTTTCGCTCAGTTGGAAATATTCAATTCGTATGATAACTTTAACAATCAGTTTGATTGTGTTAAAATTTTCGGTATAATATGGTAAAAGCGGTTCTCTAGATATACGTTTTCGTATTATACGTATAATCGCGAGCACTAATTTTTAGGATGCTATCAAATCTTAATTAAAATTTTTATGCTGCGTAACTGAATTTGTACATGTAAGAGTAACAAAAGAATATTAATTTTAATGTTAGTGTTGTTATTTTAAAATATTTGTCTGTAAAATATGTTTCTAGAACATGAAAATGCGTACTTGAGAATTAATAGCATCCTGAAAACCAAGGTTCGAAATGGAAAAATCCACGAACCGGAACGCTATTTCAAAATTATTGTTGACTAAAAATTTTCTTTGAAAGTATAGACGAATTTATGTATAACCATAAAAAAATTAAAAATGCATTCAAACTTCTAAATAATAATTTTAAAAAAATAACAATATGTTTTAATAATTGCACGAACCAGACCGTTAATTATCATAATTTCACGAACCGGAACAATGTTTGTCAGATTTTCACGAACCGGAATATTGTTCCGGTTTGCTCCGATACATTTCAAGCCCCGCTAAAAACCGATATTTTGGTATGTGTGTTGGTTGTGTGTGTTTGATTAATATGCTTTAAAAATTACTCGGGAATTTTTCCAAAATCAGTAGCAGCAAAATAAACTTTTGTTTTATAAATGCTAATTTAAATTTCGAAAATATAGTGGTTTCTGCGATATCAAAAAATAAAGAACGCTTTTTGGAGTCATGGACAACTCGAAGGATGCTATTGCATATTTTTCGTTCGTGATTTATTCTATTTTCTTCGGTTAAAAAATGTTTGCTTTTGTTGTTTCACAATCTAATAATTACATTTTTGCAGTATCTATAAACGATTTTAAAAAGGTTGATATAATCATAGTTCTATAATTTTTGCAAACATAAATGCAGTTAAAAACACAAAAAATTTTGTTCTACATCTTTATTTAAAAACCTTTGGCAAGCATGTATTTTTTGTATAAATACGTAGTATCAGAAAATATTGCATTCGTAACAATATTTCCAGATGAATATTACAAGCTCACAGTTAAAATTAAGAAAGAAAATTAATTCACTAACTAAAATATTTTCTGGAATATTAAAACAAGCAGTTATGAAACTTATGTACTAATCCCGCGAAGAAAATTCCTGTTTAGATAAACAATGATTTTGTGAAAATGAAATTCTCATTCACAGAAGAAAGTTTGTGATTCAAATTAATCCCATCTGATGAAGAAAATTCCTGATTGGATATGTTTTTGCGAAAATGAAATTATCATTCACAAAAGAAAATGTTGACTGAAATAAATCCCATCTGATGAAGAAAATATCATGAAGAGATAAATTTTATAAAATCATCTTTGTTGAATAATATTTATTCAGTAAAGAGTATAGCTAATCTAGCGGAGACTGGGGTGATCAATTTTTTTACAAAAAGATCTTTTATTTTTTTAAATATTGAACTTAAAATAAAATTTCATATATCATTTTATATGTTATACAATGAGTTAATCAAAATAAAATTGTGACGTAAGTGGAATATATAATAAAGCCAAAAAATGATCGATTTTAATCATGAGTAAATAATGGGTTAAGGGTAACCACATATGGGAGGTTTGACTCACTTCATTTTACAATAAAATATTTGATAAAGGAAATAAAATCAGTTAAAATATAGAATAACTTTATGATACATAGTTATATTATTATTTAAAAATATTGGTGATGTTTAAGTAAACCTGCTTAGTCGAAATGGCAAGGTACAATAGGAAAATTCCCTTTCAAAAACCCGCTTTTTGTGACACTAGACTTAGCAACAGTAGTTGCCACATAATTTGGCTTCATCTCGCTGTGATCGTGTTTGTCAAATTCGCCTAAATACCTTCCTCGGTTTTTTTTTTATATTAATGCTATGTTCTTTTGCAGCGGTATAAAGACTTAATTTATCACTTTCAGGTCCGTACATATAATATAAAGATATTTAAAATGCATAAGAATACATTAAAATTCATTAGAAAAACTCAGAACTTTATAAGCGAGGGCAAGGCCGTCATCAATAGGATTTAAATTTTGCTATTATTTTCTTTGCGCTTATTCGAGAACTGTCCAGAAGAAAACATTGTCATTTAAAGGTTTTACGTCAGATGAGATGCCAGATAAAGTTATTCAAATTTTCAACAAAACGAGCTTCCATCTATTATGCAGCAAATCTCTCCATACTCCATGGATATCGTATGATAGTGCATCGTTATAAACTGTACCTTTATTAGCAATTATTTCAATCAATTCTCTTATAATGACTTTATATTATGGCTTCCTATTATTTATACTATTTCTTTTCCCCCCCTCAAGCTATCATAAGAGAATCAATTGAAATAATTGCTAACAAATATACAGCTTGTTATAATGATGCTCTATCATACGATATCCATTGAGTATGGAGAGATTTACTGCATAATAGATAAGAGATCGTTTTGTTGAAAATTTAAATAATTTTTTCTGGCATCTCATCTGAGGTACAATCTTTAAATTACAATGTTTTCTCCTGGACAATTCTCAAAGGAACGCAAAGAAAATAATAACAACATTTAAATCCCACTGATGACGGCCTTGTCAGGGCTGAAAACGTTCTGTGTTGTTCTAATGTATTTTAACCTCTTGAGACCCAAGCTCGCATTTTTCGTGCAAATTTTACCATTTTTAGGATTAAGGCCCTTTATGGGGCTAGAAAACTTTATATATATTCATTTATTTTTAAAACTAAAAAAATATATAGAGTTTTGGCATGTCCAATATAATGGACATTGGGTCTTAGTCCTATAAAAACCATATTATTGAATTAAATGACTCTGAATGAAAAATTCTTAATTGCAAAATTTTCTTTCATTATAAATGTGTTTTTATCGTTCATTTTTCACCTTTAAATGTTGCACAATTATAGTTTTTTTCATTATCAAAGAGAAAAAAAGTACTTATGGATGAGATTTATTTGAAAAGAATAAATTAGTTTAGTGATTTTTAAATAGTTTTTTTAAAAGGAACAAAAAAAAAATCTATCACATCAATAAAAGTTTTTTCTAAAAGTAAATTAAAAAGAAATAAAACGCAGTTTATTTATAATTTTAAGTTCTTATCTTCAGTTACATTTTCTTTCATTATAAATATTCTTTCGTCGTCCATACATCACCTGTAAATATTGCATATTTTTTTCATTATCAAAGAGAAAAAGTATTTTTGGATGAAATTTATTTGAAAAGTATAAATCAATTTAGTGACTTTTTAAATAGTTTTTTTAAAAAGGAATTTAAAAATATATCACATCAATAAAAGTTTTTAAAAAATTATAAAGTTAGTGGCACGGTTATCACAATTGACATTTGGATGACAAAAGGAATTAAAAAGAAATAAAATGCAGTTCATTTATACTCTTAAATTATTATCTTCAGTTATATTTTCTTTAAATTTTTATTTCTGTTTAATTTTGATTAAATTAATTAATTTATTTATAAACGATTTACAAACAGTAAAATAATATAAAACGCTTGCATTTATTTTTTGTAGTTAAACGAATATGCAAATACAAGTTGCATTTCATGCTTATTTATTTTAATGGCTTACTTATTTTATTTTATACTTATCAAGTAAGATGAGATCGCTTCATAGGCTTCAAAAACCAGATTTTTAGCGCCAAGTTCCTATTTCTTTCAGTACAAACTTTGCTGACATCAGAAGTGTGTTTTGACCGTTTATACGTCACTTCCAAATATCACATAAATTCAATTTTTACATCATCAAATAGAAAAAGTGTATTTTAACTAAGAAACATGTTAATCAGTTTAGTAATAATAATAAAAAATTAATAACATTTTGTTTGTTTTTAACTCTACTCAACACCAGTAATTTGTTTGTTAGAATAATGATAATAAATAGTGGCACAGCTACCACAATTGGCAAGTAATTGCCAAGAAGAAATTTAAAAGAAATCAAAATGAGTTTATTTAGAATCTTTGAAAATTATATTTAATTGTAGTTTCTTACAGTTTTTTTGCTAATTAAATATAATTAAATTTATTAATTAAATTATAAATAGTATACTAACGGAAAAATAATACCAAAAATAGTTATGAATAAGAATAAAACATAATAAAGGATTAATTATCTATATTTACCAAATGCTGCACAAAATATATATATATATATATATTTCATTGAAATCCAAAATTTAACAATGTACTGATTCAGAACAAGAATTTTATCAGTAAAATTATACATTTTTAGGATAATATTTAAATATTTTTTAATTTATTTAAGGATATATATTATCTACTTCGGTATCTATTTTTTGTTTCAATACTGTGTTGATTTTTAAGTAAAAACTAATGACTCTCTTCAGTATACAAAAAGAGTCTAATATGAATAAAAAGTCCTTCCGGCCAGTGCCGGGAGGAAGAGGTAGCTTTCATATTCCTTATTTTAAAAAAGCCAACCTATATCATTCAAACACACGAAGCTCAATTTAGTGGAAACCGAATATAGGAGATTCAATATTAATTTTCATCAATATAATGAGTGAGAATTTCGCGAAATTAGTCAGCTTTATCCAAGCTGCTTTTATTTAAAGTAACTTATATTTGGCTGCCAAATTCGGCGATTTCTTAAAGTGCCTGCCATTTTAAGATAACATGGTGGATGAGGCTAACCAGTGAACTTTGTTGAGACCTTAGTAATTGCTGTGCACATGCCCACTCATATCGGAATCGGTTGACATATACGAGTGCTGTCGCATGCAAAAAAAAAAAAAAAAAAAAAAGATTTTTCAAAATGTCACCCACAATAGAAATTGAAATTGCTATATCTGAACCATTTTTTAAGGTAAAGACAAACAAAAAATGCTCCTGAATCCTTATATCAAGGTCAAATACTTAAGAAAGAAACCTTTTTCAATTTCTAATTTTTTTGCACCTCACTTTAAATATATATATTTTTTTAATTTAATGGCCGCCATTTTGAAACAAGATGGCTAATGAATCTGCCCAGCGAACTTGGTCGAGGTATTGATGTATACTATCCACATGCCTTCTTACATCGAAATAGGCGAATACGTGTGGTATCGCGTGACAAATACAAGATCGTTTCAAAATGTTAGCCATGCTAGAAATTCAAAGTGCTATAATTCAACCATTTTTTGAGATATAAACAAAATAACAAATTTTCAGAAACAGAAACTGCTCCGGAATATTTGTATCAAGGCCAAAAACAAAAAAAAAAAACCCTTTTCATTTTCCAATTTTTTAATACCTCATTTAAAATTTTAAATTTAATTTTTTTTAATGGCAACCCTTTTGAAACAAGATGGCGAATGAAGCTGGCCACCGAACTCGGTCGAGACATTGGTACGTACTATTTACAGACCAAGTTACATCCAAATCGGTTAATAAATACGCCTGTTATCGCGTGACAAATATCAGGTCGTTTTAAAATGTCAGCCACAATAGAAATTCAAAATGCTATTACTCAGCCATTTTTTTAGATATAGACGAAACAAAAACTGTTCCGGAATCTTTGTATTAAGGTCAAACACATACGAAAAAAATCTTTTTCATTTTCCAATTTTTTGGTATCTCATTTTAATTTTTTTATTTTTTAAATTATTTTAAATGGCCGCCATTTTGAAACAAGATGGCGGATGAAGCTGGCCAGAGAAAGAAAAGAATAGAATAAGATGAAAATATTTTTTCAATTTTCAATTTTTTGGTACCACATTTCAAATTTAACTTTTTGTTAAAAATTTAAATGGTCGCCATTTTTAAACAAGATGGCGGATGAAGCTCGCCAACGAACCCGGTCGAGACATTGGTATGTACTATGTATAAACGAAAATACATCCATATCGGTTCATAAATACGCCTTTTACCGCGTGACAAAATTCAGGACGTTTCAAAATGTCAGCAACGCTAGAAATTCAAAATGAATAATATGCAACTCAGCCATTTTTTAAGATATAGACGAAACAAAAACTGCTCCGAAATCTTTGTATAAAGGTCAAATAGAAAAAAATATTTCAAATTTTTTATTTTTTTTAAATTTTTAAATGGCTGCCATTTTGAAACAAAATGGCGGATGAAGCTGGCCAACGAACTCGATCGAGACATTGGTATGTACTATGTACACACCGAATTACATTGAAATCGGTTCATAAATACGCCTTTTATCGTGTGACAAAATTCAGGAAGTTTCAAAATGTCAGCCACGCTAGAAATTCAAAATGCTATAACTCAGTCATTTTTTAAGATATAGACGAAACAAAAACTGCTCCGGAATCTTTGTATAAAGGTCAAATACATAAGAAAAAAATATTTTTCCATTTTTTTTTATTTTCTGTACCCTATTTGAAATTTAAAATTTTTTAAAAAATTTTAAATGGCCGCCATTTTGAAACAAAACGGCGGATGAAGCTGGCCAACGAACTCTGTCGAGGCATTGGTATGTACTATGTACACACCGAATTACATCGAAATCGGTTCATAATTACGAGAGTTACAGTGTGACATATATCAGATATATATATATATCAATTTTGAACGGAGGGTGGTTTCGGGGTCTGGGGGTCATGATCGATGAAAATATACCAAATTGTTTTTTAAATCGCGTTCCTCCGAACGGCTGCAATAGGTAGCTTTTTGTAATGAAAGCTACCTAAAACAACTGATGAAGACCCAACGTCCAATAGAATGGACATTTAAAAAAAAAAGCTGTTTATTCGCTAAAATATACATTAGATTACTTTAACTGCGATGTCATTTCATTCATATAACATTTAACATTAGATGTATCTAAGATTAATATCAAAATACCTTTAAAAAATATAACAAATTAGCGTTAAAACTGTCTGCTTACCTTCAACAGTCTTTCTTACGTTGCCTGCCACTTTTAAATGATTAAAATACACATTTAGTTGCAATTTTTTTATTATTTCGGCGTACAGATAGCAGCACCAGGCTCTCTAGTATAATGGACAGAAAGTATTTACGAGTTCCAACTGAAATTAAGCATTTTATATAAAAAATCAAAATGTCCAACACAATAGACGGGGTCTCAGGAGGTTAAGATATTTTTAATATAATTTAAATATCTTTATATTATATGTATACACCTGAAAGCAATATTTGTACAATTATTTGTGCTTTTATGTGTATTTTAATTATTTAACTCAAGGTGAATATAGCACTAGAATTTTAACTTAACTTATCATTAACAATTCTTAAGACTGCTGCTTTCATCCTTTCTAGCATTTTCCATTCATTCTATTTACCTATACTGTAGGTAATATTTAAATGAAAGAAATGGTCCTCTCAACTTTCCCATTTATGTTTCATCAAATTTGTTCTTTCTTCTATAGTATTTTTTCACATCTTCCTTTAATCAATCTTAAATGTTTCTTTTCTATCACCCCATTTTACAAAACTGAACACAATAAATTTACATTATTTTACAAATATAACCATTAACCCTTCATTATATACAGTATATAATTAAAAAAACTTCCAAAAACAATCATTAAGGAAGCTTTGACCATCTAGTCAATCCTCTCTCACATTGATTGCCACAAGCCTCCCACACATAACCTTTTTGTAAATAATAGCACATAGTCATTAAGCCTAATTTACTGCACAAACTTTATGCTTGGAATGAAAGCTCAATATTTCTACATTATTAAAAACCTACTTACTTAAATTTCTACGCTATATTTTATATGAGAAAATCTTACAAAATATTTCGAAAAAATCACATCATTTAAGTTAAAAACTCTTCAAAATTGATTTTTCCCCATCTCTTTCAATTATCTGCATGAAATAAAGACTGATGCTTGAGCATTCTAGTAGCTTAGGTTGCCACCTATTCGTAAAACTCTGATATTTTTTAAATGTGAAAAGCGGAGGATGGATCAAGCCTCCTCTATGGTCAATCCTCCCCAGTCTCCCCTACTCGTATATTAAGTTATTCAAGAAATATTTGCATTTACATACATTCCTTAATTCACAGAAATATTTCTACTTATATTAACACAAAAAAATTCAGAAATATTAATTAAATTAACTTTTCAGAGTAGGCAACCGTATAAGTCTGAGTTGATACTTGTTGACAGATTTTCCTCTAAAAAAAAGGAAGATTTTTTATTGGCACTAATTTGCTTTAATTTAATGTCACATCCGCCATTTTTCATATACTGTTAAACTATGTTGAATGTTACAGCAATTTTTTGACAAAAAAAAATTTATATATATGTCCCTGTGAAACTGTCGGACTCATTTTCGGGCTTAATTTTACACGTAATTTTATACGAGCATGACATTTGTTTGCATGATTCTTAAAATGATTTGAAATCGATGTGTGTTTTTTATGTGTTTTGTGATTTACGTCTTGAATTTTAAGCGAGCGTTGTCTCATAGCGATCTTTATTGGTTTGTCCGCGTTCGTAAATGCGGTGCAAAACGCTAACTTTGGCAACTTTTCTTGAAACATTTCCTGTCTTTGTCAAAAACTTTAAAAAATCGATTTCATATTTTTACCTGCGAATCTCATGCGTTTACGAATGAAAATTAATTCAAGAATGTATAAGAAAATAGCTATCTTGGGTTTGAGTGTATGTGGTTTTAATATAATGCAACATCTCCGAGATTTTGGTCGTTCTGATTAGAAACTTTTTTTTCTGTTTCATACGAATGTCGTGTTCGTGATAAAAATACTTTTTGTTAGTGAACATTTTGTAGCAAACTAAAAACGTAAACTGGGAAACATTTTCGAAATTATCAACAGTTAAATATGTAGACTAAATGAAATAACCCTACGAAAATAGTTTGTTTAAACGCACGATATACAATTAGTCTGAAAAACATACATCAATCGGGAAATTCTTACATTCTGGTTAAACTTGTTTAAACGTATAATATACAATTAGGCTGAAAAACTTACGTTATTCGAGAAATACGTACATTCTGGTTAGGCTAGTTTATACCTTTATTACAAACTAGCCATAGCTAAATTTTATTTTGTGCCATTGCAATATAACAAAGAACGTGATGTGTAAGTGAATTTGCGTGAATGTAATCTGAAAGAGTGGTTACTTTTAATGGGGGGAAAAAGCACAACCTATCGTAGCCCATATATGGTGTTTAAAGCCAAAATTGTTGAAAATTGCGAATATTTCTATCAGAATTAAAATATTTTTCTTTGGAAAATAGATAATATAGTACAAATATTTTTAAAAATATATTCTTTATTTTAAAGAATATTTTCATGTACAAAAAACTCCTTTGACAATAAGTTTGGTCATTAGATCAAGTAGCTGGTATTGTTTATTTATCAAATCTTTCTCTTCATCTGCAATTAAGTGAAAACTAACACAACAAAGAACAGATAAATTGGTTGGTTTCTAGTGCCAAGTACAAACCAATTTAAAGAAACTCCCATTTGTGGAATTGGAAAACCAGTTTTTATTAACTTTAGTGTATTACTTGAAATAATTGCTTGCTCTCAAAAACAGGTGTTTCCATATCCTTGCAAACTTATTAAAGTACATTTTTTATCGCGTCATAGATAGCTATACACAATATTTTAAAAAGCTCCACTCTCTGAAAATAACAGTAGAAAATAATACACCTTTAATGGCACTTTTAATACTGCTTACACTTACAATAAAGCTCTTATTATTGCACTTACAATAAAGCAGTTTTAATCTATAACTCCTATGAAAGAATGTTAAAGATTGCATGAATACTGTTTATGCGAATAACGACATAATGTAAATATTTCCTCCCTATGTTATTTTAAAGCATCTTTTCTAAATTAGTGAATAGTCTACTAACACACATTTCTTTTTAATAATTATACGCATATTTTTTTCATATTATATATATCGTATTCACATATTATTTTATCATTTTTTTCCTTATATTTTCAAAGAAAGTTGTACCCGGAGTAAATGTAATGCAACAACATGCTTTAAAATTGAGTATTGGGCTGTACTTATTTGTAGTCTGCTACACTGTTAAACATTTGCAGCAAACTAGATAACTGTTACTTGACATTATTATTAATCGTATCTGACTATATTATTTAACATATTATGGTCAGAATAAAGTTAAATTACAGTTGTAGAACTGTTTTCTATATAAAAAAAAAAGTCGAATGACTGAGTTGTTTGATACAAATTTTTAACAATGTATTTACAGTGAATATTGTAGTAAATGTGTAAATTAAGTGTATAAACGGAAAATATCCAGGAAGAAAAATTAAATGCAACATGAATAACAACGTATACATGATATAATAATAATGATGATGTAAAATATATGATGCATAATGAAATATAAAAAATGTATGATATGAATTTTTTCTAGCTGGAAATGGGCACACAGTGAAATTAATACATGTTTTAATATTGCAAATAACACTGAGTTATAATTATGTTTATGTAATATAATGCCTTAATATCTAAAAGCACTATAACTACTTTTAACTCTTAAATGCATAGTGACGCATATCTGCATCACTTTTTATTTAACTTTAGGCAACCACTATATTTATATAGAAATATTAATGCTGTAAAAATTACAAAAATATGTTGCTGAGTAAAGTTAAAAATCTATCTTAAAATTTTTGGAGTCTAATCCCTAACATAACAATAGACAACACAATTATAAAAGAGTAATTCATGCATTTAAGGGTTGAGTTTTACAAAATAAAAATTTATATAAAATAAGGTATTTATATTCATACTTATTAGAATATTTACTAATTTGCAATATATTAGTTATGACAATTTTTACTTGTATTGCAGATGTGCAGCATAAGAAAAAGTTCGCGTATCATACGAAAGGTAATATCTCTGATTTTTTTTTTTTATTATTATTATTTTTCCTGTGTAATAAACCTTTCTGAGCATCATATATAATTTTTACGAAGCAAAAAAAAAAAAAAAAATTATGCATGTATGGGTTAAATTACTAATGAATTTGTTTGTTTAGTTTAATTTAAAACTCCTTTGTCAGGCGCTAATACATTTTGTAGTGCTTGACAATAACTACAAAGCAGTTTACATTGCTTAAGTACTTGAGATTACATTAAAAAGAAATTTTAAACGTTTAAATGAACGCTTTCCGGTCTTGAATCTTTAATCACAATTAATTACAGTTCCTACCACTTCCTAAACAATTACTTTTTTTTTTTTTTTGTTACTCTTCTGTGAATGTATTTGTAAAAATCTATTCATTTATTTACTTTCATTTTATCGATAAATTTTGTGTTTTTATTTTTAAATAACTTATGTAATCGAAGGCCGGAAAATTGCAATGATACAAACAGAATTTATCTTGTATTTTTTCTTAGCGTTAATTTAAGAATATTGAACGTTCCGTTTGTTCCTGTTGAGAAATGGAGTGCTGAAAAAATTAAGAAGTTACATATTTTCTTTAAAAGATTTGTGAATCAAAATACTTTTTTACTCTTCTCTAACTATTATGTAAATCAATAATAAAAATACGATATATAGTCCAGTCAAATTGTCAGAAAATAGGGCCGATAGATGCAAAAATTCTGCTAGAAGATTTTATGTTTTTAAAGTGTTTATGGGGATGCTACTAACAGGAATTAATTGTTTTCCAACAAAATATCTCGAGGCTAAACTTTTTGGAGTCAAAAAACCGCGAAATGTTCGGACTTTTTTCAGTTTTTTGCCTATAACTTGAAAATTATAAAATTTTTGTGTTCAATACTTAATTACGAAAAGAAAGAAAATTAAATTCTCTACAAATTTCATGCCAAAAACGTTTTTCTATACCTAATACTAAGCGCGCTACGTCTTTTTGAAAACAACATTTTTTTTCAACTTCCCAGAAAGTGACTTATTTTTCGCCTTCCATCCCAAAAAAATTTCTTTTCATCACTAACTGGAAATGAATTGTACCTATTGACGAGAAAGGAGTGGCGAGATAATTAAGAAGGGAAATTTTCAAGAAGGGTGGGTAGAAGGTAGGGTTGTCAAATTGTACGTTTTTCTCGTAAGTAGTACGATTTTTAGTGCTTTTTAGGTATTAGATGTACGTTTAAATGTGTCCGTATGACGATTTCTTCCGTTTTTCTACCACATCTTACTTTTGATAGTTTAAAAATAAATCTTTTCTAGTTTGCTTTAAAATTTCACCTTTTGCCGAAAATAAGTGACCGCCGCGGCGAGCGGCCCATCTTCGTCCGCAGCCCTTTATTCTTCCACTTATTCCGACTCTTTTGCGGAAGCAAGTTTCATAGGTCCCCAGCCACGTCCCGTGTAAGAGACTCTCTAGCAAAAGCGAGATTGAAAAAAAAAATCAAAAATTGAAACCGGACAAATTTAAAAGGGAAATTACACAAATTAAAGACACCGAAAAAATAAATCTTTTCTAGTTTGCTTTAAAATTTCACCTTTTGCCGAAAATAAGTGACCGCCGCGGCGAGCGGCCCATCTTCGTCCGCAGCCCTTTATTCTTCCACTTATTCCGACTCTTTTGCGGAAGCAAGTTTCATAGGTCCCCAGCCACGTCCCGAGTAAGAGACTCTCTAGCAAAAGCGAGATTGAAAAAAAAATCAAAAATTGAAATCGGACAAATTTAAAAGGGAAATTACACAAATTAAAGACACCGAAAAGCAGGAAGGGAGGGCTCGGGGCGATAAAGCTACCGAAAGACTCCTGCTGCTTCTAGCTTATTATTAGTATTACACATGCGCAACAAATGTAAAAACGGCTTGTTTCAGATCGGTAATACAAAAATCTTGGGAAAGTTGTGTAATATTAACGGCGCATTTGCGGTAACATTAGATCATGTGAACTTGACCTTATTATAGATTATAAATATACACATTATAAAATTTTTAATTTAGTATAACTGTATCTTATGTTTAGATATTTTATTTGATGTATTACAACCCTTTATGCTTAACCCCTAATCGTCGAGCCCAGAGCAATTTCTCTGTGAATTCATCGGGCGCGACGATCACAGGGTTAAATAAAAATATTTATTTTTGTAGGGTGTCCATTGCTAAACTGATCATGATCATCATTGAATTGTAGGATGACCTGATGACCTGATTTATCTTTATTCTTACAAATCAATTAATTTTTCATTCATAATGGGATATGACTGCAAAATTAGTTAAAAAATGTGAACAGAATAACGTAATACAAATATAGTCAGATTATAAGGATTAAATCGATTAATTAATAGAAACCATTTTAAAAAAATCGTTAACGAAAACATTACTGACATATTCAACATATTAGATGTAAAATTCCAACTGGGCGAAAAAATGTCCGACCAGGATTCTAACCAGGGATCTCCTGGCTGAAGCTGCCAGTGTTCTACCATCTGAGCTATCCCGGACGAATCTGGTGGAACTTTTTCACCCAGCTAACCTTAAAGATCACAGCATTTGGTCTGAAACCTGGTTCAGCTCAACAGAATAAATCGCAGGTAATGGAACTCCAGAAATAGCTGGATGCGTAATTACACTAGATTAATTTTAACACAATTATTCTAATTGATAAATAAATCATATTATATGTAATTTATTTACCAATTAGAATAATTGTGCTAAAATTAATTAGTATATTCAACATAGTTTAGCATAGTATGAAAAAGGACGATAGCACAATAAAGCAAAAATTAGTGTCAATCAAAATCTTCCGTCACGACAAATTTCTAGCCAAAGAAAGAAACAGGAATCGCTTCATTTCACTTCTTAAAACAGAGTTTCAAAATAACAGAATTCAAGCTGACTTGGCAGAAGAAGACGCTGATGTCATGATTGTTACCTCAGCCATTTCAAGAGCCGAATAATTTTGAAAGTGTAGTATTGTTGGAGAAGACATTGGTTTTCTCGTGATCATGACAAGCTTGGGATATCAACACAAAAATCTTTTTTACCAAAATCCAGGCAGAGGTAACATAGAAACCAAGTTGTTTTCAACCATGTCATACAAATACAATTACAACAATGTTCTTTTCACTCATGCAATCAGAGGATGCGATACAACATATGTTCTTTTTGGGCAAAGAAAGTCAAAGTTTTGTAATACTTTGAAAAAACATGATCAGCTTAAGGAAATAAGCCTGTGTGTGCAATAAACCAGTGTCAACCCGTCAAGAAATCATCAAGGCTGAAGAAAAATTCAATACTACACTATACAGCGGATGCATAGACACCTCGCAGACATTGAACACCTTGATGTTCCGGTTATTTGCTAAATATGCCACTAAAAGCAAACTTCATCTTGCAAGGCTACTACAAACGCAAGATTTTGAGCAGCATCATTTTATCCGATGTTATTATCAGATACAAGCTTGGCTAGGAAACAAAATCCCCCTGAAAATTGGGATTGGGTTTTCAGGTCTGACGGCCTCTTTCAGCCAGTTTAAATGTGCCAAAACCTAGCACCTGAATCCATGCTGCATATTGTCTCATGTACCTGTGCAAAAGGGTGCAGCAAGGCACGTTCTTGCCAAAAATCAGGACTCAAATATTCAGCAATTTGCAAAAACTGTAAAGGGGTCAACAGCGAAAATATGAGCGATATTATTTACCCAGAAAAAGAAGATGATGAAGCTGATGCCTCGGAAACCATTGACCAAACCAATAACGACGATGACTTTGACAACCAGGTTGATGATGCCGCAATAAGCTCAAAGAAGATCAAATCTGCTGAAAAACAAGCAAACTGCTCGTTTTCTCCTCAAACTGAGATTGACGGACCAAACCCATCAACCCGCAAGCACTACATACAGAAGTTACTAAATACATTAAAAATCTTACCGTAACTCTTACTTACATTCATGTAAATACCTACTATTAATGTTCTCCACTTAAGTTCTAAATACAAAAAAAAAAAAAAAAAAAAAAAAAAAAAAAAAAAAAAAAACCTATGTAGTAATTTTTTTACAATGTTTCTGTTGTAATTAACCGTTATTGTTGTCATGCAAAAACTGTAATATAAGCAAGTTACATTAAAGAGGATAAAATGAATAAAAAATGATGTCAAATGTTGGTTTTGAGATTTTCCGCAAAGTTAGAAAAAAAGTGTATTTTTCAGAAAGCCGTAGCACGCTTAGTAATGGGTTTAGAAAAACATTTTTATTAAGAAATTTGTAGAGAATTTAATGCTCTTTTTTCGTAATTAAGTATGGTACACAAAAATTTTATAATTTTCAAGTTATAGGCAAAAAACTGAAAAAAGTCCGAAAATTTCGCGATTTTTTGGCTCCAAAAAGTTTAGCCTCGAGATATTTTGTTGGAAAACAATTAATTCCTGTTATTATAATCCCCATAAACACTTTAAAAACTTAAAATCTTCTAGAAGAATTTTTGCATCTATGTTTGACAATTTGACTAGACTAATAATAATTAAAGATATGAAGTTTTAAAAACCTAAATTATTTTGATAAATTTCCTAATTACACATATACATATGAATCCATATCATATACAATAAGCTCTGTCTAATCTGAAACCTTCGGAACCCAAGAAAATTTTCTGTCTTAGACCGTATTCCCCTTGTAGACAAAGTCTGCTATATGCCTATGCATTAGTCGGGAATTGAAAATCCTTCCGAGTTAGACAGCTTTATACGTCTTACAAAGAATCGACCAATTTTACTGTATATGCATGTGATATATGAATATTCTTTGTTTAATTTTGTTTGATTTTCTGTAAATGTTATTACAGAAAAAACAATAAAATAAAATGGATAAGGATATACAAATTTCAAACATTATGAAAAACTAAATTCCATTGATAAAATTCTTCATCAGGCATATACATATCAATCCCTGTGATATACAGTCAACTCTGTTTAAGCTGAATCGATTAGAAGCTAAGAAAATGTTCCTTTTCAGACCGTATTCTGCATTGGTCAATGTGTATGGATTCGCCAAGACTTAAATTTTTTTTTCAGTTACATAGTTTTATCCGTCTTACAAAGAGTGGGACTTAGACAGAGTTTATTGTATATGCATGTGATATATGAATATGCTTTGTTTAATTTTGTTTGATTTGCTATAAATATTATTACAGAAAAAAGCAATAAAATAAAAGAAATAAGGATATACTGTTTTCAAACATTATAAAAAAACTATATTCCTTTGATAAACTTCTTCATCAGGCATATACATGTGAGTCCCTGTGATATACAGTCAACTCTGTTTAAGCTGAATCGATTAGAAGCTAAGAAAATGTTCCTTTTTAGACCATATTCTGAATTGGTCAAGATCTTCTATATGTCTATGGATTCGCCAAGACTTAAAAATCTTTCCCAGTTACATAACTTTATCCGTCTAGAGTGAGCCTTAGACAGAGTTTATTGCATAAACATGTGATATATGAATATGCTTTGTTTAATTTTGTTTGATTTGCTATAACTACAAAAAAGAAATAATATAACAAAATAGATAAGGATATGCAGTTATTAAACAGTATAAAATATCTGAATTTCTTTGATAAATTTCGCCATTATGTATGTACATATGAATCCATATGATATACAGGAAACTCTGTCTAAGCTGAAACTATCAGAAAGAAGTTAAAAACAATTTCCGTCTTAGATCATACTCCGAATTGGACAAAGTCTACTCTATGTCTACAGATTCGCCGGGACTTAAAAATCTTTCCAAGTTACATAGCTTTATCCCTTTTACAAGGAATCGGCCTTAGACAGAATTCACTGTGTATGCATGTGATATACGTATAAATATAAATTGTTTAATTTCGTTTGATTTGCTATCACAATTACTGCTTCAAAAAATATAATAATAATAATGATAAATCAAATAAAAGCCCACTTAACTATTTTGGATAGATTGTTTCTAGATTAAAATTGTTTCTTTTTCATTACAAAAATTTATTCAAAATAGGTTCTGAAACCAAAGACTCTTTAAATTAAAATTGTATGAATTTTGCATAAAGGGGACATTTTAAAGTTACATTTTTTTTTCTTTTTTCATCGAAATAACACACTTTTATGGCAATTTCTGCCAACATATTATGTAAGGCGCATTATAAAAACAATATTTATAATCCTATTAACGAAATGTTATACATAAGCTGCATGGCAACACGATGTGTTGCATTTAAGTTGCATAAAAGCTTTCCATGAGTTTAGGAGAAAAGTAATCTAACAGTATTGTATGCATATAGAAAAATATTTGTAATTCCATTTTTCGGTGCTTCCTAATTATATAAATACGTAGCACCTATAGTGGTCGTCTGGTACGTAGATCTGTCTGTCTGTCCGACTGTCCGCATATAACAGCGCAAAAACAACACAACCGAATGGTTTGAAATTTAATATATATATAATCATTGCAGAATTTTGTCGAGTCATTTTTAAATTTTTTGAAAATAAAATCAAAATTTAAGAAGATCTTAATAAAAGTTTTCTTTATTCTGTTGTATCCCATCATACGTAATTAATTCAATGATATCCCATGAAAGGTAATGATTCTAGGTTGTCATGGTGATTACGTCATATTTAAGATGGAGTCATATTATTTCCGTATTACTGAATTTAAAATATATATTATCGTAATAAATTTTGTATTCATGAATTTTTGTATAAGAGTGCAACAGCTGTTGCACCAAAATCTGAATATTTATAAAACCAGTTATAGTACGGACGTACCTCATTTGCCACGTTTGACGTACCATTTCTGACTTGCTTTTTGGTTTTGTTTTTTAATACATTTTAAGAATAAATCTTTGTTTGAGATAAAAAGTAAAATAACAAGTTGCAGAGTTGGAGTAATTGGCAACTGATATCTCCAGAAAATGAAAAAAAAAAAAAATTGGACGCGAAATTAATGATCGTTTACATATTAAAACGCCGTTAATAATTTATTCTTTAAAAATAAGGCAGACAATAACCGTACATTTAAAAATTAAAAAATCAAAAGTAATATTTTTTATATTCAGCCTTATTCTTTTGCAACGTATATTTTAACCAGATTAACTTAATTTGAAATTAATTTTATGTTCAACATAAAATGAAAATGTTGTTTTTGCTGAAACATTTTAGTTTAGCGTCAAAATTCGACATCATTAATAAAAATCTTATGGCTAGATTATTAACTTATTATTATTATTATTATTAATATATTGTACTAGGCAATCAACTTACATTTGTGGTAACTCTTTCTCTAGTTACTTCATATTATTGTAACAAACAAATGTTCCTTGTTGTGGTAGAATAAAAAAAAAAAAATCATCACTTGAAAATTATTCAAAAAGTCAGAAAAAGCCACTATACTTTGCCAAACTTTTTAAATAAGTTTCATTCGAAAGTACAGTTTTTTTTTTTATTCGATTATTTAAAAATTGATATTATGCAGCATTTAGAACTAATGTATGAGCGGGAAAAGTTACAACCTGTTTTTGGCAGTCATCCAAGAGTGGATTGCATATTTCTGACGACAGAAGAAAAAAATCAGAAATTATATATCAAACGTGACAAATGAGGTGCGTTCGTACTATAACTAGTTTTATAAATATTGAGATCTTGGTGCAGTAGCTGGTGCACTCTGAATACATTTTTTTAAAGATTATATGTATTAAATTCAGTAATACGGAAATAATATGACTGCATCTTAAATACGACGTAATCACACTAACAATTTAGAAACGTCACTTGTCAATGGATATTTTTGAATTAATTACGTGTGATAGGATTTAACCCTTTGAGAGGCGGTGAGATATATTTTAACGCACCTACGACTAATAAAGATTTGCACCAGAAAATTTTTATTAAATTTTACTTTACTAAATTTGGCCGTAAAAAGTCGTAAAAATGCTTTTCCTTATTTTGCAATAAAACTTTTTGCAGATTACTGTGTGAATTCGACATTACAGAAATACAATTACTTTCCCCCTCAAAGGGCTAATGAAATGAAGACAACTTTTATTAATATATTTTCAAATTTTGATTCGATTTTCATAAAATTTGAAATGACTCAGCAAAATTCTGCAACGAATAAATATATTAAATTTCAAACTATGAGGTTGGTTAGTTTTTGCGCTGTTATATGCAGACAGATGGACGGATGAGGCAAAGACTATAGATGCCAAGTATTTATATAATTACGAACGCAAATAGAAAAAAAGCCCGTTGCGAAATAAATGGGAATTTCTCGATTGTAAAACGGCTTTTATACATTCGTTTAATTTTCTGTAATTGGTTACCATCATCGCTGCAATGTTTTTTTTACTGAATGTGAATTCCATTTAAAGTTTAAAAAATATCTTGCGTCCCATCCTCAATGTTCAATTATCCCATTTGGCTATGGACGAGATTATGTTAGGCTAACCATGAACGAGAAATTTATATTAAGCTTAATTTATTAAAAAATACGTTACATCAGAATGTGCTTGGATTTATTTTTTAACACTTTGAAACTCAGTTGAAATGTGCTTATGAGTTGGCTTTGTGGAACCGTGCTCTAACTCGAGTAAATACACTGTTAAAAATTTGCAGCATTCTGGCAGGTCATTTGACCGTTTTTTCCGAAAACGGTTACACAGCCTTAATTTAACACTATTCTGGCCATATTATTGGCCATTTTATGGTCAGAATATATTTAAATTATGGTTATGAAACCGTTTTTTCAAAAAACGGTCGGATGACCTGCCAGAATGCTACAAAATTTTTAACAGTGTATAGTCCGATTGCCATGAAATCTATATATGTTACTGGATAGCACTATGGCACGTTCGATATTGAAAATTAAGACTGTACCATTTACGGCTTACTTACTATTATAACTATTATTATTTATATACTCTGATGTAGGGATGCACAATCGGTGGTTCGCGATGGGTTAACTTGTGGCCCGCGAACTTCGTAAATTTATAACTGGAAAAAATCGCAATTTTTGCCCATTAGGTCGCAGGAAAAAATTGTGAATTTTTTCATCAATTTTTCACGGGAAAAAATTATAAATTTCGTCAGTCACGAATTTAGTTTATCGCACGGCCGATACCATAGATATTCCCAATAGGTAATTCCCAAGTTTCCAATTGCGTCAGTCGCTTGTCGAAAAATAATTCGAATTGCTTGGAACGGGCACTGGGAAATCGCAAATTTTGTAGATCAGACAAGGAAAACTAGTGAATTTCTTCGTTCGGGCACGGAAAACTGCGAGCTTTGTTTATCGAGCACGGAATAATCGCGAAATTTGTCGATGAAGCACGGAAAAATCACAAGTTTCGTTGATCGGTCACGGAATGGTGGCGAGTTTCGTCGAAGGGACACGGAAAAATCGTGAATTTCGTTAATCAGGCGCGGAAAAATCGTAAAATTCATCGATCAGACGAGGAAAAAAATCGCAAATTGAGTCGATCAGGTGCGGAAAAATTGCGAATTATGTCACTCAGGCGAGGAAAAATCGCGAATTTCGCTGATTGGGCACAGAAAAATCGCGATTTTTGTCGATGATGCGCGGAAAAATTACAAATTTTGTTGATCGGCTGCATAAAAATCGAGAGTTTGGTCAGTTTATCGCGAGAAAAATCGCGAATTTCATCAATTTGCCACGAGAAAAAAATTACAAATTTCATCAGCCAGTTAAGAATCGTAAATTTCGTTGATCGGATGCGTAAAAATCGCAAATTTCGTCGGAAAAATCAGAAAGTTTTGTCGGTTAGGCTCAGAAAAATCGCCAATTTCACAAAAATCACAAATTTCGTCAATCGGGCGTAAAAAAATCGCAAATATCGTAGATAAGGCATAAAAAAATCACAAATTTTGTCGTCGATCAGCATGGAAAAATTACAAATTTTATCAATGAAACGCGGAAAAATCGCAAATTCCGTCTTTTTGGCACGGAAAAATCGCAGGTTTTGTCGATCAAACGTGGAAAAATCGCAAATTTCATTGATCGGGCACAGAAAAATCGTGAATTTTATCGATGATGCGCTGGTGATCGGTTACGGAAAAGTCGTGAGTTTCGTCAGTTTATCGTGAGAAAAAATCGCGAATTTCGTCAATTTACCACACGAAAAATTGTAAATTTTGTCAGTAAGTTAAGAATCGCGAATTTCGTTGATCGGGCGCGGAAAATTGCGAATTTTCCGATCAGGCGTGCGAAATTGTAATTTGCTTTTATCGGCACAGGAAAATCGCGTGTTTTGTCGATTGGGCTCGTAAAAATCGCGTTGACGATCAAGGATTAACGATGGGAAAATTACAAATTTTGTCAGAGTCAGTTAATAGCGAAATTCGTTGATGGGGAGTGGAAAAATCGCGAATTTCGTTGATCAAGCAATGAAAAAATGCAAATTTCGTTGATCAGGAGCAGAAAATCGTGAATTTCGTCGATCGGGTCGGAAAACAATCTCAAATTTTTTCGATCAGGAGCGGAAAAATCTCAAATTTTTTTGATCGACTTCGGAAAATTTTCGAATTTTGTCTATAAGGCGCGAAAAAATTGAAAGTTTCGTTGATTAGGTGCGGAAAAAAACGTATTTTGTTGATTGGGTGCGAAAAAAAGGGAATTCCGTTGATCGGGCGGCGAAAAAATTGAATTTCGTCGATCGGGTGCAGAAAAATCTCAAATTTCGTTGATCGGCTCCTCCTTCCCCTTTCGTTCATAAAGTTCTCATTTTTTTCGGCACTAGCCACTTTCATGACTATGTTTGTTTGTTAGCACTTTTAATAAAGCAAAATTTATACCCCCCCCCCACTATTATCACTACTTCAAAATAATACTTGCTATATCTCTGTTATATATACAAACGTAAACTGGTGGTATATCCTTGCCAACTAAATTGGATATGTTGACTGGGTAATGGAACCTAGAGGGGTAAAACTCCTCCACACCCTCTGAAACCATGTTTTTATCCGATTATAGGCCTCAGATCACCTCTCCAAAATAGAATTATCTGTGTTACTGATGTGGCCCTCGACAACCCAGATATTTTTGTAAGTGGACCTCCTTTTAAAAAGGTTGTGCCTACTCTAAAGAATTCTGTTACATTGCGGTCTAAGGGGGAAAATCGTTTACGGTGTTTTTTAATGATATTACACTGTTTTAAACGTACTGAAATGGATGTATATGACTTAAGTATACAACAAGATTCTTACTATAAAACTTGGTGAGCATAAAATCTATCTTTCGTTTACAGGGACACCCAAAAGAATTTGGCTACAGAAGAAAACAAACAATAACTGAACATTGAAGCCTACGAACAATAATTGATGGAAGTGGGTCTCAGTTGTGGTATGCTTTTTTAAATTTTATTATTTTTTTTAATATTACTTGATGTGTATAAATTCTATAGATCCTATACAGGACTGCACAAAAGTTTTCAACAACTTCTGTTTATTGGCGAAAATTGATGAATGGAAACTTTCAACAGTGCTATGTGTTTAACTGAACTAACTTTTAGCATACTATGCAGTTCACATATATCTGTAGATCGTATACAGGGCTTCACAAAAAAGACGTGTATTTTCTCCGACTGTTCGGGGCAATAGCAGAAATTGGGTTTTCAAATGTATTATGCGTTAACCAAAGGCATCATCTTCCACCTTAGAAAACCGTAAAGTTTTGTTATAGTTTTCTGAATGTATTAGAAAGTGTTTCATAATCTATGCCGTAAGCTTGATTTTTCGTTCTTGTTTTTTTTTCTAGAACGGAGAGAACAGAAAGAGGACTGTACATCCATTTAATGGAAAAAGTCCTGCTGATTTCTTTAACGGACACACTGCTTTACTTGTCTCAAGGCTGTTAAAGCTTCAAAATTTTCAACATTTAAATTGTTTTTAGAAGTTGAAATCCTATCTTTTTGAACATTTTGTTGCAGCTATTCCCTTGAAATTCTTATTAGAACAGAAGTTATGGCTTTTAGAATTATACCCGCTCAATAGGCGAAGCGGCGTTTCCGAAACTTTGAAGTCATTTTTCTCCAAATGACGGTTTTGAGAATATCTCAAAAATTTCTGAATATTTTTTCATGAAATTTTCAAAACGTATGTTTCATATTAGTTTGTATAAACTGAACCTAAAATTTTATTTTTATTGTTTAATAAAATATTTTTTTAGTTGATTATACTGTTGAAATTTTCAAAATTTTGTATTAGCTAAATACAACTTTGCATTAAAAATATAAAAATGCTTTAAATACAAATGTATTTAGGTTCACGCTATTTAGGACAATCTGAAGTGTAATTAGGCAGAAAAAAATTCCTTCTAGTTGCAAAATGTGTTTTGTAACTCTGCGCGTAACCTGTTATGCCAATTTCCTGCTCATCAAATATCTGACAGTTTGGAGCCCACTGTAAATACTTATTCTGCATCTTGCAATTTTATAAATACATGAAATAAAAGAACATATTTATATCTTTCACCCCAATAGAAATTGGGATTTTAAATCATATACATTTTAAAATATTAAATGGAGAAAATGGTTTTCTTTTTTTTTCATTTTTTTCAAATTTCTAAGTTCCCCCTTAAGATTCTAATTGAAATAATTTAGAGTGGATAACTTAAACTGGATGCGATACATGATATGATGTTTCGTTTTTTTTTTCTTTTCAGACAATCAAAACCACCAAACCAAAGCGCTAAAATTTTTGTTATAGATAAATTAATTCGCAATTTTCATTTTTAATCGCTTATCGAGTCTAATGTAACCTATATTCAGCGTCAGAATCTCTCTCATGATTATTATGTCGAATAACTACATTAAATCTTTACAGCTTTACATTTTTTTGAATCACTGTTGATTGTTAAATTTCAATTTTTAAGTTTGAATATGAAAATAATCTTAAAATTATCATCTGTAATGAGGAACATCTCATTGTAAACCTATTTCAGTGAGTAACACGGAAACAGAATATATCTTTTGTATAATTAGCTATCCATTTGGATTGCTTAGAAATTCGAATAAAAAGAGAAAGATAGAAAGCTACCAATGGAACAATGGAACAATGTGAACAGCTGATTGGATTGCCTAGTTGCGCTGCAACTTTACATCCAGTGGACAGGTGATCGTGTTGCAAGGGCATTAGGGAGCCTTAAAAAAAATACTGTTTAGGCGTGGCTGGTAGCCACAAAAATAAATTTACTTTAAGAAAAAGAATAGACTAACAATATAAAGACAAAGTACATAAGTACTAGTATAACATGTTGAAAAGTAAAAAGAAAAACAAAGAAATAAAATAAAATAACTAAAAAAGGAAGAAAAATTTCATTAGTTCCAAAAAAAAAAAAAAGCAGGAAAAGACGAAAAAGCTACCGGGGAGTGCCCCATAAAAAAAGACTCTTTTCAGAGACCATACAATAGTTTAAATATGAAGTGCTAAAAAATTAGCAGAAAAACTTTTTTTTTTTTTTTTTTTTGTACTATAAACAGGACAGAACAAACAGAAAGGTTAAGTAGAGCAGAAGGTGAGAGAAACTCACTCTTCATCATTAAGCAAAAGCGAGTATTTAGGGCGTTTTCTGTTAGTGGGGTCGGATACCTCGTAGTCGGGAAGTTCCGCTACAATTTGGTTAGGGAGGTTGTAAACTGATTTATAGAAATTTTTAGCAAGTTTATTAATACGCTGTTTTAAGGAAGTGGTTTTCAAATCCCTGCGGATAGTGGTATTACGAAGAAAACGGTGACCATTACGTATATAGCGTAAGTTTTTGTTATGAGCACCGTAAAGATACTCCATACTGGTTTTGCAAGCGAATCCCCAGATCGGACAAGCATAGGTTAAGATTGATCTAATACATGCGTTATACATGATTAGTTTATTATGAATAGAAAGAGTATTGCTTTTGAGAAGAGGAGAGAGGGCCTGGGAGATACTAGCAACTTTGCCACGGATATTAATAAAATGTTTTTTCCAGGTAAGTCTTCTATCAAGGGTAACCCCCAGATACTTGGTGTCGTTAGTCCAAGGAATAGTGGTGTTATTAATAGTAATGCGATTAGGAAAGGTTAATTTTTTAGAGAAATAGACAGCAGCTGTTTTCTGCTCGTTGAGCTTAACACGCCACAGGGTACACCAGTTAAGGAATTTATCTATGTGTTTCTGAAGAATTTTGTATAATGTAAATGGGTGTCGTGCAGAGGCGTACATTGCCGTGTCGTCCGCGTACAGGGCAAGGCGAGTCCTCAGTGTTCTTGGGATATCGTTGAAGAATATGTTAAATAACGTAGGGCCGAGAACCGACCCTTGTAAAATACCAGAGAGAATAAGGTATAAAGTGGAAAGTATATTGTTAAGGCGGACGCGAAAGGTGCGGTCGCTAAGGTAAGAATGTATGAGAAAGATAAGTCTAGCATTAATTCCAAGCTTAATTAGTTTGTATATAATGCCAATATGCCAAACCTTATCAAAAGCCTTAGCAACATCGAGAAAAACAGCCGCAGCTGGTTTGTTCGTGTTTAGTTTCTCACTCAAGAACTCAACAACAAGAAGGAGTTGATGTAATGTGGAATGTTTAGCTCTGAAGCCAAATTGCTCAGGAATGAGTATGTTTTGTGCGTCTAAAATGTCATGTAACTGGGACCTGATGACTCGCTCAACAACTTTGCTGATAGAGGGTAAAAGAGAAATGGGACGGTAATTAGTCGGATCCTGAAGATTACACTGAGGTTTGGGAATAGGTGCGATAATAGAAGTCTTCCATGCTTTAGGGAAGTAGTAGAACTGAAGAATAGCATTGGTTAGTTTAGTAAGATAAATAATACAGTTGCAAGGAAGATTTTTAAGAGCATAGTTAGTTATGTTATCGTATCCAGGGGCCTTTCTGTTTTTAAGATTTTTGATAATATTAGAAATAACAATTGGTTGAATTTCCGGAAGTGGGTCCGCGGGAGGGGTAGCTAAAAAATTTTGAACAGTTTCATTAACTTCAAAATAATGATTAGGGCTGGCAAGATAAGGGTTAGGGGAAAACTGCTCAGCATAGGACTTAGCGAGGATTTCCGCTTTGTCCCTGTCCGTATATGCTGTGGTATTAAAAGCAGTTAAGGGGGGGATTGTAGAGTAATTATTATTGAGTTTTTTCTTTATTTTCCAAAGAGAGTTGTCTTGTGGAGAGAGGGAGTTAAGAAAATTGCTCCAGCTTTTTTGTTTTTCCTTAGAAATAAGATTTTTAATTTTATTGTTAAGCCGATTAATCATTGGCTTTAAAGTAGGATCTCTAGTATTTTGAAACAGCCTTCGGATGTCATTACGTTGCTTACAGACATTATGAATGTAGTTAGGCATTGTAAAAGAGTTATTATTTTTAGTATATTGGTAAGTAGCTTGTTTTTGAGCATTAATAATAATATTTTGAAAATTATCAACAGCTTTGTCTATATCATCAGTGTTAGTAATATTAGGGAAAGTTAGGTCAGAATTTGAAAGAATAGTTTTAAATTTACTCCAGTCCACAGCCACTGAGGGGGGGGGGGAGAGGGAGGATCAACACAATCAATTTTGAACACAACAGGAAGATGATCTGAACTTAAGTCATTTATAACTGTAGAACTAATAGGAAAAACCAAGTTTTTGGAAATTGCAAAGTCAATAATGGAGGGGCGACCTCTACCAAGCCCAATACGTGTAGGGGTGCTGGGTGCATGTAAACTAAGTCCTAGGTGAGTAATTAGGTTGTGTAGTGCACTGCTACGACGGGTGGTTGAGTGACAGTTCCATCGCCGGTTGTGTGCATTATAATCACCTGCGATGAAACAGTGCGTATTTTGTGAAAGAAGCTGTGTGAGATCATTGACAGGGAATAAAGGTGAGTGTCTAGCATATAAAGAAACAAAATTAATATTAACTCGTGGCAATTGTACAACAATTCCCGTGTAGTCAAGACCTGTGTATGTAGAGTGTTGAGTAGGATAGTGTGGTATGTGGTGTTTGATGTATATGGCAGTTCCACCCTGAACGGATCCAGGACGGGGGGTATGGTAGAGCTTATAACCAGAAATTTTGATACTTTTATTAGGTTTATGCACTTCTTGAAGAAGAATTATATCAATATTAGGATGGTTAGAGACAAAAAAACGAAGCTCGTCAATTCTGTTATTTAAAGTAGAACAGTTCCAGGATAACACAATAAGAGATTTAAGATGAAGATTAGACATGGTTGGGGGACGAGAAATCATTAGCTAATTTGTCGAACTCTTGGATAAAAACAATAATTTTTTCCATGGGATTGTTATATTTTTTTGCTTGAATAGAAATATTTTTTATACATTTAATGAATTTAGATATTTGTAAAATCTCTTTTATGTCTTGGAAAGTACTAAAAATTTCCTGTATATCATTACTGTAGCTGGGAGGAATTTTGGTTGACTGGGATGGAGTATTATTAATTTTTTCAGTATTAGCAGAGTTAGTATTTTCAGGGGATTGTGAAGAGGAAGCAACCTCAACTGGGGATTCAGCATTATTTGAAGCAGAGTTATTTGAGTCCGAGTTAGTTTTTTCCTGCGGTTTATTTTTAGTATAATTGAAATCTTTGAAGACTTCTGCCAGTTGTTGGGCCTGCTGAGAAACCTTACTGCTAGTATATCTAGCTGGGTTGCCTTTATTTGTACTGTTCTGGTTGTTATTTTCCCGTCTATAAGGGTTTTTGATGCAACCGCGGTAAGTGGCTGGATGTGCCAGCCCGCAGTTCGCACACTTAGGCGTAATGCGTCCTTTATGAGTACAGTTGGGGGTAAGATGTTGTTCGCCGCACTTGCAACATTTTTCAGTAAAACCACATACCTCACTGGCGTGACCATAGCCCTGACAGCGATAGCATTGTTTTACCTGATTATGGCTCCTAAAGGCCTCAATAGTAACTGATATATGCGAGATTTCCTTAATCTTATAGATTTCTTCAAAGTTTTTAGTTGGGAGTACATTAACCATGTATAATGGCATTGGATTGCCCGTTTTTCTGTTCTTGAGCATTGCAGCCCTAGTAACAGTATACCCGTACTCTTTAAGACTATCAACTATAACACTATTTTCAGTATAACATGGTAGCCCTCTTATACAAATTTTCTTAGGACGCTGGTCCTTTGGGTGCAGGGTAGTATATTTTTTGGCATGTTGATCGAGAAAACTTTGGGTTTTCCGGAAATCACTGTCATTCTTACAAAGCACCATCAGGCGCTCGCCCTTAAGCGCAATGTTAGGTTTTTCATAATTTATATCAGCTATTTCTTTAGCCAAAATAGTCCAATTACCTTCCAATTCTATATAGAATGGGTTTATCCTACTTTTGGAACTTCCCGACGCGTTATCGGCAACGTCAGTGGTCACCGGTTCATTTTCATCCATTAGGGTATCCTTAGCTAGGTTAGAATATTTGTTTTGTAAGGGGAGTTGTGAGTTTCCCTCGTCTAATACACGTTTCGTACCTTTTTTAGGTAGCGTAAAGTCGTTAAGACCAAATCCTGATAAAATTTTGTTTGCCGAACATCTATACTTAGAAAAACAAAAAATACCAAAATAAGTTGAATTAAGTAAGTTATAGTATGAGATAGGCTCCCTAATTAAAGAAAAAGCCTCTTGGCAGACAACACTCACCTCCTGATGATCAGCGGAAGATGTTCCATAATCCATCCTACTTCTATTTGGGTGGATGTAGTCATCAAGATAGGCGAAGAATTCATGCATACATTGGCTGACTTTCTCTTCATACTGAGAACTAAGATCATGAAATTCTTTAGCAAAGTTCGGATCTGCAGTATTGTCCACTATACTTTGTATAACATCACTTATTGTCTGGGTATTTTCCACAGACGCCATTTTAAATCAAAACTAAAATCACCACCACACTATATGTCGGACGACAGTACTACGAAAAAGTCTATTCTAACAAGAACTTTACTCCTCCGCCGCACCGCATTCCGTAAAAAATCATAAAGGTCGAGCGTGAACAACACGTCTGAACAACTCAGAAGCAGAACACCAACTGACTGACTGATGTGAAAAAAAAGCTACCAATCAAATTGAAATGTATTATTTAAATTTAATTCCCGTATCTTTTTTCCGGTGACTATGGGGATATATGTAACTTTTCAGAGGATTGTATCGTAAACACAGCAATAATAGATTGCAGTATACCGTAAAAACGGTTTGCAATATGGGCGATTCTCAAAAGGTGGGCACTGGACACACGTCATAACTTTAAGCCTTTCAAACATAACTTTAATTATCATTGACTTTATTTATTTTTTTATTTTTTTACACTGAGTTTTTAATTCCATTCAGAAACAGAAAATGACATAATTTATTGTAAAAGCTTTGTATAAATATCTTAAAATTTTATTATTTTATGCTAAAGAGGCCAATTTTGGACATTCATAACGTTATCTGCTCCAATGTACCATCCAGAAAAAGAGTTTTGACTTACTTCCAGGTGGTTCTAATGGTAAACAACGAATGCATAAAGGAAACGGTAGATTTTTTGATAATTTCGCTAAGAGATGGCAGGCTGATTTTTTTGCTTTTCTGAAAATAGAAGGACTTTTCTATAAAGAATATTTTTGTATTTAGTACGTGTAATAATATAACTTGACTTGAAGCATGCTCAACTAATGAGTGTAACGATAGACACAATATGGCGACCGCTGGGATCCTTACGAAATTTCGGACATGCTTATTTAAAAGTATGATTTAAAATTAATAGTAAACTTCTTTTTATATTTCAAAAGTAATTCTTCAGTGATCTTACGTGTTTTTATGTATTTTGCAAAGTTTTCTTTGTAGCAAATGTACCCCAAAAGATTATTTAATAACAATGTCCAAATCGTGGAACGATCTAAACATTAATAAATTTAATTTTCTAAATACATAAATAAATATATTATAACAGAGTCCATTGTTGTAACATATATCTTAAAAAATAAAATAAATATTTTTTTGTTAAATTATTGTATTTGAGTTTTTTTTTTTTTTTTTTTTTTAATTCAAGGTTTAAGAATCCCATCTCCTTAAAATTCCATTCTTCCTCTTTGCTGCCCCACCAAAATGCAAGGCAAATAAAAAGTTTAAGCCACATCGTGCTGTAACTTTCGTATTAAAAAAGAAAAAAAAAACAGAAATTGACAGTATTCAAAGTATAGAAAAGACTGTTAAAGGTACTCAAAAGATTCACTCCGTACACACGACAAACAAATTTGGTACTACTCAAATAAGAAATAGATCTGGTTTTTACTATCTCTGTAAAAAACAATCAAGAATGCATTACCAGTGAAGCTGGTGAAAAAAATATTGTTTCTACAATTGACTCCTCACAGTTGAAAATAGATTGACATTGGTGACTGGTACTTTGTATTAATTCATGATGAAAACTTCTGGCCAGATATTACTGAAAAGATCAGCATTGATAATGGTGAACAAATATTTTCTTTAAATTTTTTGACTCCTCAGGTAGACATTTATTTTAACAGGTTTCGTTATCCATCTAAAAAAGACAGCACAAATTTAAAATATGAAGATATTTTGTTGAAATCACCAAACCGACCTCAACTGGATGTAGCAAGAGGAGACATTTCCTTTGATAAAGAAATTATACATATGTGCATTAAAAAAATGGCAGTATAACCATTTTTTTGAGAAAAAGAAAGAATAAATTATATGTTGGATACTTCTAATATTATGTACAGGTATGTCTTTTGCATAATGTGTAATTCCTATAAAATTAAGATATTATTTCTAAAAAAGTAGTAAATATTTTAATATCAGAGATTAACATTTGATTTTATTATTATTATTACTGGATAAGGGAACGTCCACGACAGAAAAAGATTTTTGCTGAAATTTTTTTTTTTAAACGGAAATATAAGTGTGATACATCAATTTAAAGCTAACGAGTTGAAGTATATCAATTTGTAAGTTTTAATTTCATAAGAGGAAATGTTTATTGAAAATGAGCTGGATACTAACAGTATAAAACTACATTCACATTTGAGCTTAAAATACAACTTATTGAAATGTATGATTTTTTTTTTTTTTTTACTTTTTAGAATTCAATAAAATTACTATGCATTCAAATCAACAAACAATTATCATAACTTTAAGATCTACATAGATAAAATCTTTTAGATAATGCCTTTAATATATTTTTGGCTGTTTTTAAACGGTAATACTTAAATGTCACAAGAGTAACGGAAAACATACAAAAGTTTTAATTAAAAAAAAACTACTTAAAAATGTTACCCAAAATTTCTAATTCTCTGATTTCGAGGTATAAGACATATTTTACAGTAAATATTTTGTTTGTGCTATGCATGGAATAGGCTCTGGGGAGTTGTCACAAGAGGAACAAACGTCTGTGTCACAAGAGTAACACATAATATTTTTGTCGATAGTTTGATATAACACTGCATTACAACCAAAACAAACAGAATGCTTAAAGTTCTGTTGTTTTTTCTCTGTTATTACAGTAATTCTTGAAATAGCTTTAGCTATAACTAAGGTTATTTTGTAAATTTTAAGGGAGATAAATTATCTTTATTAGTTTTTTTTAAATGGGTGGATTTATGTTTATTCATTTTTGGTATTACTTAAGATTATAAAATAATCATGACAAGTAATTAAAGATGTAATCAAACAACTCAACTCTTGCCATTTTTGTATGCTTTCTTTTGGTTTGAAGCACATAGTCTTTGATTAGATATTTTATAGGCTTTGTGAAGCTTCGTTTACTAAATTCTGGTGTATAACCTACAGAGATTCTTATAGTAACTCTTATGGAAAGGGTTCTGATAGTATATTTTAAAGGAAAGATTTTAATATTTCTTCTTATACACGACATTATTTTAAAGAGCAGGAAAAATTCTGCTAAGCGCCAAAAATTGTAGAGAAAAAACAAGAATGAAACTGAATATGGTGTTGTGAGAAAGAAACAAAACAAAATATAATACGATAAGGTGAAGAAAAGTCTTAGAACCAGCAAAAGCTTCAGCAAGAAAATGGAAATGTTAAGAAAAGGAAAAAGTAGAGAACTAGCTAACCTCAGATACTGTAACGGAAAAAAATCTAACTCCCCAGCTTTGGAAAATTTTATGTCGATGAAGATTTAAAAAGAGGTCATTCTTTGCGCTAAATCTACGTTAGTTAAGCGTGAAAAAGATCACATAATTCCATCAATTCTAGAAGACATTTAATGAGAGAATACGTTTTTTGTTTAAAGAAGCTTTCCTAAATTGAAAAATTGGAGATTCCTTTGCAGCTTTAAAGCCTAGTTTCACAAAACAATAGAAAATAACTCATCAGAATATCTCTATTTGTTGCTGTCACGAAAACATTTAAGCAATTCATAATGTAGTAACTGGTGTATTTCCTGCATTAAACATTCCTGTGATGGATTTAATGACTAAACATGATACGAGGTACATCATTAAAGAAACCATTTCTGATTGTTTACAAATTTTCGAAAGCAACTAAATCCATTTCTGTAGCACACATTCATTGAAACTTGTACAAGGGATTATTTTCGTAATGCCAAAAAAAAATAACCATTCCTCAAAGAATAGTTATGGCAGTGGATTTTCTAAAAACTGTTTTATTTTCATGCCAAGACGAAATTTTGGAATGAAATACTATATTACTAGTCAAATCCACAAGCGACTGTATTTTCAGCTTTTTTTTATTTAGTATGATCCCAATAAAGTAAAATCTTATGCTATTATTTTAGACAATGTAACTCATAACCAATTTTTTGTAAATGCTTTCGTATATAAAATTTCAACATTGCATCTTTAAGGGAATTTGTATTTTCCTAAAATGTACCTGTTTTACTTTTTATATGATGGTTGTGCTTTCCAATTTAAACAAAAATATAACTATCCAAATGCCTGCAATGAATCAGACTCCTTTCTCAATTAACTTAATTGGGCATATTTTTTTTTCAAATACTCCTGGTATAGATGCTGTAGATTTATTTTGTGTTGTTGTACAATGATATATATGGAATGAAGTGCGTGCTAAAAAAGCAATTCTAAGATACACTGCTTATTTTGTCAAAAGAACTAAACAATAAAGTTTCATTACTTTGCGAGAAAATTCCAACAGCGAAGGGCATCCAACAAATACAACTTGTTAAAACCATGAAAAATGACACTATCTACTACAAACCTTACTCTAACATTATTCGTACAAAGAGTTTGTGTTTCATTAAGTAAATTATGATACAGGAGAAGTTGCAAATGATATTATTGATAATGAAGACATTGACTTATTCTGTTAAGTAGCATAAACTGAAAGGTTGCTATGTGGTAATAGTGTTTGTTAATTTTAGAATTTTTTACATAATTTTATGTTATTTTAAAATTAAACCATCCTTAACAGTTGTTCTCTAAGGAAAATTATTTTTTAAAACTTACTTTTATTATTTTATTTAGTATTTAAACTGAATTTTTGCTAAAATTACATTATGGACAAAATGTCACAAGAGTAACACTTAGCATTTTACAAAATCAAATGTAACTAATTCATGCATTATCAGATGAGTTCAATGATTAATGTTTTTTAAAAAGATATAATTACTCTATATATTCTGTAAATTTTATTTCTATAGTCTCATATAATTCACAGGATTTCTGCGTCAAACGCAATTTTTAAAAATTGCATTTTTTCGTGGTCACAAGAGTAACCAAATTTTCATTTACTATCAAGAAGTAAAATGCTTTTTGTTACAAACTGTATATGGTTTATGAAAGTAGAGTACATGTGTTTTTAAGTAGTTGCATCAAATTTATCCTGAATATATTTTATAATAAAAGAATTGGAAATATATATGGAAATTTGCTCTGATGGTCACAAGAGTAAGAGTGGACGTTCCCATAACAAAAAGTTAATTATACATATATATATATATATATGTATACACATACAATTATAGGACACATTTACTACACTCTTAGTCTTAAGAATTTTTTAAATACTAAACGCAACGTCCAAAATCTGCCAGCAATGTCCAAAATTTGTAATGTACGTGCGAAAAAATGTCCAAAAGTTGTAACGTACACAACTGCTCATTAAATGCTTTAATAATTAATTTTCCAGAATAGTTGCTGTCTTTTAATGTTTGTGTATAATTTTGTAGACTTATATACTATACTATTAAAAAAATTGGCCAAAAATGGAAAATTTTAAAAATTACATATAGTTAACGTTTAATTATCCCACCTTTTGAGAATCTCCCATATGAAGGCGGTTATCGCTCAAATTTAAATGCTCTCATTCGGCCCAGCTGCACACAGATATATATACTAGTCAAATATACTACTATATATATACTCATATATGTATAGTCAAATATAGTCAAATATACTAATTTCACAAACAAAAACTAAATCATGATTAGAGATAAATCCACTTTAACAATTTTATCTGGCCGCTTTTGACGAGTTTTTATTTCATTTTTATATAATAGCTGGTATTATCAGAATCATGTTAGGGCGGTATTCAAAAAAATACTTTTCCATGCTCAAGAACTCGAAATTTTCTGGCATAATTCCAGATTCATTTTTAATAAAAACATATATATATATATATATATATGAAAGTTGCTGACGTGATTTTTGAAGAGATTTATAAGCAACCTGTGTTTTTATTTTTTGTTCAATTAATTAAAACTTGATATATAAACAATTATTTTCTCAGAAGGACAATATTTTTCGTTTCTAACACAATCGCTTCGGGAAATTCCGTTCAAAAGGCCCACTTTGACATCATTTTTTGAAATATATTCTGCCTCTATCAAAAAATCGATCATTACGGTAGTATATAGTTTCTGAATAAGCTAATATACCAATTAAATGCGCTTGAGAGCAAAATTGAATTTAAAAATGAGTCAGAAAATAAGCAGTTTGTATTTGAGTGCATCCTTAATACAATGATTTTTCCAACACAATCCGCTTCGGTAAATTCGGTTCAAAATGCCCTTTGTAACAGCATTTTTAAAAATATATTCTGCCTCTATCAAAAAATTGACCATTACGGTACATTATATGGTTTCTGAGTAAGAAAACGTACCAGTTGGAAGCCTTTGAAATGAAAAATGAATTGTAAAATGAGTCAGAAAATAGGCAGTTTGGATTTGAATACACCCTTACTGATGAGATGATTTTTTTCTTCAACCGCTATGTATTTTTAATTTCTTTTTGCTGTAAGAATTGGTCCTAATATGACGGAGTTATGGATTTTTTTCTTCTTCAAACCCCCTTTTTGTTTTCGTTTTCGTTTTTTTTTTTTTTTTTTTTTTAGTTACGAATTGGTCCTATCAAAAACTTGTGAGTATAAAAGTTGTAGATAATGGGAGATTTATAATAAAATTAATTTGATTTGATATCTTGAGAATTGACGAAGTTATGAATTTTTTCTCCCCAAAACCCTATTTTTTGCGCCCCTTGAGCCCATTTCTAACTTTATCAAAAATCTGTGATACATAAATTTTTGGCCCTATTTTTAGAAGTAATAAAAACTTTAAACTGATTTCATATGTACAAAAATTAAGAAGTTATGGGGGTTTACTGTTTTCACGAAACCCCTCCCTATTTCCATCCCCTTGGTCCGATTTTGCCCACTAACGAGCTTGGCCGAGATTTCATGCCCATTGATTTCATGTATCACTTTGGAAGAGATTGGTGCAGAATTACGAAAGTTATCGTGTCCAGAAGAAAGTATATATATATATATAGATAGATAGATAGATAAATAGATAGATAGATAGATAGATAAAGTTTTTTTACTGAGGATGGATTTGGGTTCTAGGGGTCATGATAGGTGTAGATTTGCAAAAAGTTTTCAGAAATTCCAACATAGAAACGATCCCAATAGGTAGTATTTCATACGAAATCTACCTAAGAACAAAATAGATAATATCACGCTGTTAAAGTTATGACATTTAGGCCTTTGTGGCAGTTAAAGAAGCCAAAATATTATTACAAAATGTGCATTTCATTCATTAGGCAGAAACCGCAATTTAATTCACGTTGGAAACAAAGTCAACCGCGTAATTATAAATAAGTTTCGTACAACTGTAAAAAGAAAGTTCGGGCCGATACTTAAATTCCCATTGGTTTTATGCCAAACAATGATCGAAAGAAATATTTTATTTAAAAATTAATAATAATAGCTGTTTCTATTACTTGGTAACTGTGAAAACCAGATTATAGCTCACAAATTGTTTACGAAGTGTATTGTTTTCCTATAATGTGGGAAGAGGTCACATATGAGATCCACAAAAAGCTGTAGAAATAGTGATACGAGCAAAAAAGCTATAGGAACAGTGATACTTGGAGAGACAATAAGTGAAAGAACAAAGAAATGCAGTTTCTAAAAAACGCACTTTGTATACGAGAAAATGGGAATCAAATCTTCTCATCCACATTTCAGAACTTATATCGCAGAAGAAAAAGATGTTTCAACAATTGTAGGATTTGAACGTCTATGTGTAAAAATGAAAAGAAAACTTAGTTAAATCAAAGTGAAAACTGAAATGCCAGTCTCTTGAGCTACATAAAAATAGAAAAATCTAATATTGGTCCCTTGGCAAATTCAGAATCAAAATAAGGCATGAATGCAATGAGAAATGCCATTTTCAACTAGCCACAAAATTACGGAAAATTTGACTGCAATTAGAAGATCTAAGTAAACAAATGTTAAAAGCCTACAGTGTCGGTGAGCATGTAATTCAAACCATGTTGCATTGAACTCCCAAAATATCCGAAATATAAAATAAACTAATAACAAAATTAAGTCAAGCTATAGTAGTATAAATTAGCAATGTAAGAAGAACAAAACAAACCCACAAATTCTGAAACACAAAGTGTTTTAAATGCAAATTCAACATGCCAAAGAAAATACTTAACGACGTTGTCTAAAGTAAGGTATGTTTTAATCTTAAGTAATGAATGTATGGATAAATAGATATAGAAGTATGTATTGGTGTATCAAAGTATAATTAGCTGCAATTTTTTTTTATATCAGATCATTTCCACTAAACGAAAAATTAATTTGATCAATTACATGCCATAAATTTCAATTTTAATGTAATAGTTTATGAAATGACGTTTTGTGACATAATGTCGCAATATCGCCCTTACGAAAATAGCTCATAGAGCTAAAGAAAATGTTTCTATAGAATTCATAGAAGTTCTTTAGAATTTTTTTTTGTCGAAGAATTTTTCTATAGATTACAAAAACTTTAAAAAATTTCTATAGACTAAGGATTCTATAGATTATTTTTTCAATTTGTTTTTATAAATATATATATGTATTGTTTTTTTTAAATTAATGTATACTAATTTATTTACATCTATATATCAAAAATTAAAAGCATAATTTTGTAATACACTAGTTTAATATAATAGTACTCCACAGACTTAATATGATTATAATATAATTCAATTCCGATAGATTGTGATTCAATTGTTAACGTAATAATATATCGGTCAAACTGCTGGTTTAAATTATGGTTAATTACTTTGTTCATGATTCACTAACTTTTTTAAACACTATTAACAAAATAAATAAGTAAATAAATAAATAAATAAATTCTTTATTTTAACGAACTTTTTTCAATTTTTAAATCTGGTTATCTAGGATACAAATTGTTCTGCTTTTCAAATTCACATAGTTTGCGAATCAGCGTAAATCCTATATAGGTTTAAAGATTGCGAGTGCATATCATAAAAGAAGTAGAGTTGAAATAGTATACTAAGAGATGACAAAACGGTAAACGGACATACCAAGCTGAGGGTACCCGTTCAGAGTTCGATCACCGAAGTAGAAGCAGCATCGATCACATTTAGTACTTGGAAAAGTGAACAGCTGCGTGTTGTTGGCATAATTCGAATATTTTTATTGAATATATTCGAATCTTCTTATAGAAATTATATTATTTCTATATATATTTTTATAGAGGCTCTACAAATACTTTTTATTGAGCTTCTACAGATATTTCTATAGCTCTTATTTAAATTAGCTTATAGAAAAACGGGTCATAATTCTATAGGATTCTATAATACTTCTTCTAGAATTTGTTTTTATATAATTCTGCAGGAAAGTTTTGTAAAGGCTACTAACAAAATGCAGATGTACTCTATTTGACGTATGCTATTCTTAGGTAGACTTCATAAGAAATAATACCTATTGCAGTCGTTACCATGGTGCGACTTTTGAAAAATTCCTTCATAACTTTTCATTATATACCCTGAGAAACCCAAAACCACCCCCATCTAAAAAGTTTATATATCTCTCTATTCCAAAAAAAAAAAGTAACTAAAGCTGTCACCGCCGCCACCGGTTTTGAATTTTTTGTGACAGGAGGTCTTTCTTCACTAGTATTAAGAAAAATATTGCATACAAAAATATGAACATCGGCGGTATTATAGAGAAATGTTTGATAAACACACTGATGCAGACAGTTTTCAAATCGAAGAATTATTTTAAGAGATATTTAATGCTAAAGTTGGACAAAATCGTTCATTTAAAAAAGTTCTATAGGAGCAAAAACTATACATGGGAATTAATTCATCTTTAGATCATTTTATACGTTATAGTTTCCCGGTGTGCAGAATGCATTTGTTTTTTAATATGACTCATTTTTTGAGGTTTTATTTCTATTTTAAATTCAAATTTTCAGCATTTCAAGAGATATTTTTTACTTATTTTAGAAAATGGTATTAATTTAAACTGTTGCCAACAGTATAAACAGCGCAAACAATAATGTTTGCTTCAAATTAAAAATTTATTTACACGTGACTATTATAAACAGAAAAAAAAACTTTCAAATTAGAATTAAATAATTACGTATAAAAAGCAGAAACTTATTGAAAACTACTTCGTAAAAACTGTATTTACACGTGAATTTTAAAAGAGAAAGGATATTGTAAAATAATAAATTCATTAACATGCGTTAGAAGTCTTAAATAGGAGAAATTACATCACATTTACGTCACATTACACTTATTACGTAAATTGAACAAAAAATAATATTGCAAAACAGTTTAAATTTAAAAATTGTGCGAGGCATTTGATATTTTGAAATGATTTTTCAACTGTTTTTGTTAGGACAGCGCAAATAATATTTCATTTCTAATAAAAGTATTTTCACGTGAATATTAAAAAGAGAAAGAAAATTTTGGTGAGAATTACGTCAGATTAAAAACGATACCTTTAAAATGCCTTACCTAAAAGAACTTTCTTTTCGCTTTGTTAAAAAATACCGGGAAACAAAGACTCTGTTTACTTAATTGATTTTATATTAGCTTATTTTGAAATGTTTAACTGATTTTATTTAATCAAAGACGAAAACAGCCATTGTATCTGTTAACAGCAGCTGATTTTTTCCTACAATTCTCCAATCAAAGAAAAATGAATAGAAACCCGTTTATATGGAGATCGCCACTGTTTTTTAAATTATAATTCAGTCTTCCAAAATCTTTTTAAATCCGACCAAATTAGCGTGCTTTTAGAGACTGCGGTGACCAAACGGGGGTTGGCGAGCGTAGCTCGTAGGGGGCCGAGCCCCCTAGTATATATATATATATATATATATATATATATATATAGTGTGTGAGTATGTATGTACTATATTTTGTCCGCACGATAAAAGTCGCAATTATGCACGGATCGTCTTCAAACCCGCCCACAACTTTGAGATGGCAAATATCTCGGCGGGGATTGAAAATGGGCAACATCGGCCCAAGGGAATGGAAATGGGGAGGGTTAATATTTTTTAATACCGTCTTAACATGGTTCTGATAAAACCAGATCTCTTGCACAACAATGACAGGAAAAAATAAATAATTTTCATTATAGCAGTTGCCAACAATTAAAACAAAAGCAATAAAATTCTCACCACAACAATTGCTTTTCTATTGTAAGATTTTCACGTGGAAATTAAATTAAATAGTTTGATGAATTGAAAACAAATTGAATATTAAGTCATAAGTTTTCTATAGCAACATTTCAGCATGAAAACTCAAACTGAAATAAATAGTTTGACGAATAAAAACAAAAGCAAAATATTGCGTCACATTGGAAATATAATGGATCTCAGCAGGTGAATATGTAAGGGCCTGTACGTATATAATGTTATCCACATTTTGCTAATTTTGGACCCCCTCCCCCCCTTACAATATCATACGTTATCATTCGTCCCCCCCCCCCCCTCTGCCCTATGCTAACGTTATCAATGTCTAAAAATTCTTTGATTTTTATATTCTTTTTCTTTCTTTTTATCTTGCAGTGATATACACATATGATTATACATTTATGAGTCGCATACTTTACGGATTCAAGAAGTTAATAAAATAGCAATACAGGAAATAAATTTATGTCAAATAACATCTAAAAGTTGTAGTTACTATTTAAAAATATTTAGTAATAGCTTAGTGTTTCATAATGCGTTCAAAAAGTAATATTATGTTCTTGCACTCGACCCCTGCCCAGATAGGTTAAAAGCAGAACTTATAAACAAAACAGTGAACAATATTCTTCGTCTTTCTTCACTGGTAAACCTCAAGTATAATTTTCTACATATTGTGCTCATGTTTTCTCTAACAGCGAATTGTCTGCGCATATTGCAGAAGAACAGGAATGCCAAACGTTGGGTTACTCCAAATTTCGGAATAAAATGATTTTCTAAAAAATTAATGTTTTAATAATAGCTTTGCGTTTTCATAAAAACACATAAAAATAATATTAATAAAAAAGGCAACAGACTATTTGGATGTAAAGAAAAAGTTCCTGAAAAAAAGAAAAGTTTGGTTGGATAAAAATTATAACGATATCAAAAGGAAACCCCTCTCCTCCCAGAGATATCTTGCGATATCGTGTGCCAGACCCCCCCTCCCCCCTAAATTGATAACGTTATACATGCATAGCCTCTAACGTCATGTGAGTTTGAAGATACATATTAATACACTAGCCGCCTTTGGCAACCAATTTGGCCTCTTTAAAATATGTGCTAATCATTGTATCATGTTACTTTTATTCCTAATTTCATTTACTTGCTCATGCTCAATCCTTCGGCAAATAGGAAGATTCTGATACAGAAATCAGGATCTCTGTATTTTTATGTTCGCCGGGCGCAGGTGATAAATCGCCAAACATTGTTTCCGTTGTGTTTTTTCGTATTTCATTAATTTCATTAAAAATATAATACTTTCACTCATTGTACTTAAAATACGTAGCTTTAATTTAAAACTGAAATATTTAAAATTTATGGCTCTCAATTATTTCTTTTTCTTTTTTTTTTTTTTAAGAGAAAAGAAAAGAAAAGAAAAAAAGAAAAGTAATAAATAATGCCATAAACCATGACATTTAATTTCAACATCAAAGCTTTGTTTTAATTTAGCTAATAATTGCGAAAAAAAATTTATGATAATCGCATGAAATGGACAATTATAATACTGATGACATGATGTCGTTTGAATAATATTTGGCGAATTATCACTTCCACTGGCTAATATTAATTACCGTATTGGCCGCCTGGCATATAAAAAGCGAAGCGGTCAATCCGGAACTGTTGATGACAGTCACATGACTTAGGTTTTTATTATAGAGATGATAAGAACCCGACTATAGAAATATTAACATATTTTAACACTTTGAGGTTCTTTGAATTTGCTTTAGTCATTTTTAAAACTATTCCATATACATGCGTTTGTGTATTCATGTATATTAGGATTTTCACAAAAAAGTTTAGCTCTGTGAGCTCATTCTTAGTGAAGACACCGTGTTTATCTCTAATCTTGATTTAAGTTTTGTTGGCGATTTTAGTACTTAACTTCGAAATCTACCTCCGCCTGTAGGCCGAGCCGGCGGGGATTTCTTTTATTTGCTTGTTTCATCGAAAATGTAACCACAATAAACAATGTTTTCTTTAGAATTAAAATTAAAATTTATTTCGATTTTATTTTTGAATACAATCTAAATTTTGTGCTTTCCAAATGTAGATAAGCCCAGAAAGAAATGCGTGATATTTCAATTCTGTGTTAAAGACTATCCTGTATAAGTGTTACTTGCATTTCGTAAATTGCTAAACCTGCCGTTCGTAATCAGATTTTTCAATGGTATCATAACTGTTTGGAAATATTAATAAAATTGATAACCTAATTTAGAAGCAACATTCCTTCTCAGAAAGTTTACCTACATTATAAAGCAAAGAAGAGTAACATTAAACTCTGACTTGGGAAAAATGGTGGAAGCAACATCTGCTATCTTTATAAAAAATTATCGCATGTATGCTCTTCTCCAAATATCGCATAATTTTAATTTAACCAATCATAGAATAGAAAAAAATGTACTTTTAAATTTAATTTATTTCAAAACTTTAACTAAATTTATTGTTTTTTCGTAATTTTTCTAATACTATTCAAACGAGAATTTTTTTTTAAAGTTATCTCGACACATAACGTTTGTTTGTTGCAATAACGTAAACTAAAATTCTTCGAAATACAGAAATAAATGCACAAATAAAGTAGAAAGTGGTTGCGTTACCAAAATTGGCAGCGATTGCCCAAGTTTGACGACAGCTATTTCTACATTCTTCACACAAGCAAAAAAAATGTATATTCTTTCGTTAATGATAAAACGGACAAGACAATTCCTTTGAAACTTTGTATAGGGGAGACAGGAGAGGGGTGACTCTTTTTTGCAAAAGGACTTTTTATTTTTTAAATATTGAACATGGAATAAAGTTCAACATATAATTTTATTAGTTGTACAATCAGTTAGCCAAATAAAATTACCACGTAAGTGTAATATACACGGCTCAAAACAATTAAAGGATATTTGAAGTTTTATATAAAATAAAGATATAAACGAAATTTTTTTTGCCGAAAATAGAAGAAGAGAATCACAAATGCAAATTTTTCTGGTTTTCAAACTGTGGAGTATGCAAATTTTGAGTTCGACGTCAAAAACGTCGCTTCAGCGGCAGCGAATGAAATTTGACTTTCAACTGGATAAAAGAGAATGAAGACAAGGATGATCGGCATTCAGTGATTGCTTTGTTTCGATGAGTACGATGTCTCAGCGAAGACATTTGACAGATTCAGAAGCTTTGAGAATTGTTGGTAGGTTAGAAGGGGGCCAAACTCAAGCCGAAGTAGCGCAAGCCATTGGAGTGTCACAAAGTGTCATTTCCAGGATCTGGAACCGTTTTTTGGAGAGTGGATGTACAGGCCGAAAACCAGGGTAAGGTCGTAGACGGGCAACAACGCCCAATGAAGATCGGTATTTAGCGTTAACAGCTCGGAGACACCGAACCATGAACGCTACTCTTCTCCAACAACACCTTCGCTCGGCTACAGGCACCACGATTTCAACTCAGACTGTCCGAAACCGGCTCCATGCTGTAGGTCTGTATGCTCGCCGACCGATGGTATGTGTTAGATTAACATCAAGGCATCGTCGCGACCGCAGGGAGTGGGCAACCGAGCATGTCAACTGGAGGAGAAATGAATGGAGCAATATTCTGTTTTCTGACGAGTCCCGTTTTTCTGTGCATCCGGATAATAGGCGTATTTTCATCTGGAGGGACCGTGGCAGTAGGAATAATCCTGCGTTCGTGCACGAAAGTGTCAGATTTGGCGGTGGAGGCGTGTTGGTGTATGGTGGCATCTCCATTGACGGGCGCACTGACCTCTACATCATTCGAGATGGAGCTCTGACTGGTCGCCGATATAGGGACGAGATCCTCAGACCTATTGTAGTCCCTTACGGTGCAGCAATCGGAGATAACTTCATTTTAATGGACGATAACTGCAGGCCACATCGTGCAAACCTGGTGGAGGATTTCCTTTTCGAGGAAGGAATCGTTCGAATGGAATGGCCAGCGTGTTCTCCAGACATGAATCCAATCGAGCACGTTTGGGACGCTCTAGGAAGACGAGTTTCTGGCCGCCAACAACCCCCACAAACTCGCCAAGAACTGGAAAGAGCTCTTCTGGAAGAGTGGGGCAGAATACCCCAACTCGTCATTAATAGCCTCATTGAGTCCATGCCTCAAAGGTGTTCAACGTTGCTGGCCGCCCGTGGAAACCATTCCCCCTACTGAAAATGATTTTATTTGAAGAAAACACCTTTTCTTATTCTTTTTTTCTCATATGCACAAATTGTGTTTTTTTCCTTTTGTACACAAATGCGCAATAAAATGCATTTTTTTTTCTGCCAAACATGTGTAATTTATTCTCATATAACCTACTATGTCTGTCGACCATGTATCAATCAGCTAAACAGTTTACCAGATACAAAATTCACCTAAAACTGCAATATCCTTTAATTGTTTTGAGCAGTGTACAAGAAACAGGAAAAATGATTGACCTTAATCATGAGAAAATAATGTGTCAATGCTTCCCACATATGGGAGGCTTGACCCACTTCATTTTATATTGAAATATTTGTTAAAGGAAATAAAATCAGTTTGAAAAAAAGGTGGAATAAGTTTATGCTACATGGTTTCATTATTATTAAAAATAATTTGGGATAATGTGATGTATAAACGAACTTGTTTAGACGGAATTCAAGGCACAGGAGAAAAATTCCATTTTATATAGCCACTTTTTGTGACACTCTATCTAGAAACACTAGTTGCCACATACTTTGGCATCATCTCATTGTTTCCATCTTGTTAAAACTTGTCTTCATACCATCCTAAAGCGTTTTGATCAATGTTATGTTATTTTACAGAGGCATGGTAACTTAACAATTCTTAAGGCTGCTACTTTCCTCCTTTCTAGTATTTTTCATTCTTTCTATTTACCTACTATGGGTATGAAATAAAAATTCCTATCGCTTTATCATTTGTATTGCATTAAATTTTTTCTTGCCTCTATAGCAATTTTTTCCATCTTCCTTTAATCATTTTTTTTACATTTTTCTATCACTCCATTCTACTGTAAATTTACAGAATAAAAATACATTATTTTAGAAATGTAACCACTAATCCTTCATTATGCACTGTGTATAATAAAAAGATTTCCCAAAACACTTAATTAACGGAGCTTTGTACATGGTCAACCCTCCCTGGCATTGATTTGGTCAAATCTTCCCACATACCACTTTTTAAAGAACATCACATATGGTTATGTTTAGCCTAATTTACTGTACAATATTTATGCCTGGAATGAAAGCTCAATATTTATGCAATACTTAAATCCTGCTTACTTACATTTCTGTTATACATTTTACCTGAGAAAATATTACAAAATGTTTCTAAAAAATATGCTTTTTTAAGATGAAAACTCGTCATAATTGATTTTTCCACACCTGTTTCAATTATCTGCATAAAACAAAAACTATTGCTTGAACATTTATGTAGCTTTGGTTGTCATCTATTGGCGAAACTCTGAAATTCTTTTAAATAAGAAAACTGAAGGGTGGGTCAAGCCTCCCCTATGGTCAACTCTCCCTCAGTCTCCCCTATAGGTATATTATAAACGATATTACGGCACTGCCATTTTTTTAAATGTCATTTATAAGATATTTAAATGTTTTGGATATTTGAATACATAATTGATATATTTCGTATAAATTGTTTTACAGTATTCTATTAAAAACGATTTCCACATGTGTTTTATGCACCGGGACATGTATTCTATAACCTGATTGGATTTCTTTGTATATGTTTAACACAGTATGTATCCTTAACAGTTAGCACTCATTCATCTAATGTTCCCATACATTGCACACATTCCCCTTAGCAAGTTATATAAATATATTTTATGATTATCTTTGCATTTAATAGGCGAGACAATAGTTTAACAGAAGATTAAACGCATATGGCTGACGCAGATGTCAACAATAGGCAATGCAAATGTTGAAGCAATTTCGACAATGTCAGTTTAAAATAAATTTTCAACTAAGCGCCGGTGCTTTTAATTATCTCTCGTTTGAGCATTTTAGTTGTGTTTTCCCAGAAATAAATTAAACTAGACTAAATCTACAAACTGGACGTTAAACATTTCTAATGAACTAATCTGTTTTGATAATTCTCGAACACTTAAGTGTCAGACTCACAACATATTTAAAATAATTTTAAATCGAATTTACACAGTGAATCTTAGAGATTTTTCTATGAACATATTGCTTTAGTTAGAAAAAAGGAATTTATGAAATTATACATACAGATATAGGTATTCTAAAGTAATGTAGTAAACTTCTAAAGGTGATAATACGCATGAAGGAGCAGGGCTACCGCTGGCGACTATTTTTTTCCACTATTATTTCAAAACAATAATCTTTGTTGTAGACTGCTATTACTCTTCAAGGTAAATTATTATTGTTTAAAAAATATTGTTAGAAAACAATAAAATAAATTGTCATATGGATCAACCTTCAACAGTTTTTCTATAAAAGTGAAGTCGCAATCCACTTAAAGTTTTAAAAATACATAAGTTGGCTAACTACTATTTCAGACCGAATTTGTAGATAGATTTCGTATGAAATACTACCTATTGCGATCTCCCCTATGTTGAAATTTCTGAAATATTTTTGCAGATCTGCATCGATTATGACCCCTAGAATCCAAAACCACCCTATATATGCATCAGGTGCACTATTACATGTTTTTTCCAGATTATGAAATGCGCAGTATTTATCATCAATTTACAGATACACACAAAATAATTAGGTTACAGACAACACTGATTATTGGCAATAATTGCTTGAAGTGCATTTTTATCCTTAATCCGCATTTTTAATCTGTCCTCAGTTTTAGTGTATAGTGTGTTGTGTATCAATTCCATAGGTCATATATAGTGCTGCATGGAAGAAATGTTCATTAGCGGCTATGAACAGCAATTGCTGATAATGAATTTTTACTGAGTTATGTGTTTTTGTAAATTATTTATTTAGATACCTCATTTCAATCTGTATTACAAAGGACTAACTTGTCGGTACGTAGCGCTGACGTCATTTTGACGGATGGAACACCAAACGATTAAATTTAACTTTTACTGCAATTTTTTTTAAGCTTCTAAAAAACACACTATTAGGTAGATTTCGTATGAAATACTACCAATTGGGATCTCCCCTATGTTGAAATTTCGGAAAAAAATTGCAGATGTACACCGATCATGACCCCTAGAACCAAAAACCACCCCAATACAAAACTTTATATCCATATATATATATATATATATTATATAATAAATTTGAAATCACAAATACATGAACAAATTGGCGAAGCTCCAAAGATGAAGCTCCATAGAAGATGCGTTATTTCATCCAATTTTGTCGGCATGAAGCCTAAAATGACAAAATTTAGCTCCTTATAACGCAAACATAACAGAAAATAGATAATAAAAATCCAAGAGATCTAAAAAAGATACACCTCACGCAGGATATTAAAAACCAGTAGAGCACAAAACCCAAATTACACACAAGGAAGCAAAACTGCAGCATGTCTGGATGGAAAAACAGAGTTGGGACTATTTTAACATGTGGGCCTACAGTTGAGTATCTGACTGAAACACATAACTCTGCTGCCATCTGATGTGAGAAAGGAAAAAAAGTAAACTGGAACTGGATTATTAACAATAATGTTTAGTGCTGCCATCTTTACCCAAAAAAGGAATGAAATTGATTGAAGAAATAAAGAAATGACTTAGATTAACATTTAGTTAAAGTAGAATGATATATATATCTATGTCACTTTTTTATGGACACGATAACTTGCGTAATTCTGCACAAATCACTTCCAAACTAATACATAAAATCAAGGGATAGAAAATCTCGATCAAGTTCGTTAATGGGCAAAACCAAGGGGCTGGAAACAGGGAGGGGTTTTGTGAAAACCGAAAAAAACCCTATAACTTCTTCATTTTTATGCATGTCAAATCAGTTTAAAATTATTATTATTTCTAGGAAAATGGCCAAAAATTTATGTATCACAGATTTATGAAAAAATTAAAAATGGGTTCAAGGGGCGCAAAAAATTGGGTTTTAGGGAGAAAAAATTCATAACTTCGTCAATTCTTAAGATGTCAAATTACCTTAAACTTACTATAAATCTTTTTAATATTTTCTACAACTTTTATGCTGACAAATTTATGATAGGACCAATTCTTACTGAAAAAAAAAAATAATAATAAAAATTAAAAAAAATAAAAACGAAAAAAAGTAGGGGTTTAAAAAAAATTCATAACGTCGTCAATTTACAAGATATCCATTCCGATTAAATTTATTATACATCTTTTCAATATTATCTACAACTTTCATATTCACAAGTTTTTGATAGGATCAACTCTTGCAGAAAAATAAATAAATAAATAAAAATAAACAAAAATAGCGATTGGCGAAAAAATTATCGCATCAAAGGTGTACTCAAATTCAAATGGTACACCAACTGAATTTGAGAAAAGACAAAATCAGAAATTCAGAAATCAAAATTCAGAAAATTCAAATTTTCTGACTCATTTTTAAATTCATTTTTGCTCTTAAACGCATTCAATTGGCAGGTTCTCTTATTCAGAAACTATATAATGTGCTGCATTGGTGTGTTTTTCGATAAAGGCAGAATATGTTTAAAAAAATGCTGTCAAAGTGGGCATTTTTAACAAAATTTCCCGAAGCGAAAATGCTGGAAACGAGAAAAAATATTCGTTCTGGGAAAATAATTGTAAAACAAATTCTAATTAATTGGACGAAAAATAAAAACACAGGTCGCTTATAAATCTCTTCTAAAAATTCACATCAGCAAGTTTCATAATTTTACTTTTAAAAATGAATCTGAAAATGTGTGAGAAAATTTCGAGTTGTTGAGCGGGGAAAATATTTTTTTTAATACCTACTTAATATGATTTTGATAAAACGATCTCTTACGGAAAAATAAAATTAAAATTCGTCAAAAGAGGCTAGATAAGATTAACTGGGTGTATCGCTAAACTTGATTTAGTTTTTGTTGGTAAAATTAGTATTTAACTTCGAAATCTACCTCCGCCTTTAGGCCGAGCCGGCAGGGATTTTTTTCACTTATTTAGCTATAATGATGATATTTTAGCGGTGTTCATCAGATTAATTTTACTTTATAAAATTTCATGACACGACAGGAAATGATAAAAATGGACTGTAATTTGGTCTGTGATGCCAAATCTATTGTCAGCAGAAATCTGAACATCTAGCTCGGTGTTAACTGAAGTCAAACAGAGCCCATAATCTTGAAAGTCTCTATAAAATACAAACAGAAAAGTTTCATGAATTCGAATGTAACAGATAAGTAATATTTCACGATTCCGGTGCATTGTTGAAAATATTCAAATGAAAGTCCTGATGTATTTTCTCCATTTTATTAACATAAGGTAAAATAACAGCTAAAATATTTAACAATTAAGTAAGACTATTATGATAAATTCCATAGGGGCATATCAAAATTGTTCCATTTTCATGATAAAAATCATTCCATACTAAAAGAAAAACAATAATTTTCTCACCTGTTCGGGATTATTACGAAACGGCGGCGTGAGTGACAGTCAAAACTCCGCCCAGAGTCATATGCGATTCTGTCAGCCTGTCTATGTCATATTTTTGACATTCAACATTTTAAGATAAGTAAACAAAAAGATGCCAATAAGCTACTGAGTAGTTTATGTCACAGTTCATGACAGCAAACGACATAGTTATTGTTTACGTGCGTCGCTTTTCAACTTGTCCGTTTGAAATATTGCTGTTTTTAAATTATTATGACTGAGAATACAAAGGCATATTATAAATATTGTATTGTGCCACTCTGCAGTAATACAACCAGTATTTCTAGTGAAAAGTTGTTTTCAGCGTGCCAATAGACCTGCCATTAGAAAAACGTGGACTAATGCTATGAAGAGAGATGACAAGAAAAATCCTAATTTATCTAATACATCATCTCTTTGGTGTTGTGAAGTTCATTTTTCACTAAGTTCACATTTGATTTTGTTTAAATATTATTATTTTAGAACATTAATTTATTGAATAAACAGTTACTCAAGGGGAAAAAAATGCATTCATCTTTATAATGTGCTCAATCGTATTTAATGACAAAATAAAAACACCCTGTAGTAGATTTCATGGGTATATTAAATCAATAAAGATTCATAAGCAATAATCCTGTTTTATTGATGATTAAATAGGTAATACGCAGAAACGTCTCAGAAATGACACACACAAATATGTCAGTTTTTAATTCAGGAAGTAAATAAAAATTTCATTGTGTAAGTGTACATTTTTATTAAGTTAGGGACTAGGTTTAAAAAAAAAGGATTTATTTCGAAAAAATAGTTTGTCATATCTTAAAAGAGATTATAAAACGTAAAAATATTGAAACTACTCAAAAAACATTTTGAATATTAAAATTTTAGTTTCCAAAATAAAAATAATTCGAGTCCCCGCTGTCTACGACACCGTATAGCAGGCGTGTTTCGCACGCACTGCATTATCTTAGTACAAAACAATCTGTAACAGAAAAAAAACATGAGCTGCCGTGGCACTGTATAGCAGCATGTGCTGTGCACGCACTGCAATTGTTTGCACAAAACCCAAAAAATTTACAAAAGTGCTCCCAGGGGGCGAAGTGGAGGAGGGACACCGGATGTGCATAATATGAATAAGTTTTCATACACCTTTCTAACGATATGTGTCATGAGGCGTGTACTCAAAATTTAGAAAATAGCTCCTCCCCGGATGACGCTCTCCTCCCCCTGCATTTCCCACTCTTTCAAATATCTAATGTTAAAAAATAATATTTATTTGCGTGTTCAGTGAAAATCAAATTTAAAACGCAATAAACAGCTGATTTGAAGAAAAAAAAAGAATGGAGGCGTGACTCAAAATTTAGAAAATAGCTCCTCCCCGGACGACCCTCCTCTCCCGCTGCATTTCCCACTCTTTCAAATATCTAATGTTAAAAACTAATATTTATTTGAGAGTTCAGTGAAAAATCGAATTTAAAACGCAATGAACAGCTGATCTGAAAAACAAAGATAAAATTGCCCCTCCCCCCCCCCCCCCACCAAAAATCAAATCACCCTAAATTTATAAAATCCTTATTATGCATTAAAAACAATTTCAAAGTAAATTTTAAAAGCGATCGGTTCTTTATTTTTCCTAATTTTAACAATATCCCGTCAACTCTCTCTATGTGAAATATTTTTAATGACCTTAAAAATAGATTTTTTTCATAAATCCGAAACTTACCGTTCAATTTTTTTCAAATTGACATTTTATAAATCAGCGTACAAAATAACATCCAGATGAGAAAGAACAAAATTGATAAAATCAGTAGTTTAAAAATTTTGAATCTGCATTTCCAAAGCCTTGTTATCTCTTTTCTTTCTGTGTTGCTTTGCTAACAAAATGTAAACATTGGCATGTCGTGAACTGTGACGTCATAGTAAGTCATGCCCTGGTCATGCCCCGATTTGGAATCACGTGGTTTGAGCTTACTTTTACGAATAATAATTTAATTATTAATATTATTATTATTTTTTTTTAATTTATTTATTTATTTATTTATTTATTTATTATTATTATTTTTTTTTTTTTTTGCATTTTTGAAAACACTTTTGAAAACTGTGAATGTGGTATTAACAGAAAAATATAAAAATGATTAATTTCCTCATGTTTGCAAATTTCTCATTTCAGTGTTTGAAAACAAAAACAGATTTTGTGCGCTGTATAGAACTCAGCAGCTATTTTCTTTATACAATAAAAATAATAAGATAAAATGAAATAATTCACTGTAAAAAATAGAAAAGTGTGATATTTAATTAAAAAATTCGTATCAATGTAAAATGTTTTAATGGATACAATTTGAATTTGAGATTTAAAATCTGTGAATTACTCAGAATAACACTGTTTATGTTTCATAAAGGCCTTTTATAACAAATAACGAATTAATGCGCTAAAATGTTCTTATTGATCCATATCAGTTTCTTGTTTTTTTTTCCTTTAATCCTTAAGATTAACACGATTCAAATCATCGCATTTTTTATATCTATATATTTTTTATTATTAGCATTGAAATAATTTCCAAATTATTTTAATTACTATTAGTAAGAGTTAAAAATAAAATGGTTGCTTTCATATTATGATAATTTGGATTGTTTAAATCCATTTTAAGGTATTAATGATAAATAAAAATAACTAACTTTTCTTGCCTGAAATGTTTTCTTTTATGAGAAAACAAGATTATTACTCGAGAAACGGTTTTTATGCATTCTTTAAGAGATTACTGAGTATTTTTTGTATAGATTGCTTTTATCTTTCTGTAAAATCTACCCTAAGGTCCTAATGCTAAGATCCTTAATTGTAAAGATTCATAAATAAATTACGAAAAGGTAGTTCTAATTTCTTTTCTTTTAATCTCCTAACGATATTGTGCTTAGAAAAAATTTTCTTTGTTCATTTTTTTTTTTTTTTTTTTTGCTTTGTAAAGTAGAAGCTTCGAAAAGGATTTTCTAAAACATACATAAGTATCAAAAGTAAAGATTATGCTAAGGATTTTTTAATTAGACATAATACTATATTGTTTTAACTTTTATTTTAAAATAGACTGACACTGCTATGAAGTAAATAAATAAATTAATGTATTTCTTGATTTAAGAAGTAATAATTGAATTTCTATTTTCAATACTCTGTTAAAAATTCGCTGTAAACTATCCAGTCGTTGGACAGTTTTTATAGAACATCGTTACATAACCGAAATTTAACTCTATTCTGACCATAATATGGACAATAATACGGTCCGAATAGAGTTAAATCATCGTTATGTAACCGTTTTCTATAAGATCGATCGAACGACTGCAAATGTTTAATAGTGTATATATTTTTCTTTATAAAGGGTGCTTTTTTAGAAGTGTGGTTTTGAAATTAGCAATAGTGTTTCTAGTCACAGTTAATTTGACAGCTGGCTGAAGATTTGTGCTCAGTATGTTTTGCCATTTCATCATGAACAGACCTACGCCAGGACAACGCTCGCAAATTGTGGAAAACACCATCAGTTTACTACGGGGAACATTCGGTGAGCACATAATTTCGCGTAATGGATTTGTAACCGGCCTCCACGGTCATGTGATCTCACACCAATTGATTATTTTCTGTGGGACATGTGAAGTCGCTGGTCTACGCCGATAAACCACATACGTTGGATCACTTGAAAATCGACATTTGCCGCGTTATTGCTGATATACAGCCCCAACTGCTCGATAAAGTGGTCGAAAGTTGGACTTCCCGATTGCGCTTCATTCAAGCCGCCCATATGCCTGAAATCATTTTTAAACATTAATGGCATATAATTATTGATTTAACAAAACCAATTTCATGACCATTAACATTAATTTTTTGTGTTTTATTCCGTTTTAAACTTCTATACCTCTACAAAAAACACTCTGTATATCGATTAAACGTTTCGCTCATTCTCTATTTAATATGTTTTTGCATATTAACAGCATAAATTATTTAATATCATATTATCATAAACGCTTTTAACACACGACAAATTTGTTGGCTCTATCATTTAAATGTGAAGCAGTCTATTTTAAGCAACGTCCTTGGGTTTCAAATAAAATTTTATTTGTAGCAAAAATATTTAAAAAATGTTTGTCATGTGTTACAGTTACAGTAGAGTCCCGCTATTCCGAAAATCCGCCTATTCCCAACAGAGTTCAGCAAAAATACCGATTTTTTTTAACTTAAAAACATGAAAAATTAAAAAGACGTTGATGAAAAAATGCACGTTTATTGTTTCACAAAGAAGTTAAAATAGAGACACACATTGAGCCTAAGCTTGATGAAAACGCCTGAAACCACATTAGAATGAAAGCTGGTTACTTACTGTACATGTCGGCTCCATTTATATAATTATGTAGAATCATTTTTAATCATTGCTAAACACAAACAATAACTAATTTACACACAGTTAAGAAGTAAAGTCAATGATTTTTTTTCTGACGAAGAGCATTGAATCAATTCGAGACTATAATGTTCCGCCATCATCGCATAAACATAACTTCATTTAGTGTTGGTGAAGTGCGTTGTTCGACGTAGCGTAAGGCGAGCTCAAGAGCATTAGGCAAGAACTAACGTCTAGGGACAGCACCCTCACAAAATGCACAAGGCACAAGTTTCTGTTTCTATCGTTCCTCCGACAGGTTTTCCTCCGTTTTTTGCCCATTGGCTTTTTATTGTGCATGCTTTTGGACTTAGTCGTTTTGTTACTGTGCGTATTTCACGCAAATATTTTAAATGGATACTCATACCGCATACTTTCTCTCGCGTATGTAATGTTAATGTTTTCGTCACTCAAGTATTAATGTGTTGCGAAATCTTATGTTCATATTGTGAAGCTTTAATGTTTATGTTATGAAAGTTTCGAAAACTGTCATCTTGCCGGCAGGCTTGGGTTTCGAGCATGAAGCATTTCCACTCTCTTAACATGAGTTTATGAGCTAAATAAAGAAAATCTCAATGAATAAATTTCTTATATGATGATTAAAAAAAATCATCCTCTCTTTAAAAAATTGATTTTTCTTTCTTTATTTATTTTTGGAAAGTGATAGATTTCTTTATGTTTATTACCTATAACATAGGGTAAGTAAGTAATTTTAGAACCTTGTGAAAATTAATAACTAAACTTTTGAATGTATATTTTTATTATCAAAATACTTTTTCTTTTCTTTTTTTTTAATTGTTGATAAGTAAAAGAAAATTATGTAATGAATATGATGAAATTATGTGCTTATTCATAACAATTTAATAGATAATGTAAATTTATTTTAGGAACATGCGCAAAACCTGTTTCGGTAATTCTATTTAAGAGTTCAATGCGATAGTAAAATCGGCTTGTTTTGATACAATACTCATTTGCATTCTTAACGTGATGTAGTACTGCTCCACCCGCCCTACTTTATCATATGGTAATATGAGCAGCCTTTTCAATTTTCAAATATTTGAGATTCCAAAATTTAAAAGTAATCTGTATTTATTCCACCAGGATGTTTTAAGTTGTACAAGGACACAATGAGGGTGTGTGTGTGTGCGGGGGGGGGGGGGGTACATTGAAATGAACGCAATAACACAATAATCTGACTTCAACTTCTTTTTTTATTGCATTCATTGGCTACTTTAATAAAAATTTAATTTTGTGTGTAAATGTATTTTTTTTATTCTTATATTTACGCGTATAATAGCTTATCATTTATTATAAATTGTACGAAATATTTTTATTCTCATCAGCAGTGCCTTAACTTTATTCGATCTAATGAAGTTTTATGTGAAGAAAATTTCATTAAATTCCAATAAATCGTTGTAGATTAATAAGAACTTTCACAATGCATCGAAATTGAGTTTGTAATATTTCATAATACCATCACAGATATGTGAATATCAAACATTTATGTTAATTATTATTATTAATGTTTTTTAGGGAACTGCTTTTCATGCATATCCCATTCTTTAAGTGGATCCTGTGTACAAGTGTTTTCATGAAAATTCATTTTACAGCTTTCTTTAATTTCAAAATATCCAGGTTCAATAAATTGAAAACATTAGATAATATACATATACAAATAAATAATCAGTTAAAATTAAAATGGAGGAAAGAAAAAATAAATTATATGCCCCCCCCCCCTCTCCCTTACGAAAATATTTACAGAAAAGGTCATTATTTATTAAATTTATAATTTTTCCTTTTTCCCTATAAAGATAAATATGTCTTTTTTTTAAAAAAACGTTCTAAATTTTAACATTGAATCTAATTTTCAACTTGAGAGCGATAAAAAAAAAAAAAAAAAAAAAAAAAAAAAAAAAAAAATGATAATTCAAGATGCAAAATAATAATGACAGTAATTATTTATTTTATTTACAATATTTTTTCACATAAATTAAAGTTTTAACACTTATAATGTGCTACTGATATCATGTTCTCATTCTCATTATTTTCAGATGATTAGCATTGTCATATTAGTCCCGTAAATATCGGGTAATCCGTATAATGCTTGTCCATGTTTTGAGAATTACCCTTATTTTGAATTTTTAATTCATAAATCAATATTTTAAAAGAAAAAATGATCTAAATTTTTGTTAACTCTTATGTTGGTAATTTACATATTTTGTACTAATACTAACTTATGATAGTACTAATAGTTTTCCATTTTCATTTTTTAAACTCACTTAAAAAAAATCCTTGACCACATCGTAGTACAAACTGAACAAATGAAAAAGATAAAGCAATAAAATTTTAATTTTGAAGTAATAATAAGGGGAAGGGGAGTTGCAGAAACTACTAAAAAAAATTCTGAAATGTTCTCAAAATCCATAAATCTACATTCTGATAACACTTTATTCATTATTTGTTAATCTGTAGTGCATTTTAAATACATATGAACTGCTTTTAAACGTAAAAATGAGTAAAGTATTCATAGCCAACGAAGAGATCATCTCGTTGTCAGCGAGCGCTCATGCTATACTCCACTTTCCTCCCGCGAAAACCGGTTTTCGCCTCCGAGAAATCAAAACTTGTGCTTGGTGCATTTTGTGAGAGTGCTGTCTTTAGACGTCAGTAGGCAAGAGGTGATGAGTCGTCGAAGGTCATTGTCCTTCCCTTCCCACTTTCACTGAACCTGTTCACAACGAGCTGATCAACGCTGTCTAGAGCTCACACTAGCAGATAGCAGATGTCCCCACACTTAATTTACACCTTAACAAGTCAATACGTTGATTATTATTAATATAATCCGCCTATTCCGAATTCCCGGTAAATCGAACAGTGTTCGGCCCCAATTAGTTCGGAATAGAGGGACTCTACTGTATTAGTCATTCACATTGCAAAAATAATGAGTATCACAAAACCTTGCCCATAAAATTTCTTATTTAGTCTGAAAATCACATTTTCTTCCAGGGGCAATCTAAAAAAAAAAAAGAAAAGAAAAGAATGAATGAAAAAGAAACACCTTACATTTTAATCACCAAATTTCCATATAAAAAAAGCTGAAATAGCCATTCGACTGGAAATTATTTCATATTACAATTAATGTTTAAAAATAATCTTTGTGGATTATTTTCATACTAAAATTGTGACAAGCTTTGAAATTCCCAATGCGAACACTAAATTTTTACGTCATATTTGGATTTTTCCTTAAATTTTTCCTTCAGATACCAAACGGGAAGACATTTGGTTCTGTTGTTTAGAAATTATGACAGTTTTAAATTTAGAATTCTTAATGTTAAATGTATTTGTGATCGTTCCAAAACAGATTGCAAGTGGTAGTTTTTTAAGAATGACTCAGAAACTACGTAACGAAATGGGCTGTAACTTTAGAATAGCATATTTAAGTTATTAGAAATGCATTCCGTTTAAAAATTTATAGGTTACAGTTTATAATTATTTTGCAAAAATATTCTTTTTAAACAAATTTTCAAAAAAATTTAAACGATGCGAAATGGAATTTTTATTAAATATTCAGTAATAAAACCTTTGAATGTGCGAATCTAAAACTATAGCTCACACCGTCAAGCAGTTTTTGAGGTACGTTTCAAAAACAAAAAATGCAATGGAACATGGGGCCGCAAATGACGTTTAAAGGATGAAAATCGAGAAAATGCGTCTGGAAATGGACAAACTGAGACAAGAAAGTTACACTCCAGAAAATTATTTATTGCACAGAATAGGTACAACACAGCTCGTATTGTCCAGAGAAAACAAATATTTTACAACAATTGTTCAATGTGTCGACCGCGGACATTATTACACAGAGTATACCTACGGAGGAACCACTAGCGGACACGCTCGAAGACTACGTGGCTTTGCATATGTAGATTCCTGCTCACAGATTTGTTTGGCTTTCATCCAAGTTTTTCTTATCTCTTTCTGACCGGATATGCACAAAGTGAAAGGCAAACCAGCTTCGTGCTAGTAGCCAGTTCTGCAGAAAAGCAGCATACGAGATTTCTATATTTTTATTAGTTTTGCGATTTTCAGCCTTTAAACATCATTTGCGACCCCATGTTCCATTGCATTTTTTGTTTGTCTTGATAAGTACTATCATCCCCTAAGTTTGTTGAAGCTTTTCAGATACAACCTGTACATTGTTTTTGTGTAATTCATTGATTTCTCTTTAGTTGCAGTAAGCTATTTCAGTATAAAACAATTAAATTATACTTTTAAAATTATTTTCACTGGCATTTCTTTCCGTTCGATCATCTTTTTTTCTTCTTAAACATGCGTCCTTATTGCAACTGCTAGAACACTTAACGGAGCGACTGCATTTATTTTAAATTTATAAAATATTTTTGTTAATACTTTCAGAGGAATTTATAAAATTATAGCCATAATGTAATTCAGTAGTTTCAAGAAAGGAAATTGAGATAAAGTAATGCTTTCAAAAGCTAAATAAAAACAAAAATGTGTAACTAAAATTTTCTTTTAAATGCTTCCTAAGGTCAATTTATCCGCTAGCATACGTGTCAGGTGAAGAATTTTTTAGTTTTTCAACGATTATTGTAACTCAGGGATCATTCTTAATTGTACTTTATAAATACTTTTCGCTAGATTCATCATCACTTTCTTTGGTGTCATCAAAATTAAATTCATTTTGCCACCTAAAAAACAATCTTTTTTAAAACAATGACTACGAAAAAGCAAGTTAATTTATTCTCTATTTAATAAGATTGAAATACACTGTTAAAAATGTTGTGTCAGGTTTAACCAAATTTCGATGTACTAGTAGCTACAACTAAAAGCTGATGAACGTTTTAGCATTATTTAGAACGTTACATGAACCATAAAATTACACAATATTGAATTATAATTTTTGTTCTATGTTTAACCATTAACTAGTTAAATGTTGAACTAAGAATTGGTAAGAAGTTGAAGAATAAACTGGTATAACAGAGGGGATAAGATTCTCCTTTTCAAACAAGTGCTAATCAGACTTGAATCTCTACTTTATATGGAATTTGATGAAGATTTAATCTTGCTCCGTGATTCTTATTTCATATCTCTTGACTTGAAATCAGCTTTTTATCTACCAGAAGAGCAAACCGATATAATTTTTTTTTTGAAAAACATGTTGAGAGTGCATAAAAATATCTGTTTTGATAAACTTTGGCTCCATATTTTTTATGAAGGTTGAAATAAATTTAAAGGTTGAACTATAATTAGCCTTTGGAGCATTACGAATTAATGAAGGTTGAAATAAATTTAAAGTTTGAACTATAATTAGCCTTTGGAACATTACGAAGAACGATATCACTGTTCAACGAACTATTTTGTAACATTGAATGGTTTAACATTCAAGTAGAATCTTTTTAACAGTGTGAAATATCTTTATACATTGAAATGCACTTTTAGATATTCTCATACAAAAAGGTACGAAAATTTAAATTCATAGACTTTAATTTGCTGGCTTAAAATCGACAATAAAAATTGGGAAATTTGCTAAATAAATTTATCAAATTTTAAGAGATATATTTTGAATAAAATACGTTTTATTATTATAAAATAAGGTACTTTTCCATTATACGGACAGCATTGTCGCCGAGCGAAACAGTTGGCGCAAAATGAAAATCACATGAATTGAAACATTTGGAAAATAAAAGAAAAAACATTGTGGATAGTAAAGTGAGCATTTTAAAAATATAACATTTGGAAATTACAGATTTTTACGAACTATTTTATTAAATCACAAATATATACTTAAAATAAGTGAACAAATAACTGTTATAAAATAAAGTAATAAAATAAAAAATCATATTAAACTGCTGCCACAATATTACAAATATCTTTTAGCATTGCAGTAAACATTTCATTTTTTGAATGAAGACGTCGCCACATAAACTCTATGAAACACGACTCTAAATGATGATGAACAGTTCCCCGATGTGTTTTGTTGCGCCATTTTGAGATGCCCCATAATCTCTCAACATTTTGAGTATGACATCCAGTATTAGGGTCGACAAAATTGTATTTGTGATTTATTGTGAAATGATCACAACCAGCACTCCGCAGCCCATCTGTTTTATATCCTTTCCAGCAATTTGTATATATAATACTTCCATGAGCTACATTGTTTTCTATTGCCGCCATTAAAATTTCATCTGTACGATCGGGAATAAGAGTAAGGAAACATCACCGTGTTTCACGGAATAAACCACCTAATGTGCTCAGCAAAAGTTTAGACAATGATCTATTATGCTTCTGTACTGCGAAATATGTAACGAATTGTTGTAACTCAACTGTCACATATTACTGGGGACTTATCCTTTATTCACAAACAATAAATTTTAAATTATACCTTTTACATAATAAATAATGACAAAAAAACAAAATTAACATGGTGTAAAAAGTATAGACAATCTGTCTATTTACAGAAAAATAACCATAAATTAAAATCGAATTACACCTACATTGTGTGCAATTAGTGCAAATATGTGACTAGGAAACTAAATCCTGCATCACTTGGGAATCTATTTCGTACCAAAAACATTCAACAGTAGTTCGACCGTTCATTAGTAGAGGAGTATTGTCATAAAATTCAGTAAACCTTATGATATATGATGCCACAAACGTTTTCGATTGGGTTCAGATCAGGGATATACGCGGGCCAGTCGAGAACAGTAATATGTTGAGAGTTAAATCAACTTTTGTCTTGCATGCAACATGAATGGACGCATTATCTTGCACAAATACATACTTTGGAATAGCTAAAATTTCACCAAATGGCTGTAAATTGTTTTCCAATGTATGTATGTAGTCTTACGCTGCATGGCAAACATTGAGGATCTCCAGAGATACTTGAGCATTAAAACAGAGTGAAGCCCAAATCATTAAAGAGTCACCTCCTTGTTGATGACGAATGAAAGCCAAGTCAGTTTACGCAAGTCATGCCAATAGTATTCCACCCTATCTGGGTTATCCAAATTCCGCTTTTTTTTCGTCACTGAATGTCACAGTACACCACTTTGGTCCATATGACATATCTTTGCTAGCCCATTGCATTCTTGTCAATTTGTTGTGAGATTTAAAGACTGGTTGCTTTATCATTTTCAAGAAAACTAATTTACATCTTTCTTTCTACGACTCGTATCCTTTGACACAGAAAGCTCTGACTCACTTTTAATGCGACCTGCAATCCTCATTTGTCTAGATTGCAGTTTATGTGTCCTTCTACCATCTCGTTTTCTGGCCACGCGAGGCCTTACAGATCTATGTTTTGCTTTGAAAGAGTCACCCTTAGACAGTACTTGATAGACAGACTTCTTTAGGCGATTCAAAACAGCTGAAATTTCTGCAACAGTCTTCTCTTTCGATTTCAGCTTCCATGCTACAATTACTTCATCTGACTGAAAATTTCTAGATCGCGGCATCTTCACTAACCAATGCTATTGCGAGGTGCACTTAAATACTTAATACATGTGGCGTCAAAAGTTTGAAATTTGCGTTTTTCTCTGAACAGTTGCCAAAAAAATCACGAAAGTGTTTAAACTTTTGCAATAAGCAAATTTCACATCATTTTTCAGTTAAATTAAATAAAATCCGACATTAAAACCGTTATTTCCGTCCTAAAATATTTAAAATATGTTTAAAAATAAGTACAGCCATTTGTATAACCCAAGTGATCGTATTTTTTATTTAAAAGTCAAATATCACCAGTGTCTAAACTTTTGCTGAGGACTGTAACACCCATTGAGGAGGAAGAACACGCTCTACGTTGTTTTTTCTTTTGGTAAAAAGACGTTCATCTACTTCTATTATTTTATTAGGCTACCGATTTTTCTATTTGATAGTGAACATAAAGCATATTTGCACAAACTTCTCTCAAATAACTATTCCAGTCCACTGTTGTGTTGTCGTTCATATCAAGTTGCAGCTCACAAAACTCAATCGATGTCAACTCTTGGCACCATAAATATATAAACCTCAAAGCATTAAGAAAAGGGTCATTCCACGTAAAATGAGCAAAAATTAAAAAAAAAGTCGTGGCCACATACTAACCAATTTTAATAAAATTCGGTGCACAGGTTCAATTCATATTCAAGTAATGCTCTGCAAAATATCTTGACAAAAAATAAATTTTTTTAGCAGTTTTGCACATTTAAAAAAATTGTGATAGAATGGCATGTGCGCAATCGTCCAAAGTTGCAAGTTTGAAGTTCTGTATCTTGAAAACTGTTTAACAGAAAGGAATTTTTTTATAATTTTGTAAACTCTGAAAAATTATCTTCTTATTTACTGAGTAATAATAATCTAGTAACACCATGATTATTTATAAATTGGTTGCAAAAATTGAAAATTTGTGAATTTTGAGAAAATTAGAAACGTTATAAAAATCAAAGGAATTAAAAAACCTCTGTGAAATTAATGCCTGATGTTGTAGGTCATATGTAGATCGAATTCCCCGAGTTTTAAAGTGGCCATTTATTTCCTTCATCTTAAAAAAAACTTAGAAACTTAAAAAAAAATTACAAAATCATGATTTTTTCTCTTCTGTATAAACAAAAAATAAATAAAGGACAGGCCCGACATTAACAATATTGCACAGACATAAAGGTTAATAAGTCCATGATACGTTAAAAAAAAATCAAGTTTGCCTTTTGATTCCTAACATAAGAAAAATGGGTTCAAATAGTAATGTTTTCTACATTCCATTCGCTATACCTCTTTGAATTCGCCCGCGTATCTTAAAATATTGCACGATTTCACGGGAAAACAAATTTAGTGGTGCCATCTAGTTTTTTTATTTGAATTTAAAATTGATATATAGTTTTTCGTTTAGCTCAGTCAGTTCTTTCTACTCTAATTTAAAATTCTCTTGAGGCAAAAATCAACTGAAAGCAAGAATAAAAGTTTCTGTATTTAAAGTATACACATTTATCTGTAATATCAAATAATTTACAAGTTTAATAAAGCTTTCCTTGACTTATAAAAAGTGATAGAAATATTGCATTTTACCCTCAACATTTTTTACTATTTATTTTTTTCTCATTAAGGAATAAAAAAGGCAAGAATGAAACTTTCGATATTTCAAATATATACTTTTAGCTATAAGGTGTAGCAATTTGCAGCTTGTCAAGGCTGTCCTTCGTGTGTAAAGGATTAATACAAATATTGCTTTTTTCCCTCAAAAATTTTCAAAAATAATTTTTTTCTCGATACGAAATAAAAATACAGTTACTAACTTACGCCAGTCTGTTAATTATCATTCATTCCTAATTATAAATAATTTTTAATATATTCTTTCCATTCCTAAGGCTAATAATATAAATTGAAATTTTAAGCACGTAGACAATACCTCGATTTTACATTCACTTTTAATGTAAATTTTAATACTTAAATTAACAATCCAAAAATCTATTATTTTACATTTACTCATAAATAGATGTGATCTACTTATAGACTGATTTTGACTAAAATCTGTGACATGTGTGCCACAGCTGATTTGCTCATTTTGCATGGAATGACCCAAAAGACAACTGCGATCCTTCAAACCTTGTTTTTGTCGTATTCCTACGCTTTCTTAGCATGATCGTAAGCTACATCTCCATTTCGGATTTCCAGAACTCATCCATAATTTCAGTTCATGGTTTTCTGAACACAACCTTTTATTATGCAGAATTCCAAACTCCTGACACAGTTTTATCGCAACTTTCTCATCATCTGGTAATTGCCAAATGATAAAATCCATCTCAGCGTCATCAGTAAAAGTAAACTATAACTTTATAAAAAAAATAAGCATTTTTAATTCGAATAATAGCAAATTAAAAAGCTTTCCAAGGTTAAGGTTAAATAATAATCATTCACGTTATTCACTTTTCATAAATAACAAATCATAATGTTTCGCATGGTTTACAATAAAAGTCCTTTTCACGATCAGGGTTGAAATAATTGGCGTATTAGCATACATTTTGGCATGATGTCCGTATATCGGAGAAGTACCTAAAATAGTATTAAAGGTACGAAAATTATTTCATTTTATTTTTGTAAATATGAAGATTTATTTTCAATAAAATACATTTCATTATAATAAAATAGAATTAAAGATACAGACATTATTTCATTTTTTTTTTAAAATATGAATAATCATCCTTTCAATGTTTGTGTGCCAATGCTTAGTCAATATTTTTACATTATTACTTTAAATGAATTTAGATATTGTAATTAATGTCTGAAACATTTTTGTGGCAGGTTCAAATAAAATATATAAGGATGGCTGCCAACTTTTTTCGATTTTTGTTAATAATTTTTTAATAACATTTTTTGCCTTTCTTTAACCTGAATTGCAGATTTCGGTACAAAAAAAAAAAAAAAAAAAAAAAAAAAGAAAAAAAAAGAAAAAGAAAAAAAAAAGGAAAAGTTTGCGGCTATCTATTTTTCCCTTAAAAGCTTATTTTATAGCCTTTGGTTCAAATGACCATTTATATGCCTTACTTGTTTAAATTTTGTATATATATATATATATATAAGATTTATATCTTAATAATTACTATTTATATATTTTATTTAAATGTAACATAAGGTGCATACACTTTTTCATAAATAATCCTAAACAAATTCTTTTAACATTTCAAGTTCTTTTTATATTAATATTTTGAACATTTGCACAAGTACACAAAAACAATTTTAAAATGAAGAAGGGAAATGGAAGAAAATATTTGGAAGAATTTTGCATCATTACAACGTTTTTTTTTTTAAATAAAATTTCTGATTTCCTCGCTACATTCGCTTTTAGAATTTATTTCAAGTTTTTTTTTTTTTTTTTTTCCATCGACGTGATTTATTACGAATCTCATTCGGTTTATTTTTTTGGACTTTTATTTTCAATAAATAACTGTAAAAAAGTTTCGAAAATGTTTTCTTAGTCGTAACGAAAGCATCTGGATTTTGTTATTAAAATTTTCTGCTACGCCTTGAAGTTTGAAAATATCTGTTATAAAAATGCACATACTTTGGAACATACTTTTCATTTTTTTTAACCCTGTCATTTTGAATGAAAAATGAGTAAAATTTATTTATTTATTTATTTTTACTAAAAGTAAACAACAATTTTCTGAAGCTTTTGCCTAAAAAAATTCTTTTTTCGTAATTTACGTAAACTAGCTTGTAAACTCATGTTTAGTTAAATGTTTAATGCACTTCAAGCATTTGGTAAATAAATTTAAAATAAACCCTTTCACCGTTTGAGGGTTTTGCAGTATTTTTATATGAATGCTTGTAAATCCCAGGATATATATTTTTTAAATCTCAGTTTGATGCTATAATATCTTTAATATCATTACTTTCTATATAAGATTAAAAATAGAATTCTGTTTAAAACATTTTGGTCTACAGCCATTTTAACATGATTTCTAGGAACGGAAAAATCCGGGCCAGAGGGTTAAAAGGTTAAAAAATAAAATAAAGATGTTTGATATTTTAATCATCATACAGTTTTAGAAAATGTTTCATTTACATAACAGATAAGTGTAATTAAGATGTTCTTATATATTGTATACTTGTATTTCAACCCGAGGGGTCTCAGGACTCTTAAAGCTTCAAAATTTTCGAAATTTAATTTTTTTTCTTTAGATGTTAAACTCCTATCTTTTCTGAACCTTTTGATATAAATGTTTCCTTTAAATTCTCATTAGAAGAGGAGTCTTTTAGAATTATACCCGCTCAATAGCAGAAGCGGCGTTTCCGAAATTTTCGTTTTTCACCAAGACATTTTTCGGCATAACGCGCACAATATCTCAAAAACTTCTGAATATTTTTTCATGACATTTTCAAAAAATATGTTTCATGTTAGTAAGTATAAACGGAACCTACAATTTCCTTTTTTTTGTTCAAAAAAATATTGTTTCAAGTGATTATACTGTAGAAATTTTCAAAATATTGCATTAGCTAAATACAACTTTGAATTAAAAATGTGAAAATGCTTTAAATACAAATTTCTTTAGGTTCAGGGTAATTATTGAAATCTTAAATATAAGTAGGCATCTAAATTTCCATTCTAGTTTCAAAATTTATTTTGTAATCATGCGCGTAAGCTGTTCTATAAATTTTCTGCGCGTCAAACGCCCGACAGTTTGCAGGCCCCTATAAATGGTAATTCTGCATCTTGCAATTTTTAAATACATGAAAGGAAAGAACATACTTATATCTTTCATCCCATTAAAAATTGTGTTTTAAAATCATACACATTTTAAGATATTAAATGTTGAATATGGTCTTTTTTCTTTTCATTTTTTCCAATATTAAGAGTCCTGAGCGCCCTTAATACTATTCGCCTGTAATACATATTATTACCACTAATACATATTATTTATTAAACCACTTAAATTCTGAAAAAAAATAATTTAAAAATATGTAATGTTTTTTCAAGTATAAACTGTATATGTATAAACTTTTTAACGAAAAAAACCCTGACTTCAACAGGGTAATTTACTTGATTTTATAAGGATCTCAAGAACTTTTTACCTGGCGCACAGTGGGGTATTTGACCCAAAAACCTGGCCAAAAATGCAAAAATTAAAATTTCGTCAACAATTGTAAAAATCATATTTTTTAATAACTAACTAATTGGTGCATCGATCTATGTCTGTTTTAGGAACCTGAGTTATATCCGGTGGCTCCTGGCCTCAGCTGCAGAGGAAGTTTCTTTCTCAGAAGACGTGGTTTTTTGTTGTTTTTAACCATTTGAAAAAATGTTATTGTTCTCTGTCAGGGTAGGAAATCAAAAACATATCTGAAGCGTTTTATTGGTTGAATCCGCATTTTATTCGTTTTCTGATTGGTCTATACAGTAATCTGTATTTCACTTTACTTTCAACAGAGATGGATACTTCTGTAGGCCACTATGACAAAAAAGTAATAAAAACTACAAAAAAATGTAATAACTCAGAAACAAATTGAGATATAGCTTTCAAACAAATTGCATTTGAAAGTACATTTTTTTTCTCTGCACGACGGTGTAAAAAGTAATATTGTGGGATGTATAGAAGTTTAAGAATGAAATTTCATTTAAAATTGGTCCAGGAATATTAATGTTTAATCCATGGCGTACGTAATGAATGACCAGCTCCGTAGAAGTTTAAAAATTTACAGTACCGAAAAATGTAATCCATGGCGTACATAATATATGATCAACTCCGTGCGATTTTTTATGTCTTAAATTTTAGTCTTTGAAAAAATCATTTTCCAAATGATCGTTGTAATTTGTTAAATTGCATTTTTTTTGTATTATTGTTATATTTAAATATAATTTTTTATGGCTCAATGAATTGTTGAATTGAAGCTAAACAAGGCTTACGTGTTAACAAAGATAAGAGCTTAGTGTTAAACTATGTGTTAATTTAAATAGTTTCGTTTTTAATGTAATAAAAAAAAACATTAAATGTGTAAAACGGTTATTTTTAAAGCGTTTTTGGCTTTAATTTATACATATCGGAAGTTTTTTAAATATGCTCGGCGCTTTGCACGGCCATGTTTGAATTATAATCGTATTAGTTATAGTCTTGAGTATTAATTTCTGCAAAAAAAAATCTTCCTCATATTGTTGCCATTTTTTATAAAAAAAATTTTCGAGATGACTATTTAAATGCTCTGTTTTGCGGCCACCGAATTCAAGAGATAAGAACTATATTTTTACTGTCGTATTGCAGGTTTTTAGCTCACAGGATATTACCGGAGCGCTTTTGCGCCTACATTTTCTGTATGTACGTATGTAGGTACGTACATACGCACGCAACTCGATATCCTTTGATAGAAATATCCGATCGCCTTCAAATTGTATATACTTATTTATTGAAAAAGGGTTCCCTAATTAGTTCTTAGGGCTCATGTGTGTAACATAAGGAGTGAAAGAAGAGAATTAACCCTTTCGAGGATGGTGTATATAAAAAGGGACACCTAATTTTAATTCCAAAACTGACAAACGGCACCAAGAAAATTTAATTAAATTTTCCCTTTTATAATGTACGTGAAAATAAGCAACTTCGTATTTTCTAATAACTCCGTTTATCAACTAAAAAGAACAAGCTATACAATAGCGAGACCCTACAACTTCTTCTTCCAGCAAAGTCCGATGGTAGTCCCGATAAAGCCAAGAAGAGAGTGATGAAGAAGATGAAGAAAAGTTCTGAAGAATCATTTTGAAACTGGTAATATATCAAATACATTCAAAAACTAGCAATCTATACTACATAGACTCTACTTTACTGAACCTACTATTAAATATAACACTATTAAACATAAATTAAATGCAATAATTATTATTAAATTTAATTTAAATGTAATAAGCATTATATAATGTAAATAATAAGTTTTATATATAGTAAAATTAAATACATTTAATTAAACATTCATAGTGAATAAAACAAACTATCAACAATTATTTTCTTCTTATAAACAGTAAATAGCTAAGGTTACAAGTCGCTCAACTTCCAAACTCCCTTCGGTAATGTTAAGTCAATGTACATGTGATTTATTTGTATTTTTAAAATATCTACTTAGTAAATTTATATTTTAACTTCTTTTTTCTTTGTTCTCTTCTTAAATGATGACTCTTTTTTTCTTAATTGTCAACATATTTATAAAATGTATACTTATTATTATGTGAAGTGTTAAAATCTTACTTACACTTCGTCAGCTTTTAAGATGCAAAATATTAAACTAAGCTATGGATTTGTATGTATACTTCATAGTATGCTAAAAGTTAGTTCAGTGAAACGCATAGTACAGATAAAAATGTCCATTCAGCCATTTCCGTGAATGAACGGAAATGTACTTGAGAACTTTTGTGCTGCCCTGTATATGATCTCTAGAATGTATCCACACTAAATAATATTTTTTTTTTAAATTGTTCTATTGTAAAACTCCTATCACAACTACAAACGCACTTCCAACAATTATTGGTCATATACTTCAATAGTTAAATTTATTCTTCAGCCATATTCTTTTGTGTGCTCCTGTAAATGAACGATATATTCTATGCACACCATATTCTACAATAAGTGCCTTAGTACACGTTTAAAAGTGTGATATCATTAAAATACAAGGCAAACGATTTTCCCCCATATATCATAATGTAAGGGAATTCTTTTGGGTGTCTCTGTAAATGAACCTTAAAGGCTATAGACTTCATTTACAATACCAAACATGCCATAGTAATACCCAATAACATCTAAGAATTTCAAGCCAATCGGACTATACTTACATCGAAAAATATTTTTCACCAGGATTTCGGGTCAAACACTCCACTGTGTGGCAGTGCAATTTAGCACATGTTACATTTATTTTTTTTTTCTCAGTCTCCATAAAATATAGATGCATAAACTTTTTAGTATAGACAAGCTAATATATCTTCTATTCAAAATAATTTTTAAAAATATTCTATATTGAAATTTTATTTTAATTTTTTTATGTTTAATTTTGATAAAAAAATTTAAAATTGTTTTCTGGCTTGCGGCAACTGCGCGCAACATTTTCACAAACTAATAAAGCAATTTATTGAAACTTTGTAAATATCTTCATTTTAAGGTAAAGAATAACTCATACTTCAAATTAAGTATTATAATTGCATTGATTATTTAAAATTGGCAATTTTTCAATAAAAGAAGGAATTTTTTCAAAAATTTATAATTTAAATTTAAATTTTAAGTAAAATAAATAAATAAATTGCTTACAAATGAAGTATACGTTTAAGATACATTAGGTTTACATCATTATCAATATTTTGGGGGAGGGGCTCTTGAACCAATAGTTTTGCTACAGTGTTGCACTAAGTGCATAGAAGTCAAAAAACAATTTAATTTTTTTTTAATCAAAATTAAACATAAAAAAATAAAATAAAATTTCGATATAGGGTATTAAAAAATTATTTTAAGTAGAAGAAATATTAAGTTGTCTGTATTAAAAATTTTATACATTTAGGTTTTATAGAGACGGAGAGAAAAAAAATTAAATGTGACATGTTGCTCAATTTCACCGCCAGGTAAAAAGTAAGACTACTGATATCCCTTAAATTAAAAAAAAAAAGTGTCAGGAATTGCTGCCCCACGGTGTATTAATCAACAATTCCACAACCGTATAAGGAGAGAAATCGTCGGGTAACGACTTTCTCACCAAAGAGTCACTTGATGAAATTCGTTAAAAATGAAATAGAGTAATACCTCGACTTACGTTGGCAAATCGTTCCAAGACTAGCGACATAAGTCGAGGTACATGTAGATAAGTAAAAAAGGATAAATAACAAAACTTCTCCAAAATCTAATGAACATATTCTATTGTACTTAAGGATTATGTTGCATACATTTAACCTTAGCAAAAAATGCTTTTGAAATGTACGAAATTGGAATAAATCAATAAGTTATTAATTTAGAATTTATTGTTCTTCTAGCTTCCCCATTCGAGTGTTTGACGAAGTAAAAAAATATTTCAATGAAGTTTGAAACGACATTTCCCCCCCCCCCCCCTTAGAAGCTCTTTATAAGAGCACAGTGAGTTTTCTTAGATTTTCCTAGCAACTTTTCTTATTTGTTTGTCACTATCACGTGACTGTCGCGGGAAAGTTTCCCTTCGTAGAACCAAAAGTCTTCGAAAAATTTCAGAGTCCGTCTTTATTAGGGATTTTGTTTTCTATTCCAGACGACTTAAATGCGGGGTGACGTAAATCGAGAGGACGTAAGTCGGGGTACTACTGTATTTTAAAGATTTTTATTTATTTTTTATTTTTTGCTTTTTGCTCAATTTCTAAAAAAGTACTGAACCAATTTTGATGAAATTTAAATAGGACAAATTCAAGTGTATTTTCTTTCAATTAAAAAAAAAAAAATCACATGAATCGGTTGCGTAGTCTCGGGGTAATCGGTGAACATAAAAAATAAAATCCGTCGCTTTGGGCCCCACCAGTGGCCGAGATGTTCTGCTTTCAAAGCTGGTAGACGGGAGGTGCTGGGTTCAAAGACAATCGCGCCCGTCGGCCACATCGTTCGGAGTTTTCCGCGGTTTTCTTCGAACTTGGATTGACTTGCGTAAATACGGGTTAGTTTCCGTTAGAAAGAGCCCCACGTAAAAACACCTACCGCCCCCCCCCCCTTCGGATCCATATCCCTTGTGTAGATAATTGGCCGCCGTAAACAACGCCCAACACCGTCGCTTAGGTTAATAAAAGAAGTTATCCATCATGGTCTACCAGGGTTAAAAATACCCGTTATACTTGCTTGCTCTACAGATCGTAGATTAACCCTTAAAAGCAAATGTAACTCAGGATTTACATTTTTTTTTTTTTTTTTTTTTTTTTTTTTTTGTTATTTGGCGCTTTTTATTTGTATTTTGTGGAACTATTATGTGTTACTTAAGTGTGATAACCTGCATTTAAAATCGTGAAGATTGTTTTGTTCTGATTTGTAATAATGTGGAGATTATAACATCTGATATTGATATTGCTTGCAATGTGCTCGACTGGCGTTTTTTCTCTATATTTATCAGGTAGTAGCTATTAACTCTGCAAACTATTAAAAGCATGATAAAAATTATTACATGGTTGACTAGTAGTTATTGTGCTGTATAAACACTTTAATGTAAGTATATAATTTTTTTTTTTTTTTTTTTTTTTTTTTTTTTGTAGAAATTTTTGTGTGGCATTAAGACATTATGTCCAACAGAAACATAAACTAGAAAAGAGGAATTCTGATTTTGCAGAATTTAGTGTTGTCCCCGATGGAAAAAATATATATATGCATATTAATATAGATAGTACAAAACATATTTTCGTTTTAAGATTGAAAATACACGCTTTTATGGATATAAAGTGACGTAATCCGCATTCGCTGAAGAATTCGTTATTTACGATCCTGTCTGAAACAACATCTACAGTAAAGTACGCGTATGACGTCACTATTTATGAATAATAGACAAATAAAAAAAAAAAAAAAAAAAAACAGATATCACTCATGAAACTGGACAAAAAAAATGTCTATCTAATGATTCATATGCCTTCATTTGTTTGTAATATAGATAATTAAATGATATCTAGTTTATAATAGCTCCATGTTTTATCAGAAATCATTCATTTATATTTTTTCCAAATAGTACGTATTTTAATTACTTTTTTTTGCGGTTGTAATGGGAAAATAACAACAAAAATATATAAATACAATTTTCCAACTATTTTTCATATACTTTCTACAGAAATGGAATATTTGAGTTGCCAAAATTAAACAAATGGCGCTAAAAACTACAAAAAAATTTAATATTTCAAAAATAAATTGAGATGCAGTTTTCAACCAAATTGCGTTTAAAAGTACTTTTTTCCCCAATACGACGGTAGGGTAAAGATCCTATATTTCGTCCCCTCTCCTAATTTCGTCCCCTCTCCTATTTTCGTCCCCCTTAACTTCTCCGCTTCAGCGAAAGCGGTGCCACTTATGACGCAAAGCTCAAGGGACGGAAGATAAAAGGGGTCAGTGTTGAAAGTTTCGTTCGCCAAGACGCATACAAAAATTAAAGACGGCGAATTTCCTATTTTTAGAAGACCTGAGTTCTTATTGCGTCGTTTGTAGAACGTTATTTACTGCATTAAAAGAATTTATTTCTTATTCATTGCATGTATTTTACGTTGGTAAGATGCTGACACTAGCATACAGTGAGTTTTAGGACGCTCGGTTCATCTTACGGGAACCGAAGATCCGTAATATTGGGAAGTAGCGTAGTCCCAATTTCGTCGCCCTTGCAGTGCTTATTTTCGTCTCGGGGACGAAATTAGGAATGCTTTTTCATGATATTTTTTCCAATTTTTTTCCTCATGTTTGGATGGTTCATCCATAGTTGCCAATCACCCGATTTTTTGAATACCAGTAAAACCTTACAAAAATGTTTTATTTATTTAATTGCGTTAAAACTGCGATTGTATAAAGCAAGTATTTCTGCATAAAAATATTGGTATGAAAAAAATCGGGAGGTTGGCAACTATGCGACTGTTTCGTCATGTTATTCTTCCACTGATAATTAGTACATTTCTTTGTGTCTTACTTTAATGTAAATTAAATTACTTACTCATATAGAAATAAATTCCGTTTTAGTTTTAAGTTAAGCTTCGGCGTATAGGATTTTTTGGATGGACGAAATTGAGACCATTTTTTTTTTCTTTTGCATTTTTTAGATACGTTTGAAAAAACAATTTTTCGCATTGTTAAAATTTTTTTGTACGATATTTGCCTACGTTTCTATCAGGGGCGCCATTTCAGAAATTTCTTGGGGGGGGGGGGGGGCAAAGATTTTTTGAGGGAAGTTATATAGCTAAGTGTAAGATCCGGGCGTCTCCCCCCCCCCCCCTTCGAGAAACGTAAACTGAATCACGCTTACAAAAACAGTAAAAACTTTGAATACGGAATCTCTGGAACCAAAGAAATATTTCGTTTTAAACAGGTTTCCGTCTTAGCAGGTAAAATTTCAATGTCTTGAACATGCAATTTTTTTTTTTTAAACAGGATCCTATTATAGGTTACATTTTTACACGTATCCTCAAAGACTGTTAAACCATCCACTCTGTAGTATAGCTCTGAAAAGAGATGTATTACAGTAAAACTTGTCAAAACGAAGCCTGTCTATAACAGAATTCTTTCTCAAAGGGGGAAAAATTCAAATTTCGATGAAAAAAGTCATACAATTATACTTGCTAAAACAAAGACATGTCTAAAATGGAACTTTTTTTCTGGTCCCTTTCGACTTCTTTTTTTCAGGTTTTACTACAGGGGCGCCATATCAAGTTTCCTGTCGAAGGACAAGGGGAAATTTTCTTTGTGGAACAGAGAACGTGCAGAATTGCACAATGTGCAGAACTGCACAATGTGCAGAACTGCACAACATACAGAACTTCACAAATCTCACAGAAAATGTGAAAATCCCGCACAATAAGAAAAGCTCTGCGTGATTTTCTCCGTAACTTCTTTCGGCCCCACCAGTGGCAGAGAGGTTCTGCCCTCGAAGCTGGTAGACGGGAGGTGCTGTGTTCGATTCCAATCGCGCCCGTTGTCCTAATCGTTTGGAGTTTTCGTGGTTTTCTTCGAACCTTGGATTTTCCAAGCGTAAATACGCGTTAGGTTCCCTTAGAAAGACCCCCACGGAGGGCACTTCACCTCTTAGGGCCTATATCCCTCGTGTTGATAATTGGCCGTCATAAACAAAACCAAACCAAACCGTAACTTCTTTCACGGACATGTGATTAGTCTGCGAATTTTTTTTAATTTTAGTGAAAGTGCACGATTTTTTTTTCTTTCGAATTCCGCAAAATCAATTTGTCAATGGATCACAGAAAAAAATCGCCAACTTTGCAAACTTAAAAAAAAAAAAACCCGAAATCGTCGCGGAAAAAACGCTCATTTGTCCAAACGACCGTGGAAAATATTGCTAATTTCACCAGAGATCACGAAAAGAAATGCAGATTTTGTCAAATTTTTTTCCTCATGTTTGGATGGTTCATGCATAGTTGCCAATCACCCGATTTTTTGAATACCAGTAAAACCTTACAAAAATGTTTTATTTATTTAATTGCGTTAAAACTGCGATTGTATAAAGCAAGTATACTAAAAACAAACTAAAATCTCGAATTTTGTAAAAGGATTGCGAAAAAATTGCAAATTTCGTCAAAAGTGTACACAAAAACTCACGAAAATTTAGTCAAACAATCCAGGGGAATTCCGTGTAACTATCGCGCAAAAATTTTAAAATATTATTAGTCGGTGGTAGAAAAATTAATCACGAATTTCAACAAATGATCCTGAGAAAGAATCGCGAATTTTTGCAAAAGATCGCAGAAACAAACATGGAATTTCGTCAGTTGGTCGCTGAAAAATATTGTGAATTTAGACAAATGGTCGCGAGAAAAAACCAACTTCGATGATGGATGCAGAAAAAAATCATGAACTTCGTGAAACGGTCGTGAAAAAAATCACAAATTCCGTCAAATGATCGCACAAAAAGAACCACGAAGTTCAATCAGTCATGACATAATCAGCCCATGAACGCCATGAATAGGTCACGAAATTTGCAACTTTTGTGATCTATAGCGATATGAAATTTTTCATTAATGATTTTCTGCAAGTAAAAGATAAGGTAAAGCTTTTATTGTTTCGGATTGCGTTTTCAGTATTTTGAGGTGGGTTTGTTTTAATACTATTTTTCAAAGAAATCCTGAATATTTTTCAGATGAAAAAGCTACATATTTGAACATTAATGAATACTATACATGTGTCTTCATTTTCTTACATAAAAGGTAAAGTTTATATTAAAGATATGATTGTAGACTACTTTTACAATAATTGTATTAAAATCTGAATTAATTTTCTTTAATTTCAGGTCGGGTTGCCTTTCAATGGAAATCTTTTTAGCGGTTTTCAAATTTACATGAAATTATAGTCTGCGTCAGGATAGGTTGAAGTATTTTCTTCGTTTTGAGTGAGTTTCGAGCACTTTAAGTTTTTCGGATTGTGCTTTATCTTTTTCGGTCGGAGTCGGGATGTTCTGGTTTTTAACAAGGAAGTCCTGGATATTTTTCAAATGAAAAACTATACATTTGACTGGTGGCCCATAATAATAATCCATTTGTTCATTTTTGTACATAAGGGATAAAATTATAAACTACTTTATTATAAAAGTTAAAATATGGCGTAATTTTTTTACTTTGGTATTTGGTTTTGGTACTTGGTATTTTGTATTTGGTACCCGATTTTAGCGGTTGACTGGTACGTTTGCTATTGCGTTTTCCTGCTCCCATTCCTTGATGTTTTCCTGCTTTTGGGTGCAGGAAAACACAATGGTAAACCTACGAGGCGATCGCTAAAATCAGGTTTTCATGTGTTTTTCACCAAGATATGACATGGCAGACCGATTGCGTTTTAATATGCGTATCGAGTTTTAACTAATTCTGGAATTTCAGCCGTGAACTCGATGAGGTGATTGTCTGTGCTGGCGGCAGGGCTGCGGAGTCGGTGGGAAAAATGGACGACTCCGGGAGTTTAACAGACCCGACTCCAACTCCGACTCTTTCACTCAAAAATGGGCCGACTCCGACAATGCAGACCTGCTTGTAAAATGGACGACTCCGACTCTTTCGCTCAAAAATCGGCTCGTCTCTGACTCCGCAGTCCTGACTGCCGGCTCCCGGTCTAATATATAATATGATTTTAATAAAGCAAATAATTAAATATTTTGATAAAATTGCAATGATTGCACTAAATATAATGTGACACTAATAATCCGAAAAAGTAAAAAAATCGGATAATTAAGAACTTGAATTTACATTCGTCTCTTCAATCCCCCCCCCCCCCCCCCAAAGAAAAAAGAAAGAAAAACTATCTGAAAGAACTACTCCTAAATTTCTAGCGATGAGGGCACTTGTTTTCCTATGATCAAGTTGTACACAACTGAGAAGCAATTGATAAAAGAAAATGTCTCACATGTATTTTTCAAATTAGCCAAAGTACGATATAGGTCTCACCTTAAGAAAGTTCGAATAGGCAATTTTTTTGATAATTATTAATTTCTATGCATAAAGCATTTATTTAATGCATATGTATTTATTGGAATCAAATCTGATAAATTATTTTATCGTTTGAGAAATTTTTAAATTTTTGTTTGACGATTGATGGTTGGTAAATTTTCTGAAAAATCAAATTCCCTGGGGGGGGGCTATTTCCCCCCCAGCCCCCCTCAAATGGCGCCCCTGGGTTCATGGGTAGTTGTTATATGTAAAATCGAAATTTGGTAGATTTTACTGAAAATTACAACTTCCAAGGGCCTAAAAGTGACTAAGGGACGATAATAGGGCACCTTACCCTATAAAAATTTAAAATGTGCTATGCTTAGAAGTTTCAAAAATTGCAGTAGAGTATTTAACCGTACATTGATACATCTCCTTTGTTTTACGGCTGGTTTATAAAACGGAACGTTATTTTTTAGAGATGACACTTTAATAGCTGGGAGAAAGAAATAGTATGCCGGAGGCTAATAATTTTTATCACAATTTTTCTTGTGGATAATTAACAAAAATAGACTCAAATATAATGTTTTCCGAACAAAATAAAAAATCATGCATTAAAGTGTTAAACTCATTTTAATCGAAAACTATAATCGACTTTTACATGTAATATAATTTTTTAGACCATCCACTAATTAAACAAAATAATATTTTTGGTATTTGGGCATTACCTACATGCCAATGGTCAATCCCGAAATATTTTACTATTTATACCCAACTTTGTGATTCTTATTATTTCGGCCTTTAAGCGCGTCGTTCAATTACATACGTTCATTTAGTGTTTCTTTAAATTTTTTGTGCTTGAAATTTTAATTTCGTTTGGTAGTTTAATTATGGAATATTACACGGAAACAAGCAAATGCTGAATTTTTTTCGTTCTTATAACTGAAAACTGGTTAATTTTAAGTGAATAAGTTGACCACTGGTGTAAATAAAATCGTGCTTGATAATTATTTTAAAAAACTTAAAAAATTAGTAATTAAACAAATTGCATTTTCATTTTATTTTATATTCGACGAAATAAAAGTTAAAATTGCACAATGTTTCGAAGTTAATAAAATTGCGTTGAAATCAAAATGTATTAGATAGATCAGCGGTTCTCAACCTTCATTGGTACGCGACCAGCTTTAAAGTAAAAAAAATAATAATAATAAAAATCGCGACTCATCTAATGTAAGGGTGTGCAGGGTGTGTGTGTTCACGAAGTTTCAAGACTGGTCTGAGAATACAAAATTTATTAAACATTTTTGTACAGCGAACTAAAATTCTTCAAAAAATGACCCTTGGGCATCAACACACCGCTGCCAGCTTTTTTTTCCATTATTCATAGGCTCCCTGGAAGTCTTCGCCCGCAAGCCTGTTGAGGGACTTCGCCGAAGGATCGCTGGAATCGTGTCCAATCGTTTCCCTGTCAGGTCTTTCTTGATCCTAGGAACAAAAAAAGTCGCTGGGAACAAGGTCTGGGCTGTAGGTGGGCTTGCGGCAGTATTGCCATGTTAAACTTAACCAAAACTTCGGCGGCGGCAAGCGGCGTTTGAGAGGGCGCTTTGTCGTGGTAAACAATCCAATCATTTCTGATATCTGGGTGAATACGCCGGACTCAATCCTTCAAATGGTGGTGCATTCCAGCGTAAAACTGACCTGAACCGGCGCGTTCGCCCACACATCAGAGACGATTGCATTGTTCACCACGACAATGCGCCCTCTCACACGGCACTCGCAGCCGTTAACGTGCAGCCGTTAACACAGTTTAACGTGCAATCCTGCCACAAGGCCCCTACAGCCCCGACCTCGCTCCCAGCGTTGTTCCTCCGAATCAAAAAACGACCTGAAAGGTAAGCAATTTGACACGTTTCAAACGACTCACGATTCCAGCTTCGACGAGGTCCCTTAAGAGCCTTGCGCGGGAAGACTTCCAGGGAGCCTATTAATAATGGAAAAAAACGCTAGCAGCGTTGCGTTGATACTCAAGGGTCATATGTTTCGAAGAATTTCAGTTCGCTGTACAAAAATATTTAACTCTTTCGTTACCGAGGCTGAAATTATGTAGGTCCTTCAGAAAACCATAACGCCCGAAATCCAGTTGAAAATTTTCATACCCCCCCCCCCCCTACTTAAGAGAAATGTCAACTTTGATGACATCAATCTTAGGAGTGGGAGAACGTAGAAAAGGATTAGCGTTTTCACCTGCATGGAGAAAAGGGAAGAATTCCGGCTGAATAGTGCCTTTTTACAAGGGGCAAAATTCCCGAGCGAGCTTTACAACAAAAATGTAAACATCTATTGCTACACGTTATCCAGATTAAATGAAAATACCTTTACGATATGAATGTAAAACTTATTAGTACCGCTTTGTATTGAGGGAGACTTAAATTTTATGGTTTTATAAATATTTTGACATACACAACCATTCTTTAACATTGCCATAATAGCATGAAATTAGAAATGTCCAAATGGTGCTGTCAATCCAGTAATGTATTTAAAAAATGTCTGAATTTATCGGACCTAGAAATGCAATCAGTATTGAAATAAGTTTAAAACCTCGTGAATTGTTTCAAAAATTGAAGTTATAAAGAATGTTTTCCTTTAGCATTTTGAAAGACGAATTAAACAGAGCAAATAAAAAACCCGTGTTAACCTAGGTATTAGACAGATACCCTCCTATAGGTATTTGGATGAAATATAATTTTCTGAGTAAGGGAAAAATGATACAAAATAAAATATTTCTCATTTGATATAAATCCGAATATAAATAAACATCTTACAAAAATAAATGAATAACAATTCCTTTTTTCTCTGCAGAGACATTTTTTCTGTAATCCTGCAACATATATTATTATTATTGTTATTATTATTTAAGATATTAAAAGTGGTTACTGCTAACCATGGATCTGGCGTGCACATAACTGCTCATAAATATTTAAAAATATTGATATTTCAGATATTTTCTTATGCTCAGGGGGTCGGTCTCTTTCTAATAATTTAGACAGAAGAGCGAAAAATATCGTAATGAAATAAAATAATAATGAGTCAAATCAGTATTTTGAAGGAATTACAGCGTGGAGATCAATAATTGAAAGCTATTGCTGTGGAAATCCTGTTAAATAAAGTTTTTAAATATTAATCAGCTATACCATTAATTAAATAAGCACTAATCAGAGGTCTTAAATTTGTTTTCGTTGCTAAAAAAAAAAAAGGAAAAAAAAGAAATTTCATAACATATTCTTAAATTTACTTCCATTCCCAAGTTCCTGAAAATGTCAGATATTCGCATTAAAATGCTTAAGAAATAAACAGAATTCTCTTGTGTGTTCGAATAGTGTGATCTCGGAAATCTCGCGTACGGAAATCCGGCAACTTCAAAAATCCGGTATACCATCCCCCCCGTCCCCCCCTCCGTCACCGGCACCGTTTCTTTTTTTCACTTTCAACTTACAGGAAAAAGGAAGATAGCAATTGCTTACGATTTAAAAATTCAAGATTAAAAATAAAAGCAAATAAAATTGGCATGCATGTTTAGGAAATTACACGAGGAGAAATGACCACAATTTATTAGATTTTTTTTTCTTTTGTAACACAGAAAACAACAATTACGGATTTTTAAAAATACTTTTTTTTCTCACATATCTTTTTGATAGAAATTAAATTATGACTAAAGACACCATTATGAATATCGAAAGTACTTTTGATACCCTTTCAGAAATCCGGAATTTTCAAAAAATCTCTCTTAGTCTCATCCGACGATGCCAGATTTTGAGAGTTATATTGTACGCGTATACATTTCTATACTATATAAAGGGCTTGATATATCTTGAATTATAGTTGATTGCTATTTAATTACGGTCGTTTTGATTTTCAAAAAATTGTTGCAAAACGCCAATTTTGACAATACTTTCTGAGGCATTCGTATCTATTATTTGTATTCGTATATATCATCGACAGGTGGTAAAACCTTTTTGATTTTATAGTTTCTTAGTAGCCGCCCTACCAATCTCATGTGTGTACAAAAAAAATTAATCCAGGAACGTATAATGTGTTCCTTTACTTTCCTTTTTCTTATCATTTTACAGTATTGTTCAAAATCGCGTTATACATATAATTTCTACATGGGGAAATGGGACATAGGTTCAGGACTCAACTTTATTAATATACATTTTTCTTTTCTACTTTATTCGAAAAATATTAGTATAGTAAAATAACTCATATCTCCATTGTAAAATTTGTTTTAATCATATTGTTGTGTATATAAACTAAAAAAAAAAACTATTGTAGTATAATTTAGTTTAAAAAAATATATGTGTAATTTTTTTGCAATTGCATCAGAACGATTTCTTTAATTTTTATTTTGCACGCTACTTCACTGAGAGGAATCTTCTATCCAGGAAAAGAAATAAGCGTCCGGATTATTGAAAGGGACCAAAAAAAAAAAATAGTTTTCCTCCCTTTACGTATTCCCATTAATGTAATTTCAGATTAATTAGAAAATTTAAGTTGAATTGATATTGTATGATTAATTTAATCCTCATATAACTAATGAAAGATACATTATACTTTTATTTAGATACAATATAATGGTTTTTATTTTTATTAGGTATATTTTGTGTACATAGGGCGTCAAGCAAACATTATGGGAAAAATATAGTATTTCCTATTATGGAAAGGTAAAAAGAGATTGTTAATTGAAAGCATTGAAAATTTGTAAATTTTGTTTAATCAGTCTCGGAGGAAAAATACATCTTTTACAACCGAAAATCGAAAAGTATTAATATTAGCCTGTTATCAGGATGTTTATAAAGTCCTGGACCCATTTTGATGTTTAATAACTCATCATATGTATTATAAAGCAGTAAGATCTAAAAGTTCCGCCCGAATGTTTTCCAAAACTACCCAGTGGATTTTTTTGCAAATAGTGTCATTCGATAGAGAATATTCACGTGGTGGTTTATGAGTAAAATATACAGGGATAACTATGATTTTTGGTAATAAATTTCGCATTTTATTGTTATTTTGAACGAAAAGGTTGCCAGAGGTTATTTTTTGGCGACAAATGAATTGAAATCGCTGTATCCGTTAGAAAATAAATGAAAAAATAATTACTGATATTTAATTGTAAAAAAAGAAAGAAAAATACATTTAAATGAGGGATTATGTTAAAAAACGAATATATTTAATTTAAACCTAAAAGAAATATTTGTAATTTAATTTAACCCTGAAAGAAATATTTGTAATGCTTAAAAATTAATTTAATGAGAAAGATTACAATTGATACGCAATATTTGGCTCATTATCGCTTGCGTTAGATTATAGAAATGAATCTGAAAATTTGATTAGATGAATTTTTAATGACTTTTTTTTCTTTTTGTTCTTTTCTTTTTATTTTTATCTAATTGCCCCATCACATAACTCATTGAAAAAAAAAAAGCAGATGTAATTGTGAGTCACATGTGTAATTATTATTTATTTCTTTACGATTTTTTTTTTACTTTTGGTCGCCAAACAATGTGATTTTAAGTCAAAAATGCATAAGTGTGACACTAGCTTGAGGATATTCTCATAAATGGTGTTTTTTCAAGTGAACGAGATCTTTTTTTGAGTACATTTTTATATTCAATTGTAACTTATATAGATATCAGTTAATATTTTAATAATGGAATCAAATACTTAAATTTTTTGTGTGAATTTCTGCCACACATACATATTGTAAAATAATTTCATATTTTTAAAAATATTTTTCACCATAATTCCGAAAGCATGTGATATTTATAAACTCGAACTCAGATCAATGACTATTATCCATTTTTTTAAGCAAATATTATCTATTGTTTATTTCATTTTTTCTTAAGACATATCGCCAATATCATTTATAGGAAAATTCACACCTTCGAAATCTAGGAAATGAAGATAGTTTTTAAGGAAATTTATACAATCATGCGTTATTATTATCGAAAATTTCAACATTTTGAAAAAAAAAAAAAAAAAAAAAAAAAAAAAAAGAAAGTCTTTTGTAATTCGTCATTTCTTCTTCGTCTTTCTTCGTAATTTCTCCTCTGTTATGTAATATTTCAAATGATATTGGACTAATTTTCGATCATCGAGTCACCGCCAAATCGCATATCTATATAGTATCGCTAAGAAAGGATTTTCTAAAGTATCACCCCTAACGGCGTTTTTGCAAGGAGAGGGAAAAAAATTCCTTAAAAATCGGATATTATAATTATGCGTCAGATGATAGCATAATTTAATGTATTTTTGTATGCTGAATCGATTGGTGCCAAGTAAATTCTTATAAGTCCAACAGTTCATGACATTTTTCATATTTTTTCTAATTTGGCGGTGTCTTTGGCGTCTAAACCTCAAAATATCTAACATTACATCCGTTACTCTAGCAACGAAAAAAATTCAAATTAGCTCTTTTGGATAAAGAATAAAAACGGCTTTATGAGTTTGAAAAAAAAAAAATACGAACATCTTAATAAAAAAAATGGTACTACTTAGTTATCCCGTTGACCAATTTCGCCAAATTATATAAATCGCCAAACCAGTCGCCAAATTACATTAATTGACATAAGTTGTGTTTTAATAATGAAAGAACAAATAAATTAGTATAACATTAATAAAAATACAAATAAAACGTCGAAATAAAAATAACTTGATGACGTAAGCGCGTGTAACTTCCTTGAAGTCAAGTGAATGTGACATTTACGATCAACCGTTATTGGCATTTAATCTTATAATTTGGCGATAGATTTTTGGTCGACGGGATTAATAAGTAGTACCCAAAAAAAAAAAAAAAAAAAAAGTGATTTTATGCAAAATAAAAGGAACAATTTTACTAAGAAATTAGCGTTATAGAACGAAAGGGTATACTTAGATATTCCGTCGACCAAAAATCTATCGCCAAACTATAAGATTAAATGCCTATAATGGTTGATCGTAAATGTCAAATTCACCTGACTTTAAGCAAGTTACACGTGTTTACGTCACAAAGTGATTTTTATTTCGACGTTTTATTTTTATTTTTATTCATGTTATAATAATTTGTTTGTTCTTTCGTTATTTAAAATTAAAATTATGTCAATTTGTATAATTTGGCGAAATTGGTCGACGGGATAACTAAGTAGTACCAACGAAAATATTTAAATATGAAAGCACTGTTTGTAACGACTTAAAAATTATTTTCAAAGAAAGAAATCGGAATTGGAATAATATTTGGCGATTTATAATTTGCTCCTCTATAAGAAGAAAAAATGGGTACACTTATAACAGCCGTGCTCAGATCTCGCCAATAGCATTTTTAAAATTGCCAGTAGCAGTAGTTACATTTTGGGTATGTAAATTAAAAATAATTCTTTGTTTTTAATTATGGAATTATTTCCTGTTATTGTTTATCTTTTCAGTTTTTTAAATGAAATTAGTGCAAGGTATGCATTTTAAATGAAATGAGTGAAAGGTTTGTATCTTAAATGAAAATAATAAATATAAGAATATGGTATGAACACAATCTTTGTTGATTTATTACCTGCCCCGGGCTAACATAAAAGTATCACAAAAGCCACATATTCACTTGGTACAGATGTCATATTCGTCCCATATTGGCGCGATTATTTTCGGTTGCCAATTTGGCGAAAACATCAACAGCATAAACAACATAATCCGGGTTACCACATCAAGCAAAATAACGACACTTTGGCGCAAGTTAAGTACCTGTTGCTTATATGATATTATGTGGTACAGATGTCATATATTGGCGCAATTTTTCACCGACGCCAATTTGGCGAAAACATAAACAGCATTAACAACAACTTCCGGGTTACCATATCAAGCAAAATAACGACACTTTGGCGCCAGTTAAGTATTGTTGCGTATTGCAGTGTTTCTGACATTGGCGTCAAAAAAAAATCGCGCCTATATGGGGCATGTATGACATCTGTGCCCAAGTGGTTAGGTAATAATTTTGGAAAGGTTTTAGTGTATACATATTGTTCAACGCTACTTAGTCATAGAGCAAAAAAAAAAGTTAAAAAATTAAGTGAACCTGATTATGAAAGTTTAGCCTTTTTTTCTTTGAAAATCTACAGAATGTATTTTGATACAAGTGGCACTGTTACATAACGTTTCAGGAATGGTGTTAGTATATAACATTTCTGTTGGGTTTAAAGGCGAGCGAACATTTTTTATGCGCATTATATCTGCGCACTGCCAGTCTTTTCCCCCGGCGCACTCAGTCTGCGTGCAAACGATAGAAGAGTGTAGACGTAAAAATTATTCTGTGTGAAGTTATTATGAAAAAGTATTCTGTGTGAGAAATTTATCTTTAAATTAATTGTTATGTGTTTGTGCAGTGTTTTCGTTTAATAAACTGTTTGTTCTGTATATATCCACGGACTTCGTGAAAATTAATATTAGTGAAAGAACAACAAAATGGTAGCAGTTCGCGGTTGATATTCTAAATCGAAATTAGTTTTGTTAAAAGAAACCATGGACAAGTTAAACGTCCCCGAATTAAACGGAACTAATTATTTTATATGGAGCCTAAAAATTAAAGCTGCTTTAAGCCTTAAAAGGTTGGATACTTTCATATCCGAAGTAAAAGCAGAAGGGCTGAGTGACAAGGATTCTGCCGAATGGGACCAAAAAAATAGCGATGCCGTCGCATATATAAAGCTGTCATTGTCTGATGAACAGGCGCTACAGTTTGCAGCAGAAGAAAATGCGAAATTATTATGGGAAAAAATAAGATCGACTTTTACCGGTCAAGCAGAAGATAGAAGAATAGATGCCGGCAATGAGTTAAAGAATCTAGAAATAAAATCAAATGAATCTGAAAATGACTACATAGCCAGAGCTCGAGGCATCTCAACAAAATGTCAAACACTTGGATTGGCTATAACAGAGAGAGAACTTGTATTCTACACGGTACGAGGTCTGAAAGGAAAGTTCTCGAAAGTAAGACATATTTTAAAACTCAACGTGAGAAAAGTATGGATGAAGTACTAGAAATTCTACTGGAAGAAGAACTGACGAATACCGCTCGTGCTGAAGGGACCGCCGCTGAAGTATTCTACTCAAGGAAAAATAAAAGTCCGAGACTTTGTTACATTTGCAGACGTCCAAATCACATAGCCAAGGATTGTTTTTACAGGAATAATATTTCAAGAAATGACAGATCCAATGGAAATCGACAAAGAAGAAAAACGCACCACGATGTAAATTATCCAGTTAAGGACAATTCGGTACTTACTATTTCATCGGAACAATGTGAACTATGTGATAATATATGGTTATTAGACAGCGGAACTAGCTCGCATATGTGTAAAGATAAAATATGGTTCAGGAATCTAATTCCTGAAGAAAAGGATATCTATCAAGCAGGTAAAAATTCCAAAATAATTTCGAAGGGTACAGATACGGTATCATGTGATACGGTAAGTAAAAATGATTCTATACATTTAACAATAAACAATGTTAGTTTTGTACCAGATTTGAGATATAATTTATTATCTGTTACTGCTTTAATGGATAAGGGTTGTAGAATTATTTCTGAAAATAACTGTGTGCTAATTTTTGACAAATATAATAAATTTCTAACTAAAGCATTTAAAAATGATAATCGACTTGAGATTAAACTTCACCCTGCCTATAATTCTGAGTGTAATTTTACTGATAAGAGTGCTAGTAATTATGAACTGTGGCATAACAGATTGTGTCATTTAAATTCAAAATATATGTTAAAAATGAAAGAGTATATTGATCTTAAAGATGTAAATGTGTCTGATTTTAAGTGTGATACATGTGACATAAGTAAAATAACCAGGAAAAGTCATCCGAATATTGATATTGACCAAAGTTCTGATATTATGCAGTTGTTTCATTTGGATTTATGTGGCCCGATACAGCCTGAATCACTTGGTGGGGCAAAATATTTTATGATATTAGTGGATGATTTTTCTGGAATGTATTTTACTTATTTCCTCAAAAGTAAAAATGAAGCATTTGATGTATTTTATAAATTTAAAGCTAAATATGAAAATCTTATGGGTAAAAGAATTAAAAAAGTGAGAAGTGACAATGGGCTCGAATTCGTAAATACGGAATTTGACAATTATCTTGCTAATGCAGGTATTTTTCACGAAAAAACTGTCCCATATAACAGCGAAAGCAATGGAAAGGCTGAAAGGGCGAATAGAGTTCTATTAGAAAGGGCTAGGTCTTTGTTATATGAAAGCGAACTTCCCACCAAATTCTGGGCAGAAGCTATCAATTGCAGTACACAGGTATCTAATATAACACCCCGTAAAGGAAAAGAAAAACTCCCCTTAGAAATTTGGACAGGTAAAAAGCCCAATTTAAATTATGTAAGAAAATTTGGTTGTTTAGCTTATTTTCATATTCCTAAAACAATGAGAAATAAATTCGATGTACCAGGAAGAAGTGGAATTATGTTAGGATATGCTAGAGATAGGAGGGTATATCGTATTTATGATGTAAAAAATAAGAAAGTGATTGAGGAACGTTCTGTTAAGTTCAATGAAACTATAAAGGGAAGTAGATATTTTGGATTAAGTAAATGTTCAGAGTGTTGGGATATTGAACCGCTAATAAATAAAAATTTTCCGGAAGAGAATGAAATTCGTGAAAATCAAAAGAATAAATCTCTCAATTTAGAAATTTCTGACACAAGCGAAATAAAAAACGGTTGCGCAACCCCATTAACAAAACTTAATTTGTCTCCAGCTAGACATGAAGGCGCGGAGAAAAGGAATCGAAACAACAAAATAAAAGACCGAAGTGAAAATATGACTGAAGTTCGAAGGTCAGAAAGATTGAAAAGTACATATTCGTCAGCTAATTTAACTGATAATGTCCCGAGCAATTATTTAGAAGCAATAAATAGTGTGAATTCACATGATTGGGAAATAGCTATGAAAAATGAATTGGATTCTTTAATTAAGCATAATGTTTGGGAAATCGTTGATATGCCAGAAAAAACGAAATTGATTAAAAGTAAATGGTTCTATGCTTTAAAAGAGGGCGACAGTAAGGAAATAAAATATAAAGCCAGATTAGTGGCAGCTGGATTTAATCAAATTAAAAACAAAGATTATACTGAATCGTATTCACCTGTTGTAAATATTGAGTCATTTAGATTACTAATTGCGCTTGCAGCTAAATTAAATTTGATTGTTAAGTTTTTTGATGTAAAAACAGCATATTTATACAGTGATTTGGAAGAAACTTTATATATGTCACCACCACCTGGATATGAAAAACTGATAGGGGTTAATAAAGTTTGTAAACTGAAAAAGAGTATTTACGGATTACCCCAATCGGGTAGAAATTGGTATTTAAAAATAAAAGAGGAACTTGGTAATATTGGATTAAATCAATTAGCTTCTGATAACTGTGTATACATTAAAGTTGAAAGTGATAACATTTTTATATTTTGTATGTATGTGTATATGTGTTTTTTGGAATTGTTTAAAGAGAAAAAAAATGTATCTCTCGCAGGAGGGGTGTGTTGGGTTTAAAGGCGAGCGAACATTTTTTATGCGCATTATATCTGCGCACTGCCAGTCTTTTCCCCCGGCGCACTCAGTCTGCGTGCAAACGATAGAAGAGTGTAGACGTAAAAATTATTCTGTGTGAAGTTATTATGAAAAAGTATTCTGTGTGAGAAATTTATCTTTAAATTAATTGTTATGTGTTTGTGCAGTGTTTTCGTTTAATAAACTGTTTGTTCTGTCAATATCCACGGACTTCGTGAAAATTAATATTAGTGAAAGAACAACAATTTCATTATATGTTGATTAGTTATAGAGCTAATAATTCCTGTTGTCATAAAGGTCTCATTGCCCTACCAAAAGGGCATTGTTAGTAATCAACTAAAAGAATTACTTCTTAATAGCTAAATTTTGACCAACGCTTTAGGTAATATTATATCACAATGACGTTCGCATCGTTTTCAACAATGAGTAAGGTCCAGCTGAAGGTCCATATTGTTTAAAATACAAATTCAAATTCACCAATGTTCATTTGGAAAAACTGACCAACGCAGCGGGCATAGCCTGCTAGTAAAATAATAAAGATATAAACATTGATGGAATCATTTATATTTTCCTTTTCAGGTTTGAATATCTTTACTTTTGTAAATATCGTCTGCGCGTGTGGTTAATTTCAGATAATTTCATTTTCCAGTCTAAATATCTGTGCTTTTCTAAATATCATCTGCTTATTAATTGCATTTTTCTCTCTTTTATTTTTGGCAACTATTGCAATGTTATGTTTACTTTTCATGTGTTTGTTCTATGTTACTTTTGTATGTGATGTTTTATTCGAGTGAATATTAAGGAGAATGCATACACCACAAGAGAAAGCACAGATTTTATGGTGGTTCATAGAAACAAAATCGATAGTGCAAGCACAGAGAAATTGCAGAAGAATTTACCAAAAAGATCCTCGATCCAAAAGCAGCATCTTGCGGTGGAAAAAGAATTTTCTAAAAACTGGAAGTATCGCAGATAAGAGACGTTCCGGACGTCCCTGCACAAGTGATTTTGATGTTGATCGTATCAGAGAGACATTTTTACACAATCCTAGACGATCTGTGAGATCAGCGGCAAGAGAACTGGATATTCAAATTTCGACGGTGTACAAGGTTATTAAGAAAACATTAAGACTGCATGCATACAAGGTTCAAATTGTTCAAGTTTTGGAACCGGACGATAGGCCTAGAAGGATGGCCTTTGCAACAGATATGCTAAGGAGAATAGAAGATGATGCTGATCTTCTCCGACGAAGCATCCTTTCATGTTTCTGGTATTGTTAATTGTCATAATGTGCGCATATGGGGATCTGAAAACCCCCATGAATACCGTGAGGCAGTAAGGGATTCCCCAAAAATTAATGTGTGGTGAGGACTAATGCACGACCGAGTCATTGGGCCTTTCTTTTTTACAGAAGAGACGGTCTCATCAGTCGTATACTTTGACATGTTGGAAAACTTCGTATTTCCACAACTAGAAGAGCTTCAGCCACGTGTCATTTTGCAACAAGATGGTGCACCACCTCATTAGGGTACCATCGTTCGTACTTCTTTGAATGACCATTTTCCAGGAAGATGGATTGGGCGACGAGGTCCAATTCCTTGGCCACCCAGATCACCTGATATAACGCCGCTGGACTTTTTCATTTGGGGATTTGTAAAGGACAATGTTTACAGGAGGAGAGTGTCGAACATTGATGACTTAACCCTCTAAGTGTTTGGGGCGTATTATTCCGTTCACTAAGCTCCAGGTTTCACAGCAATACAAGCAATATTTAGGATAATATAATTCTATTGATTTATGGAATTTTAAATACATTGAAGAATTATTAATACTCTTAAGGATTACATTCATATTTGTAATTGAGTTTTTTTTTATAATGTTGAAAGAATCATATTTTATTAGCATTTAAAACAAAATGCAAAGAAAACAACTTTACAATTTTACCCTTTTGCAAGACGCTCGGAGGGTTAAAAGCCAGAATTACAACCGCAATAGCCTCTGTGGATGCCGACATGCTTGCCGCTACCTCGCGTGAAATTGACTATCGACTTGATATTCTCCGTGCGACGGAAGGAGGCACACGTAGAAGTTCATTGGCAAGGGTCATGAAACTTTTTGAGTCTATCTAACCATTTATCATAGCTGCCAACATCTTCCGCTTTTTCAGACCACAAAAATTTTATAGTAAATTTTCCCATTTTAAATGGCCAAAATCTGCCGATTAAATAAGGCAGAGATTTCTATTAAATTTTTCCGGGCCAAAAAATCGGAACTGTTGTCAGCTATGCATTTATTTTATTAATTTTAACCTATCTTTATTATTTTATGAGTTATTAAACATCAAAATGGGTCCGGGACTTTATAAATACCCGTTATTTTACACTAGTAATACAATGGAAATTTAGTTCTTTTGAAGTAGACATTTTAAAAGATCGATTACACATGTTAGTAACAAAAATTAAATATTAAATGTCACCAAAATTGGATAATAAAGCATTAGAAGTACAGTCGGGGAAACAAAAGTAAACACCTCCTTCTAACTCTGTAAATAATTATTGTAGAAGAAATTTACTGGTACCAATCAATTTGAAATAAAGCCTACTTTTAAATGATGTATATAAAATTTGCTTAGAGGGGGGGGGGGGGTAATCTACAAATCAAAACCAGGCCAAACTTTTTTTTCAATGGCAACACCCAATTTTAACACTATATTTTAAATACTCGGTTCAAACTATTCCTAGAAACGAAATTTCTAGTTATTTGAATGATAAGTTTGTGAATTATAAACATTCAAAATTTAGAGCTTCTAATGTTAAATTACATTTTATATTTTTATTAATATCTACCGACAAATGCAATAATTTTGCTTATAAAACTGAAAATCTGAAACATTAATGCATTGAATTAAAAAATATATATATAATATGAATTATGAAATTAGTATGCGAAAAAAATATGAATTGCAACCTAAAGATCTTTCTGACAGATTTATATCTATTATGTCCTGCTTTATGCGAATTCTCGAATTCATATTTTTCTTTCAAGTAATTTTCGAATTATCATTGAAAAATGGTAAAATGATTGTTTAAGGGGGGACGTCTTTGGTGTGCAGAAAAGCATAATTTGAAGAATATTTTTTTCTCATTTTATTGAAATACTAGCAAAACCCGCGGCTTTTCTCGCGTAATAGCTGAAATATGCCGGGTGATATTTGCATGATTATTTTTTATTAGAAGAACGCTTTTTTGGAATAATTCAAAAATTACAAATTAAGCCACAGTTTGACTAAACTTCATTATAAAAGTGCAATAGACAGAAATGAGATTTTAATTAATAAGAAGAACTAAAACAAATTCCAAATAAATGATAATTTAGAAAGTATTTTGAGACTTTTATGCTCATTTCATACACTTATTTCAGCATTCATTTGAAGTTTTGAATTTTGTAGAAACCATCTTGACACATTTACATCTTAAAATTAACCATCATGTCAAATTCCAAGCTTCTTGTCTAACAGTCTACAACCTCTCTGGTGTTAGAGTCAACAACATAAAATGCCCAAAGGTGTTAGTGGCACCAACATAAAATGCCGAAACACAGTAGAAATAGAATGACTCGAAAAATGTTGAAACAGAGACTGTCACCATTAGTTTACCAATATTAACCTTGAAATCGGTTGGTATTTCTTAATATTCTATAGAAAACGGAATTTAGATGTCTTTAAAGGCTTTCTTGTTGTTTCTGCCAACCAGGTGGTAGTGACACCGGCATAAAATATAGCCCGTATAGGATCAGGGACTCTTGATTCGCAACCAAAATAACTTCTGTAATCGGTTTATTATTTTCTGACATTCTATAGAAATCGTAATTTTGGACCATTTTAGAATGCTTTACGCGCACCTTCCCTTCGCTTCACCCCTTTTTAATTTCGAATTTATTTTCGACTGTTCTTAGAGAACATTTATATTTTATAAGTAATGTGCTATATTTAGACCTTCTAGCCTCTTCAGTACCGTAGAAATCGCAATTTAGAAAGTTTTTTGCTCCTGCAACACTCTACGGGTTGTGGCACCGACATAAAATATAGTTTATATTTGAGCAGGTTTTATCACCATCAATTTGCAACCATTATGTTTGAAATCGGTTTCGTATTTCATACGACTGCATAAAAATCGTAATTTAGAACGCTTTTAGAACACTTTTCACTCACTTTATCCTTTCAAATTTGGAATTTTCTTTTGATAATACTTAGAAAGCATTTGCATCTTTGATGTAATTACCATTCCAAATTTAAAATGTTAGACCCCCTCAGTAACACAAAAAACGTAATTTAGAACACTTTTTGCTCCTGTAACCCCCAAGTGGTAGTGACAACAACGTAAAATATAAGCTATGTTGGAGCGGGGACTGTCACCATCAATTTGAAACCATTAGTTCTGAAATCGGTTTATATTTCCTGAGATTGCGTATAAATCGCTTTTTAGAACGTTTTTAGACCGCTTTTCGTTCATTTTCACCCCTTCTAAATTTCACATTTTAAGGAACTCTTCTCAGAGAACATTTACATCTCATAATTAATTATCATGCCAAAATTCCAGTTGCTAGCCTCTTCAGTATCACAAAAATCACAATTTAGAATGTTTTTTAAAATGCACCCGCAAGGTGGTAGTGACACCGACATGAAATAGATCCTATATTGGAGCAAGGGCTATCATCATCAATTTCCAACCATTACGTTTGAAATAGTTTGGGTGCTTTATAAGATTACGTAGAAATTGCAGTTTAGTACGTTTCTAGAACTAATTCGTCCATTTTCATCCCTTTTAAATTTCGAATTATTTTAGGAAATTTTCTTAGAGATCATTTATATCTTAAAAGGAACTACCATACCTAATTTCAAGTTGCCTAGCCCCTGCAGTATTACAAAAAACTCAATTTAGAACGTTTTTTGTTCCTACAACCTCTAGGTGAAAGTGACACCGACATGATATACCGCATATGTTGAGCAAGGGCTGTCATCATCAATTTCCAACCATTATTTTTTTTAATCGGTTCGGTACTTCCTGAGACTGCGTACAAATCGCAATTTAGAAAGTTTTTTAGAATGCTTTTCGCTCATTTCAACCCATTTTAATTTCGATTTTTTAGGAAATGTTCTTAGAGATCATTTGTATCTAATAAATAACTGCCTTGCCTAATTTCAGGATTCTACGCCCTTCAGTACAACAAAAATCGCAATCTAGGACGTTTTTTGCTTATTCAACTCCTAGGTGGTAGTGACACCGACATGAAATAGAGCTTATGTTGGAGCAAGGGCTGTCATCATCAATTTCCAACCATTACTTTTGGAATCGGATGGGTACTTTCTGAGATTGCGGTAGGAATCCCAAATAAGAACATTTTTTAGAACGCTTTTCGCGCATTTTTACCCCTTTTAAATTTCAAATTTTTAAAGGAATGTTCTTAGAGATCATTTATATCATACAGGTAGCTACCATGTCCAATTTCAAGTTGCTAGCCCCTGCGGTATCACAAAAAACGCAATTCAGAACGTTTTTTGCTCCTGCACCCCCTTTGGGATGGTGCCACTGACATAAAATATGGCCTATGTTGGAGCGAGGGCTGTCTCCGTCGTTTTCACACCATTTTTTAAATAATCGAATCGGTACTTCTTGAGATTGCGTAGAAATTGCCATTTGGAACGTTTTTTAGAACACTTTTTGAGCACTGTCACCCTTTTAAATTTCGAATTTTTAAAGAAATGTTCTTAGAGACCATTTATATCTAATAATTAACTACTATGCCAAATTTCAGGTATCTGGGCCCTTCAGTAACACAAAAATTGCAATTTCGAACTTTTTTTGCTCCTGCAACCCCTTTAGGGGTAGTGGCACCGACATAAAATGTAGCCTATTTTAGAGCAAGTGTTGTCACCATCATTTTGACACCATTATTTTTTAAATCGGTTTATTACTTCCTGAAATTGCGCAAAAATCGCCTTTTAGAACGTTTTTAGAACGCTTTTCGCGCATTCTCACCCCTTTTTAATTTCGATTTTTTAAAGAAATGTCCTTAGAGATCATTAGTATCTTATAAGTAACTACTATTCCAAATTTCATGTTTCTAGGCCCTTTCAGTAACACAAAAATATCATTTTTAGAACGTTTTTTGTTCCTGCACCCCCTTTGGGGTAGTGGCACTGACATAAAATATAGCCTATGTTCTAAGTTGGACTAACACCATCATTTTGATACCATTCCTTTTGGAATCGGTTCGGTAGTTCTACAGCTTACCTCCTACAAATAAACAATTTTTACCTCTTTATAATATTAAATAAAAATAATAATAAGTATAGGTATAGATTTAGGTGAGAATGTAATAGGTAATGGGATACGGTTTCTTACGAAATCTACCTAAAAAACGGAAATTTCATTTCAATAAGGAACTCAAGCCGAAATACTTTTTTAAAAGCACAAACACACTTCATTTTCCCTTATCTGGTTCCTAAAAAAATCCCTTTTGTGAAATCAAGTTGACAAAGATAAATTAATCCTGCAGAAACACCCCACAACGCGCGTCTTGACAGGAGCTCTGGGGACAAAAGAGGGGTTGAAATAGTCCAGGCGATTTCGAGCGTCTTCGGTATTTTGAATGACCGGCGTTTGAGGCGCTTTGGTCTTGAAAGAGTTAATACATTTTGTATTCCCAGACCAGTCTTGAAACTTTGCGAACAAGCCATGTGCATCGGTATGGAAATTGTTGTATGACCTCTATAAGCTATCGGCTATGCTACCCTATGAAAAAGGCAAATTTTCGTACGAAGTACAATATCAACAAAAGCAAGAATTGGTAATCCCAATGTGTGTGTACTAAGTGGAATAATAATTAAAACAACACACAAACTACAAATATAATTAAAAATATGTTTAATTCTTATCAAAACATAACTTTATAATCAGCGAGATTTCTGGCACTGGTGTTTACAGATGAGGGCATCTATATCAGGGTTAAAACTGGTTAATCTTAACCTTAAGTTACTTTCTAACATGCAGTTTGTTCCTGTTCTTGTTTTTTAAAAACAGCAAAGTAGAAGATGGATGTTCACACAAGTATGTTGTGTTGAACCCCATCAAGAAATTCAAAGCTGATTTAGTTATTCCTGGATATTCTGCTCGTATATTCATTCAGAAGGAAATTAAGGATTTTCCCTTGAAATATTATTTGCTGTTGAAATTGTTATATTTTTTAAACAAATGAAATAAAAGATATATTTTTGTGACAGACTTCGATTATTCTCCGACGTGTAGTGCCGAAAATCAGACGCCACCTGAAAGTGCAGTGGTTAGTACAAAGGATAGAAAATAATACTTCGTCCCGCGTTGTGAAAGGACATAACGAAGTAATGTAAGTTAATTTTAAAAAGAGGAGAGATTTGTAGGAGGTAAATTTTGATAATAACTCGGGTGTCGAATTATTTAAGGTTATAACTTGCTATTAGGATTGGAATATTATATAAAAATATAATTCATGAAATTAATTAGTTCTAAAATTTTAATATTCATAAAATCAACTATAATCTGAAAAAAAAATAAAAGAAAAGAATAGTTCGATAGAAAAGACAGAAATTATAATCAGTTTCATTTCAAACAAATAATGTACTTATTTCAAATATATCTTTAGTTGATTCGATATTTTTTTTCATATCAACATTCAAATTGTTAATTTTATAATGAAATTTTAGTGCACAATATAAAAAAGTGAATTTTTAGATTTTTATTATAATCTCTATTTTAGTCTACTCACAGCACAGATCCAATAAAGTGCCAAAATCTTAGACAAAATATTAATACATTTCTAGTTGAGTATTATTATTCTTGTTATTATTATTATTTACATTTAATGGGGTTAAGAATACGCATCATTTAAATTTTGAATATAAGATTAAACCATGTAAAATTATTAAATATGTACAATTGAATAAACAGAACTAAATAATAGCCATGTAATGGAGGTAATTATTAAAATATATCTCACGAAACAGACTTGAACCAGGCATGGGATTCTTGCTCATCGAAGGTACTCTAAATTGTCCATATGATTTACACATATAAAATGTTCGTCAAATACACAAAAGTTTGTTTCAGTTCATCTGATTCCACATAAATATTATCACATTTTGCTGTATAAGGTCAGTCTGCCTAAATGTGATAACCCCTAAATGCGACAATGTTCTTTTACATAAAATCTTAATGCAGGAATCGTAAATAAATGTTATATAATGAAGCATACGAACTTCATAAACAAAACCCGAAACATTTTTTTGCATGTAAAATGGTTTTTTTTAAAGAAATTCCCAATCAAATAAACATCGTTCATTTCACATCGCCCCCATGTTTCATAAATGCGACAGAAATTTCCGAAAGTGGCTCACAGTTTTTATTTTTTAACTTTGAAGATCAAATAACCATATAAACGTCAAGAACTACGTTGTCTGTTTCAGTTACCTGACCAGTTAAACTAAAGAAAAGGCGACCAGTTTCCGGTTTAGAATTTGAAGTTGACTACGCATTTAGGAAAGCTTCTTTTCAGCCTGTGCCTAATAGCGACGTACATATCGTTGTAAATGCGGCGAAACATTTAGAAGATTAACGTAGAAGTTTGTATGGGATTTTGTATATATTGTGTTAAAATGATATTTAAATCACATTTTATGTTTAATTAAGCTGTGTTGAGCCAGCATAATCCTCCATTAATGTTTTTCTTTAACCAGCTGTTTAAATATGTTTTTAAGACGATCAAAAAAGAAAAATACGCTTCTTTAAAATTTTTAATAAAACAAAAGGTGTAAGAAACGCATTGTCTATTCCAGTAACATAATACGGACATATGATTAAGGAATTTGCAATAATTTTACATAATGAAAATTCTGGAAAATCTTGTGTAGATTGAAAACAATTTATGTTTAATTTAATTCGTTTAAGAAAGTTAGTTTTACCAATATTATACCATTCGGTAGCTTAAATGGTGTCTCTGATTAAAACTTGACACAACTGAGTTATTCCCTGGTTTAGGAGTCATAATTTTTGTTTGCACGTTTATAAAATCTGATATTTTAATTCTGTTTTTACCTTTTATTCGTTATAATAGACATTTTCTAGTTTTAAATTAATAATAGATAAAAAAATAAATAAAACCATATTTATCTAAATGAATATTTGCTTTCATATACGTATTTTTAAGTATAGAAAATGTTAATTTTTTTGAGAAAGTGCAGGAAAAATGAAGAGAGGAAAAATGAAGAGGGGGGGGGGGGGGTGCATCAGAATATCAGGCACAGAGCTTCTCTTTGGCTTAATCAGAATTATAAGGAATATTGTACGATTTTATCTATTTCTAAGGCTGATATATTTATCATGTGACATTTTACAATAAAGTTATATGCAATAAATAGTCCAGTTAACAATATTATAAATATCTTTTAAATAATTTTTTAACCTTTAACTGATGTCACAGAAATTGTCACATAACTAGTGTGAAGCGGTCTGTGAGACCGCTAAATCGAAAGATGAATAAAAGGCACGATTAACTCATAGGATGGTGTTTTTGTGCTAAACTTTTTGCACATGACTGTTATAATTAAAATTCACCTATTCAAAAGTCTCTGGTGATAGTACTAAAGTTTCAAACGGCACAAAATTTCGGTAGTGTTTGTAGTTAAACTGAAAATTGCAAGTTAAACTAAAAAATTGAAAAAAGCCGCGGTCTGAGAGACCGGTAACATCTGTTAAATATTAACGCGTAAGCTCCGCACTGTGAATTCGCACCGACCGAAATGTCGGCGTCTTTAATTAATTCGCAATTTTCATTCACAAAGTAAGAATTTTGATAAAATCAAATATTTCATTTGGATTACTTATTAAATTTCGGATATGGATCATGTAGTTATATTTCATTATCACCAGACTGCCAGCAAAATTATGCGGAGTTGAAGTTACGGAAACCCAAATCGCTCTGGTGTATAAATTATGGGTTAATATTGACACCCGAATTTTGCGAATTTTAAACGATGTTTTCTACAACAATCATTTAATTGTAGTTATGGCAATAGCTCTTTTGCAAAGAGGGATGAGAGCTTTTTATATTAGGAACGCATTTATTTATTTGAGGGTTATTTATATTAGGCACTATACGCAGCATTCAAATAAATTTTGCATATTAACAGTTAAAATTTACACACTGCACGGTGCTACGCCATTATAAATATTTCAAGAATAATATTTAAAAGTTTAATTATAATAGTCCTGTACTTAAATTTTAGTACAAAAACAGTACGCTGTGAGTTAATAGAGACTTTCATTCTTCTTTTAATCAAGCGGTCTCGGGGACCGCTCTCACTAGTTATGCAACAATTCTTGCCACAGCTGTTAAGGGTTAATTAAATAAAAACATAATGACAGTTAACCCTTAACTGCTGTTATAGCTGCTTTTTTAAAATTTTTACAGTTTAACTTTTAATTTCCAGTTTAACTATCGATACAGCGAAATTTTGCTTCATTTGGAGTCATTTTATTGGAAACATTTCATATTGTTTGAAATGTTTGCAAAATCGAAATTTTATTGGAAATAGTGCTGTACAAACAGTTTGGTGTAAAAATAGTATTTTATAAGTTAATCGCGCATTTTATTCATCCTTCAATTGAATGGTTTCGCAGACCGCTCACCGTTGTAATGTATCAATTTTCTGTCACAGCACTTAATCGTTAAATGAACTTTTTCAGATAAATTGTCATATATAAAATGCATTATCACATTTAGGACTATGAACGTCGCATTTAGGTTTTAGCTGCCATAAATGGACAAAAATGACCTAAATCCGACAATCCTATATTGTGGTTTTATACTACAGATAATTATTAAATTTCTACAAAATAAGTTATTTTTTAACTAAAGGTACTTTATTCAGTAATTTGTTGCTTAATAAAATATACATTTATGTAATAAAATCCCAAATATACCTTAAATGCGACAAAACTACGGGGAATCGTGTCTCATTTAGGCAGACTGACCTTACCAACCAGTTGATTCAAAGTCATTGAACTTGTTTTCCGGTGAGCCTCTCATGTTGGAGTTCATGATTTTCATAAAACGAGCTTTCTTCTTGTTGGGGGGGGGGGGGGTAAATTCCGTCAATGAGTGCTACTTCGGTAAAACACTCTTCAGTGTAGATTATCAAGCATTCGCACTATATAGGCTTCGCTCTGTTTTCTTGTTTCCATAGATCATAGTTGAAGACTTCATCTTTAGGGAATAGCAGAATATTATTTGTTATCGAAGATCTTCTTAAGTATTACAGACCTGATTACAGCTGCATCTTAATGAAGGTATATCTTTCTCTAGTCTTCGTACATGATGATGTTTTTGAATCAACATAGATTCTTAGTAATGCATATGGTAAACAATATTTTCTTGTGATAGCTTCAAGTTTTAATGTATCAATATTGTTGTGAGAAAACTTAAGTTTTTTCTATAAACGGCATGATGAGAATGCTTGGAGTCTTAATGAGACAACATTATTGAAAGGGGGATTAGAGACTTAATGTAACAACATTACTGAGAGAGACTGGAGTCTTCAAAAAATTTCTGAATTCTCTTTCCTTATACCAAATTTAGGGAGGGCTTATTCTAAGCAATATTATTTTTTTCCTTTTCTCCTTCGTTTCACCTCCTTATTGGTAAGTTTAGCTCTTAATGCTAGTTTGCTCTTCTCCCCTATTCCTGGGCGTTCATCTTCTTTCCCCCCTTTGCATAGCTAATTTTTACGACTTCGGTGTTCTGGCCCCTCGTGGGAGGATACCACACACGATGAAGTAGCTTACATTTTCCTCGTAAATTCATTCTTAAAAGAGTCATAAATTTTCTGTCGGCTTGCTTTTCAGTCCTTGTCAACATACGGCGTCAATGGTGCTTTTATGAACGCTAAATGTCCTATTTTTGTCTGGTCCCCGTGAGAACATCCTTTACACTTATTATATATACATAATAAAATATTATTAAAATTCAAATTATTAATATCATTGCAAAATAAATTCAATATTATTATTCCTTACATTTTTACAAATATAACGATACCTATAAACAAATATTTATCTATATTTATACACATTATAATAATTATTATTCTTAATTTATAAATGTTATTGGGTTTTTTCCCCCTATTTATTTTATTTTATTTATTAATTAGGAAAGAATTAACTTTCAAAATTCGATTAATTTTCTTCAATGTTATTGGATTGTGCTAAATTTTCTGAATATGTAAAATTAAAGAACAACCGTTGTTGTATATTTTTCTGTACAACACGATCCACCAAAACATCCGCGACAACCAACCAGTGAGTTCCCAACATAATCTTTGCCACCAACAACACGACATCAATATTACTCACGGACATGTTTTTGCTTTGTAATATAGATAGATTTGAAAAAAAGAATTATGCACATACGATTCAACACACAGAAACTTTCTGAAACACTGCTATTTGGTTTCCTATCGACACCCTTTACTTTCTGTTATTAAATCGAGTACTTTTTATTTTTAGTTTAATTTCCCCATTCCTGAAATATGAAATATAATGTAGTAAGAAAAGTAATTAATTTTTCCTTTTATTTATGCCTTAAAAAATTTTTGTAAACTTGAAACGAATCGAGTTTCATTAAAATCATCAACGGATTATAGTCCAAGAGCTGTTAAACATTTTAGGGAAGGTATTTGAGGCACCCTGAAAATTTGTGCAACTCTTCTTTTGTAATGGCTGAATACAAAATCGAATGTCTGGCTGAAGGATCGTGGCCCAAAAACTGTGCCAGACACGTGTCAAGTGCCATTTTTTGACTACCCCAAAAAAAAGGTATTTAAGGCACGCTGAGATTGAGACAGAATAATATTTATACTTAGAAAAAAATATTTTGAAAACGACAGACACTTTAGTTGGCCCAAAAACTGTGCCAGACACGTGTCAAGTGCCATTTTTTGACTACCCAAAAAAGGTATTTGAGGCACGCTGAGATTGAGGCAGAATAATATTAATGCTTAGAAAAAAATATTTTGAAAATGACAGACACTTTAGTCGGCACAAAAACTGTGCCAGACACGTGTCAAGTACCAAATGGCACTTGACACGTGTCTGGCACAGTTTTTCGGCCACGATCCTTCAGCCAGACATTCGATTTTGTATTCAGGCATTACAAAAGAAGTGCTGCACAAATTTTCAGGGTGCCTCAAATACCTACTCAAAAATGTTCAACAGCTCTCCTACTATTAGGCAAGATTGTCATTTTAGTAGTAATCGTAATTAAGAAATATATATATTTTTTTACTTTTTACAATTGAATAATACATAACATGTCATTAAAACTTAAAAAACGGACACAAAATGCTAATTTCTGTCCACGTTTGAGCTCTCAAAAAAAATTCTATAAGCGGCAAGTGTAGAAAGTAGGTGCTTCACTAACACTCGATGTAAACTATCTTTTACATCATAAATGGTCACAAGTAAATTTTATCAATTTGTTGTTGGTTTCCTAGTTACTCCAGTGACTAAATAATGTTAAAAGATATGAATTTATTATTTTTTTTCATTCCAAAAGTTCACGAACTTTTCATTAAGTGAGTTATATATTGAATTAGTAATTACTTTATATATTGGACATAACGTCTTATTTATAAAATATTATATTATGTATCTTTTAGACTCGGAAGCGAATGGACAGACAATCACCTCATCGAACTGACACCTGAAATTCCTGGAGTATACAAAACTCGATTAGTACACTGGTGTCCAAAATTAAGGACCAGACACAAAACGCTAATTTTTAAGTAAGTGAATACTGAAAAAGAAATAATTTAATTCAAATAATTATTATCCTTACAGCACAGCTAGTCCATATAGCATCTCATTTATGTCACACATGGTCACAAGTGTCACAGTCACAACGGTGAAATAAAAAATAGGAAATTCCACACGTCTCATTATGACTCTCAAATGATCACTATATGTGACTCCACTGAGACCAATGTGACTGCTGCTTTGTGACGAGTCACCAGGGGACTTTACAATGTAGTTACATTCTGACTCTCATGTGACTGTCATTTTTAGACTCAATTTCAAAGTCATCATGAACGTTGCATTATGATAAGTCATCAAATAATATCACATTTTAGTCACATGGTGACTTTTCACAAAAGAGCACAATGGTGAATTCACAGTAGTCTCTCTGTTACTTGAAAATCATCATGTGACTTTAATGTAACATTATTTGGTAACTTATCACAATGCAGCTTTCACGATGACTTTGAAATTAAGTCTACAGATGACAGTCACATGAGAGTCACAATGTAACTACATTGTAAAGTCACGTGATGACTCGTCACAAAGCAGTGGTCACAGTGACGTCTCAGTGGAGTCACATATAGTGATCATTTGAGACTCATAATGAGATGTATGGAATTTCCTATTTTTTTTTTTTTTGCTTCCCAGTAGTGACTGTGACACTTGTGATCATGTGTAACATGAATGAGATGTTACATGGACTATCTGTGCTGTAGAGATAGTAATTATTCGAATTATATCATTTCCTTTTGAGTATTCGCGTACTTGAAAATTATCATTTTGTGATTGGTCCTTAATTTTGGACACCAGTGTATATTAAATTGCAACTGGTCTAGCAAGTTATATGTTGGTGGAAACTACCTACAGACACAATTTTAATGGTTGATTTGTAGGTTTACCTGTGTGTTATCTGTATTTCTATACAAACAGTAGTAATTTATCTAATAAATGAAATTAGATGGAAGTTTTTCAGTATGTACACAAACTAGCATAATAATGCACCAATTTTATTTTCATAATTGTGTATATCATCTGGCCATAAATCTGATTTTCTTAAATTCGAATTGCGTCAACATTTTTTAAAAAGCGCCAAGACTCGCATAATAGGGAATTACCGTCAAATCTATCAGATATATATTAATCATTTAAGTGGTAGAGGAAAACCTGAATCGGTTTGGCAGCCAACGGCATATTTTACAAACGTGACTTAACGTCAATTTAATTTCACTGATGTAGTTTTTTTTTTTTTTTTTTTTTTTGGGGGGGGGGGGATACGGGGTAATATTAACTAAACAGAGTAAATAATGTAGACTTAAAAAATATTTATTTATAACTGACAGTTTTTGACAGAACTATAATAGTACACCACATATCTCATTAAATTATGTCTTTGCATAAAGACGTCTGCATATGATAAGCATATATATTTTCATTGATTTATTTAACTGAAAATAGAAATTATATACTTTTATTTGTCAAACAATTTTAACGGTTACTTCAACTCAAAAGCGTGTAATTGAAAAACAGTAAATTCTTATGCAAGTTTTATGTTTTTATTTAGAAAGAACAAACATATTACGAATTTAATTTTTGAAGCGTTTTCAAAAGAAAACTACATGAATTATGCTGAAGAAAAAAATATCCCTAACTCTTCTAAATCATGAAGAAGAAAAAAATATCGCTAATTCTTCTAAATCATGAAGAAGAAAAATGTTTAAAATTCGAGAAAAATACCTTAATCCAATTTCATTGAAAGCTTTTGCTATCAACATAATGTAATGAAAAAATTGCAAACATTCAACTTGAAGAAAAAAAAACTTATTCTAAAAAGTTGAACATTTTAATATGGGAGAAATTAAAAACTGAAATACTTATAAAGTATCATTTACTAGTTTTAATCTTCAAAATTTACTTGTTTCAGTTTTTCATTACATCTAATCTTGTTAATGGAAGTTACTTTATAGCTTTGTTTCGCGTATCATATTATTTTATTTTCTTTAAAATATTGTATAACTTTTCTAAAGTGTTCATTTTACAAATTTTGAGCATATTAAGCGTATTATTTTTTATTTAAACTTTGAAATACGTTTTAAATATCATTTAATGTGCTTTTAATATAACAGCTTACACTAAGATTGATTCTTGAATATTAAAATTGAAATTGAAGTCAAAGATTGTGATTTGAATACTGATTTTTAATTTCCTACACAAGCATCGAATATTTAATATGATATTCAAGTAAGATTAAGCGTAAGCAGACTATACAAATTTTTAAAATGTTTGTTAATAGAAGTAAATTCATAATTTTGTTTCGTGTATCATGTTGATTATTTCTCTTTAAAATATCGAATAACTTTTCTAAATGTTTCATTTTACAAATTTTAAGCCTATTATACTTTATTATAATATAAAAGCATTTTATGTTATCACTTAATATGATTCTGCAATACAAGTTTATAAGATAATTGTGACTTAAATATTAAAACAATTTTAATAATTGAAAGTTGAGGCTATTTTAAATTTAGTTTAAATACTGATTTTTAATTTTCTACCAAAGTATAAATGTTTGAAATAATATTAAGGGGATATTAGTGTAATTAGATTGTAGAAGCTTAATTTAGGAACTAAAATTCTAGCTGAACTTATACATTGAATTTCATGAAATATCAAAGTAATTAAAGTAATAATGCAAGTCATTAAAGTAATATTTGCTATGCTTATAGAATTTAACCGAACGGTTGAGAATGTCTTTGTCATGGTTGTCTAAAAACTAGATCTTACAACAAAATTTGAAAATTTGTACATAAAAATCTACATAGTTTCATGGAACCTAAAGAAAAAAATATAGTTTAAGTTTGAAATAGAAGGAAATGATCTAAGGAGTGACACCACTTGACAGCTGATGGGCGGACACATTTAAAATACCTATAAAAATTAAAAATTATGATAGTTAAAATTTTCACAACGGGTTAATACAAGTGTATACCGATGGACTACTTTTTATTCTATTCGTACTAGTTTCTGATATACAGGGTGCCCCAAAAAGGTCTGTACAACTTCAAAATTTAATTTTTTTAAAAGAATAGGACTACAGCTACAGTAGTTACAGCAATAGATAATATAACTCAAAAGTTGTTTTTTTTTTTTTTTTTTTTTTTTTTTTTTTTTTTTTTTCTGCTGCTGCTGCCGTAGTAGCCTTCAATATGAGTTCTTTTCGTAGCACGAAGAATTTCAGTACGATATTTCAGTTCAATCCACGAATATTTTAGCATGCTAATATCAACAGTAGCTACAGCTGTTTGGATCTTTTGTTTCAATTCCATGAATTCATTTTGTTGGGCTCTTAGAAGCGTTTCACTAGTGCTAGGTCAACCATTTTCAATAAGTGAATTCTTTCAGATTATTTACATATGACCAGCAACATACTGTAGAAAAAAACTCTTTGAGTTAGTCTATTTATTGTTCTAACTAGTTTTGCTATAGGCCTATTCTATTTTTATTAATAAAAATTTAAAGTTGCACGGATCTGTTTTCGAACACCTTGTATAATCTCTCAAATACACTTGAGGACGCGAGTTTCAAAACTTGCCTTATCCAAAATTTAAAAAATCGAGTTTTCTCTATCAATCTGCTCCATTGGTGGGCCTGCATCGAAAAAACACTACAATCTGAAAAAAAACTAGTTTATCGTGTTCGTATTTTATCGTGTTCGTTTATCGTATCGTACGCTAATGGCACCTGGCGTAGATGCGCCAGGTGCCATTAGCGTACATGGCAGACGGAATATTAGTTAGTGGTGAGCTTTCGGCTAACAGTACGACGCTGTGCCAACTGTGCAACAGCTAACCGTATATCCCGATTTGTCTTGTTGTCAACATTTGATGTTGGTGTAAAGTTCGTGACTGTCGTTTGATATTTTGTCACGTTTCTTAGATTTTCTCACTAAAATTTTACTTTTACTTTTCTTGATAGCGGTTTTTCTTGTCATGGTTAATTACAGATTATGGTGATAGTGGCCCTGTATCTTGGTTGCTATGTTTTCTTCTGTAGTCACAATCTGATTCAGTTAACATTTTTATGAGATGACTTAAGTATTATTTTCACGTATCTTGGTAGTTGTAGTCACAATCGGATGTAGTTGTAATTTTCTCTAGACATCTTTTTTACTCGTGTTTTTTTTTTTTTTTTTTTTTTTTTTTTTTTTTTTTTTGTGCACTATAGGGCAGAGCCTGTTGGTTGTGTTTTAGTTCGTCTATTCTTTTTAGAGATGTCTGCCATCACATAAGTTAACATTTTTATTTATTGACTTTTCTTCTTCCTGTGACTTTAAGACTTTAAAACTAGAAAATCCACTTCTGCAGTGTACTTCCATTGCGGACCAAGGTAGGCTATTTTTTAAGAGGATTAAACGAAATCTGCATTAAGTGATGTAAATATTTGAATGGTGCAAGAAAATTCTTTTCATTGAATAAATTGAATTCAGTTTTTGGCAGATATTAAAAAGGTTACAAATTTAATCTGCTTTTTCTATAACTTAATTATTTTCCTTAAAAAGCAAATTAGTGGTAATTCAAGAAAACATAAATTAACTTCTGAATTCACTTAATTATTTATTAAAGATACGTATATATATATTAAGAAAGACTTAAACACAATTAACGCCATAACCCGACAGGAGTGAAAAATTAGCCGGGCCAGGACTCGAACCTAGGTCTACAGCGTACCGTGCTATTGTTTTACATACTAAGCTACCTTGGCAATCGCATATACGGGAGATACATTCATCGTATTTCCCGCCATCCTGTGCCATGTGGTTGACGGCCGATGACGTTCCCCAACATGGTTTATTAGAGAGAAATTGCCGGACTAGGATATCGGCCTGGGTATCTTAGTAGGTGAAACACCAGCACGGTACGCTGTGATCCCAGGTTAGAGTTCTGGCCCCGGCTAATTTTTCACTCCTGTTGGGTTATTCTATTAATTGTATTCAAGTCTGTCTCAATATATATGTAATAATATATGCACCTTTAATAAATAGTGGCAATTCGTTAATACAACAAAATAAATTACTGAAGACAAACAAAATGGACAAATAATTCGGCATACATTACAGAATTTAAAGTAATCTCTCACTTTTTTGGAGATATTTCAAGAACTGATTCATTTACCACTTTATTTTCTGGTTTTCCACCACATTCGAGAATTTGGTCTAGTATATCACATTTTAATTGGTAATAAAATTGAAAAGCCATAACTTATTTTTTAATCTCTCACATTTTTTGTGATAAAAAGTTTTCTTTTCTTTATCACTCTCACTAACAGTTTCTTGATCTATCAATAACCAATGTTATATCAAAGTTACTTTTGAAGAAATAATATAAAAAGAAAATTTTATTCTGATCGATCAGTTTGTGTAAAAAAAAGTCAGCATTATCAGATGAGTAGCACACTTCGATGTCTTGAACATTGATTTCAAATGGAAAATGATGGAGAAAACGAAATTGGCTTCATTAATTGTAACTACATCTTAATCGTACACAGTGGAATGATATATAGATGAATCAATTAAAATGTAACTTTTAATAAATAACTTCAATTTCAAGAAACCACTAAATTAAAATTAAATTATTCGGGTTATGTGATCACAGAAGTCTATTATTAACCCTTAAACGCCTGACTTTTCAAAAATCATTGTATTAATGTTTTTCGGCTTTCATTTTTTAAATAAATCATGGGAAAAATACTTAAAAAATCATATCTTGTTTAAAGTATGGTTTACGGCTAAAAAAACAATTTGTTACTAATCGGCAATACTGGTCTTTAATTGGAAAAAAAAATTTCCTTGATGAAATTCTATAATATTAAACACACACTAATTTTAGGAACTATAATAAGAAATAAATTTTATTTGCTTACTGCAGAACAAAATAGGGTATTTCGCTAGCTTCTAAACAAAATAAAAACAACAAATAGCTACAATTGAAAAAATAAATCTATCTTTATTCTTATACAGCACAAGTGTTGCCATCTACTTGTTGAAAATCGATTTAATAATATTTTCAGAATATATTTTATTGGCAACATTAGGCATTATATCTTCAATATTATTCTAATAGTATTTTAGAGCCTAAATTGGGTATGTTGCCGCAAAGCAACACCCGGCATTTAAGGGTTAAATGACGTGAAAACATTATTTGTAAATTTTCTGGCATCTAAGCCTATTTATAATAAAATATGCTTCCAAAAAAATTGTGCTGAGTAGGGTTAAGCAGAAATGCATTGAAAAGTGTGCACTGTAATTACACTGTTAAAAATTTGCAGCGAACTGTGCAGTCATTTGACCGTTTTTACAGAAAACGGTTATATAACCGTAATTTAATTCTATTTCGACTATATTATTTCCCATATTATGGTCAGAATAGTGTTAAATTACGGTTATCTAATCATGTTTTGAAAAAACTGTCGAATGACAGGACAGTTTGTTACAAATTTTTAACAGTGTATAAGTACACATCGGGGCAAGCCCAAAGACGTCCGCTGTGACGATTGAAGGACCTGCAAGACAATTTAGTAACGAGAAGGCCAGATGCCCTAAAACTCTCTGAAAGTCTTTAAAAAGGACAGAATTATATTGTTGATCTCTCTGTATTTTGTTGTAAATGCTGAAAAAAAAAATATTCTTTCGACATTATATATAAAAAAAACTTAATTCCGACTCTAAATGTAATCATTCAGAGTGTTAATAATGGTCCAATGTGTTAAAAATGCATTAAATCAATAGAATTTCATTACTTTAAATAATGCTTATATTGCTGTGAAACCTGGAGCCTAGTGAACGTATTAACACTGGCTTGTCAGTGAGACGGTTAAAAATGTGACCATCATGAGACTCGCGTTTATTTTTTCAACACTGTTTCATTCATCACCCAATAAAAATGTTCGGGAACCCGTTGAAAATAGTTTTCAAATTCGTCCGTGTCTAACAACAACAGTATTAAGCACATCTAAGAATCTAAGAACTTAAGAATAGTATAATCTATGAATATTTAAGATTAAACATTTTGTTCTGCTTGTTTAAGTAAACATTATTCATCTCATTCTGATCTACATTTTACGTTATCATCAGATTTTTTAAAGAAAAAAATACACATTTTTTTTTTCATTTTATTGTACAAATTATCTGGGTTTTTTTTTTTCATTGGAAGAACTGGTGTGAAAAAATAATATTTGATTTTATAAAGCATCATATATAAAAGTATGTGTTGAATCCAGCAAATATTTATAATAATATAGGGCATATTATGCTCACAAAGAACATGTTAATTCTTTTTCTTTTTCAGTTGCTTTACAATAGAAATAATCTTTTTCATTTAGCATGCAATCCATCATTTTATTTGACTACAAATATTTCCTTTGACGAGAACATAAATAAACTGAAACAACTAAATTAAATAGAATAAATACAAGCTTAGTGACATTCATATTCTTCTGATTAAAGTCGTGATTAATTGAATGCTTCAATAGTTTTTTTTTTCTTTAAAAAGCTATATTCGAATGTTTTATTTATATTTTACTTATTTCAATAGGTTTGCCCGATAAAGCATTTTTTTTATTTAAATTTGTAGAGGGGAAATGTAAAATATTTTTTGCAAAATATATTAAATTATAAGAACTTTAACTGCAAGCGATGACTTGGGTAAACGATAGCACAAATTAAAACATAACCCATAAAAATAAAGTTTCATAAACTGTGAAATAGCGTGACACTGAAGATTTATTTTAGAACATAGTTAAACCTCACTTCGTTACACCCTAATAAAGCTCAAATTCATTTGCATGCCAAGTAAATTAAGTTAATGATTCTTCATATGGAGCAATTATTAGTGGAGTAATGACAGAGTGTTTTGGAAAACCTTGTAATTTATTATGTATGTGAATGGTAGCATAAAATATGAGTGCTATTCGCAGGACATAGATGATAACATGACACATTTTCTTCTTGTCAAGTTATCTATTTACTTGTATAATTTACGTTTCTTCCTCCCATATTTTTCGACTCCCTTACACTTGAAACTAGTATGTTGTAGCCATCACAAAACTTTCTTCCATATAAATCAAGTCAAATAAATAATTTAAATAATACAAGAAATTACATTAATTTAGAACAAATTCATATCAAAGTATATCTGAATTTGAAGTTTGATGGAAATTCGTGCATTATCTATTGAGATAGAGCTATAGTGGAAATTTTGAAAAATGCAGTATAGCAGCGCCACCTACTGAGCGATTTGCACCAAAACATAAACAACAGTAATTCATATAAAGGTATACCTGAATCTGAAGTTTGCTGAAAATCCAAGCATTAGTTCTTGAGATAGAGCTATTTCGGAAACCGCAAAAAATGCAGCATAGCAGCGCCACCTGTTCAGCGATTTACACCAAAATGTATAAAACGTTAATTCCTGTCAAGGACTAACTGAATCTAAAGTTTGATGAAAATCCGTGCATTAGTTCTGGAAATTGAGCCATTGTGGAAATCGTGAAAAATGCTGCATAGTAGCGCCACCTGTTGAGCTATTTACACCAAAAACTAATCAGCACCAATTTATATCAGGGACTAACTGAATATAAATTTCTATTAAATTCCATTCATTACTTTTTGAGATAAAGCTCCTGCAAAATTTGTGCCTCACACACAGACGGAGTCAGAGACTCACAGGCAGACATTTTGTAAAAACATGTTTTTCGGGTTCTCTGACCTCTAAAACATGTAAATCCGTAGAAAACAGGAAGTCGAAAATTTTCATGAATCCAATACTTTCTTCTTGTAAATATAGGAGAAAGTAATAAAAAGATTCGCATATGTTTTCGATCGTCCTACTTCATAAAAGGAAAATTCGGTGAAAGAAAAATAACAAGGAAAAACATATTCCTATTAACATTATATAAAGAATGTGGGATGATTTAATTTAACCGTCTGAAGATCAGTGGTTCCTTTTTGACCCACTAAATTTTAATCCCTAAATGCTACATTAACGCTAGAATTTTGGAATCAAAATTTTAGTTTCCTATGACTAAACACTTGAAAAAAAAAAAAAAAACTTATTCTTATATTTATTTTTAAATTCTTCTACTTATTTTTAAATAAATTTATTTAAAAATGCTGGTGTCATTTAATCATTTACCATTTTACGAATATGTACTTTGCTCCTGAAAGTGTTTAATCAAAATAGAATTTCACATTAATCTAATAGTACTATATGCCCGTGAAATTTTATTTGATAATCTGATTTAAATCTGAATTTTAGTTTGATTTTGTGTATCTAAAGGAACAAGTTTGATATTTTGTTTACAGTGATGTTTTTTTCTTTTCACTTACATGTTAGTGCTTGTGGATTTATTATCAGTAATGTTGCTACACCATCCTTCGTGTGATATATCACAGCATTTGCTGGGGACAAATGCAGTGGAATTTGGCTAAAGGGTGTAAGGTAATTATAATGGTACTCATAACATTACTCGTAATTATTTTAACACAATCAAACTGATTGGTAAAGTTATCGTACGAATTGAATATTTCCAACTGAGCAAAAAAATGCCCAGGCTGGGAATCGAACCCAGATCCTTGGTTTACTGAGCCAATGCTTTACCGTTTAAGCTAACTGGGCCGACAACCAGCCAGCTTCTTCGCTCAGAAAACTTTATTGGTAGTAACATCTAGTCTGTCATGTAAACAGCTCAACAGAATAAACCGCAGGTAAAGGAACTCCATACGAAAGGTGGATACGTAGATGTTTATTTTTCGCTCAGTTGGAAATATTCAATTCGCATGATAATTTTACCAATCAGTTTGATTGTGTTAAAATAATAGTTCATCTACGTATACATCAGACCACATATTACTACCAATAAGGTTTTCTGAGCGAAAAATGCTGGCTGGTTGTCGGCCCAGTTAGCTTAAACAGTAAAGCATTGGCCTTGTAAGCCAAGGATCTGGGTTCGATTCCCAGACTGGGCATTTTTTCGCTCAGTTGGAAATATTCAATTCGTATTACTCGTAATGCTCGTGAAGATGGTAAAAATCTTAAAACACACACATAATTAAACCAATTGCTACTATTTCTTGCTCCAATTATTTTAATACTTAATTTAACTTAATATCATAAAGTTCATGTAAAATATTCAGTACCTTTGTGAGTGTAATTTTCTATAGAATTTTCTGGTAATTTTCTGGTCTAGTAATTTTCTGGCAAAATCACAATAGTACTCTAAGTAATTAAAGTCTCTAAAGACCTAGTAATTCCAAAGTACGTGGCCGACGTACAGTAATGTAATTGATTACTTCCCTTTTTCGCAGAAAACCTTGTTCAGTATTGGAATTAGTACTGAAATTTTGAGACACTGATTTCACGCATCCTTTTCATCCTATCAATGCAAAAAAGTAACATAGATAGGCTGGTTAATATGGTCTAGAGACCAGTTGTAAAGAATAACATATAAAGCTATTCTTTAAATCTCCTTCCTTTGCATTGCTCAGTTGTAAATTCCATAAGTGGGTGGCATTTAAAACACGATTTTTTTTTCACCTTTCTTTATTTCATAATCATTCTTTCATGATCTCAGGACATTCTTTTCCCTTTTCTTGGATGGTGGTTGGTTAGTGGGTTGGTGGGGTGGGCTTAATATTGAACCAGTTTAACTGTATTAGACTAAAATATAACTTACTTCTATTTGCTTAGATTATAGATGTTTTAAATATGTAAAGCCTATTAATAATTTCTTGCATTATTTTAAGTTTGGAATAATCTCTTTTGCTGTGAAGAATAATAATGTTACTGCTGAAAGAGATTTTGATGTAAATGAAACACTTATTTGATACTAACATAAACAAAATTATGCGCTTTAAAAAACAAATAAAAATACGATAGGGTAGACCGAGGCACATTTACGCGGATGTTTTTCAATGAATTTTCTAATTTTTATGTTTCAACTTAGGAAATTTTAGACACTGTGGTTTTATAAAGCAGTTAATAGAGTCAAAATTTGTGTATTCAGTTGTCGCCCTATTTGTATTTTTAACCGTAAAAAAAAATTTTTTTAGGTCCAAGTCCTTTGCGTAAACTTGCCCCGGGAACGGGGCAAGTTTACGCATATTATAAGTGATACCAAGGAATAACTACTAAAAATAATTATTTAACCAAATTGAAATGTTTTATTTATAACTTAAACCGCTGTTTAAAAAAATAAAGAGAATTAATTAAAGAACATTTTATAGGCTAAACTGTAAATATAGGGCATATTTCTAATTGAAAACAGAAACTATTTAGTCATCTTCATCATCACTGTAGTTTTTACAAACAAAAAAATAAAGTATTTCGTTTTGCACACTTGTCATGGGACCACCTTTTGCATCTAAGACATTGAACCCTCCCTTGACCTTTTTTGGATTGGTTATTTGATTTCAAACAATAAATACTTACACAGTTTTCATCTTCGTCATCAGATTCATTCACTGTTTTCTTTATTCCAGAGTGTACAAACTTTTTTCCTTTTGCAGTTTTTGGTTTCATACTTCCTCCTTTGCTGTCTTCTTGTTCTGCTTCCTTAGAAACTAGTGAATTTTTACGTAATTTCCTATTTTTGAGCGTGCGTAAACATCCCCCGTCGCCCTGCTTGCATTTATTTTTAACGTGCAACGAAAATTAATAACATTTCTGTTCATACAAATACAGTTCTCAAAAAAGGATAAAATTCTGCTAATGTCCATATATTTGTTTATCCTTAACTAAGCATTATTAGTTCACAATAACTTTCAATAAGTTCAACACAAAATTTACTCATCTTCACAGAAAAGAGATTATCCTTTCCTCATGGAAGGCCGAAGCTCTACTGACGCTCAAAAAGCCTGTGAGAATACCCACTAGGAATCAGCATCAATCTGTCATGACCTGTGGCGCGCCAGCTATAATTCGTTTCGGAAAATGTGCACTGCGTAAACGTGTCCCGGTCTACCCTACACTTACACCTTCGCTGTAGAAATTTTGTAGATTATGCCTGATGCGTTTCCAGCTTATTGTAAGTTTTAGTAGTTTCCTCTCTTATTACAATTTAACTAATTTTTATTCAAGATCGTGCTTAGCTAGTTTAATTAATTATTAATATATTACACATGAATATTCTTTATGTTTAACATTATTTTCTATCACCTTTGAAAGAAGTTTTTATTCGCAATATTATGACATCTCATGCAAAATAATTATCTCCAACGACATATGAATATTTATTTATTTTCAAAAAGTTCTGATACATTTAATAACAAAATAAATTACGCACAAAAATGTTATATTACCATAATTCACTTTAGCTGTTTTATAAAGTGCATGTTAGATAAAATTTTATCAGGCAAAAAAATAAAATAAAAATCTCCATAAATATTCATGTTTTTTCTTCCATATTAAGAATTTGTTTAAAATGAAAGTGTGTTTAATAATAAGTTATGTTAAGTTAATTTTTTGCTTAACATATTCTTATGAGAATAAAAATAAAAAGACTTCTGCCCTGATACGACTTAAAAAGCTTTTTTTAAATAAAAGTAGACTTTGGTAAATAGAAAAGAAAAAGAAAAATTGTATGCGGTCAAATTATAAACACATACTCTTTAATAACCGAAAAAGAAAAATTATAAGACTTTTCGATAATAAATATGTATATATAGGGTAACTCCGGGAGAGTCGCCGCATACGGGATAGATGCCTCACCCCTTGTATTTCTTGTAATTATCGATAGATGGTCGTCAAACGCACAGTATAGGTGCGCAATGAGATTATTTTAACCAGTGTATAGCGTGACTCCCATTTCGATTTTTACTTGTAGAAGTACAATCCTTAATTTGACACGTAAGTGCATGATTCCATTGTCCAAACTTTTAAACACGTTATGTTTAAATACTTTTCATACACTAATTACTAAATGCATACATGATTTCGAAGTCAAAACTAAGTGTAGAGTTTGTATAGAGTACTGTGTGTATGGTTACGCCATTCCCTTTAGCGATGGCAGGTAACTGTAATGACTGACGTCTGCACCATGAAAAATAGGATAGATGCCGCACTGCTATTCCGGTATACATGCCGCAGTTTCTTTTGTACGGGATTATTAAGGTGTTATTAACTTTTCCTTTTCTTTTTGCACAGACTAACCATGTTAGGCATGTTATCAAGTTTACTAAAACCAAAGCAGAAAGAGGGGAAAATAAAAAGTAAGAAGGTCAAGAAAGATGCAATTCAAAATGATAATAACGAAAAATTGGATTACACGTAACGCAGACGTTCTTTGCAAACTAGTCTAAAAAAGAGGAAGTGTAATTGGCGTCGTTGCATCATGTGTTTAAATGTAGTTACATAAAGACTGTACTTTTTCTACACTTTTTCTCTAGATTGTAGTCGAAAAAACAGGCATTTTAACCCATTCGGGACCACAGGTGCATATAAAGAGCTATATAAAGAGCAAACAATAATTGTTTCTGGCACCAGTAAAAAAGAAAAGTAATATTTTCTTTGTTTAATTAGAGCATTTTCATGATTATTTAAGTAAAAGTAACTTCTTTTAAAAAAGTGGTACCAACTGAATAAAATTTGTGTGAAGACCACCGATCCCGAAAGGGTTAAATTATGAAAACACGATTTTACTTTTTTTCTTTTCCCTTTCTAAGACATTGATGTTACGTTGTTGTTTAAATAAAAATTAAAATTCAATGTAAAAAAAATAAGTCGATAGTTTTAATAGTGAAAGTAGGCAACAATTATTAATTTGAATCTACTAATAGGTTTCATTGTACTCATTTTGTTTCATTTTGTTATTACATCGTTAATTATAGTCCAGATATGAATATATTTTTTTAAATATTTTATTTGTAATTTCATTCTGTTCTTATTACAAGCGCGGTATTACTACCGCACAAGTGCGGCGTCTCATCCTGAATGTACGGGTGACGCGCCGCAGTGTAATGTTTTAGAAAAAAATCGTTAAAAAGTATTAATAATTTGTTTAGACTCTTTTGTCGCACTACACACGTTGTATATTTAACATTAAATAGCACAGCATGGTTTTTTTTAATATTATGTACACCATGGGACTTTATACACAAATTTAAAAAAATGTGCGTCATAAATCCCGGAATTACCCTATATATATAAAATGGTTTACTAAAATATGTTATTTACTCGTACCACTAGTAACGATTAAATAATTTTTTATTTTAATTTGTCTTACTGATTATTCCATAAATCAATTCCCTATGCATTATCCGGGGTTCACATCTTTCTTGCTCTGTAATTCTTAACAAAATCGCCATGTGCAAATTGAGCCCATCTGCTGACTTTGTGGGGGACTAAAAAAAGATGTTGATATCTAATCAAAACTTCTTGCTATAACCAGATGATTTTTAAAACGCTCTTAAGTCCATCATGTCTTTTTGACCCGCAACAGTTGGACGTTGCATACGTTTTAATTTATAAGAAGTTAGCAATGACATTTGTTTCACGATTTGTAGTTAGTGCAGTACTTTTAGAAATATAGTGCAGGAAAATCGCCAAGGAATTTGCTAAAACATACTGGAGTACATTGTAAAATAATAATAATAATAATAATAATAATAATCCGTGAAAAAACGAAAAAGGTTCTGGGAGCAAAGTAGCCATCTATTCTCAGTTTTTCACAAACTTCCGCTTTGGTATTCACTTCATTTCAAAATACAAATTTTGCCCTATCCAAGACGGGAAAATTCTGTTTTTAGAAATAAACATGAGCATTAGGAGGAAAAATCCTAATAATACCTACTGATGCATTTTTTCACGGTACAAGTATTTGTACTTTATATTATCACACCCGTTTTTTATCGCCCTACCTTCTTCTGGGTTCGAACGCCAGTACTTGTCATTAAGGGATGAATCTTCTATCCCCTGGACTAACTGACCACACAAAAGTACTTTAAAAAAACCAATACATCAATTTAATGGAAATATTTCCATCTTCGCTCAATTGAAAAGGAAGATTTCCGTTTATATGTTTTGGAAGGAACATTTAGGTTTTTATCTTTTAACGAATAAGGATAAAATGGAAATTCTCCGTTTATTCCGGCAAAATTTACGAATTTCAATCAAACTAGAACATTTCTGTTAAAAGACAGAAATTTCACATAAAATCGTATTTTACGATTTTACGATTATTATCGATTTTTTTTTTTTAAATACATCAAAATTGAATATATTTGTGTGATTTGGAAGTTAAATAACTAAAAACAATTTTAAACAAGTGGGTAAGTGTGATCACAGATCGCACAGAGGGTTTCGTTTAATATTCCTTTCAAAACACTTTATCCCTTTACAAAATCTGTTAACTCCACATTTCGCAACCAGGGGGCGCACGCTATTCCAAACAAACCTGTTTCCGAACGAAACTCCGTTTTACAACCTATCCGTAGCTATATTAGTCGAGAGAATCGGGCCCGTAGCACCCAAGATAGATAGGTGCCCCTGGCGGTAAAAAGTGAAACTAAAATATGTAAGTGTATGGTGCATAATATGAAAGAGGGATCAAAGGGGTGTTGGCAAAAGTTAGAAATGTGCCCCACGGGTGAAAAGGGGCGAGGGTAAAAAATTCCTAAAAATACACAAGTTAGAGCCCGGAGGGGTAAATAATATGAGACTTTTTGAAAAAATTTTATGATGATTCGTGTGATCGCAAGTGTTCTGCTATAAGTATGTAAAATTTCAAGTCTCCAATTTAATTAGGGGCTGAGTTACAAAAACTGCTTAAAATACACAAGTTAGAGCCCGGAAGGGTAAATAATATAAGACTTTTTGAAAATTTTATGATTTTTCCAGTGATCGAAAGTGTTTTGGTATAAGTATGCAAAAATTTCATGTCTCTAACTTAATTAGGGCCCGAGTTAGAAAAATTGCTTAAAATACACAAGTTAGAGAGCGGAGGGGTATATATAAGATTTTTTGAAATTTTTATGATTTGTCGTGTGATCGCAAGGGTTCAGCTACAAGGATGCAAAATTTCAAACCTCCAACTTAATTAAGAGGCTGAGTTAGAAAAATTGCTTAAAATACACAAGTTAGGGAACGGAGGGGTAAATATAAGACTTTTTGAAGTTTTTATGATTTGTCGTGTGATCGCAAGTGTTACGTGTTATAATAATGCAAAATTTCATATCTTCAACTTAATTATTGCCTGAGTTAGAAAAAAAGCTTAAAATACACAAGTTAGAGCCCAGAGGTTTAAATATAAGATTTTTTCGAAATTTTATGATTTGTCGTTTGATTGCAAGTGTTCAGCTATATTTTGCAAAATTTCAAGTCTTCAACTGAATTAGGTGCTGAGGTGAAAAAAAAAAAGCTTAAAATACACAAGTTAGAGCCCAAAAGGTTAAATATAAGAATTTTCAAAATTTTATAATTTTTCGTTTAATGTGAGGTGTTCAACTATAAATATGCAAAATTAGAAGTCTCCAACATATAGTTTCTGAGAATGGGCACTGTGACAGACAGACAGACAGAGGATTGAGACGAATAGTGTTTCGTCAGATGAACGAAACCCTAAAAAGGAAACTTTTTACGATTTCTATGCAGGAACTCAACACTGTCAAAAATAATTTACTTAAAAATGAGAACTTCCATGTACTCGTATTTTTTTAAGTACAATTGTTTCAAAAAGAAGTACATTGTTAAAAATAATCTACTTAAAAATGAGCATTTCTATGTACTCATATTTTTTAAGTACAATTGCTTCAAAAAGGAGCATTAATCTACTTAAAAATGAAAATTTCTTTGTACTCGATTTTTTTAAGTACAGTTAATTCAGAAACGAGTACATGATATTTTGAAGTTGTGTATACTTATACTTGATTTATAAATGTATGCAGAAATGAATACATATATTTTGTATTTTAACTCTTAATATTCATGTTTAAATCCTATGTGCTCAAAAATATGAGTTTTCTGATAAACCCTTTTCTGATACCGAATTGACAGTAGGGATTTCCAAGCTTTTATTTAAAGATATGTCTATCTTTGTTATAATTTTTAATTTATAATACACACTTTTCAAATTTATTTACAATTTCAATAGAAATGTTAAAGAAGAAAATTTAGTTTAAAAATTGTTTTATTAGAAATTAAAATATTTAAGAAAGGGAAAATTCGTCTCTGCTGTTAGCAATCTTCCGTTGCTGATTCATAAAAGGTGTCATTTGGAAGCAGCTGGTAACTGCTTTTATAGCACAGTCAGTTCAATACTGATCTCCCACCTAGAGGACTCGGGTTCAAATCACGGGGCCGCTCATACACAAAATTCCAAGAATTAAAATAGTAAATTTCGTTGTTCTTTACTCCAAAAATTGTTGTTCTTCGCAATTAAAAATGGTGATTTGTCGGTTCTCTGTAATTTCGCTTTTTTTTTTCTTATAGTGTATGTGTGTTCCTATACATACTTATTTTCGAGTCCCTGTATGTACTCAAAAAAATGAGTACATGCGTTTCTCAAATTTAAGAGTTAAGTACGCGGAGCTATTATAAGATCGGAAAGTACTCAAAAATGAGCACATTTTACTTATGTTTAAGTATCTAGTTTTAACAGTGAAGGGTTAATACATCATCACGATATCTATAAATATTTTTTTCGTTACTTACATTTGTATCTTTACATATATTAATCCATCTTATATACTTACAAATTTCAGTACATATAATACGTACTAGTATAATAACTAATTTTTCAACAAATAAGAGTAAAGTTGACTTTAAGAAATATTTAGTTATTTAGTTATTTTTCTTTTAATTAAAATCTTTAAAACTATCTTCGGTTGATTTAGAAGTCGGATAATGTTTAATTTTATTTCTAATGGACAACACACAATAATGACACAATTAAACAACAGTACAAGAATTATTTATTTCCATGATTCATAGGATTTATGAGAAAAGACAGGATGGGTTTTCAACAACTGAAAGATATAAACGACATTATTGAAATTGTGGAGGGATCTCATTGTTTCTAGCTTGGCCATTGTTCCGGATAAATTTAGTCCATTTTAGACTCATCTAGAGTCGAAAAAAATCTTTCAGATTCTAGCAACGAATTTAGTTCTAAACGGTTGAATTATCTGCATTTTTTTAATTACTAAAGATCAAAGATAAATCGTTTTATTTTTTGGATATACGAGTATTTCTGTCAACGCAGGAGATACTTATTGTGGTCTCTTTTACTTATTGGCAGTTTGATCAATAAAATTACATTTGAAAATGGACAAAGAATAAAATCCAAAGTCTAAAAAATTTTATAAATTCTCTTTCTTTTACAGAGTACATTAAAAAAAAATAAAGAAAGAAAAAAGAAATAAAATAAAAATTTCAAATGATCTTAATGATACCTACCCAGGTTCTAAAAATAATAAGCAATATTTAATTTATTTAAATAAAAAATAATTTTATAATTTCAGAAAAAAATTCCCTATATTTTTAAATAAAGGCTAAAAAATCATCAACTGTATTTCTGAACTTATAATAATAGATTCACATATTTTACTTAAAAAATGAGATATTTGACATTGCTTTGTATTATTCATCAATCAATTTGATTCGAATTCCATTATTAGAATCTAACATATACCATTTTTAACTATAGCTATAAGAATTAAATACTATTGGTATTTATAGCAAGTACAATTAAGACTTATCTTAATAAGTAGAATGAATTCTTCCAGAATTTATTTATTTTAGCAAGGTTTTTTTTTATAATTTTCTCTATAACTTTACTCCTTGTTAGCTCTTTTAAAATTCACTTTTAATTCCTTTTCTCCTTGATCAACTGAAAACACTGAGAATCAACAGGCTCCGATTCCCTCTTCAATCTGTAGACTTTCAGTTAAAGGACTCTCCACAGCTCACAGCATTGATTTTTCGTGCGGGTGTGTGGCATACACACAGAACCAACAGCAAGGAACCAATAGCAACACCATTAAATCAACAGCAACACCATTTTCAGAGGAGGTCACAGTCAAAACTTTAATGCGGTAGACTTCGGAGTTCGGCTGGGAATAAATGCGTTAGAGTAGTTTTTGTAGTTGGATTAACCTCCTCTAATTCCCACTACAAGAAATTGCTAAGAAAAAAAAATATTTTTTTTCTGTTTTCTTTAAGCTAGTGCGGGTCAAATAAAGTAAAAAAAAAAAAAAAATCTATTTTATTTTATTTTAAATTACTGATTTTTTTTTAAACTTGGAAGGAGGCGTGTAACCAACAGTGTCAAAAACTATCAAAGGCTGAATTCGAACCAGGGTCATTGACATTACACACAATGCTCTACCACTACGCTACCTGGGCGCTAGCCATATTATCTGTTGGCAAGGCTACTGCTTAGTCAAACTGCATAGAAATTCAGCAGTAGTGTTGAGTTGGATATCGTCCAGTTAACTCAGTTGTATATTATTTAAATATAAATTTTATTTTTAAATAACCATACCCTTAGTTATATACAGACTGATGTAAACCGGTCTTTAAACTTTGTTCTTCTAGTTTTATTTAACGTTAGTTGTAAATTAATTCATTATTATGGTAACTTTTTGGTATATTTTTTAATTTACTTTAGCTAGTCAATGTTGACTAGCTATGTTGACAGGCATATCCTTCTCTTTCTTGCGGAAAAGTTTATATATTTTCTTTTTTAATATAATCGGCTGGGATTTTCCCTCAGGATCATGAAAATCATAAATGTTACGGTTGGTGCTCCGGTTGAATGTTTCCTAGATTCTATTTATTGATTCTTAGCTCAGTGGTGGAGCGTTGTCGAGTAATGTCCATGATCCTGGTTCGAATCGAGGATTGGACACTTTTTCACTCTGTTGGTTTTATGTCTCTTAGGCTAATGTCAGACAAACGTCTTTTTGCACGCTTTTTTCTGTTTTACTGCCTCCCTACACCTTCGCTAGCACGTGTAGGGAGGCTGTGAAAGCGAAAAAGCGTGCAAAAAAGACGTTCGACTAACATTAGCCGTAGTTAAGCAATTAAGATTTTAAATTACTAAAAAAAAAAGGGGGTGTAAGAAATTCCTATGAGAGTTTCCACAAATTATATGTGTAGAGAGTATTTTAATTTCAGAAAACCTTAATGCAATATTTAAGATTAGGAATATTAAATTTGATTTATGTGACAAAGAATAAAAAACACCAAGTTAAAACTGTTATTTGGATAATCAACAGCTCGGGTATTTTCCCCCTCAATAAATAATGTTTGACTTCTTTTTGAGCTCGCAAAATGTAACTATTCCTGACATATCCTTTCAAATTTGAATGTTTCTCAAGGCAAAAATTGAATCACTACGAAGACACGAAAAAAAAAATATTACGGAATAAAATAAAGTAAACATTTCATATTCTCTTTTATTCACATTTTGTTGTTGCAATGAGTCAAGCAAAGAAAACAAAAATAAGTGAATCAAAATTTTTCGCTAGAATATTCCTTAAAATACATCCTCAAAATATTCTTTAAGAGAACTTAAATTCGGTGATATAATTTCCTGAAATGTAGAGAGATGCAGATTGTAGAAGGATTTTTGTTTATTTATTTTTTTTTTTTATTGTAAAAACTTTAAATAATGGCGTGTGTTGAAATTTCTCTTTACGACCTTAGGTGTTTTCTTCTACTGAGTATTAAAATAAATATATATTGAAAAAATAAAAAAAGTAATAAGTCTTCATTTATCTTAGTGCAAGACATTTTATCTGATTGTCCAAAGTAAACAGTAATAATGAAAATTATTATACCAATGCAGATAGATGCAAAGGAGAAAATAAAATTTTTTTTCTGTAAGAAGTTCATAATATTTAAAGATTTTTTAAAGGATACATACTAAAAATATGTATCTTTATTGTTATTATTATTATTATTATTGTTGTTGTTGTTATTATTATTATTAGGAAAAGCTCAGACGAGAAAGCGCACGCAAAATTATGATACTAAGTTCAAATTTATGTAGAAATATATATTTATATTTTGTAAATAAACTCGATATTAAATATATCCCAATATTTATATTTACTAAAAATTTGTATTAAAAACATTTATACTATATTTTCTACACAAACTGCATTTCCCTTTATTTTACGTAGGATTATTCTTGAGATTTACATAACAGGTAACGACTTATTAAAATTTAATTAAAGGGTTTATTTCATCTCTACTTCTTTCGATTTTCTTTACATTTAGTGCTTACTCAGAAAAATACAATTAGTATGACTGCGAAAGAAGAAATATTTTAAAAGAGATCAAATTTATTGGTAACATTACATTAGTTTAAAAACTGGATATTAATAAATTATAATTTATTTTATGGACATTTTACACATAAGTTATACCCATTCTATTGGAAAAATAATTTTTTATATTTTTAAATGATTTTAACCCTTAGTCAAGCATTCATTTAAAAAATGGATGCCAATTTTACGTTCCTAAAACACATGACTAGATGTTAGTGGTAAAAACTAAACTGAAATAAAACAAGAACGAGAAATCATGTGTCTACCATAGATTATGTAACACTTTCCAACACATTCAGTACACTGTAACAAAACTTCACAGTTTATTAAGGTGAAATATGATGGCTAAATAAACAATCTGGAAGAAGCATAACACATTTGAGAATCCAATTTCTGCTATTATAATCAACAGTTTGAAAATTCTCTCTTTTTTTGTGCAGCCCTGTATATAATCTATCGATTTGTATGTATACTACATAGTATGCTAAAAGTTAGTTCATTGAAATGAATAGCACAGTTGAAAATTTCCATTTAGCAATTTCCCTGTATAAACGAAAATGTATTTGAGAAATTTTGTACACCTCTTTATATGATATATAGAATTTATTCACACCAAGTAATATTTAAAAGAAATAGTTTAATTTAAAAACGCGTACCCAACTGAAAACGCACTTCCAGCAATTATTGTTCATAGGCTTCAGTTTCTTCTGTAGCCAAATTATTTTGTGTGTGTGTCCCTGTACATGAACGATATGTTATGTACACACCATATTCTACAGTAAGCGCCGTGTAGTTCACCTCAATGATATATATAAATTTCAGTATGTTTGAAATAATGTAATGCCATTAAAATACACCACGAGCTGCTTTTCTCTATAGACTGTAATGTAACGGAATTCTTTTTAGTCTCTGCAATTGAATCGTAAATGCTAAACACTTCATCTTCAATACCAAACATGCCGTTCTGATACCCAATAACATACATCAATTTCATGACAATCGGACTATATTTACGTGAGTTAGAGCACGGACGGACAGACAGACAGACAAATCGAATTCATAAACACTTTCGAACTTTGTTGGAAAGTATTAATAAAATCGAGTTTCTAATAGCACTAGGAGATAAAAGAACGTATTGACTACTACCAATGACACAATAAAAACTCAGTTGAAGAAACTGATGTAATTATTTGACATATTTATTTACTAGGTGCCCATTTTATTCCGCAATAGTACATCGAGATAAACAAGGGACATATAAACACAAATCAACAAAAAATAAATACAAATCAACGTCATAAACCTTTAAAAATCCATATTAAACGGTAGCTTTCCTTCGCAAATCTACGAAAGTGATTAAATCTAAGAAGTGTTTGTTGAACCGATAAGCGCAAACTTGTTTAAGCATGTTTGGTGTTATTAAGTTCAGATAATTACATATGCGTGTTTTGAAATCTTCCTAATTGCGTGGTACTGGCACCGCCATACACGTTATCTTTCACAAAGCCCCGCAAGAAAAAAATCATATGGCGTGATGGTTGCTAAGACACAATAAAAATTCGCATGGTAACAAAGACACACACAAAAAGAAATCCGCATGGTTGCAAAGGCAGCCTGTCCTTCAAATAGGTGGTACCACTTGAAAATAATTTTGTCAGTAGGACTATCTTTTCCAAAACGTCTATACGAAACGCCCGTTGGACTAAAATTATCGATTTCGTTTTTGCATATTTCAGAACGCAAAACGGCTTTATCTTCTGGGACGCCACTTTAGGTTATAGAAATAGTAGCGACACCACAATTTCCATAGCGCTACCGCCGAAAGGAAATGTGAAAATGTTTGAGTTTTCATTCATTTCAAACCCGTTATTTTAAGTATGCATATGTTTCAAAATGAGTTTATTATATATTTTTTTAACTCCGTACATCATTTTGAATAACCCTGTATATAGTTAAAGGTGATTTCTCTCTTTCATTTTTTAGAGTTCAAGATTGAAAAAAACAGCTTGGCCTGGCCCAAAAATCCATAAAAAATAATCGTCGTCGACTTCAATCATTGCATACATTTGGCATCAAAAAATATTGTTCTCAGGCAGGAGGCTATATTGAGTGACAGAGAGTGAAAAATTAATGGGATAGGAAGAAGGCAATGTCTGTGTTAAACAGCCGTTTTATAAATTCTACGTAGCGTCACATTACATGTACAGCATTCAAAAAACAAAAATCCGAATAATGACTGTATCTGTAGTTTTTAATTAATATAAAACAAGCGGAAAGCACCGTTTTCATTCGTATGAAGTTCTTTATAATCATGTGTGATTTATTTTATTGTAAGGTGTCGACTGCATTATAAAAAATTTATCACTTTTAATACTTCAAAAGGTAAGAATTCTTTTTGATACCACATTTATATTCCTTTCATCAAAGCAGCACAGAAAAGAGTACAGTTTATATACATATACATAAACCTTCATAGAAGAAGTCGATGTTTGAGGATGCTAATATTAAATCCATGTGACAAACTTTAACTTATAATTTCCCGAAAAATCATCGGATTGATTTTCTTATGTTATACAAAGAAAATACCCAAACATTTTCGAGGCATTTTTTCGATCAAAATGCATATTTTTAATTATTAATAAATTTATATTAAATATATATAACAAGTATTAATTTTTAGATAAAACTAACCAGTATTGTGAAATACATGGATGTGTAACTTTACAGCTTGCTCCAAACATTAGTTTTCTACCTGCCACAAAAATTTGCTTTAGAGAAATTTTAACTTTACAGCATAAAACCTAAATGGGCTTGCTGGAAAGATTTGCACACATTAAAACGCTTACGTAAAATTATGTGTGATCCAGCCGTCACGTGACCTCTAAGTGAATTTTCGTGTAATTAGTAATTAAAATACTAAATAAGGTGATCGTAAAACTACCTTTTGTAATTTTTAAATAGGAAAGATGCATTCGCTTAAATTTCCCGAAGCGAATAAATTAAATATGAGTACTGAGTTGTGTGATTTCATGAACAATTTTAGACCTTCGAACTAAAATTAATTACACAAGCTGAAGTAAGTACTAAAATAATATTAATTGCAAGAAAAGTTACTAATCTATACCCCAAAAAAGAAATATCACACATGACAGGCATACTAAATGAAAAAGCAAAGTTTAAAATAACAAAATATTTATTTACACAAGACACCGTTATTTAAATTAATTAAAAAAATTAAACATCTAACAATGAAATAAAACATTTAACAATGTGGACTGCTACATAAGCAGTTAATAAACATAGAATCATCTGACCTCGAGAATTATCTAATATTTTAAGCATATTAAATATTTTTATCAATAATTCCATTTAGGATTAATTTTTAAATCAATGAAAATGTTATTACAACTAAAAATACCTTTTGGTATACAAAGTACATTTGCTATTAAATAATTCTTACATTAAATATATGATAATTGTGTCTCCTCTCAAAATTAGACTAAGCTCTCTGCACAGCATAAGTAATAAAAAAATATGGTACTACGAATGAGGAATTCTTTACCTTGTTTGATGAGTTGACAGACTGCAGTCGAGAGTTGGGTATCACCCAGGAAAAATTACGCACACGCAACTCGCTTGAATTCAATGTGCGACCAGAATGTGTCTCTTGTGTTCTTGAATGTGTGGACCAGAGAAATGGTAAAACTTTTTCCAAATATGCTTCCCACAGGAAAACATTTATAAACATCATTATGCGGAACGATTGTAGAAATGTGAGTTTAATAACTCTATAGGGTGTTTTTACTTTCAGGAGTCATCCTGGTAAAACTATTGAATAATTGATGTGGCAAAATTATGATAGAAAAGATGTACAGTCGTGGAAAAAAAAATAAACGCCTCCTAGTAACTTTGTAACACATTATTGTAGAAGAACGTTACTGGTACCAAACGATTAGAAATAAAGTTTATTTTAAATTATATATACAGGGTGGTTCAAAAAAAGTTTACAAAAGACGTGATAAATCAGGCGTACAACAAGGATAAAAAATCACATAGGAACATAGGGTCGCAAATCACTTACTTAGTCACACATATGGGACGTTTCATCCTAACTCAATTTGGGTTGACGGTATTAACTTTCAGAAAACTGAAGTATATTATAATAAAATATTTATCAGACATTCTCACTTTTGTTGTAAATGTGATAACAACAAACAAAAGTGGTAGAATTTTGCATTATATGCGCCAGCGTATGCCTGATTTGCCATGTCATTTTGTAAACATTTTTTGAACCACACCCTGCATAAAATTTGTTTCAGGGGTCATCTACATATTAAAACAAACCCAAACATTTTTTTCAATAGCAATACAGAAGTTTTACAACATAAATAAATTCTACACCCTTCAATTAGCCTAAATACAAATTTTCATTGTTTACCTAAAGGGCTGTATCCAAATTGAAGTTTGTTACTCGATTGTTGAAATGCTACAGAATGACTAAGTCACTTCTATTAATGTATTATTTCTTGCCAATATGACAATTTCACTCACTTAAGGTGTTTCAACTAATGCCAGCCTAAATGTTTCAATAAAATGAGGAAAAAATATTTTTTTAAAATTATGTTTTCCTGTACACCATAGACGGTCCATTAAACCACCGTTTTAACGTTTATTAAGAGTAATTTGAAAATTATTTGGATGAAAAATTTGAAATTTTGTACTAACATAAAGCAGGACATAATAAATATAAATTTATCAAAAAAATTGTAGATTGCAAATCATATTTTTTTTCGAATATTAATTTCATAATTCATATTAAATTAAAAAAAATCCTTGTATTTATGTTTTTTTTTCGTATTACAACCATTAAAAAAATAATAATAGGATTATAAATTCAAGATGATATATATATATATATTAGAAGCTCTAAGTTTTGAATATTTATAATTCCAAACCTTATCATCCAAATGAATTGAAATTTCTTTTCTAGCCATTGTTTGAACCAAAGATTTAAAATTATTGTCCAAATTGAGTGTTGATATTGAAAAAAAAACAAATTTGATAGATTTGATTTGTAGATGGTCGCCTAAGCCGATTTTATATTCATTATTTAAAAGTCGACTTTATTTCCAATCGTTTGGTACCAGCAACTTTTTTCTACAATAATTTACTGAAGAGTAATTATGGGATGTTTAATTCTTTTTTCCACGGCTGTAGGTGGCATCATAGAAAAAAAAGGGGTCCTGTTACGATGTTGTAAATTTGCTATAATTTTTTTTATAGAATGGTCAGGATAGAAAGTGAATAATAGAATTATCTTTGTCCCTGATTCTACTACCTTCAGTTTCACAAGAGAGTAGACTGATACACCCTCTTGTAATCAGTGGCCGGACATTAGATTAAAATCTGGTCTGCGATTGTCTTTCTCAAACCCTACATTTTCAGTATCGCCTCCACTGACACACCTTGGCTTCGAAACACTGGGGACAAGCTCTTACATATAGGGCTTGGCTGAAATTTATAACCCTGTAATAAATTGTAGTATTCTTTTTTGTATTTAGCTGTGGAACGTTGGAGACACCGTGCTTCTGCATACATACATAAATTTAATTGCTTGTTCTTATAAATAACTTGTGCAAACAAGTGTGACATACTATTGAATGGATAAAAGTTAGAAATGCGTAATTATACAATAATTATAAAATACATAAATATGTTACCATACCTTCTTATAATTAATACATCTTGCAAATATTTTAATTAGCTCTTAATTGAAATGAATTTTTTAATATTCAGCAGATAACTTCTTTCGTCATACAATATTGTTCAAATTTACGTTTCTGAGATGGGGCTTAGCGAAAAGAGGATGAACGTTAGTAAACGTCTCATCAGGACCACGTACTGCTATCAAAGTTTTTACAGAAAAGCAAATTTTAGATATTAACCGGAAATAAATTATACTTTCTTCATAAAATGTAAGTTTATATTACTTTTTAAATGTTAATTAGAAATCGTCCAGTTTCAAATGACCAGAAGCAATCAAAAACACTCTAAAACAGTGGTTCCCAACGTGGGGCGTACGCCCCACCGGGAGGCAATTTTACCTTCTAGGGGGGACAATTCCAAATTTCTTACTTACTCATTCACTATAAGTTTTTTTTGTCTTTTTTGGGATAAGTAGTGCTGTAGGCTAAAAATAAATGGAATACAAGCAAAATTTAATAAATCAGTTTATTATTGAATTTTTAAAATGTTCTGTATTGAAATTTTAAAATAGATTTAATACCAGAATAATTATGCGAATAATTTTTGAAAATATTTTGATATCTTTTAAAGTATTAAAACTCACTATAATTTTTCTCATGGTAAATTTAAAAATTTTTCATAACGTTTTACATTATTTATTAAATGAGTTTTCTACTTCTATTCACTAATACAATTATCGATATTGGGAGAGGGAAAACAGAGAGAATGTGTTATGCGAAATAATGGCTACTTAATTTGATAAAAATGCGAATATTAAAATACTTCTTGTGTATTGTGTTATCAATATAAAAAAAAGTCAGTATCCAAAGCTTTTTCGCCAACTCTTAATAAGCTACAAGAATGCATTATAAAATGTATGAATTTATCAGTTTTAACGTTAAATGTAAGTGTTTATCTAAGTTCCTTGGGAAGATAAAAATGCAGACCGTATAACACTTTTCGGAACAGATGTCATAAATTCCCGGGGCCACCATCTTGGAATTTTTCTTGGCTTGAAAACCCCTTTTTCGCCAAGTAGTAAATGTCGCCAAACACCGGTTTATACGCATATTAGGCTTAACGAAAATAAAAAGTAATTAATAATCAACAAAACTCGCTAAAGTGTAAATCAGTAATCGTTGTAATAGCGCTACGTGCTCATTAACCGAAAAAAAACATCACTGTATTCAGCAGTTCTCGCTGTGTAGCATTCTCAAAATGTAAAAAACTTGAAAGGCAAATAAATATACATAAAATTATCAACATACCTTAACAAACACTCGCTAAAGTGGCAATCAGTAATCGTTGCATGGGCGCTACGCGCTCATTAACTGAAAAAAAAAATCACTGGATTCAGCAGTTCTCACTGTGTAGCCATCTCAAAATGTAAAAAACTCGAAAGGCAAACAAATATACATAAAATTATCCACATACCTTAACAGACATCAGCTTTCTTCAAAGCTCAAGCGCGAAATACTGTCATAGCATCACCGTCATTTTCGAAAATAGGCTTATGAATACGCATTGACACTCTGTAAACAAACCTCCTTTTTTCGTCAAAATTTCTTCAAATTTCTTAATTACTTCAGCAAGATCGTTTAAGCGGACTACAGAAACCATAGTCAATCAAATAAATCCAATAAATTTAACACAAAAACAAAAAGACAGAACAATACAACACGAAATCAAACCACATCCACAATATCCTAGCCGAAAATGACCTTCTCAGGGGTTGCCAGAATACAACACGCCAAACACACACGTCACACGGGGTTCCACATATCGATAAACATCGCCAAAAAATCTCAAAACATCTAAGATGGCGGCCATACGGGAATATAACGCATCTAAGCCCACTTATCTTTAACATTGATTTAAGTTGGAAAAGTACAACATGTAGTAGGCATGTAGGAAAAGATGTATAATCTCATTGCATTTATAAAATTATGTGAAAAACACATTTGTGGTAGAAGACTCACCTCTTTGATAAGTTAAAAAATATGAAATGAATAGATTTTATTAAGGCTCTATTACACTTCCACCGTGTGAATAGAGTTCATTTTTTAAAAATGAGACATACATTTTTTAAAAATGAGACATAATTTACATATTAGGGTGGGGGGGGGGTACATTGTGACTTTACGGATGCTTTGGTGGGGCGTGGCCAATAGAAGGTTGGGAACCACTGCTCTAAACTGTAAAAGTTTTAGTATTAACAAAATTTCTCAGATAAAAAGTCGTAGAAATTGATAACACCCCCATTTTTCCTAGCTGAAATTTTTAAAAAAGTGAAACCTCATTTGAAATCTATAATGTAAGATCATTATTCAAAATTCCGGAAATAAATTATACTTTTTTTTTCATACAATGTAAGTTTATGTTACTTTTAAAGTGTTAATTAGAAATCTCCCAGTTTAACTGGAAATGAATTATACCTTTTTTCATATAATCTAAGTTTATATTACTTTTAAAGTGTTAATTAGATATCTCCCAGTTTCAACTGACCAGAACCAATTAAAACCACTCTAAACTGTAGAAGTTTTAGTATTAACAAAATTTTTCTAAAGAATATATTTCTAAAGATTACCCCGTCCCACACCACCCTAGATCACCTCCAAAATTCTCTAACTACGGTCTTCCGGATACCCAAAACTATAAAGTCTGTGAACATTTTCTAACAAAACCCCAATTCAAAAAACGTTATGCTCAAATTTCTACAAAAAAAAATAAAAATAAAAATAAAAAAATAAATAAAAATAAAATAAAATAAAATAAAAATAAAAAAATAAATAAGGGTAAAATTGTGAAAGTGCTTCTCCAAATCACAAAAGTTAAAGAAAAACCAACCCCTCCCCCTACCTATTCAGCACCTATATGAATTAAAGGAATTTTCCAAAGATATCTCCAGGGTCGCCGAAATCTTGATAAAAATCAAAATGAATTACAAATTAACTCTTTCTTATAAATCATTGAAAAACTTAATAGTGTAGAGCAAATATCTGCTAAAAGCTGTATTTTTTTTTACTTAACTTCTTGTCTTCAGTGAGCTACTCTCAAATCCTAGCAACATAACCACGAACATCCAGGTCTGTATGCTTTTCACTCATTCGGGGGAAAATTTTTTGTATTTAATCTTTACACGAAGACTCGGGCAGGATCTGTCCGGGTTTGCATGTATTCTCGGAAAGCTGCTGTCTGAGTCCCTGTGTAAAGGTTAAAATCCAACTAAAAAAATATCAGTAATTTGCGGTTGAAATTTAATGACTTTGTGTTTACATATACTGATAATAGCAGTTTCCTTAAAATCCAGTACAATTTTTGTGTTGCTGTTTTCTATTGCATTTCATGAAAATCAGCCGAAATTTCAGTTTGTGAGTTCAGATTTTTAGTCGGTTCGTCTAAACGACAGGAAATGATCTTCCACGAAAATATTTTTAAACTTTGTGAACTTAAGGGGGGGGAGGGGAGGTTGCCTTTAGAAAGGCAAATAAAAAGGTGTTTTTAGCATGTTTTTTTCTGCAATAGGAATAAAAATTTTAGCTTCGGGGGTTTCGCGTGTGATTTTTTATAATTTGAAGAACATTTAGACATTTTTAGGGTACCGTACTTAAAAAGAAAAAACGGAACCATTATAAGATCACTCCTGTGTCTGTCTGTCACAGCCATTTTAATTGTAAACTATGGAACGTGGAAAGTTCAAATTCGGGGAAGTAATAAAGACCATTGACCAACATATTTTCAGATTAATAAACATTCATAAATATATTTAGTAAAAAAGTAGAGGGGCTAATTATGCTACTTCAAAAAAAAAAAATCTTTTCTTTGTCATGTGGGGTATCCTGTGAAAGCTTTTGTAACGCTGAACTCAAAAATACATTCCTTTTAATTTTAGGTAGTATTTTCAAAGATATTGTTGAAAATGTAGCGCAAAAATATGTCCCCCCCCATATAATTCCGAATCTGCTGAAACTAAAATTATGAAAAAATTAGAGGTAGTAGACGTTAATATAAACCTTGCCGGAAAATTATAGCGATTACCATAGGTCACATAGTTTTTGAGTAATCAGCATTTTTCTGTAATACACAAATTTCGATTTACGAGCATTCAGAAAAATTGTTGAGCATCGCTGAATATACCTATCGTTGCAGAAGAATAAAAGCATTGTTGATAATGAATTTCGAAAAAAATCATCGGTAATTAACTGAGCTATTAACCCTTAAATGTACGGTCAGTTTGGACATACACAAGGACAGGGCGGCGTACTCTATGCCTAGTTAACGACTTTTAATGATATATATGTGTAATGTAATGTCCAGTAACAGTGTAAAAGCAATAAATGTCAAATTGTTAAAAACATACTAATTTAAGGGGTCTCGGGACTCTAAAAAGTGGAAAAAAGGAAAAAAAAGACCATTTTCAACATTTAATGTCTTAAAATGTATATGATTTTAAAACACAATTTTAATTGGAATGAAAGATATAAGTATGTTCTTTCGTTTCATGTATTTAAAAAATTGCAAGCTACAGAATTAGTATTTATAGGGGGCTCGAAACTGTTAGACATTTGTCGAACAAAAAATTGGCATAACAGTTTACGCGCAGGATTACAAAATAAATATTGCAACTAGAATGAAAATTCTGGTGCTTACTTATACTTCAGATTTCAATAATTTCCCTGAACTTAAATAAATTTGTATTTAAAGCATTTTTATATTTTTAATGCAATGCTGCATTTAGCTAGTAAAAAATTTTGAAAATTTCAACAGTAAAATCACCTAAAAAAATATTTTTTTGAACAATAAAAAGGAAATTTTAGATTCGGTTTATACAGAATAACATGGAATATATGTTTTGAAAATTACATGAAAAAATATTCAGAAGTTTTTGAGGTATCCTGCGCGTTATACCCAAAAACGCCATTTGGAAAATAATGACTTTAAATACATGGAAATTATTCCAGAGAGAAACATTCGCCTTGCATACAATATTACAAATGAAAATCAAATTTTAAAGTAGTTGCTTAAAAGGCGCAAAGGCCAACATAGTGAAAAAGATTCCAAACCGGGACTCGAACCCGGGCCATCAGTATAGCGCACTGACGTTCTACCGACTAAACCACTTGGAACGATACCTAGCTCGGAAAATTTCTCACTATTATATGTTGGCAAGGCTACAAACGCAGCACAAGATGGAATATTTATCTTGAGTCACCGACCTGAGACAAACACGAAACATAATTAAATCCAGCATCGATAGAAACTACATTAATACATGGAAATTATTCCAGAGATAAACATTCGCCTTGCATACAATATTACAAATGAAAATCAAATTTTAAAGTAATTGCTTAAAAGGCGCAAAGGCCAACATAGTGAAAAAGATTCCAAGCCGGGACTCGAACCCGGGCCATCAGTATAGCGCACTGACGTTCTACCGACTAAACCACTTGGAACGATACCTAGCTCGGAAAATTTCTCACTATTATATGTTGGCAAGGCTACAAACGCAGCACAAGATGGAATATTTATCTTGAGTCACCGACCTGAGACAAACACGAAACATAATTAAATCCAGCATCGATAGAAACTACATTAATACATGGAAATTATTCCAGAGATAAACATTCGCCTTGCATACAATATTACAAATGAAAATCAAATTTTAATGTAATTGCTTAAAAGGCGCAAAAGCCAACATAGTGAAAAAGATTCCAAGCCGGGACTCGAACCCGGGCCATCAGTATAGCGCACTGACGTTCTACCGACTAAACCACTTGGAACGATACCTAGCTCGGAAAATTTCTCACTATTATATGTTGGCAAGGCTACAAACGCAGCACAAGATGGAATATTTATCGTGAGTCACCGACCTGGGACAAACACGAAACATAATTAAGTCCAGCATCGATAGAAACTATATTAATACATGGAAATTATTCCAGAGAGAAACATTCGCCTTGCATACAATATTACAAATGAATATGTAATTTCATTTGTAATATTGTATGCAAGGCGAGTGTTTCTCTCTGGAATAATTTTCATGTATTAATATAGTTTCTATCGGTGCTGGATTTAATTATGTTTCGTGTTTGTCACAGGTCGGTGACTCACGATAAATATTCCATCTTGTGCTGCGTTTGTAGCCTTGCCAACATATAATAATGAGAAATTTTCCGAGCTAGGTATCGTTCCAAGTGGTTTAGTCGGTAGAACGTCAGTGCGCTATACTGATGGCCCGGGTTCGAGTCCCGGCTTGGAATCTTTTTCACTATGTTGGCCTTTGCGTCTTTTAAGCAATTACTTTAAAATTTGATTTTCATTTGTAATAATGACTTTAAAGTTTCGGAAACGCCGCTTCATCTATTGAGCGGGTATAATTCTAAAAGCTAAAACTTCTGTTCTAATGGGAATTTCAAGGAAACAATTATATCAAAGTATTCAGAAAAGGTAGGAGTTTAACATCTAAAAAAATTAAAATTTCTTAAATTTTGATGCTTTAAGAGTCCTGCGACCACTTAATCCTTTCCGGCACGGAGTAATTCTATTTATAAACTTATGAAATAATGAACTGACACCAGAATTTATAAACGAATTTATTAGAAAATGCTAACTTGCTTATTTTCACGTACATGATAAAAGGAAAAATTTAATTAAATATTCTTGGCGCCATTTGTCTGTTTTGGAATTAAAATTAAGTGTCCGTTTTTTAAGGGCATCGCCCTCGAAATATTTAATTAGAATGAATCGCATAAATACTGTGAGATTCGCGATAGTTTGCATTGATTGTATCTCTGAATACGCCTCGAGTGACTTTAAAAGTTAATTAAACACCTATCTGGAAAAACGCGGCACTGACCAAGGCGGCGTTGCAACTTTGAGACCTCAATTCGTAGCGTGCTTAGCACAATGCCAAATTTAAACTTTGAACAAAGGTTTTGTTTTAGATACACTGTAGAAATAAAGGTTATTACTACGCTGAATTTAGTTTCATGAAATGCCAAATGAAGTTTAACTATGCACTGCCTTTATTGTCAGTACCGAATTATGTTCATCATAAACAGATTAGGATAATATTAAAAAAAGAGTTATACGAATAGCTATATTTGATATTGTTCCATATATCTCTTTGAACTTTCATGGTATACCCGACTACACTTTTCTAATATATACAGTTATACCCAACCCTACGTTATATAGTTTTTTAAAAAGTCTTAGTATTCTTTTAGCAACTTTTTTTTTTTTTTTTTTTTTTTTTTTTTTTTTTTAAATAATACAATTACAAATTCACATATTTATTCTACGGCACCCTCTGTACGCGAGTAATGCTCGCACTTGACCGTTTATTTAAATAAAAAATTGATGATGCGGCTTTAGTTGCGTAGGTGAATGTCCTAGCGAGCGCGGCATGCACTTCCAATTGGGCGGGATCCGATACACCGCCAGAGTCATTTACAATCAATTTTCCTTAGGGATTATGAATGTTGGTAATATCGTCTGAAATTTCAAGGCCTATAAGATCAAAATGTTGAAAATCAACAAAGTTGCAGCTATTTGAAAGAAGGTCTATTTCTGTCCCGTTTGTTGTTGCACTTTGACGTGTTTTAAAAAGTATTTGTTTTTTGTAGCAGTGCTTGATAAAATATAGTAGTAGTCCAAGCTCAAATAAATTATATTATCTTTACATTTTTTTAGGTCTAATGTATTAAGTGGTAATGTATTAGGTCTAATGTAAAATATCGCCCAGTTTGAAAAGAGTGATTTTTGCAGAAAATCAAAACAGTGTAATCCTACGTACGCATTGTGCTACACCCGCACCAACTAATTATGAAAAAAAAAACTTCGAATTCGGCCAAATCGTTTTACAGGGATTATCTACAGAATATTGGGAATAGCAAAATGTAAAAAAAAAAATCGATTTTCTCAACCATTATAAAAGCAATTTCCCCCTTAAGAGCATGTAACTATCTACGAGTTACATATCGCAAAGCATACCAAAATCACTATGTGTTGCCATAAGTTTTACGTATATTTTTAATCAAAGTGAACTTCTTCGTCTTCATCTCCTAAATTGCAGCAGTAAATAGTCCTACATAGTATTTTGATTGTTTGTTTGTTACCAGTAACAGAGAAAAAAAAATACTATAATTTATTTCAAATTTATTCGAAAATGTAGAATTTCAAACATAAATGAAAATAAAATATTAAAATTGATTAATTTCATTAAAAGTTTCATTTGAAAATTGGACCGTTTTAAATTTTAGAAGTATTTTATTTATTTATTTATTTTAATTATTTTTTTGTTTTGTTTTGTTTAATAATGAAAATTTATTTGTTTTAGTAATTCTGAATTTTTGTGCTGTTTATAAAAAAATGTATCAATTTAATATTTCTTTTTTTCCCCCTCAAAATCCGTATTCGATATTTTCATGTCATTCTATATTTAGTCAAACACTACTTTTAAAAATCTGATAGTACCTCTTTCAATTTAAGTGTCCAGAAAGCGAAAACTCTTTTCATGTTTTTATAGTAAAATATTTTTATTCCAAACTAGTTTCAAATATATTATAATGGAACGGTATTCTTCAAAATGAAAGCAAATTTTGCAATTTTACTTTCTATTTTAAAATCCATGCATTATATCAAATAATACAATGCATACATAAATTCTATTTTTAAATTTATAGATTAGATGAAGTACGGTTTAAATAAGATTCTCGAATTATTATGTTTTAGTTTTTCTCAATTATTATTATTATTATTCTATTTTTTTTTTGTTGTTGTTTAATAATAAAAATTATTTTGTTTTAGCAATTCTGAATTTTTGTGCTGTTTCTAAAAAAATGTATCACTTTAATTTTTCTTTTATTCCCCCAAAATCCGTATTCGGTATTTTCATGTCATTCTATATTTTATCAAGCACTGCTTTTAAAAATCTTCTAGTACCTCTTTCAATTTACGTGTCCAGAAAGCGAAAACTCCTTTCAGGTTTTTATAGTAAAATATTTTTATTCCAAACTAGTTTCAAATACATTATAATGGAACGGTATTCTTCAAAAGGAGAGCAAATTTTGCAAAATTATACTTATTTTACTTTAAATTTTAAAATCTATGCATTGTATCAAATACATACAATGCATACCCAAATTCTATTTTTAAATTTATAGATAAGATGAAGTACGTTGCAAATCAAATTCTCGAATTATTGTGTTTTAGTTTGTCTCAATTATTATAAAAAAATAGTACAACAAAGCATTCTGATTTAATAAATAGATTTATCTGCAATGACCAACATTCAAAATCTGTGCATTAGTTATCTAAAAGAACATGAGGAAAGACTATCCGTCTACAGACTAATCATCAAAGTTCCATCTACAATCCGCTTTAGGTCTATTATTAGTGAAATAGCTTTTGTTTTTCATAACGCAAACTCGCTTTATATTCCCATAATATAGAAAATATTTACGTGTGAGAGTGGATAATTTTGCATATATTCACACCTATTTATTCAAAAATTATTAGATAGTACGCATCAAGATTTGACGGTAAATAACTTGAATGTTTCATTAGAAAAATTCTTGAATTTTTAATTAGTTGTTTTTAATTAATTATTGAAATCGGGACAAATTTCTATATTGCATAAGTGATTCCTATGTCTTTATGACGATTGATGATGTTGTTAGCCAAGCCTATTCAATGAAATCAAAGAATGTTAAGTTTATAATTTGCAACCTATTTCACTTGAACTTTCGCTTGAACTTTTATCAGAAATTTATCTAAAAATATTGGGTAGAGCAGTTATTTTTAAATACTACGGTCTCATTTTTTTTCGAAAAAATAACAATATTTATTATTTATTTATTTTTTAACTACACGTTCGTTAAAAGCTGCCATAAATTTTATTTTTATCAGTCTCATTCTCTAAATAAAAGCCTACATTTGAAGCTTGATGCAACTAATAATGTATAATATATATTTTGTTATTATTCATAAATTTTTATATGAATATTTTTCTTTCTTTCCTTTTTTTTTTCTCCGTAAAAGAAAGGCGAATTTTTCTTCTTGACACACACACATCTATATAGTTTTGATGATGGTAAGAAAATATACAAAAATTTGTAGATCAGCTCAATTTATTTAATTGATAATTACATGCAAAATATTTTAGCTTAAATATTTTAAATATAAAATTATCATTATTATTTTATTAAATACTAGGAGGCTCTGCCCCCTACTAGCTATGCTCGACAACCCACGTTCAGACACCGTAAACTCTAAAAGCACTCTAATTTGATCGGCTTTAAAAAAATTTCAGAAGAGTGAATTATAATTAAAAAAAAACAGTGGCTAGCTCCCTATACAATATAACTTCTTTTTTTTCATTCAAAGAAGTTCGTTTGAATATTGTGGTGTTAGTCAATTATTTCATCATTTTATGAACAGAATTTTTCTGCCCCTGAAAGGGTTAAGTATGCAAGTACAGTTTTGATAAAAGAAAAAAAAACACGAAATCATTCTTTTTTTTTTTTTTTTTTTTTTTTTACTTTTACATGAAAGCCTGGGCCATTATCTACTTTTAAACATAGTTTCCGCCTATATTAAGCCATTTATGGTATCGTACGACCAGCTTTTGTATCCTATCCTCATACAAATCTGCCGCCTGCTATGCTAACCAGCGCCATTTTGATGTCGTCATCGTTGTTGTTTATCGGCTTTAAACAATTTTCGGAAGGCTCAATTATAATAAAAATAAAAGCAATGCCGATCTCCCTGTTAACGGGTTGGTTTCGTCTTTGATTAAATCAGATCAGTGAAACTTGTGAAAATAAATTAATATAAAGTGATTTAAGTAAATTGAGTCTTTGTCCCTCAGTATTTTTTAACAACCTAAATTTAAATTGTAAGAAAGTTTTTTTTTAAATAAGACATTTTAAATGTATCTTTTTAAATCTGACGTAATTTTCTCCAAAGTTTTCTTTCTCTTTATAATATTGACGTGAAAACACTTTTGTTGTTAGACAGTAAATATTATTTGCGCTGTCTTAGAATTCTCAACACAAGAGCAACGCGACTTTTGTAGGTAGGTACTTCAATAACATCTGCCTTGGTTCATTGGTTCAAAATATCTCAATTTGTCGATTTTCTGTAAGCAAGTAAATCTTATTGGTTTACAATGGAAGTCTATGGAAATTTCGGAAAATATTAGAGATATTTGCCGAAATTTGGCGACAGAACAGGGCTTCCCCTATGGTAACCCCTTTATGGGTATGAATATGCATTAAATGTCGTTCACTGTATATATATATAGATAGATAGATAGATAGATAGATTAGTTTTAAAAGATTATCTCAAAATATGAACTAAATGTCTCGCACAAGTACATTTTTAAATTTAAACTGTTTGGCAATATTATGGTTTGACAATTTTAAATATGACGTAATTTCCTCCATTTACATCCTTTAACGGATATTAATGAATTTATTTTTTTACAATTTACTTTCTCTTTTAAAATTCACGTTTAAATGTATTTATTATGACGTAATTATCAATATTTTCCTGCTTTTAATACGTAAACATTCAATTCTCATTTCAATTTTTTTTTTCATTTTATAATAGTTACGTGTAAATAAATTTTTAATTTGAAGGAAATATTATTGTTTGGGCTGTTTTTTTAATTTGGCAACAATTTAAAATAATACCCTTTTCTAAAAGTTGTAAAAAAAAAATCTCTCGAAATGCTGAAAATTTGAATTTAAAATAGAAAAAACCCTCAAAAAATGAGTCAAATGCAGTCTGCACATCGGGAACTTCTAATCTATAGAATGATCTAAAAATGATAAAATTCCTGTGTTTAGTTTTTGCTCCGATAAAACTTTTTTAATGGAAGGATTTTGAGCAACTTTAACATTAAATATATCTTTAAATAATTCTTCGATTTGAAAATTGTCTATATCAGCGTATTTATTGAACATTTCTTTATAATACCACCTATTTTCATATTTTTGCATGCAATATTTTTCTTAATAATTAACGAAGAAAGGCCACCGTTCACCAAAAATTCAAAATAGCGGCAGCGGCGATGACAGCGTTAGTTACCTTTTTTAGAATAGAGGGATTGTTCAGCGTTAAATTTTATTTAATTATAAAGCATTCAAATAATACTACTAATAAAATAAAATTCATATAACTTCTCCTCCTAATAAAATATGTCATTATTGAAATACATTATTGCCAAAAATATTACAGAAATTATTTTGTCGGGCGTTGGATTTGAACTTGTGTCCTCTACAAAAATTCGGATCTTTTAATAGGTGCTTTAGACCGCTCCACCACTAGAAACTCACTCAACATTCCTCTAAAATGAAGAATTCCGAAAAAGAATTTTGGCGCATGTGGAGATGTACAGAAATGGGCATACTTAATGTTTTACCTTTTCGTTTTAATATATATTAAATCCAAGAATCCAAGGATTATCCAAGAATCTTCACGCTCGTTTTTATACAGCTGCACGAATTATTATTAGTCACAAATCGCCTTCTCTAAATCTTGGGCGAATGCTAATGTATTCGCAACATAAATGTGGTATAATAATAAATTTCGTCAAAATTAATGTTGTTTCAAGGATTAAAGTTTAACAAAAAAAAAAAAAAAAAAAAAAAAAAAAAAATCACATGGTCAAGAGCATACACAGAGAGCTCTGCCCGGGTCTTTTTGTACCCGAACCAAACTCGAAAATTACATTTGAAATCAATCCGACCCGAACACAACAAATAATTTTCGGCTACCAGCATCCCGACCCGAACACGAAATAAAAGGAAAGTAAAACACGTTTTAATGCGATTATGAAAAGCAATCTACAACTAAATCTGTAATACCAATATTATCTTTTCTATAGGAAAATGTACAAATCTATTCATTAATATTTAAGTATGGTAAAACCTCTGAATAGCAGACACCTCTGGATTATTGAATAGAATTCTGAATCGTATCGGGTTGTCCCTCATTTTCTTTTTTCAGGTTGGAATCACTCTAATTTTCTTTTTATGGGTCGGATTCACGCTAAAATAATTCTTTCGGGTTGTCGGGATCTTCAGAAACAGATTCGGTAGAACAATATTTCAGATGAAAATAAATACGTATTTGAATATGCATGAGTATATATATATATATAAGCTGTAGTTAAGAACCATTTTTACTTCTCTCAGAATATGAAAGATATCAACAACATTTAGTTTTGAATACATACAAAATGTACGAATTTGTAATATTTTATGCGCACACACACATGTTAAGTTTGTGTAGATTGGGAGGTGCCAAGAATTCAGAGGTATAAGTGTTCAATATATATAAGTGTTAGGTATTGGAAAAGGTGTTCTCTAAATAGAGATGTCAGCTTTTCAGAAGTATTCATTCTGGCGGTTTTATTCAATATAGATTTTTAACCTGATAATATTTTGGAAACTGTTTGTCAACCCGAACCGTATCCGCAAGAGTCAAAATCCAATCCGAACCTGAAACAAGAAAATTCAACCCGAACCACAGCAAAAAAGTAGAAGTTAAACGACCAGATCCTGATCCGAAATGAAAAAACATAGCGCTAACACGACCCAAAGCTGGTACTCAGATCCGATGCAGGAACACAGCTTTAAAAATTTAGCGGTCATCCTAGATGATATTAACAAAAACTTTTTCCTTAAATTCATGAAGCTTACAAAATAAATTCATTAATGTATTACATTTTCTCTGTCTAATCGCGTAGATTATTTTTATTACACGCTTATTTATCTCGACTTGGTTCATCTATGTAACGACAGAATTTTATAATGCATTCACCCCTCACGTTTTCTGGTGTGCTAAAGTTCAAGATATTGTGTACAGTTGTATGTTCCCTATGATAATATAATGTTTTCATAAAGTATTTATCAAGGTATAGATTAATAATTAATTTACGACATATGTTCAGAAAACAATTTAGAAATTAAATTTTGAATAGATACTTTAAACAATTCTTTTTTGTTGTTTCTTGTTGCCATATCTTAAAACAGAAATAGAGCAAAAATTATGTATTTTTTTAATGAACTCACTAGTTCGTGCTTTCTACGAGCGCAAATGAATGCAATTAATTTTTCATAATCGAGATTCACATGTAATTCGACGTTATTTTTATGATATGCATTGAATAGTTGTAAAACCATGTTTTTTATGAAAATATTCATTGCTTTTATTTATGTTTTATATAAGTTACTAACTTATCAATATTTTAGAACATTTGATTATTTTTTAAATAAAATAAAAAACGAATTGCTACAAATTATTGTTAAAAAGTTTCTTATTGGGATATTTATAATTATTTCCGGTAACTCTCTTCTTAAACCAATAAACCATGATAAAACAAAGATAAATGAATCTGAACTTTACACATTTCAAAAGATATTTCACCGATACTAAAATTTTATGATTTATTCTTCCAGAATGAAAGGTTGTAAGAGAAATGTTACAGATATGTTGAAGAATAAGTACAAAAAATATGAAAAAATATGAACCGTATCCTTCTTTATTTTTTAATTTTAAAACATGTAAAATAGCGATGCAATTCATATTTCTGTTTACCATTTTGGATGTTGTTTTTTGCCGACAGTACTTACTGATATCTTTTAACTAAGAAAAATCTCAGAATTTTAACGACACTAATACAACTATATCCTTTTGTAGCGTCCCCTAATACATCTCTTTTTAACTTCGCAGGCGATAATTTTATCTTTTGTGTAGAAAGCACTGTTCAACAAATATGAACGAATTTTATATTTCTCAATATATATTGCGTGTTCCCCGCATATTTTAAATCGTTATAAAACATAAAATATAGTTAACAATTCTGAATCAATTTTAAGGAATTTTAATTTCATTTTTTGGAGTACACACATTAAAAATAACAATATTTTCTTCATGTAGGAAAATATAACATACAGGGTGTCCACTCTCAAGAGTGTCTAAGTGTCCAATGGCAAATTCCTAAACTATAAGCATAGACATATAATTCCAATTACAAAAATGTTTTAAATAAGGTAAAGAAGTATCTTAAAAGCGATTTTGGTCAATAAAAACATTTCTTAAAAAAAAAAAAAAAAAAAAAAAAAAAAACGAAATTTAAATTTTTACACGGTCTCCTGATCCTATAAGTTATATTTAGTAAAAATATCCTATTACACTAAAAAGTAAGCCCAAAAAAGTCCTATATTTCTACGATTAAAACTGGCTGAGTAATCGCTGTTTAAAGTTGGAACATCTTTTTTGCTGCGAAATAAGGGTCATTGACAAATTTACTAGAAATATAAATAATTGCAAAATAATAATAGTCGAGAGTGAAATTAATATTACAATATAAATTTGAAACCTATTTTCATTTTTACATATTAAAGAAAAATATACGACTTGTACCAAAAATGTATGTTGAAAAATAACAGAAGTTTTGTTAAATGAAATGATGAAAAGACGCAGTCGCAATTCTTTAGAAAATGATACATATCTTAAAATGCTATTAGATTATCTAAAACTTAACTAATTAAAATTAAAGATATCATAAAACTTTCTCGAAGTGACTCCCTTCGGCTGCAATGCAGAAATCTACACTAGAACTAAATCCTTCTAATACTTTGAACACGTTGTCTATGATCCCTAGAAGTATGGTCCAATTCATCTGTGTACAGATGCAGAAAAGTCGCATAAGTCATGCAATTCAAAGTTTCAAAACATAGTTAATTTTAGAGTTCGATAAATGGAGCTTTTTTGTCCTACTGCTTAGTGTAATAGGAAATTTTTACTAAACTTATAGGACCGGGAGAATGTATAAAAATTTAAATTTCTTAACTTAAAAAAATTATTGACCCAAACGAATTTTAAAATAATTTTTTACCTCATTTAAAACATTTTTGTAATTGGAACTATGTATCCATGACTAACGATTTAGAAATTAGCCGTTGAGAGTGGACATCCTGTATAACCATAAACGAAAGTAGAGAATAACTTCTTCCGAGTTATCACAATTCCACAAAGCGTTCGTAATCTTTACAAATATCGGAAACAATTATACAAAACAAAGTTTCTTTTGCTGCCACTGATTAATATTATTTTGTTACTCTTGCTTGTATAGATTCAATTGCGCAGCTGAAAATGCTTAATTGAGAATTGTAAGTATCATAAAAACTGCTATAACGATTTGAGAAACTTTTTATGCACTGTAAAAAGTATCCAGATACGGTACCGAAAATCAGTTGCAACAAAAGAAGAAATTTTGTTTTTATAAATACTTCTTTAAATCTCGAAAATATATTGGTTTCTGAGGTTTCTAAATATGAAGAATGCTTTTCTGAACCATGGATCACTCGGAAGAGGTCATAGTATATTTTTGATCGTGCTTGTATACAGAGCTACTATAAAAGATCAATTTATTTCAAAAGGCTACACATTCAAAAGTATTACACATACAAATATGAGGGACATATGAAAATAATCGCAAACTCAACAAACTTTTTCCGCACAGTCAAGAAATGTTTTATGTGCGCTCTCTAGGTCACACAACACACGTCCAGGCTGTAGTTGAAATGGTTCCACACATTTTATAGTGTCATCCGCTCAATGGTCATCACTGCAGCACTGATCCTTTTCCTGGGCTCTTCTGATGTTTTTGGTAGTAGAGGTACATAAATAAGGTCCTTAATGTGTGCCCAAAGATAGAAGTCACAAAGCGTTAAATCAGGTGACCTGGGGAGGCCAAGAAAACAAAACTAGGTCAAAGAAACTGAACTCTTGAAGAAACATTTGTATTTTCCTAAAGCGTATGGGCATTTGTATGCCATTTACGAAAACATTACATTATTATACAGGGTGATTCAAATTAATATAGCTATTACAAACGGCTATAATTATTTAATCGAAAAGAATTTACCGATAAGAATTACACAGAATGTAAAAGGAAGGGGGAAAAGGGAAATCCGAAACGTAGCTCCATACTGTAAGATTGATGGAGTGTTTTGCTACTGACGGCCGAAACCCATTTCTTAGTCCATCCTTTTGGCAGCAGTTTTTAAAAAGATTGGTCAATGTTTATATTTATGCTTTAGCAACTCAAAAAAACTGTAAGATTCGCAATATAGCGCCTGGTTCAAAACATGACGATTTATAATAACTAAAAAATATTAGTAACAAAAACACTACTTGTAATATCTATAATACCAATAATAATAATAATTAATGGAATGTAAAACAAAGTTTAAAATTTTGTTTACATATTTTATAAATGCTGTATGTGACTCCACTTGATCACACAGACAGCAAAAAAGGGGTAGTCCATAGGTCATTTCATGCCATACATTCTGAAGCATATGTGGAGTCACCAACCCAAGTGTATTCTTGATGAAATCCTCTTTGAGATTTCTAGAATATTCAATACAAAAAATTAAACTAAAAATTAGAAATATTAATAAACAAAAAGCAAATAATAATAAAAAAAAGTCAAATGAGAGATTTTTGAGTCTATTAATAAAAAAGTTCAAAGTTTGTATGTTTTTTTCAGTTTGTCAGTTCAAGATTATACAGTAAATTTATTGGTCTTTTAATAAATGAATTATTTGTTTTCAATTCACAAGACCTTATCTTGCCGTCTCTGCCCATAAAGGTTTTAGTAACTTTTCCTAACTTCCACAAACTTCTGGGTAAGTGCTCATCATGTACAAGAACCACATCATCTACTTTAAAGTCGAAAGTTTTATTCTGGTTCGTGTAGTGAGCTGATTTTAAGTTGAGAAGATACTCATTTTTCCAACGCTTCAAAAATTGATTTAGAAGTGTCTCACATAAACGGAAGCGTTTCACTAAAGATTCTTTCGTTGCTGGTAAAATTAAATCGTTCACTTTTATGGTAGGCAAACACAAGATACGTTTTCCGATTAAAAAATGTGCAGGAGTAAGAGGAGATGGTTCTTCTAACTCGAAATACGTGTAAGTCAACGGACGAGAGATAATTACAGCTTCTACTTCAATTAGAAGTGTTTCTAATTCACTCAATGTTAAAGAAGATCTTCCGATAACTTTACGTAAGGTAGTTTTCACTGAGCGAACCATCCACTCATAGAAGCCACCCCACCAGGCTGCACGCCCTACAATATACTTCCAGGAAATTCTGTAATTGGCGAAAAAATTTTTAACATCAGGAAGGGGGATTATTTTCCACATTTCTTTTAGTTCAAGATCAGTTCTTTTGAAAGTTTTGGCGTTGTCTGAATAAATTACAGAACACAGCCCTTTTCGTGAAATAAACCTGCGAAATGCTAACATTGAATTCTGCTGATGACATGTCTTTTTTAATTCTAAATGAAGTGCTCTTGTGATAGCACATGTAAATAATAAAATATAAAATATATTTTCATTTCCCTTCACATATAGGGGGCCCGCATAATCAAGACCTGTTACTGAAAACGGTGAAGCTTTGTTAATACGGTCACCGGAAGAGGGGCTATAACTTGTTGACCAGGGCGTACGTTAAATTTCTTACAGATTGTACATTTGTTCAGGACTGATTTTATACACTGTCTGGATCTTAAAATCCAAAACTTTTCAAGAGTTTGTACTAATGTACTGGACACTCCTGAATGAAAAACTTTTTCATGTGCATCTTTCACGATTAATTCAGTTAATTTACGTTTTACAGGAATCACAACAGGATGTTTTTCATAAAATGAGGAGTCAGACTTTTGTAATCGTCCTATTACCAACAGCAAACCTTCATCTGACAACATAGGATTTAACTGTAGAAGATTCGATTCTTTAGGGATTGTTACATTTCAAGCATTACATTTCAGGAAAACTTTCTTCCTGCACTAGCTTTGACCAAAAATTTTCAGCATGTAACATTTCCTCAGCTGATAATTCTGAAAAATCTCTTTTTTCTACCTTTAATTTTATATTAGAAATAAATCTAAATACCCATGCAGTTACTCGGTACAATTTCTTTAGGGAGCTATACTTTTCAAGATTGAAAATGGGAAGTTCATCAGCTTTATTTGTTTGAACAACGCAAGAAATGGTTCCTGCTTTACGAGACTTCTCTTCAGAAACATCAGGTAATCGAGATGCAGCAATTTTAACGCTAGGCCACTAATCTTCGGGCAAAGAAAAAAATTCAGGAACATACACATTAGGGTTAACATCAGGAAAAATATGCAATTGGAGATGCTCCTTTTCCATGATCAGGTTGCTGTAAATATTCATTAAATATTTCAAGAAAAGAATTCAGAAAGCACCTCCTTCATAGATTTTATGTTCGATTGTCTTTGAAATTTTCCACATGGTGCATCATGCCGAAAAAGAAAGAAAAAAAAGTATTTGTTATCTTTTTAATGTCTTCAAAACACAAATAAGGAAATAGAGGATAGTAAGTAATAAGAAAACGGCAAAGGTAAGATAAGTTTTTATATTTTATTTCGAAATGTCTGATTTAGAAAAGTTGAAAAAGAACCGAACAGTTTTGAGAACAGCAGTAACAAAGCTGATTAATAATATAGAAAATGTTATGAAGGCTAGTCCAATAGATTTTGATAATTTAGAAGAATTATTTATTCAGTTAGATACTAAAGCAGAATTATTGAAGTCAGTTGACGAGAAAATTGAGCCCCTTTTAGGGTTAGACGACTATGAAACTGAAATCAATTCTGTTTATGATTACGCGGATAAAATATCAGTTGCAAAATTCCGGGTGAAGAAAAAATTAACCGAAAACAAAAAAATTGTTAATATTTATTTAAATAACAGTCAAGATTTAAAATTGAATGTGATTAATGATGAAAACTCAGTTGTTAAATTGCCAAAACTCAATATACAAAAATTCTATGGCGACTGTACGCAATTTATTTCATTTTTTAATACCTTTAAAAATACAATTCACGTAAATAAATCACTTTCGAAAATTGAAACATTTCATTATTTGAAGAGTTATTTATCTGGAGCTGCGGCTAAGGCTGTAGAAGGTTTTGAAATATCAGAAGCTAATTATGACGCAGCATTGAAAGTTTTAGAAACGCGTTATGGTAAAAAAGACGTGATAATTAATCATCACCTAAACAAGCTTCTTAATTTATCCCCTGTTTATAAGGCTAACGAAATTCAAAAATTTAAAAAATTGCACAGTGATATAGAAATAAATGTTCGGTGTTTGTCCACATTAGGACTCGAACCAGCAAATTATGGCTCCATGCTTATTGCCGTAATTTTAAAATTAATACCGGCAGAATTAGATTTGGAATATAATAAACAAAATGTAGATAATTTAACACATTCAGATATACATAAATTATTAGATTTTCTGCACACTGAAATAAAAAGCAGAGAACACACATTTTTTGAGAATGAAAGCATTTGAAAATAATAAAACAAAAATCAAGAGTCAAACAACAAAATCTGAATTTAAATCTACTTGTGAATTTATGAACATTTCGAATGATAAATCGACTTCAGATAGGCAGCTGGCTCATTGCATTTTTTACAACGATAGTAAACATTCATCTGATTTGTGTGAGGCTGTTGATGTAAACACTAAAAGAAATTTGTTGAAATCTCAAGGAAGATGTTTCCTTTGCTTAGGCAGGAAACACGTTATCAAAAATTGTAACTCTAAAACTAGTTGCAAGAAGTGTCAGGCAGACATAATCAAACGACATGCCTAAAATCTAAATTAATAAAAGAAGTAAACACACCCGAATTAAAAGGTAATGAAAGTGAAACTAGTGAAAAAGTAATTTCGGGTAATTCCTCTACAGAAAATAATAAAATTCTTCTACAAACTTGTTGTGTAAATATAAAATCAAACGGAAAACAATCTCTAATTAGGTTACTTTTAGATTGTGGGAGCATGCGAACCTTTATATCTGAAGTAATAGCAAATAAATTGAATTTACAGGCAATAAGAAAAGAAAAATTGTCGGTTTTTACATTTGGAAATAAGAACCCCATTGAAAAAAACCTTTGAAGTAGTTAAACTAACTATTGAAAATAAAAATGTACCTAATTCAAAATTAGATATAGAAGCGCTAGTCACTAATCAAATATCAGCTACTGAAATCCCCCACCTGAAATCAATGATTTGATGAAAAGTAAACAATTTGAAAATTTAACCCTTGCGGACACACCCACATCCAAAGAACCCATTACATTACTTATAGGTGCTGATTATTATTATGATATATTTACTGGAAATATAAAACATTTGAATAAAAAATTAGTAGCTGTCGACACCATTTTTGGTTGGTGTCTACAGGGAAAAACAACTGACAGTTATACGCCCTTAGCATTTAATGTAATAGTAGAAAAAAATTTTATTTATGAACAGATTGAAAAATTCTGGAATATCGAATCATCTGGCCTTTACTAAACAGGATTCAGATTTTTCAGAAAACAACGTTATGAAGCAGTTTGAATCAGAAATTAAATACAATGATAAGCGATATACAGTTCGATTTCCGTGGAAGCTTGAAAGGGAATGTTTAAATGACAATCGGAAAATTGCAGAATATAATTTTTTATACTCAAACAAAGATTGATTAAAAACCCTGAATTATTTTTTGAGTATAAGAAGGTGTTATCAGATTATTTGAAACAAGGTATTATTGAGTTAGTTACAGATCCTGAAGAAAAACAAAATGTAACTTTTTATTTACCTCATCGAGAAATAATTAGAGCTGATAGGACAACGAGCAGATTACGCATAGTTTTCGATGCCTCTGCTCATGACACAGGCTCACTGTCTTTAAATAATTGCCTGCATGTAGGTCCAAATTTGTATCCTGAAATATTTGATGTTTTGTTACGGTTTATATTTAATCTCATAGCTTTTACAACTGATATAAAACAAGCCTTTCTACAAATAATTATAGATGAAAACGATCGTGATGTAACAAGATTTTTATTTTCACAAGATTTGTTTGATAATTCTAAACCCTTTGAAATTTATAGATTCACCAGAGTGTTATTTGGAATTAGTAGCAGTCCCTTTTTATTGGCTGCAACAATTAAACACCACTTGAAAAAATACACCGAAAAATATCCAAACACAGTAAAATTTTTAAATGAAAATATCTATGTTGATGACGTTATAGGAAGTCATGAAAATATTGATCAAGCCCTATCCACGAGTTTACAATGTATTGATATATTTGAAAATGCAAGTATGCATTTACACAAATGGCATACGAACTCTTTACCACTTAGTGAACTATGGAAAGAAAATGGCATAACTTCAGAAGTCAATTCTGAAGCCTTTGGAGAACAAAATCTCCCTTATAAAGTTTTAGGAATCGCTTGGAATAATTCCAAAGATTTACTTTATTTTGATGTTCGAGGTTTAGTTGATTTCTTTTCAAAAAGAATAGACACCAAAAGATTTATTCTACAAGTTTTAGGCAGGGTTTTTGATCCACTTGGATTCTTAGGACCATTTACATTAAGACTATAATGTATAATTCAACAAATTTGGAATTTGGGTCTAGATTGGGATGACACCTTACCCGAAGATTTACGTATACTTCGGAGTAGCTTGTGTAACGAACTCCCTCATTTGAAAAACTTTTCAGTACCCAGATACTATTTTTCTGACATCACTAATTGGCATGATTATGACCTACAATTGCATATTTTTGCCGATTCGAGCCTGAAGGCTTATGGTACGGTTGCTTATTTACGTGTAGCAACAACCAACAAAAGAAATTAAAATAATAAAACTTTGTAAAAAATCACCATAAAATTAAAACAAAACACAGGACGCGTTTCGAGCTAAAAACATAACAGCTCGTCATCAGCTAAGCATACACGTGTCCGAAAACGGACAAGTTCAAAAATGAACTGAAGAAAAAGAATGTTGCGAAGAATGCGACAGATGGCGCTACCTGATAGAGGAAGATGCAAAAGGGAATTGTGTTGAAAAAAGATAGAAGAGAAAATGAAATGGAAAAAATGGAAATAAAAGAAAAATAAAAATAAAAGAAGTAAATTAAAAATATAAATAAAAATAATAAATAAAGAACTATAAAAGAACAAGAAAAAATCCAAATTATTATTATTATTATTATTAATTTTTTTTTTTTCCCATCCCCATCATCTCCTTTCCTATCTCCAGCGTGGAAATTAATTTTGTAATTCTTTTCCCTTTTCTCTTGTTTCTTTTCTTTTTATTTTATAAAAAAAAAAAAATAAAAAAAAATAAATAAATAAAAAATAAAATAAATTAATAATAATAATAATAATAATTTGGATTTTTTCTTGTTCTTTTATAGTTCTTTATTTATTATTTTTATTTATATTTTTAATTTACTTCTTTTATTTTTATTTTTCTTTTATTTCCATTTTTTCCATTTCATTTTCTCTTCTATCTTTTTTCAACACAATTCCCTTTTGCATCTTCCTCTATCAGGTAGCGCCATCTGTCGCATTCTTCGCAACATTCTTTTTCTTCAGTTCATTTTTGAACTTGTCCGTTTTCGGACACGTGTATGCTTAGCTGATGACGAGCTGTTATGTTTTTAGCTCGAAACGCGTCCTGTGTTTTGTTTTAATTTTATGGTGATTTTTTACAAAGTTTTATTATTTTAATTGCTTCATATCGCCAGTTTTCGGTGCTGTTTCGCAACCACCAAAAGAGTTCGAACAGTTTTTGTTGCTTCGAAAAACAGGGTTGCTCCACTGAAAGCGCTTACCTTACCAAGGCTTGAATTGATGGCTGCATTGTTGTCTGCCAAGCTAAGTAGTAACATTTTGAAAGCTCTAAAATTGAATGTACCGACTTATTACTGGACGGATTCAAAAATATCCTATTTTTGGATAAAAGGATCCCCTAAAAGTTTATGCCCTTTGTCAGAAACAGAATTGAAGAGATCCATAAACTGACCTCACCTGATAACTGGTATCATTGTCCTGGTACTGCCAATCCAGCTGATATAGTTTCTCGAGGATAAAAAATCTCTAGGATATTCAATGATACAACTTGGTTACAGGGACCAGAATGGCTAAGTTTACCTCTTGAGTGTTGGCCAATATCAGAAAACAAAGACATCGCTTACTCAGATGAATTAGAATACAAAAAAAAATCCTAACGATGTTTTTCAGAGCGAGTGCTTAGTCAAAAAACTTTAAAATCCCATGAACATTTCAAAATATAGTAATTTAGAGAAACTTTTGAGAATTACCGTTTGGGTAAAGAAATTCATTATGAAGCTGAAAAAGTCAACTGAAGTGCAAGACGTAGTAACAACAGAAGAATTACTCGAAGCTGAAAATTTTTTGATACAATCTGAACAAAAACAATTTTATAAGGAAGAAATAGAATCTCTAAAAAATACTAAATCAGTGGATAAGACGTCATCCTTATCAAATTTCATGCCCTTTATTGACAAAAACGGGTTGATGAGGTTGGGCGGAAGGCTCGAATTTTCTAACCTGTCCGCAGAAGAGAAAAACCCCAAAATTCTCCCCAAACATTCTTGGTTAACTACTCTAATAGTTCGTCAAGAACACGAGAAAATTATGCATGGAAGGACAGCGAGTACTTTGGCAAAAATTAGATCTCGTTTTTGGATGCCTAAAGGTCGTCAGTTGGTCAAGAGTGTTATCAAGAATTGTATAATATGTAAAAAATATTTCTCCAAACCAGCAGACCAGATCACCGCACTATTACCAAAAGACAGAGCTAGTGAAGCACCGCCATTCGCAATCTGCGGTTTAGACTTCGCCGGTCCGACTATATCAGACATTTTAAAGAAACGCAAAAATCTTACATTGTGCTGGTTACTTGCGGTGTGACTAGAGCCATTCACCTGGAACTCGCGTCTAATATGACAACAAATTCCTTTTTGATGGCATTCAGAAGATTCACAGCTAGACGAGGAAATCCCAAAATTATTTATTCTGACAACGCAAAAACCTTCAAAAAGGCCAAAGGTGAACTCGAAATTTTATACAACATACTTGCAGACAAAGTATTTTTAAATTTTATTACAAAAGAGAGAATTATATGGAAGAATATTATAGAAAGAGCTGCATGGTGGGGAGGCTTCTATGAGCGATTAGTAAAGTCAGTCAAAGACTGTTTGAGAAAAGTAATAGGTAGAGCACTCTTCAGTTATGATGAATTAGTGACTCTGTTGACAGAAGTGGAAACAGTTTTGAATACGCGACGACTGACGTATGTATATAGCGACAGCGATGAACCAGAACCTCTTACTCCAATGCACTTTTTAAATTTTGGAAAAGAACTTTCATTTCCTATTAATTTTTTTGAAATAATTGAAGATTGTTCAAAGAGATCAACACTGCTGAAAAGAAAAAAAAACATCAATTTTTACTATTGAAACAATTGTGGACCAAATGGAAAAAACAATATTTGATGGATTTGAAAATAGACCATTCCTTGAAAAATCCTAATGCCCATACGCCACTGAAAGTGGGCGATGTTATTTTGATTCAAGATGACGCAAAAAATAAGTTTCTTTGGAAACTTGGTAAGATTCAGACTTCCATTCCTGGAAGAGATGGCAATATTTGTTCATACGAAATAAAAACAGCGAGTGGAATCTTAAAAAGATCCATCCAACACTTGTATCCCTTTGAAATACAAAATGGCTAACAAATGACTTTTTGCAGACTTTTTATAAACATTCATAAACTTTTATAGACATTTATTTAGTTTGTTTTTTCTGCATTTAGGACTTTAAATATTTTCTTTCTCTTTTTTAATTTTTAGTCTTATTTATATATAGAATCTTTTTGAATTTTGGTATAAGTATGTATATGATTTAACTGCAAAAAAAGAAAAAAAATGTGTGTGTTACTTAACTGTCATTATTTTTACTTTGTTTGAATTTAAAGTGTTTTATTTAGAATTTATTGATATTTTGAATTTGACTAATTAAGTGATTAATTAGATATTGTTTGAATTCTTATATTTAGTATTTTGTATTCGAATTTTAAACATTGTATTAGATTACTGAACCACTGACACAAAAAATTGAATTTTTATGATTTTATGTTGGGATTTTGATTTGTGAACTCTTTAAGAGTTCAGGTGGGGAGTGTGAAGAGAAACTTTTTCTCTGCTTCCCATGGCAACGAAGGACGCGCGATGCGCGCGCATCCTACCTTAGAATGCGACTTCAGTATTATTGCTGCAACGATAGGAAGAGATGTTTTGATTTCAAAAGCATAATCGCTGTAATTTTTTTTTACAGTTTGTTGATGAGGCTAAGCCTCCCTTTTTCGAAAAACCAGATTAAGTATTTGATAATACTTATTGTAAATATGTATAGAATCATGTATCTGTAAATATTCATTAAATATTTCAAGAAAAGTATTCAGAAAGTACCTCCTTCATTGATTTTATGTTCGAATATTTTGACATTTTCCACACTGGGAATCCAAGATATTATCTTGTTAAAATTTCAGCAATTATTTTCTTCTATAAAGAAGACAAGAAACAAGCATGATTTCATATTCGAAAAAAAATTTCCCTTTTTAAAATTAAAACATCATTTCTTCTATTAGAAAACCAAGACAATATATATATATATATATATATATACGCAGTCTACCTGCTGCGTTCAACTTTTATCATTACTACTTCAAAACCAGAGAGAAAAAAAACAAGAGAAAAAACCCCATGAGCTGGCGCCTGCCGTCTGGTCGAGAGAGGAAGGGGTTTGCGAAATATTCCACACGCTGCATCTTTTTAATATTATAATCTTAATTTTCAGCTACATAATTGTTCATTTAATCACTTATTTTATCACAAAATTCTAATTAAAAAGTACATATGTTATATTACTTAACTCAAACGTGTATTTAAATTAGCATTGTTTTTGCATTTTGTATTTTTTTTAAATCTTTTATTGATGTTGTTTTTCAATGCTGTATTTTTTTTTCAGCTTTCTGTAAAATATGAAAATCACCACTTATTTCACAACTTATTACTGAGCAGTGCCATTTGAATAAAAAATAAATATACATCATGTTATTAAGTATAAAAAGGTAATAAAAGGTAGAAGTAAATATCTCTGTTCTACGCCCAAAAATGTTTCGCCGTTTTCTAATAATGCTTCATTATATGCATAAAATAAATATTATAAATTATTAAAGTTGGATTTTTACATCACATAAACTTTTTGTAATATATGACAAAGGATTTAAAACGTTTTTGACATTCATACAGTGTTATGACAAACACAATATATCTTTCCAAAGAAATCACTTTAGAAAACATTTGATAGATATTGACCAACAAAAGTTTCGAATTCACATTTTTTATTCAAAAGCCTCAATCCAAATACTGTAATGTATTCAGCAAAAACATTCTTGATACTTTCTTCAATTTTAAAACTCTTTATGGTCAAAAAATATAAAAATAATAAATAAAATATTTTTTTTTCACTAGAAATGTACATTTATTCAATAAAATGTTTGACTTTTCATGTACAAAAGTCCTTCCGGCCAGTGCCGGGAGGAAGAGGTAGCTTTCATAATCCTTATTTTAAAAAAGCCAACTTATATCATGCAAACACACGAAGCTCAATTTAGTGGAAACCGAATATAGGAGATTCAATACTAATTTTTGTCAATATAATGAATGAGAATTTTGCGAAATTAGTCAGCTTTATCCAAGCTGCTTTTCTTTAAAGTAACTTATATTTGGCTGCCAAATTCGGACATTTCTTAAAGTGCCTGTCATTTTAAGACAACATGGTGGATGAGGCTAAGCAGTGAACTTGGTCGAGACCTTAGTAATTGCTGTGCACATGCTCACTCACATCGGAGTCGGTTAATATATAGGAGTGCTGTCGCATGCAAAAAATCAGATTTTTCAAAATGTCACCCACAATAGAAATTGAAACTGCTATATCTGAGCCATTTTTTAAGGTAAAGACAAACAAAAAATGCTCCTGAATCCTTATATCAAGATCAAATGCTTAAGAAAGAAACCTTTTTCAATTTCTAATTTTTTTGCATCTCACTTTAAATATATATATATTTTTTAATTTAATGGCCGCCATTTTGAAACAAGATGGCTGATGAATCTGGCCAGCGAACTTGGTCGAGGTGTTGATGTATACTATCCACATGCCTTCTTACATCGAAATAGGCGAATACGTGTGTTATCGCGTGACAAATACAAGATCGTTTCAAAATGTTAGTCATGCTAGAAATTCAAAGTGCTATAAATCAACCATTTTTTAAGATATCAACAAAAGAACAAATTTTCAGAAACAAAAACTGCTCCGGAATCTTTGTATCAAGGCCAAACACATAAAAAAAAATCTTTTTCATTTTCCAATTTTTTGGTATCTCATTTAATTTTTTTTATTTTTTAATTTTTTTAAATGGCCGCCATTTTGAAACAAGATGGCGGATGAAGCTGGCCAACGAACTCGGTCGAGATATTTGTATGTACTATGTACACACCAAGGTACATCCAAGTCGGTTCATAAATACGCCTGTTATTACGTGAGAAAAATCAGGACGTTTCAAAATGTCAGCCACGCTAGAAATTCAAAATGCTATAACTCAGCCATTTCTTAAGATATAGACAAAACAAAAACTGCTCCCGAATCTTTTTATCAAGGTCAAACACATAAGAAGAAAATATTTTTTCAATTTTCAATTTTTGGTACCACATTTCAAATTTAAATTTTTCTTAAAAATTTAAATGGCCGCCATTTTTAAAGAAGATGGCGGGTGAAGCTGGCCAACGAACCCAGTCGAGACATTGATATGTACTATGTATAAACGAAGTTACATCCAAATCGGTTCATAAATACGCCTTTTATCGCGTGACAAAATTCAGGACGTTTCAAAATGTCAGCCATGCTAGAAATTCAAAATGCTATAACTCAGCCATTTTTTAAGATATAGACGAAACAAAAACTGCTCCGAAATCTTTGTATAAAGGTCAAATACATAAGAAAAAAATATTTTTCCATTTTCAATTTTTTGGTACCACATTTCAAATTTTAAATAAAAAAAAAATTTAAATGGCCGCCATTTTGAAACAAAATGGCGGATGAAGCTCCCCAACGAACTCGGTCGAGAGATTGGTATGTACTATGTACACTTCGAATTACATCCATATCGGTTCATAAATACGCCTTTTATCGCGTGACAAAATTCAGGACGTTTCAAAATGTCAGCCACGCTAGAAATTCAAAATGCTATAACTCAGCCATTTTTTAAGATATAGACGAAACAAAAACTGCTCCGGAATCTTTGTTTAAAGGTCAAATACATAAGAAAAAAATATTTTTCCATTTTTAATTTTTTGGTACCACATTTTAAGTTTTAAATTTTTTTAAAAATTTTAAATGGCCGCCATTTTGAAACAAAACGGCGGATAAAGCTGGCCAACGAACTCGGTCGAGACATTGGTATGTGCTATGTACACACCGAATTACATCGAAATCGGTTCATAATTACGGGAGTTACAGTGTGACATAGGTCAGATATATATATATATATATATATATATATATACAGGGTGATTCAGCTCGTCGGTGACAAACTTTAAGGATCGATAGAGCACACCTAGACAAACATTTTTGAATAGGGAATGTAGGGTCCCTGACGCGATGGTAAGGCGCTAGGCGCTTTCGAAAATTTGGGTGCCGAAATTCGAAACGTCATAAAAACTAGGGAAATGGTTAGATTTTCTTGCTTGTTGCGTCGAAATGATTCTGTTTGTTTAGACTTTCTTCAGTACCAATTTGATAAGCGTATCTCTTAAAACATGGATAGGGGGCGCTGCAGACTTTGGAGAGCTAGACAACAACTTTAAGCCCGTTATTTTGATAATTTAACACATGCTCGCCAAAGTTTATACTCTAACTTAAAGTTTGAACCCAAAAGTAGAGCCCTGCAAAAAGCGTAAGAGCCGGAATAAAATGTCAAAGTACAGGGTGGTCGAAACTCGAAGGCTCCTAGGAGATAAACAAACAGATTTCTTGACTTATGGCATGCATTTTCATGATTCTGTTTGCTGGGGCTCTCTGAAACTCAGTTGAACGGTACAAAAAGAAACATCGATAGGGGGCGCTTTGGGCAAAAAACATAATTCGTTGACATTTCGGACGCTAACTGGAAACGGGGCGCTACGATCAGTTAGAAACAAAACAAGAGAGTAATTTACTTATCATAAGAAGCTATTAAAACTGCAGTTTGTTTGTTTTTTTTAACAAACATAGCTGGTTTCAATCATGCACAATGCGCGCAATAAAATTTACATAAGGTGCTTTTTGCTGATTTATGCAAAAGATATCGTACCATATTGATATGCAAAAGATACGTAATGCGTAGACGACAACGCGAGATGACGTAGTTGTATGCGCAGACACGTCTTTTGAACGTGCGGTACCTACTTATGCTTCGGGTTACTTGTCTGCAGATCGGTAGTAGGATGGAACGGTACACAAACTCTGAATTGGCTGACATGCATTTGGCGTATGGCGCTGCTGGTTGTAATGGACGAGCCGCTCAGCGGTTGTACGCCGAGCGTTACCCCAACAGGCAAATCCCCTGTCATGCCTTCTTCGCTCGAGTACACCAGAGGTTGTCCACAACGGGATCTTTCGACGGAGGCAGGCCTGAACGGGAGCGATCAGTGAGCACCCCCGACAACGAAGAGGCTGTGCTTAACCTGGTTGAGGACAACCCAGGTCTTAGCACGAGAGATATCGCCAGACATGTTGGCATTTCGCAAGCAACTGCGTGGCGCATCTTACGTTCCCGGAATCTGCACCCCTACCACATCCAGCGGGTGCAGTTGCTCAGAGAGCAGGATTTTGGCCCTCGAGTGGAATTCTCAAGATGGTACTTGGCGATGAGATCCAGGGATCCCCGTTTTGTAAACAGCATTTTGTTTACGGACGAGTCCACCTTCAGCCGGGAGGGAATGTGGAACGCCCACAACAGTCATGTGTGGTGTGATGAAAATCCACATGAAACCAGAAGCCGAGCAGCCCAGGAGCGTTTCTCAGTAAATGTGTGGGCCGGCATTCTGGGGGATTGCCTCATTGGCCCTTATTTGTTACCTGAACGGCTGACAGGTGGAAATTACCTGATTTTCCTGGATCAAGTGCTGCCGCAGCTTCTGGATGAGGCGCACGTACCCGAAGGTTCGCGTCGCCAGATGTGGTTCCAGCACGATGGAGCTCCGGCCCATTACACGAACGACGTGCGTCTCCATCTAAACGCAAGGTATGGCCAGCGGTGGATCGGGCGTGGGGGTCCAGTTCACTGGCCTGCCCGATCACCAGACCTCACCTGCTTGGATTTCTTCCTTTGGGGTTACCTGAAGGCCGAGGTATACCATACACCTGTCAGCAGTGCTGAAGAACTTGTGGCGCGCATTGTGGCAGCTGCAGGGCAGATCAGAGATACTCCTGGCATTGTTGGAAACACACACTCCTCAATGCGACGGAGGTGCGAAGCCTGCATCATGTCCCAAGGTCGAAATTTCGAGCATCTTCTGTAGTGTTATTTTTTGTAAATAAATTTCCAGTATCATTGATGTTTTTGGTCTAAATTTATTCAGAAGTGTTGAGCAGAGGTAGAAAATGTGTTTTCATTATTACTAACTGATCGTAGCGCCCCGTTTCCAGTTAGCGTCCGAAATGTCAACGAATTATGTTTTTTGCCCAAAGCGCCCCCTATCGATGTTTCTTTTTGTACCGTTCAACTGAGTTTCAGAGAGCCCCAGCAAACAGAATCATGAAAATGCATGCCATAAGTCAAGAAATCTGTTTGTTTATCTCTTAGGAGCCTTCGAGTTTCGACCACCCTGTACTTTGACATTTTATTCCGGCTCTTACGCTTTTTGCAGGGCTCTACTTTTGGGTTCAAACTTTAAGTTAGAGTATAAACTTTGGCGAGCATGTGTTAAATTATCAAAATAACGGGCTTAAAGTTGTTGTCTAGCTCTCCAAAGTCTGCAGCGCCCCCTATCCATGTTTTAAGAGATACGCTTATCAAATTGGTACTGAAGAAAGTCTAAACAAACAGAATCATTTCGACGCAACAAGCAAGAAAATCTAACCATTTCCCTAGTTTTTATGACGTTTCGAATTTCGGCACCCAAATTTTCGAAAGCGCCTAGCGCCTTACCATCGCGTCAGGGACCCTACATTCCCTATTCAAAAATGTTCGTCTAGGTGTGCTCTATCGATCCTTAAAGTTTGTCACCGACGAGCTGAATCACCCTGTATATATATATATATATATATATATATATATATATCAATTTTGAACGGAGGGTGGTTTCGGGGTCTGGGGATCATGATCGATGAAAATATACCAAAATTTTTTGAAATCGCTTTCCTCCGAACGGCTGCAATAGGTAGCTTTTTTGTAAAGAAAGCTACCTAAAAAGGGATAAGTTTTTAAATTTATATTTGCAATTTTATGTCAGCAGTCCTTCTTACTTCGACATGTATTAAAAAGAAGTTCCTAGAAACAAGTAAGTATTTAACTGGATTTTCATTTTCTAACAATGAAAAATCTCTGATTTTAATATTATACAATTTAATTACTCAAAATTTCGCCATAATTTGGAACCATTTGATATATAGAGTGAAACAGAAGACACAAGACTTTAGAAAACAGTATACAATAGAAAGGCGCGTAATTCTGAAACATAACGGTGTCTAGAATCTTTCATCTTTGCCAATGAAGTAGTTAAATCTATGTACACGTGTGGTTTCAAGAGACCATAAAAAATAAGACATACGGTGTATGATTTGGAGACCATAAAAGAGCTACCCATGACACGGTTTTCTCCAAATGTTGATTTTGAGGATTGTCGTGGCAGGAAGAATAGTGTTCCTTCTGCATGAATATTGTGGAATTGAGCACTTCACTCTCTTACAAGTGAGTCATGACTTTATTTTTTTTAAAGCGCTGCATCTCGCTGACCTGTCACAGAAACTGCTTGAAATGTAATCCTATTGATTCCTTCAAAAATAAAAATGACCACTAGCGAAAGAAGCTGTGAACCAATAAATCATGAAGAGATTTTTCCATAAATCTATCTGGGTTCCCACTGTCAATATGCAGCAGTTTTGTGCGCTGCTTAGCACACTTCCACTTAGTGAAAAGTGTGCATCATCTCTCCAAAAAGCATTTAGAACTAGTCCGAATCATCTTCTTTTTCATAAAAACACAATTTTCAAAATTCTGACATGTTGTAAAATCAGGTGGTTTCAGTTGTTCTACATATAAAGGTTTATAGGATATATCTTGCGAACGGGGCTTAATTTGCGCGGGAGCCCACCGGAGCACAGCTCTGGTACGTCACTGTTTTTAGTAAGTATTTAAATATTGGTCGGAATTTACCAGAGCTGATAATTACGGGGCTCCGGAGCCCAGTGTAATAGCGAATCCGAGAAACCGAAGCCTAAATTACCTTTCCTTTCCCTCCCATCTCCAAGTTTCTACATTCTTTTCTATAAAAACGCTTGTATGTGACGTTGTGTGTCCCACACGTAGGAGATTGAGATGAAACGATTTGCGATTTTCTGAAATTTTTTCTAATAAATGTTTTTGCGATTTATTCATGCATTATATATATATATATATATATATATATATATATATATATATATATATGCATACCTGCGAACAATTCCTATTTTGTGTTAACACTATTTACGAATCATAATCTTTGCCTTATTTAATTTCAGAATTTTGCGATTAATTATCATTAAAATTAGGCACATATTTTTATTCGGAAGGAGTGGCAAACTGAAAGGTGAAATAGTTGACAGTTAAATATATGGAGGTAGATATATTAAAATTTTTTATTTTACTAAAGAAAAAAAAAAGATGCTTAAAAATTTGCAAATAATGTATGAAATATAAATATGCGGATTGGAGTGTGGCGGGGAAAGGGATACGCTTCGGTTTTAGTACTGCAGAATATTAGGGCTGCGGAACTTTGTTTCTTACAAATTAAGCCCTGCTCGCGAATGATCATTAGAGATCGCCACTAGAGTTCCAAAGGCTGGAAAAAACCAATTTAAACCTGGGAATAAACCAGGTTTTGGGAATAAATTAGGTTTTTTGGAAATAAACTAGATTTTGTGGGTTAAAACATAGGAATAAACTGTGTCTATTGGCAATAAAACTGTGAATAAATCTGTTTTTCCCAATTGTAATCGCCACACACTTCTATTAAAAATTCCAGTTTGTCGTAAATTTATACGTGCAGTGCATTCATCCTGTGATGACGATGTCGATTGTGTGTCCTCATCGTATTCCAGCTCGTTCATGATAGCAACATACGTTTCGAGTCTCCCGCTTCTTCGACGATCTTCCATTGAGCTCGATTCCTCGAATCTTTTTATCATAGCCTTCGCTGTTGTAAGAGTCAGCGGTTTTTTTTTCTAGTTTTAAAGCCTTTATTATACGATAAGAATGCAAAAAAAAAACTTGCTTATTCTGCTTTTGTTTGTTTTAAACAGTTTAACTAATAAAGCGTTATTACGTAAACATAACATGTCTGAACATAGCAGTAACATATCAAATTGTATCGAAATTCAGTTAGTAAATTGGATTTCTTCCATTTTCGCAAAAAATCTTTTCCCAGACACGTTATTTACAATTAAACATAAGCCCTATCTTTGGCTTACATCTTAAGTAATGAACCTATCTACTTATATAACGCATGTTATAAATACCTTCGGCATGGTACTTTAGTGCTAACTTGCATTAAAACCAAAAATTCCATAACATTTCTATGAACTAGGATCTTTTTATTGTAAATAGTTTACTAATTATTAAGGTTTCAAAATCTTATGACTTCTGTATCACCCGGTAGATATACTTTTTTATTCGAAGTATTTGATATAATGTACATATGCAAATTTGTTTGACATTTTAAGTAACATGTAATACAAATAAGAAAATTTTGCAGTTAAAACGAAATAAAGCAACGATGTTAAATCTACTTAAAGAATATAGCAGATAAATGAAATCGCATTTGCATAAAATGCATATTGATCAAGCGAAACGACCTTTTAAGATCCGCTGAAAGAGCATAAAATTAATGTTACAAATTGTGATATTAAACGTTCCGCTATTGTTAACCACTATTGGTCTAGAAATCACAGTTTAAACTTTTCCGATGGTTCAATAATTCAAAAATTCTCATCAATTTACTATACAAATATTTAAAAAGCTTATCATTCATAGAAGAATTCTAATAGCCTGGTTTATGATATGTCCAGTACGCCCAATTTTCCCAAAGTCTGGCTCCCATTTCTTTAATTGACTCTCTTCTCTATACCTCCTTCTTCTCATTTTTGGAACAACATCTCCTTAAAGGGACATTGCACCTTAAAACCCCACTCAACCAACCTTCTTCTCCTTTCTACTTAAGCTCTTCCAGCAATGCTAAGCACTTTTGATTGGCCTCCTCGTGTTCGCGGGAAAGATTGACTCTGCTATTGTTATTGAACCCTAACCAACATTTTACCGTTGGCCTCCAGCTGTGAGCTGCGTCTCTCTCTCGCGCGTGTTTGAAACACTAATTTTAACTTTTGCACTGATGATGGAGCTTTAGAAGTTTCGAAATGGTTGTCTGGACTCTTTTGTATACGGATACTTAACAATTTCTGCTATTTAACGTTGTCCATTTATTTCTTATTGTATCTGCATAAAGTACAATCCTCCCATTTTAAATATCTTAAAACTGCTTTTCTTAGTTAATATTGTCACACAGAATTATTGATTCTGCTTTTAAATATTCGCCTTGAAATATAAAGCTAGATTTTTTTTTACCCCTAGCCTAAAAATGTCACTGTTAGAGGCAAAAGTTTTTTACCAACAGAATGATACAAAAAATAACGATCAATAAAAATTGAAAAATTCATTTACACTTCTTTTGAAAAAAATATCATACACAGTTACATTTTGAAAATAAATATGAAACATATCAAAATATCGTAAAGATAAAAAATATGATAATTTGAAAATAAATATCGGATATATATCATGATATATACATCAAGATATATAGTAATCGCTGATATGTATCACAGAACTCTGCTTAATTCTTACCATTTTTTGACCACTTTTGCAATTGTATTGCCCACGTACACCCAGCAAGTAGACAAATTTCAATTATTTTTCAATACTTTTTTAAACCCTGTATACTGTATGTTTCGCCGATAAAAAAATCTACCAAATATTACGAAGAGTTGACTAAATTTTCTTTTATGTAAATAGTTCACGACACAGTGAAGATCTTGTATAGCCACCACACATAAAATTAATGTTGCCAGATGTCCCGATTTTTAAGGGCTCGAAGACCTGCCCTGCGTAACCATTGCGCGGGGCGCCAAAAGTCACGGTGTTTCATGATGCACAAATTTTTAATTTCTTTTAGAACTATTTTGTTTGTTATTCTGCATCGAGCGGCACTTAACACAATAAAATCTCTGAAGATAGAACCTCTCTATAATGGAATTTTTTTATTGTCCCTTTCTAAAAAGGAATTTATAAGGAATATCTTACATATACTGATTATCTTACAAATTTGCCAGCCTAGAAGAAAACCTGTCTAGTAATTTATTGTGGTTAATAAAAGCGGTAACTAAAAGTAAGGGATTGTGGTTCCTAGCGATTCTGTTTTAACGAGTGTTACTGTACTTTGTTCTGCAAATTTTGTGTAAACGGAATCTGTTTATAACGGAATTCTGTTTTAAAAATAAAGATTTCACTGTCCCTATGATCGGAACATAATACAATTATACCTGCTAAATTGAAATTTTGTAAATAATTGGACAAAGTGCCTAAATTGGAATTTTGCTTTTTTGTCTCTAACGATTTTGCTTTCAGAGGTTTTACCGTAAAAGATTCCTGTGTTTATTTAGTATACTGAAATTTGCTAAGAGATGGAATCGCAAGGAAAGGAAAAAATTCCATTTTAAACAGGTTTTTGTCTTACCATATTGCATGGTATTACTACCTCAGGGAGAATGAAATTTTGCATTTAAGACAGGATTCCTGTATAGATAGGTTCTGTTTTCACAACGTTTTCCGTATTTTTTTGTCAGGATTTGTTTGTCTCCCTGTCTCGCTTTTTGTGACTTTGGATCTGGCAACACTACTTAGAACACTGAAGTTTCAAGTCGGTTGTGTATGCATCTGAACTTTTATTTTGTTAAAATAAATTTACCAAACCTACTCAAAATTGCAGAAAAAAAAATCCTTTTTAGGAATGCATTTTAAGGACATCAACAACTTTCATAAGTGTGATAGAAATCATTCGTAATTTATGCATACTAACAATTCTTAAATACCAATACTTCACAGATAATCAGATTTGAAAGCTTAAAAATTTGACACAATTACTTACATAGTTTATTAATACACATGTGTAAATATTGGTATTAAAAAATATACTTGAACCTGTTGGTATCATTATAATAAATACGTATTATATTCGTGTATTTTCTATTAGTTTTTTGAAGAAAATATTATGCACCATTATATTCATATATTCTGATATAGTAGAAAATAGTTTCACTAAGATCGCAACCTGAATTTTAAATCAGCAAAAATATGTAATTAACATAACCAAATTTACAACAAATGTAATTCTTTTTAAATTATTAAAAACTACGATTTGGAGAAAAAAGAATTGTGTCGTTGTAATAACAATTACTGTATTACATTTTTATATTATTTTCCTATGCTTAGGATCCTACGTTTTTAAACTGTAGGAAATATAACTTCCATACTTCGAAAATATAAGATAAATATCACTTTGCGAATGATAAAATCAGAAAGACATAAATACTCAATCTTCTTTTGTTAGTCTTATCTGCTATTGAATAACTTTGTCAGTCTTGGGAGAAAGAGGGGAAAAAAAGAATACACATAAAATAGCTTTTGAATTCCTTTGGCATTTCAGAATTTTGACTTTATTGTCACATAATTTTTGACTTATGATAGATGTAAAAGGGAACTTGAAACAGATAATATTTTTATCATCGAAATAAGCCTTCAAAGTGCAGCAAAGGGAGTCAAAACTTTTATGGAATTTCTAAAATCTTCATAAAAAGAGAGCAAATTCCTAATTTTATTTTATAGGTGGGTTTCCACAAGAATCGCATCAGACACACTGTTTCGGAAAATAATTTTCCTTTCATTTTATGCATATTTTTCGTCATATTGATATGTGTAAGCACAATGCTTGCATTATGCACATTTTACGAGTCTATTGTTAGTACGTATTCTACTATTGTAACTAAAAGCGTGCTAATAATAGTCGAAATCAATATTAGAAGTGCGCAATTTCAACAAAAATATGTTTATTTTAAGTTTTTATAACTCACAAAGCGATTAAAAGGTCTCAGGACTCTTAAAGCTTCAAGATTTTCGAAATTTTATTTTTTTTTAGATTTTAAATTTCTATCTTTCCTTAACATTTTGGTATGATTGTTTTCTTGAAATTCCCATAGGAACAGAAGTTATGGCTGTTATAATTATACCCGTTCCATAGCTAAAGTGGCGTTTCCGAAACTTTGAATTCATTTTTCCCCAAATGATGTTTTGGGGTATCACGCGCAGGATATCTCAAAAACTTCTGAATATTTTTTCACGAAATTTTCAAAAAATATGTGTTATGTTTGTCTGTATAAACTGAACCTAAATTTTCATTTTTATTGTTAAAAAAAAAAAAAAGATTTTTTTAGGTGATTATACTGTTGAAATTTTCGAAATTTTGTATTAGCTCAATACAACTTTGTATTAAAAATATAAAAATGCTTTAAATACAAATTTATTTAGGTTCAAAGTAATTATTACAATCTGAAGTATAAGTAGGCACCAAAATTTTTATTCTAGTTGCAATATTTATTTTGTAATCTTGCGCGTAATGTGTTATGCCGATTTTCTGTTTGTCAAATATGTGATAGTTTGGAACGCCCTATAAATACTAATTCTGTATCTTGCAATTTTTGGATACAGGAAATGAAAAAACATGCTTGTATCTTTCAATCCCAATAAAAATTGTGTTTTTAAATCCTATACATTTTAAGATATTAAATGTTGAAAGTTGTCTTTTTATTTCATTTTTTCCGATTTTAAGAGTTCTGAGACCCCTTAAAAAAGTATTCTGATTTGTCTTTAGTGTTTGTATCATTACTCGCACGTCCAATTAGACATACCTTACGTATTTGGTTTATCATAACAATCATTTCGCCACGGTATTTTAAAATGTACGTGCAAACATGTTCACTATAGAAAATGGTTTTGTAAAATTTGTAAAACACACACACAAATAGAACTAAATTGCTATTTATATTATTTCAAGCAGTTAATTACACCTACATTGACGTTCACCGATTATTTATCTGTGCATTATAAAGGTACTATATAATTATCAAAATTAAAGAAATGTCTTTTTAGCAAAACTCATAAAGTAAAACTGCCGTTCATTTTCATCATCTGTTTTTGTCATTTTGCGTGGGAAGGAGTTCCAATGAAATTAATTTCATCAAAATTCTTTATCCTTCGTAAAAATTGTTCCTCAGAAAAGTACCACCTTGCCAACATTTTGCCGGAAATCTCTCGCAAAATTCATGAAAAATCAAAAATTATAGTCTTCCGATATCAGCATTCCCTAATCCCGATGGGATTTACATTTACGATGGGTAACGGTCAGTGGCCAGTCAATCTGCCAATGAAAACCGATTTACAACATAATAAACTGATCAACTTTTCCTCTTAAGGTTAGAGTCTCGGAAAGGGATTTTTAAATCATTTTAGCAATCCCTTCATATCCCATTTTTATAAAAATGCTATGATCAATACGAAATTCACAATTACAGTAGAGCGCCGATTATCCGAACAAGTCGGTCCCGACATGTTCGGATAAGCAAAAGTTCGGATAAATGGACAGACAATTTAAGGGATGTTCCTGGCTATACTAAAACCTTCATACTTTATCCAGGCTTAAGACTGGCAGCACCGGTTAGTGCTAACGTGTTTAAAAAATGTTTTTAACTCTTTTATCATTTAAAATTTCCTTTTTCTCTTTTTATCATTTTCTGAACTCCAGATATTATAATTTAAGCAAAAAAGCTTTCGATTGTTTTTTCCTTCATCTAAGACATTCTTTCCAATGCTGCCATATCTCGAATACTTCTTAAATCCGTTAGTTGAATGTTGAACAGGATCAGAATTCAGCTGTTCGAACTATTGCATAGCTGTTTCCAAACATTCAAAGGCTTCATTATGTGATGGACTTGGATCATTTTCAGAGCATTCGTTTTCATTTCTTCAATTTCTTTTTCATCTTAAATCTCATCCACAATCTCATCATCATTTAAAAAAAATTGAGAGAAATAGGCTGTTCGGATAATTGGAAGTTTGGTTAATTGGAGTTCGGATAATCGGCGTTCTACTGTATGATGTTTAATAAAATATATTCTTACTTTTAAGGGGACAAAGGAGCTTAAAATCCTTAAAAATCAATTTTTTATTTTTTGTAAATTTCACTTTAAATATTATTCAAGGGTACATTATATGCATTATAGCATGCATTTATCACAAAAAAAATATTATTTTTGAGAAAAAAATGGAATTTTACACGTCGTCTTAGAAATCTTCGAAATGCCCCTGCGCGTTCCATATCAATGAAAATCCCCAATATTTTTTTATTAAAAGTTTGGTTTATATATATAAATAATACTGTGCATCGAATTTTATATATTTCAATAAAAAAAAAAAAAAAAAAAAAAATCAAAACTTTTTGAATATTTTTCGAAAAAATTCCAAATTTTTTGAATTTTTTTTAAATATTTATATTCAAATATATAAAATTCAATGCACAGTTTTATTTACATATATAAACCAAACTTTCATAAAAAAATATTGGGGGATTTTCATTGATATGGAACGCGCAGGGGGCATTTCGAAAATTTCTAAGATGTAAAATTCCATTTTTTTCTGAAAAATATTTTTTTTAGATTTTTTTTGTGATAAATGAATGCCATAATGCATATAATGAATCCTTGAGTAATATTTAAAGTAAAATTAAAAAAAAAAATGAAAAATTTTGAAAATTTTCGAAAGAATTAAAAAAGAATTTGATTTTTTTTTTTTTTTTACTTTCATATTCAAATATGTAAAATTCGATGCACAGTTTTATTTATATATATAAACCAAACTTTTGTAAAAAAAAAATATTGAGGATTTTCATTGATATGAACTCGCAGGGGGCATTTCGAAGATTTCTATGAATTAAAAAAAAAATCCAAACTAAGAAAAAAAATTCCATTTTTTTCTCAAAATTAATTTTTGTTTCTGTGTGTGTGATAAATGCATGCCATAATGCATGTAATGTACCCTTGAATAACATTTAAAGTGAAATTTACAAAAAATAAAAAAATTAATTTTTAAGTTTTTTAAGGCCTCTTGTCCCCTTAAATGCGATAATAATCATTCCTATTTTTCTAGGACACACAATGATTTGATCTATATTACCTTAAGTGAGAACATTTAAAAAAATTTGTTTGTCATTCTATCGAGATTAGGGGTCTTGTAGCTTTTAAACGTGTCGAAAATTAACCGGAAAAATCAAAGTTTGAATTAGTCTATATTCAGAAACTTTTTATGTATAAACATGAAATTTTGGATATTGATTAAATAAATTGTGCTTTGTAATATGCTACCATTAGAAATTTATCCGCTTTCTACAGAATTTGTGTACTGTTGAAATCAAAATAACTCTTTTTCTTTTATTTATTTATTTATTTATTTTTTTGCTCTATAAGTCATTGCGCGCATGATATCTTGAGGAAGTATGTATGGATTGTCATGAAATTTGGTAAAGATGCTAACCAAATAAATGTGTTTAAAATGATCTACTTTTAAGTAATTGTAATGGCAATATTTTTAGTTATGACTATTTTTATTGTGAATTTAAAATGTAAAATTTTGATTTTTTTTACATAGTTAATGAAATAATTTTGGCCTAAGAGTAGATCATTTAAACACACGTATTTGTTTAGTATCATTCCCAAATTTCATGACAATCCATACATATTTCCTGAAGATATCATGCGTGCAATGACTTATGGAGTAAAAAAAGAGCTATTTTGATTTTAACAGTACACAAATTCTGTAAAAGTCTAATAAATTTCTAATAGTAGTATATTACAAAGCACAATCTGTTTAATCAATAGTCAAAATTTTATGTTTATACACAAAAAGGTTTTGTAGATAGGCTAATTCAAATTTTGAATTTTTTGTTAATTTTTGTAACGTTTAAAAGGTACAAGACCCTTTAACCCTTTATGTACTGAATTATGAAAATTTAGTTTTTAATTAATTTTAACGGGATTTGATTTTTAACATTAGGGATTACTTATGTTGTTAAGTTATTATTCTATCTACAAAATTTATATCGGATAAACAAGTTACTATTGTATTGCAAAAACAATTATTTCATAATTAACTTATTGAACTGATTTCAATTATGTTTTCCTTGCATTTTTTATCTGTTGCAATAAAATTCCCCTTGAACTTAGGGCCTGGTTTTCCATAAACCTTCAAGCTAAGTGCTGACAAGTGCTATGTGCTCTGATCGTTACATTACATTTTCCACAGATGAATAGTTCTTCTAATTAACTAATTATTTATTAAATTGAAATACCTAAATTTTAAAATTTACTTTTATTTTAATTCAAATGTCTTACTAATTTATTTAAGCAAAAATGAATCTATGAAATTAGAAAATAAACTATCTATTAATAGAAAGAAAGAACTGAAAATATCTGTTTTTCATTTCATCAGAATTATATTCTACAATGATTTTAAAAATGAAAGACTTGAATCTAATTTCAAATCATCATTTTTTTCTATTATTATTATCATAAATTTATTTTTTTAGTATTTCAAATCGGTTACCAAATACGTTTCCTTATGCATATTAATTAGATTTTGATCATTTTAAATTAAGTATCAGGTAAAATGATGCTTACGTATAGCTGTGAGACGAAGAAAGTTTTTTTTTTTTTTCATCGTTACAAATAATTTTCGCATAATCCTCACAATCATTTTATTATGCAAAAGCTTTAATTTCAATTATACAGCGTTTTGTCTCGCTGCGTAATAGCGAAGTTAATTAAATGGAAATAATTATCCTTAAGTGAAGAAATATAATCCGAAATTTCAAATGGAATTAATTTAGAAAATTATACATTATATTAATTTCACATTATTTAAAACACTTTTATAACTCTTTTATTTAAAATAAAATTATGATATGCAGAAATGATTACATTTACATAATGTAGAATTGATGGATTAAAATAAATTCCACTTCATTAAAACTGAAACAGAAATGGGCGATAAAAAATAAATCCCAGTGAGCACGAAATAAAAAGTTTTTTTTTTTTCCGAGTAGGATTAAGGTGATAATACATTAAAAGTACCACAGATATTTGTTTTCAACTTTTATTTTGCGAATATTATTTCAGTAGTTAACAGTTATATATTTTTTAAAAGTTTCTTTTAGACATGTGATTTTTTGTAAATAACAACAATAACGAAAAATTGTGTATCGCATATGGATTAGGAAACACTTTCCAACACTTACAGAATATTACTAACAGGGAAGGTCTTTTTAAGGCGCATACTCAAAATATTTTCTTTAAATGCTAATGAAACTGCTTATGTATGTTATGTAATAAAGGATCAGTGAACTTTATCAACTTAATTACAGTAGAAAGCCTCTAAAAATAATATACTTTCAAATATTTGGGACGAAAACACGAACGCGCTACCTGATTTGGCGAGCAAATATCTTTCCTCGCCAATTGCGAGCGATTTTAATGCATTTGGAAGTTACTAGTTAGATGGGTGTTTCAATGCGAAGTATTTAATGAATTTAAACTTAAACGATGAAAAAGTTTTTCTTTGTACAAGTTTATATAATACTAGCAGGCCATACCCGCGGCGCTGGTCCATTTTTCTAAGTGAACCTTGATTCAAACAAAATGGCGAATTCCATCTTGCATTTTAAAGCAATCTGGACCTTTACCTTTAATGTCCTTCCACATTGCTGGAAACGATGCGTATACCATTGCGACAGTATATTGCTCTTTTGCGATCTTACGCATTGGACAAAATTTGAGCTATTCAGAAGCAATTCTTTTACTTCATCATTTATAATAGGGTTTGGTAGGGAAATGAGGCAGTTATGACAGCAGGAATTAAAATATTTTTTATTCATCCATCCCCACACTACTAAAATATTTAAAATTACACTGATTGCAGAGATTGACCATTGAATTTAAAGAATTTTCGGTTGTTTCATATTCGTTTGCTAGTTCTTGGACTCCGGACCTCTCAGCTTAATGATATGTGTTCACTGTAAAAAAAATTCCGCAACGTTCCTGGGAAAAAATGGGCAGCTGAGTTGCCCATTATTTCCAAGAAACATTTCTTGAAAATGACTGGAACTTTACTGTATATGTTAAAAACTTTCTACAGAAATGGCAGTAAGTTTCCTGCGAAATACCAGGAATATTTCTTTTCAAATGAAAATCAAATTTCGAAGTAATTGCTTAAAAGGCGCAAAGGCCAACATAGTGAAAAAGATTCCTAGCCGGGACTCGAACCCGGGCCATCAGTATAGCGCACTGACGTTCTACCGACTAAACCACTTGAAACGATACACAGCTCGGAAAATTTCTCACTATTATGTGTTGGCAAGGCTACAAACGCAGCACAAGATGGTATATTTATTTATTATAATTTTCATGTATAATTTCCATTATTATATATTATAATTTCCATGTATTAATACAGGAATATTTCTGTTGATAGCAAAACATTACTGACATTTCACAGCATGCCGGATCCGCAGACGATTTTTACATTTCCAGTTGACAATTTTCGCTTTATTATCATTATTTGTTAGAATGAAAAAATATTTTGAAATTAACATCAAAATTATTATTTATAATTTACAAGAAAAAATAAATTTTCAGTTAAAATTCAATAAAGTAAATATATATATGATATATTGTTTCTGAACGTTGCTTAAAATATAAAAATATATAAATGTAAATAATAATTAGAAAAAAAAATCTAGACATAAAATATTTTGGATTTTCGTTAGTAATTATGTTAGTTTACAAGTTAGATAAAATACGTATAAATTTTCAGGAAAAAAAAAACCTAAACGTAATTGTATATTTTTTCCGAAAATAAAAAAAAAATTCAAATTTGCAGCAATTCAAAGTGTCAAATATATATCAAATTTAAATCGAATTGTAATAAAGTGTTAAAATATAAAATTAATTAAAAAAGAAAAAAAAAAGTCCAGAGGTAGCATCGAACTCGGGCCGTACGGGTGGCGGGCGAGCTTTCTGCGTCCACGCCACGAAAGACACGTTGAGAGCTGCAAACTAATGGGTATTTGAAACGTATGCTAAACCTCGGCATCTAATTTCTGAAAATCTAAGTCCCATTTGAAGAAATCCTTTCACAAGAATAATTAGAGATAAGAACTCTGAAACATACTTTAAATTAATCAAAATCGGTGAGAATCATGTTTGATGGTCCCCTGGTTAATGGAGATCCAAATAATAGGTGTTTTTTTTTTACACGGTCTGCTCCTTAAACATTTCACAGACAAGTACGAGAGATAATCTCTTAGCGATGTCACGGAGGTATTGTATTTTCATCTGAATTGTCTTGACAGTAGAGACGTAAAGGATTATGTCGTCTATTGATTTATTTGCATTCCATATTGATTTTTTTTTTATATTCATTTAAGGAATTCTTTTTCGACACTCGCGCGCGAGCAACGGATTATAGCAAAAAAAATAATAAATGGCGGCCGCAGCGTTTTGCTGTTTCCAACTTTTGTTCAGGAACGTTTCAGATAAGAAAACCAGAATTTCACAGGAAAGAGCTAAATTATTCTGAAAACCTGAGAAAAGGCGAAACGTTCCTGGATTTTACATGGAACGTTACCATTTTTTTTTACAGTGTTGTTCTAACAGCTTGAATACAACTTCATTCTATGTTATGTTATATTTTGCAAAATAAGTCCCCTCCTGGCAGGTTTATTTCAGTTTTCCATCTTTGGATTCCATAAGAGAAAATACAGTCAAAAGAGTAGCAAATTAATTGCACACAAAGCACTGTGTTTAACCATTATATTTAAAAGAAAAATGGAGCAGAAAAAGGTGGATTTTTAAAGCTGAATTCTTTGAATAAAATTAAAAGGACGTGAACTTCAATGCCTTTTCAATTTATAGACCAGTTGCAGTCATGTAATCGTTAAGGTGAAAAAAATCCTTGATGACTGATACTGGTAGAAAAATAAACATTTAGTTTACATTGTATAAAATCTTCCTAATCTTCTGTTGTCGTATTAAGTCCAGGTTGACGACAAATATTAAAAGTGTTTTGCAACAATAAGTTATAACTATAACAGAATTAGTTACAAAACAAAGTTAATTACGCGCCAAACTATGCTGCGTTAAATTATGTCGAATTGCTAGTGACACAATTATAGATCTTTTGCCAACAAAAATCCATACCTTAAGTAGAACTGAAAATGATAAATAGCGTTAGTTATGCAAAATTTTTCGTAAAATACTTTTTGTTGAATACTTGGACCGAAGATTTTTTTTGCATTTTTCTAATGAGTATAATAACACAGAGAGATAAATAGGCTTACGATTTCCGTTACTACTTGATTATTCCGGCGACCAAAAAACTGTCGCCAAACTGTAAGATTAAATACCAATAATGCATGTTCGTAATGTCACATTCAGTAGCAATTAAACATGTTACACGTGTTTGTTACGTTATCAAGTCTTTTTTATTCGACATTTTACTTGTATTTTTGGTACGACTTCATTATCCCGCAGACCAAAAAACTAATGACAAACTATAAAATATTAGGCCAATAATGGGTTTCGTCCTAAAGAAATAGACGATATGCAGAAAAAATTAAAAAGAAATGACGAATTAAAAAGAATATCGAAAATGTATTTCAGCATGCAATCTTTTATAATAACAACGCATAACTGCATAAATCTTAATGTTTTACTAATTTATTTGTCTTTCGTTATTTAAAATAAAAATTACGTCAATTTGTGTAATTTAGCGAATAGCTTTGCGATTTGTATAATTTGTCTAAATTGGCCGACGAAATAATCATGTAGTACACTGCTTTTTAGTGATAGTAAAATAACTGCAGATGAAAAATATATAATAGTAAGGCTAAACCGCAGAGTTAACGACTGCTTGACTTGGCGGCGATGCGATAAATACGCCAATTCTATTAACCTAAATATTCAGATTCAGCGTAAACAAATAATATAATCAATAATATAATCAATAATATTTACAATAATGTAAACAAATAATTAAAAAATCACCATTTGGCAATTTTTTTCAAGCAGTCGTTAATTCTTCAGTCATACCAATAGTAAATTTTCTTTTGTTCGTTCGCTTCCTAATGAAAAACCATAAATTTAATAATCGCTAATTAAAAAATCTGACTAATTTTCTGTAATCGGATTGACTGTCTAGAAGTCACCTTCATACATAAAGAAAACGGCACAGATGTCATATATGCACCGAGTTTGGAGCGATTTTCTTTTACGCCAATTTGGCGGAAACATCGTTTTCGAATACCACTTAAGTATATATATTTAAATTATTTTTTATTATTTAAAAAATACATAAAAATGAATTTAAAAAAGTTTAAATAATCACGATAGAGCAAAACAATATATGTAATTAAAAAAAAAAGAAAATAAAAGTAAATAAACATTTTATTAATAAATAAACAACAATATTCGCGTTAACATGTTAGCCAAAATAACGGCACTTTAGAGCCCATTAGTTACCCCGGTGCGTATATGACACCTGTGCCACCAAAATTCCAATGATAAAGTTAATATGCCATTTGGCGGTGCTCGATTATCAAAGATTAGTCCAATATCTTTTAAAATATTGCCTAACACAGGAAGATAATCGAAAAAGAAATGGCCAAATTAAAACTTGTAAATTTTTTTCAGCAAGCAGTTTTTATTTTAAACTGTTGATATTTTCGATAGTAAGAATGCATAATTGCATAAATTTCTGTTGAATGATCTCCAGTTCCTAAATTTTGAAACTGTAAATTTTCCTATAAATGGAATTGACGAAATGGCGAAAGAAAAAATTAAATAAACAATAAAAAATATTTACTTAAAAAAAGGGATAATATTCGTTGATCACATGCTTCGAAATTACGGGGAAAAACTTTTTTAAAAGTATGACATTATTTTGCAATAGGTATGTGTGGCAGAAATTCACTCTGAAATTTAAATATTTGATTTGAATTTTTAAAATATTAACTCATATCTACATAATTTACAACTGAATATTAAAATGTACTCCAAAAATGATCTGCACTTGAAAAAACACCATTATTGCAAACATCCTCAAGTTATTGTCACACATATGCATTTTTGGCTTAAAATCACATTGTTTGGTGACAAAAGTATAAATAAAAATCGTAACTAAACAAATAATATGTAACTCACAAATTATATTAATTTTTATAATTACATCTGCTTGTTTCTACTGTAAGTCATATGTTACGGAAATTAGATAAAAAGAAAAAGAGATGAATAAAAAGGGGGGGGAAATCAAAATTCATTTAATCAAATTTTAAGATTCATTTCTTTTGATCTAACGCAATCGCCAAATGTTGTATCAATTGAACATTTCACGTTAAATTAATTTTAAGCATTACAAATATTTTTCTAATTTTTAAGTTAAATATTTTATGCCTCATTAACGCGTTTTTTTTTTTTAATTAAGTATCAGTAGTTGTTTTCTTCTTTTATTGCAAGATGTTTGTATTATTTTTTAACAGATATAGCCATTCAATTTATTTATCAATGATAATTTTCGCCAAAATGACCTCTGGCAACCCTTTCTTCGAAAATATCAATAAAATGCGAAATTTACTACCAAAAATCATAGTTATCCCTGTATATTTGACTCACCGCGGGAATATTCCCTGACGAATCGATACAATCTGTAAAAACATCCACCGGGTAGTTTTTGAAAACACTCGAGCGGTACTTTTTGAGCTTACTACTTTATAATACGTGATATACAATATGCATCTTCTGACGTTATTTAATTTTACACGGGTTGACAGGCTGGAAAATATTTAAGTGTATTTAAAAAGTAATTGTCCGATTAAGAAATTTCTCCATATGCATTTCGATATTGAATAAGTCGTTGTTTCTATGGCAACAATACTATTCTCATTTTACATTGCTCAAAAACAGAACTTAATTCTGAGTTTGAAGCAAATTTAGTCAATTTAAAATTTATTCTAAATCTTCGGTAAAGAATCGTTAAATTTCATCCAACTCGTTTCATCCAGTCGAAAAAATCGCTAAACATCGCTATTCTTTTTAGGTGCGTTAGTAATTATATAAATACCTAGCATCTATAGTCGTCGTTCAGTCCGTCCGTCTCTCCGACCGCATATAACAGAGCAAAATCTATACAACCGAATGGCCTGAAATTTTAAATAGGGTAAGGGCTCCAATAGTCGGCCGCCCCCAGTAGTCGGCCACTTTGAGATAAAATACGTTATAAATAGCTTATTTTTGGTTTCAAATGAAATATTACAATCACCCTATATGTAGCCATCCTTTATACGTCGTAAGCCATCAGCAAAGAATTGTGGGTATTTTTATTACGTTAGTGATCAGCCATTATTTATTTGGTTGCGGTCAAATAACCGTTTTTGCTATTTTTTTTGTTAACCGATGACAAAATTTTTAAAAGACTAGTATTAATTTATCTTTTTAATTTTTTCTAAATTTATACGACTGTACTATTAAAAAGTTTAATAAGCTAATGTTTTTCAGTATAAAAGTTAAATAAGTGTGTTTCTATTAATTAATTTTAATGTGGCCGACTATTGGGTATTATATTTACTTACATGTTCAGTAATCGGCCATCACGGTTGACTACTGCCTAAAAGCCCATTTCACTTTTTTGAGTCTAATAATTAATAATTTGATTTTTTTCGTAATTTGATTTTCGCAATTTGAGATTTATATAGCCTTTTACTTGCATTTTATTTTATGCCCACTATACATAATGTGTCCTGGGGTAATAACGCCACGTTAAGGTTCTACCAATTTTTACGTTTTAGTTTTAGATTTTTTTCCTAAATGAATATAGGATTTGATACAGCAACTTCTTGATAATGTGTACAAGAAAAACTATTTTAGCAGATATCTATTCATAAAAAACGTAGTGGCGTAATTTCTTGGCCAATGCTATTTAGCGTTATCACTCACCTGTTGGGTAATAACTCCATGCAAACAAAACTATAAAATAAGATGGAATAATGTCATGTAAATTGTCCAATTCTAAAGATGCAAATTCTACAGCTTTAGAAATTGACAAATTGCTTTTACTTACCATTAATTGCGATATCAGGATGCAGTAATAATAATATGATATTTTATTCTTCTGACATGAAATAATTAGCAGCATTTAGGACGTACAAATTTCTATTTATCTTTTTTAGTTTTCAACAATGACAATAATGGTCTCTCGTGTATAAAATTAAAAAAAAATCAAATAAAAAATGTAGTTCTGCCACGGAAAAGAATCAAACGGGGTAATGAAACTAGTTGATGGCGTTATTACTCCGGTATGCATTTTGCGCAGTATAGTTTAAACTGCATTCAAAATCCCCCACAACATTTTGAAAGTGCATGAAATACACTACAAATTTATGTAATAAACAAAGTATTTCCAAAAAAATATGTAGTCTTCCCATTACAGAACTCACCTACAAAATTTTAGATCGGGCGTTGACCCTTACGAGCTTATTCCAGCAATAAGGTCTACAAATGTAAAAAATTAACTTTTAGCAGTTATTTGTAATTCAGATGGCTCAGAGCCTTGCAGCGCAGAGGCCGGTGTACCATTTTCCCGGTTTCCTTTATAACTACGCCTAATGTTAGTAATTGTTGTAATTACCCACCCTGGCTTTTATAATCCAAGACACCTGATATAAAATGCAAATAGGAATTTCGCTCCGGCCGCTTATAATTTTAGTTTTGCTGAATTGATTTCTATGTAACTTGCATCGTTAGTTAGATAATTTTTCAGGAAAATTTTACTTTATTGTATATCATCCTACGTTGTTCAATTATATCATCACGGAGGAAAGTTCTATAATCACGTGATCTCGATTATGAAGTAATAGCATTTAAAAAAATACTACACGATTTTGATGAGATATTCATTGTTAATTACATAATGTTTTAAAGATGTTTTTGTATATTGCATTATATCTTTCTACCATTATTTATTAATCCTACTGTAAATGATGAACTCAATGATTGTTCAATGATTCTTAAGAGCGAAAATTTTGTCTGACAAATTTAAACATATAATAGTGCAAGGGTATTAGTATAGGAGAGACTAGGGAGGGTTGACCAACTTTTTACAAAATGATTTTTTATTTTTTAAATATTGAACGTAAATAAAGTTTTATGTATCATTTTATTCGTTATACAACCAGTTATCAAAATAAAATTACTACATAAGTGTAACATATAAGAAATTTGAAAAAAATATTGATTTTAATCATGAAAAAATAATGGGTCGTGGCTCCCCACATATGGTAGGGTTGATCCACTATCTGGGAGGCTTGACCCACTTTGTTTTATATTGCTATATTTGTGAAGAGAAATAAAATCAGTTTAAAAAAAGCAAAATAACTTTATGCTACATGCTTCAATTATTATAAAAAAATATATTTTTGAAATATGATGCTTAAAAAAACCTGTTGAGATGCAGTCGCAAGTCAGAGGAGACAAATTTTGTTTTAAACAGGATTTTGTCTGAACAGGTACAATTGTACAGCAGGGAAAATGCAATTTTAACATTTAAGACAGTATTCTGTTAGAGACAGTTGTTAGACAGGTTCATAGTGTTTCGTGTTATTATGTCCGGATTTAGGAGCCACTGTCTTTTGTCTCCTTATCCTATTTTTGTGACACTCGACCTGACAACTCTAGTTGTCACATAGTTTGGCTTCATCTCACTATATTCACCCTGGTGAAATTTGTCTACATACCTTCCTAAAGTTTTTCGATCAATGCTATGTTCTTTTGCAGACGCATGAGTACTTAACTTATCATTAACATGATTTAAAGCTTTGAGGAGCAAAGTAATTTCTGTACTAAAATGTTAAAATAAATGACTGGCACCGGAATTTGCGAACAAATTTATTTGGAAATACGAAAAAGGCTATATTCGACATACATATTAAAATGAAAAGATTTTAGCAAAATTCTGGTGCGATTGTGATGTTTCGGAATTAAAATTAAGTGGTTTTATAAACATATCACTGCCCCTGAAAGGATTATCACTGCTGTTTTCATCCTTTCTAGTCTTCCCACTGTTTGTATTTACCTATTGTAGGTAATATTTAAATGAAAAAGTTCCTATCAACATTCCCATTTTCTAGCAATTTTTCACATTTTTCATTAGTAAGTTTTAAACATTTTCTTTTCCATCACACCATTTTACTGTAGCTTTACAGAATAAATTTAGATTATTTTATATATATAACCATTAATTTTTCATTATGCACAGTGTTTAATAAAAATATTTCCAAAACTATTTAATTAAGGGAGCCTTGAGCATCTGGCCAACCCTCCCTCATATTGACTGGGTCAAACCTCCCAGCATAGACCTTTTCTAAAGAATAGCACATTGTTATGTTAAGCCTAACTTACTGTACAATTTTTATGCCTGAAATGAAAGCTCTATATTTCTGCATCACTAAACCTACTTACTTAAATTTCTATGATATAATTTTTCTGAAGAAAAGCTAACAAAATATTTCTAAAAATCACAACTTTTAGGTTGAAAACCATCACAATGGATTTTTTCCACACCTATTTCGATTATCTCTATAAACTGAACACTGTTGTTTGAGCATTCCAGTAGCTTTGGTTGACACCTATTGATAAAACTGTTTAATTCTTTTAAATATGAAAATTGATGGGTGGGTCAAGCCTCCCTAGTCTCCCATAGTTTACTTTAATTCGCAATGACATTCGCAGACAAAGGCTGATTTTTCTTTAAAATTTGTAATGACGGTGATGGAAAATATATAAACTGAGAATTTAACCTTATATTTACAAGGTTAAATTCACCGATATATTTGGTTTGGGAAAATCGACCACTATGAAGCCTTCTAATATACTAATGTTATGAAGCAGAAACGTTTGTTTTTTCTTTTGTAGGAGAAAATCTTCGGAACTGCCGAATCAATTTTAAAAGTAAAAGTGAAAAATGATAGTGGCAGCCTCTGCAGAAGCAAAACACGTTCTAAAATATCCCTTTTTGTAATACTGAGGGTGTTAGATATTTGAAACTTGACATGGTGTTTTTTAAAGAGATAAATGCCCACTGAAAACGATTTCAAGAAAATAAGCTAAATATAAAAGACTGAAATGAGTAGAAAACATACTAAAAACGTTGAAAATTTTGATTAATATCAAAATGTTAAGGATAAAGACTTTAAATATTAAATGACAGTTACTTATAAAACGTAAATGTTTGCGTATAATTGTTATAATAAATTTAAAATTAAAAAGGTAAATTAATCAAAAAAGTTATACTCGTCAGGGATAGAAGTAAACGTAATTTAAATATTGGATTGAAACTCGACATAGCTGTTGCTTACTTGCACAGAACAGGTTTTTTTAATATGGAAATTTTAAAGTGTGAAGTGTGCGGAAAGCATACTTAAAACTATGATTTATTTGGGAATTGCGAGGGCTATTGCTAGAAACTTGAAAATTTACATGTGTTTTACTTTTAAGACTTAATTGCCCTCACAAAGTAGATTATAAGATATTCAAAATTTAAAGGGGTGAAATGTTTCTCACAATCATCTAACGGGTTATTAAGATGAAATGTCAACAAACTGCGTTTTAATTAATAATATTTAAACTTTCTGCGGAAATATAACTTATTCCTAATTTTAATAGCCACACAAATATAATTTCTTTCAAATGTTAGTGAACACACAAATATCGTTTACCATATTTCAATAACCACAAAGCCACGGATTGTGATAGCTTTTCAATAATATAAAATATAACTTATTATCTGGTTGATTAACTCAACAGTCAGCAATAATATTAACTAGGGGCTAACTATTGGGTTTTAAAATCACATCTTCTGCCTCTATAGAATTTAAATTTTAAAAAATGAAGGTAATATTGTTCATTTTCAAAGGAACTGGTACATTAAAATATAAATTACACAGAATATCAATAATCAATACAATAAACGATGTCTGACATGTTAAAATTTCACATCGAAACTCTGTCTGTTAGTACCGCCAGAATGACGAATTGACACCCTATTCTGATCGAATCTTACCAAGATATCACGAAGCAGATAGTAATATTTTTACTGTACTAATTTAAATATGCAACATATTAAAATTTCGTTCCGAAATTCGATGATGCGATAGTACAACTAAAAGGAAGAATTGGCGTCCCGATTTTCTCACATCTTATCAAGATATCACGAAACAGACTGAAGCATTTGTATCATACTAATCTGTATCTTTAAACATTAACATTTCATGCTCAAAATTAACAACGAATCAGTACCGCCAAAAATAATGAGTTGGCGACCCGTTGTGCTTGTATAGTACTCAGATACCACGAACAGACTGAAATTCTTAAATCATATTAATCGAAAGAGATATATTAACATTTCATTTCGAAATTCGATGACCAGATGGTACCGTCAAAATAAGAATTGGCGCCTCATTCTGCTCATATCGTTCAAAGATATTACGAGGCCAGTGATGGAACAGTTGCGCAGCAAATGGGCAATTGTCACCACTAAATTTTAATAGTATTCTTCGCCTTGAAAAATATTAGAGATTCTGTGCTGAAATTAGGGGGAAAATACTAATAAAATTTTGCGGTGCCAATTGATTGTCTAATGCTACACTGTTCCATCACTGCGAAGCAGACTGTAATATTTGTAATGTACTATTCGAGATATGCAACTTATTAAAATTACATTTCGAGACTTGTTGGCAGATAGTACCGCCAAAATGAAGAATTAGCACCTCAGTTTGCTCATATCTAACCACGAAATCCCAAGAAAAACTGAAATATTTACATCGTACTAGTCGAGATATGCAAGATATTAAAATTTCACCCCGAAACTCAATGATATGATAGTAACGCTAAAATGACGATTTGGTGCTCCCTGCTGCTAATATCGTACAAAGATATGCATCGACAGATCAGTCATTTATGTTTTGTTAATAATCTTGTCCTACATCATAATTTCATTAAAAAGCTGACGTAATAATTTTTTCTCTGCCCATCGCCTAGTCTACGATGGCTAAACACAAAATTTGAAAGGCCGACTACTAGATAATTTGGTACTTTAAACTTTACTTTCCATAAGGGACAAGAACGATAAATCATGCATCAAGACTATATTACAAAAGCACTTCCCATGACTTGCAGAATTCTTTAAGGAAATTTAGCTGGTTAATACTGTAAAAAAAGTAAACATTTTAGAAAAGGTATATTATTTTTGAAAATCAGATTACGGTCCCTAACCGGAAGATTAGTCCAATTCTTTTGTACAGTCCTGTATTTAATCTAAAAATGTGTATATTAGTCTATACATTTTATGATAAAACTTAGTATAGTAAGAAAATGCATAACAGATTGAAAATTCACCTTCAGCAATTTCTACCACTATACGGAAACATACTTCAATTATTTTGTACAGCCCTGTATATTACCAACAGATTTTTATATGCCGCACATATTAAGTTAAAATTTAAATAAGGCAGAAACGAGGTTAAAACTACTGAAATAACACTTCCACACATTATCATCCCTTGGAGGTCATGTATTCAGTTCTTTGCGTAACCCTGTGTATGATTTTATTTATATTATACACACGTCTTTTAGTATATTAAATACAGTTCATCTTAAAAAAGCATAACTCAATTAAAAGCATCTTTTAAACCATTCACGCTGATACTCCGCAAAGCTTACAAACTCTTTTGCCTAACCATGTATAAGATCTATATCAGTTATAAGGACCGCATACTAAGAAAATATTTAATTAAACTTAAAAACAAGTGTCATAAACGAAATCACACTTCCAGCAATTATCGCTAATCGAAAGATACAGTACTGTATCCAAATTTTTTGTGTGTGCCTGTAACGATAAATGCTATGTAACGATAACGTGTGTAACGATAAATGCTATGTATATCACGATATACAACTAGTATATACAACTAGTATATACAACTAGTATGTACTAATAGTATATTGCAGTAAGCCTCATTAGTGTATATCAGTTTCATTATATTTGAAATAGTGTAACAGAACTAAAATACGTTGCAAACCACTTTTCCCCTGACACTATTATGCAAAGGAATAATTTTGCGTGGCCCTATAAATGAATAAGTATTTTGAATCCCATATTATCCAGAATGTATAGTTTAGTGCACTTCATAAATGCATATCAATTTCATTATGTTTGAAATGACCAGCATCATTAAAATAAACTCGAAGCAATATTTTCGCATTAAGTGTAATGTATCGGAATATTTTTGACTGCCCCTGTAGCTGAACTATAAATTCTACACACTTTATTTTCAATAGCTATCGTGCTATATCTAACGTCAATAAAATATAAAACATTCAGTTGGGTTTTGAGTACATTTACGAGTCTTCGAGCTCGGACAGACTGGAAACAATCCAAATTCACAAACACATTTAAACTATGTTGGAAAGTGTTAAAAACTATTACAATATTTTAAATTATTACTGAAACATTGTATGAAAAGTCTAGATCAACACATTTTATTGTTAAAATGTTGTTCAGTTTATAAAATTATACTTTAAGTTATTTACAATAACAAAGCATTTAAGTGGCCTACAACTGGTTCCAGTGATGGCCGAACACCAGAATTAAGTGACCGACTATTAGCGACTTTGCTACTTTTAAGTTTTACTTTTTATAAATGAAAACTATAATCAGTTTTAAAAAAACAATTGCTGAAACAGTAAAATAAAAGTATACATTAACATGTGTCACTGTTAAAAATGAGTATTACTTTTTAAAATTCCGCTTCGAGCTATATACTAAAAGAAAGCGCTTAAGTGGTCGACTATTGGTGCTTTTACCCTATATAATGGATGCAATATTTTATCGAGTCATTTCAAATTTTATGAAAATCGGATGTATAGTTCAATTACAGGAACAAGTTTTCCGTTACATTACGGCCAATGGGAAAAAAATATTTCAATTGCATTTTAATGATCTTACAGCCTTTCGAACAGAATGAAATTGATATGCACTTATTGAAGTGCACTAAAATATACATTCAGTACAATATGCGGAGCAAAAAATATTTATAAAATTATCTATAGTACGAACGTACCTCATTTTCCATGTTTGACGTACAATTTCCATCTTGTTTATTCTGATAATTTCAATGTTTTAAGCGGGGTTCGTTTACATGTCTTAAATTTGTGTTTTATTTATATATTTTTTAATTTATGGATTGATAAAGTTTAATGAAATATAAGCTGGAAACAAATGCTGATTTTTTTTAATGTATATTAATTTAGGTTTTTGTACAAACATATTTTTCTTTTGTAATCGTCTGTCTGCAAGTGGCAGAAATACATTGAATAAAATCATGCTTGAAAATTATTTTAAAAACATAAAAAAATTAATAAATTGCGATACAGTTTCCAAGCAAATCGCGATATAGTTTTCAAACAAATTGCATTTGAAAGTATACTTTTTTCTCTATTTGGAAGTGTAAAAATTTAAAATGTGCGATATTTAAAAACTTAAAAATTAGCAATAAAAGTAAATAAAAGTTAAATTTGATCGTCTGCGTTACCATTCGCAAAACGACGTCAGCATAGATATGTTTGTCCTTTAAAATATAGATAGTCGGAAAAATAAAAAATATAAATATATTCTTTTATGCAGCCTATATATGATCCATACATTAGTATGTATCGAGTGTCCTAAAAAGGACTGACTGATTTTAAAATTCAATAACTTGCAAACGGTGACAGATATTTAAAAAATTCGGAAGTTGTACACTGTTAAAAATTTCCGCTTAACGTTGAAGCAATATATGGAGTAAACTAATGAGGATCACAAAATATGATACTTCTTAATTTTCAAAAACTCAATTTCATGGTGTAACCTTGGAAATTACAGTGAATTGAACAACATTTTGGTAATAATTTGCACCAAGTATTCGAGCTACATATCAGCCAATCAGAACAGCACGTCTTTGTCTATGACGGCGTTATAAGATAAGTGAAACGATTGCATTTCGTCCGCCATTTAAAGTTTAAACGAAAGGGATATTAAAAGGATTACTTATGGAATACGAAGGTAAGTCTTATTTAATTTAATGTTTCATTCCTGTACTTATAAGTGTGTATAAGTGTATAAGTGTTAAATAGTTTTCATGTTTTATTGAAAAAGATTGATTTAGCTTCCCGAATTTCACAAGCGATTGCGTATTATATTAGTTCTTTATGTAACGGTTTGAAATATAATTGTTTTAACAATTAAATAACAAACAGTTCTTAGTAAAAATTAATCACGACTTCATTCGTTTTGTCTTTTTAAATAACGATAATTTGTGTAAACACTTCATTCTTTCTTTTCAATAGTGAGATGTGAAGTATTTTAATTTGTCGCAGCTCGAAAGCAAAAACAAAACTTGAAGTACTATCTTAGTTTTAAAATGCTGACACGGAGATATGATTCATGGCTGCATTCATAGTAGTAGATGTAAAATTTGCAGTGATTTGAAAATGTTTATTTATAATAGAATTTTTGTGTACTTTACCGTTTGATCGTTTATAAAGAATAACGATCAATGAATTAGTATTTATAATTATTAATATTTTGGAGTGAAACATGGTATTCAATGATTAAGATAATAAGAAAAGGTTTCAGATTGAAAAATAGATTTACACTGGGACTATCTCCTTATACATATTACAGTTTTTAATTTAAGAAGTGAAAAGGAAACATGATATTTAAGCATATAAATAAAATGTTGTTTATACCGATATAAAGTTTATGTATAAAACTGCTTTAGTATGTTTTAAGTTTATATTTACATTTTATGTATATAATGTAGGATTGAATATTTATTAAAGAGATTAATAACTACATTTTGCATTCAAAATGTTTTTCAAAGAAGGAAAAACAGTACATATGCAATCATTTCTTTTCTTTTTAAATTCCCTTCTTTTTTTTTCTATTTACTAGGTCAATATTTTCTTATAAAATATATAAAATGTATTTAGATTGTATTTATAAAATACAGTGTGTACGGGAATAAAATATTAAAATTAAATATGGCTTAGCATTTCGTTCCAGAAGTATTAATAAGAATTATTAAGGAATATGTTTAAAGGAAAATTATATACATATTCTGTAGAATTTAAAAATTTAGAATCCATGTTGACGTTCACATTTAGTGAAACAATTACCATATATATTTTTAAAAAATTACACATTCTTAATACATAGATCATGCTTAGAACTTATTTTAAAAAAGATGCGAGTTGATAAGCAATACTTTTTGCCCCCACCCCCGTTTGACAGTTTTTTTTTTTTTTTTTTTTTTTTTTTTTTTTGTCCTTCTTTCAATGCAATTTAGGATTTATATTTACTTTTTCTCTGATTGATTTTTGTTTAAAGATTGCTTGCATGCGTCATACAAAATCAATTTGATATATTTATTTAGCAAATTATAATGCATTTCAATTGCCTCAATTTGATAAGTTTATATATATATATATATATATATATATATATATATATATATATATATATATACCCCATAACATCATCGTATCTTTTCTTATGTATTTTAATATGTAAATTATAGTGTAAGATATTTAAAATAACAATGGTGTTATCGTATAATTATACTATTTTAAAATTTGCTAAATAAACCTATGTTTCTGTTTTTGAAAATTATTTTCCTACAAAAATTAATTGGAGAGACCGTAAATATTTCACGTTAAATTATATTAAAACAGAAAATCTTTTTAAAAAAGCAAAATATTTTACCTATGAAAGAGGGGGGGGGGGGACAAAAATCATATGGTTCAACATTTCGCCAATTTGCGGTCAAACGTTTCACCAATTTATGGTTCAACGTTTAACCAATTTATGGTTCAAGGTTTTCACCAACGTATGGTTCAAGCTTTCACCAACTTATGGTTCATCCTTAGAACCAAATGTTGGAACAATGTTTCAATATCTTATGGTGTCAGCTACTGCAGCACCAAAAATTGGTTCAACGTTGTACCAAATTTTTAACAGCGTGTACTACTTGACCCGTAAAAGCGAATGAAATCGATTTTAAATTCATGCTACTATTTAATTCCCACTTGAATGGGCGCATTTTGAATATACAATGAAAATTCGTTAAAGATATAAAATGGAACTTCAGAGAAGAAAAAATATTGAGGGTGGTGAAGGGAAATTAATTAACATGCCATCATCATCGTAGTTTTAATTTAAAGAGTTTGCTTCTAATTTCTCAAAATAGTAATCATATATTATAAATAACTTTGATTACGAAAGGTTTTTAAAATTCTTTCGTTAAATAAAAAATTAAAATTTATATTCTGTATTAGTTACTTTAGATCCATACAATGCATAAAGATGTTTATTTTACATTTATTCTCTTTTCTTTGCAATGCTAAGCAGACTCCATTAGCTATATTCCATTTGAAAATCGAAAGTAGAATTTCAAATCGAGATACATTTGAATATTTGCAACTATTACAAGATCCTTTTATTCATAGGAATTGGTATGCGTCTCGTGAACAAATATGCTATTACTGAAAATAATAATATTTAAAGTTCAGGCAAAAGGTAACATTTAAAAAATATTAAGGCATGTTTGAAAACACAACGTTTTTCAATTTTTTTTTTATTACTGCTAGAAGACTATTAAAAATACTTAGCTGAACGTCCATAATCATGATTACTCAGCTTTATTTTTTATTTTTTTGTTTAGTACAAATCAAAAATATTAAATTTTTTTATGTAAAGAAAAATATTTTGACGGCTATTATGTTCAGGAATATACATCTCACATTTCAACACTCACGCAAGACACATTCACTAATTAAAATTACGAAAATCTTTCACTTTTTTATAAAAGATATTATTCAAATGAAAAGACAAGTTCTCAAAGCGATTTTTAAAGTTTTCAATATATTTTTCTTGTTAAAATGCTTCATATTAAATTTTATGTGTTAAATAAATAAATAATAAAACTTGTCATATTCATTGTTATTGTGGACTGTTAGAAAATGTCGCGATAAGCTAAGCGAAATTATGCTTTTGTAGCAGCTTTATCTATAAGATACTATACACAAACAATTAATACTGTAACTCAACACAAACCATTAGATAGTAGAATATTGAACCATAATTTTGTTTTATGGTGAACCATTAAACCATTAACAAGCAAAATATTGAACCATGAACTTATAAAATGTTTATGATTAAAATGGTAAAATATTGGGCTACAAGATAGCTAAGGTAACCTTTTGTAAACAAAGGATAATCAAACCGCTTTTAACTCTCTTTATAAGGGAATTTAAAGCACAGCGAACATCTCTAAGTTCGTATTCAAACTTAAAACATTTCGAGCTTGTAATTTTTAACCCATATTTGACCAAGTATTGAAAATGTGTTTTTTGTTTTCAAAAATTATGGTTAAGATTTATAAAAACACAAGGAAAAACACAAAGTTGAAAAACGTACCAAGATTTTATTATCTTCTAATTTACAGGTATATATAGGACTATGAGCCACTGCTATGACACTGTTTTCTTTTCCGTACTCAAACTTCTCTTTGAATGAAATGATAAGTTGGCTTTTTTGTACAAGTATGTAACTGACAACGACGTTGTCATCCGTTCACCCGAAATTGGCATATTTTGAAAGTTTATTATAGATAAACATTTAAAAATTAGAAATTAAGCCAGTGTAATGAATGATTCTTTCGCAATAATGCAATACTGAAACAAAAGCAACGCATTCAAATATTTTATGAGTATGAGTTAGAAATGTATGCTGTCCTATATATAGGACTATGGTCAAATATGCATTAACCACTAGAATAATAGTTTGACTACCGGCGTTCTCTAAAGAAGCATATTGGGAGTGCATAGAATTGTTTTTTGTTTCCAAATCCAGCGTTCGAATCCAATCGTTTTCTTTGTGTTAGAAATTTATATATATATAATGTACTAGCAAAACCCCGGTTTACTGGCGTAATACACAGTCCAGTCATATTAATGTGACCATCATCTACTTTCGACGTCAACGTGAAATAACCAATCACAGAAGACAGGTGGTAGCACATTGCAATGGAGCGTATATAAAGGGTGTCCGAGGGAATAGGAAAACATTGCAATCGTTGGCCTGATGCAGAAACGGAGCGATTTATCCGACATCGAAAAAGACATGATCATTGGCTTTCGGGCCGATGGTGGGAGCATTTTCGAAACGGCTAATTTTGTAAATTGTTCGCGTGCCATCATGGTAAAAGTATACCGTGCATGGCAAAATGGCACTATCGAAAATCAGCGACGTGGCAAATGTGGTGCAGTATGGGTCATAGATGACAGAGGTGAACGACAGCTGCGGAGATGCGTTCGCTCAAATAGACATGCAATCTTTGAGAAACTGACCGCCCAGATGAAGCAAGGGGCTACCAATAGTGTCTCCTCAACGACGGTTCAGAGAACGCTGCTCCGTATGGGCCTCCGCAGCAGACGCCTGGTTAATGCACCTATTCGAGGTGCTGGTCATCGGCGACGGAGGCTGCAATTTGTACGCCAGTACTGCAACTGGACGTCCATTGAGCGGCGACAGGGGGCTTTTTCAGATTAATCGAGGTTTATGCTCCATCGGACAGATGGACGTTGACGTATACGGGATGAAACGTCTGAAAGCAAATACCTTTCAACAATTGCCGGAAGGGTCCAAGCTGCAGGAGGGGGTATTATGGTCTGTGGAATGTTTTCGGTTTTTCTCTGGGTGCACTCATCATTGTGGAAGGCACGATGGATCAACACAAGTACGCATCTGTTCTTGCGGACCATGTCCACCCCTAAATGCGAATTGGTTTTCCTCAGAATGATGGAATCTACCAGCAGGACAATGCGAGGCGTCATACAGCTCACAGTGAACGTGCATGGTTTGAAGAGCACCAGGATGAGTTTACCGGATTCCCTTGGCCGGCAAACTTAAACTCAATCGAGAATCTGTGGGGCCAACTCGATCGGGTTGTTCGCGCCATGGATAAACAACCGCGTAGCGCAGCTGGCTACGGCACTGTAGTCGGTATGGCCAACATCCCAGTGAACATCTTCAAGAACGTAATTCACTCTCTTCCTGCGCGTCTCGCAGCGGTCCGAACTGCGAAAGGAGTTTATCCTACTTTTTGACAGGTGGTCACATTAATGTAACTGGACTGCGTAGTTAAAATATGCCAAGTGATATTTATATGTCTAATTTTTATTAGAAGAAATTGTACTTTTAGGAGTAAAACAAAATTACTAATTAAGCCACAGTTGCCTAAACTTAGTTATTACACTGCATTAGGCATAAATGAGACTTAAATTAATAAGAATTAAAAGTAATTCTAAAGAAATGATAATTTTGAAAGTATTTTGAAGCTTTTATGCTCATTTCTGTATTTATTTGAAGTTTTGAATTTTTTAGAAACAGTTTTTAGTACGCATTTACATTTTTAAATTAACCATCATGTCAAAATCCAAGCTTCTTCTCTAACAGTCTAACAACTCTCTGGTGTTAGTGGCACTAACGTAAAATACCTAATATTCCATACGAAACGTAATTAAAAAGTTTTAAAAGCTTTTTCAGAACGTTTGTTGTTCCTGCCAATCCCATGTGGTAGTGGCACTGGAATAAAATATAACCTGTGTAGGATAAGAGACTATCGCCATTCATTCGCAGCCATTACTTTTGTAATCAGTATATTATTTCCCTGAGATTGCATAAAAATCGTATTTTAGAACATTTTTAGAACGCTTTCCGCCCCTTTTAAATTTGAGTTATTTTCGACTGTTCTTAGAGGGCATTTATAAGTAACTACCATGCCATATTTAACATTTCTAGCACCACATGCAGTATCACTGTTTCAGTATCACATAAATCGCAATTTAGAACGAATTTTTGTCCTGATACAACCCTCTGGTGGTAGTGGCACCGACATAAAATAAAGCTTATGTTTGAGCATGTTCTATCACCACCAATTTGCAACAATTATTTTTTAAATCAGTTTGGAATTTCATAAGATTGCAAAAATCATATATTAGAGCGTTTTTAGAACTCTTTTCGCCTATTTTCCCCCTTTTCAAATTTCTAATTTTTTAGGAAATGTTCTTAGAGATCATTTTTATCTTATAAGTAACTATCATGCCTAATTTCATATTGCTACCCCCCTCCCAAGTATCACAAAAATCGCAATTTAGAACGTTTTTTGCTACTGCCCCACCTTTGGGGTAGTGGCACCGCCATAAAACATCGCCTATGTTGGAATAAGGGCTGTCACCATCATTTTACACAATTATTTTTGAAATCGGTTCGGTACTTCCTGAGATTGCGTAGAAATCGCCATTTAGAATGTTTTTTAGAACGCTTTTCGATCATTTTCACACTTTTGAATTTCAATTTTTCTAAGAAATGTTCTTAGAGATCATTTATATCTTATAAGTAACTACCATGCCTAATTTCATGTTTGCATGCCCTTTTGTAACACAAATATCGCATTTTTAGAATATTTTTTAGTTAGTAGAATGGGCATAAAATATATCCTATGTTGGAACAGGGTCAGTTTACATTTACTTTTGAAATCGGTTCAGTAGTTCCAGAGATTACGTTTTACAAATAAACAGACAAACTTTACTTCTTTATAATATTAGTTTAGAAAAGTAACTACCATGCCTAATTTCATATTGCTGGCCCCTGCAATATCACAATAATCGAATTCTAGAAAGCTTTTTGCCCCTCCACTCCCCTTGGAGGTTTTGGAACCGACATAAAATATAGCCTATGTTGGAACAAGGGCTGTCACCATCATTTTACACAATTATTTCTTTAATCGGTTCGGTACTTCCTGAGACTGCGTAGAAATCGCCACTTAGACTGTTTTTAGAACGCTTTTCGCGCATTTTCACATCTTTTAAATTTCGAAATTTTTAAGAAATGTTCTTAAAGATCATTTATATCTTAAAACTACTATGCCAAATTTCATGTTTCTTAGCCCTTCAGTAACACAAATATCGCGTTTTAAGAACATTTTTTGCTCTTGCACCCCCCTTTGCGTTAGTGGCATGGGCATAAAATATAGTCTTTGTTGGAACAGGGACGAACACAATAATTTTGATATCTTTATTTTGAAATCGGTTCGGTTGTTCCAGAGATTACCTTCTAAAAATAAACAAACTTTACCTCTTTATAATATTAGTTTAGATTAGATATATAAAAAGATAAATATTACGTTCGACTGAGACAATTACTTTATACAGCTTAGTGGTTTAACTTTTATTTAAAATTTAAACATTTTATACTAATCCCACTGAAAGGTTTCGGTCGAGTAAAATTACAATAGGAAAAATCACAGAACAACAGGAACAAATGATATTTTTTATATTCTTTATTAAAGGTATGTGACGAAACAAAGATAATTTTAGATACAACCATATCATGCAGATTCTGGTGATAAGTGTGATACTACTCCGTCATTCAGATTGCAGGCTCGAAACTAACATAATAATATTCTTTTGTATCGAAACTCGAAGATTTTATATAAATCAAATTCGAAAAGGTTTCACTCATAAAAACGAAAAAATGCACACACACAACAACTCGAATTAAATACTATCCTTTTAAAACTTATATTTACATTTTATTTACAAATATATAAAGATAATATTTATTACTCTCAATTGAGAGTTCCATTTTTACAAACAGGTTCACAGTTAAAATCAAATTTTACATCTACCTTGAGAAATAAATTAGAAAAAATAATAAAAGGGGATTGCCACAACAGCCGACTGACAGAATAGGCAAATATCGCCAAGTTGGCATTCTCGACACACTGCCCCGGCTAAACACATATGTAGTTCAGCATCTACATTAAACAATTTAATAAACATAAGAATATACTTACATACATGAAAAATTTCCGGCAACATACTTTCATACAGCAGTAGATATACAAGAAACATTAATAAGAATGCTGCAATCTAAGAAATAAAATAAAACACACTAATTGAATGCAAATTAAACAATAATAAAGGTAAATATGAGTAACAAAATAAATTAAAAGTTTAAGAATAGTTTTTGTTTTAGTGTCTATTAATTTAGTCACCAAGTCTAGTTCCAATTTATACAAGAGTTGCACAGGTCGTTTGAGATCGCCTTTTGCAGTCTATAATACACATGTTCTTATTTTAGAGTCACGACCAAATATGAGTTCCTAAACACGACGACATTCCCACATATGTTTTTGGAGCTTTTCATCACAAATTATCACTATATCGTTAACTTTGAACTGAGGCGATGAATTTATGTTTTTCACTTGAAAAGCAGATCCAAGTTCTAATAAATATACATTTCTCCACCTTTTTCAAAATGGTCAGTAATTTGTTGCTTATATTTATATTTTTTCGTCAACAAAATATTTTTGGATTTCTCTTGCGTACAAATTAGTAATTCATAAGAAGGACATTAATCGTTTACAACCAAAAAATGAGATGGCGCCAAAGGTGATGGTTCAGCATTTTCTTTGTAGAGATAACATAAAGGACGTGAATTGATCACAGCTTCTATTTCTGTAAGTATTGTTTCTAGCTCTACGTAACTGTGACAAGTTTTGCCTAGAACACTTTTCAAAGGTGTTTTGACTGATCTGACCATTCTTTCCCAGAAGCCGCCCCACCAGGAAGCCCTGGGAATTATAAACTTCCATGTTATCTTATTCTTTCTCAAATAATAAAAAAAATCTTGCTTAGAACTTCTTTTTCAAGCATCTTTTAAAACCAAATCATCCTTAGAAAACGTCTTGGCATTGTCACTGTATATTATTTTGGAGAAACCTCTTCTAGAGAAAAATCTTCGTAGTGCTAAGATAAATGTTTCAGTACATAGATTGGTGACTAGTTCTAAATGTATCGCTCTAGTTACATGTGAATACAACAATATAAGCCTTTTCAGTACCTTCAGAAGTTTTATAATAAATCGGACCGGCAAAATCGACACCAGAGGTTTCAAAAACTGGTGTTTTGATGATTCTGTCTTTCGGTAAAGGTGCTATTTCCACCTGTCCAGGAATAGCATTAACTTTTCGACATATCATACACGATTTTAAAACGGATTTTACTAATCTTCTTCCTTTTATTATAAAATACCTTTCACGAAGGTGAGCTAAAGTGAGAGCTACACGAAAATGGTACATTCTTTCATGAGCATCCTTAATGAGTAATTTTACAAAATAAGATTTATTAGGAAGTATCCATGGGTGTTTTACATGCTCTGTAACTTCAGAAAACTGAAGTCTTCCGGATAAAACAAGTGTTATTGTCATCTGATTCTGGATTAAGGTTGTATAAAGAAGAAACTTTATTAAGTGGTTTTTTTGTTTAAGTGCTTCTATTTCAACTTTAAATAAAGTTTCCTGAGTTTGTTTATTCCAGTATTTTTCTGCTATTTCTATTTCTAAAGTAGTTAAAGGTCCTACAATTTTAGAGTTTTTCGAATTGGCATTATACATAAAACGCATTATTCAAGCAATAACATTATACACACGATTTAAACTACTAAATTTTGTCATATCAAATGCTGGTTTAGGCGTAGAGTTTGATTCGTTACACAATAGTGTTAATTTTGGTTTTGCTTTCATTTCATTAAAAGCTTCAAGATTCATTTCTATAGCCCTTTTTGAAGGCCACATATTTTCCGGTAGTGATAACCAAGGTGGGCCGCACCACCATACTTTATTATCCATTAACTTCGATAACTTTTACCCTCGCGTAAGCAGATCTGCAGGGTTTTCTTTTGCGGGACAATAATTCCAGTCCTTTGGATCTGTCAATGACTGAGTTTCAGTTACAAGATTGGAAATAAAGGGTTTCCAGTTTGTAGTAGAACCCCTAATCCAACAATGTATTATTTCAGAGTCTGACCATAACTTTATATTTAAACTAAGGGGCTCTTCCCCCTGCAAGCTACGCTCGCCAACCGCCGTTCAGACAACGCAGAATCTAAAACCACGCTAATTTGATCGGTTTTAAAAAGATTAGAGAAGATTGAATTATAAGGGGAAAACCTATAGCGATCTCCCTGTAAATGGGTTTCCATTCAATTCCCTTTGATTGCGAAATTTAAGGCCAAATCAGTTTCTGTTAAGACATCCAATAGTTGTTTTCGTGTTTGATTAAAGAAGACAGTTAAACATTTGAAAGGAAGCTAAAATAAAATGAAATAAGTAAACAGAGTCTTTGCCTCCCGGTATTTTTAACAGCGCTATAAAATGATTGACATAATACAATTTACTACAATTACTGCAATTTACCGCTTTAACCCCTTCAAGGGCAGTGATTCATTTTTGGACCACTTAATTTTATTACCTAAATGTCACATTGGCACCAGAATATTGGAATGAAAATTTTCCTTTTATTAAGTAAGTGAAGAAAAGCATTTTCGTGTTTCGAAATTTATTTGTAAATTCTGGTTCCATTCACTGATTTCAACATTTTACGAATAGAAGTACCTTGCCCCTGAAACGGTTAAACGCATATTAATGTATTTATTATTTTAAAGTTTCCTTTCCCTTTTAATATTCACGTGTAAATACAATTTTCAAGACATAATTTTCAATATTTTCCTGCTTTTAATACTTACTCATTTAATAGTAATTTTAAAGTATTTTTCTGTTTTTAATAGTCACGTGTAAATAAATTTTTAATCGTTAGGAAATATTCTTTGCGCTGTTTTTAGAATTGAAAACAATCTATAATAATAGCCTAAGCCATGTTACTATTATCAACAGTTCCGGGCGGATCCCTTCGCTTTTTATGTTCTAGGCGGCCATTTTGGAACTTTAATGTTAGCCAGCCACAGGCGATAAGTCGCCAAATATTATTCTATCGCCATCATTTCACTTATAATAGTCCAAGTCATGTAACTGCTATAAACAATTACAACCTTTCGCATTTCAAAAGAAATTTTTCCATTTTGATTAAAGAATCAAAGTTATTTTTCCGAATAAAACTACATAAAAGATGCCATGGTCGCAAAGAATTCTTGGTACTTTTATGTTAGCCGGGTGCAAATCTCGCCAATAGTTTTTCTTAAACTCGCCATTTATCATTTTTTTTATTTTTGAGGGGTAAATTAAAACGGTACTACTTGGTTATCCCATCGACCAAAAATCTATCGCCAGACTATAAGATTAAATGCCAATAATGGTTGATCGTAAAGGTCACATTCACTTGACTGTAAGGAAGTTACACGTGTTTACGCCATCAAGTGATTTTTATTTCGACGTTTTATTTTCATTTTTATTAATGCTATACTAATTTATTTGGGCACAGATGTCATATTAATATTTGCGCGATTTTTTTCCGACGCCATTTTGGCGAAACATCAACAGCATAAACAACATCTGGATTACCATATCAAGCAAAGTAACGATACTTTGGCGCCAGTTAAGTACCCGTTGCATATACGATATTTGCGTCAGAAAAAAATCGCGCCAATACGCGTATATGACATCTGTGCCTTTAATTGTTCTTTCGTTATTTAAAATATAAATTACGTCAATTTGTATAATTTGGCGAGTGCTTTAGTGATTTATAAAATGTGGCAAATTGGTCGACAGGATAACTAAGTAGTACCATTAAAACATTGCTTTGAATTTGAAATTAAATGACAGGATTTGGTGCAATATTTAATCGGGTTTGGCGTGATTTTTTTTACGACAATTTGACAAAACCTCGTTTTCGAATACCAGTTACATATGTATTTAAATTATTTTCAAAGTGAAATAACAATAAGTAAAAAAAAAATAATAACTAAAGAACAAAACAATTTATAACACTTTTTTTAAATAAAAAGAAAATAAAGGTAAATAAACATTCATTAATAAATAAGCAACAATAGTCGGGTTACCATGTCAGGCAAAGTAACGACCTTTTGTCGCTATTTAGGTACCCCGGTGCATGAACCCGGTATATGACATCTGCAATTAATATTTTTCTTTTCGTTTCGTTGAAAAAAAGAAAGAAGTGAAAGACATTGATTTTAAATTTCAGTTTTAATTGAAAGTTTTGTATTAAATAAAATGATAATGAAGTTAAAAAAAAGCATTTTTCTTAGCATAAATTTAAGGGAGGCCAAACTGGTCGCCAAATTAGTTTAAAATAATAACCTTTTCTAAAATATAAAAAAAAATATATATGTTATGATTAAAGTTTGAGTTGCCATCATTTAAAAAAGTATTTAAAAATAGAAAAAAAAGTAATATTTCGAAAACTAATTCGAATTTAAGAATCCTAATACCAGTTTTGAGATCTGCGGATGAATTCGGATTCCATATTTTAGGAGAAATCGCCACGAAACGTAATCAGTTGTTTAGTCAGTCGTTTCATAGAATCGTTTCATAAATTCGTTACATTTCAGTCGTTTCATATATCCGTTTCATAAATTCGTTTCATTAGGATTTTATATATATAGGGTAGATTCGAAATATGTAATACTTGTTTTAAATATTTCCACATTCTAGCGGCAACTACTGCACTGATCAATTACAGCCGTGGAATGGTTAACCACCTGAGGGGGGGGGGGGGCTATTCTACATTTACGTCAAACAAAACTTGTTTGAAATTCACCAGTTAATGAAATGGAACGCAGATAAGCAATTGCTCCATACCTTTTGGGACTAGCGTCACAGAAAATGTGAATTTGTGATTTTTCAGAAATGTTTATCACATTAGGAAAATATTTTCGGAGTATTTGAAATGTTCGTAAATGTACAACTTATGAACACCAAGCGTCCCACTCGCACTTGAAATCTTCGGGTAATTTACTATCCCACTCTAAACCTCTTTGATATGTTTCTTGCAACAAGGCTTTAATACGTATTACAATTGGATTTGCAAATCCTAATGGATCATATATTTTCAGTAACATTTTTAGTACCGTTCGTTTCGTGGGATCATCGATATAACACTCTTCAAAGGGCTGCGCATCTAACATCAAAATATCAGATTCAGTATTCCAAATCAGTTCTAGCACTTTTACGATACTACCTGTATTTTCCTCACTTATACCTAAGTTATCAGATTCCCACATTTCCCTAAGTTTAATAGAATTTGTTTTAAATTTTCTCAAATTCATCCCAGCTTTTTTAAGAATTTTAGAAGCTGTAGCGGATAAATAATATGCTTCGTTATTTAAATCTGATCCGGACATTAAAACACCGACATATAGGGAATTATCTAACATATATAACACTTGGATGTTAATCTCGATATTTCTTTATATGATGTTTAATTGTGGCAGCCAAAATAAATGATGTGCACGAAACGCCAACTGGTACACGTCTAAATCTTAAAATTTTGAAAAAATTGTTTGCGTCATTATCGAACCAAAGAAATTTAAGGTAATCTCGGTCTTCTTCAGCTACGGAAATTTGAAGAAAGGTCTTTTCAATATCTGCAAAAAACGCAGTATTGAATTTTCTGAAATTCATAATAATTTCTAATAAATCTGGGTTCAAATGTGGGCCACGGTACAAATAATCATTTAATGATTTATTGTTTTCATTTGAGGAAGCATCAAATACCATTCCAACTTTAGTTGTGGGTTTATCATCTCGCAAGACAGGTCGGTGGGGCATAAAATAACCGCTATTTACAGTTTTATTTGAGCATTCTTCCACTATGTTATTTAATTCCTGTTCAATCGCAATTTCTTTTATATTTCTGCAATAATTTTTTCTGTTTAATCAATTTTCGATTTAAGATAATAAATCGGTTTTTAGCATTGTTATAATTACTTTCTAAATCTCTTTTATCGTCTTCCCATAACAATTTATCTTTGTAACGGTGCTCGAGAAAATGAAATTGCTTTCGAATTTTTCGATTATCTCTTTATCTAATTCAGAAATATTTTCTTCTGTATTCATCTCTAAAGTTTCTAATTCCCACAATGTTTTCAAATCATTTTGAATAGGTTTCATAACCCGGGTAGATAGGACCCCAGCTTGTTTACTCTCAGTATTTTTAATTACGTCAACTGTCCCGCAGAGAGAATGTCCCCCAAGTAAATTTTCACAGACGAACAATGATTTCTGTACCTTGGAACAAAAAGGGCCAATGTACAAAATTGAGAAATTTCAATTAAATTCATGAATGAATTCAGGATACGATATAAAGTAATTGTTAAAAGGGCCAAGGTCCTCCCAGTATTAGATCATTGAAAACAAAATATTTTGTCGAGGCCATGTTACTTACTGTTAATGTAATGTGACAAACTTAAATTGGGTTTCTTGCCATTTGTGAAAAATGGACATTGGCCCTTTTTGTTCCAAGGGACAGATTTATTTATGGGATATGTTTTATCATTAATTTGATATAAATAGTCAGCAACTATTAATAAATCCACATCACGATTTTCAAAATGTTCCTACCCGTCAAGACGAAATTTAGAAAGTTTTCTCTTAATTTATATTGGAAAGGGAGGAATTTGTATCAAAGAATTGGTTATTGGCGATGTGACTAATGCTTCAATTATTACACTACGTTTTCTGTCCGTCAAGTGAATTAGCTTTAACTTAACGACATCATAATATCGTTCTTGAGATTTTTCGAACCGAAAGTATAGACAATTTATTTTTCCTTTCTAATGAGCTCAGGTTTTAATTTTGAAACTAAATTTTCTGTAATGAAAGTTCGATGACTAGCAGAATCAAATAAACAAAGTGCAGTTTCTGAATTTTCACCCGCTTCTACTTTTACATCAATTGTTTGCAATATTACTTCTCTACTGATGTTCTCTATATTGCTTTTACAATGAGATACGGAGAAAATATTGCTATCTGAATTTTTTTATACTTCTGTTTTTTATTAGAATTACAAAGTATAGTATTGTGATATGTTTTACTCCACACTTCGCAATTTTCATTCGAAAATTTACAAAACTTAGCGATGTGAAATTTACGGAAGTTTTTAAAGCATCTTCCTTCCCTTTTCAATTTTTCTCGCATTTCCGGAATGGCGAAAGACTTACAATTTTCAGTGTTGTGATCAGTCTGGTTAAAAAAAATACAGTTATTTTTAATATTTTTGGTTAAGCCAGAAGCTGATGGAACGAATCTTTTACAATTTTTCTTATAATTTTCCTGCTTCACAGGGATCGTTTTTCCAAAATATTTTAATTGAACCGTGGCCTCGCTAGATTCAATTTCGTCTTTCATAAAATTGATCAGCTCATTAACATCCCAGTCAGTATGTTTAAAACGTTTTCTATTAAATTCCAGTGCAATATCTGATGGAATAAGTTTTAGAAGAATCAGTCATAACAAGTGCCCATATGAACCTGTTGCAACACGTAAAGAATTAAGATTTCTTATTTGAATTTCGCGTTCATTATATAAATCTCTGAGAGCTTTAATATTATTAGAATTTCGTACAGGTCACAAATTTAGTAGTTTAGTCATGTGACTATTTACCACCAGGTCATTACGATCAAAATGATTTTTCAATAATTCTATAGCATGAGCATAATTTTCTTAGTCAGTGAAAAGGCTGCTATAGTACAGCACTTCCACAGCACAGTACAGGCAGCACTTCCGCCCAAAAATGACTTTAAGTCGGAAAATTTATCAATCGGAGTTAAATGTTCATCATTATCAATCACATTTGAAAACTGACTCCAAAATTCGAGCCATAAACACGAATCACCATAATATTTAGATATATTAAATTTAGAAAGTTTTACCAAATTTTGATTCAGAATTTTCTGACTTTTTAGTAGAGAACTATTGTTACTACTACTATCACTTTCATTGTCTGAAGCATCTTGTTTAGTTTCATGAGTAACGGTGTTACCATTTACAAATTTGGAAATTTTATATTTCCATTCAATAATATTTTCATTATATGATTCAGACTTCTCGATTTCTTTTTCAAATTCAGTAGCTGGAACCAGTCGTTCAGTCTCAGAATTTAATGATTTTAAAGTTTTCATCTTATCATTCAACTGCTGTTTTAAAATATCCAGCTGTGATTTTCTATTCTCGATATCTAATGTTTGTGTATTATCTAATAAATCTTTTATTTTATCAAATATTTTCGTAGTTTGACTACGAATCGTGGCTCTTTTTTTCTGAAGTGTGTCAAAATCCATCGTAAAATAAAGAATTTAATTTTTTCGATGCAGTTCAATCAATAAATATATTTTTAATTCAATTTATGCAATATAATTTAATTTGAGGCACTTACCTCATTCGAGGATGAAATCCAGACACCAATAATTCAATCCGGGAGCTGAGACGCCAAAAAATGATACTATTTCGTCATTTTGATTGCAGGCTCGAAACTAACATAATAATATTCCTTTGTGTCGAAACTCAAAGCTTTTATGCAAATCAAATTCGAAAAGGTTTCACTCATAAAAACAAAGAAATGCACACACACAACAACTCGAATTAAGTACTATCCTTTTAAAACTTATATTTACATTTTATTTACAAATATATAAAGATATTAATATTTATTACTCTCAACTGAGAGTTCCATTTTAACCAACAGGTTCAGTTAAAATCAAATTTTACATCTACCTTGAGAAGTAAATTAGAAAAAACAATAAAACTGTGTTGCCACAGCAGCTGACTAACAGAATTGGCAAATATCCCCAAGTTGGCATTCTCAACAAGGTGTTTTTTTTTAGAAAATACCATAACGACTTATAGAACAATCATATTAAGATAAGAATAAAGTTTATACACGTTAGAACTAAGTAATGTAATTAGAAAAAAGTTTTATAAATTATACAGTAAAATATGTACATGAATTAATGGAATAATATCAATCCACGATTTTTGAGCATCAATAGATGTACCGTATATTTAAGGCGTATAAAACACTATGAAACAAGAAAATTGATCAACATTGACTCGTGCGCTTTTTTCGTTAGGTCTAAAAATGAAAGTGTAAAAATAAGAAATCATTTTACAATAAAATGCCGGTTTTGGTAAAATTTTCGAAACATTTTTTATTGATTTATTTGGAAACTAGTGTTTTACTAGTCCAAATATGTTTTAATTATATTCTTACGATTCCTAGAAGAGGAGTTATGGCCAACTTAATAAACAGGAAGTTATGAGTCAAATACCGGAAGTGGACGTAGGAAAGGCAGTAAAAATGTAAACAAAATATTTATGCATGATTTCCCTGTGTCTTCTAGATAAAAACACTAAGAAACCTTAACTGAAACTTCTAGATTAATTTTATAGATAAGAAACAATATAAGGTATCTGTATCCAACATGGACACCCTAAGGAAAATTGATTTTTTTCACCGCCGTGTACACGTCATAGGACTCCAAAAATATATGACCACTATCCCTGGACTGTTGACTATCATTATTAAAATTAGCGACCTTGTAATTATTCTGGTTTAATTTTAATGATAATAACAAAAAATGTTTACAAGTGTCCACATAAGGAACTACCAGTCCCTATTATGCACATGCATGTCCATATTAGGGACAGGTGGGTCCTTATTGACCTTCTACACAGAGTGTAAGGATAAGCAACTCTTCCAAGGGATTTTAGAGGAGAGGGAATGCAAGAAATAATATCTTAAAGTATTGGGGGGGACGGGGGGTCATAAATATCTTCAGAACATGCACTTAAGAAGGATGGGGTGATTTTCGGTTGTGGTTCTACGAAGACCCATGCAAAGCACCTCAGTTACTACAAAATATTATGAAATAATATAGTTGGTTTTGCTTAGCTTTATTGCATCTGTCTACAGCATTTACATCTGTTATTAGTCAGTCCAAACAGAATGGATAAATAAAAACTTCTTCATCATGGGCGATAAGTACAACACAGTCCTCATGGACAAATCTGCCGCATGTGATGCATAGCCGTATGTCTGCAACAGCATCAATACTGCATAAGAAGCAGTACCAGCTCTCCTTTGTTGAGGAAGTAAAACCGCTAGTACCTGCGATTTCGCCAACAGATACCCTACTGAGGGGGGAGGGGGGGGCTTCTTTTGATTTTTCTGCCAAGGCTTATTGGAGGATTTTTTTCTTGTAGGAGGTTTCTTGGAGGATTGTTCAGATGGCATCTTGTTGTTTTGTATTCACTTGCTGTATTTGCAATGTGGACATAAGATGTTCATATTGGGAATCGGGCATAGTTTTACTGAATCTTGTAATGAATAAAGAACGAAAACATTTTTAAGCGATATATGCAATAGCAACTATGTTTTATCAGCTTTCTAAAACACTCCATTTTTCAATATTTAAACTAATTTTATCATATCTAATAAGAATTTAAACTTACCTGTAATTACGATCAGCGCACCACGAAACAACGAGTTTCCTTCCAAATGGCGAACAGCGCGCTTTTTTGCACTTTCCAGGCTTAATTATATGTTTAACTGCTTTTCTTCACGGCCATGTAGCGCCACCTCTCGATCAAAATTGTTACTTTTAAAGTTATTAGGGGTGTCCATATAGAGAGCACTGTCTATATTGGGTACAAGTACCTTAAATAAGAAATCTTTTAATGCTATTACTGAAAAAGTGATTTTTTCGGTATTTCCATGTACGATAAACTCTATTATGTAAAATGTTTTAAATACATTTCAGTGTAATTTTCTCAGAATGCTTTCCATATTACTCAATATGTTCTGAATTAGAATCTAAGCTCTATGTGATAATGCAATTGTTTTATAGGTACTCCAATATAAAAAAGGGTAATTTTTTTGTAAAAAGTATGTATTTTTTGACATATATATTGAAATATTTCAGTTAATTTGAAGATATTGTAAAACTTCTAGTTCAGTGCACAGATACATTTAATAGTAGTACGTAGTAAAAAGAAGGAAATGGGAATATATTTTGTGAAAATGAGTGTACGTTGTCTGTCGTAAACATGAAATCTTTCTAAAAAGTGGCAAAAAAAAATCCTATTTTCTAAAAATGTTATGAAGATACTGTGAGGATTTTATATATTTTCATCATTTTGTATTATAATTCAGCTAAAAATATGTGTATTCAATACTGTGCATATATGTTTAAAAAGCGCTCTGAATATAGGCAGATACCAATTGATATTTTTATATTAATGAACAGGAGAAGAAGACGTGATTATTTGAATGAATGAGAGTACGATTCCAAGCCTTTTGTGGGGATTAAGGTTTGGTAGTATCCTCACTTCGCATTTGCTTACTTTCTTCATGTTTGTACTAGTTATTATAAATTTTAATGCCCATTATTGTATTTTTATGCAAAAAATCTCATAACGGTTTCTTTGGGGGAAAAGAAGTGCGCGTTATACGCTGGAATGTACTAGTTATTATACATTTTAATGCCCATTATTCTATTTTCATGCTACAAATATCATAACGGTTTCTTTGGAAAACAAGCTGGAAATTGCTCGTCAAACGGGGCGAATGTTCGTACTATAAATAGTTTTATAATTATTTTTTGCACCCCATATTGTATGAATGTACAATTTTTTGCACTTCATAAAGTGCATAGTCTGTAACACCATTAAAATGCACTTCCCCATTCCCCGTAATGTAAAGAAAAACTTTTGACTGTCCCTGTAATTAAACTATACATCCGATTTTCATAAAATTTGAAATGGCTCGAGAAAATTTTGCAACAATCATATCTTTAAATTTTCAGACCATTCGAAAGCCTGTAACATCATTAAAATGCACTTGCAATAATTTTTCCCATTGGCCGTAATGTAAAGAAAAATTTTTGACTGTCCCTGTAATTAAACTATACATCCGATTTTCATAAAATTTGAAATGGCTCGACAAAATTTTGCAACAATCATACATTTAAAATTTCAGACCATTCGGTTGGTAGTTTCTGCTCTGTTATATGCGGACGGACAGACAGACGGACAGACAGACAGACGGACTGAACGACGACTATAAGTGCTACATATTTATATAATTATGAACGCACCTAAAAAGGGGTGCATGTAATACATTGGAATGTATTAGTTATTATGCATTTTAAAGTTCATTATTTTATTTTCATGCTACAAATCTCATTAAATGTATTTGGGAAAAAAAGGGGTGCGCGTAATGCGCTGGAATGCTTGTCATCGTATTTCATGCTGCAAATCTCATGACGATTTCTTTGGGAAAAAAAGTACGTGTAATACGCTGGAGCGTATTAGTTATTTTACAGTTTAATGCTCATCATTGTATTTCCACGCTACAAATCTCATGTCGGTTTTTTGAGTAAAAAAGATGTCAGCGTAATACGCTGGAATGTACTAGTTATTATACATTTTAATGTTCGTTTTTGTATTTTGATGCTACAAATCTCATGACGGTTTCTTTGGGAAAAAAGGGTGCGCGTTATACGCTCGAATGTACGATATAATTCTATATTTACGACATATTTAAAAAAATTCCGTAAAAGATTGCCGTTTTTCAAAATTAATTTTAAAAGTTGTTTTACTATCTTGATTTTAATCTAAAATCATTATAGTATATCTATAAAAAAAAGAAAAATACCCCGTGGCTTAATGATTTTTAATATAATAAAAAATACTTACGCCATTTTACATAACAAAAATAAATATTTTGATCTTTGTTAAAAAGTAATTTTGCTTGCGGTTTACTTTTACTTTTTTTCTTAAACAAACGTTTTAAAATTGAATATTACGTTTGTTATTTTATTAATTTAATGCATTACTCTCAGAAAAATCTAAGGGTTTAAAAGAGCGGATTTTTGTTTGTTTTATTTTCTTTAGTTATTATTTGCCTTGGCTGGAAATGAAATAAAAATATTTTGTCTAGTTAAAAATAAAGTATTATTTAAAAAAATTAAAAACAATACGTTTTTTCAAAATAGATGACAAGGAAATTTGTGTTGCTGTAATGCATGTTTGGATTATTAAAATTTTGAAAGAAAAAAATATATATAAGTAATTTACGATATTTTCCTTTAATATTGTTTTTATAACCATTAATGATATTAAAAGATAAATGCAATACACCAAATGTTTTATTTTTGAAATATAATCAGAAGGAAACATACATAAGCGCATATAGCAGCACATAATTTCATGACTGTTTTATGTATTTCTTAATATAATATTACGAAGGATTTTGTTTCTTCAAAATAACATAGAATTGTGTAATTAAATCATTTTCCCTAGAAAATCTTAGAATGATCATTGTTCAAAATGGTAATAAATGTCAGTTTTATATGAAGTTTTTCATAATTAATCATTAATTTAAAAATAAATTAATAATTTTATAACTTTGGTACGAAAGAACAGCATAATTAAATTAAGTAAGTGTCTTCAATTCGACTGATTATAATATAAAATAGAATATCTTGCAAATTCTGGTAGGTATAAAAGTTATTCTAGCGAGAGGTTAGGGATTTCTTTAGTATTTTTTTCTTCTTTAATACGAAATGTCCCTGAAAGAGGGTGCTGCACTTTATCAAATTTAAGAATGTACCTTACAACCTCAAAACAGAAACTTCTTTTTTAACACTGCCCAACAATGTTGAAAGGTGTTTATGAATTCCTTTTGTCTCTCCGTCTATCTGTCTGACTGCCTGTAACACACTCTAACTCACGTAAATATACGCGGATTTTCATGCAATGGATATATGTTAATGATGCTTACCATGGCGTGTTCAGCATTGAATATGAAGTACGTAGCAGCAATAGTTTATTTATAAGGGCATACAAAAGAATTCTGTTACATTATGGTCAATGGGAAAAAAATTGTTTGCAGAGAATTTTAATGACATTACGCTATTTCAAATGTATTGAAAAAGATATAGACCACTAAAGTTCACTTCAAGATGTTTAGTATAGAATAGGGCATTCTCAGCACTTATCGGTCATTTACAGGGACATACAAAATACATCGGTTACAGTATTGTATATACACAATAATTACTGGAAAAGCTTTTTAATTTTGGTATACGCTTTTAAATTTAACTAATGTTTTGCATGTTGCTCGTTATTTATAAATTCTATATATCGTATATATGGCTACAGAAAATAATTCGCGTGCCATTCTCCTTATTAGCAGAAATTGCTGAAGGGGAATTTTCAACTGTGGTATGTATTTCCTAACTGAACTAACTTTTTGCATGCATGTAGTTAACAGATACAAATACAGCCGGAGCTCATTATCCCGACACCCGATTTTCACGTCACTCCGCTTATCACGTCAGTTTTTCAAAGTCCCGATTTTCTGTATATGACTTTAATGTAAATAAACTCCGGATTTTACGTCGTTGTATAATTTTCAACTCCGGATATCCCGAAGGTTTAGGAAAATCGTCCATTTTTTTATAATCCATCTGACAAGCAGGGAAATTAAGCGGTAAGAAATGTCTTAGCCAAATTTTTCACAGAAGTGTCTAAAATACCCATTGAAATAAATCAGAAATTTTACTTCAATCCTTTATCTGAATAAACAAATATCTATGAATGACCCACTTAAGCTCCAGATAAACGTATCAGTCTACTCGCGGTCTTTTTGTTCTTGTCAGGTGGCGCTTTCTTTTGGTTACAAGGCATTTTTCATCCGACTAAAACCGAAGCATTGCATTGCACTGAAACGATCAGAAATTATCTATCTTCCATTTCTGAAACAACGAATATTGATTACAAGTCATTGTATAATATTGAAAAAAGAATTGTAGGAAGCACATCTAGGGATAAGCAAACCTTAATTCATCAATATTTCATGTATCAATAATAAAACATGTCACCATAAATCTGATGTTTATTCTTTTCAATTTTGTTTTTGTGTTTATTTCGTTTAATAATAATTTTTTTTTCTTAAATCTGCAAGAAAATTTATGAATTTGAAATTGTCTTAAATTACTTAAAAATACAGCTTTTTACAAACATTTTTCTCCGACTCCGGTTACCGCGACAACCCGCTTATGACGACACTTTGTTCTGGTCCTTAGAGTGTCGGGATAACGAGGTTCGACTGTATATACAGTAAACTCCCGACTTTCCGGTCCAATTTGGCGGAAGGGTAGGCCAGATAACAACAAAGCCGGATAGGCCAGAGATCTATAAATATTTAATCACTTCCTGGACCCACCCCATTATATTAAAAACTTATGTCACACATTTTAAGATAAATTTCATATATACAGTATATATAGTTCCAAAATAAGAAAAACGTTAACGCAAAACATAAGCCTAATTCTTAAAAAAATTAACAAATCGTCTTTTACTGTTTATTAATAAATTATTGCACAAATATGAAAAGTTATGCATAAGATAAAAGAGTCAAAGCTCAGTTTTTAGTTTTTGAAAAAGTAGTTGATAGATGACTGTCTCTGCTATTGTATTCTATAATCCCTTCTTGCTCCTTCTTGTTGTGTGTCAGCACTTTCCTACGAACGAAAAGATGCCTATCTCGGCCACTTGCAACATTCCTCGTTTGTTTTTGTTTGTTTGTTTTTTTTTTTTACTAGGCCGGATAGTACGAGGGCCGCATAGTCGCGAGCTGGATGGTCGGGAGTTTACTGTATATCCTAATCAGGGCTGATCAAATACTTTGGATAATTTTCAAACTGTAGATGGGAATTGCTGAAATTGGGATTTAAAATGTGTTACGCGTTTGCAAATGATCCGATTAGACATTTCAACTCATTAAACGGTGAAGTTTTGTTACATTATTCCGAATGTGTTGGAAAGTGCTTGACGCATAATTTTTCTTTCTTGTTTTTGGTTCTCCTTGCTCCAATATCTAAACAGAATAAAGAATAAAAAATGAAGTACCTTCTGTAAAATCTCCTGCTAAAAATAATTTTAATGTTTGTCACCATTCCCTTGTCACTCCATGTGAAAAACCGCCAGTCCATTTAGGAACAGTGTTGAATTAAGGGGATGGCCCGGGGGACACCCCTTCCCCCCAGAAAATTTGAGCTTTTGTGTTTTCAATAATCAAAAAGTGCAATGTCCCCCCCCCCGGAGCCACAGAAATCCCTCCCGGAAAATAGTGTCTGAATTCAACACTGTTTAAGAATATCCTGTAAATTACCTCTTACCGCAATAAAATAACTCCCTAAATTTGGGTATGTTAAATTCAGCTATAAGGGTATTTCAGAAAATGTAATTTATTTTTGTATGCACTGTACATTACTTTTAATTTTTCTAAATAAAGTAAAGGAAGAGTAAGAAACTGGATATTGCAGCTGATTATCAGTGAAATTAATTAAAAACCAAATATTGTACATGTAAACCGTTCAAACAATCACTTTTAAACACTCATTGTCAAGTTCATGAGTGGTTGAAGAGACTCCACTTTCCACAAATCACAGAAATTTCCAAAATCTGCCATGTGGAATTATCGGTATCAATTAACTCTTATAAATCGCATTGCATTAACTCTTATAAATCGCATAATATCGTATTGCGCGGCAGCGCAAAACTTATTTATTTCCAGAGTCACTTCTCAATGTTAATGTAACATAGAAAAGCCTATGGAGCTCATAACTTTTTGGCTTTTTCTTTCCACCTTTTTGCCCCTGTTACCGCAATTTTTTTTAATTCTTTGTAATTTTAATGATATTATATATTCAAAGTACGAAAAAGTTTGCCTGACGCCAGGAACAAAACTGATGATAAAATGCCTTTGCATAATGGTGATTTATAATACAGAGAGTAACATAGCCTAAGCTTTATTTATATTAGTCAAATATTTTTCTAAATAATTCCAAATTTCGTTTTTTTCATTGAGAATGAATGGACATTTTTGCTATAAAATTTAACATTTTTTTCTATTGTTGCAAAAAATACGAAAGCCGTAATATCTTCAAAAATTAATTTTCAGTACAATATTTCCACGTGAGAAATGAAATTTGAAATAATTTTTTACGAGTTAAAAAGGAGACGAATATGGGGACAGTCATACAGGAAATAAAACAGATTTTTAAAACATTTGTTAGTAATAATAGAAGCATTAATGAGAGAAAATACAGAAAGTAGGTGACTATGACGTCAAAAAATTGCAACATATTTCTGATTTTTAAGTATGAATATCAATTACATACAGATATGCCCACTCGATTAAGAAGGTTTTAATTTTGTGATTTATTTATGTTTTCCTATTATCTATTTGTTGATGAAGTTTTAATTTTGTTAAGGAATATTAGCCAGAAAGAAATACTGAACTATTTATATTGTTTTAAAACTGTGTAAAAATTGAAATCGTCGGATGCTTAGAAGTTAACAAATTTGCAAATAATCGAAATTTATTTTGCAAGTTTCATCATCAATATGACGTCAGCATTACACACGGGCATGCAATATATATATTGTTCATATGCAATTTCTTTTTTGTGGTATTAAGAAATAAAAAAAATATTTGTAAATTTTAAAAAGACAGAGACTTTTTTATCACATTTTTTTATCTAAAATTATTCTTCAAGGTCTTTCATCTTTTTTTTTTTTTTTTTTTTTTTTTTTTTGCCCTAAAACGACTGATGTTGATGCTAAATAAAAATCCCAAGTTAAATTTAGGTAGCAATTTCATCTTGCATTTACATCGCCCTCTGGCAGGAAATAGGGTAGCAAAATTCAAGTAAAACTCATTTTTTCTTATGTTTTACTGTGTAACTGCTATACAATTGTTATAATATTATCAGTCAAGATTTAAGGATATTTTTGCATTCATAGCGTATCAGAGTAGAAAATGGGGTAACTAAAATTAAGTAAAATTGTTTTCTTTTTAATGTTTTTATTAAAGATTTTTCACGCTCAAACTGTAAGTTTTTGTCCAAACTTTGCATTACTGCACTGATGAAACATTGTGGATTAAATATTGGTAAATACACCACAAATCGTGATGCGATATACCTTGTAGTTCAAACCTGATGATGATACATTCAGTTAATTTTTAAATAAGTTCGTCTGAATGCAGTAGTTATAAAAAAAACTTGACATATTAAACAAAAACTTAATTTTCCGAACAAATTAAAAAAACAATTTTATTTTCTACATTATTTAAGCCCGAGAAGGGACAGATATTAAGATATTTCATTCAGTTAATTCTACATTTAATGTTAAGTTTTTGTAACAAAATAGTTAAACCAAGTGAACATTAAAAAATAAAAATGAAATTCAAACAACATGATACTTAAACACCCTAAAAACTTAGATTCCGTTCAAATTAAATTGAACTAAAACTTGGATTTATTTTTGGAAGGTTTGTATTTTAGATGTGCCTATCATTTGTTTTCACCTACCGTAAATGTAATGCAAAATCAGCAATACAAATATTTGCAACTTAAATTTAGAAAAAATTCTAAGATTTATTTCGATTTCGTGTGAACGGAATCTAAGTTTTTAGGGTGTTTAAGTATTATGTTGTTTGAATTCTATTTTTATTTTTTAATGTTCACTTGGTTAAACTAATTTGTTACGAAAATTTAACATTAAATGTAGAATTAACTGAATGAAATATCATAATATCTGTCCCTTCTCGGGCTTAAATATTGTAGGAAATAAACTTGATTTTTTAATTTGTTCGGAAAGTTATGTTTTTGTTATATACATATATATATATATATATAACCATTAATTAAACATTACTGACCACCATCAGTAATTGTGATAGTATGAATGAATTTACAACAATAGTGCCCCCAAACACACTGAATGGATACCAAAAACATAATAAACAAGCTACTATGTATTTATATATATATATATATATAACCATTAATTAAACATTACTGACCACCAACAAAAATTGTGATAGTATGAATAAATTTACAACAATACAGTGTCCCCAAACACACTGAATGGATACTAAAAACATAATATACAAGCTGCTATGTATAAAATAAAGTCCCTTGTAATATATAACAAGAGTTAATAAGGAAGAAAAAAAGAATATGGATTTCGATAAAAATAATTGAAAAGCTTATATTTTGAATTACGTTATCAAGAGTACAGAATTCAATTATATAAGCAAAATTAGTCGTTTTCTGTGAGAAAAAAGCTAAAAGCTGAATTTTTTTTTTTCTCCTGTACTCAAACGACCAATATAACCAAAATAATAGTTTCAAACTGAAAACAGAATATAATTAAATGCTATGAAATGGATATATATATATATATATATAACTTCGGATTTCAACTCTAACTTGTTTAATTAAGTATGTCGGTTTTGCCTTTACAACAATTATGTTTATACATGATCTAAAATATACTTACAAATAAATGGAATTGGTATGGGTACTAGCTATTCATCTACAGCTGCTAACTTATTTTTATTTGTTTATGAGTTTCAGTACAGCATTAATAAAGCTGATGTCCAATTCCTCGCTTATAGATACATAGACGACTTGATCGTGTTAAACTTCAATAGTGATTTTAATGAAATTTCTCAAGAAATTTATCCTGATTCCCTGACTTTAAAGAAAACAAATAATAACGGTTTGGAGGCTGATTACCTTGATTTAAAAATAATTTTAATGGGTAACAAAGTGCATATTTCAATCTACAATAAACGTAGTAGTTTTAAATTTCATGTTGATCAGCTTGTTTACTGGTCCTCCAATATTTACAAACGTATATACATTAATATCATTATCAGTCAAATATTCGATTTTTTAGAATTTGTACAGATAAAAATCTGTTTAAAAAGGAATTATTTCATTTTAAAAGTAATCTATATTATAAAAATAATATTCCTTTAAATTTTATTAAAAAAATATTCAGATATTTCAGATTTTCTTCATTACTGATCGATTGCTTTTCGACGTCAGTGAATGACTCGTATTTCCTAAAGCCTGTTGAAGGACGGTTTTATGATGGTGTGCTGCGTCAATTGGCAACAGACTTGGAATGAATTTGGATTGGTTGATTGGATGTTGGATTCTGCCTTGTTTAGTTTGTTTTGTGTTTTATATTTTTGGTTGTGGAAACGTGGCTGAGTTGGTTAAGTGTGTTTTTTTTTTCAACGAACATATTTTTAGCATTTTTTACTGTGTTCCAGGTGAGGCATTCATTTAATAATGTGGCGTAGGGTCCGGTGGGGGAGAATGTGATAATAGCCATCGAATGATTAACATTTGATTTTGCTACTCACTGTTCTGGCCGAAACCCACTGCCACTAATACATATTTTATATACATTTTTTGAATGCTCGGCTGCTTTTGAAATATAACCCACTGCCGATGAGGCTGCAGCCTGTTTTTTCCTAGTTTTATTTTTTATAAACAGTTATGTTCTTCTTGTTCTGTGAGGCCGGGGGGGGGGGGTGCTAGTTCATGCTAAATATAATCTTTTACTAGGTTTATATTGAATTTATGTGTTTTACTGCAGCTTTTTGGCGCATTTCACAGGAATATAATTTATTTTTTGTTGGTGATTACTATACTTTACGTTTATATATATATATATATATATATATATAAAGATATAAAAATATATAAAAGCTTATACATTGAATTACGTTATCAAGGGCACAGAATTCAATGGTATAAGCAAAATGGTTGTTTTCTGTGGGAAAAATAAGCTAAAGCTAAAAGTTATTTTCCCCTGTGCCCAAACAACCATAAAATCAAGTGAATTGATTAAAAATGAAAGCAGAATAGAAACAAATAATATGAAATGGAAGAATCAATAAAATGTATTTAAATATTTATAGGATATAAAATATAAATAATAAATACCATACCGATTAATATTTCAGTATTTTACAAAAATCCACGCGCACATGGCTGCCAGTATATCAAAAAGATTAAGGTGAATAAAACAGTTAAGAAATCACAGTAAATGATACCAAAGGATGCAGTTAATACATTTTGAAATAAAATTTGAAATACCTTGTTAAACACATTTAATCTAATATAAAATAAATAGATATTAATTACATTATTTAAAATGCACTATTAAATTAATTAATAACAGTTTAACAATATCGTCAAAATTTAGCTAAAAATACCCCCTGGTGTATTAAATTATAACTGAAATGGAGCTAGAAAAATTAACAATTAGAGCTATCTTAAAGAGACAAATTTAGTGCTGCCATCTAGTATTACTTCTATTAAACAACTAACGCAAGATAAATATTTGTAAGCATTTGAATGTAAATAACTGTATAAATAATTGTAAGCATTTGAATGTAAATAACTGTATAAACAGCAAAACCAAACATATCCTTATATATAGAGAATTATAAACCGAATATAAACCACACAATGTATTTAAAAACTATTGTAAAGAAAATTTAAAAGCATACAATATATTCTATTAGCTAACTTATTTAAACTAAACTAAGAAATAAATAATTCTAGAACATTGATAATATATAGCATATAGCTATATGCTATAAAACAAAATAAAATTCTGTAATAATTAATATAAATAATTATTAAATATAAAAATTATTTTTTATGAATTATATATCAGATATTTATAAAATGAACAGGAAATAAAAAACATGTGGAAGTAAATAGAAGGTTAAATGATACTTAAATACCCATTACTTAAAAAGCACAAATATAGAGTGTGGATTATCTTCAGACATCCATAAAAAACCATAAAGTATGAATGTGGGACATTCAAAAACATTAAACCGATAATAAATATTAAAAAGAATAGAGTAATAATAATAAAAATAATTACCCAATTTTAATGCATACAGTATAACTATATTTATATTATACATACTTATATGTATATTATTCACTATAAGAATGGCATACTATTAGTAATTAATATGATATTGTCCTTAGTAAATTTAAAATTTAATAACAAATAATTGTAAATCAGATTAATCAATAATTAGGCTAATTATAATATTAATGAAATTCTCCAATTACATATAAAATATCAAATCAACATCCATATAAAATACGTAACAAAAATATAGTAATAATACAAGAGCCCCCATTTTTTTTTTAATTTTTTTTTATTATATATAATTAACCATTGCGTATTATCCAGACAACACCACCCTCCTCCGTACTCTAACAACTACCCACCCAACCAACCTATAATATTTTTTTATATTATTTTACAATTTTTAATTTTTTATAGATATTTTTTTTATTTTATAATTTTTTTTGTAATTTTGTTTATGCATGTGTTAATTTGTTTTAATAGACCATGTAAGAAAAGTACTAATTGTATATTAATGAATATATGAATTGTTTTGGAAAACCATGATTTAATGCATCATAAATTAGTTTTTTAATATTTTTGTTAATTAGAGGAGAAGAACATAAACATTTTATTCTATATAAATGATTAAGTATTATATTCCGAAATACAGAATGATGTAGACAAGATTTAAAATTTGTAAATGTATTAACTTTGAATTTAAATTCTTTACGTTTGTCATATAAATCTGTGATTGTTTTATTGTCTTTGATTGTAATTTTAAGATCTAAGAAGTTAATTGTATTGTTAGATAAAAGGTTTTCCGTTAATTCCAAATTAGTGGGATAATCAACTGGAAATCAAGTAATTGCAGATTGATCAGTATCAATTAAAATGATGTCATCAATGTAACGATATAAATGTAGATTATTATTAGTAAAATTACGTTCATAATGATATAAGTATAAGTCAGAGAGTAAACTGGAAGTACAACCGCCTTGTGGTATACCGACATGCTGTAAATATAAAGTATTATCTTGCAATATATAATTATTATAGATAATGAAGTTAGTTAAAGATTTAAAATATGCAATATTTATATAAGATGGTAATTCCAGTTTTTTATAATATTTTTTAAATAATGCATTTATAATTTTATGTAAATCTAATAGGTCTATATTATTAAAAAGATCTTTGAAGTCATATGTCGTTATATTATAAACACAATGAAGATTTTTTAAAATATTAACAAGTTGATAGCTATTTTTTATACAATGTGTATTATCATTATTTGTAGTAAGTAAATATAATTGATTAAGAATTTTTAAGAGAAGTGTATTGGCTTTATTATTATATGTATTACAACCAATAGTAACAGTCCTAAATTTAATAGGAGTTTTATGAAATTTGGGAATAAGAACTAAATATGGATAATTAAAATTAGTAGATAAAATATTTAATAGTTTATAAAAACTTCGAATTTTACGATTATTTACAATTACAGTTTCATTAGTTTTTTTAAATGACTTATTAGAAGAAATAGAATTTGTAAGAAGTTGGTGATAATATGATTTACATATAATAGCATAATTGTTAGGAGATTTGTCTACATATGTAATAACGTAGTTTTTTTGTAATTTAGTAATTTGTTGGAAATAATGCTTTGTATTAATAGAAACCAAATCAGCAATATTATTTTTTAAAGCCATAGTTAATTTTTCAATTACTAATATCTTCCATTGATTAAAATATTCAATAGGATTATTATAAGAGATAGAAATTTTATAAATAAAAATATCAATATCATATGTAAACTGTTTGATAATAGATTTAACATTAAATTTAGATGGAAGTCTATATTTAGTACCATAACCCATTAGTTGTTTCAATTTAAAATCATGAACAATATCAAGATTTCCAGTGATTATATGTCCATGATCATTGCTTATGTATTTTTTTAGAGTGGGGTCTTTGCAGTTACACGGAAAATTACTTGCAGCAGATGTATTTTTTGAAAATGTATTGTAGTTAAAAATCTTTCTCCCAATTGTATTCGGATATTTAAAGGTTTTTGATATATGAAGATTATTGATAGGGAAAAAACAATTTTTATCATTAATTATAGAATTGATATTAATTTTATTAAATATGTGATTTGAAAAAGTAATTATCATTTGAGTATTCATGTTCTGAATTTTGTGTTTTTTTTTTTTGTAAATTAATATTTAAAAGATTAACCCTACTCATAATAAGGTCAAAGTAAATATCAGAGAAATGTTTAGAGAAAGATTTACTTAGAAAGACATTTAAATGTTGTACAAGCTGTTTCTTTTTAATAGCAAAGATGTTTTTTTCGAATTAACAACCAGTTATAATTCTCTAAGTAATTTTGTTGAAGATCATTAATTTGTTTTGTGATAGATTTTTTGGAAACTACAACTGATGATGAACCCTTTCCGCGTTTATTACGTGTTGTTTTAGCATTTAAATTATGATTAAGAGTAGGATAAATTGGAGAATAATCAATATTGTTATTTATAGATGTGAAGACTTTGACAGGTCTGTTAAATACTTCACTATTAAGTCCATAAGGATAAATTGTGTTATAATATTTCATATATAATGATTCCATATAAAGACGTTCTGATTTATTTTTTAGAATTTGAAGGATTTCGATTGTCGTATTTTTAAATAGATGTTTATGAAAATGTTGAATTTCAGCTGTAGATTGTATATTTTTTGCTTTGTTGTTATTAGAGTCTGAACGATGATGATTGATTCGTTTATGAATTGGACCTGATGTTTCACCAATATATTTCATATTACATAAGTTGCATTTTATACTATAAATAACATTAAATGCTTTACAAAAACTTGAATAATTAGGATCTGAGACAATTTGTGTCTGAGCAGCGTATGGACATGTCTTGCACCGAGAATCATAGCACTTACGAAAAAATAAAGGACGAGGGGGAGAGTATAAATAGTCGCTGGATGACGATCCAGGAACAACCCAATTATTATTCCTGTACCGGGCACTACACTGCATAAATGCTAAGTGTATCTTGCTAGTATCGAGATGTTTACTAAGAACTGCCATATAAAAATTATGTATGGAAAATTCAATAATTGCCATAAAAATAAGAAATTTTAATAATTTAATTAAATTAGCCTTGATTAAATAAAAAAACTTGAGTAAGAAAAAATATATACAATATTTACAATAATAGAAGCAGAACGCAGAAACATTCTTCAAATTATCCATAACCAAATTATGAAAACCCAAATATCGTAGACTAATAATAGCAAGAAACCACTAAACTATTTTATAACAAATAAGTCAAAAAAGATCCGCATAACATCCAAATCCTAGAACAACTATAACCATGCAAAGACAACCAAAACGCATACCCAACTAACTACTCAGATCAAATTAAAATGAATTTAAACTAAAGCAAATTAACATTAAATCTATGAATAGGAATAATTATTGCTACCAAATTAATGTATATATAAAATGATTATCTCTACAAAATTATGTAAAGCTATAGCAAAAATAGAAAATATATAGGACAATATCATACACTAACTTCAAGAAAATTCAGATAAAATCATAACTAGAAAATTAAAAAAACATTAAATAAATCGTTGCAATGATAGGAATGAAAAAATTAATGTAATCCTAAAATAGGTATCAGATAACTACATGGTAGAAATCATATTGATAATACACATAGATAGTGCGCTAATTGCAGCAATGATCTAAGCGTATAATATTTAAAAGATTGCTAAATAATTTAGCGACCTGGGAATATCTATAAATATATATAACATACCATAAGGAAAAAATACATCAAAATGAATTGTTGACATTCAAAAGGAAAAGATATTTAAAAATATCATAAAAAGCGTACAATATATATATATATATATATATATATATATATGAGTATAACTATAATGCAAAATTTAGTATCTCGAAAACGTCCAAATTACTGAGCTAATTTGAACTTAACTGGGACATGCTAGTATCTTGACTCATTCAAGTTGAATGAATTCATTTGTCATGTTTGTTGCTGTTATATTTCTTTTAGAGGAACATACAAAAGAATTTTTCATTATGATACACGGAGAAAAATCGTTTTAATGATATTGTGTTATACAAGTTTTGCCAGTTAAAATAAGGTTAATTTCGTTTCTTTTTTTTTTTTTTTTTTTTTTTTTTTTTTTCTATTTTCTTTCTTTAATTTTTTTTTTTTTTTTTGTTCAATATCTTAGATGAGTTTGTAAATCCTTTCGAAATTAACGGTCCTTTGTAAATTTGAATATCATTATGGTCCATTTAGGTACGTTTTTAGCTCATTATTAATACATGTATAAATCCTTCTATCTCAACCAATTTCACAAGTTGTTTACTTTGTTAGATTAGATATATTAAAAAAAAAATCTATGGCATTTATTAAGTGGTTTGGGTTTGAAACTCCTTTGATCGTCGAAAATACATTACAATGTATGGAAGATTTAGAAACTACGATTGCAAAAATTTTTGCTTTGATATAAGTAATCTCATATTCATTCATTTACATTTGATAAATCAAAATAAAGTTTCCTACAAATAATCTTTCTCACCAAAATATCAAACTTAGAAGGAATAAGACCAATTTGTTTATTTTGTAATAAATCTGATGTATTTACCTTAAAATAAAAAAAGAAATCAACCTAACTGATCAGGTAGGACTTTTCTTTTTTTCCTGTGTTGCGGGAGTTACGTAGATGCAATATATGAGTAACGTCCGGCTTTTCTACCTGCAAAATTATTTACTTCACTTATAGATTCACCTTCACTGAGGACAATTTATCGTTTACATCCCTTGTATAGAAACTTCTTTTTCATTTTGAATTACACGCAGTCACCACTATTTGCTTCAGTTCGCCGACATTTTATTTATTTATTTATTTGTACGTGTGCTATTGTTATTGACTCACATACAATAGAAACAGGCACTCCTAAGACTTGGGGATTATAGGCGTTTTATTGTATCAATTTTTCTAATTGATACGAAGTTCGAAATTCTGCGAAATTTTGTTTTTTCAGACACTGGCATAAAGTTTGTTTTGAAAAGTATGGTAATTAACTCGAAACATTTTTTATGAGTTATCATGAGTAACTAAACGCATAAACACGTAGATCCAATATTTAAATATGGCATGTGAATAAATTGCATGCGAGATTCAAATTTAGCCAGTTTCAAGTAAAATCAGATTTACAAGTTCATTAGGAAAAAGACTACATCAGTAGTTTTATTCATTTAGGGGCAAGTATTACGTAAATTTATTCTCATAATTTTAAACTAATATTATTATAGGCAATGAAAACATCAATAAAACTTCATAGAAATAATCAATCACTAAAATGCCATTTAGTAAACAACTTCAACTGAACTAGTTGACAAGTTTTGGACATAATACCTCAGTGCTTTGTTTTACATATTGATTATGTGCAATGCACTTCCTTTATCAATGTAAAAACGGATGAATATATATGCGTTGGTAATTTGCATTTAATTACTTTTATTTAGAAAGAATTAAGCATTGAAAAATAATAATTATTATCTTTATAATATGTAAATACAAAAATAATGCGTTGAACAATACTTTTAACATTTATGAATATAGTTGAAAAAAGTTTTTGAATTTGGTTTGTCTGTCCATGCTCTAACTCTATCATATCCTCTCGAATTACCATTAAATATTTATATATCGTTGATGTGTCGGCATTGAAATGAAGTATTTAACATTTATAGATCATTTACAGGAACACAAAAATAATTTTGTTACATTATAGTCTATAGGGAAAACTCGTCTGCGTTTCATTTTGATGATGTTACAATACCTCAAACATAATTAAATTGAGGTGCATCATTGAGGTGGACTGAAACATGCTTTCTAAGGGTACAGACAAAGTAACATTTACAATTCGTTTATAGGAACACACAAAAGAATTCCATTTCATTATAATATATCAGAAAATAGTTTCGATGCATTTTTAAAACTTTTCAACATAGTTTTAAAGCACTTATTAATTCGGTTTGTTTGTCTATCCGTGCTCTATATCGTGTAAATATAGTCAGATTGACATGAAATTGATACATGTAATTGTTGTTACTGTAGCATGCTCGGTATTGAAAATGAAGTGTGTAACATTTACGTTTTATTTACAGGTAAACTGAACAGAATTCCGTTACATTACCTATGGGAAAATTGTTTGCAGTGTATTTTAATTACATTACACTATTTTTAAAATGTTGAAATTTTTACACGTCACTGAGATGTACTATAAATGACTTACTGTAGAATCTGGTGTTCATATAATTTATTCTTCATTTACAGGGACACAAAAAATTGTTTATTTGGCTATAGAACTGCCTATGAAGAATAACTTCTTGAAGTTCGTTTTTAGTTATGATGCACGTTTTAAAATTCAGCTGCTATTTTTGCATATCACTAGGTGTGTATAAACTCTATACATCATATACAGGGCAACACAAAAGGTTTCAAGTGCATTTTCGTTTATTGACGGAAATTGCTGAATAGGAAATTTCAATTGGGCTATGCGTTTAATTGAACTAAATATTAGCATACTGTGTAATATACCGGGTGTCCTAAAAAGGACTGACTTATTTTAAAATTCAATAACTTGCAAACGGTGACGGATATTTTAAAGACTCTTGCAGGAGGGTTATGCATGAGATCAAAGGTTTTTTTACAGCGATTTTCAATTTTAGTTCTAATTACAAACAATAGATGGTGCTGTAAGCAATAGGCGCTAAATACAGGCTCGATTTTTTGGCCTTTCTCTTCTTCCTTGCGGAAAAAGGAGATTAAAATGTATTGAGTGGGTCCCGAAGTGCCAAAAATCCAGCCTCAATTTGGCGTCTATTGATCGCAGCGCCATGTATTGTTTTTAATTCGAACTAAAATCGAAAATCACTGTAAAAAAACTTTTGACCTCATGCATAACCCTCCTGCAAAAATTTTTGATTCGGGTACATTACATGACCCGCTGTGAACTGGGGTTTTCATTCTTTTCTTTCCTGCAATGCACTGTCTCTCCCTTTAAGATGTACTTGGTAGTGATGGGCGATTTCGATTTTTTTAATCGATTTAATCGATACTATGGCCAACTCGATTTAATCGATACTATGAATTTTTTAATCGATGTATATAAGACAAAATAAGGTAATATCATTTTCATTTTTCTTCAAAAATTGAAGATAAAGTAGTTGGATGTGCCAATCCCAAAACTTTCATCTGCCTCATAAATGTTAAAACTTCAAAATTCGCTATCACGGTGTCAAATTTAAATGATAACATATGCGCATCATGAGGATTCAAAAAGCATAGGTTCGTTGAAGTATGTGCTTTTTAAAAGAAAATATAAGCATTGCATTTTCCTAACAAATCATTGAATTTCGGCTCACACCCTCTTAGGCTAATGTCAGACGAACGTCTTTTTGCACGCTTTTTTCGCTCTTACGCCATCCCTACATCTTCGCTAGCATGTGTAGGGACGGTGTAAGAGCGAAAAAAAAGCATGCAAAAAGACGTTCGTCTGATATTAGCCTAGATGTCCGCAACGGAAGATCCCAATTCAAAGAGCCATAAAAGTGACAGCTGTTGGGCAGTATACACCCAAGCTTAATAAGGATCTATTTATCTGAAAGTGTAACAGAATATGAAGTTTGATTAAATTCCGTGCATTAGTTTTGAGATATGGCTATCACGAATATCATGCAAAAAAAACAGTATAGCAGCGCAGCCTGTTACATGATTAACACGAAAAACTCAGGAACAACTTATGTTAATGACACATAATATTAAGTTTGATGAAATTCCGGTCATTAATTCTTGAGATATTATCGCTAATATCTTGTAAATTCTGAAAAACAGTGTTAAATTCAGGGGCTGGTACTGGTGGACACCCCCCCCCCCCGAAACTCTAGACTGTCCTTCTCCAGAAGCATAGAAATCCCTCCAGGAGAAAAATGTCTGAATTCAACACTGCTAATAAAAAGCAGCATGGCAGCACAACCTGTTATATCATTTCCCCGAAAACCTAATCATGAACAACTTATGACAGAATATTAAGTTTGATGAAATTCCGTTCATTAGTTCTTGAGATATGATCCCTAAAATCATTTAAATCCAGAAAAACGTGTTGAATTCCGGGGGTAGTCCGTAGGGACATGCGCTCCCCCCCCCCCCCTGTGCAACATTCAAATGTCCCCCCAGAACGTTTCAATCCCCTTCCCCTCTGAACTGTCCCTCTTTGGATCCGCAGAAATCCCTCCCGGAGAAAATTGTCTGAATTCAACACTGCTGATAAAATCTGCATAACAACGCCCCCTGTTGGGCGATTTACACCGAAATCTAATATGCAACAATTTATGCCAACGTCTAACTGAATGTGAAGTTTGATGAAAACCCGCGCATTAGTTCTTGAGATAGAGCTATTGCGAAAATCGGAAAAATTCAGCATAGCAGCGCCACCTGCCAGTAGATTTACATCAAAAAGTAATCAGCACCAATTTATATGAAAGTCTAATTAAATCTAAAGTTTCAACAGATTCCATGCATTAGTTCTTGAAATAGACCGCCCACACTTTTTTTGTCAGAGACAAACAAATACACAGACTGACAGACAGACAATGTATAAAAATAGTCAAATCGTATTCCAGACAAGATCTTCTAAAACTATAAATCCTTCGAAAACCGTAAGTCGAAATTTTTCACGAATCCAACGCTTTCTTTTTCTAAAAAAAAAAAGAAAGCAAGAAAAAATGACCGCATCGATACTGCCCGTAAATTAAGATCAGAAATGGCGAATCGATTCAGTTCAGATTCGATGCCGATGTCGATCTTTAGATGCGGGCAGAATCGCTATATTTTGATTTACTTCAATTTTTTAGATTCGGGCGAATCGATTCAGTTCAGATTCGATGCCGATTTTTAGATGCGGCTGAAATCGTTATATTTTGATTTACTTCAATTCAAATCGCATCGCGCATGATCCACGATTCGGGTTGAATAAATTCCTTATAGATGGACACCTCAGATCAAACGACAAATCATAAAATTTTGAAAAAGTCATTCAATTAACCCTTTGGGCTCCCACATGTGTATTTTAAACAATTCTTTCTATGTAAACCTCTAATTACATTGGAAGCGTGAAATTTTGCATACTTATAGCTGAACACCTCACATCAAACGACAAACTATAAAATTTTGAAAAAGTCGTACATTTAACCCTTTGGGCATCGACATGTGTATTTTAAACAATTCTTTCTAAGTGCGTCCCTAATTAGGTTGCAGGCGTGAAATTTTGCGTACTTATAGATGGACACCTGAGATCAAACAACAAATCATAAAATTTTGAAAAAGTCATACATTTAACCCTTTGGGCTCCCACATGTGTATTTTAAACAATTCTTTCTATGTGAACCTCAAATTAGATTGGAGGTGTGAAATTTTGCATACTTATAGCTGAATACCTCACATCAAACGACAAATCATAAAATTTTGAAAAAGTCGTACATTTAACCCTTTGGGCTCCCACATGTGTATTTTAAACAATTCTTTCTATGTGAACCTCTAATTAGATTGGAGGCGTGAAATTTTGCATACTTATAGCTGAATACCTCGCATCAAAGGACAAATCATAAAATTTTTAAAAAGTCGTACATTTAACCCATTGGGCTCCCACATGTGTATTTTAAACAATTCTTTCTATGTGAACCTCAAATTAGATTGGAGGTGTGAAATTTTGCATACTTATAGCTGAACACCTCACATCAAACGACAAATCATAAAATTTTCAAAAAGTTGTATATTTAACCCTTTGGACTCCCACATGTGTATTCTAAACAATTCTTTCTATGTGAACCTCAAATTAGATTGGAGGTGTGAAATTTTGCATACTTATAGCTGAATACCTCGCATCAAACGACAAATCATAAAATTTTGAAAAAGTCGTACATTTAACCCTTTGGGCTCCCACATGTGTATTTTAAACAATTCTTTCTATGTGAACCTCTAATTAGATTGGAGGCGTGAAATTTTGCATACTTATAGCTGAATACCTCGCATCAAAGGACAAATCATAAAATTTTTAAAAAGTCGTACATTTAACCCTTTGGGTTCCCCCATGTGTATTTCAAACAATTCTTTCTATGTGAGCCTCTAATTAGGTTGGAGGCGTGAAATTTTACAAACTTATAGCTGAACACCTCACATCAAACGACAAATCATAAAATTTTCAAAAAGTTGTATATTTAACCCTTTGGACTCCCACATGTGTATTCTAAACAATTCTTTCTATGTGAACCTCAAATTAGATTGGAGGTGTGAAATTTTGCATACTTATAGCTGAATACCTCACATCAAACGACAAATCATAAAATTTTGAAAAAGTCGTACATTTAACCCTTTGGGCTCCCACATGTGTATTTTAAACAATTCTTTCTATGTGAACCTCAAATTAGATTGGAGGTGTGAAATTTTGGATACTTATAGCTGAATACCTCACATCAAACGACAAATCATAAAATTTTGAAAAAGTCGTACATTTAACCCTTTGGGCTCCCCCATGTGTATTTCAAACAATTCTTTCTATGTGAGCCTCTAATTAGGTTGGAGGCGTGAAATTTTACAAACTTATAGCTGAACACCTCACATCAAACGACAAATCATAAAATTTTCAAAAAGTTGTATATTTAACCCTTTGGACTCCCACATGTGTATTCTAAACAATTCTTTTTAAGTGAGCCCCTAATTAGGTTGCAGGCATGAAATTTTGCGTACTTATAGATGGACACCTCAGATCAAACGACAAATCATAAAATTTTGAAAAAGTCATACATTTAACCCTTTGGCCTCCCACATGTGTATTTTAAACAATTCTTTCTATGTGAACCTCTAATTACGTTGGAGGCGTGAAAATTTGCATACTTATAGCTGAATACCTCACATCAAACGACAAACTATAAAATTTTGAAAAAGTCGTACATTTAACCCTTTGGGCTCCCACATGTGTATTTTAAACAATTCTTTCTAAGTGAACCCTAATTAGGTTGGAGGAGTGAAATATTGCATACTTATAGCTGAATACCTCACATCAAACGACAAATCATAAAATTTTCAAAAAGTTGTATATTTAACACTTTGGACTCCCACACGTGTATTCTAAACAATTCTTTTTAAGTGAACCCTAATTAGGTTGGAGGAGTGAAATTTTGCATACTTATAGCTGAATACCTCACATCAAACGACAAATCATAAAATTTTGAAAAAGTCGTACATTTAACCCTTTGGGCTCCCCCATGTGTATTTCAAACAATTCTTTCTATGTGAGCCTATAATTAGGTTGGAGGTGTGAAATTTTACAAACTTATAGCTGAACACCTCACTTCAAACGCCAAACTATAAAATTTTGAAAAAGTTGTACATTTAACCCTTTGGTCTCCCACATGTGTATTTTAAATAATTCTTTCTAAGTGAACCCTAATTAGGTTGGAGGAGTGAAATATTGCATACTTATAGCTGAATACCTCACATCAAACGACAAATCATAATTTTTCAAAAAGTCGTACATTTAACCCTTTGGTCTCCCACAAGTGTATTTTAAACAATTCTTTTTAAGTGAACCCTAATTAGGTTGGAGGAGTGAAATTTTGCATACATATAGCTGAGTACCCCACATCAAACGACAAATCATAAAATTTTGAAAAAGTTGTATATTTAACCCTTTGGACTCCCACACGTGTATTCTAAACAATTCTTTTTAAGTGAACCCTAATTAGGTTGGAGGAGTGAAATTTTGCATACTTATAGCTGAATACCTCACATCAAACGACAAATCATAAAATTTTGAAAAAGTCGTACATTTAATCCTTTGGGTTCCCCCATGTGTATTTCAAACAATTCTTTCTATGTGAGCCTCTAATTAGGTTGGAGGCGTGAAATTTTACAAACTTATAGCTGAACACCTCACTTCAAACGCCAAACTATAAAATTTTGAAAAAGTTGTACATTTAACCCTATGTCTCCCACATGTGTATTTTAAATAATTCTTTCTAAGTGAACCCTAATTAGGTTGGAGGAGTGAAATATTGCATACTTATAGCTGAATACCTCACATCAAACGACAAATCATAATTTTTCAAAAAGTCGTACATTTAACCCTTTGGTCTCCCACAAGTGTATTTTAAACAATTCTTTTTAAGTGAACCCTAATTAGGTTGGAAGAGTGAAATTTTGCATACATATAGCTGAGTACCCTACATCAAACGACAAATCATAAAATTTTGAAAAAGTCGTACATTTAATCCTTTGAGCTCCCACATATGTATTTTAAACAATTCTTTCTAAGTGAACCCTAATTAGGTTGGAGGCGTGAAATTTTGCATACTTATAGTTGAAAACCTCACATGAAACGACAAATCATAAATTTTCAAAAAGTCGTACATTTAACCCTTTGGGCTCCCACAAGTGTATTTTAAACAATTCTTTTTAAGTGAGCCCCTATTTAGGTTGGAGGTGTGAAATTTTGCATAATTATAGCTGAACACCTCACATCAAATGATAAACCATAAAATTTTGAAAAAGTTGTATATTTAACCTTTTGGGCTCCCACATGTGTACTTTAAACAATTCTTTCTAAGCAGTGGCGTAGCTACATATTCAGCGCCCTGGAGCAAGTAAAGTTTGTGCGCCCTCTTGTCACACAAAAAAGTTCTGTGTAATTTTGTTTTGAAGTTACATATATATATATATATATGTAACTTGCTGACCCACCCGGCGTTGCCCGTGCCCATTATAATAATATACACAAAACTCAAGTTGTATGATTTTATATAGTCATAAAGTAGTTCCAATAAACCTGGTTTTAGGGGTGTCCCGCTGCCCTCAGCAGCGTCTAGCGTGTTCCCGACAAACCTCTTTCTGAACGAACCTGTGGCCTGGGTGCCCGCTACCAAAGGCAGTGTATGCCAGGAGTGTTCCTTACGCACTGGAGACAATAAGAAAACCAAGTTGAATGAGTAAACACCGTAGTAATCGAGCCCATAGAACCCGAGATAAGAATGCTAATACTGGCGGTGGAACTGCAATCTTTAAAACAATCGTAAGCTAAGTTGAATGGACCAATTTATGTTTAAATAGAGCCCGTAACAACTGAGAAAAGTATGCGCCGTTAATGTTCGAAAATGGTGCTAACTGAAGTCTAAGACAAACTTTCATAATACAGAAAGTAGCTGAATCGTAATCTAGGTTGAATGAACAAATTCTCGTTGAAATCGGCCCCCAGGAAGCCGAAAAAAGAATGCAGCCCGAAGCAGTGGAAGGTGCTTCTTGCCTCCACACCTTGTAAATTTAACAAAATAACCTTTAGCATTAACGTGATATTTAATTTACGGATGAAATCCCATCCCCTCTAAAGTTAACCACTTACCTTTAACAGTAGGGCGAATTTGAATTCACGGCTGTAATGAGTAAACGTAAAGTTGATGCCGTAAAAGAAGATTAAAATTCGAAAAAAGTGGTAGCTGGAGTAAAAGAAATTTTTTAGTGGTTTATAAAGTAGCCGGAGGACCCTATAGAACTATGCTAAAGAAAAATGCAAGACTATCGGATAATTTTTAAAGAAACTGCACCAAGGACCCTAAGAAGGCGATTAATATTCAAAATTGGTGGTAGTAGAAATGTGGGTATTTTTTTTTTTTTGTTATTCATGTAGTAGCTAGAGGACCTAAGAAATTGTAGGGAAAATATCCTAGTGAATCGGATCATTTTTATGGGGGGACCAAAAGGAGCCTACTGATAACTGAGAGCAAGGCCTAAGATGAAAACATGATAAAAGGTCCTAGTACTTAGTGCTTTAGATTTTCAATTAGTCGAAATTAAGTATAGGGCATAAGTATTTATCATTAGAAAAATTTTCAAAGAAATGCTTAAGAAAAGAGCCCTAGAATCCCAATAAAAATATGAAGGCGTTGGCTCGGGGAGAGAAGTCCAAGACTCAATTTTGAAGTTATGCAGTGAGAATGAGTCCCAATTAGTCGGTGAAAAATGCATGACGCACAAAAAGTTACCCTAGGGGGCTAGTGTCTGTACTGAAATGTAGAAATGAAAAAAAAAACTAAATGGAAAAAGAGCCCCCAAAACGAAGGTCGGATTAAAATTGTACAATTTATTAACAATTTAGGGCACAAAAACTTCAAGTGGCCTTGTACCAAGCCCCAGGGGTCCAGGGTCTCAACTGGAATCTAGCTGGGCAAGAACCCCAAGAAGGCGATTAATATTCAAATTTGGTGGTAGCTGAAGTCTAAAAAAATTTTATGTTGTTCGTGTAGTAGCTGGATTTTCTAAGATGTTATTACAAAACCAAAAGGTAGTGAATCAGGGCATTTTTATAGGAGATATAATACGAGGTCCAAAAGGGGCCAACTGATAGTTGAGAGGAGGGTCATAAGATGAAAACATGTTAAAAAGTTCCAGTACTTAGCGCTTTAGATCTCAATAAGTCGAAAATAAGCATAGGGTATATATTAATCATCCGAATAAAATCTTAAAGAAGCATGACAAAAAAATTGGAAAATTCTTAAAAAAGGGCACTAGGTGCCCAATTAAAATACCAGAGTGCTGGCCCAGGGAGAGGAGTCCAAGTCTAACTTTTAAAGTTATGCATTGAGAGGTTGACAATATTAGGGTGTGAAAAATGCATGGCGCACGAAAATTTCAAGAGGTCCAGTGTCTTAACTGGAATGTAGAAATGGAGAATAATTAAATAGGAAAAGGGCCCCCAAAACGAAGAATATCGGGTAAAAAGGGGTCAAGTTCTGAGCAATTCAGGGCATGCAAACTGAAAGGTGCTATGGGGGCGCCGGTCATAAAAAATTAAAAATCTGAGCTCCAGGTGTATCAGGACTTGTCTTGGAATACCCGAAGCCTACACATTTAAAACAAATACTTGATAAATGATTTTACAAAAAACTAAATAAAATAAAATACGTATATATATATATATATATATATATATATTACAAAATTTAAATTTTTGCGCCAAGTTTAAAGTATTTTATGTAAATTTTCCTTTTTCAGTAATATTCCGTATATTGTACCGCCTTATTAAATTAAAATCCTAGTCTATTAATCTCTAAGATCTTAATTCATATTTATTCCAAATTGCGTAAATCTAAAAATGGCTCGATTATTTATATTTCTTTAATAAAACTTTTATTATTTAAATTCCTATTAAATTCTGCTATTAAATCCCGGTATATCATATTCCCCTTAAATCTTTATTTAACTGCTAAAATATTATTCTGTCTTAAAGAAAAAACTTACTTATTTCAATTTATTCTTTTATTTAAAATATCCAGGTGTAATTAAAATATTTCAAAGATTAAAACTTCGCAGACATAAATTCATTTCTTTTATCGTCTGAAGAGGGAAAAAGGGTTATTTTTGCATAATCTCGACTACAGATTTTAACCTTTGTTTATGCTTTAGATAGCTGTTGCGAGGATATAAGAATTTTCTAGAATAATCGTTTCAGCAGAGTATAAATACGAATGGCGGGAACCAGAGAGAAGCATAAAGAATATATGGCATAAAGGATATAGCATATAGGAGTAGATGGGCTGTGAGCTTAGAAGTTTTTTAGTTTTTAGCATGTAGAGGTGAACGTGGTGGATTGCAGTCGTAGCAAACTGGATATTTAATGTGATTGCTCGATGGAGGTAGTAAAACGTTGGATGAATACTGTTCATTATGTGAGTAGAATGAGGAAGCAACGGTATCGTAATGGGTGATAGATGTTAGATATTAACGGATTAAAGACTAGACGGCTGTCAAGAGATGGAATACAATAATACCCCGCATTCCATAACTAAATTCCCACCTGCCTACTTATTTTATGGTCAATTACCCTATCAATCTCCTTTAAAACAAAACTACTATCCTACTGTCAGTAAAGCACTCAAAATTGCAAAAGCGCGAACTCGTGAATTTCATCTTAAAAGTAAAAGACTATATGATAGAAATTTTGTTGAATCCCCATTAAAAATACAAGATTCTGTAATTTATGAAGAATTTAAGTATCCTAACACTCGAAAATTAGAACCTACTTTCTCAGGACCATATAAAATTATAAATAAACTTTCCGAAGTAACTTATGAAATAGATAAATTTAATTATGAGACAGGACTAAATTCAGTTATTGTACACGTTTCTAAATTAAGACCCTATTTTTCACCAGATGATTTCAAAATGTTTCATGAGCAACCCATAAAACAAACAAAACCACAACAAACATCACCACCACAATTGCCATCACAAACTCAAACTAAAGTAAAAACCATAGATTAAAATTTAATTCTGTAGATTTCTTTTTCTCTTCCTCAATAGTTTTCAACATTACCAGGTATGACCTTGGGGCGCCACGAGGATATTACTTGTTTTTGGGAGTTTTTGGGATTAAGTAGACAATCTATGCAGGCATAGGATGTGTATTTGATTTTGGGAATTTTCAGATTGATGTTGAAAAATAAAAATAAATATTTTAAATTCTATATCAAGTTTATATCAAAATAAACTATATTTATTTTATTCCATTGTCTTAACCAATTGTTTACAAAAACAGTAAGAATTGATAATATTAATATAATAATATAAACATAGAAAACTGATAATTGTGATGAGATTTTGTAGTGATTGTGTAGCAATAGAAAATTAAGTATATAAACAAATTATCTTTTATTCCTATTTATTTTCTTTATTTTACCATTCTAAGTTTATCAAATGCAGGTCTATTCATCAAGAGTATCAGAGAGATAAATTATTGTGAAGAAATACTGGTTGAGAGTCCACTTTCTAAATATTTAGAGTTAAATTTATTTGGACTTTGGAATTATTATTATTTTTTTTTTTTAATGTTTCGACTGGCAAAAATACTTTCTTATATAAGTAAAAAATAAGAAAATTATTAATTGCTATGTATTATTTTTATCCTCAACCATTATTTTCCATGTCAATAAGTAAACAATCTGTGATATTTTCTTAGAATATAATATTATTATTAAGTATTATTATTGCTATTATTCAAGCATACTGTTGAGAATTTTATTATTATGATTATGAAGTGAAAGTATTATATTATTTATTGAAAGTATTATATTATTTATTAAAGAAAAAGAGAACATAACTTATAAGAGAAAAGTTATGATATTTACTAAAACAAGTGAGAAGTTGTAAAAGACGGTGAGTCCCAATTAGAATGGGAAAAAGGAGCTCAAAAAAGTAGTTGATAAACAAACGTTAAAAGGTAGTTGAATAACTACTAGGAATTTGTTTATTAAAATAAAACTACTATTGTGATGACAAATAGTATTTAAACATAATATAAAGAGTTTAACAGGCAGAGTAGTCAAACAAATTTAGTAAAAATATTTATTGCAGCTGAACTTTTTACTTAAGGACTGTATCACTATTTTTGCTAAAGGACTGTTATGACCTACGGACTGATTAAGCCAATGGGACTTAAAATTCTACTTGAAGTAAATAAAGTGAAACATTATTTGATTGGAAATATGTTTGTGATAAGAGAAATGGAAATACACTAAATTTCCATAAGATAAGAGAATTTGTTGTTATTTATTACTATAGTTTTATTATTTCTTATTATTTATTTCTTATTGTATTTATACTTATTCTTTATTTATTATTGTGTTTATATTTTCCTATGCACTTACAAATGGTAAGTGATGTTGTAACCATTATTTGTATTCTTTTACAGGGGAAATGCTCTCAGCTAAATTTAAATGCTCTTAGTATTTTTTTTTCTCTTGCATTGCTAAATTTTACTTTTCCATCTCTTCGCTGACGTCTCTAAAATTTTCAATATTCAAAAATCAACTTCCAAATTTATTACAAGTCTGTTGTCTGAAATTGTAGTTAATTAACCACAAATTTCATACAAAGTCTTTGGGGAGGGGGGATAATATTACAAAATTTAAATTTTTGCGCCAAGTTTAAAGTATTTTATGTAAATTTTCCTTTTTCAGTAATATTCCGTATATTGTACCGCCTTATTAAATTAAAATCCTAGTCTATTAATCTCTAAGATCTTAATTCATATTTATTCCAAATTGCGTAAATCTAAAAATGGCTCGATTATTTATATTTCTTTAATAAAACTTTTATTATTTAAATTCCTATTAAATTCTGCTATTAAATCCCGGTATATCATATTCCCCTTAAATCTTTATTTAACTGCTAAAATATTATTCTGTCTTAAAGAAAAAACTTACTTATTTCAATTTATTCTTTTATTTAAAATATCCAGGTGTAATTAAAATATTTCAAAGATTAAAACTTCGCAGACATAAATTCATTTCTTTTATCGTCTGAAGAGGGAAAAAGGGTTATTTTTGCATAATCTCGACTACAGATTTTAACCTTTGTTTATGCTTTAGATAGCTGTTGCGAGGATATAAGAATTTTCTAGAATAATCGTTTCAGCAGAGTATAAATACGAATGGCGGGAACCAGAGAGAAGCATAAAGAATATATGGCATAAAGGATATAGCATATAGGAGTAGATGGGCTGTGAGCTTAGAAGTTTTTTAGTTTTTAGCATGTAGAGGTGAACGTGGTGGATTGCAGTCGTAGCAAACTGGATATTTAATGTGATTGCTCGATGGAGGTAGTAAAACGTTGGATGAATACTGTTCATTATGTGAGTAGAATGAGGAAGCAACGGTATCGTAATGGGTGATAGATGTTAGATATTAACGGATTAAAGACTAGACGGCTGTCAAGAGATGGAGTGATTTTAAACTAATTGTGACAGGAAGAATATACTTTATTCTTTTTACCATGGAAGGAGAGAGCATCTTCCCTAGATTTAATCGAGAGTGTGGAAATAAAGTGAATAATGTTCCAAGCGACTGCCTTATGTTAATTCTTCATTTTTCTTTATTATTTTAAAACCATTCGGCTGCTACCTGTGATGTGTAGGAATGGAAACCCTCATTTTTTTTCGACAATACCAACTATTTGCCGTCAGTCAAAATGTCACATATATATATATATATATATAATTCTTGGGGCACACCATGTCGCTATTGGTCACAGACAAAATTACAGAATATATACGTTAGGTTTTCGAAGATTTAAATGGTCCTCTGAAGAAAAAGAAACTTTCAAGCAAAAAAATCAATTCTTCTGCCTTGCAAAGAGAAATAAAAATCATTAATAAAAAAATGCTTCGAAAAAGTGTTTTTTTTTTTAAATATTATTAAATGATTTAAGACTTTTCCTATATAATGCTTATAGCAAATTTTAAAACTTTTAGCGTCACCTGAGGAGGGATCAGCTTTACCTGGTTTAGGGCGCACCGACCCGCAGGTCCATTGCCCGGCGGGCCAGTCTGCCTTATTTAATACTAAAATTCTGCGATTAAATAAGGTTTAATGCGAGAAAATCCTGTTACAAAAAAGTGGTGTAATTTTGCATAGGCCATAAACACTGAATTTGGTACTTAACTTTTTCTTTCTTTTTAAAGCTTATCGATTCCGCATTTGAGGTTTGCAATATTTTCAACCTCTCAAAAACAATACTCACAAAATATAAGTTGCTGCTTCCTCACCCCCCCCCCCCCTCCCGTCTAAAATTTGTCGCCGTGGGCTGATGTGGAATATGTTTAAATCCATCTCTTATTATTGTTTTGTAATCGGTATTGATGCATATTTAGTTTCCACTAATAAACAAAAAAAAACCTTAAAAGTTTTCTTTTCTTGTATTTCGTCTGTAAAATGGTCAATAATTTTCTTCAACTTGTCAGGCTATTTTTTTTCCAAATAATAAATAATAATTTCGTAAAATAATTACCGTAAATTACTACTGTTACATCGTATATATAGGTTCGTACATATAGATTTCTCAGCGGTGAATTCTTTGACTACCATTATTTCCATACAGTAATCATCAAGATAAATTTCTAAAAAAATTTTAATGTAAATGTATCAGAAAGATTATTTTTTGGAAACAGTGGTAGCCAGTAAAGTGACCGATGAGAGCCCTGTTAAATAAGTTTACTTTAAGATCTGAAAATCTTCAACAGTCGCTCCCCCCCCCCCCCCCCCAAAGTTACAGAAAAAAATCAGGCATGCTGAAACGGTGTTGGAGAAGTTATTTGAGGCTGCAATATGGTATGAATTAAAACTTCCTGAATAGAAGTCATTTCTTTCAAACTGTTTCAACTGTGTATGAAAACATGTTTTAAATCGAAATGGTTGAGCTTAAACACAAGGCAAAATATCATAGCTGAATACGCTGATTGTAAAAAGATTCATCTATAATGTCTGATTAATAATGAAAAAAATTATGCAAATATTTTAAGAAATCTTCATTACTCTTTTTCTAATTTTGCGCCCTTAGGATTCGTGCGCCTGGAGCAGTCTGCTCCAACTGCTCCACGGTAGCTACGCCCCTGTTTCTAAGTGACACCCTATATACGTTGGAGGTGTGAAATTTGGCATACTTATAGCTGAACACCTCACATCAAATGACAAACCGTAAAATTTTGAAAAGTCGTACTATTTAACCCCTTGGGCTCCCACATGTGTATTTTAAACAATTCTTTCTAAGTGAGCTCCTAAATAGGTTGGAGGCGTGAAATTTTGCATACTTATAGCTGAGCACCTCGCATAAACGACAAATCATAAGATTTTCAAAAAGTCGTACATTTAACCCTTTGATCTCCAACATGTGTATTTTAAACAATTCCTTCTAAGTGAGCCCCTAATTAGGTTGGAGGCGTGAAATTCTGCATACTTACAGCTGAGCATCACACATCAAACTACAAATCATAAAATTTTGAAAAAGTCGTACATTTAAGCTTTTGGGTTCCTACATGTGTATTTTAAACAATTCTTTCTAAGTGACACTCTATTTAGGTTGGAGGCGTGAAATTTTGCATACTAGCGGAACACCATTATGCGACAAATCATAAAAATTTGAAAAAGTCGTACATTTAACCCTTTGGGCTCCCACATGCGTGTTTTAAGCAATTCTTCCTAACTGAGACCCTTATTAAATTGGAGATTTGAAATTTTGCATGCTTATTATAGCAGAACGCCTGAGGCCAGGCGACAAATTATTAAATCTTGCAAAAGTCTTACGTTTAACCCTTTGAGCTACCACATATGTATTTTAAGCAATTCTTTCTCAGACAGCCCCTAATTAAGTTGGAGACATGAATTTTTGCATACGTATAGCTGAATACCTCAGACCACACGACAAATCATAAAATTTTCAAAAAGTCTTATATTATTTACTCCTCCGTGCTCTAACGTATATTTTAAGCAATTTTTCTAACCTCCGGTCTTTTCACCCGGGGAGCACTTTTCCAACTTTTGCCGGCACCCCTTTGACTATTCTTTCATATTATGCACCATAGCCTTACATATTTGAGTTCCACTTTTTACCGCCAGGAGCGCCTACTTATCTCGTGTGCTATGTGCCCAATCCCTTCGACTAATATATATACGGATAGTATGCAAAACGGTGTTTCGTTCGGATAGAGATTTGTTTAGAATAGAGTGCGCCCCTGGTTGCGAAATGTGGAACTAACAGATTTTTCAAAAGGATAAAGTGTTTTGAAATGAATATTAAACGAAACCCTCTGTGCGATCTGTGATCACACTTACCCACTTGTTTTTTTTTCTTTCTAGGTTCAGTGTTGGATGGCGGGTTGATTTCTTGACTGCTCCGGTCGGAATGAGGGGAGGGGGGGGGGAGATTTTAGAGTTCCGTAAGGAGGGATGCACATTTTTCCATTAAAAAGCATAAAATCTCAAAACTTTCAGGAGGGATATTCCAATGTTCCCCCGGGTCACCTCCTGAATTCAATACTAGGTTAAATCATTATACTTTTGTTTAGAAGCCTAGTTATTCGGATTACTAGTTTATTATGTTGTATTTTTCAAGTTCATCCCTTCTAATCCTTTCCGCCCCCCCCCCCCTCCTTCCTCGCCAATCTTAATTTACAGAGCCGTTCAAAATATGCATGCTATTTTAAAAATGCCCAATTCTCGTTCTATTTTATTATAAATCCACATTTTGAAACCTTGACCAAAGATACATTTGAGATTTGCCTGCCCCCCGGGGGGCATATTTATTGTTTCTTCCAAACCATCTCGTGTAACATATTGTTGGAAAGCTTTTAATGTCCTCTTTTATTTTCTGTCCTTCCTCCCCCCCTCCCTAGTTACACGCTCTTGGCACTTTTTAGCTCACAGGCTATCAAAGCCTGAGATTTAATGCGCCCGTCGGTATTGTATGTATGTATGTACGTAACGCGATAACTCTTGATAGAAATATCCGATTTGCTTCAATTTTTTTTCTATGTTCATTCTGCTAAAGCGCTTACCTGATTAGTTTTGGGGGTTCATTGGTTAAGTATAAAGGGGGGAACGGGGGCTAGTGCCCTCCCCTTAACTTAGATAAATGGGTTTTTCATGCAGAATTATCAGATTTTCTTCAAATTTTGGTATACCGGTTAATTTTGATAACGAGTTTCTCTGATTATATTTGAAGGTTCATTGTTATAGTCTAAAGGGGGGAGGGGGGAACGAGAGGATAATACTCTCCTTAATTTAGATAGATGGGTTTTGCTATCCGATTTACTTCAAATTTTGTATACCAGTTTATTCTGATAAGGCGCTTCCCTAATTAGATTTGGAAGTTCATTGGTTAAATATAAAAGGGAAAACGGGGGCTAATACCTCCTTAATTTAGATAAATGGGTTTTTGTATCCGATTTGCTTCAAATTTGGTATACCGATTTATTTCGATAAGGCGCTTCCCTGATGACATTTGGAGGGTCATTGGTTAAATATAAAGAGGGGAAACGGGGAGGGGCAATTCCCCCCTCCCCTTAGTTTATTTTTCGAGGGCATTATTCTTTGAAATAAGAGCACAATATAGAGTTAGTGTGAATAGCCTGTGAGCTCAATGCCATCAGTTTAACTGGGCACTTTTCTTTTTAGCTCACAGGCTATCAAAGCCTGAGAGCTAATGTGCCCGCAGTTTCTGTATGTATGTATGTACGTACATACGTAACGCGATAACTCTCGATAGAAATATCCGATTTGCTTCAATTTTTTTTCTAGTTTCATTTTCATAAGGCGCTTCCCTGATTAGTTTTGGGGGTTCATTGGTTAAGCATAAAGGAGGGGGGAGGGGGGTACGGGGGCTATTCCCCCCCACTTAGATAAATGTGTTTTTCATGCAGAATTATCACATTTGCTTCAATTTTGGTATACCGGTTAATTCTGATAAGACGCTTCCCTGATTAAATTTGGAGGCTCATTATTTAAGTATAAAGGGAGGAACAGGGGCTGGCCCCCCTTAATTTAGATATATGGGTTTTTCTATCTGATTTGCTTCAAATTTGGTAACTAGTTTATTCTGATAACGCGCTTCCCTGATGAGATTTGGAGGGTTATTGTTTAAGTATAGAGATGTGACGGGGGGGGGGGGTTCCCCCTTAATTTATTTTTCGAAAGGCATTCTTCGAAGTAAGAGTATAAAATACAATTAGTATGAGTAGACTGTGAGCTCAATGCCATCAGTTTAACTCGATACTTTTCTGTTTTATTTATTATTGTTTCAGTGAGTACACTCTGCATGTCAGCGAAAGAGTCAATAACTGTTTATGGTTTTTAGATTACTGCTGGGGGAAAAAAAAGAAAAAAAAACATATAATCAAGGAATGTACTTTTATTTATTTGTTAACCAGAGAAAAGTATGTTATTTCATTCTTAATGGCTCTAGGATGAGAACTTTTTTTTCTTTTTTTCTTAACAGCTAAATATTTGGTAAACATTAAAAAGAAAGATATTTATAAACTGTAAATGAGATAAGGAGATATATATTTTCAAAAGGGAAAGAAATTTTAGTTAAATATATTATTAAAAGGAGAATTTTGATTATTAATTGGGGGATAATTAGTATGTGATACTTGGTTAATTAAATTCATCACAGCTATTTTAAAAGAAGATTTGCAATATTTGCATTTCCCCCACACTTATAGAAGACCCTAAAAAGAGTGAAAAACCATTTAAGTTTTTAAATAAATTTAGAGCCTTCAAAATTTCGCTCATCTGCGCATTTTTAAGAATGACGTTTATAGGAAGAAAGTTCATCTGTTTGGTTGAAAGAAATAAGAGTTAGAGTAGAAAGTACATCTTTTCCGGATGAAAAAAAAAAAAAAATCATTTCTTTTTTTTTTTTTATCTGATCGACATCTTTTTTTAAAGATAAATTTAAATATAATATAAATTATTATCAAAATTACATCTTAAAAATAATAATTTTAAAAGTTAAAAAACCTTATTTTTTGACTCAAAGGTCTGTAGTAGCTTACTTCTGGGCCGCTAACATTGTCGGCCCACATAAATAGAGGTGAAGGATAGTCGTTACGGCCCTGTTGATTCGCTACGTTTTAGAATTACAGTAAATTCTGTCTAAGGCGGACTCTGTATAAGCCGGAAATCTGTCTTCCGCGGAAATTTTTTCAAGTCCCGGCGAACCCATAGAAAATTACATTAATTCATGCTGCATAAGGCGGAATCTGTCTGACGCGGAAACGAAAAGGATTTTAAGGTCCCACCGAAACCAAAATTTTGCATAAGGCGGAAAAAGGATAATTTAAAAATGAAAAGCGTTTTGTTTATTAAACTTTAAAACTGATAAGTCAAATAACTCAATGTCGAACATGTTAGCTAAAATTCCGTAAGCTTTTAAAAAAGTTAATTCAAAGATTAATTTAAAAGTTAATTCAGAACAGAAACTTTAAATTTTAAGGAATTTATGCTTATGCCATTTTTTCATATGCAAAATTGCATCTAAAAGTTAATATTTCTAGTAAAATGAACATTTATCAAAATTATTACGTATTTTCGAAAGTACAATATACATATTATATTTTAAGATTGTATTCAAATTCAAAATTACAGTATAATATTATTATTATTATTATTATTTTTTTTTTTGTGTGTGTGTATAAACTTCCAATATGAATGTATTACAGCAGTACTAAGAAATTGAATAAAGTTTCTCATTTATCTTTAAAAAGACAAAGGATTTTTCAGAATTTCAGTTTTCAACCGATTTTCTAGTCAGGAGAATCAATAAAAGATTGTCATCTTCCAGGGATTTTTTTTTTTTTTTTGAGGGGGTGGGGGGGGGAGCTTTTTTGCATAAGCCAGAATATTGCCTACCACTGAAATTTTTCTCAGTCCCGACCGATTCCGCCTTAGACAGAGTTTACTGTACTATTTTTCAGCTTATCTGTGTGAATCTGTGAACGTGTGAACATCGAAATATCGATTCAAGTATCGATTCTAGAATTTGGGAATCGATTCTTATTGCGATCGATTCTGTTTTATACGATGTCGATTTTAATCGATTCTCAAATTTTCCAGAATCGCCCATCACTAGTACTTGGCACGTACGAGATGCGTACGATAATTATTTTAACTGAAAGATACGATAATTATTTTAAATGAAAGCGGTGGTAAGGTTTGTATTCTTATTAAAATAGAATAACAAGTTAGTAGATTGTATATTCAGTTCACGCATAGGTTATGAAACAAATTGCAACACTAACAGAATATTATTAAGGAATTTAAATCTAACATAATAATCAAAACAATGTATTCAGGGAAATCTTTTGCAATACTCTGATGCCACGAGTTTAAAATGAACATTGAATGCTTATAAAAAAAGAAAAGTGCCGAGTTAAACTGATGGCATTGAGCTTATAGGCTGTTCACACTAATTGTATATTATAACCTATTTTAAAGAATAATGCACCTCGAAAAATAAAGAAATCGATTAAAAAAAAAAACATTTAGCTGAATTAAGATATGTATTTGCCCCCCCCCCACTTTATATTTAATCAATGAATCTCCAAATCTATTCAAGGAAGCGCCTTATTAAAATAAACCTGTGTACCAAATTTGAAGTAAATCGAATAAATCTGCATGAAAAACTCATTTATCTAAATTAAGGGGGATAAGCCCCTGTTCCCTCCTTCATACTTAATCAATGAAACCTCGCAATCAAATCAGGGAAGCCCCTTTTCAGAATAAACTGGTATTCCAAATTATTTGAAGCAAATCTGATAATTCTGCATGAAAAACCCGTTTAAGGGATGACGATTAGTCCGTCGGCTCCCCCCTTTATACTTAACCAATGAGCCCCTAAAACTAATTTGGGACGCGCCTTATCAGAATGAACCTATTTACAAAATTTGAAGCAAATTGGATATTGCTATCAAGAGTTATCGCGTTACGTACATACGTATATACATGCGTACATACAGAGCCTGTGTACACATTAGCTCTCAGGCTTTGACAGCAAGCCTGCCACAGGCGACTATTTTTATATTCTGTTCGCACCACTATTTTTTAAAAATATACTTCGTAGTATTTTTTTTTTTTCCAAATGTTTCAAAGCGTACATAAAAAAATTTTTGTTTTGAAAAAGTGGTATGAAATAGAATTAAAAAATAGTCGCCTGTGGCAGTCCTGTGAGCTAAAAAGGTATGAACGTGGTAACACGAAAAGCACTTTTGTCACTGCCAACAAAAGTATTGTTTTGAATTAAAAAAAGTGTTTAATAAAAGTAAAATAACTCGCAAATATCTCGTTACACAAATTATTACTCATAAATTAATGAATTGATAATACAGATTATTGTTTTATTCTATTTGTAGTTTTTTGCTTATGATTAATTATTCTGTAAGAATGATTCATATACTTCAATAATATAAAAAGAAATGATAATAGCCAGATAAGTTTTTCTATTTTTCCTTTTCGGCTGTTTTCACTCCTGATGAACACTATAATAGATTATAAATCCTTTTTTTTATTACTCAGCATCAAACAGCATGAAAAATTTCAAATTTTAATGCTTTTGAAATTCTCGAACGGTTCAAGATTATTTTTCTTTATTAAAATTGAAACGATGATATTGTAACAAAATTATAACAATGATATTGTAAACAAAACGGTCATATTGTCCAGTAAAATTTATACACATTAGTATTCAAATAATTACAAAAACCTTTTTTTATTTATAAGTATTGATGTATTAGCATTTGTAATAAATAATTTACCATGTGTCTTAATTTATCGTTATAAAATAATTAGAATAATAGAGGTCATACGTTTCTTACGAATTCAGCGACAAAAGTCTTGCAATCCATAAATCTATCCTGCTTTAATTTGTGAAGAATCCGCGATTAAATGATATACAGTAGAGCGCCGATTATCGGAATTCCAATTAACCGAACTTCCAATTGTCCGAACAGCCTATTTCTCTCAAAATTTTTTTGTAATGATGATGAGATTGTGGAAGAGATTTAAGATGAAACAGAAATTGAAGAAATGAAAACAAATTCTCTGAAAATGATTCAGGTCTATCACATAACGAAGCCTTTGAATGTTTGGAAACAGCTATGAAATGGCTCGAACGGCAGAAGAATTCTGATTCTATTCAACTAATGTATTTAAGAAGAATTCGAGATATCAGATATGGCAGCATTGGAAAGAACGTCTTCTTTGAAGCAAGCTACAATCGAAAGATTTTTTGCTTAAATTATAATCTTTGGAGTTCAGAAAATGATAAAAAGAGTAAAAAAAAAAAAATAAATGATAGAAAAGTTTAAAAAAAAAAAACAGTTTTTAAACACGCTAGCACTAACTATTGTTGCCAGTCCTAAGCCTGGATAAAGTGTGAAGGTATTAGTTTAGTCAGGAACATCCCTTAAACTGTCTGTCCTGTTATCCGAAATTTTGCTTATCCGAACTAGGGTTGGTCCTGACTTGTTCGAATAATCGGTGCTCTACCGTACAATAGAGGAAGGGCGTTTCACTTTCCCAAGAAGAAATACGGTTTGCGGCCGAAAAACCAGAGTTAGCAATAAAGAGAGGAAGATTTCATTCGCTTTTTATGAGTACTATACCAATTCCAAATCTGAAATATTTATATGGATAAATTTAAAAATGATAAAGATGTAAAACCTTAAAATAATAATAATGATAATAATAATATCGTAAATAAATCGATGTTCCCTTCCGTTTTCAATGCAGTCTTGCTCAGATGAGCCCTGTTAAAACGCGCTTCTACATGCCTTAGTTGACATTGTATGTCAAAGTTTGAATACCTCTTCGAAAATATTTAAATGCGTTTTTCTAAAATTTCTGGGTTTTTTTAAATGGTGAGCATTATGGGAATGTAAAAATTAAGTGAACTTAGTGAAAAACATGGTGAAACTCACCATCTGATAAACTATTAACACTTTGCACTCGAGGGCTCCGGAGCGGAGACATAATCTTTCTTTGCACCAGTAATAAAGAAAAATAAAATGTACCTTATTTAATCAGAGCATTTTTTAAATTGTGTACTTGAACGAAACTTCTTTTGAAAAAGTGGTGCCGATCGAATAAAATTTGTGTAAGAGACGCCGAGCGCAAAGGGTTAAATATGTACTTAAAATTAACTTTATATAAAAAAAATAATAAATAAACGCGGGTTTTTTAAGAATTTTTTTTTTGTTGTTTTTTCTCAAAATTTATTAAATATAAATTTAAAAATAATAAATTTTCACTCTGAATTTAGGAATACAGCGACAAACACGCTTATGTTGAAATGTGATGAGGAGTATTGTATAACTGAGTAAATCATGTACTTTATCGTCCAATAATTGTTTATGTTCTATTATTTAAAAAATATAATGCCTGATTTTACCGCATCGTTTTAATAACAGTATTCAGCAGTAAAAAATCCAACGATAAAATAAACGAGCAATTTTTTAAAAATTTCTTGGACAAATAACTATTGTGGGGAAAATGCTAATTTTTGTGACTATGCAATTTATTTCCATATGTATATAACCGTAAGTATATACCGTCACTGTATTCTATATAACATAACTATATACTACATAACTATATAATTATGCACTATAACTATAACGTTACTATATTCTATAATACTATAGACTATATAACTATATGCAATATAATTATAAAGCTATATATTTTAACTCTATTACCGTTTCCATATCTGTATTAATACATATCTTCAAAAAAGAATTATAACAGCAGAAATGTTATTCAGATTGTTCAACTTTTGCAAATAATATTTTAAATGTGAAAATATAAAGAAATGTTATTAACAGATCATTAATCTCGTTCACTATTTTCTATAGCGATTAAAGAAATACCTTTACTTATAAAATACACTTTAACAGGATGAGTGTGGTTAACTTTTCTCTTAAAAATTAATTAGATTCAAATTAAAATTTACAAAAAGTTTTTTTAGCATATTTCAAGTAATTACGTATGTTACAAAAAAAAATTTTTAAGTTTGTTACAAAAAATGCGATAAATTTAGAAGTGGAAATTTTGTCTTATTGTATGCTTTTACAGACTTTAGATTCGTCAATGTAAAACATTAACTAATTAAAAAATGCGTCGAAACGGTGAACAATCACAAAATGTATTTATGAAGACGAAAATATATATCGTTGGAATGCCACATTCACCTTGAAAACTGTATCGAAAAAAATTAAAAACTTGCTGAAATGGTTCATTTAATGCCACAAATATAAACAGATGTCACAAATATAAATAAGATATTGTTACATAATAAAATAGTTTTAGTTTTTAAAAACTTAAAAACTTCCAAGATTTCATGCCGGGCACTTTCGATCACTCCTAGATCACCCTCAGGGCCGCATTGATATGAAAATTCTTAACTGTACTCAGTCCTCGGTTGGGCAAATAATGTGAGTCTAGTTTACAGTGGAGGGGAGTAAAAGAGTCCATAGAAATTTCAATAAAAGATAATAAGGCTATTAATAATAATATGTCATACAACATTCCGGTTATATGGTAAATTTTTTTTAAATAGATGATGCTTTGTTAAAGTGGGATAAAAATATTCGGTTCACTTCCTTCTCTCACCACCACCTTCCCCCCTCCACTGTAAAGTAGACTCACCTGGTTGCCCAACAGAGGACAGAGTACTGTTAAGAATTCTCATATCAAAGCGGCCCTGAGGACGATCTAGGAGTGATCGAAAGTGCTCGGCATGAAATCTGGGAAGTTTTTAAGTTTTTAAAAACTATTTCATTATGTAACAACATCTTACTTATATTTGTGTCATCTGTTTATATTTGTGACATTAAATACACCTTTTTAGCAAGTTTTTAATTTTATTTCGATACGGTGAACAATCTATGGCACTAATGTTTGAATTGCTCATTTATTTTTCAAAAAATTTCTTCTGTTTTACGAAAAAATACACAAGATATTTCTCAATATAAGAGACTTTACATCAAGAGTACATTTTATACTAATTATTTTTCCTGACGATTTTTAAACTACCTTTTTCTAGTCTGGCATTTTTTTCTATCGCATATATTTTGAGTTCGTGCACAAAGCCTTTTTAACCAATTTTAATAGTGTATACTTTTTTACAGGTTTACTGCAAAAATTTGCATATATAATCGTCTACTTCCTTGCAAAAATAACGATTGGCAGCAGTGAATGTAAAATAAAATTGGATTATGGTTTTGCATGATGTTGGTTAATCCGATTTTACCAAAACCGAAGCGAACCAGTGGTTCGGATCAGTTCGGGTTGACAATAATTTTTTTTATTGCATCTCCGGGTCTAGTAAGGTTTACTCTATTTGTTTTGGATTGGATTTTGACTATCCCTTTGTCGTGTTTTGTAATTCTTTTTTTTAAGCCACAATATAGTTTAAAAGGAAAAAAACAATATATTTGAAAATATAAATTAATATTTGTAAATTAATTTTTCTATGTAAAAGGTAAAGTTTATATTATAGCTATAATTATAGAATATTCAGACATAATTGCATTAAAATGTGAACTAATTTTCCTTCATTTCTTGTTTCGAGATGGTTTTCGTCGAGTTTCGTGACAGTGTCAAATAGAATTTCCTAGCTCAGATCATGACCTGATCTCTGCAAGACTCTAATGTGGATAACAGTACGAGTTTGTCACAAAAACACAGAGATCAGAAGCAGTTTCTTCAATTGAGTTTTATTTTATTTTTTGTGGTTGCTGCTGTAAAAATTACTTATTTGTGCTATAATAAAGTGTCTACATTAAGTGTCTTCATTTACTAGTTATAAACGGACATTACAGTTCTTAGAAAAACCCTAGGGAAACCTCTTAGTCTGAGAAATGCCGCAGAAGTAAGTATCTTATAAAATGCAACCACACTTCTCAGACCAGACATCCATTTTACGTCAAACCAATCCATATGACATTATACAGATCATAATTTTTAGCCATGTACTTAAAATTGATACCAAGAAATCCATAAACTTTCCAAAAAACTTAGCTTTGACATTACACGGAACTTTACAGATAGAAAATTCCTTGAGTGTTTTAAAGGCTCTCAAAGAGGCTCTTCAACTACTTGAAAAGTCGAATGCTTAAATAGATCGGCCGATAGAGCCACGAGGCAATTTATCATTCGATCTCGCGGAAATCGGTTCGTTTTCTTCGCTGTTCCAATGTTAATTGACTGGTAAACCTGCACAGTATCGCGCCAGAGATAATTCTGGCTGGACGTCTTTAACCCTCGCGCTGCGTAAGTAATTCTTCGCGATGAGCGCAGTGTTGAATTCAGACACTTTTCTCCGGGAGGGATTTCTGTGGCTCCGGGGGGGACATTATAGAGTTCCGGGGGGGAAATTGCACTTTTTGACCATCGAAAACACAAAATCTCAAATCTTCCCGGGGGGGACATCTCATTGCTCCGGGGGGGGGACATTCCCCCCCGGGCCACCCCCTGAAATCAACACTGGATGAGCGTCTTTTACACAATATTTAATCTTTTATCACCGGTTCTTTAAAGCAGAATTTTTTTACAATCGTGATCGGGGAAAATGTTCTGGTTAAAGCAGACAAAGTTTTCGCTAAAATATAACTGGTGCATGGGAATAACCAAATAGTATTAGACGGAAAAATGCATGTCCGAGCATATCTCGGGCTGCGCAGCGAGAGGATTAAGGGAAAATTTTGTAGATGAGTACAGGACTTTTCCTAGACTTTTTCACCTAAAACGGAACCAAGCGGAAGAATACTATATCCTGTCAAAAAAAACTTTATCTTTTTAAAATTACTCCGAAATGTAACAGTGGTGTGTTACGTGTCGTAAAATAAATTTAGTGCTCACTTATCTCTGAAAAAATTTGCTTAATGTCAAATTTTACTGCTGTAATTAACATTTTACATGTTGCAAAATATCCACTCTTTAATAAGGTTTCTAAATAATTAAATTTATCAGTATTCAAAATGCATTTTTCTTTCATGGAATAACTTCAAAATCTGAACTTTTATATCGATTTTTTAAACTTTTACTTTCAAAAACTGACAGTTTTTTTATTAAATTAATAGAAAATTACACAGAAAGAAATAATTTAAAAAAATAATTTCACTAAGGTTGAGAAAATATGAAAAGAAAATTCCATTTATCCTTTTATTAGTAACACATTTAGTAATTACGTTATTAGCGAGAGAGATTTTTTCAATAAAAATGAAAAAAAGATCTTATCTTTTAAAATTTTAATTAAAATACATTAATGCTTTTCCTAATATAAGTTCGAGTTTAATATTTATTTTTTTATACTTTAAAATATGCGCAAATTTAATACCAAGTATAACCGTTTTAGCGTAAAAAATGTTTCCATTATTTCAAGGAATTTATTTAATAAAACGTTAATTTAATTTGTCATCTCTTTGCTTCTAAATAATTTTACTTACACTGTAAAAAACATTCTATAAAGTTACTAAGAATTTTCTAGGAAAATAGGATGCCTAAAGCTTTTTATGTAACAGCAAAAAACAAAAATCATGTAACAAACACACGTTTGCACTGTAAATCAAAAAATCTGTAAGGTTACTAAGAATTTTTGAAGAAACTGTGATGCGTAAAACTTTTTGTGTAAAAGCAATAACAAAATTTCATCAATTATTCACGAGTTACGGATAAAATGTTCGTAAACATACAGAATTTTGTAGCTTTACAAAAACTAGTTTTGTATATTTACATCATCTTTTTTTCCAAGTGCACAGATAAAATTTTAGTAAGCATACAGATTTCTGTAGAATTCTTTTTCTTTTTACAGTGTATCTACGACGAACTTTTACTGCACATTTTATTGTTATATCATCGTTATATGTTCATTATCAATCGTTATGTGTTCGTTTAATTTATTATTACGAATTTTTTTCAACTGGATAAATAATATTCTATGGCTGGAGTAGCACAGTTGAGATTTTTCCAACAGAGCGAAAAATGTCCAGACCAGGAATAAAACATGGATACTTGGCTGCGCGTCAATGCTTTACCTGTTAAGCTATCCAGGAGCCAAGTATCCAGTTTCGATTCCTGGTGTGGACATTTTTCGTTCTGTTATAAAAATGTCAACTATGCTACTTTAGCCATTGAATAAGATTTATCCAGTTGAAAAACTTCGTTTTCTTCGTTATGACCTAATTACGTGGTATACAGAAGTCACCATGCGGTAACATACTTTAATCATGCAAATGCTATTGTCATAGCTCGGATGAATTAAACTAGCGATGCAATTCGCAGCCATGTCTAACAAATAAGAGTGTATTATGTCAAGCAGGTATCACCCGGTTAGCTTTCGACACGGCAAGTCAAGTATCTCAACTATTCCAACCTTGAAGATGCTACCAAGTTTTTCAACTGGAAAATAAAGCAAATATTACTATTTAAAAAATATAGTGACAATCAAGCACTCTGAACTTTTTAAAAAATAGCTAGCTAGCAAAATTGAACCCCTTCCTGATAAAAATAACATATATTTGATACATAATTATCTCAAAATCCTTGATTATTTCTAGTAATAATTTTTAATTGAAATTGTCTCTTGTTTAACCAAAGTTTCTTACAATTAAGTTAGGCAACTTCTAATAACTGAAATTTTTCTTATATTCCAATTACGTTAGGCAAAGGATTTTATTTTGAAAAACCGGTCATAAAATATTGACAAAATTCTGTAAAGGACGCTCGTCGCCAGAGAGTTAAGAATAAAGCATCTTAGTATTGCAAAATAAAATTAGTTATAACATTCAATTACATTTCTTTTACTATTGCTACATCGAACATCAAAATAATACGATATATTATATTAAATTATATCATTCCGTTACGTTAAATCATTACATTCATCACAAAAAAATATTCCTTATTCAGCTATCGTAAAAATATAAAAAACAAAACTCTTATCCCCTTGTAAAAGTATATTTTCCCGTAACTATTATTCAGTATCATTTTCCCATTGAAATGGAAAGTATGTAATATAAAGCAACGTAATCTATGTCAACATATTTCACAGATGAAACGGTGTTGTATTCTTTTATCGCAGTAAAACATCGGAAAAAAGTTTTTGATTTATTGTTGCTCGGTGACAGTTGAAACCTCGGAAATTTATTTCGAAATGAAAACATTTCTTAATACACATTATATGAGGAATAGGACAGTCTTTGTGTCGTTGCTTTTTATATCTCACTTCCTCTTATTAAGTACCATTCCGGGAAATAAATTACATGTCACAAAGAAATTTTATGACATAAATTAGAGCATTTTGTTGCTTCAGGCTTTGCGTTTCAGAATTTAAAAGAAGAAACTGGTGAGACAATATATATTGCTCGGAATTAGGAATTGGTCTGTTTATGAGTATTTCAGCTTTCTAAAATAATATTCATTAATAAAAATCATGTGCATTTGTAAAAGCACTAACTGACAAAATTTGGGTTGTGTCATGTTATTTTATCTTTTGATAATTGATTCTTTTGAATATTTTAGTGCTGAATCCGAAAATGACCTTTATATTTAACCATCACTTCAGGATTTTTCGAAAATCACAAATTTCAAAACTAAAAGTAACTCAAAAGTAAAAAAAAAAAAAAAAAAAAAAAAAAAAAAATAGATGAAATCCGATAGTATGAAATATATGTGCTCATCGTGTTTGTTAATTTTTTATAATTGATTCTTATATATATTTTTAGCTCTGAATCTGAAAATGATCTTCGTTTTTTGCCATCGAGTCAATATTTTTCGAAAATTGCAATTTCTTGAATTTTTAAGAACTCAAAATATTGCGACATCCTGTACAATAAAATGCACGTAAAAGTTTTTTTTATAATAATTTATTCATATTTTGGCTTATACTATGCATTTTTATAGCTAAGCATGTAAATTATTATATATTTAAAATCCTTACAATTTTATTCCATCTGTGGAAGTTTCTTCGGACTTCACATGCCCTGCCTCGCGCTTTTCCGTTTATGTTCCCTATCTAGTTTATCTCAGTATAATATCCAGCAGTAACTGCCATCATCATCTACCATTTAATGGGATTCCCTCTATAATCTCGTAAAGGCCTGTTACGTCTAAGGTAGTCCCCTAATCGTCACATCTATTTTATATTATCATATTTTCGCTATTTTTTTTTTTTTTTTACTTTTTAACTTTAAAATTTACGATTTACGAAAAATCCTGACTTGATGGCTGGGTTCGTATGCTTCACGGATTTTCAAGCACTTTTTATCAGATTTTTTGTAAAGTAATATTTGCCTTATTTAATGAAAATAAATTCTATCTTCAGATGTGAGGGGCTTTCAACCATAGTAGACCAAGTCCATTTTAAAAAAATAATGAGACAGTCTATTTAGAAGGTGAATAAAATCTGTTTTATCCACTCCCACAGTGAACCAAGTCTGTTTTCACATGCTGTCTCATACATGTCATCTATTTTCAGGCTTGTTTTTTTTTGTGGGAGTGGATGAAAGAGATTTTATTCACCTTCTAAATGGACTATCTCATTTTTTTTTTCAAAATGGACTTGGTCTACAATGGTTGTGAGCCCCTCATATAGCGACCAGTACTTTACAAGATTTTTGGTATTAAAACAACTAAAATCCCCTGAATTCCTACACGTGTACGAACACTGAATGGCTAAACCCTAGATGTCTTTTTTTTTTTTTTTTTTTTTTTTTTTTTTTTTTTAAGAATCACATGTTTGCCTCATTTAAACCCGCATCGTGCTATGGTCTACACATTTTGAATTAATGAGATTGTATATCTTGATTGACTTATGGATCAACATATACATCTAAGAAATATTAACCAGAAGCAGTCAGTGACTTCGCATTACATCAACCTCAAAAGAACCTTATCGATATAGAAATATTTTCGACATATTTATATATCGATTGTACCTCATATTTGTATCACATAATTTACTTTACTTTAGAAATGTCAGCATTAATTAGAGTAAATTTGCGTGTATTCCCAGTTTATTGCATAATTATAATTACTGTGGCGCCAAAATGTAATAATTTTGTGAAAAAAAATTATAACAACGATAACTACAATATTAAAAGTAATCTTTAAATTTAATTTACGCTGAAAATATCATATTTAAAAAAAAACAGGTTCCTGAACAAAATATTCTCAAATTTAATCTTAACTGAGTTAAAAAAAGGACCAAAAACTTAGTAAAACAAATTGTTAATGAAAATTCTTAAAGCACAACTTTTTTTAAGTTAACAGTAGGATTGAAGTATACATTTAAAAATTAGTCTTTACGTCACTTATTTTTTGTTTAATTACAGACTTGAAAGCGATTTTTTTTAAACATTGCATCATATTGCTAAATACACAAGATAATTTTAACATTTTTACTCATCTGTTTTAAAATTCAAACTCGATATTTAACATACTTCATATATATTTGATTATGCATCGCTTTTAAAAGTTCGATAGTATCGCTTTCCACTTATATGCACTGAAAGGGAAAAATATCTTTAATTTTTTTTTATATATATATTTTCTATTCAAAATATTTTTAAACTCCACAGAGCATTATAGAAATTCTTTGGAAAGAAATGAAAAAAATAATCGGAAAGGTGGATTGATTTTCTTTTTATGGTGATTCAAAGATAAGTTGCATTATGAGTGACGTTACTTTTCTTTTGAGAATTTTTTAGTTTAATGTTAGAGATAATATTGATGAAGGGTAAAAACGAAATTATTATCAGAAAGCTAGGGCAAACTATTACTAAAATTTAAATGTGGTTATTGCATCTCCTTTTTATAACAAATTTAGAAAATAATATCTTCTTTTAATTTAGCAAATTTAGAAAATAACATTTTCTTTTAATTTAACAAATTTAGAAAATAATATTTTCTTTTAATTTAACAAATCAGATGTGAAAATCAAAAGCGAATAATTTTCATTTATTTATGTTGATGCGTGTGATGATGTGTTGCTTAAAATTACTAATGAGAAAATGTTATCAATATATATATTTGACAATGGCGGAAGAAGATATATGCGAAATGTTCGTAGTAAATTGGCTTGAAATGAATTCGAAAAGTTAGTTGGAAACACATTTATACACATTGTGAAACATCAAGCATAAGTTAATAAACGTCGTAAAAAATAGCTCTTCTAACAGTAATTTGCGATAAAGTGTAATGCATTTGTATTGTTTTGTTTTTCTCTCTAATAAATGTTACATCCCACATTTTCAATGGAAAACGTACCGAAGTAAGTCTTAGTAACATATACAATTTTCATACAGCTTCAAATAACATCATGACACTAAAATGGATTTTATGTAATTTTCATCCATAGACGGTAATGTAATCGAATTCTTTTGTGCGGCACACTACAATAACTATAAATGCTATATATATTTTCTTCAAGAAAAAACATTCTGCGAGTAACTATAACAGCATAGTAAAATTACATTATCATACGCGTTCTCCAAACCCCGCTTTTAACATTTATTATTTTCATAAAATCCTTGCATATATTCTTCACAATTTTTTTTTTAAACTAGGGTGATGCAAAAATGAATGCAAAAAACTTCTTAATAAAACATAAAATTAAGATATGCGCAAAGCTTTCCGAAAGAACTTTGTCTTTTTTCGTCTGTCACAAAGAATACATGTTACCACTTTGAATGGATGACAAGATTGACAGGAAATGCGAGGAAAAAGGATGGGATAAAGAAAAGAACCAATAAGAAAACAGAAGGCATCAGCCAATAGCACAGTGACCAATGTTCAATCAGAAGAGTCAGAAAGGAAAAAGAATTATAAAAATATATAATATTAAATAAATGAATAGAGAAAATAATAATAATTACTATAAAGTACAAAAAGTGAGAGGTTAAATGAATAGAATAAAGAATAGCACTAATAATGAAAATAAATAATTATATGTTTAAATAAGATGACTTAACGACAACTGATATTATTAATTATTATTCATATATTTGCATTCCTTTGCGCGGCTCTGTACAATAACTGTAAATGTTATATACACCTTCTGCAAGAAAAAAGAACTTGCTGTAGATGGGATCATACTAAAATTACATATCCACCAGCGTTCTACAAATTCCGCATATATTCGTTTCATATAGTCGTATTCTTTTGAGTGACCCTATAAAATAACTATAAATGCTATTGCACCCACTTTTACATTGGATCATGCTTGAATTACCGCTTACCGTATCAGTAAATCGTTTAAAACAACACAAAAGTAGCTTAAAACGTTAAGGCATCCTCATTGAAATCATCTATAGCCTTTTGCACGTATAACGTATAAATTGAAAGGCAGCTTCTACAGTTGTGTTCATAATTTAGAATCACAGTGTACCGGGACCGCAAAGAGAGATTGCGATCCCCAATAGGAATTTGAACGCAAGCCTTTAAATCCTTAACAGTTTCTTTCTTTCTTTTTTTTTTTTTTTTTTTTTTTTTTGACACAATAAATTAAAAATAAGGATCCGGCACCACTTTTGTTTTACTAAAATATTAGCCTTTGTAGAATCGAAAAAGATATGCCATTTAACAAACCAAAGACTACAGTTATAATTAAGTGGCATCCAAAAGCTTTTAGTATAGAAAATAGTAAACTCTTTTTGCCCGAGTGAAAACAGTTAACGAGTTACGTATGTTACTAGAAAATAAACCTGTTTTAAAAAATAATACACATTTGCTTGAAATTTAAACATCACTACATTAACAAAGTACACACAAAAAAGAAACAATAGATGGTCGAAAGCTTTGTGAACGTATGCCATATTTTGGCTAATACGAATCCATTTGATTGGTTGGTTGTGTTTATGTCGGCCAATTATCAACACGAGGGATATAGGCCCTATGGGGGGATGTGCCCTTCGTGGGGGTCTTTCTAAGGGAACCTAACCCGTATTAACGCTTGGAAGTCCAAGGTTCGAAGAAAACCACGAAAAACTCCGAACGATTAGGCCGACGGGCGCGATTGGGATCGAACCCAGCACCTCCCGTCTACCAGCTTCGAGAGCAGAACCTCTCGGCCACTGGTGGGGCCGGAGCCATTTGAATTTTAGAGTTTTAGTTTTCGAAAGGTCAGGAAACATCAACTTTTATAACTGCTGATAATTTATTAGCAAGTAGATAGAATTTCTTATAAGAATTCCCTTTTCTTCAGGCTATGCAATAAAACCAGCACGCAGGCAGAATTCATGCGGCATAAGTTTGACTTTTTGTTTTCTTTACCTATTGGTTGTTTATCCGAGAAAGTTTTACGTGAAGAAAGATGATCGAGTTCATTTCCTTGTTGTTTTATTTAAAACTAGCTGCCCGACCCAGTGTTGTCCAGACAAGAGATAATAACCTTAAATAAACCTCATATTGTATGATTTTGTATATTAAATCCGATATTGTCTGATTTTATATTTTTAAAGGAAAAAAATATCGAAAAAAAATTTGATTTTTAGTGGTAAAAGCGCTCATAGGAATACGTTTTCGGTTTTAGCTCTGTTTCTCAGCTTTTATTTTTTTTAAATACTTTTTACTCGTCAGAACGTTTTGAAATTACTGAAAGAAATTTTAATCCTGTCTGCCATGATGTTCTAAAAAGATTGTGTCGAAATACGGCTGTTTAGTCGCTTTTGGCATGGGAAGAAGATCATCTCCGGGAGGCACAAAGTGACCTGATGATACCAATTTTTTGGAAAGGTTCAAATTCGTATTTTTGAAAACTGATTTCACCGTCGAAAAGAAGGAGTTCTCAGTCAGCTAGTCTTGCAAAATGGCAAAATTGCAATCTTGTTTTCTCTGTATTTTGTTTTAAATGCTAAAAAAGGTATTCTTTCAATATTATGTAAAACTACTTAATTTCGAATATGAATGTAATCTTTGAGAATATTGTACATTGTTCATCGTATTAAAAATCCATTAAATCTATAGAATTATATTACTTTATATAAACAATGTTTATATTACAGTGACATATGGAGATTAGTGAACGTATTAACATGGGACTGTCAGTGAGAGGGTTAAAGGCACATTTTCTTTTAATTGATATCTCCGCCCTGGAGGAAAAGGAGGAGCCCTGGAGGAGTGTTGCCAAAGGGGAAAAAGTTAATCGCAAACACGAACTTTATTGTTTTTTTTTTTTTTTTTTTTTAAAGTGTAATAGCAGTATTTTTTTAACTGACTGCGGCGTGTAAGATGTAAAAGTACAGAATTAAGAATATGTCTCCCTTTTTCCCGCATCTCGAACCTTTCGATATTATTTCTTTAAGACAAACGGCCAAAACAATACAGAATTTGTTTCCATTCTACGCGTCTAGGAATGAAGAGAGTCAGCAATCTCGAGCGTTCCTCTGTGATGCAAAAAATTGTATTTTTATAATTTTTTAATTAATATCTCAGCTAATTATCAAAAAATAAAAATCTGAGTCTCAGGTGCATCAGGACATGCTTTGGACTATCCTTATACAAATTTTCAGACCTCTGCGCGGTAGATTTCTCCAGCCATCGCCAACAATCACAAACACACACACATAGCAATCTTATTTTTGTGAGTATATAAAACAGGACCAGAGGCAGCAAGGCCTGATTAACCTTGTGTAAGGTCTTGTGGCAAAGAATCCGTTAGGAGCCGCAGTGAGTATTTATAGCCACAACTTGTATTTTTTTTAATACTAGGAGTCTCTGTCCCCTGCTCACTAACGCTCGCCAACCACCATGAATTGCGACACAGTTCACATTGGAACCGCTACGCGTCCCCAGCTCACTCCGCTTGCTCGCCACTTTTTGCAGCAACTCTAGCCATAATGAGTACTATCATAAATCCTTTTACCTTATGAAATTTTTTTTTTAAATGTAAGGTAAATGAAACAGTAATTGAAAACTTCGTTGAAATCACAATTAAAACTGCATTTAGTTGGTGCTACCAATAGCCGTAAAACCATTTTAACTTAACATTATGAAATTTACCAATATTTGAAATGTAATATTCCAAATCCTGAGAAGAACTCCTTTTACCACAGCCAGGATTCGGTCAGTTGTACCGGCGCAGCTCTCCTCTTTGCGGGCAAGCACTCTACACATGAATAATTCGTTCTCCAATCTACCTTAGACGATCCTTCAGTATGAAATAAGATACAGACATCCTTAAATGAAAAATATGCGTTATAAAATGCTTTTTGCAGTTAATATTCATATTTATCACAAAAAGTTGTAAAATTATTTTATGGGAAATTTTTGACAACTGCGCTACAAAAAGTCTGACATACGTAAAATAAAATATTTTTCTTATTACAATAGATAGGAATTTATTTGCAGATATATTGTTTTTTAAGAAGATTTTTTTTTCAGTATATAAATTCTATAAAACATTTATTCTGCATTTGGTTAGACTGATATACTTTTTTTCATTGTGTGTTATATTTATTCAGTTAAAGCGTTTTTTTATGTTTCGTTATTCATAATAACTTTTTTAATAGGATAGGAATATTTAAATGTATTGATATTTTTCTAAGAAGGTAAAAATGTAGACGATGATATTTTTCTTCTTGGCTGAATTGTAACTGAACTGCACAAACAAGGAAAAAAAGGGTCAAGTGCGAGTATTACTCGCGCACAGAGAGTTCCGTACAATAAATATATGAATTAGAAACTGTATTATTATTAAAATAAAAATCGTTGGTTAAAGAATAATAAGACTTTGTAAAAAAAAAAAAAAAAAAAAAGTTGTACAACGTAGGTTTGAGTATAGCTCAATTTACTAGTATTATACAAAAAAGTATAAATGGATATAAGTTCAGAGAGATATGAAGCCTAAATATTATCAAATATTGCCATTCTGTCTAACTCTTTTTTTTTTAATCTTATCCCAATCTGTTTACGATGAACTTAATTCGGTTTTGCTAGAAAAAAAAAAAAAAAAAAAAAAAAAAAGTAGTGAATATTTAAATTTTATTTGGTATTTTATAAACCCAAATTCTGCGTAGTAATAATCTTTTAACAGTGTACGTAAAACAAAACTCTTGTTCAAAGTTAAAACTTGGCATTGTGCAAAGCGCGTTTCGAAAAGAGATCGCAAAATTGCAATTCCGGAGTCCGTGACGCGTTTCTCCAGATAAGTTTTATTTAACCTTTAAAGACATGCGTGGAGTATTGAGAGAGCCACTCAATTCAAACAAGTCGCAAATTCCATTGTAATTATGCGATTAATTCTAATTAAATTAAACTGTTTTTAGCAGTTTGATGTTTATAGCTTTTATAATACAACTGGACATTGAGTTACACAAATACATCATTGAAAGTTGTTATCTAGGCTTTAAAAGCCTATGGCGCAAAGAGTTCGCCGCCCAAGTTTTTGTGTATATCTTTAAGAGTTATAATATCTTGACTAATCACCGACAATTTTTTTGAAAATCATTTTCGAAAATCTTTTTATACTTCTGCGATGATAGGTAATGCCAGTGCTCCTGTACTTCACCGCTGAATGACTGCAAATTGAAATTTGTGTGTAACGAAAAAATTATATTTTCTGAAAAACTATCTGACCTAGGGCAATCTCTATAGTTTTCTTGTAAAGTTTAAATTAACTCCTTTTTCCCTATTTTTTTTTTCATAATTTTAGTTTCAGTAGATTCGGAAATAGGGAGGGAGGGGACATATTTTTGCATTACATTTTCGACGATATCTCTGAAAATATAATACCTAAAATTAAGATAAGTGCATCTTTAAATTCGGCGTTAGGAACACTTCCCCACGATATCCCACACGATATACAAAGAAAAGATTTTTTTTTCAAGTAACTTAATTAGCCCCTCTATTTGCCATTTTTCCTAATATGTTTCTGAATGGTTAACAATCTGTAAATGTGTGGGTTAATAGCCTTTATTACTTCAGTCACTTTGAACTTTCCACATTCCATAATTTACGAGTTAAATGGCTGTGGCAGACACACACAGGAGTGACCTTATATTGGTTTCATTTTCACTTGTTAAGTACGGAACCCTAAAAATCCTCTGCTACCGCTTTTTTACATAATTCACACCTGAGGAATATAAACAAAATACTCAGCTATGAGTGTTTATTTAATAAAATAAATATGAAAAATGTGAAGTTCTTAAAAATCAGTGAATATTTAGTATGGCAAACTGCATTGGAGATATGTATTGTGAATACACTCTATGTTCTAGACGTTATCAAATATAAAAATACACGATTAATCTCGTTTCATACGCCGACACTCACAAAAAATTAGTTACATTTCATTTTTAATCTGCTTTTACATTTACTTATACACTGGGGTGATAAAAGTCATGGGATACCCTGCTAATAGCGTGTCGGTCGTCCGTTTGCCCGGCGAAGTGCAGCAACCCGACGCGGCATGGACTTCACGAGTCGTTGGATGCCCTCTGAAGAAATATTGAGCCATGCAACCTCTATAGACGTCCAAAATTCCGAAAAAGTTGCCGGTGGAAGATTTTGTACACTAACGGATCTCTTGATTATATCCTATAAATAATCGATGGGATTGATGTCGGGCTATTGCGGTGGCCAAATCATCTGCTGAAATTGTCTAGAATGTTTTTCAAACCAATCGCGAACAGTTATGGCCCGGTGACATGGGGCATTGTCATCCTGGAAAATTCCATCGTTGTTTGGGTACATGAAGTCCATGAATGGTTGCAAGTGGTCTCCCAGTAGCTGAACGTAATCATTTCCAGATAACGATCGGTTCGGTTTGACCATCGGACACAGTCCATTCCATGTAAACACGTCCCACATCATTATGGAGCCACCATCAGCTTGCACAGTGCCTTGTTGACAACATGGGTCCAACATTTCATGGGGTCTGCGCCACACTCTTACACTTCCATCAGCTCTTACTAATTGAAATCGTGACTCATCTGACCAAGCTACTTTTTTCCAGTCGTCTACGCCCAACAGATATGGTCACGAGCCCAGGAGCGCCGCTGTTTGCGACGTCATACTTATAGTAATGGCACCCGAGTCGGTCTTCAGCTGACATAGGCCATTAAAGGCGATTTTCGCTAGACTTTCCTAACAGACACGCCCGTCGGACGTCCCACATTTATTCCTGCTGTTATTTCACGCAGTGTTGCTTGTATGTTCACACTGACAAGTCTACGACAACGTCGCTGGTCGCGGTCATTAAGAGCCGGCGGTCGACCACTGCGTTGTACATAATGGGAAGTTATACCTGAATTTAGGTATTCTCGGCACATTCTTGACACTGTGGATCTCGGAATGTTGAATTCCCTAACGATTTCCGGAATGGAATGTCCCATGTGTCTAGTTGCTACTAGCATACCACGTTCGAGCTTCGTTAATTCTCGCCGTGTGGCCATAATCACATAATCAACCTTCTCACATGATGCATTTGAACACAAGTGAAAGTCCTGCCCATGTACTGACCATTCATACATTTTGTAAGCGACACTATTGCCATCTACATATTTGTATATTGCTATCCCGTGACTTTCGTCACCTCAGTCTATAGTACAATGCTCGAATAACCATATTCGTCTATCTCAGAATTCGGCGACTAAATAAGGTAAAGATTGCTATACAAAAAAGCGGTATTCAAAATACAGGAACACAATCGCTAATGGTTTAGGGTTCTACCACCTCCCAGGATAATATTAACATTTTTTTTATTACATGGTTTAAATTTCCAGAAATAATAAAGTTAATTCAATATATTGTACATCTTATATTAACTTAAAAAAATAATCGTATAATATTATTACTGATAGTTTACCTATGTGAATAACAATGTTATCATAAAAATGCATTTATTATTTTTTTGTGGAATGAGTTTGTTAAGAATTAGGCATATTTGGCTTTCTTGATAAGAGGGCCTTTTATTTTTATTTAATTTTATGTATTTATACAATTCACTCTCTTGTAATAGTCAAAAAAGTAAAAGATTTTCCTCTTTTTATTATGAAAATATTCTATATAAATTTTAATGTTTAAAGTAGTAAAATATTTTTCTGTATGCTTCGCGATTTTAGAAACGATTCATTACCGTAAAATATAAGTCTTGAAATACACATACAATTTTATTTAATAAAAGCTTGGTCTTTTTATTGATTTTGCATTTGAACTAATCGATAAATTTAAACTTTTTTTTTTTAATTTAATTTCCTTTTTACAATTTTATCTTTGTGCCAATGGGCATTCAATATAAAAATTCCCTAACTTAATATAATTTTTTATGCACTTTTACCCTTATTTAATATATCTATAAAATATATTTCCTCACATAGACAACAGCAATCAATTACTTAGAATTTCAGAAAAAGTTAAACAGTTTGTTCGTCGAAAAAATAAAATATAAATTAAATATTTAAAAAATTACAATGTTAAAAATGAAAAAAATTCCAATTTATATATCTTATAAAAGAAAATGTATTTAAATACATTCAAATGTAAAAAAAAAAAAATCGCAGATACAGTTAAACGAAACCCTATAATGTTTTTTTGAAGTACGCATACAATCATTTGAACAGATATAAAAGCACAGCAATCGGTTACTTAAAGGACAAGGAGTTTATGTTAAACTGGCGTATTTACCAGTTGGATGCCGGTTAAAAATTGATTCAAACTGGAAAATTCGAATTATTTTTCATTAAAAAAATATTTCGGTTTTCTTCAGTCAAAAATATGTTAAGTTTAAAATTATATAATTATATTATATGTTAATATATTGGGTTTACAAATTAGTTCGGTGCGTTTTCAAAAGATGGCGCCGGCTGTTCTGAAGATTTTTTAGTGACAGCTGATTTCGGTGGTTCCAGAGTGGTTAGACATCTGTCAATAATATTCAGTTTACATCGCTTTGACTTTAATACAAAAACCTTGTTTTTTATTTTGTTGAATATGTCAAATTTTGTGTTTACAAAGGAGCATTTGCGGGGGGTATTAGTTTTCTGATTTAATTGGAAGAAAAGTGCAGCTGAAGCCCAGCGAATGCTTGGATAAGTTTATGGTGACGCTGCTCCAACTGATAAATCATGTAGGGAATGGTTTCGACGTTTCAAGAATGGCGGTTTAAGCGTTGAAGACAAGCTTCACTCTGGACTGCCAAAAAATTTTGAAGATAAAGATTTAGAGGCATTACTGGATGAAGATCCGACTCAAAAGCAAGAGGTTCTTCTACAGTCATTGTGTGTGAGTCAACAAGCCGTTTCCACATGATTGAAATCCATAGGAATGTTTTAAAAAAAGGAAGTTGGGTGCCTTATGAACTGAAACCAAAAGACGTTGAAAGGCGATTTTTCGCAAAAGTCGTAAAGACATATTTGGAAACGCTACAGTGGGATGTTTTACTTCACCCGCCGTATTCTCCGGACATTGCACCTTCTTATTACTGGTTGTTCCGACGGATGCAGCACAATTTAGCAGGCCACCGGTTCACTTCTTCGCCGAAATCGAAAATTGGCTCCAATGTCGGATTGCTCTAAAGATTCGAAAATTGACTGAGGGATGTCAAATTACATTAAACTTAACAGTACTGTATAATCTTATAAAATCATTAACGAATTTACATTATTTTGTATATCGAAAATAACAATAACGCGATAGACATTTTATTCATAGCTAAAATTTTAATATTCAACAGTTCTTATTAAAAAAAATATTCTAATCTGTTTGAAAATCTATCGCCCTGTAGCTTATTATTTACAATCGTTTTTTCCATTCAAGTGAAAGTGTGTTACATAAAGCTATGTCAACATATTTCAGACATATAACGGTATTATGTTCTTCTTTTGTAGTAAATTTCCAGAAAAATAAATTTTGATTTATTACAACTCTGTGACAGGTGAAACCCAGGAAATATAGTTCGAGATAAAAACATTTCTCAATACACATTGTATGAAGAATAGAACTGTATATGTGTCTTTGTTTATTTTTCTTTTCGACTTCCTATTATTAAGTGCCATTCCAGGAAATGAATTACGTGTCACCCAGAAATTATATGACATAAACTAAACAGCATTTTGTTTCTTCACGCTTTACGTTTTGTTACTTTAAAAATAGCTGATGAGATAATATTTTATTTGGTATTGTCAAAAAATAGTATATTCAGAAATATTACTTTCGGAAAAAATAACATCTTAAAATTAAAATTGTGTCTATTGGTTATTTCTTTTACAGAACAGTTTTATTATTAGCGTTAAGTATTATTTCTTTAACGAAATTTAGTAAAAATATTAAAATATTTAAATTATAATTGTATTTAAATTAAAATTTTTTGGAATGTATAATTTATATTTTACAAAACAAAATTCATAGTGTACAATTTTTCATATAAAATACATCCGAAAATAACAATGAGTACAGCCTCTCAATAAATATATACATAATTACATAATATCTGAAAAATGGACAATTTGCGTTCACTGCCAATAATATTTCATTAATTATACTAAAACCAAAAACTGAAAAATGTAATACATTGCAACATTTGTTATAGCAATTACCAATGAAAAATAAATATATAATGATGTATAAATAAATATTTTTAAACTTTAAACAACCGAAATCATCATTTTAGTCCCTGTCCCCAGGTACAAATATCCAATATTAAATGCATGCTGCAAAATATTTTATAAATATTATTAATTTTTGCTATTATATATTTATACCTATATATATACAGTATGGATACGCATATATACACATAATATCTTTCATAATATATATACACATAATTATCTTTTATTAGTATAGATTGTATAGTAAAATATTGTAGTGAATATATTTATCACTCAGACTGGCCATCATCTCAGTCCCTTTAAACATACATTTAGGTTAACAGATATTAGGTGGCGCTGGCAGAATTATTTCCATTTCAACAGTAACTAAAGTTCAACTAGCCACCATGGATGAATGTAAGTTGTTTTTCTATTTATTTCATATTTAGAAATATGTAGTTTTTGTTCTGAATAGGGATGAGTATTTTTTTTATAGCATCATTCATGTCCCCATATTTAACTTTTTATTTATGAAAAAAGCTTATTTAAACTTTATTTATGTAATATACAAATATCACATGGCATATTTAATAATTTACATTTGCGGAAAATGATTCAATAAAATGGCTGTGTGGCTTTTAAGACAAAAATATCACCTCAGTCCCAACTATTAGACACTTATTATGATGTTAACAGACACTTTCTTCCATAAAAGTGTATCCTACGTATGAAACATACATCCTTGACCTCAAAGCACTACAGCATTTAAATGACAAAAGATGTATCATAGTATATAATTTTATGTGGTACACTGTTAAAAATTTGCAGCATTCTGGCAGGTCATTTGACCGTTTTTTTCCGAAAACGGTTACACAACCGTAATTTAATACCATTCTGACCATATTATTGGCCATTTTATGGCCAGAATATAGTTAAATTATGGTTATGAAACCGTTATTTCAAAAAACGGTCAAATGACCTGCCAGAATACTGCAAAATTTTTAACACTGTAGTTCGTACATTAATTTTAAAAAATAAAAATTTTGGAATGAAATTGTCCGTTTTTCAGATATTGATTCATACACGTTTAATAAAATAATTTTAAGTATTACTCCGTACACACTCAAAAAATCGTCAAATAAAAAAAAGTACAATCAGCAAGTTAACGAAACACCTCTGTGATTGTTAGAGAATTTTCTGTTTTTTGTAGAAATGTCTTTCTTTTTTTCTTTTTATTAAAGAATGTTAGGAAATGACGATCTTGGGTTCATGAATTTTTCTTGTTTTGAAAGAAAAAGGACGTACATAAAAATATTATTTCCAATACGAAAAAGTACTTTGCTGCACAGTTGCCGGGATACCCCTGTGATTTGACGAAAATGCGGCTTTACATTGAAGGATTTCAAGTAATTTTTCCGTCAGATTAAGGAAATTCCAGTACTTTTGGGGGGGGAGGGGGGGGGGTGAAGAATTTTACAATTTAAATCTAAAATTTTCGAATTTTAACCAAATATTATAAACGGAAAAGTTTGTTCACTTCGCAGAATTTTTTCAGAGTGTACAGAAAACACATTTTAGATTGATTGTTATACACAAACATAATTTTAAATTTGCAGGGAGAAAATATTATTCTTATAAATTCATTTCAGGAGAAAACTTCTATATATTATTCGGCTCCTCTTTCTACAAAAACATAATATGCTACAAGTTTAGTAATATTTTCTGAAAAAATACAAAATGTTTTTTAACCGTTAAAATACACTTTTGAACGTTTGAACCGTTGTCATGTGTTTCATCTTCGTGCCCACAGAACTGGAAAATTCTGCCTTTCAACGGTCGGACACCACATGGTGTTAGCATGGTTGAAATTTAAAACAAATACTCCAGCACCATAAAGCAGAAGAACAGATACTAAAAATACCATACAATGAGTAAAATAATTTAAAATTTTTATTTATACCATGGTGCTTTATATTTGTGTTATCATTTAATTATGATAGTCATTCAAAGCAGTGAACGCAGCATTATTAAAAAAAGGGGAAATGGATATGATTATACTCGTAACTAGTTTTAACAGCAGTAAATTGTGAATTCTGTATAATTTCAGAAAAATAAATCTGTTACGTAGTATATTATTATGCACACATTTATACAATGAATAGGTACTGTCTGAGAATTTACGACATTGACATATTTTGACAACTGTATGTTGTGAATAAAGTTTTCAGAAGAGCTACCAAATGAGGAGAACTTGAAAAGAAAATAATTTCACATCCGTTTCAAATTGTTTTCATCCATACAGCCTCCCACTACAACAGAATTAAATAACCTTTAAAAACAGGAAACGGCGGAATGTATAATCATGAAATGGGATATACCAAGCTACTCTTCGTTGCGCTTTTTCTTTTTATTTCAATGACAAAAGAAAGAAATTTCCCACAAATCATCAGCTGGAGTCTTAATAGGATTTCAGGGTAAGGGGGAACCTGTATTTGGAGGTTGAAAATCGGTATTTTCGCAAATTTCAAAGATATGCTCAAAAATGGTATATTTAATAACTTGGTTTATAACACTCTTTTGTGGCCTCACATGCATCCATCATTTGTGTATTTCACATTTTTTTCCTGCTGTTTGATGTAGGAGTTTTTATATCAAAAGAGAAAAGTAAATGTTTTATTAGCAGGACTTGACTACGCCGTACGAAATTTGCGCAAAATGCTTACCTAAACTTCATATTCAAGGTTTGTGAACATTGGTTTGGTGGTAACTTATACTACATACAATTAATAACAAACATTTAACTGTCGACACCACAATATACGCATCATGCACTTTTAATTATTAGCTCGAATATTGCTTGCAATGTGATAAATATTTTATTTTATCCCTTAACGAGTCATTACCACAGTTTCAAAAGAGTATAAAACAGAAATCATCTCATTATATTTTTCTTTTAAAAATATATCAATAAATTTAAAAATTAACTATTTTTTGTTTTACAATTGATATAGAAATCTTCAGTGAATAATTTCTCTTCGTATGTAAATGCACATAGCGATAAGTAAACTTGAAATCGTTCTCGTCCGTGAATGGTTCATATGCATGACAGCAAAGTAGCTTTAATTATGTTGATATTTAATTATGTTTTTCTAGACGTGTTTTGCCCAAGGCTAATTTTTGGAACATCTTTTTGGGTTACTCTCTTCACAATGTTTCAAGAAAGATAAATAATCTGCCTTTCTGTCTGCCTTTCGTTTTTAACTGCTGGATCAAGCGAAAATATACGAAAAAATATATCTTTAAAGTAAGTTTAACAAAATTTTGTTTATGTTAGATATGTGTTTAATCTTGAAAATGAAACAAAATAAAATTAAAACACTAGGTGAAATACATTTAAAAAATAATACTTCTTACGCTGAGGAAAAAATCTCTTTCTACCGAATAACATCTAAATAAGCGTTTCGCTATTGTTACAATACACAATTACATAAAAGACTCCCAAGTAACAATTATTTTCTTTCTATGGCATAAACAAAGGCACTCCTTGAAAGGTTTCTATTATTTAAGGAAAACAAAACACGGCACATTAAGGCTTTCGTAGAAAACAAATGACTTCATTTCTCGACTTGGATTCTTTTCTTCTTAATACGTTAATATATTCTAGTAGAATTCTGTATTAAAAACGAGAACTGACCATACTGGATTTGGAAATATTTAATTAAACTTTAGCATTAAATTACTAAATATTTATAGCTGTTTTAAAATCAAATTACTATTTTATCAATAAAACTCAAGAAGAAGTACTTATAATAATTTAAACAGTTTTTAATTTTTTGTTCATTCTGAATTAGAATAAAATATATTACGTATAATGATTCTGCAGTAGTGGTTCCCAACTTTTTTGCCCACGCCTCACTTAAGCATCTGTAAAATTATGATGCTCCCCTAACTATATAACGTGTACCTTTTATTACATTATTTTAAAGTCAATTCGTATTCAAGTGGAGGAAGCTTAAAAGAACATGAACAACGGCAAACCCTATCACCGTTTTATAGCTTACTAAGTAGGTAAAGTTTTTTCCCAAACATATTTTTCACATAACTCTATAAATGCAACGAAGTTATACATATTTCCATTTATATTTAGAAGTGTTTTGTTGTTGCCGATTTATCTATCTATATGAAACAAAAGTATTATAAGGACTCCCGTTTTTATTTTCACATAATTTCATAATATTCTAATCAGGAATGAGCAATGAATTAAAAACCGTTTAAATTATTATAAGTACTTCTTAAGTTTTATTAATAAACAGTAATTTTTCATACATATTTGCATTTATATTTAGAAATGTTTTGTTGTTCTTTGCCGACTTACCTGTCTATATGAAACAAAAATATTATATGGTGTCCATTTTTTATTTTCACATAATTTCTTGAATAGATCAGAACATTGAAAATAAATTAGAAAGCATTCGTATATTTTATGACTATTTTCAGAATGTCATATACATTAGGCGGAAAACGTTTGAACATCGAGACTCTCTGAACGACTTTGAACTCTGTGAATAGCACAATGCACAAGAAGCATTTCCAGATTATAATTTTTATAAATCTTAAATAACCCTTTTCTTTCCCACCATAATACAATTCTTGGCTAATGGGATTTTCAATCCTCTCGCCAGCTGACTGCCATGTATACGGATTTTTTATTTAAAAATGTATTTATTGTCATAATGTGCAAGAGGCCTGCATCTCAGCCATCAAAAACTTACTAATAACTCACTTCCTGCTTTGAATCCCGTTTGGAAAATCATTAATGTTATAACGTTCGTGTATCTCGTACGTATATTTAAAATATGTTTTACATTCAATATAGGGTAGGGGAGTACACAGTGAGATAGCAGCCACTTTGACATATAGTTGTAACTTTTTCTTCAATCTGGCAGTCACACATAACGACCTCATCTTAATGCAACACGTGGATGTAGTTTCGACACTTCAGTCACTCGTCTGACAAAATAGTAAATAATTCTTTATTTTATAGTGGTTAAAGTTACACAAACGTCTATTTTAGCGTTTATTTCCTTCAATATGACATATATTTACTTAACCAAACCTAGCTATATCTAATAACAGACTATTTAGTCAAAACGACATAAACTTTTTAAAGCGATAAAATTGATGTACACAGATGTGGCATACATTATGTTACAACGTAACGAAAGTACACAGTGAGACACACAGTTGTGGTACACAGTGAGACGTGTCTTATTGTGTACCTACTATGTGGTTCTGATGTTAAAAAAGTTATTTATTAACAAAAGAAGGGGTTTTTTCTCTCTCTCTCTTTCTCTGTGTGTGTGTGGGCGTGCGATGGCTAGAGAAATTTACTAAACTTAAGAGGCTGAAAATTTGCATGAAGGTAGCCCAAGGTCTGCTATTGTCCACTCGAGGCTCATATCTTTAATATTTTGAAAATCTAGAAATATTAATTAGAAATCATAAAATGCAGAAAATTATTGATAGAGTGTAAAAATGTATGATTATACAATGTATATACATTTTCTCACTGTGTACTACTTCTGGTACACAGTGAGATAATTTTCGATAATCCGTTATACTATTTCTGTGCTTTTATAAATAACTTTTTTAAAACCATTTATACATTAATGTGTAGCGCATTTGCGTAGCTTAAAGATGTAGTAAAAAATTTTTCAAAAAAACAAAATCGTCGCCATTTGTTAAGTAATAATAATTTTCGTCTTACTGTGTACTACACTCCCCTATTTCAAGACAGTCAGTTTTGGTTGGGCTTTAAGTAATTTCTTGTGTAAAAGCCTCTGCGTGCGTAAAATATTATGTGTGTCTGCAATTCGTCCTCACGTGACATATTGTAAACCGAATAGATGTTAGGTGTTTTTCAACAAATGCAAGCCGAAAAAAGTTTGAAAAATTCTGAAATATAATTAAAACAAGAAAAAATTCATAGATAAAAAATGCCATTATCCATTGTTGCCTTTTGTACTTTTAAATAGGAAACTTTTGAAAATTTATTTTTTCTTTTTAATTTTAATTAAAAATCTGCATGAATTACTTTTATTTTTAGTCTACAATACTATTTTTTAAAATAGATAAATAAACGAGAGAATAGGTTAATAGCAAATAATGACTTATACACCCGTTGGAAACCACTCTTCTACAGTGTCAATATTATTCAGTGCTTTTGATTAGATAGTTTCACTTTTATATTTATTAAACTAAGGCCCTAAACTTATATTACAAACATGTATTAGCTAAAACGGTCTTTCATAAGCTAGATTATCACTTAAGTAAACATCTCACTGTTATTAAAATATACAAAAATCTTTTTAAAGGCAACAAAATTACGAAGAACTGTTTTTTTTTCTATAGAATAAACAAATTTATACTAGATTGATTTTAACTCAATTATTCTAATTGGTAAATAAATAATATCAGTTGTAAATTTCCAACTGGGCGTAAAATATCCGGACCAGGATTCGAAAAAGGGATATCTTGGCTGAAGTCGCCAGTGGTTCACCATCTGAGCTATCCCGGATGAATCTGGTGGAACTTTTTCAACCAGATAACCTTATTGATTATAGCATCTGGTCTGAAATCTGAGCTGAACCAGGTTGTTCACGTACTTAAGAAAAGGAAATTTTTCATTACAATATTCTGGTGCCAATGTGACATTTAGGAATTAAAATTAGGTGGTCCAAAAATGAACACCGTCCTTGAAGGGATTAAAAGATATCTTTTGTTTAAGGAAAACAAAACTCAGGACAGTAACGCTTTGGTAGAATAACTGAATACAAAAAGAAAAATTATTTCATTTGACGACTTGAGTTTGTTTTTTTTACGCTAATATATTTCAGAACATTAGATTAAAAACCAGAACTGATAACAGCATTTCATGGTATACGAGATTTTTACGTGACTTTTTATGTGCCACTGCATGATAGCTATACGGAAATTACAAATAGGTGGTACAGATTCAACTCAACTGTCTTTTGATTCCATAGCATTCCCTGGTGGAAAAAAGCGTAATTAAATTTAATTAAAATCATTCTTTTATTTTCTTAATAAATTTTCAGAATAAGGTTCTGCCACGATGAAATTTATGTTTGATAAAAATTTTCCATTATACATTTCTTTTCGCTGAGACTGGTGAGAAATTAATTATAACTATAATAAATTTTTATGCTTTCTCTGATATGACAACCATACTCCAAGTCAAAAGTAGGTTATAGAGACTAAACGGTATTTTCTTTTGTGTTTATAGCGACCCCTGGGAGAAAATAGGGCAACCTAAGTTAATGAAGACGGATTTTTTAGTTTTGTTATATGAGACTGTGCTGATGTTAAAAATAAGTTGCACAGTTTCAAAGCAATTTTTATTTGCTTTTATAATAGCCTCCCCTTGAAGGAAACAGGGCATCTAAATTTATTCAAATTTCATGTTTTATGTGAATTTTTATTATTAATCTTCTTAATAAGCTTCTGGCACGGTGAAATTTATATTTTGATAAAAAAATTCATATACTATTTTTTTGTGTGTGTGTATGTGTTTGTATGTGTTGTGTTTTTCCTTACGCTGGGAAATCGCGCATCTGAAATTTGAATATGGATTTGTCTATGTTTTCTCATATGTCAACCATACTCCAACTTAAGATTATGGAATATACAAATTTTCCTTTTGCATTTATAGCGCGCCCTGATAAGAAATAAGGCTTTTTTATGATTTATGTCAAAAATCATACATACTACATCAAAAATCACAGTATGTTTCCCATATTTATGATATGGGAAACATACTCCAAGTTAAAAGTAGATAATACAAATTCAGTTTGTGTTTATAGGGATCCCTGACTGAAATACAATAACTACATTTAACAATAAAATTGATTTTTATGTTTTCTAAATAAATCTTCATGATAAGGTTCTATTGTGTCAATTAAGAAAAAATTTACGCTGGATTCGCCCCTGGTGGGAAATTAAATAACAAACATTTAAAATGGATGTTTTATGTTTCTTCATGTCATACTCAAAGTTAAAGATAGATAGGATAATTTAAACTCAACTTTCTTTGAGGTCAATAACGTCCCCTGGCGATAAATATGTTAATCAAATTTAAATTAAAGTGTTTTTTCATGTTTCACTGTATTGACATTCGTGCTCATAATAACAATATGTGGTACTGATTCAACAAAGTTTTATTTTTCTTTTATAGATTCCGCTGGCTGTCTCACTATCTACATTTAAAAAAAAATATTTTTTACGTTTTAAGGTATGGAGAAATTTACGATTATTACTTTGAATTGAAACTCATTTCATAAAGCAAACAATATTTTAAAATATGCATATGAAAATGGATATATATTAGCTATATATTAGTGATAATAAACAAAAAACTAATTAATTACATAAAACACACAAACGAAGGAATATGAAATATATATATGAATATGAATATGAAATATATATATGAAATATATAAATCTCTCTGCTGCCTGTCCATCCATACACAATTCATAATTTCTTAAGATGTTCTTAATAAATTAATTTTAATTGATATTATGATGGATTAGAATGTATTTTCTCCAATGGATGAATCAGGAACAAATTATCAGCCCGCAAGTCTGCTGACAGTCTGAGGGTTGGAGAAAGTTCAAATATAATACTGCACAAAAACATATGCATATATTGCCCTCTATGAATTTTAATTTCCAGAAAAATGTGCCTATTTATACAGATAAGGGGTCAATGAAAGTTATATATACAAACCGCAAAAACAGTGTTGCCAATGGGCTATGTTTTTTATTCACATATGTTGATTGGTACCACTTTTTTGAAATAGTAAAATTTCCCTTGTTTTCGTCTTGATCAAGATGCCGTTAAATAAGGCTAATCTTATCATTTCAAAAAAGTGATACCAATCAAGAAAACTGAATTTTAAAAAGGTAGCTTACTGGAACACTAGCCAAATTAAAAAAATTAAAATAGTAGAGCTTTGAAATAGCATAGTTTAAAAGGTGAATAGTGTTAGAAGTGAAAAGGATGATGGTTGTGGGGTTTTTTGTTATGACACTGATTATTTGCTCGAGTGATACAGACAAAAAGGAAGAGATTACTTCATGGGGTTCTTTTTAAAGGAAGAAACTGCTGTTTACTCAGAGTTTACATATGTTCGAAGAAAACAACGGAAAATTCCGAACGGTTATGTTGATGAGCTTGACATGGATTAGAACTCAGCACTTCCACCAACTAGCTTAAAGATCAGAACTTCAAAGGGGAAAGTGAAAGGCGCGAGTGGGACAGGCCCTGAGTTATTTATTTATATTATAAGTTTCAAAAAGTAAGAAAATTCAGGTAAGAAAATTCTTCGCCTTACCTTTCACAGAATAGCAATTATAATCCATATGCTGCGACCAGGTATAAAATTGTCTCGGCAAATTTGCGTCCGTGAGCATGGTTCGTGCCTGCCATTTCTAAAAGTATGCGGTTTTATTTCTCCGGAACGCCGTTCTGGGGTGAAGAAAATGGTACACTTATTTGACGTTCAATACCGTTAAGGGTTAAATAATTTTCAAAGTTGTCCCCAACGTATTCTCCTGCATTATCAGATCTAAAGACTTTAATTTGTTTCCAAAATTTATTTTTCACTAGGGCAATGAAATCCTTCAATTTTTCTAGGGCTTCAGATCTATGTGAAAGTGAATAAACCATTGTGAACCGGCTATAATCATCAATGAACGTAATAAAATACTTTTAATCTGTGAATGTTTCTGTCTGCATAGGCCCACAAATATCACTGTGAATTAGCGAAATAACCTCCTTTGATCTATTTGATGCTACCTTAGGGTAGGGGCATTGTGACAGTTTTCCTTCAATGCATTTAGTGCATGTAGTTTCGTGTTTACAATTACTGAAACTTATACTTTCCGCTAACTTATGATTGACGAGATATTTAATAGATTCAAAATTCATGTGTCCCAAACGCTTGTGCCAGATTGTAATGCAATTTGGATTCTCGCAAATTATTTGTGTTTTAACAATATACCCATACTCATCCCTAGGACAAATTTCGTATAAATTATTCTTTAATTCTGCGGTTAATACTACATTGTTATCTTTAACAAAGTTGCAAGTTTCTTTTTCGAAAATGACTTTGGAATTGTTTTCCGTATTCCTTTACAGATAATAAGTTGCTCTGTAATTCAGAGCAATAAAGAACATCCTTAAGTGTAACCTCATGCGATGAATTTGTACGTAATTTAATGTCCCCCATACCACATGAATTAAGCTTATTACCATCTGCTATCATTATACTACCGAAATTCCCAGTTTTAAAGTTTATGAAATTTTCTCTTGCGAATGCAACGTGTCTAGTACATCCGGAATCAATTACGAACGTATTTACATTTATTGATTGCGCTTCGTTAGCCAGCATTAAATCACGCTCATGATAACTTTGATCGGAGGATTCGTAAACGTTTTCTTCCGAGTTTGATAGGGGGTAAAAAACATTTTGACCTACTCCCATGTCTGCATTACCTTTAAAGCAAAAATTAGAACTATCTCTTCCGTTATTTTGATTACTTTTGTAAATTCATGGATTGCTTCTGAAAGAATTCGGATTATTATGAAACTTATTCGCATCATTTCCCTGAAAATTATTTTTCGTTTTATTTCTCAAGTGGTAACACTGATTCTTCGCATGATTTGATTTCTTACAGTACGTACAAAATTTCCTATTTCTATCATTTTTATTTTCTGCCTTGTAGGCCGAGTCGCGAGAGCTCGAAGCAGCTTCCCGATTTTCTAATTTATTTGTCGCTTTATACGCGGAATCACGCGGGTTTGAATTCGTTTCCCTATTTTAGCACATGTGTCTATACTCGTCTATTAGTTTATCTTTAACAAATTGTATTGTAAGATCGTCTTGGCTACGGCCCGCAAGTGCGGTAATCAACCGGTCATAAGATCACAGAGCAAAGCAGCAAGGAGCATACGTGAGAGTCGGGGATTTCTTCACCAATAGCTAGCAATTTGTCTTTAATTGACAAAATATTATTGATATGAGCGATCATGTCCCCTCCTTCGCTCAATTTCTGCGAATACAATTTTCGCAATAGAAACAATTATGAGGACAAGTTTGATCGCTGATGAACCGCTTTTAAAGCGTCTCAGATCTCCTTAGCATTTTCTAAATGCTTAACATGTATTATTTGTGCATCATCAATGCATGAATTTATAAGCGATTTAGCTTTAATATTTTGTTTGGTCCAATTATCTGTTGGCGGATCCGGGGGCTCATTCAGCACTACGCTGAATAGTTCATCTCTTAATAAAAGATATTGCATTTTGAATGACCAGTGACTATAATTTTGGTCATTTAGTTTCTCTATAGGAGTGATATCTTTGATGGCCATTTTTCACATGTAATAAGAAAATGCAATTAATGCTCTTTACTAATAAATTCTATATTATGTTTAATCGATAATTAGATATAACGCACAGGGGCCCGCCTTTATGAGACAATTCCAATATCTCATAATCCGAAAGGCGTGAGTGGAACAGACCCTGAGTTATTTATTTATATTATAAGTTTCAAAAAGTAAGAAAATTCAGGTAAGAAAATTCTTCGCCTTACCTTTCACAGAATAGCAATTATAATCCATATGCTGCGACCAGGTATCCAAAGAGACACTTATACACTGAGCTAGCTGAAAAATAATTTTGTACTGTGTTTATTAACTATGGAATAAAGTGTAATACAGGCATCACTTAAAGTTTTCATCCATTTAATTTTGTAGATAAGAAATGAAAGAAGAGCACTGTGAAAAAAAAACTACATATTAACTTAATTAATCTAACAATTAAATATGTTTTAAAAAAATTGTTCAGTTTTTTCTAGTGTTTTAAATTTAGACTTTGTAAAAATACCGGAGCTCATAACTTTCGTTTTATCAGTGCAAAGTTTCACAAGCAACTGACGTAATAACACCTTTTTGTATAACAGGAACGCAGTCAAGATGATGTAATTAAAATAATGAAAAACAATGAACTATTGCATCAGATAACAGTTATTTTAGAATCATTTTGTGCGGAGAAGTTTTTTTTTGTGGCGACATCTATTGCCAGTCTTTAAAAAACAAATCTTTAGCTTTCCGATTTCGCCAACAAAAAGAAAAAATGAAAAGGTATAACACAGTAAATAAAGAATTAAAGATCTAATAACAACTTAATGGAAAAAATGGGAGAAAGAGAACACTCACAGACGGTTCGATGAGAAAAGTTGCACAAAGAACAAAGTATCATTTCATTTGTATTTATGCCTTCTATAAATTTTGAAGCTTACAGAATAATCTCTGTAATTTACTTTGTAAACGTTTATTTTTTTTTAAGAGAAACATTTAACTTTCATACTAGGAAACATACATAGACTTTCAACTTATCTTTCATATAATTTTTTACAAAATTTGCATTAGATTGTTCAACATAAATAGCATCATAATTTTTTTTTCTGGAAACCATGTTTTTAAAATTTGGCAATCATTTTTCTAGAGAACTATATGCACGATTTCCTTCATTTTTTTATTTAAAAGAAATGTATTCGTTTTTGTTCGAGCTTATAACACCAAAAAGGATCATTTTCATCTATAATTATTTTTTCAAAAACTTGAGAAACTTAAAAGAGATGTGAAAAAAGGACGACCGGCATTTTGTCAAAAATCAACTTTTTAGATTAAATGTGGTACAATCTCAAGAGAAGTATATGCCTTGTTGGGATTTAGCAAACCAAATTGTTTCAGATGCTTGCGACAGGAGACAAACGGTCGCCCGATTCCCCTGTTGCCGTTCAGGACACGCACCTACAGATACTTCCTCTAGCTCAAAGGGTATCATTTACTTTTTACACACAAAAATGTAAGGTGTTTCATACCTTCTAAAATCTCCTCCGTGAGTTCTAAAGCGATGGGATTAGAATTAGCCTAACTTTTTAAATACATTGAAATTATATAAAACTTTGTAATATATTTAAGCCATATTTAAGGCTTTAAAAAATATAACACATATAATATTATGATATAAAAAAACTGTTCAATTTATATTGCAAAATAGTTTCACATGGTATGTCACATTCCGCATTATAATTTAACTTAGAATAGATACATCAACATAAAACTTATGTTAAAATGATCTTTAAACTACACTTTACAGAATGAATGAATGGTATATAAATTCTTTGACGGAAATTATTTAAAAAAAAATCAATTAAATTTGAAAATGGAAAAAAAACAATTGAAAAAAATAATTACTTAATAATTAAAAAATAATGAATATACTTACTTATCTCAATAACATAAAATCATTCTATAAAATATTGGGTAAAGCTCATTTTAACATAATTTTATATTTATACAGGGTGCGTACAAATGACGGACCCGATTTTAATTTTTTTTATTTTCGGAACTACTGCACATATTACAATATGTAATACATGAAATTAAAAAGAAATATACTAAGTTTTTTTCAGTTACAAATGTTCGACATATGACCCTCTTGTTACATGACATACGTGCAATCTGTAATCCAGCTCATTCCAAACACTAAATCCCCCCATTCACCGGTGTAGAAGATCCTCGTTCAAGTAACTACGTACCTGTAAAGAACAACGGGGTGGGGCTGCATCCTGCTGAAACACAAAATCTGCTCTGTCCTCAAGTGGGTGATGGTGATTTACCCTTAATCACATGGCCACCATGTTCCCCAGATCTAACACCATGTGATTTCTTTTTGTGGGCTTACGTCAAACACATTGTTTATGTACAACCAGTGCCGAAAACACTGCCAGAACTTATAGAACGCATATGTGTGCAGCATTCAGAACCATTGACAGAGTGATGTTAGAAGATGTTTGGAATGAACTGGATTACGGACTGGAAGTATGCCGTGAAACAAGAGTGTCACACATCGAACATTTGTAACTGGAAAAAAACTGGTATATTTCTATTTAAATTCATGTGCCACTTATTGTAATAAGCGCAGTAGTTTCGAAAATACGATTTTTTCAAATCGGGTCCATGATTTGTACTAACCCTATATCCCTATTTATCTAAGTTATCGTGAGGATGGTTACATAGTATGCTAAAAACTTTTGCAATATTAACTGAACAGTATTTGTTAGTATATTATATTATGTTTATTTTTGCATTTTATACCGCCTTAGATATGGCTTAAATATATTACAGAGATTTAGTAATTTCAATATGTACTTAGACATTTATGATAACTTAAAATTACATCACTTTTGCACTGGCGATGGCGGCGGAGATTTTAAAAGGTATGAGACCCCTTAAATAAATCAGAGAAATGTCCATGAATAAAATGCAAAAAATTCGAAAGTGGTATCTCTTTTCTTTGGAACCGAATAAAATCGAAAAATCACGTGAATTTTATGTCAAACAAGTAAAATATCCCCTTAAATTATTTCAGCAGTAATTCAGCTGAATAATTTTCAGAATTGAAAATCTGTATCACATAAAATATTGTTTGCTTCAAAATTAAATGATTCTCATTTACATACTTAACGAGGCTGTTAAGATATTTTGTAGCGGAATATATTTATCCATCGTAGTGATAGAATTGTGTGGTGTAAATGAATATATACAGGGTGTTTCATCAAACATGAGCAAAACTTTAGGAGCTGATAGTACACATCCAAACAAACAATTTTCATCAAACACTGTATGGTGGGAAATGAAACGCAAAGGTGCAGGTGTATTTGAAAACTTAGTCCATACAAACATTAAACTCCATTCCTGTTTCGAGTTATCGGCCGAAGAACAACACAAATAGTATGCAAATATGATATGGGGAAGAAACAGAGCGCGTATGCAAAATTTCGCCTTGATTAATACATAAAAGCCGCTGATCTGAGTGTGCAACTGTCAGTCGCGGTAGGAACGTATCGCAAGATGTTGTCCTTCACTAATAGCAAAAAGGCTGATATGCATTTTATTGACGGAACTGCAAATAGAAATAGCTCAGAGACTCAACGATTGCATGGAGAGCAGTTTCCCGACTTGCTTTTGCCACTTAACCGTTCTTTGTGTGTTTTTGCCTCGTATAACAACATCAGTTTCGGCGCCCTCCAGCACCTTTGCGTTTTAATTCCGACAATGCATTCTTTGATGAAAGTTGTTTGTTTGGATGTCCACTATCACTTCTTAAAGTTTTGCCCATCTTTTATGAAACACCGTGTATATATATATATATATATATATATATATATATATATATATATATTAACATATGATACAATGAAAATTGCTTCTATTTGAATCTTAATAATGTTTCGATATTAAAAACTAATGTAAACATTACTGTTTAATTTCACACTTTAAGCTTTCAAACAAAATTTTAATTGACCCTATAACATGATAGTGAAGTTATGTGAACAGAATTCTGGAAATAATCTGTTTTAAAGCTATTTCGAAGATTAATTTAGACTTATTCAACTTTTCAAGATAGCACCATTTTTAAAAAGAGATATATAAAAAGGAATATAAATCCTTATCAAGCATTCAAAAAATATATGCATAAATATTTTATATTTCAGAAAAATAAAGCAAACAATTGTATACTTCTTAAAATCTTCAATAGTATTTTGAAAGTTAGCATCCATTTAAAAGCATTGATTTTATGAAATACTTAATTTTAATAAAAGCAATCATTAACAAGTAGCATTTACTAAAACGTTCCTTTAAATTTTGTACATATTTTTTTATTCTAGCTATATAATATTATAATAAAGAATGGTTTAGCCAATATTGATTAATGTGATTATCAGTACTCTCCATCTATTCTTTTGAAATTCAAATTCAAACTATTTTCTGTCTGAAAAAAAATACCTCGACTGTTTACTTTCAATTCTTTTGTTATAAGAATATTTTACTAGAATCCAATGCATTGACCTAGAAATTAAAATATTGAAATCGAATACAATTTCCATTTCACACCAGGAAATGAGAAAAATCCAATGAATGGATAATAAAATATTGGATATGGAGATATTTTCTTTAAAATCCTTCAAAATATATATCTCTAATATATCAAGCAGCCATATTTCTAAAAAGTTTTAATTCATTATTTTAAATCATTTGCCTCAATATTTTTACAATAACCTTCAAATGTCCTCCATGATCATATAAACTTTGTTATTTATAATATATCCTAATTTTTTTTATTTTTTTTTTTTTTGGGGGGGGGGGGGGTAATATTCTCACTTTGAATATTATTTAAACCAAGGGAAAACTCGGGGTTCCCGGGTTATATAACTTACTGCCTTGTGAACTGAACATAGGGAGTATTAATTTTTAAATTGAAAAATCAAATAGATTTTTTTTTACGTATATCACTAACATCACCAAAAAGCAATCTTAAAGGAAAATTGTCCTTTATAATTTTGATTATTTCATTGCTAGCCCAATTAAATATCTATTAAACTTGCGTCTTATTTATTTCTTTATTTTTAGTTCACGTAAATTAATTGTGTAATGAAATATTAGCCAGAAACAAATGTTGAACCTCGTTTTAATTGTAAAAGGGTTAATCTTCCTTAATCAGATATCATTTATGTACCGTAATCATTTAGGTACTGCGAACCGGAATAACTTTGTCTCATTATTTCCACGCCGTTGTCTTTAAGATCCAAAAAATATTGACATTTACATTTAAACAATTTCTTATTCTTTTTTTCTAGTTTCAAGATATCAATTGCAAATTTTAAAATTCACATTTAGTATTTTGTTTAATATTTTGTTATGAGACAAGGTCACCCCTGGCATGGGGTGACCTTGTTTCATAACAAAAAAATCATAAAAAAAGTCTTAAAAAGTTTCTAAGAAATGCAAATCCAGTATTATGATAAATAATAAATCATATATGGCGATTCCATATATTTGTGTTAAATTTTCATTCAAAATTACTCCTTTTTATATATTTATTTTTGCGTTCTACTGTTAACGCGAGCATTCAAAAGTAATTTCTCTGTATTTATAAGTTATGTCTAATTTAAGTGCAATCGTTATACCCACATAAATATTCTTTTATTGACAATTTATTGGGTAAACTTTTTTTTTTTTTTTTTTTTTTTTTTTTTTTTTTTACACAATTACAAGAAACAATGTTCAACGGTCAACGATTTTCTTACACACGTGCTTTGTGTACTGTCATAGTGTCTAATGTACTTACATCTTCGTTCAAAGGCATTAAGTTGGAAATTGTTTTAGCAACAAGGTTCACATACCTTCTAAATTTAAATTTTTTTCATGTTCATTGAATTTCGCATCACTATTCGCACACTTGGTTACAAGTTGGTATGAAAGAAGAGAAAAAGATAGTAATTATACGTGTATGTCAGTATTTATATTGTCATCTACTCTTGCTTCTAGACACCAGCCATAGTTTTAATTCAGTCATCTTGGTAGATTTCTTTTTTAAACATTATTGCTTATCGCCTGATATTGCACATCATAGGCTTTTACACGCAAATTTAATTGTTATATAGTTCGTTTTTAGTTCAAGTACATGTTAGGCATTTAGATATTTACAGATATCTTGGTGATATTTATGTAACACATTTACTTGTTGCATTTTTTCAAACAGGATGACAGTTGGCAGTACCCAAATACTATTCTCTTTATCAATTAACTTCTACATTTTCGTGGCTTTAATTTCAAGTTTAAAACGTACGTTTAGATAATTGAATAAAGTTTCCAAATACATGTACAGATCACACTGTGCATTGACACAGAAGTTTTAATTTTCTTTGAGGTATATGTATATTATACCATTGCTTTATTTACATTTGCTTATTTGATTTTTATTATTATTGCAATATATATATAATAACAGTGCTAGCAATTGAATTCCAGTTGGCATTAAGAAAGATATGTCCATACCAAGTTATACTATTTTTAATGTAGGTCTACTTTGCCAAATTTTGTGCACTTGTACTTTTACCGTCTCAAGAATATGAGTTTTTTATGGTTTCTGGACTAAAGAAAATAAGAGACCAAATGTCATGTATATGACTAATTTTGATGGTACCTAGCTTATGCAAAAAATTGCATCTTTTTAATGTATATGTACTCTTTTTTTGATTGTTGCTGGTCTTCCGATAACTTCAAAAGTTAATACTTTGTGTTCTTATGTTTATAGTATGTGTACGCATCTGTGTTGGGCCAAGTTAAGCATATTTTTTTTACAACTTTGCGAAGGGGAGATATATATGGCGAGGCCATATATTTGTGTTTAATTTTCATTCAAAATTAATCCTTTTTGAATATTTATTTTTGCTTTCTGCTGTTAACGCAAGCATTCAAAAGTAATTTCTCTGTATTTCTAAGCTATGTCTAATTTAAGTGCAATTGTTATACCCACATAAATATTCTTTTATTGACAGTTAATTGGGTAAACTTTTATTTTTATCTTTCTTCGATTAACCCCTTGAGGGGCACCGGTATATACCACCTAAGATTAATGAAGTTTTACACCAGAAAAATTTTATTAAATTTTACTTTTGTAACTTTGGTGGAAAAAAGCTGTAAAATTGCTTTTACTTATTTTGAAATAGAATTTTCAAAGAATCCGGTGGGAATTCAGCATTTCACAAACGTAATTGCTGGCCCCTTAAGGGGTTAAAATCTATCATTCAGAAAAATGATTTATTTGTTATTTCTAATTTAAGCACAATTCCTTTTCCCACATAAATATTCTTTATTGATATTTTATTTGTTAAACGCCGCTTTTTTTACAAATCTGTTTACATAATCTAAAGGTCATATAGTTAATTTAAGCTTGTTGGCGTCTCGTAAATGCATTAAAGACTCATAAATTTCATTTTTACATCTGCTTGAAAATAGATATTTGTGATTAACTATCCTCACCGTTAGACTTTATGTATGCAATAATAGGTTTGCTTTATTACTTCACTTATTAATTCGTTGTCAAATGTGGTTTCTGTTCTAGGCGTTTATCTCGTTCAAATTTTATATCTCTTCCAGTTTAACGGTTATTTTTGTGATTGGCGTATTGGCTCAAGACAGATGTATTCTTGGCGTATTAAATTACGCAGATTGAAAGAGACTTGCTCTCTGATCGTCGTACTGTAAACAGCTTAAAATTTACTGAGTAATGGGGGCCACCATTAATTTTACATCTTAGTCTTCTGTTTTCTTAGAATAAAGATTTTTTTCCATGGAACTTTCCCCAGAATCATTGCCCGGTGGACATTCATTACAGAAAATGGATTCCTGATTGGGGTTTGCTATATATACAGCGCACTGTACTAGTGCCGAAACTGTGGCATAATAAACCGGACATCCACATCTTCATAACATGATTAAAAAAATATGTCATTTCGAGATTTTAAACGAATAATAATCTGTATGAAAATAAAAATAAAAACGAAATTAAAAAAGACATATATTCACTTATTTCAGGCATGAAATAGCATTTCTTTTAGAACAGAAGAAATATAGGTTTTTTCTTCCAATTGAACATTTTTCAGTAGCTTTTCTTTGATTAAATATATAATATACAGCAACATCTACCACGTTCTGAAACCGTTTCATCTATATAATTTTTATAATTACGACTTCTTACTGGATAATCATATGCAGAGGTATTGTTACACAAGTATCTCTACAAAAGAATAATAATTTATATTAGTACAACGATTATATTCGCAGTAAATGTTTCTTTTTGTGATATTATTTTCAGAAGAGTTAAATACAGGAAATAAACTAAATTTGTGGCGACTTTGTGTCAAGACCATCCGACCCCAAATTGACATTCAAAATGCGAGTTTTCGAATAAAATCAATGTAAAATCTAAAATAGCAAATCAATGTATATAAATCTCATTGATTTGTGAAGAAGCCATAGTGAAAAAGAAAAAAAATGCAATTACACCTTTACAGTATCAAGTGTAAATAACTTTTCCAATCAAAATTTTCCTCCAGTAAAATCATGCGTGAAATATTAAACAAAACAACAACCGAAGTAACTCTAAACTCATTTCGTAAAATAGCTACGGCCGCAATCTATAAGTATTTGATATTATTAATTATTGCTAACTATTAGCTTCATTGAAACAAATTTTATTTATTGCACATTTTGTCTTCATCCGCGGAGTGGGACAAAGTCACCCCGGTTGACGGTACTAATAAATTTCCGAAAAAAAACGAAATTTATTACTGAGGTTTTTGCCATTGTTTATATGACATCAGCGTCACTCGGTTACATGTTTTTGCTTTATAATATAGATATATTCCAAGAACCAATTTAATATGACACCTTTTAATTCAGTCAATAGCCTTTTAATTATGCCTAGTCTACTAAGGTTAGATGCACAATAAGGAATTATCATGAACTTTATATAGCACATATGCTTTAAAATTACCTCCCTGTAAAAAAGACTAACGTTCCTTAATTGAGGAAAATTTAATTTAACCACAAAAGGGAAAATACAATAACCACTTCCAAATTGCTACCGATTTCAAGAAGCATTCTTTAACTATTGAAATCTCAGAAACCAATATATTATCAAGATTTAAAGGCTACCGGAAACATTTCCCGGGTAATTTCTACAGCATATTATTCCAGTTTCTGGAATGTAAGTTTTTGGGATGCTATCACTTTTTAATTGAACATTTTCCTTTTCACCGAGTATGTTTTGCAGACAAATATGATAAATTAACCCAACTTTGACATTATAATTAATAATTTGTTACACTTGCATTAATACATTCAATTAACACTTTCGCTACCAATCTCGCACCAGCTTGATCTATGTCGTCAACAGTAAAAAGCTAATCACACGCCAGCGCCTGGTGCTGGGTGATGTCTCAGTAGCCAGTGACGTTCACGTGTTCGCGCCAGGAGATGCTGTACCTCGAAACGCGTTATCGGCTTCAATAGGCATCATATGTTAGACGTTAGGTGTGCCTGCTGGTATTGGCGTGGAGGCACTTTGACTGCCGGTTCCGAAGCATGTTCGGTGATAAAGATCCGTTCCTGTGAGCGGGGTTTGAACGACCTTCGGAGCGTGTCTTTATGTGACCTCCGAAAGGTATGTTTTCGAAGGTCGTGGTTTTTATGTATTTCCAAGGAGTATGTATTTCACAACACCACCTGCCTACGCTCATTCTATTTTAGGGTGGCACTCAGTTCCATTTGTTCTATAAGTTAATTACTTTTTTTTTGTTTGTCCGGCACATGTCGGAGCTGACACACAGGTAGAAAAAGATCTGTTGTGTGCCAGGTCTGAAAAATCGTGACCAATTAAACTAGTGGTTGGGGCCACCGTAATACCTACTCATCATGGATATGCATAATATAAAATATGAAAATAAAACATGTGTAAACTATTTATAAAATGCATTGCAATCTTGTTACTTTGTGTTATCATTTTCCTCTTATTTTGTAACTCTCTATAGTATAGCACTTATTTGAATAAAATATCAAACAGTAGAGGGGGGGTAACTGTCATTCATTCTCTCATAGGCATCTTTTGTTTTAATAGTAGAAGAATTAATCAATGCATATTTTTGTCTGATATAAAATTTTAAACACTTCTATTCAAACTGTTTCACCATATGTGTACAGTTATGATTCATAAACCAATTGTTCACTTTCAAAAATTTTGGAGTAATATTCAAATCCTTACAAATTTTAAGAAAACTCAGATTAAGAAGCTCCCTGTCTAACCGCAAGCTTTCATATTTAAAACATTGATACGCATCCAGATCCGGTAAAGAGCCAAGATTAAAGGAAGTATTTGAAGCACCATCTTCTGTTTCATGTCATTGCATTTGAATTCATATAAACAAATATAAGACTTCATGCATAGATAAATCTAGCATAGATGAATGATACAAATGTAAATAAGTGCGAGTAGTAAGTCAAAATTACGTCCATTACTATTCATATCATAATATTAAAATATTTATTTGCTTAAAACACGTTATACAAACACATTGAAAGTAAATAAAAATCTATATTTACATGTTTTAACTCATTTTCTGAGTTATCGTCAGAATGTATAACAGAAAATTACAAATGCATATGAAAAATAGAAAAAAATCATCGAAAATAAACAAGTAATCATATAACGCGCCCTACATTTTCGCGATGCAATTGATTTATGAACCATACACTGTAAAAAAAAAACGGAAATACTACTGGCAATCTAGACGCCAGTACTATTTCCGTTTTTTACGGAATTTTTACCCATAAATTACAGAAAATTTTCCGTTTTTAATCAGAAAAACGGAAAATTTTCTGTAATTTATGGGTAAAAATTCCGTAAAAAACGGAAATAGTACTGGCGCCTAGATTGCCAGTAATATTTCCGTTTTTTAGTCCGTTTTTTTTTTACAGTGTAACTCTACACATATGGTGAAGCAGTTTGAACAGAAGTATTTAAAATCTTATATCAGACAAAAATATGCATCGATTAATTCCTTATCTATTGAAACAAAAGATGCCAATGAGAGAATGAATAACAGTTACCCCCCCTCTACTGTTTGATATTTTATTCAAAAAGTGGTATACTATGCATTGCAATTCCAAAATAAAATTTAAATGTATTTTTAAATATTTTTAAAAGCTTTATTTACATAAATAATTACACGCTTCATCGAGAAATTTTTATATACGCTTCATCAGAACGAATATGTCGAAAGTCCAAAAAGATTGGTCCGGATAACTAAGGTTACTGGGACTTAATAGGTTTTGTCGCACTATTGCATTCTACGTACATAACAATTTTCAAGCCCCTATCTCAATTTGTTCGGTAGATAGAGTGTTTCAATTCGTGGCTTGATGACGTCATAAACTTTAAATGCTCTATTACAGAATTGCGTAAAAGAAACATCTTTATAACTTCAAAAATGATAATCATATTAACTAACAGTTTTCTGCGTTGCATTGTCTCATTTCCAATTAAAATATATCTTTGAATTGAAAATTGAATGAAATACAGTGTTCATGAAAAATCGAAGAGCGTGGGAAGTATGATTACCAATATCTCGCCAACTAATTATCCGATTGGCTTCATTCTTTATGCAAAATTTGTCTTTTTATTGTCTTTTATATTCACTCCTTAAAATAAATAATTTCGAAAATTTTTAAGTACCTTTTATCAGAACGAATAATTTGAAAGTCCGAAAAAAATAGTTCCGGAAAATCGAGGTTACTGAAATTCAATAGGTTTCTTCTCATTATTGCATACTAAGTACATATCAAATTTCAAGTCTCTATCTCATATTTTTTTGGAAGATAGATCGTTTACAGACACACACACACAGATACAGACGGAAAACATTTTTTTTTCTAAAAATATGTTTTTCGAAATTTCCAGTTTCTAAAATGTTTAAATCCGTCATTTTCTTTTCTTTTCTTTTCTTTTTTTTTCTTTTTTTTCTTTCTTTTTTTTTTAACGATTACAAGACTTACCCTATAATTCGTATGATGGGTAAGTAAAAATTGATTAGAACACATATATACATACTTATACGCATTATGGTATTCTTTTTTATTTATAAGAATTATCTAGAAAGATAAAAAGTAGCTGGCACCTTTGGGCAAATTTTGAAAAATGGGGGTTTGCCAATGTGTTAAGCAGCTGGAAATGTTTATTTGAGAATTGAAAACATCCTAAAAACTGATATTTAGGTTCGAGAAAACTGATTAATACACTATAAAAAGTACCCGGAAATGTTTCCGAAAATCAGTGACAGCAAAGGAACCTTTTTCTTTAGTAATATTTTTTTTTAATCTCAAAAACATATTGGTTTCTGAGGCTTCTGTAGACAAAGAACGCTTTCCGGAATTACCGGGGCTACTTTAGTCCTTGCGGGGTTACTTTGGTCCATCCCATAAAAAAAATGTTTTTGTCCTTTGTATTGAACAAACAATACAAGATAATTTGGAGTTTTTGCCCTTGAAAAATATTTTATATCCTACTATAGGGTACTTGAATAGTTTGGGGGTAATTTAATTTTTTTAGTGGCAACACTGTATGTGTTTGTAAACAACTGTTTACGTGTGTAAATTTTAACTCTCCAAACTTTCTATAGTGAAACAATCTGGATAAGAACTTCAAATAAGATAAGTGTCAAAATATTACCTTTAGTAACCTGTAACCCATGTGTGATCATAGTTCTTCCTTTAACTCTTTATTTTGACAGTTTATGTTTTGACAGAAATGTTTACGTTTTCATAAAGCTAACATGAAAGCTAGTATTTCGGAGCTACTTTGTGCCAGGCCTTTTTTGGTCTGAAAATAGCCCCAATTACTTAGAAATGCCTTTTATACAACTAAATCTCTAAAAACATGGTTTAAGTAACATTTTTTTTTTTCAAATGTTACTGTAGCAAAATGTTACATTAATTATTTTTGTTCCAATTACTGAGGATAACAAGACGAAAACTGTTTCCCATTTCTTTAAAATTAACAATTGGTTTATTGTGTTTAAATGTTTAAACAAGAAAAAAAATTTGTTTATCGAGTTTGCATGCTATTGCAAGAGGGTTTCAATAAAAATGTATTCATTTACATATGAAATGCATTCATTTTATATGAAACTAAGTGACTGGACCAAAGAAGCCCCCAGCAGGGTCTACTTTGTTCCAAAACTTTAAAAATATTTAAATAATTATATTAAATTTAAAAAATCAAAAAACTCGACTGCGTAAAAAGTCAACTAATTAATTATTTCACATCAATGTGGAACTATTTTTTACATTACTTACCTATTTTTTTTTATTTATTTGTATTGACTTTCAAGTTGTGTTTAATTGTTAATTCATATCTATAAACACAGTTTTTATGAGGACTATGGATATCTATAAAGGCTAGAATTGCATTAAAGCTAGAGATCTTACCTACACAACTTCCAGGTTGTGTAATATTTAAACGGAGCTTCTGACTGTAAAATAGTCAATGAAACATCATCTTCATTTTGAAAGACCTATCCAATGATATGCCACTCGATATGGTGCGTAAAAAAACGTCTCTACCGCCATTTTGAATTTATAATAACAAAACCTAGCCTATAACTATCGGACGATTAAGAGGAATCGATAGAGATCTCATTTATTAAAATCCATCCAGCCGTTGGAATGTTTCGAGTGTATAAAGAAATCCACATACCCAGATACGGGTGAAACGCATCCCTTTTTGGCAGTCGCGTAAAAATAAAAAATTTCCTCTTTAAAACGACACAGTTTGCTTCATTGTTTCATGTTAAATGTTTACAACTCCATTTCGATGCTAAAAAATCACATATATATATTTTTTTTTTAGTAATGGAAGTATGAGTTGAACCAGGAAAAAGTGGCCCAAAGTATTGGTACCTTGACGGTACGAATAAATCGGAAGAGGTTATTGTATGACTTCGTTCGTGGTTATATTTAATTCTCGAATGTTAAGTAACATATGTATTTTTTTTTTTTACAGTGTAATACCGTGGAAAGCAACTTCTTTGCATACACTATATAAAAACAAATTGCGCAATGCTTTCCTTTAGCTCCTGTTTACCCGTGTTAAATTAATAATTTATAATTAAGAAATTTCTTTACATTGTACTATATTTTATATTAGCGCATTCACTATTTTTTTTATTTCGAAAAGCATATGGAAATATCCAAATATATTTTTTTTTTCCATGATGATAAATACATAAGAAATACGGCAAACATTTCTAGAAAAATAATTGTCGGCTTCTTTCGTTACATGGAGCAGAACACACGTACACTGTAAATATTTAAGTCATTCTAATATTCACTTATCTTAGAAATAATAGGCTACATATAAGAACACCTACTAGATAATAATATGTAAGAAAGAATTCTAAAATAACGACTTATAAAATTAGAAAATTTCATTTTTTTTCTTAATTATACAAATACAGCAAAGACATTCAATGAATAACATCGAAATGAATTCATTTAAGCATTAAATGGGAGTATTTAAATAACATTCAATGCTTTCAGATCATTTTTACTTTATATATTTAGTGTCCCTAAATGTATTCCTTCAAAAATTAAAAAAATATATTTACATCAATCTAAACCTCCTCGTTTATGTTTCAATATTTGAATAATATTTTTTGAGTCCTAAAACCTTTTCTCTACGCGCATGTATGCATAATTTATTTTTTCAAAGGATTTTTACAACGTACTTCTATATGTAAATTCAAAAGCATAAAAAGGGTGTTTTAAATTAGTTTTTTCTTTTTTTTCAGGAAGAGATATTTGTATAAGTTAGATAAACCTTCTATAAGAATTTCCGACCTTTTCTTTTTTTTAGTGTAAATAATGAGTGTTATTATTATTACTTTTTGGTCAAATTGCAAAAGTAAGTTTTATTTCTTTCTCAAAGTAGCATTTTAACGATTTTAACTATGAAAAAATTTTAAAGTACGATTCATTTACTTAAAAAGCTTTTGAGGAAAAAAAAATCATGTTTTAGTCAAAGGCAAATGAGGCAAATAGATTCTAAAGCTCCTTGATATTTTCTTATAAAAAAATTTAAATTTTGATTTATAAATTGGTATTTATGGGAGTAAAAAAGAATCATTATAAAAGTACTTTTTTAAGAAATACAGACAGGCTTGAAAAAGAGAAAATAATAATACTATTATCAACATGTTGGCTTATTTTTATTTCATCATCGAAATTCAAATTTTTTTATTTGACTACGTGCATGTAAAACATATTTTTCAATATATATATATATATTTAAAAATTAAAGTGAAATAGGTTTCTGGGAAAATTATTATTATTATTATTATTATTATTATTATTACAGTACAGAACCATTTATCCAGAATGGTTGGGGTCAGATGTATTCCGGATAACTGGTTGGGCATTAAAGCAACTTCTATTTGGTCAGATTTGTAGAATAAAAGTGGCTATGACAGTGTTTTGATCTCAAATTATTGGACGACTCAGAAAGAATCAGGTCAATTAGATCAGACATCAATCAAATTTTAAAAGAAGGCAATTTATAGCAATACCTTGGAAACATAAATTCCCCTGTTTCCTCTGCCTAAAAATAAGAATGTCCAAATATAATGAAATATGCTTCTGTTTCATATCTCAGTTGTTGGGATCAAGTTACATCATGTATGTTGTAATGTTTAAAGCAATATACATATCGAACTGGCACTCTATGGCTCATTTTTCTGAAATAACTCAATTGGAAATATCATTCTGGATTGGTTTTCTGGTTAACTGGTTTCCGGATAAATGGTTCCATTCTGTATTATTATTATTATTATCCAATAGGAAGGTTAAAATGTATTCAATTTCCGATAAATGCAGAGTAGAGATAAATTAGTTGAACTGAAAGAATCGCTTATTATGCATACTTATACGGTCAAACATGCATTTATGAATAGTGAAGCACACACATTTTATATATTTTACAAATGTTCGATGGGACGACACATTTAGAAAATGCTCTATCGGTAAATCAGTTATTGCTGGATGTTTGTGAGCATTTTAATATTAATTAAACAAGGCGGGAATGGTTCCTGATTACAATACGGGAATTGCTTTCGTAAGCGGCGGACTGATATCTCATCTTTAACAAAACCCACTATACACTATGTAATATAGGAGTGAAAGGTCTAATAATCATGGTCGCCATGTAAGAACATCTGCGCGTCCAATCTAAACTGGGACATCAGAATTAAGTTAAGAAGTAGCCTGAAACACCCTGTAAAACTAAGGACAACTTACGGTATAATAGTCGCTGTCGTTTGACACCGAATTTGCTTCTTACAAGTGATAATTCGCAAATCATTCAGTTACGAAATTTTCCAACTAACATTTATTTACCCTGGATTAGATATTTTATTTCAGTTCACGTAGCGTGTTAGTACCTCAATATATTTAAATCACAGTAAACTCTTTGTTTCAATAAAATTATTAATCACTACTATATTTTTTACAGCAGCTGATAAAAGAAGAGCACATAATTCTCACCTAGAACTTTTTTTTTTCTTACTAGCTGAACTGCCTGGTGTTGGCAGGGGTCGTGACAATAAACTTTAATGAACCTAAAATTTGTAGAATTATCTTTGACTCGATTTTGTCTGAATTTATATTTTTAAGTGAAAAAATTACAAAAAAAAAAAAAAATCATTTTTAGTTTTAAAACCGCTCGTAAGAAGACTTTTTTTCATCTGAGTAACAGGATTTCATCTTTCGTTACAAAATGTTATTTTTCACAAAAATATTATAAATTTCACAACCTATAACTGTACAAATGCTTAAAGATTTAGATATCCAATATAAAATGTGTCTTCGCTGACTGTGTAGAAAAAAAGAAAGAAAGAAAAAAAAATATTTAGTTGCAAAAGGGCTTGAATTAACTGCAACGGGAAAGGGGTGGGGCATACAACGTTTTAAAAAAAATACTTCTCTTGTCGTCCAAAGCATATGTTTAATTTTCATTATGGGTCATTCCATGTCAAATCACCCATAATTTTCTAAAAATGACACCCACCATTTTCAATTTTCATAAACTTTGGTATATTTGTAGAATTTTTAATGCTGATTTCAAAAATGTCAATCATATTGAAATTGATCAAACGGTTTGTCAGATATGAGCCATTAAATGTCTTCCAAGATGGCCGATTTGTCGCCATTTTGAATGACGCATGTCACAACATAAAGGTCTATAACTTCTTTCAGGTTTAAGCTAGAACTTTCAAATTTTTTTTGTTCTGTTCAGAATAAAGTAAACTTTTATCTAAACAGATTTTTGTGCAATTTATTCCATTAAAATGCTGTCAGAAAATGACTTTTTGTCATTTTTTAAATTAAAAAAAGGCGTAACTTTAATGGCTGATTTCCCCCATTGTTCCCCCTTCAATTTTCATCTAATTGCATAAATAGGCAGCTCAAAGTGTGTTTTGATGCCTGATAAGAAAATTTTAATGGGCAGGTCGCAAGTGTTTTGTTTAAAGAAGAATTTCAATTTTACTGACCGTCTATAAGTCACGGAAAGTACAAGATAATGTTGCTATTTCTTTTATTACCAGAAATATCATACATATTTACATCTAAAAGTTTGATAAGGCTTTATCTTACATAAACATATACATATTTTTTAATATGGCTATAAAGAAGGGGAATCCCACAGGAATAAATAGGAATGCTAATAATGAATTCCTGCAAGACATTGAAGTATTTTCCTAACAAATTGAAATCTATTGCAAAGTTTCAGTAAATTATAAGTAAAAAAGAAATAATGGGAAAAATTTTACAAATAGTCACATTTTATAGCAAAATCATACTTGTATATAATACAAAATATAATAAAAAAAATACATTAAGTAAATATTATCGTACTTTAAAATTATGCAAAATAACATTTAGCACATACACAGTAAAAATGCTATTGAAAACATACCTACATCAATAACAATTAAAAATAAAGATAATTAATAAAATTTGTTCTCTTTATATTTCGATTTTATTTCCTTCTAATTTTATGTTTTGCCCACTTGGTGCTTATTAAAGCAATAAATGCATCACAAATTTTATATATTCTACCATTTGCCACATGCACAAAGGATATGGCTGAAAGGCACAATACAACTGTCCTTTTCTGTCCGATAATACGAAGGTGATGGGCCATTGTGGATGCATGAATTTAACAGTTGCATCTCCTTTTCTGTGGACTTTTGACACTACGCCTATATACCAATTACATTCATGCATACATGCTACATAACTTTTAAGAGATGGAACATGCAAAGTCTCTTTAATATTCCTATCAAAAGATGAACAAATAGAAAAATTTTTCATCAGTATTTATTCTTTTTCCACCTATTAATAAGTTTTCTGTATATCCATAATAATGCATACTGCATGTTCCAGGAATTGTCGTAGCAAGTTGCATCCAATGAGACATGTTGTTGCGCAGTTTTAACATGTCACTTTTTGTGATGATAAAAGATGTTATATACCATCAATGTTTTGTCTGCAATATTCATACATCATAGCCACATTTGTAATTTGATCATGCAACGGCCTTTGCAGACTTGCTTTTGTCACAAGTCTTTTAACAGTCCCCCCATCGCAAACAGATTTTCCATGACTTGTAGCAAAAAAAGCTCCATTTTGCTTTTATTCTACCAAAATCATGTTCATGGGTTCAAAAATGTTTTTCAATTTTAATATTGGGCAGCAGAGCCACCAGTAAAATATTCTACATTTGTAGGTAAGATATACTACTTATTATTTAAATGTTGCATGATTAATTTTTGAGTCTGATAAACCATTGGTACATCATGGTCCATATCGTCAGAAAGCATGCAAAGGCTTTCACTTTTTAAGCTGCTTCCATTTTTTTGCTTCACATAGAATGCAACTGTATGTAAAGTACAGCAACCAGGCGTCCAATGATAACTGTTGCGCTTCGTCTTGCAATACAAAAGAAAAGTTCTCCCTAAAATCCATTTGTATGATAGCCTCATGACTAGTAAAATCTTTTTTTCAAATAAGTGCTTTGGGACTTGGATATGTGTGTATGGGGTACGAGCTTTAACATCTTTTTTAAGAATAAGATGGATGAAATCGTACAGAGTAGATGTATGTGATGTTAATCATACTCTGTCAGTTGATACCCACTGTTTATGTTCAATTGCGTCTTCAGGATCAAAATCCGGAAATTTTAACTTTAAAAAAATCTTCAAGAACATCTTTCTTGGGACATTTGCTGCATATATGTAACATACAATTTGTATTGTTAGAACTGCAAACCAATTTCTGGATTAAATCTTCATATTTTTCTTCATTCCCTGTTGCTGCAATAAGCAACTGAACTTTCTGATGTATTGTATACATGCAGACAGAATGTGTGCCAGAACTTCCAACTAAGACACAGTGCTTAAGTTGAAGGTCAGCAAATTTTGAAAACCCAATTTTATTATTGGTAGGAAATTTCAATCGAAATTGGATATACCGTTAATTCAGATTACAAAGAAGAAACCTTTTTTGAACATGCGCGGACCACTTTTTTATGCTGACCGTATCTCCCTGACCAGGCATGAGACATGAAAATTCATTATCTTCATGAAATTCTTTCATAGATTTTATAGTGTCTTCCCAAGTATAAAGTAGTGATGTAACCACGTAACGAATAGTGATTTGGCCGAATAGCCGAATACTGAATATTCGACCAAGTTTTAGGCCGAATACTGACTTAATATAAATGACTTTTATTTTAATTGTTTAATTTTTTTTTCAATTTTAAAATAAAAAATTAAATTAAAGACTAATTGAAATTAATTTTTTGTTTGAGTTTTCAAAAATCATAACAGCTGAATGTATTTTTTGTTATACTTTAATTGTCTTAAAAAATACTTTAAAGATAACATATGACTTTTAAAAATGTAAATAATAATTTAATTCATAATTTTTTATTTAATCCATAGATAGTTCTAGTAATTTATATATATATACTATCTAAAATAGAACTCATTACCTCTGTAAAAATGAAACTTTAGTAAAATCCTTTCACCCCCTAAAAATAAGAACTTGCATGCGTCCTCTGTTTTTTATATCCTTTTTCATGCAACTTAAATTTAGTAAATTTACACTCTGTATGTCAAAATAAAAAAGATTATTTTCTTAAAATATAATTATTCATTCCATTAAAATATTATATATTCTTTTCTGCTACCAAGATATACTTTTCTCTTTTTTTCTCTCAAAATTAACAAGCCCCTCATAATACTTCCTCCACCCCATATTTCAGAATGAGATCTTTTTCTTATAATAATTAATGTATTTAGGTATAATTTTTTAATATTGTTTGTCGAAAATATTTAAAATCATATTTTGTTTTCATTTTCTGGAACATATCTAACCAAATATCTTAAAATATTCGTCCAAATATGCCACTATTCGGTCAAATGTCCCACTATTCGGCCACAGGTATTCGGCCGAATATCTGTTCAATATTCGGCAAAAGGGCTGAATACCGAATAGTGGCCGAATATTCGTTACATCCCTAGTATAAAGTCTATACTTGGTACTCAGTTACACTAAAGGTTTCAATTATTTTCTTTCTTGACCATCATGACTCAGGAAAGTTAGCAAATGAATTTTTTCTCTGGGACAAATTTGTGGAAGCTTTTCTTTCACTATCTCCATTAATCTTTCAAATTCTGAAAGTTTTCTTTTGATTCAAAATATCTTCATCAGAGCTACTGTTTTCACTCTGAAGAACTTTCTCTTCCAAATCAAGGGTACAAGCAACCTTCTTTCGCAAGGCTATCTTCTTTCTCCAGCAGACACTTTCCTGTGTGCAGAAATTGCATGTAACCTTAGTGGTGAACTTCCATTAAGCTTTACGTGATATTTTTCTTTCTGATCCATGTTTGAATTAATTTCTTCAGAAAAATCCGTGGACTTACACAAGTCTTTCTGTTCTTTCACATATACTTCCAGCAAAGCTCTTGCTTTTCCCCCTACAGGTTGAACATAGTTTCTTACCAGGAATGGCATCATTATGTAGCTTATGCCTGTAATTCTTAGCTTGATCCACACTTATCACATGTAAGGATACTTTTCTTGGTCTTGTTAGGATGAAGATTAAATAAACGAAAACATTTCTTTTGCTGAATTTACATATGCAGAAAGTGTTCTCTGTGAGCAAAGCATATTGTTGAGTTTTCGCTATCCTCTAAATTGCATCTTAATTCAAGAAGTTCTTTATTTTTGATGGATAACTCATTGCGATGGTGGATAGCTTGAGGATTATTTAAATCACAATTTGGATTATTAATATTTAAACTAATATTGTACATTTTTTGTTTATCCATAACAAAACATCTAACTTAATACAACAAAGCAGCATCATTTATAGTTATAAGATCAAAAGAGAAACTTTAATCTTTTTTAACAGACAACTTTTTTAACATAACAAGTTGTAAAATTCTGCTTAATTTGGTTGGTTGAAAAAATCTTCTGGGAAGTATTTTTAGTCCGATTCGTTGAAAATCTCTTTCTGGTAAGTACATCTATCTGGTTGGTTGAAAAAACCCCTTCTGGCAAACCAAAGTGATATTATTGGTTAAAATTCTGTCTTTTGTAAAGTTCTGGTAATAAATTAACCCAATCAGAGATAATTTTAGCAATTAATTAGAAAATTCATATTTTGGACAGCAATTTTCGATTTATAATTCAACAATAATTACAGCTTTAATGTTATTTACATTTAAAAAATAAACCAAAGTGAAATAAAGTAATAATTTTTTTTTATTTTGAACTAAATTTTAAATTTTTAAATCGCCCATTAAAAATTTTTTAACAGGTATCAAAACACACTTTGAGCTGCAATATTAATACAACAGAGTTAATATTTTAACTAATTATATTTATTTTGAATGTAGATATATTTTTAATAGTATTTTTACTGTGTATGTGCTAAATGTTATTTTGCACAATTTTGAAGTACGATAATTTTTACATATTGTATTTAGTTAACAATTGTAATTCTATCATTTTGCATAATGTGCAAGTATGATTTTGCTATAAAATGTAACAATTTGTAGATTTTTTTCCATCATTTCTTTTTTATTTAAAATTTACTGAAACTTTGCAATAGATTTCAATTTGTCATAAAAATACTTCTATGTTTTGCAGGAATTCATTATTAGCATTCCTATTTATAATTCCTGAGGCATTCCCCTTCTTTTTAGCCACATTAAAAAAATATATATGTTTATGAAAGATAAAACCTTACCAAACTTTTAGATGTAAATATGTATGATACTTCTGGGTACTTTCCGTTACTTATGGAAGTCGGTAAAATTGAAATTCTTCTTTAAACAAAAAACCTACAAACTGCCCATTAAAATTTTTTTATCAGGCATCAAACACACTTTGAGCTGTCTATTTATGCAATTAGATGAAAATTGAAGGGGGAACAATGGGGGGAATCGGCCATTGAAGTTATACCTTTTTTTAATTAAAAAAAATGGTAAAAAGTCATTTTCTGACAGCATTTTAATGGAATAAATTGCACAAAAATCTGTTTAGATGAAAGTTTACTTTATTCTGAACAGAACAAAAAAAATTTGAAAGTTCTAGCTTAAACCTGAAAGAAGTTATAGACCTTTATGTTGTCACATGTGCCATTCAAAATGGCAGCAAATCGGCCATCTTGGAAGACATTTAAAAGCTCATATCTGACAAACCGTTTGATTGACAATTGACGTTTGAATGTTGACGTTGAACCGTTGAACCGTTGACGTTGAACCATTTGATTGACCAACTGATTGACATTTTTGGAATCAGCATTAAAAACTCTGCAAATTCACTGACTTTTATCAAAATTGGTGATGGTGGGTGCCATGCCCTGGGTGATTTGACATGGAATGACCCTTATATTAATATCTAGTTGTAAAAAGCAGTTTCGTCTATATTTTTTTTCCATTTTTTTTTCTTCTGATGGATGGAATATATGGCAAAATATTTTTAATTAGAACTTATTATTTCTATCCTATCTATCTATATTATAAAGGACAAACATATCTGTACGTAACGCATACGTCATTTTACGAATGGCAACATTTTGAAATTTGAAATAAAATTTTGTTTTTGCAATTTTCTCTACTGCAAATTTTTAAACTTTTAAACATCGCACATTTTAAATTTTTATACCGTCGTACAAGGGGAAAAAAATGCTCTTTTAAATGCAATTTATTTGAAAGCTGTATCTCAATTTATTTTTGAGATATTAATTATTTTGTACTTTTTAATACCATTTTTCTTATCGTGGAAAAAAAAGTACCCCATTTCTATTGAAAGTAATCGGAAAATAGTCGAAAATAGGAGATAATGTATTTTTTTGTTGCCATTTTCTCATAAAACCTGAAAAAAACTTAAATTAAAATATGGGCTTTGTCAAGAATATTGTCTGTCATTCCGTGATAATGACGTCATATGCATACTTTTCTATAGACGAAGTTCAAGACTGTATTGTAAAAGTGGATTGCTTTAGCGTATGCAAATGACCTCATTTTCTAAAAAAGCGTGTATTTTAATTCTTAAACCTGAATTATGTTTTGTTGAAGTGCATCATCTTCACAGCCCAGCTGCTTTGAAATTCTTCACAGGTGAAAATGCTTTACTTTTGAGAATATTGTAATGTTTTACAAAAATTTAATGTGTCTTTATAAAAGAGAGGTGACATGCAAGTAATTGCAATTCATATTACAGAAATTGATGATTCTCGCCTGGATGGATTTGCTTCGCCGAGTTAGACAAGAAAACAAATAATTCGTGGTTTAAAATAATATCATCTTCCTGAAGTTTTTGTCCCAAATTCTCTCGAATAATAAAATGCTATTCTTTAGGACATTCTACTATAATTTTATCAAAATAACATAATTTGCTTAATTTAATTTTTCCTAATTTTATATAATCTACTAGGGGGCTCTGCCCCCTGCAAGCTACGCTCTCCAACCCCCGTTCAGACACTGCAGATGCTAAAAGCACGCTAATCTGATCGCTTTTAAAAATATTAGAGGAGATTGAATTATACTGAAAAAACCTGTAGCGATCTCCCTGTAAATGGGTTTCCATTCAATTCCCTTTGATTACAAAAATTTACGTCAGAATCAGTTGCTGTTAAGACATCCAATGGTTGTTTTCAAGTTTGATTCACAATCTTTGCCGGTTATATCTAAAATCTATCGCCAAACTATAAGATTAAATGCCAATAATGGTTGATCGGAAATGTCATATTCACTTACGTTTAAGGAAGTTACACGTGTTTATGCCATCAAGTGATTTTTATTTCGACGTTTTATTTGTATTTTTATTAATGTTATGCAAATTTATACTACTTCTTAGTTATCCCGTCGACCAATTTCGCTAAATCTATATTATAAAGGACAAACATATCTGTGCGTAACGCATACGTCATTCTGCGAATGGCAACACTTTGAAATTTGAAATGAAATTTTGGTTTTGCAATTATCTTTACTGCAAATTTTTAAACTTCTAAACATCGCACATTTTAAATTTTTACACCGTTGTATAAGGAAAAAAATCCTCTTTTAAATGCAATTTGTTTGAAAGCTGTATCTCAATTTAATTTTGAGATATTAATTTTTTTGTAGTTTTTAATACATTTTTTTGTAATTGTGGCAACGGAAATCCGCCATTTCTGTTGAAAGTCATGGAGGGTTTAGAGGGAAAATAATCCCCGAGTAAAGAAAATAATATATTACTGTAGCTTTTGTTGCCGTTTTCTCATAAACACTGAGAAAAATTGAAATTACAATGCGTGCTATGTCAGCGATTTTTTAAGTTTCCAATTCAAAGCCATTTTCAATTTTTACACCGTCAAATAGAGAAAAAAAATCTATTTTCAAATGCAATGTCTTTGAAAATTGTATCTTAATTGACTGAGTTATTACGGTTTTTAAAATAATTAGCTGCCCGTGGCGACCAGTTTGGTCTCCCTTAAATGAAATGCTAGGCATTATATCGTGTTACTTTTATTCATAATTTAATTTACTTGCGAAATCCTTCGCCAAATCGGAAGATTCTGATAGAGAAATAAAGAACTCGGTATTTTTATGTTAGTCGGGCACAGGTGATAAATCGCCAAACATAGTGCCCGTCATATTTTTTCATATTTCTAAAGAAATATGAAATATAAAGTTAAAATATAACCCTTTCACTCATTTTAAAATGGATAACTTTAATTTAAAACTGAAACATTTCAAAATCAAGAATTTCAGTTTAAAAAAAAATCTTTAAAAGAGAAAAAAGAAAAGAAAAGAATAAATACCATAAACCATTTAATTTCAACATCAAAGCATTGTTTTAATTTACACCTCGAAAAATAAAAAATGCTGCTGGCGAGTTAAAAAATGCTATTGGCGATAATTGCGCCCAGCTAATATGAAAGTACGAACTTTTCGCGATCATAGCAACTTTTATGTAGTATTATTCGAAAAAAATATTTTGATGAAATAGGTTGCCAGAAAATACGTTGCCAAATTTCTTTTCTTGCCATGGACCTTTTCTCTATTTCGCCAAGTACCTATACTGGTAAAGTACCTTCATTTATTTATTTATTTGTTGTATTTTAAATTAGATGAATAAAATACGGCACATGTGTCATATACGCACTACGTTGGCGCGACTTTTTTCTGACGCCAATGTCATATACGCACAGGGTACTTAACTGGCGCCAAAGTGTCGTTATTTTGCTTGATATGGTAGCCCGGATGTTGTTGTTTATTTATTAATAAATTGTTTATTTACTTTTATTTTATTTTTTTAATTATATAAATTGTTTTGTTCTATAGTTATTAATTAAACTTTTTTTTTTATTTATTGTTATTCCCTTTTTAAAAAACACAATAACCAATGAGATGCGTTACATTCAGGTGTTGCCATTAAACAACTAACAAATAATCGCGATTTCTGTGCCACCTACGATAGCATAAAATATATAGATTTTCAAGCATGAATTATTTTTAAATTTATCTATCCCGTGTAGCTCGATTACGAAAAATTAATCTCCCTTAAAAAATGTAAAAAGTTCAGCATTTGTTTCCGTCTAATGTTGCATAACAAAATTAAAACTTCCTCTATAGAAAAATTAATAAAATAATGTAAATAAGAAAACAATTTAACAGACATGTGATTGAACCACGTGCATAAAGCACTGAAATGATCGGAAAAACTGCCGTAAGTCGTAAAATCTTGAGCTAATAACTCCTGGCATGCGCTGACATGTGAAAGTATCGCTTTTAATAAAATTTAAAACTTTATTTGATTGCATAATTGATATTTTTCAGATAAAAATTCTTTTTGATGTTAGTGGGCAATCTAAAATATATATTACATGTAAAAAAAAAAAAAAAAAAAAAAAAAAAAAAAAGAATGGTTTTCACCTATACTCTGTAACCCGAGGAGCTCGGATTCGATCCCCTAGTTATATAAATCGCCAAACAACTCGCCAAATTATACACATTGACATGATATTTATTTTAAAAAACGAAAAAACAAATGAATTAGTAAAGGCACAGAATTGCTAATATTAATGTTTTAATAAGGCACAGATGTCATATTATACACATGATGTCATTGGCCCGATTTTCTTTCGACTCCAATTTGGCGAAAACATCAACAGCATAAATAACAACATCCGGATTACCATATCAAGCGAAATACGACAGTTTGGCGCCAGTTAATTACCCATTGTGTATATTACACTGGCGTCAGAAAGAAATCGCATGACATCTGTGCCTTAGTAAAACATTAATAAAAATACAAATAAAACGTCGAATTAATGGTTTTATTGGCCATTATTGGCATTTAATCTTAAAATTAATTAATTAATGGCAACCATTATTGGCATTTAATCTTACAATTTGGCGACAGTAATTTGTTCGACGGGATAACTAAGAAGTACCAAATTTATTTGTTCTTTCGTTATTTAAAATAAAAAAATTATGTCAATTTGTATCATTTGGCGAGTGATTTGGCTATTTATATAATTCGGCGAAATTGCTCGACGGGAGAAGTTGTACTATTAAAACATTGCTTTGAAGTTGAAATTAAATTTTATGATTTGTTGTATTGTCATATACGCACCGGGTTTGGCGCGCATTTTTTAGGACAATTTGGCGAAAGCCTCGTTTTCGAATACCAGTTACATATATATTTTTAAATTATTTTCTGTTATTTTTTTAAATGAAATAACAATAAACAAATAAACGTTTAATTAATAACCGTAGAACAAAACAATTTACAGCATTTTTTATAAATAAAAAGAAAATGAATTCAAATAAACATTTAATAATAAATAATCAACAATAGCCGGGTTACCATCTCAGGCAAAATAACGCCGTTTTGGCGTCAATTAGGTTCAGCGTTGCGTATATAACATGTGTGCCTAATATTGTTCTTTTCGTTTTGTTTAAAAAAAAGAAAGAGGTAAAAGCTATTTATTTCAAATATTTTAGTTTTAAATGAAAGTTTTGTATTAAATAAAATTATAATGAAATACAAATTGAATTTATGAATAAAAGTAACATGATACATTTCTTAGCATATATTTAAGAGATGCCAAACTGGTCGCCAGATTAGTTTAAAATAATACAAACTTTTCTAAAATATGAAAATATATATATATATATATTATGATTAAAACTTGAGTTGCCATCATTAGAGAAAAGTATATAAAATTAGAAAAAAAAAATATTTCGAAAACTAATTCGAATTAAAAAAATCTAATACCTGTTTTGAGATCGGTGAATCAATACGGATTTTTGGTGTTAATTTCATCGCAAAGTATTCCGTATTTTAGGAGAAATCGCCGTGAAACATAATCAGTTGTTTAATCAGTCGTTTCATATATTCGTTTCATAAATTCGTTTCATTAGGATTTTATATATATAGGGTAGATATATTTGAAACACAAGTGTGTTTTTTAGTCATCTGCCCTGATATTTCTGCTGAACCAATTTTACTAATATATATATATATTTAACTAAAAGCTCTTCATTTGTAGATGTGATCGCACTATATATTTTTTTTAATATCCCCACTTTTATATTTTAATTTTAAAAGCATTTTATGAAATTTCTTCAAAATGGTGAAAATTAGATAGCATTCATTGTTACAGACAAGAGAGAAACAATGAGGTATTTTTATCTTTATGCATGCTATTTTCTGATAAAAATGCAAAATTGTTGATAAAAATTATTGTACAGGTTTAGTGGAAAAAAATCCCATTAGGAACAGAATATTATATTAGGGGCATAATAAAAGAAAATGACATAGTGCTTTTGAAAACACGCATTTTTCCTCATAAATTTTCTATATTGTTTTTCCTTCTGCATGTGTACTGATACAAAGTTTCAGACACTAGGCGAAATGCTTATTAAAGTGAAAATGAAATCATATTTAAAAGAAAACGATCTTTTTCTTAGATAAAACTAAGCATTTTAACAAAAATGCGTCTAAAAAACATAAATTACGGAAATTTTTACTCTCCGGAATTGAGATTAGAATCTCAAGTAAAGAGTGCGTCTGTTTACATAAAAGATGTTACTGACAATCTTGACTTCAAGTTTTGAGTTAAAATGATTTTTAAATAATCAAACAAAATGCAATTTTTTTAAAAAATGATGAATATGGATATGAGAAGTGCGTATGCAAATTTTGAGAAGGTAAAAATTGCTGTTTTTCATTCCGGAATGCCAAGCATAAGAGCCTCAATTGATAACCACATCCTAATAACTGATCTTTATTATATTTTACTGATCAAGTATCTATATTATAAAGAACAAGCGTATCTGTGCGTAACGCTGACGTCATTTTGCGAATGGCAACACTTCACGATAAAATTTCGGTCTTGAAATTTTCGCTACTGCAATTTTGTAATCTTCTGATCATCGTACATTTTCAATTTTCGTCGCATAGGGAAAAAATTTACTTTCAAATGCAATTTGTTTAAAAACTGTATCTTAATTGACTGATGCATTATATTTTCTGAAAAATTTTTTAAACATGATTTTTTTTTAAGTTTATCTTATCACTTGCCGGTTTCAATACATAATAATAATAATAAACATTTTGCACATAAAGCAACAAACATTTTTCAGCATTTGTTTCTGACTATTTTTGCATAACGAAATTAATACTTCCTTTATAAACAAATAAAAGAATAATATTAAAAAAACCCACCAATCTATCATATTTGTGAAAGACAAATTAACGAAATAATACTTCTTTTATAAACAAATAAAATAATAATATTGAAAAATCACAAATCTAACATATTTGTAATCGTACGATTTGGATTTTTAGATCACCAAATAGGATTTTTTTTTTTCAAATGGAATTTGTTTGCAAAGTTCATCTCAGTTTACTGATTGTCTATGGTTTTAAAAACAATTTTAAAGCGTGAAATATTTTTTTAATTTATCTATATCGCGCGCAGCTCGATTACGAAAGATTAATCCGTTTACCCTTAAAACAAAATAAAGAATTCATCATTTTCTTACGGCTAATGTCCATTAAAAAAAACTTCCCTATGAATAAATAAATAAAATAATATAAATAAAACACAAATTTAACAGACATGTATAAGCTCTGAAATTATCAGAGTATAAAAGGATGCCGTAAGTAGCAAATTCTTGGTCAAATAACTCTTAGCATGCGGCTAATAAGAAAATATCGCTTTTGCTAAATTTCAAAAATTAAATTGATTATGTAATTCCTATTTTCCATATGAAAAATGCTTTTTTAATGTAAGTGGGTAATCTAAAAAAATTATTGCATATAAAAAAAATTATTAGTTTTCAATTTAAAAAAATGTCTTCAACCTATATTCTTTAAAACACAGGAAGCCCGGGTATGATCCCCTTGTATGTTATAATTTCTTAACAAAATTTCTGAAGTATAAATATATTTCTGACTACTGAGTATAATTTTCGTACTGTAAAATATTGATATTTAATTGTAAAAATCACTGTTTTATAAATAACTATTTATTTACTTTCACAAAATCCCGAGTGAACTTTTTCAAACTAATAGTTTCACCTTTAAATTCGATTGTATCTGAATTAAATCAATACTCGATCATTAGCTAAAAAGTTAGTATATACTATTAAAATTTTAGAGCCATTGTATAAAATTAAATGTATGTTTATTATCAAAATGTGCGTAATGTTAATCATACTGGAAAAACGCGCGGAAAAAAAAACGAAAAGTGACTTCGGAAAAAGAATTTTTTTCCCAGTGTTAATTTTTCTATTTTTTGAAATGATTTCAGCGTTGCAAAAATATATGATCTACGACGTTTTGTATTTCCTTTTTTGCGTGTTTTGTTTTTCGGTGACAGTGAGAATGAGTTTTGAAATACGCTGAAAAAATGGTGTGAGGAGTTGAGCTATTCGATATTTTAAATGTTTAAAAGGCATAGTCGTTATCGTCAAATTCTTCGAAATTTTTAGCAATTAAAAACCTAATCTTTCCGTAGCCTATGTGAAACAATCCACAAAATATTGATATTTAGTTGTAAAATGGCTCGAAAAAGACTTTTTTTTTCTTTTTTACTTACTTCAGTAGTTGAAAATAATGGTCCATATTCACTGAACTCTTTGAGATTTTCAGCAGTCATAAATACGATTGTTATGCAGTTATGAGAAAAAATCATGAAAAATTATCAATATCTAGTTGAAAAAGGAATACGTTTTCTTTTCTTTTTTCTTGTTTTCGGCTCGGTTCCGTTAGCATAAGAACAAAAAATAGTTCGTATCGTTTGATATCTCTAATATTTTAATTATAAATACAACTGTATCGAAGCCTTCTTTAAAATGTCGTGAAATAAATATGCATATTTAGTAGTGTAAACTTTAGCCAAAGTCGAGGGAACCACATCCTCGGTTTTTATTGTTTTTGACGAAATTTTCACGCATTTTATTTTGTAAAAAATAATTCTACTCATCCAAACGTTTCAAAATTTTACTCTGAAAAGATTGTGTCGAAATATGAACTTTTAGGTTACTTTTACCGCAGAGTCGTCTCTGTAAGGTGCCAAATGACCCGCGGTCTCGAATTTTTTTGAAAGGATTAACAATCGGATTTTTCAAAATCAATTGCACCTTCTGAAAACAGAAGGTATCTGCTTTACATAAGTATTTTTTTAACCGGTACTGCCAAAATTGCGCCCGAGGAAAGCGAGTCTGCATGGGAGAAAAAGATAACTGCAGAAATGAGCCCTTTTGTAAAAAAATTTCAAAAGTTAACATTCTTCTTTTTTTTTCTCAAACTGATTACAGTATTTAAGGAGTAATCTTTCAGAATATGTCTTCCGTTTTTAACTTTACTCACACGTTTGACCGATGGAAATTAAAAAATATGACAAAACAAATCCCTAAAATTCCCGCTTTCCTTTCTTCATTTTCATCCAGCTATGTAAATCTGATTCTAGGCATGCACGAAGGCTCGGAAGGAAAAAGATGAGTTCTTGGTTGGGATTCTTTCTGATTTTTAATTAATAACTGAGGTAATTAAGCGAAATTTTAAATTCTCAGTCTCAAGTTACCAAGAGAGGACTTGGGTTACCCTCACCAACATTTTTAGCTTTGTGTAAATTTTAATAGACATCGCACACAGAGAGCAAACGTTCTTTTATTAGTATAGATTTCAGTTTTTCAGTTTCAAGACCTGTAAATATTTCTACGATAACCATTTTATGTTTGTAAATATGTAGGGCATTTTAGTAAAAATGACGGCGTTTCAAAAGTATGACGTTATTTTAATATTTCTCTAACAAAACTAAATGAAAATTACCATTACTAGTGCTTAAAGAATAAAAATTTTCGCATACAAAATTTCAGAAATAAAAAATAAATTAATGGAGACGTTCAACACGCTAAGTGAATAATTAGCTTGATTATTTTCCTCTTGTTGAATCTTTTTCAAACAAATTACAAAATACCATGCTAAAACCAAATAAAATTATTTGAGTTTGTAATTGTTAAGAAAAGTCCAGTTTTTTGTTGAGTAGAAATTACTATTATTTTAAATAAAATGACAATGCAGGCTATTCTGCATAATTACATTCATTTAAAGTCACAGAGTATGTCGTAAAAAATAGAAAAAGTAAGGATATAGAATAACTTTTCAGATAGTTTTAATTATGGTAAGTCTAGGATAGACGGCCATAGTTTTTAAAGATTGAAATAAAAATTCTTAGAATGCAAATACAAGAAATATTTATGCACATTTGAAATCCTTTTGCATATACTAATCATATTTTAGTCAAAAATAATTAAATATCGAGAACAAAAATTGAGAAACAAAATTGAAATAAAAATGACAGATGGCCATCTCTCATTCAAGCCGAGGAGAGATGGCCATCCAATACAAGAAAGAAACAAGTAAGAAAAATCATGCGTACAGCATAGATTATGAAACACTTTCCAACACTCCTTGAAAGCTTTAACGAAACTTCGTTACTTAGGGAAATTAGGTAAATAAGATAACTAAGTAAACATTTAAAAATCTGATTTAAGTAGTTACCGCCCATAGCCAAATATGTATTCCAATTCTTTTGAACATCTCTGTATTTTATGTGTATATTGATATATATACTATATAATGGGGAAATTTAGTTTAGCGGGAAAACGTATAACAGGTTGAAATTTCTCTTTCAGCAATTTATGCAATTAATTGAAAAAATACTTGAATACTTTTGTACATCCCTGTAATTTACCTAGTACACCTTTATTACACTCCACTATATAGCTAAAATTTAATTCAAACTGAAACACTCTTAAAACTACTGAAATCATATTTCCAGAAATTATCATCCATAGACGATATGTATCCAATTCTTTGCGTGACCCTGTATATCATTTTATCTACATTCTACAAACTTTTTTTAATAAACTAAATGCAGTTCAGCGTAAAAATACATAACTCATTTAAAAACCACCTTTAACCAATTTGCACTCATACCCAGTAACCCTTTACGAATTCTTTTGTGTAGCCCTGTATATGAATTATAGCGTTTATACACACCATATAGTATGCATAAATATAGTGAAAGATAAAAACGCATATCAGAATTAAAAATGTACTTTCAACAATCACCGTTAATGTACAGTACTTCTGATACAATATACTATCTGAAAACTTTTGTGTGCCCCTGTAAATGCTATGCACTTCGTAATATACGTGAAATAACTTATAGTAAACCTCAGCGGCGTATATCAATTTCATTATATGTGAAATAGTTTAACATAAATAAAATACGCCGCAAACAATCCCCCTCCCCTTCCTCCCTATATCATTATGTAGCGGAATTCTTTTGTGTGGCCCGGTAAAAGAATAATAACTATTCTTTGCCCCGCATATTATACAGAATGCATGTTTTAGTGCACTTCATAAATGCATATCAATTTTGTTATGTTTGAATGCGTGTAACATCATTAAAAATCCTTTTAAACAATTCCTTCCCATATGCCCTAATGTAACGGAAAACTTTTGACTGTCCCTGTAAATGAATTAAACGCGCTAAAAACTTCATTTAAAATAGGGAACGTGTTATGGTAAACGTCAATAACCTCCAAAAATTTCAGGGCAATCCGAGTATATTCACGGGAGTTAGAGTGCGGACAGACGGCCATACGGACAGACGGACAGACAAACCGAAGTCATAAACACTTTTCAACTTTGTTGGAAAGTGTTAAAAATGAAGTTAAAATAGCAAAAAATAACACATTCCATGTAGTTAATGATGAAAAACACATAGAAATTTGTAAAAAGGCATTTATATCAGGGAAAATAAGTGAATAAAAATTGAATAAACAAAATTTGAAATGTAATTTCAATCCTTCACTTTTCGTAAAACTTTACCATGGTTTCACCAAAGATCTTGATAGTTTGCTCACGTTTCATGGAACTACTTCTGGCCCCTCATTGTATCCAGTAATCCTTTTTGGTTGTGGTATTATACTATTCTCCGCAACCAACAAAGTGATCCTCATCCAATTCTATCGCCTCGGAATCTATAGAATCTAATAACTTCAATTATATTCCATCTTATTCAATGCTGAAAGTGTCGCGTTTCGGTTTTTTCTCGCCCTTATTTTAGACTTTTTCACGGTTTTAAGTTTATTTATCAACTTTATCTGTTTCTGGGATGAACGCTCCCGAAGTTTTTCAATATTTTCTAAACAAAAGTATATCGTTAGGCCATATTATATTATTGTTATTGAAATATTTATATTAGTGAAAATTTAAATAATTATATCAATTAATATAATTATACACATAAAATTTATATAATTATTTTTAAAATAACTATATTTAGTTTTAATCCTCACTCCGTATAACTTTGAAATATTGATTATAGGTGGCCATCACTCCTTGATTTGATATAGCCATCTATTCTAAAATTGATGGACAGATTGCCACCCAATTTAAAGTATCACTCCGTCATTGTTTGTCTTTGTTTTGGGCTTTAAAGTAAAGATTGGATTATATACGTGCCTTAAAAGTCCTTATAGTAAACAATCTATATTATAAAGGACAAACATATCTGTGCGTAACGCATACGTCATTTTGCGAATGGCAACACTTTGAAATTTGAAATAAAATTTTGGTTTTGTAATTTTCTCTACTGCAAATTTTTATACTTCTAAACATCGCACAGTTTAAATTTTTACACCGCCGTATAACGAAAAACATTCTCTTTTAAATGCAATTTGTTTGAAAGCTGTATCTCATTTTAATTTTAAGATATTAATTTTTTTGTAGTTTGTATTACTATTTTTGTAATCGTGGCAGCTGAAGTACTTCATTTCTGTTGAAACTAAAGGGGGGGAAATGAAAATAGTAGATTGCTGTATATTTTTGTTGCCATTTTCTCATAAAAAAACGAAAAAATTTGAAATTAAAATACGTGCTAAGTCAAGAATATCGTCTGTTATAAAACCCAGTGAGTTTTGGCTTTATTTCGTTGTTATTTATCAATTAAATGATTTCGCCGTGCCGGCTCCAGAGAGAAATATTAATAAACAATTTGCACATAAAAAAAAGTTCAGAATTTCTCTCCCGCTAATTTTCTACAAAGAAATTAAAGCCTCATCAATAAATAAATAAAATAATAATATATAAAAAAGCACGAATTTAACATATATGTAGTCGAACAATTTAAATTTTTAGAGCCGAATTGGGAAAAATATGTGCTTTTAAATGTAATTTGTATGAAATAGTGGTGCTAGGCAACTGTTAAAGTAAAAAAGAAAAAATAATCTATATATTGAAAACACAAGATAGCTTTTTTAGACATCTTCCTTGAACTTTCTACTGTACCAATTTTGCTAATAATTCTTTTTTTAAATGAAAGCTGTTCATTTGTAGATGTCCTCTCACTAGCTATTTTTCTAAATATTTTCACTTTTATATTTTTAATTTCATTTTAAATGATTTTTTGAAATTTTATCAAAATGGTAGCAATCGTATTACTTCCACTGTTGCAGAAAAAAAGAAATATTGGGGTTTATTTATCCTTATTGATGCCATTTACTCATTACAATTAAAAATAACTTTATTTTAAGTCTGAACAGAAAATGACGTCACTATTTAAAAAACATTTTCGCTCATAAAGCTAATGTTACAATATATTTTCATTCGGCTGATACCGAATTTGAGACACTTGGCGTAATGCTTCAGTAAGGGCCATATTTAAAAGAAAACAATCATTTTCTTTGATAAAACTATATATTTTTACACGAATACATCTAAAAGACATCAGTTTCTGGAATTTGTACTTCGCGGTACTGAAATTAGACCCTCAAGCCAAAAGAATACATTTTCACATGCAAAGTTTTAGCTGACAAACGGAACTTCACGTTTGAATATCTATCTAAAGGAAATATATGTCCGTGCGTACGGCTGGCGCAATTTTGAGAATGGCAACGCTTGATGATTGAATGTCGGATTTGCAATCTTTGTTACTGCAATTTTTTGAATTTCTAAACATCGCGCATCTTCAATTTTTACACTCGTTATATAGGGGGGAAAATCTACTTTCAAATGCAATTTTCTTGAAAACTTTAACTTAATTGATTTATTTATTATGTCTTTTTAAATAATTTTCACGCATAATGTTTTTTAATCTATATCCACTGCGTACAGGCTCCATTACGGAATAAGCCATTTGCACTTAAAATAATATAAATAATTCAGCATTTGTCCCTGACTAATTTTTTATAGCGAAATTAAAACTTCATCAAACAATATTAAAAAGTGACTGTTTATTTGTATTTCACAGCTGTTCCTCCTAGAATATGGAATGTTGGGTGATCAAATTAACGCCAGTTATCCGCATGGGTCCGAGGATGTTAAATGTGGTCGTAGAATTTTAAAATTTGTTTAGTTTTCGCGATATAAATCTTTACGTTATTTTTGATGACATTTTTGTAATGATGGAAACTAAAATTGCTCCATTTTTGTGGATAAAAGAGAGAAAAGGGAAAATGAGAAGGATTATTAGGTATCATTGTTTGAAATCATTTTAAAATTGAAATTAACGTATATTTAAATAAATAGTAAAAAAATGATTGTAGTTTTTAAGAAAATTTCACGAAATACGAACTCACACATATTCAAGCTTCAGGAATCCGTTTATTTTAGAAACACAAATTCGACTCTTGACTAGAACATTGAGATAAATTCTGTTGACGTCAAAAGAAAAAAAAAACATCGTACGTTATTTTCATTTAATTTAAAGTCGTAAAGTAGATTTTCAACCATTGCCTTAAGATGGCTAATAAAACATTTCAGAAGCGGACATTAAAAATGCGAAAAAGCGAGAAGAAAAAAGAGAAATGTTTTAGCGAGGAAAAAAAAAAGAGAAAAGTTTCAGCGAGAAAAAAAAATAATTCTTTAAATATTTATTTTAATTCATAAATATAAAATGCTTCTGAATAAATTCGTCCAAACAAATTCATTTTTGTATAAGTTGACCCAAATGACATCATTTCTACGAACTCTGAAATTCGAAGCAAAATCTTGGAAGAGCGAAAAGCTCTAGGCAAATAACGTTATAGAATATGTGCATTTTTATTGGGAAAGTTTTGACTTTGTAAATATAACTTATTATTTGAAATATTGTATTTAATAAGATTAATATTGCAATGGCTTTCTAAATTTATAATAAAGTTAAGATTTCATTTTTCGCAAAAAGATCGATTGTCTCATGCAATTCAAAAGCAACACAACGGGTTGCTACGCAACTAGTATATATAATATACGTAATACAAAATATTTAGATACCTAGCTCAACAAAAATATCCAGCCATTAAATTAAATATTAATCATTAAAATTACACTTTATTTTTATACTTGAAAAACGCAGCTGTACGTCGCACAGTGACCTAAAAACCTGGCCAAAAATGCAAAAATTAAAATTTCGTCAACAATTGTAAAAATCATATTTTTTAATAGCTAACTAATTAGTGTATCGATCTATGTCTATTTTAGGAACCTGAGTTATATCCGGTGGCTCCTGGCCTCAGCTGAAGAGGAAGTTTCTTTCTGAGAAGACGCGGGTTTTTGTTGTTTTTTGGCATTGTTGTTATGTTTCAATGTAATGTTTTTGCGGCTCAATGAATTGTTGAATTGAAACTAAACAGTGCTTACGTGTTTAACAAAGGTCAGAGCTTAGTGTTAAACTATGTGTTAATTTAAATAGTTTCGTTTTTAATATAATAAAAAAAACATTAAATGTGTAAAATGGTTATTTTTAAAGCGTTTTTGGCTCTGATTTATACATATCGAAAGCTTTTTAAATATGTGCCGCGCTTTGCCCAGCCATGTTTGAATTATAATCGTATTAGTTATGGTCTTGAGTATCAATTTCTGCAAAAAAATCTTCCGCATATTGTTGCCATTTTTTTATAATTTTTTTTTTCGGGATGACTTTTGAAATGCTCTGTTTGGCGGCCACTGAATTGAAGAGATAAGAACTATATATGTACTGCCGTATTGCAGGTTTTTAGCTCACAGGATATTACCGGGGAGCTTTTGCTCCTACATATTCTGTCTGTATGTATGTACGTACGTACATAAGTACTTATGTAGGTACGTACATACGCACGCAACTCGATATCTTTTGATAGAAATATCTGATCGCCTTCAAATTGTTTATACTTATTTATTGAAAAAGGGTTTCCTAATTAGTTCTTGGGGCTCATGTGTGTAACATAAGTAGGGAAAGGAGGGGATTAACACTTTCGAGGGCACTGTCCTTAAAAAGGGACACTTAATTTTAATTCCAAAACTGACAAACCGCACCAAGAAAATGTAATTAAAATTTTCCTTTTATAATGTAGGTGAAAATAAGCAACTTCATATTTTCTAATAACTCCATTTATCAACTAAAAAGCACAAGCCATACAGTAGCGAGACCCTACAACTTCTTCTTCCAGCAAGGTATGGTGGTATTCCCTATAAAAACCAAGAAGAGAGTGGTGAAGAAGTGTTCTGAAGGAGCATTTTGAAACTGGTAATATATTAAATACATTCAAAAACTAGCAAACTATACTATATAGACTCCACTTTACTAAACCTACTATTAAATATAACACTATTAAACATAAATTAAATGGAATAATTATTATTAATTGTCATTTAAATGTAATAAGCATTATTAAATTTAAATAATAAGTTTATATATAGTAAAATAAAATACATTTAATTAAACATTAATAGTGTATAAGACAAACCATCAAGAATTACTTTCCTCTTAAAAACAGCAAATAGTTAAGATTACTAGTCGCTCAACTTCCAAACTCCCTTCAGTAATGTTAAGTCAATGGACCTGTAATTTATTCGTATTTTTAAAATATCTACTTAGTAAATTAATATTTTAACTTCTTTTTTCTTTCTTCTCTTCTTAAATGATGACTCTTTTTTTTTCTTAATTGTCAAAATATTTATAAAATGTATATTTATTATTATGTGAAGTGTTAAAATCTTACTTACACTCCGTCAGCTTTTAAGATGTAAAATATTAAACTAAACTGTGGATTTGTATGTATATTTCATAGTATGCTAAAAGTTAGTTCAGTGAAAAGTATAGCACAGTTAAAAATGTCCATTCAGCCATTTCCGTGAGTAAACGGAATTGTACTTGAGAACTTTTGTGCAGCTCTGTAAATGATCTATAGAATGTATCCACACGAAGTAATATTTTAAAAAATTGTTCTATTTTAAAACGAATATCACAACTACAAACGCACCTCCAGCAATTATTCGTCATAGACTTCAATAGTTAAATTTATTCTTCAGCCATATTTTTTGTGTGTCCCTGTAAATGCACGATTTATTCTATGCACACCATATTCTACAATAAGTGCTTTAGTACACCTTAGTGATGTATATAAATTTCAGCACGATTAAAAGTGTGATATCATTAAAATACAGAGCAAACGATTTTTCCCCAGAGACCACAATGTAAAGGAATTCTTTTGGGTGTTTTTGTATATGAACCGTAAAGGCTAATAGACTTCATTTACAATACCAAACATGCCATAGTGATACCCAACATCTCTATCTAAATAACATCTATGAATTGCAAGCCAATCGGACTATATTTACATCGAAAAATATTTTTGACCAGGATTCCGGGTCAAATACTCCACTGTGCGTCGCAAGGAATGAACACGTTGAACTATTTCTTAAGAATAAAGCTTATGCTGCAATCTGTGATAAAGTTTTTGAAATATTTAGACTGGCCATCTCTCTTCTATGGCCATCTAGCCTAGAATTATCCTACAATAAATTTCACAACTTCTATCAAATGATTTCGATACCAATATTTGTGAAGTGATATCTTCTACATAAAAATGGGGCTCAAGTCTTTCTTCTATTATAATAAACTTCGATTGTATTTATATTTTATATCTAGTTCCACGAGAATATAATAAATAATGGTTTGAAAAGAACACGAACTATTTGTAAGTATTTAAAAAGGAAAAAATAACTCTCGGAATTTTAAAATTATAAAGAGAAACGAAATATTTTTTATTAATGTAATTTCTGTAATGTTGCCATCTCAGTTATTCCACTGTAGTGGAAAACCAAAGAGAAAATAATGCTAATAAACTAATAACTAATAGAGATTGTTGCAATTTTATTGACACCAATTTTTCAGTAAAATTTAAAAGAAAAATTATTTTCAGTTTGAATATATGATTAAAAAGATATATTAAACTAGCAAACAGGAATTATGCCTTTACAGAATTTAGTGTTGCCACGGATGTTAAAAAATATATATGTATATAAATATGGATAATACAAAACATATTTCAATTTCAAGCCTTAAACTCAGCTTTTATTTTTTTATAAAATGACGTCATTCGCATCCAGAGAAAGAATTCCTCATTTACGATCTAGTCTTATACAACATCTACAGTAAAATTTACACATGATGTCACTATCGCTAAATAATACACAAATACAAAAAAGAGATGCCGTCATTCAAGAAACTCGACAAACAAAATCGGCTATTTAATGATTGAAATGTCTTAATTTGTTTGTAATATGATACTTAATATTATAATTAATAATACTATAATTATATTAATAATACTATAATAATAATAATAATACTATAAATATTAATAATATTAGGGTCAATACATTTCAAGTGGTCCAGAAAATCATTAATTCGTTGCTCGACCATTTTTAAAAAATCTGAAATTTTTTGTACAACAACCCTAACATGATGGAAGTTTAAAATGACTATCTATATTATAAAGGACAAACATATCTGTGCGTAACGCATACGTCATTTTGCAAATGGCAACACTTTGAAATTTGAAATGAAATTTCGCTTTTGCAATTTTCGCTACTGCAAATTTTTAAACTTCTAAACATCCCAGATTTTAAATGTTTACACCGTTGTATGCAGAAAAAAATGCACTTTTAAATGCAATTTGTTTGAAATCTGTATCTCAATTTATTTTTGAGATATTAATTTTTTTATATTTTTTAATACCAATTTTCTAATCGTGGCAACTGAAGTACTTCATTTCTATTAAAAGTGGATTAGTTATATTTATTGATTATATTCTTACTGATGCCATTTTCTCATTACAATTAAAAATAACTTTTTAAAAAACTTGAACAGAAAATGATGTTATGCTTTAAAAAAGACGCAATTTCCCTGATGATGCTGTTATATTTCACTATTTTTTCATTTTGCTGATATTGAGTTTGAGACAATAGGCAAAATATTTCAGCGACTGAAAATGACGTCATATTTAAAAGTAAACGATAATTTTATTTGATAAAACGAGATATTTCCATTTGAATACGTCTAAAAGTTATAAATTTCTGGAATTTTTACGCCCAGGTACACATATTATACTAAGGCCTCAAATCACGAGTGGGAATTTTAACAAGGAAAGTTGTAATAGTTGACAAACGTGACTTCAAGCTTGAAAATATATTTATTAATAACCTATTGCGCGTTAAAATGTTTTTAAATGGTTAATATGGATGTAAAACGTGAAAATGGCTTGATTCGGTTTAGATGTAAAGGTAGAAAAATTCTATGATTATGTCAAGGTGAAATCATTTTTGCAGATTTTTCATTCCGTAATACCAAGCACCAATTAATAACTTAATCAAAACTACTTATCTTGATTATATGTTACTGATTACGTATATGAATAAAGTTTAATTTTTCAATAATTTTAACAGTTTAAGTTTATGAAAAAAGTATTTTGTTAATCTTAGGTTAAAATATGTCTTTAGAGAGTTAAATTAACAAGTGTAAGATGGATTTTTTATTCTAATTATTTTTTGTCGATGTATTATAGGAATTTGATGCAACAGTTCCTTTGTAAACATTTTCTTTCGTCAAAATTCGACGGGTTCCACCTCGTTATATTAATTTTATTAATTTTTGTTTGTGCATGGTGGCCATCTTTGTTTCATCGTCTGCAGCAATTTTCTCAGAAGAAGGGTTTATGGAATTGTAAATAATTCATCGTTTATTTATCCAATTCAAGTGCGGATTGAAGCAATTTGTACAGAATACATTGGGCTAAAAATGTGGTAATAGAGTAGTTTCCGGAAATAAATCCTTATTAGTGAAATTTAAGCCTAAAGTTTCAGTTTTTTTTTCAAAAATTTGTCCGTTTACAAAAGGAAATTTTTCTAGCAAGGAAAACTGTAAACATGACATAATTTTTTTTACAAATAGGCAAAAAGTACTTGTACTCACTCGTTAAGTTCCAGACCTGGGACTTCGTTTCTCTTCGCTAAAAAAATCCCAAATTTTTCAAAAATGTCAAAAATCGCACTTTTTAGGCTTTGATATCTCTGGTGGGGCACGAGATAAAAATCTGAAGTTCTGGTTTCTAAGAGTATTGTATGGTAGTGCTATACACAAGAAATTTCAAGATGGAGATTTGACTACAAGCTGAGATATGGCAAGGGCAACATGTCAAAAGAATACTGCCAAACTATTGTTTTGTTGTAGTCACAGCTAAGTATTTATCTCAGAGTGCCACTTAAATTTATGTTTTTTATTATCTTTAAATAATAGTAACAGAAAATAAAGCCCTTTGCAAAGCTCAACAATTAATTAAAAAAATAATTTTGCCTAAGTCCATACATTTTGTATGGTTTCAGTAACTTTGTTGTAAGTAAATTTAGTAACTAAAAGAAACCTCAGCACTTTTACATAAAGAAAAAAAAATATTTTTATAGAAGACCTGAAACAAAAACAGAACAGGGAAAGAGAAAAGCGTTTAATGTTGTCATACTTGTTGAGACATGATCGAACGTGTCAAAACACATTCTTATTTATTGGTTTAAAAACCACAATTTTGATCTTTCTCAAAATTTTATTTGTAGGAACCAAGTCTTGTCATTTCTTGATAACTTGAGTGAAGATCTTGGCCCTGCTGGATCATAGAAATAAACTTTGAAATCACTATGTTCAAGTCTCAGTTCATTAATAATTCCTAGCTTATTTCTTCTGTAAAAATGTCATTTTCTGAAGTATAAATTTTGAAAGGGCTTTGGATATCTTTACTTTCTAAAATTTACTTGAGGCTGATGCATGGTAACATCGTATGATGTTTCATTTACAGGAATATACTTATGGTAGGAACAAGTTTCAGGGATTGGCAATCAGCATTAAAATTGTGGTTTTTAAGCCAATAAGCAGGAATGTGTTTTGACACATTTGATCGTGTCTCAACAAGTATGCCAACATTAACAGCTTTTATCTTTCCCTATTCTGTTTTTGTCTCAGGTCTTGTATAAAAATATTTTTTTTCTTTATATAAAAGTGTTGAGGTTTCTTTTGGTTACTAAAATTACAAAAAAAATTACTGAAGCCATACAAAATGTAGGCCTTATGCATAATTATTTTTTTAATTAATTGCTAAGCTTTGCAAAAGGCTTTACATTCTGTTACTATTATTTAAAGGTAATAAAAAAAAATAAATTTAAATGACACTCTGAGATAAATACTTAACTGTGACTACAGCAAAACAATAGTTTGGCAGTATTCTTTTGACATCTTGTCCTTGCCATATCTCAGCTTGTAGTCAAATCTCCATCTTGAAATTTCTTGTGCATAGCACTACTATACAATACTCTCAGAAACCAGAACTTCAGATTTTTATCTCGTGCCCCACCAGAGATATATCTAAGTCTAAAAAGTGCGATTTTTGACATTTTTGAAAAATTTGGCAATTTTTTTAGCGAAGAAAAACGAAGTCCCAGATCTGGAACTTGACGTGTGAGTACAAGTACTTTTGGCCTATTTGTAAAAAAAAATTATGTCATGTTGACAGTTTTCCTTGCTAGAAAAATTTCGACTTGTAAATGGACAAATTTTTGAAAAAAACTGAAACTTTATGCTTAAATTTCACCAATAAGCAGTTAGTTTCGGAAACTACTCCATTACCAAATTTTTAGCCCAATGTATTCTGTACAAATTGCAACAATCCGCACTTGAATTGGGAAAATAAATGATGAATTATTTACAATTTCGTAAACCCTTCATGTGAGAAAATTGCTGCAGACGATGAAACAAAGATGGCCGCCATACACAAACAAAAAATAATAAAATTAAAATAATAGTCATTTTGAACTTCCATCATGTTAGGGTTGTTGTAAAAAAAATTTCAGATTTTTTAAAAATGGTCGAGCAACCAGTGCTGGACCACTTGAAATGGATTGACCCATTATAATTAATATTATAATTTGTAATATAGATACTTAAAATTAAATATAGTTTATAATAGCTCCATGTTTTATCGGAAATCATTCATTTATATATTTTTGTCAAAATAGAACGTAGTTTAATAACATTTTTTTCAGTTTTTATAGGAAAATGGCAACAAAAAGATATATTTAGTATTTTTCCAACTATTTTTCCTGTACTTTCTGCAAAAATGGAGTACTTGAGTTGCCAAAATTAAATGAGTAGCGCTAAAAACTACAAAAAAAAATTAATATCGCATAAATAAATTGAGATGTAGTTTTCGAATAAATTGCATTAACATGTACACTTTTTTTTCCGAATACGGCGGTATGAAAATTGAAAATGTGCGATGCTTAGAATTTTAAAAAAGTTGCAGTAGAATAGTTAACAGTGCAATAATACATCTGCTTTGTTTTACGGCTGGCTTATACAAAGGAACGTTATTTCTTGGAGACGATACTTTAATTGCTGGCCAAAAGCAATAGCATATCGGGAGCTAATAACTTTTAAAAGAAAAGTCGAAGAAATAGAAATAGAATTTCAGATGTCCAAACTGCATGATTCCAAGATTCTAGACAACAAAAAAAAAGGAGTTTTTCGATTAATTGACATCTAGAAATCTTCCCATGGCATTTTTTAATTTTACCTTTACTCAAATCCAAAAGGGCAACTTCTTGACATAAGTTTTAATTAATTTTTGTGCAAAAATGCATGAAACTAGCTGGTGTTGTTGTTCAGAAACTATGTCATCGAGCTGTTTTTCCATTTTTTTTTTTTCAAACGCAATAGATTTTTCAGAAAATACAATCAAAGTGAACGTTTTGAACGGAATTTCCGAACGAAAGTTGAAAAATCACTCAAGAGCGGGCGAAAAACGGGTTTGTCACGTGATCGAAAGTGCTTATAACTGCATGTTATATGTTATGGGTAATTGATTGATCAAAAAATGGAAAACACAGTTTGATTTCAAATCCCTTCCATGACTAGGCTTTTCAATTTTATATCTTTCCGTTAAAAAATGAATTTGTAAATGTGTCAGAACGTTTTGCGCTTGTTGAGCAGAACTGTTAAGAACAGCTTTAAGGAGTTTTAATTCCTTGAATTTAAGGCATAGTTATTGTTCTCTATTTATAAAAAAAATGAGATTTAAACAAAAAATATTGATTTATAACCAATTGTCTTTTAATAAAGGCGGCTAAAACTGTTCGTATGAGCATTTAAATGGAAATGATATATAGCAGGCAAATAACATCTGTTATTATTATTATTACTGTTTAAAAAAGGGTAGTGTTTTTTCAGAAATTATTTGTTATTTTTAGTAAACCAACACAAAAATTACAAGGCAAATCTCGAAAGTACGGAATGCAAATTTAATTACGTGGATTTTTATTCACATTGCTAACAAGGCGTAAAACCAACACAGTGAAAAAGTATCCAGGTAAAGGTTCGAACCTGGGTCTTTGGTTTAGAGCACCAACGCATTTTCACCTGAGCCACCTGGAACGACACACCTAGCCTGGCACCCTTCACACTTAAATGTTGGTAATAGGGATTCACCGAATAGTGATTTTCATCAAATACCGAATATTCGGCTTACAAACGAATCGAATACCTAATATTCGGCCAGCCGAATAGTAACTGTTAGGCCGAATACCAAATATTCAGCCAAATAGTATGTATTCGGACGAATACCGAATATTCGGCTTGTCAAATACTTTTGTATTTCAAAGTTGAAAGGCATTAAAATGTTAAAATTTAAAACAATTTTACATAATATTTTAAACAGAATCTTTCATTTTGATAAACAAGAGCTTTTCTCAAGTAAACGTTATGCTGAGAAAAATTTGCTTTGGGTTATTTAAGGAGAGGATATTTATAAAACTTTTTTAATTAATAAAGTTTTAAATTTCATGGCTTCTTCTGTGAAACAAAGCAAATGAATAAAATTTTCTTAAATTCTAAAACAAACATTTTAAAATCAAAGCGAAATTGTGAAAAAATTGGAAGAAAAATTGTACAGGATCATATATTATTTGTTCGTCAGGAAGAGACTAAAGTAAAAGTAAATAAAAACTAGAAAACAGGAATTCTGCTTGTTCAGAATTTAGTGTCACCCCCGGTGAAAAAAAAATGTATATATAAATAGTACAAAACATATTTCAATTTTAAGATTTACAGCACATGCCTTTATTTTATGTAAAATGACGTCATTCGCATCCGCTTATGAATTCCACATTGACGATTCGCTCTTAAACAGCTACAGTAAAGTAGGCATAGGACGTCACTATCGCGAAATAATACACAAATGCAGCAAAAAGATGCCGTCATTCAAGAAAATCGACCAAAAAAAAAAAAAAAAAAAAAAAAAAAAAAAACGGCTGTCTAATGATTCATAGGCTGTCATTTGTTTCTAACATTAACATAGATATTAGTTTATAACAGCTCCCTGTTTTAACAAAAATCATTCGTTTATATTTTTCAAAATAGCACGTATTTTAATTACATTTTCTTTCGGTTGTTATGAAAAAATAGCAACAATATATATAATTACTATTTTTAAACTATTTTTCCTTTACTTTATACAGAAATGGAGTACTTCCGTTGCCACTATTCAGCAAATTTCTCCAAAAACTACAAAAAAATTAATGTTTCAAAAATAAATGGAGATGTAGTTTTCAAACAAATTGCATTTAAAAGTACTTTTTTTTTTCAATACGACGGTCTAAAAATTGAAAACGTGTGATGCATACAAGTTAAAAAAAATTGCTATAGAGTATTTAATCGTACTGCTTTGTTTTACGGCTGGCTTCCGTAAGGTAACGTTATTTTTTGGAGACGACAAAAAATAAGCTGGGAGAAAGAAATAGTATACCGTACCGGAGATTAATAAATAATACAATCTATTCAAATTTTATATGGTGGCAACTCAGCAAGAATAACTGTTCTACTACCTTTGATTAAGCAAGGAAGTTTTTAAATGCATCTTAGATCGGTGTCTGGAGTGGGCGATCATTTTCAGAGATTGTAAACGGTGTTCTTAAAATCTTAGCAAGAAACCGATTATTTACTGGACAATATTTAGGAACTTGCACTTGCATTTGTGTACAATTAATTCCTGTGGAAATACTCGTGATTTGTTAATTTTCTTAAATAATACTTAACAAACAGCAAATAAATAATGTAAAAACATTCTATATTATTTAAATATGATTCTATTTCTAATTATTCTGAATATCTTTATACGTTGACTGTTAAACGTAGAAGTTGTATAAGGTTTTTAAAAATATGTTTAAAAAGTTTTTTTTAAGTATCCAGTTCAGCCGAATATTTCGATATTCGGCCAAACCGAATATCCGGCAGGTCAAACAGTTTGCTATTCGGCCAAGCCGATGCTTCCGCATACAGAATAATTTGACATTCGGCCAAACCGAATATTCGGTAACAAGGCCGAATACCGAATAGATACCGACTATTCGGTGTATCTCTAGTTGGTAATAGGCCCACATAGGTACATTTAGATTTCGCAGGCGTGAGTCATCGTTTAAAATTATTAAAGAACGGAATACTTTTGACAAATCACGTCACAAAAAACTAGCAATTTCATTGGACAACTATAACACTTCATCTAACTGCATTAAAATAACGTAATCTGCAAAATGTTATTTTCGTAAATGTACATTTATTTTACAGACTGTATATACAATTTATTACGTGAAACTTAATATTTAAAAGTATGAGCATTATAAATATTTTCGAAAAGCTCAATAAAAATGTGTTTATTCTTTCCTACTCCTCCTCCACCTCCTCCAACTCCTCCCCCCACCAAAAGAAAAACAAAATCGAAAGATACCACGCATTACAAATGCATCTTATTGCTACGCAGCCAGTATAATAATAAATTTGTATAAAAATATAAAAATATGAAATATTTATAACAAGTGAAATTACGCGTCAAACATAGATTATGAAATAATTTCCACCTTCAGAATATTATTTAAAAAAAACCTTCACTTAAGGGGTAAGATGATGACTACGTAAAAAATTTGGAAAACGCATAACACATTTGAAAACACAAGCTCATTTCCTTTCAGTATTTTCCATCAGTAAGTTAAAATCCACTGGAATACCTTTGTACAGCCCTGTATATGATCTATAAAAATTACACACCACACCAAGTAATACGTAAAAAAATAGTTAAATTTAAAAGACGTACCACAACTGAAAAAAATACCTGCCGGCTCGGGCCTACAGGCGGAGGTAGATTTCGAAGTTAAATACTAAATTCACCTACAAAACTTAAATCAAGATTAGAGATAAACCGAGTTTCTTCACAAAGAGTGAGCTGTAGGGAGCTAAACTTTTTGTGAAAATTATACACGAATACACACAGACATGTATATGGAATAGGTTTAAAAAATGGCTACAAAAAATTCAGAGAACCTTAAATTGTTAAAATATGTTAATATTTCCATAGTCGGGTTTTTATCATGTTTTAATACGTTTCTTCAAACTCCCATGACGTTACATATTCACCTGCTGATGTCCATTATATTTCCAATATGACGCAGTATACATATTTTTTTAATTCGTCAAACTATTTATTTTATTTTGAGTTTTCATGCTGAAATCTTGCTCTAGAAAACTTATGACGTAGTATTCAATTTGTTTTCAATTTGTCAAACTATTTAATTTTACACGTGAAAATTTTGCAATAGAAAAGTAATTGTTGTGGTGAGAATTTTATTGTTTTTTATTGTTGGCAACTGCTATAAGGAAAAACTTTTATTTTTTTTCCAGCCATTTTTGTGTAAGAGCTGATTTTATCAGAATCATGTTAAGACAATATTCAAAATTTTGAACCCTCCCCATTTCCACCCTCTTGGGCCGATTTCGCCCATTTTCAATTCCCGCAGAGATATTAGCCATATCAAAGTTGTTGGCGAGTTCGAGGACAATCCGTGTGTTGTAGAATATTTAACAATATTCTTATTCTGGCAAATTCTGGTGTTATTAAAATCCCCCCCTTTTCATTTATATATAACATTGTATGCTTTCATCTTAAAATTATTGATTTTCTTCAATTACATCCCCCCTTTTTCAAAAAACAATGTCAGTCTGAATTTTTATAGTTTAAGAATATTACTTAAGGCCAGGGCATTCCCTTTTCTCAGTTTCAAATCTAGAAAAGCACATATTATTTCAGTGTAAACAACTCCTAAAAGTACGTGTAGTTTTTATCTGGGAAAGTAAGCACAAAGCAAGTATGTCCCTTCCCTTTTTCCGAGAAAAATGCGAAACTCCTCATTTAACCTTTAATTTAGTCAGCTGTATGCGAACGGTCAAAATCTCCCATAGCAACAGCTGAGTCACTCTTTCCCCCTTCAATTGCCCACACAGGACAGTAATACAGAATTGGGAATATTGTATTTTTACTGCGCTCAACAGGTGCCTGGAGGGATTAGGGTGGAAGGTTCTAGTAACATCTCGAAGAATTCCTATGCTTTGCATAGCAACGGGCAAAAAAACCCTGCCACCTTTGTTTCGGAATGGTTTAGTCCAATACGGGGGATACATGCGTATAACCCTGGTACGCGTGTTTTTTTAGTATTGTGGGAAACGTCGTACGACCATGTAGAAGGTTCTTATAGAAAATGGCCGTTGGGGCCCGGGGGGCGAAGGGCAAACTGCCCCTTTTCTTGGAACTTCAAGATAGATTTTTTTTAATAATGTTAATAAAAGAAAAAGGAGAGAAGAGGATAGTCTCCCGAGAAGAAGGACGTGTCTGTCAGTTGGTCCTGCCATTTTTTTAAAAAAGAATATAGTTCCTCATCAAGCGTGGTTCTAGCAGCTACCATGATTAATCCAACTAAGACCGTTGGTATGACATCTATATTTACTTTGAGATCGCAGACCTAAATGCTCATGTTGGTTTAAAAAAATAAATAAATAAATAAACTAAAAGAAAAGAAAGTTACGGGCATCTTCGAAAGTAATGAAATGCATTCAACGCGTGCTTATCACTGCCTTGATGTCAGAAATCAAGTACGTCTGAAGAGATTCGTTGATCAGAAACTGGTTGGAGTTTTGGGGATCAATTCTTCATACTATAAACTGTTTGAGCATTGCCTCGTCACCGCAAAAGTCTAAAAGAAAAAAAAATGAATTTTAATAGAGCAATGTTATTGTGAAATTAATGATATGGTGAAGTCTTGGGTCGATTTTTCCGACTATAAACTATTTGAGATTGATTCGTCACCTATATCCAGATTATTTTGCTCCCTAAATCATGACAAGGACTGCCAAATGATGTCACAACATACACCTTCTGCCTAGTTGTCTTCAATGTAAGTAAAAATCGTCTGTGCTGTTTAATTTTCTCTTACATATTTATTTATGTTAAAAGTATTAGAGGGAATCGAGATACCCTCACAATTTGTTGTGTTTAAATAGTAACTCTAAGTGAAATTTATTTTGAATCAGACATTCTAAATATCTGATCTAGTTATTGCTGTATTGCATATTCTCTGAAATATAATAATAAGTGACTATATACTTTAAATTGAAAACTGTTTTAAGTTCAATCCTGTCATATATCTAAGTGATTTTTTTTATATATATACTTAAATTTTATATGCAATATATTGATTAAAATAATAGGATGTCCTTAAGTAGATCTAAAACTTAATAAATAGATGTTGAATGTATTAATCTACTTTTTTTTCTTCTATTTAACCCATTTAATCTAAAAAAATGAAGTTTTAATATCATTGAGAAATAAAACTAATACAATAGAATCTTAAAGTTTTATAATTATGTGTAATTATTTCAATCAGATTTTATGTGAGAAATATTGTGTGAAACGAATTGAGGGTTTTGTTACCTTTTATGATTGATTCAAAAATTAATTTTAATGGTTGTCACCCCTCTTATTATTTTTCTTTTCTGGTGGTATTTATTCTTAAATTCTTTAAATTAGATAGTTAGGTAATATGGTAACAAGATCCATTCTAGGTGGAAATTCATTCTCACATATATTCCTTGAATGATTCAATATATATATATATATATATAAATGAAAACCTGATAATTAACCAGTTTCTGAAGAGAGTAATTATTGCTCATTAAAAGTTAGAAATTTTGAAATTTATATAATTGCTGAGATGCTCGATGTAAATTTTTAAAGTATAATATTATACCAAACAGAATTTTTATTTGAAATGAAAATCATCAATTGAATTTAAGAACCTGCAACGCTATTATTCCACTTTACTTTTACATGGCCCCTGGATTTGAGAGTATAAAGTGCAGTCATAATTTTATTATTCCATTCTTTTAGATTACTAAAACATATTGTTTAAAATTGAAGCAGACTTAAGAGTTTGCCTTTCACCTTTCAGGCTTTGTGGTAATCAAATTTTAATTTTCTTTTTTTATTGTGAATGTCTTATATTTTCAAATCCAGTAGTGTTGGTGGTATTCTCTTCAAAAGTTGTGTACAGTTGAGGATGTTGTTACTGTTGAACAATTAAGGTTTAATTTTACAATTTCTAATAGTAATATTCTGAGTTACTTAAAGTTAATTTATGTATCTCCTCTCTATTCTGTTTTTATGTGTTAGTAATTACTCTAAATTTCAAATTACTAAATTGGTATTTCTCTAAGCATATTTGCTTATTTTTAAATTTCTTTTCTTTTGTAACAACATCCATTTTGTGGTAAACTGCTCACACCTTGTTTAAAAATATAAGGTCAGGTCAATGTCATTGGTGAAAGTTAATCGAGCAAAATTCAAAGTGGAGTGTAATTAGAAGAAGAGAAAAACCACCCAACACGTGCATAATTGCGACTTTTATCGTGCGGACAAAATTTAGTACATACATACACACACACACACATATATATTATATATATATAAACTTGTTAGGTGGGAGTGGTTTTGGGTTCCTGGGGTCCTATAATGAAAAGTTATGAAGGAATTTTTCAAAAGTCGCACCATGGTAACGACTGCAATAGGTAGTATTTCTTACGAAATCTACCTAAAAGCCCTTTTAGCAAATATTGCTCATATAGATTACTGTCACCAAATTCTTTTGTGTGTAAATGAATGATATATGCAGTGCATACCATATTCTGTAATAAGCATCTTGTAGTGCACCACTGTGATGTATATGAATTTCAATAAGTTGGAAATAGTGTATCATCATTAAAGTAAACAGCAAAAGATTTTCTTCATAGACCATAAAGTAACGGAATTCTTACGATTGCCCTGTAAATGGGTCACACACTTTATTTTCAATACCGAATATGCCATTGTAACCTTCAACAACATATTCAGTTAGATGACAATCCCAGTATATTTACTTGAGTTAGAGCGCAGACAGGCAAACCGAATTAATAAATACTTTCAACTGTGTGGGAAAGTGTTAAAAACAAATAAAATATATCCATGTGTCAGTTAAAAAATACGTTTTTATGGTCTGTGAGGCCTATTTTAGATTTCTTCAGTATTTTCTTTTTTTCTAAGTTCACCGCTGTTCAAAGAAAGTGAATTACATAATTTCAAAACATTATATGCGCATTAAAAGTTAAAAATATGTATTGACTAAGCTATTTATGTTTCAACGAAATTCCTTTTAGGGAAAAAAATAGTAATTATCTTAAATATTAACTTTTTTTTGTATTCATTCGTAATTGTTTAAGTGCTCCGTAAAAAGTATCAATCTTTTAGTATAGTATTAAAAAAAATAATAACAAGCCTACTTTAAAATATTTCTTAAACCTTACAATGATTGCAAAGGAATATGTGAAATATAATGAATGAGTCAATTTTCATAAACTTGACTTATTACAATTAAGCAATTCTCAGTAATGGCCTTTGCTGGTGGTATATGTATATGCTGTGTTGTATATGCTGGTGGTAATGGTATTCATGAATAACAGTTGGGAACATAAAACGAATTTAAATGCATTATCCCGAGAAATTGTTTTGATGGGAAAGAAGTAAAAAGCTTTCTCAAGAGCCTATATTTTTATATTTATTGATTTTACGTTTTTTATGTTTTGTTAGGTAACTTTATCCGTTTCTTTACTTTTATAAAAGAGACTGAAAGTTATCTTTTGATCTGTTTTATATCATATTGGATTAAAGAATTAACTTTCAAAAAATCTTTTTTAGGTGGATTGTAAAATCAGTAAATTTTCTGTATAAAGGTACGCATATCTCATTTTTATACCTTTCTTAATCTTTACTTGCTTTCATAATCTTTCAATTTATACTATAAAACATAATTCTAACTTTTAAAAATTACTTCACTTAAAAATACAAAGCTTTCAAACGGTAATAAATAAATATATATAGCTTTATTCCTCTCTCAGTCATTTTTCTTTGGTTTGAGTCATTACTGACGCAATATTAAAAGTCCTAATTTTATGAAATTGTTTAGTGACGTTAATGCAATTCCAGGAAAGAGTTGAAAACAAATAAAATATATCCATGTGTCATTTTAAAGATATATATGGTCCGTGAGGCCCATTTTAGATTTCCTCAGGGGTTTTTTCAGTTTATTTCCATTCAAAGAAAGTTAATTGCGTAATTTCAAAACATTATAAGCTCTTTAAAAATCAACTATTGACTAAACTATTTATCTTTCAACGAAATTCATTTTACGAAAAAAAATAGTAATTATCTTAAATATTATTTAACAATATTTTTTTCATATTGCATTCCTTTGTAAATTTCTAAGTGGTCCGCTCCGTGAAAACATCAATCATTTAGTATTTAAAGTATTAAAAAAAAAAAATCTCAAGCCTACTTTAAAATCTTTCTTAAACCTTACAATGATGACAAAGGAGTATGTCAAAAATAATGAATGAGTCATTTTCATAAACTTGATTTATTAGCATTAAGCAAATCTCCAGTAATGACCTCTGCTAAATATTCGTGAATAACAGTTGGGAACATAAAAGAATTTAAATGCATTATCCCGAGAAATTGTTTTGGAAGGAAGCAAGTAAAAAACCTTTTTAAGGGCCTGTATCTTTATACTTATGGATTTTACGCTTTGTTACGTAATTTTATCTGTTTCTTACTTTTATAAAAGAGATTGAAATTTATCTTTTGATCTGTTTTATATCATATTACTTTAAAGGATTACATTTCAAAAAATCTTTTTTAGGAGTTAGAGCGAGAACAGGCATACAGGTGGATAGACAAGTCATATTAATAGATACTTTTATGTGCTGGAAAGTGTTAAAAACAAATAAAATATAAAATATTTATGGTTCGTTAGGCCTATTTTAGATTTCGCCAGGTTTTTTTTTTCTTTGTATGCTTGTTTTTTCAGTTTCACTGCCATTCAAAGAAATTGGATTACATAATTTCAAAACATTGCATGCTCATTAAATATTAAAAACATCAACTATCGACTAAATTACTTATCTTTCAACGAAATTCATTTTAGGAAAAAAACAATAATAATTATCTTAAATATTAATTAACAATATTTTTTTTCTTTTCGTATTCATTTGTTAATTTTTAAGTGCTCAGAAAAAAACATCAATGATTTAGTATTTAAAGTATTTAAAAAAACCACAAGCCTACTTTAAAACCCTTCTTAATGATGACAAAGGAATATGTCAAAAATAATGAATGAGTCATTTTCATAAACTTGATTTATTAGCATCAAGCAAATCTCAATAATGGCCTCTGTTAAATATTCATGAATAACAGTTAGGAACATAAAATGAATTTAAATGCATTATCCCGAGGAATTCTTTAGGTAGGAAGGAAGTAAATAGCTTTTTATAAGGGCTATATATTTATATTTATTTATTTTACTTTTTTGTGTATTGTTATATAATTTTAGCTGTTTCTTTACTTTTATGAGCGAGACTGAAAATTATCTGTCGATCTACTTTATATCATGTTGGATTAAAAGATTACCTTTAAAAAAATCTTTTTTAGGTGGATTGTAAAATCAATGAGGTTTCTGTATAAATGTACGTATATCTCTGGTTTTTATATATTTCTTAATCTTCACTCGCTTTCGAAATCTTTACATTTATACTATAAAACATAATTCTAACTTTTTAAAATTACCTCACTTCAAAGTAGAAAAAATTTAATTGGTAATAAAATAAATATATAGCTTTATTAATCTGCTTGTCTTTTTTCTTTGGTTTGAATCATTACTGATGCAATATTAAAAGTCCTAATTATATGAAATTGCTTTAATGACGTTAATGCAATTTCAGTTTTTTTATTGATACAAGATTATAAGACAGTATACTTTTGAAATTATATTTAGGGTACTTGTCATTCTTTTTTAGCCTTGATATACGAATGAACTTACCAGCACGCACACTCATACACTGTAAAAAAAACTACTGTAGATTTGCCAGCACAAACTTCTGGCGTCCGAGTTGCCAGCAAATTGTGCTGTTAATTTTACGCAACTACTGTTATTTTTCATGTTTATACAGTCAAGAAACCAAAGGAAGCTACAGCGCATTCAATTGTGATCGAGTTTGAGCGAGCGCGAGATGAAAGACAGTACTTTGTGCTGTAAAAATGTCGTTTTTTTTTACAGTGTACACACACACACACACACACATATATATATATATATATATATATAACATATTTTTAAATTCTAAAAAGTTTCCATATTTAATTTACTATTTATCACCTTAAAATACTTTTTCTGCCGTTTCTCCTTTCCAAATTCCATTTTATTTTTTCGTCTTTTAACTTTGTTTCCTTACCAAAATTCCTTCGATTTAAAAAGGTTTGATGTGATCAATAAGCCTATTTTTTATTTCTTTGAACGCTTAGAAATGTTTTTGCCAAAAGCATGCCCAAATCACAACAGTTTTCTCCTTCCTCCAGCGGAACCTTACAGAGCTTTCGCAATGCGTTTTTTCGAGAACTTTCTACCTTTGCGCATTGCCAAGAAAACAGCCTAGACTAATTCAAAAGCTTCTTTTTTTAATATTTTTTTCTTTCCTCAGAAAACACGGTTTCAGTCTCATTAGGATGTGTAATGACGTAACGTAGGCAGCTTTATTTCTAGCTTGCTTTTCTCTAGTTAATTGTATTAGCTTGTTTACTAAATTTTTATGTTAAAGTACGAAGGTATCTATAAGTCTATCGAAAGTAGCAATGAGTATAACAGATTTATCCCAATCGACATTTTAATTTTTTTCGCTTAAATGAAATATGATAAAGGCCAATTTGACTGTGTTCTTCATTAACGGTTTGTGGCATCCATATTTCTACGTAAACTCTGGTATCATGATTCGACTGCTTGCTTTAATATTATGCATGTGTCAATGTGTTCAATCAGATCTACTAATCTTAGAATTTTTTTAAACATTTAATTTACTTTTAAAAAACCTGTTTATTTCATGATTCCATTTTATTTCATGATTATAAAATTTACTACTATTATTTATGTGATCACAAATTATAAGAGTGGAAATTCAAAACATCTCTCTTTATTAAACCTTTCTAATGGGACTCGGATACGTTGAAAACAGGGGATCTAGTCTGTAACGTCACTAATACTAGAAGCAGTACCGGTAAAAAAAGTACACAGCGCCATCTCGGAGGCCCCGCCTTAAGTTTTATTTTAAAGCTGCAATAAATTTTATGTAATTTCAATTTATTTCATGTATTAAATTTAGTATTGAAGCATGAATCAAGTAGAACAGATCATCGATCGATTGTCATTAAATAAATAAAAAATCTAAATTTTTTTGTGTGTCCTAATTAAAAATTTTTAAATAATATGGAAATCTTCAAAAATATTGCTTCCTGTATGTTTATTGTATTCGAATTACGTTTTCGTCAACTGTATTCATCAGGCATTAAAGATTTGAAATCTTTTTTTTTTTTTCGATTGCTAAACTAGTTTGTAAAAAGTTTTCATTTTTTTTTCCAAACGTAGGCCTTTGAGAATATACTGCGGTTATATCAAAAGAAGTTTAATGCAATAAAAATTTTAACGGAAGTTCTTCAAATTTGAAATTTTTCGTATTAATTTATATATAAAATAAATAGTTACAGAGAATTTTATATTCTCCTTTAGAGCAGGGGTTTTCAAATGGTGTGCCTGGCACATTAAAACGATATGCCGTGAAATATCTTATGCACGCTACAATAATTTTTTGTCGACCAGTTACATTGCTTTAAGGAAGTAACAAAAGTACCTTTTTTTAATTCAACATTTAAAACTGTGCAACTTACTTTAGTGATGAGCTTTAGTAGTTTGGTACAATCACTGTTGAATTCAGGGGGTGGCCCTGGGGGAAAATTCCCCCAGAGTAATGAGATGTCCACCCGGATAATCTGAAATTTTGTGTTTTCAATGTTCAAAACGTGCCCCGGAGCCACAGAAATCCCACCCGGAGAAAACCGTCTGAACTAAACTCTGGGTACAATTGATTTGCAGGTTTTCTCAGCATTTTGACACTTTTAATACGAATATGCGTAGAAATCCTGAAAATGTTCCCACAGCTACAGATAAAATAAGTTAATGTTTAGTTAATCTAATAATTTTGCTATGAAATGAAAAAAGTTAGGACAAAAAGGGGACTAGTAAAATGCTGTAGTCTTGATAGAATTTTTATCTGACAAATTATACTTGTAATTGTTTAGTCAAATTGTATGCAAAATTTAAAGGATAAATTCAGCTTGTCTGGAGCAGATGAGAAATAGTGTTAACCCCTTGAGGGGGTGTGGGATATATTTTATCCCACCTATGATTAATAAAGATTTGTACCAGAAAACTTTATGAAATTTTGCTTTTCTAACTTTGGTGTAAAAAAGTCGTAAAACTGATTTTCCTTATTTTGCAATAAATCTTTTTTGCAGATTCCGGTGTGAATTCGACATTACAGAAACACAATTACTTGCCCCTCAAAGGGCTAAGCTCGTGTGCATGTACGATGAAGAATTAAATAAGTCACAAAAAGAGATATACATATGATTAAAGAAGAAGCAGTTATAGAATTAAAGAACTTCTACAGGATTGCAAAGACAAATTAATAACGAATATTACACTCTATACATTTTCTCTAACTGATAATTCGCCAATATTGCACAACAAATCTTTAATTCTCAACGTTATATGTGTGGCAATTGACCTTTTATGGAAGAAAAAAATATCCCAAACAGACATAGATCACGGTTAAATCTTTGTATAGGATATGTAATCCTCTTAAGAAATATGCAAATCCAGAAAAGTTTAATCTTGCAATAAGAATCTTTAAAAAAAATAGTCAAGCAGAATTATCTGATTAAATGTTAAAGTATAACAAGATATAAGTAAAAAATGTTTTCACAAATTATTTTATTATAATTCTATGCGAAGCATAGTGAATTGTTTTAGTTTTTTTCTCTAGGATTAAGCCTTTTATTTGTAGTGATAAGCAGATTTAAAAAATATATTCTTTACGTAACTTTTTTAATGGAATTTAAGTGTGCGGAGAAAGTTTAACTAGTATACAGTTTCAAGTGTGCCCTGAAACAAAACAGGTTTTAAAAAAGTTGTTTCAGAAGCCAGAGGAAATGCATTAAAAAGGGAATTTCTTTAAAAAGTGCACACTGTAAAAAATCGAATGTTACTTTATCTACGGTGCAATATAACCACGTACGAAAATGCACCATAAGCTCTTCCGAGGTGTCCAAGATTCCAAAATGCTTTCTTTATTTGCAAAAATCTCAAAACCAAATATATGTTCGAGGACTATTTATAAAAGCAAAGTTTCTTTTGTTGACGCTGATTTTTGGAAACTCTTCTGGGAAGTTTTTATAGCGTATTAATCAGTTTTCTGAAACCGAAATATTGGTTTTAAGGATGCTACAATTCTCAAGTAAACATTTTCAGCTATGTAATTTAACTTAAGATTGCAAGAATAACAAAATAATATTAATTTTAATGTTAATGTTAATCCTTCTAATTTATTGTCTGTAAAAGATGCTTGTTGAAAATGTTTACTTGAAAATGAATATTAACATTCAAAAAACGTAAATTCTGATGATTATTGAAAATGTTTACTTGAAAATGAATAATAGCATTCGAAAAACCTAAATTCTGATGATTGTAGAAAATGTTTACTTCAAAATGAATAATAGCATTCGAAAAACCAAACTTCTAATGATTGTTTAAAAGCTTTATTTGAAAATGAATAGCATTCGATAAACCTAAATTCTGAGTATAAAAAATTGATTAACCCCTTGAAGGGCACCGGTATATTATACATACACCACTTAATTTTAATTCAAAAACGCCACATTGACACAAGGATTTTAAAACTAAATTTTGCTTTAGATTACAAATTCGAAAAAACACTTTTACTTACTTTCATATAAATTTCCTAGTAAATCCTGGTGTCAATTAAACATTTTAATATTTTAGTAACATAAGTACTTTGCCCCTGAAAGGGTTAATGCACATATAAACTTATAAAACTTCCATTTGCTTAAGTAGAGTGTCACTCAAAATCCAAAATACGGATTATGGAGATCAAAAACACAAAATATGTATCATATGTACTATTATGTATATGTATTACATGTAATATTTATTTATGTATTTTGTGTGATAACTTACTTAAATAAAGAAAATTTTTATGAGTTTATAGGTTTATGAAAAGGTATCTAAAGATTTAAAAAAAAAACATTTTTAGCATGATTCATACACTATAAAAAATACTTCGGAAAGTTTTCCGAAAATCAGAGGCAGCAAAAGAAACTTTTCTATTATAAATGCTGCTTTTAGTCTCGAAAATACATTAATTTTTGAGGTTTTAAAGATTAAGAACGCTTTTCGGGAATCGTGGCTAACTCGGAAGATGTTATTGTATATTTTCGTTTCTGGTTATATTCTATTTTTCTTGACCAAAAAACATTTTTTTTTTTATTCTAAGTAAAGTAAAATGGAAAATAACATTTTCACAACTATAACTGCATGGTTTACAAGTAATCTAATAAATTGTATTTGTTTCATGCCATTTTCAACACTTTCCAACATAGTTGAAACGTGTTTATATACTGTAAAAGCACTTATTTTCGCGAATCTTAATTTTCGCGGAAATGAAGTTATCGGTGATTTCGCGAGCTGAAAATTTCGCGAGTTTTATATGAACAGAACCGAAAGTTGAAAAATCCCGAAACGAAAGTACCTAAATAGAACCCCTTTTGCATAAAGCATTTTAAGAAACTTCCTTTTGTCCTTACACAATCATTCGATACATCGAGAATATTCTTGTACCTTATTACGACATGCAGAAAGAGCTTCTCGGGTTAGTTCCAGAACAACCTGGTCATTGTTCGACGTTTTTAAGGCACACCAAGATCCTCTTTATCTGGCTGAACTAAGAGAAGAGGAATATTATTCCAGTTTTTTACGTCCGCTTCTTGCACAGGACAGCTCCAGCCTTTGGATTAACTGTAAACGGCAAGTTCAAGCATTTGCTAAAGAATGAGCTTATTGCGTGGTATTCGAATGAGCTTAAATTTATAGAGGAAAAAGATTCTGTGGACCTGCGAATATCATGACTAAAACCGATTCACGCTTCTTGGCTAGTGCGCAGATTTAACGGTGTTGAAGCCAATCATGAGATAATTTTGAACGGTTTCAAAGAAGCTGGTATAAATATTGTAAGTGAATGCACTGCATTCTATTAGTTGTATTATTGTTTTCATTCAAGAAATAGTTTTATATTATTCAATAAATAGTTGCAAATATTTAAGAAAGTTTTGCACTTATTTCTTATTTAAGTTACTGTAATCATTAAATTTTGGATAAGTGAAAATTTTCTGATTTTTTATTATTATTTGAGGTGAAAAAAAAAATCGTGAGGCTTAAATTTTCGCGATAACGACGTGCTCGCGAAAATCGCGAACATTAAAGCCTCGCGAAAATAAGTGCTTTTACAGTAATCGGTTTGTCTGCTTGTCCGTCTGTCTGTGCATCTGTCTGTCTGTCCGTGCTCTACCTCGCATAAATAAAGTCAGATTGGCATGAAATTAATATATGTTATTGAAGTTTACTGTGGCATGTTCGGTATTAAAAAGGAAATGTGTAGCACTTACGATTCATTTACAAGGACATTCAAAAGAATTGGGTGGGGGGGGGGAATTGTTTGCGGTGTATTTTAATGATAATGCACTATATTAAACATATGGAAGTTTTTATATATCACTACATATACTACAAGACGCTTACTGTCGAATCAGATGTGAATATAATTTCTCGTTCATTTAAAAATGACATAGAAGAGTATTTGGCGACAATGGTGCCAATGAAGATTAATAGCTGGAAGTGTGTTTTCAGTTGGGTACGCATTATAAAATGTATTTTTGGGGGGTGGAGGTGGGGAAAGTGTATTACTTGGAGTGCAGAAATTATATAGATCATTTACACGGTTACATAAAAGATTGCAGATACATTTCCGTTTATTGACGGAAATTGCTGAATGACAATTTTCAACTGTGCTATACATTTAGTTGAGCTAATTTTTAGCATACTATGTAGTTTACATACAAATCTATAGATCATTTACAGGATTGCAAAAATAATCAGGATATGTTTCTCACTATTGATGATGATTGCTGAAATTTGTTTTTCAAATGCGTTATGCATTTTCTAAATTGTTTATTTAGATATTTTCCACATCATTAATTTGTTATACACATTTATATAACACATTTGTTACAGGACAGGATTCTGAATGTGTTGGAAAGTATTTCATAATGTATGCTTGATGCATGATTTTTCATTCTTGTTATTTAATGATATTCATATTTATATTGTTAAGAAATATTCTGAATATTTCTTAATATATAATTATCTTTTAACTTTTGGGAAAAATTAGAAGCGTTTAGAATTTTTGACCGATATTCTAGAATACCATAAAGAAAAGACCTTGTATCAATGGATATTTTAATCTGCAGTTTGCATAAAACATCCGTTTAGGATTTTCTATCTATAGTTATTGAAATAATGTAGAATGATCTAAATCGTTTTTAGATACTGCGTAGAATTATTGAATTATTTCAAGGGAAATTCTAAATGGCTGTATTGGTTTATTTTTTCTTTTACTTTAAATGATTGATATCACAATATATCTTCCAAATGGGAAAGTCAAAACATATATTAAAATATTTATTTGCCTAAAAGACGTTACTAAAAACACATTAAAAGTAAATTAAAAACATACACTGACAAGTCTCAACCCCTTCACCAATACACGTCATCGTGGGTATCGTGATCATAGCCAGTAGAGGGAACACGTTCGATAGCGAAAATGTAGAGGGCGGTATGTGTTTACTTGTATGTATTTCATGACTTTTTTTCCATTTTTCATATGCGTTGTATTTGTAATTTATGTTACACATTCTGATAACGACTCAGTGAAAGAGATGAAAGATGTCAATATAGGCTTTTAATTTACTTTTAATGTGTTTTTAGTAAAATCTTTTAAGCAAATAAATATTTTAATATATGTTTTGACTTTTCCGTTCGGAATATACATTGTGATTTGGTTATTAGTGGACGTAATTAAGACTTATTACTCGTACTTACTCACATTTTAAATGACAGATCAGTAAAATAATAAGTACACTAAATTTCTCTTCAAATGTTATGTTCTATTTATCAACATAAGCATAAAAAATAGTCATATCGTTAAAATTTAAAATATGAAAAACTGCACTTGATATAGCAACAACATAAATCGGGACTTTAAGGAAATTACTATTTTTGAAGATGTTTGTTTAGATGTTTTTACTTATTTTTTATCAGGCTAACTAACAAAATAATTTTTGACATAAATAAAAAAAAATCATAAACAGATTATACAACGTTATTACAACTATTTTAGTTTAAACCGTTTAAGTATATCTCTCATATCTCTTTTGATCTACGTGCTTCACATTTTTAGCATTTCGTCCCTTTCAATATATCTGTGCTTTGCTTCAACAATAACGTCTCCAACCCCATAAAAATATATTATAACCTCTTACGAGTTATCGACGATTTCAAAGAAATTTCTTTATTTATAGAAACCTGAAAAAGTAATATATTTTCGAGAATCCTTTATAAAAGCAAAGTGTATTTTGTTGTCACTGATTTTCCGAAGCGTTACCAACTAGTTTTTATAGCGTAATTATCACTTTTCTCAAACCAGAATATGGGTTTTTAGAATGCTATGAGTTCTGAAATAAACATTTTTATCTACGTAATTCAATTTATGCATACAAGAATAACAAAAATAATATTGTTTTAATGTTAATGTTAATGCTTTTAATTTATTATCTCTAAAACATGCTTGTTGAAAATGTTTACTTGGAAATCAATAGCATTTGAAAATACTAAATTGTGGGTTTAAAGAACTGATTAATACAGTATGAAAACTACTCGGAAAAGTGTATGTTTTTATTTCATGTCATTTTTATATAATAATATCCATATTTATATTGTTAGGAAATATTCAGAATATTTAGGAAATATTCAGAATATTTCTTAACATGTAGTTACATTTTAACTTTTAGAAAAAACTAGAAACGTTTAGAATTTTTTATCAATATTCTCGGACATCATAAAGAAAAGAACTTACATCAATGGATATTTTATCGTCTGCTGCATATTCCGTGGTTTCGTGTGCTCAAGTCTGTGTGCACAAGTTTCTTGTTCTTTTTTTCCGCATGTGGCAACACTCTGTGTTTTTTCTGTTTTGATTCTTGTTGTTGTAGAATGTGGAAAATGATGGAATGTAGTAAGCCGCTGTTGGTTCGCATATATTTAGTGTTATAATAAATTCGTGTTTACAGTCCACTTTGGTGTGTTTATGTGAACGAACCAGTTGTGTAAGTGATTAGTTAAAAAAAACGTAAAACCATTTGTTCGTACAAGTCTAGCCGGAGCGCTAGTGAAAAATAAAAGAGTACAATCGAACAATTTATGAACTGCCGTGTGATATCGTCTGTGATAAAAAAAAAATTACCTCAGGTTGTGAGGTAAGTTAACTTTGAACATTCTATTTCATGTCTAAAAATAATTTGTATTTAAAAGAGTAGAATTATTTTGAAAGTATACAGTTTAGATATTTTAGAACTAGTTTTGGGCTTGATTTAAGAAAAAATGAGTGAACTGGTATCTTTAAAAACAAAAAGAATTGCTCTACGGAGAAGTGTAACACATTACATTAAGAAAATCGAAAGTACAATCGCAAGTGATGACATTAATGTAATAGAATTAGAAGAAAATTTTGAATTGTTAAAACAGAAAGAATCGGATCTAAAAAAACTTGATAGGGAAATTGAAGTTTTAATTACAGAAGCTAAACAGTTACAAAGTGAGATAGATAGCGCACAGGAAATCTCAGATAAAATTGATTTATGGAAATTTAAGGGTGAAAAAATATTGAAAATACAAAATGCTGAGTTAAATAAGAGTGAAATTAAAGCTGATAGTATAATTTCAGAAAACGTGTTTGAGAATATTAAATTACCTAGGTTATTATTACCTACTTTTGGAAGTAATATAACAGAATGGATAGCGTTTAAGGATCTTTTTAATGCATGCGTAAACAGCAATACAAGTATATCTAATGCTCAAAAATTACAGTATTTGAAGGCTTCGTTGAAAGGTGAAGTGTATCGCGTCATTCAGTCTATTCAAATTTCGAATTCTAATTTTGAGATTGCGTGGAATCTATTAGACGAAAGATATTCAAGTAAGCGAGAACAAATATTTGCATATATTAAACGATTTTTAAGTTTACCAACTATTGAAACAGAATCAGCTATTGCTATTTTAAATCTAGTTGACAATATTAATGAAGTCATTTGCTCATTAGAAGTATTGAACGAAACCATTGACAAATTTAGTGATACATTAATGACTTATTTAATTTTGCAAAAATTGGATCCTTCTACAAAATTGAGGTGGGAACGTCAGCTTAAAAGCGGGGAAATTCCGAAACTTAAAAACTTATTCGAATTTCTTAAGAATTACGCAAGAACTCTTCAAAATAGCAAGCTAGTGATAAATAAGGTACCTAAATCTGTAGTTCCAAATAAGAGTAATGCTTTTATAGCTACGTTAGGTTGTGGTTATTGTAAGGAAGACCATAGTTTAGCTAAGTGCTCGAAATTTCTTAATTTACCTGTTCAACAACGAATAGATTTCGTAAAACGTAATCATTATTGTTTCAATTGCCTATCTAATATGCATTTCCACAATAAATGTAAGAGTCTAAATACGTGCTATCATTGCTTTAAGAAACATCATAGTATTTTGCACATGGTAAATTACTCAAGGAATAAGAATCAGTCAAATAGTATGTCTCCATACGCACAAGAGTTTATCTCTAAAAAAGTTGAGTCAGCAAGTGAAAATGTTTCGTCTACAGTCTGTGCCTCTCATTATGAGTCAAACGAAAATTGTAATCAAAAGAGCCATATTTTGTTGTGTACCGCATTAGTAAAAGTTCAAAATTCTAAACAAGAGTTTGTAAAATGCAGATGTTTATGTGATACTGGCTCTCAGAGGTCATTTATTGCACATGAATGTGTAAATAAATTAGGATTAAAGGCCAAAGATAGTTCTATCTCTGTGTCATGTTTGGGAACATTTAACACTGTGAGTAATGGAAAAGTCGATTTATTATTCACTTCTCACTTCAAAAGTGATCTTAGAGTATCAACATCAGCATTTGTGATGGATAAGGTGACAGATAATATTCCCTATGTGTCTTTGCCTTCAATCATTTGCAATAATTTCAATGATTTAATGTTAGCTGATCCACTATTTTTCAAATCACAAAAATTTGACATTTTATTTGGTGTAAATGTATTTATGCATTTAATGACTGGAGAAATTGTCAAACGTGAACCTCACCTTCCATTTGCATTAAATTCGAGACTTGGGTGGATAATTTTGGGTACTACAAATTTTGAAACGCTAGCAACTGATCCAGTATGTGTAAATCATTTAAGTACAAAAACTGACGAGTTAGTAAATTCATTCTGGGAATTAAAGAAAATTCCAAATGTGCAACCTTTAACAGTTGAAGAAAAAAATTGTGAAAGGCATTTTGAGAGTTCTCATTTCAGAGAAAAAACAGGTCGCTACTCAGTCGCATTACCGTTTAAACAGGATCGAGATAATTTAGGTGATTCTCGCCAAATGGCACACATAAGATTTCTTTATCTTGAGAAAAGATTAATATCCATGCCAGAAATTTATAACCAATATGTTCAATTTATGAAAGAATGTTTATCTCTGGGCCACATGGACCTTGTTTCAAATACAGATTGTGAATTACAGAATAAACATTACTACATCCCACATCATTTCGTCTTGAATAGTTCTAGTTTAACCACCAAATTAAGAGTAGTTTTTGATGGGAGTGCTAAAACAACAACAGGTGTATCTTTAAACGACACTCTAATGGTAGGTCCCAAAACACAAGATGATTTAATTTGCATTTTATTAAGGTTTAGATTTCATAATATTGCAATCACAGCTGATATAAGAATGGTGTATAGGCAGGTAAAAATTCATGACAAAGATAGGAATTTTCAGAGAATATTATGGAGATATAGTCAAGATAAACAAATACAAGTTTTTCGCTTAAACACTGTCACGTATGGAACTGCTGGTGCTCCATATCTTGCAACTAAAGCTTTGAGTCAGTTAGCAATTGATGAGAGTCTTAATTTCCTAAAAGCAAAGACTATAGTTTTAAGAGATTTTTATGTTGATGATGTTTTAACTGGTGTTGAGAACAGTCAGGAAGGTACTGAATTGATAGATGAATATCAGAAAATGCTAAAAAAAAGGTGGGTTTGAGTTACATAAATGGTCCACAAATGAACTATCACTATTGATAAATGCTGGGTTAGCAAACACAATTAATGATAATATACATAGTGTAGTGGGCAATAAAGCCATAAAAGTGCTAGGAGTGGAATGGCATCCTGATAATGATATGTTCAAATGTAATTTCAGTGATATAGATTATCAAAGTGTCCCTACTAAAAGAATTATTCTGTTATTTGTATCAACGCTTTCTGATCCATTGGGATGGATTGCACCTTTTGTGCACCTAACTAAAATGATCCTTCAAGAACTGTGGAAACTACAATTATCATGGGATGACCCAATACCAGAAAATATTGATCAAAAGAGGAAAATTTTGTGCCAAGAAGTCAAACTCTTAAATTCCATATATATACCTAGAAAAGTCATCTTGCCCAATTATTCTCGATGTGAACTTCACGGATTTTGTGATGCTTCAGAAAAGGGTTATTCAGCAGTTATTTATGTTAAAACTTGTGATAACTCTAACACTGATGTGAAACTTTTGACAGCTAAAACTCGCGTAGCACCACTAAAATATGTCACGATTCCAAGACTGGAATTATGTGCTGCAGTATTTCTGGCACATTTAATACAGACGGTTAGAGATGCATTGCATATAAAACCAGATTCTGTGCACGCATGGAGCGATGCACAAATTGTATTGTCATGGCTAAGATCAAATCCTAAAAGATGGCAAGTCTTTGTAGCCAACAGAGTATAAGAAATCCAATCCATTTTACCACCTGAGAATTGGAACCATGTGAACGGAAAAAAAAATCCTGCTGATTGTGCATCACGTGGGTTACTTCCCGCAGAACTACTGTCCCATGACTTGTGGTGGAACGGCCCACTGTGGTTAAGAAGCAATGAGGTTTCCGTGCATGAACCTATTACCATAAATGAAGAAGAATTACCAGCAGCGCATAAAACATTATCATTTGTACTTTCTGAAAATGTAAAAGAACTTGATATTATATCAAAAATATCTTCGGTTTCCAAGTTGCAATGCATATTTGCTTGGCTATTGAGATTCATCTCCAATTCAAAGGTAACCCGTGTAGAAAGAAATACATCCTTTTTATTAAGCAATGAAATTCAAGCCGCAACACGCTGCATTATTTGAATAGTTCAACAAGTGAACTTCAATAAAGACATTCAGTGTTTAGAAGCTGGAAAAGAGCCACCTACAAATAGAAGTCCCGTTTGTTTGTGTCCAATTTTAGATGATAACAAAACATTAAGAGTAGGAGGAAGATTGAAAAACGCACAGCTGTCAGAGAATGAAAAGCACCCAATCTTATTACCATCAAAACCCATGTGAATAAGATCATAATTAAACATTTTCATGAAAAATATTTCCATGCAGCTCCAGAGCTTCTTCTTTCTTTAATTAGACAGAAATTTTGGATCATTACTGCTAGGTCTGTTATTCGGAAAATAGTAAGAACTTGTGTTACATGTTGCAGATATAGAGCTCAAACTGCAAAACAAATAATGGCTAATCTTCCAGCATCTAGAGTAATACAATCACGACCATTTCATCGAGTTGGAACAGATTTTTCAGGACCATTCATGATTAAATATCGTGCAGGACGCGGACTAAAATCATTTAAATCATATGTGTGTATATTTGTCTCCTTCGTCATCAAAGCAGTCCATCTTGAAGTTGTAGAAGATCTTTCAACAAAGGCATTCTTAAGTGCATTAAAACGATTTATCGCAAGAAGAGGGAAACTTTTTGAGATTTTTAGTGATTGTGGAACCAACTTCAAAGGTGCAAAAAAAGAAATCAACAAATATCTTTTGCAGTGCAAGCAGAATGAAGAAATAAACAAATTTTTGTCGTCAGAGGAAATACTCTGGACTTTTAATCCACCTTCTGCTCCACACTTTGGTGGACTTTGGGAATCTGCAGTAAAATCAATGAAATCGCATCTGAAGAAAACCGTTGGTGACACTGTCTTAACCTATACTGAGTTCCAAACCTTGATTACGCAAGTTGAAGCTTGTCTCAACTCTAGGCCACTGTGTCCCATATCATCTGACACAACAGACTTAACTGCTCTAATGCCAGGTTACTTCCTAGTTGGAACTTCTCTAACTGCCATACCTGAACAAGGTCTAAGTCACAGTCCTTTGAGTCATCTTGATAGATGGCATGTGAGACAGTTTATTCTTCAGTAATTTTGGAAAAGATGGAGCCGGGAATATCTGTCTCAACTTCAGCAAAGACATAAATGGCAAAAAGTCAACGAGATTTAGAAGTCAATGACTAAGCCCTCATCAAAGATGACAACCTTCCACCACTTAAATGGAAATTAGGACGAATAATAACTGTTCATCCAGGTTCAGACAATAAGTTCAGAGTTGTTACGATCAAGACTAGAAGTTGTGTCATCTATCGTCCAATAGTGAAACTGTGTCCTCTTCCTATAGAAACTAAAAACTGTGAACTCAGAACTGTCTAATATTTTTCTATTTTTTGTATTAATTTGTTTGTGTTATTAATTGTTCTTTCAGTATAGTTATAAATTGTAAGCTGCTAACTACTTGTTGAAATCCCAGGGGATTTCAACGGGGGCCAGAATGTTTATGTAAGTATTGTCTGCTGCATATTCCGTGGTTTCGTGTGCTCAAGTTTGTGTGTACAAGTTTCTTGTTCTTTTTTTCCGCATGTGGCAACACTCTGTGTTTTTTCCGTTTTGATTCTTGTTGTTGTAGAATGTGAAAAATGATGGAATGTTGTAAGCCGCTGTTGGCTCGCATATATTTAGTCTTATAATAAATTCGTGTTTACAGTCCACTTTGGTGTGTTTATGTGAACGAACCAGTTGTGTAAGTGATTAGTTAAAAAACGCAAAAACATGCATCAATGGATATTTTACTTAGCACTTTGCATAAAACTTCCGTTTAGGCTTTTTTCTCTATAGTTATTGAAATAATGTAGAATAATTTAAATCGTTTTTAGATACTGCCTAGAATTTTTGAATTTCTTCAAGAGAAATTTTAAATGGCTGTATTGGTTTATTTTTTTCTTTTACTTTAAATGATAGATCAGTAAAGTAATAAGTGCACTAAAATTCGCTTCAAGTCTTACGTTCTATTTATGATCATAAGGCTATAAAATTATCATATCGCTAAAATTTAAAATATGAAAAACTGTATTTCATATAGCAACAACGTAAATGGAGACTTTAAGGAAATTACTATTTTTGAAGTTGTTTATTTAGATGTTTTTTGCTTATTTTTTATCAAGCTAAGCAACAAAGAGTATTTTGATAAAAATAATTTTAAAAAAAGTATAAAAAGTTTATACAACATTATTACAACAATTTTAATTTCAAACCATTTAAGTATATTTCTCATGTCGCTCTTTTGATCTACGCGCTTCGCATTTTTATCATTTCGTTGTCTTTCAGCATATCTGTGCTTTGCTACAACAATAACATCCCATAAAATTATACTATAATCTCTTACGAGTTATTCGCGATTCTAAGAAGCTTTCTTTATTTATAAAACAAAAACTAATATATTTTCGAGAATCATTTACAAAATCAAAGTGTATTTTGTTGTCACTGATTTTCTGAAGCGTTTCCAACTAGTTTTTATAGTATAATTATCAATTTCTCAAACCGGAATATGTGTTTATAGAGATCTATGAATTCTCAAATAAACATTTTCATGTACGTAACTCAATTTATGCATGCAAGAAAAACAAAATAATATTAATTTTAATGTTAATGTTATCGCTTTTAAGTTATTGTTTCTAAAACGTTTAGAAATTTTTATCGATGTTCTCGATATTGATGTATGATAATAAAGAAAAGAGCTTGCATTATTTTATTCAGCGCTTTGCATAAATCTTCCGTTTAGGCTTTTTTCTCTATAGTTATTGAAATAATGTAGAATGATCTAAATAGTTTTTAGATACTGCATAGAATTATTGAATTTCTTCAAGGAAAATTTTAAATGGCTGTATTGGTTTATTTTTTTCTTTTACTTTAGATGATAGATCAGTAAAATAATAGGTTCACTAAATTCCGCTTCAAGTGCTATGTTCTATATATCATCATAAGGATATGAAATAATCATATCGTTAAAATTTAAATTATGAAAACGTACACTTGATACAGCTACAACATAAATAGAGACTTTAAAGAAATTACTATTTTTGAAGATGTTTATTTAGAAGTTTTTACTTATTTTTTATCAGGCTAAGTAACAAAAAATATTTTGGTAGTAATAAAAAAACGTATAAAAAGTTCATACAACGTTATTATAACAATTTTAGTTTCAAACCGTTTAAGTATGTGTCTCATGTCCCTCTTTTGATCTATGTGCTTCGCATTTTTATCCTTTCGTTGTCTTTCAGCATATCTGTGCTTTGCTACCACAATAACGTATCCAACCCCATAAAATATATTATAACCTCTTACGAGCTATTCACGATTCTAAGAAGCTTTCTTTATTTATAGAAACATAAAAAACTAATATATTTTCGAGAATCATTTATTCAAGCAAAATGTATTTTATTGTCACTGATTTTCCGAAGCGTTACCAATTAGTTTTTATAGTGTGATTATCAATTCCTGAAACCGGAATATGGGTTTTTAGAAAGCTATGAATTCTAAAATAAGCATTTTCATTTACGTAACTCAATTTATGCATGCAAGAATAATAAAATAATATTGATTTTAATGTTAATCCTTTTAATTTATTGTCTCTAAAACATGTTTGTTGAAAATGTTTACATGAAAATCAATAGCATTTGAAAAACTTAAATTGTGGGTTTAAAAAACTGATTAATACACTGTAGCTATCTCATCTCACTTGATCAGTATAAAGCGAGTTACTATCTTAGAGTAACTGGCTTTGCCTTTTGCTCGACGTTAACGTTCTCGCCTCCTGATCAATCCCATCGGCGGCACTCAATCTCCAAAGTGGTGACCCGGACAAACACACAGCAATCAACTCCTCTCATAACCAACAGATGGCGGCACCAAAAAAAAATATCTCCAACAAGCAAAAGCTTGTGAAACAATCACAGCACAAAGCCTGTCCTCACGCGCATCACATATACGTGCGACAGCATCATTCACGAGTGCATATCGCTCGTCAGACGTCAGCAATACGTCTTTCTCACTGGGGATGGAGTGTGTAGCGATCTCATCTCACTTGATCAGTATAAAGCGAGTTACTAGCTTAGAGTAACTGGCTTGGCCTTTTGCTCGACGCTAACGTTCTCGCCTCCTGATCGTGAGATGCGTGGTTCGTATCCCGGCTGAGCCAATCCATCGGCGCCACTCTCTCAAAAACTACTTGGAAACGTATGTGTTTTTATTTCATGTCATTTTTATTTAATAATATCTATATTTATATTGTACGGAAATATTCCGAATATTTCTTAATGTGTAATCACATATTAATGATGTGAATTATTACACTGCTAACAAAGCGTAAACCAACTTGGTGAAAAATGTCCAAGCCGGGAATGTGTGCTCATGAAGACTTCTCCATCTTGTGCTGCGGTAGCAGCCTTACCGACTTATATAAGTGAGAAATGTCCAGCTGGACATCGTCCTTGTGGTTTAGTGGTAGAGCACTGGAGATCTATTCCAGGTACCCGGATTCGATTCCCGGCTTGGACATTTTTCACTAAGTTGGTTTACGCTTTGTTAGCAGTGTGATAATTCACATCATTAATATTCAATAATTTCACTGCTGAAATGTAGTTGAAAAATTAATTTAAAAAAAAGTGTAATCACATTTTAGCTTTTAGGAAAAACTAGAAACGTTTAGAAATTTTTTATTGATATTCTCGGATATCATAAAGAATAAAGCTTACACCAATGGATATTTTACTCAGCATTTTGCATAAAACTTCCGTTCAGGCTTTTTCCTCTACAGTTATTGAAATAATTTAGAATGATCTAAATCGTTTTTAGATACTGCATAGAATTATTGAATTCCTTCAAGGGAAATTCTAAATGGCTGTATTGGTTTATATTTTTTTCTTTTTCTTAAATGGTAGATCAGTAAAATAATAAGTACACTAAATTCCGCTTCAGGTGTTATGTTCTATTTATCAATATAAGATATAAATTTTTATAAAGATTTATCATCATAAGATCTTATTGCTAAAATTTAAAAAAATGAAAAATTGCACTTTATATACCAACAACATAAATGGAGCCATTAAGTAAATTACTATTTTTTAAAGATGTTAACTTAGATGTTTTTGTTAATGTTTTATCAGGCTAAGTAAAAAAAATATATTTTGATATAAATAAAAAATGTATAAAAAGTTTTCATTACGTTATTACAACAATTTTAGTTTCAAACCCTTTACGTATGTCTCTCATGACGCTCTTTTCATCTACGTGCTGCACATTTTTATCGTTTCGTACCTTTCAGCTTATCTGTGCTTTGGTACATCAATAACAGCTCTAACCCAATAAAAACTTAAGGAGACATCCTGACAATATTGCAAGTATTTTTTCTGGTGACATTGTTTTCGACTGTCATTTTCAACTGTTTTCGAGATACTTATTTTGCTTTTGTTACCTTATTTTTTTTCTATTTTCTCTATCCCTGCAGAAAACTTCATAACGTCTCTTTCTGACATCCCATTTAAATAATTTTAAAACACTTTCTAACTATGTTGCTATTTCGAATTATAAAACTCTGCAGTTAAAGACAGTGTTAGTTAAAATAACTTCTCTGTGGGTAGTTTTTTGTTGTTTCATTAAAGAAGCATCATCTTTAAAAAAGTCCTTCCGGCCAGTGCCGGGAGGAAGAGGTAACTTTCATATTCATTATTTTTAAAAAGCCAGCTTATGTTATTCAAACACACGAAGCTTAATTTGGTGGAAATCGATTATAGAAGATTCAATACTAATTTTTATCAATACTAAATCCTTATGAAGGAGAATTTCGCAAAATTATTCAGCTTTATCCAAGCTGCTTTTATATAAAGTAACCTATATTTGGTTGCGAAATTCGGCGATATCCTGAAGTGCCTGCCATTTTAAGACAACATGGTGGATGAGGCTAACCCGTGAACTTGGTCAAGACCTTAGTAATTCCTGCGCACATGCTCACTCACATCGCAATCGGTTGATACATACGAGTGCTGTCGCAGGCAAACAATCAGATTTTTCAAAATGTCACCCACATAAAGAAATTCAAACTGCTATATCTGAGCCATTTTTTAAGATAAAGACAAAACAAAAAAAGCTCCGGAATCCTTATATCAAGGTCAAATACTTAAGAAAGAAACCTTTTTCAATTTCTAATTTTTTGCCCATCACTTTAAATATAATTTTTTTAATCTAATGGCCGCCATTTTGAAACAAGATGGCTGATGAAGCTGGCCAGCGAACTTGGTCGAGACATTGCTATATACTATCCACATGCCATACATCCAAATAGGTTAATAAATACGTGTGTTATAGCGTGACAAATATCAGATCGTTTCAAAATGTCAGCCATGCTAGAAATTCAAAGTGCTGTAAATCAACCATTTTTTAAGATATAGACGAAACAAATACTGCTCCGGAATCTTTGTATCAAGGTCAAACACATAAAAAAAAATTCATTTTCCAATTTTTTAATACCTCATTTTAAATTTAATTTTTTTTTAATTTTTTCAAATGGCCGCCATTTTGAAACAAGAGGGCGGATGAAGCTGGCCAACGAACTCGGTCGAGACATTGGTATGTACTATGTACACACCAAGTTACATCCAAATCGGTGAATAAATACGTCTGTTATCGCGTGATAAAAATCAGGTCGTTTCAAAATGTCAGTCACAATAGAAATTCAAAATGCTATAACTAAGTCATTTTTTTAGATATAGACGAAACAAAAACTGTTCCGAAATCTTTGTATTAAGGTTAAACACATAAGAAAAAAATCTTTTTCATTTTCCAATTTTCTGGTACTTTATTTTAAATTTTAAATTTTTTAAAATTTTTTAAATGGCCGCCATTTTGAAACAAGATGGCGGATGAAGCTGACCAACGAACTCTGTCGAGACATTGCTATGTACTATGTACACACGAAGGTACATCCATATCGGTTCATAAATACGCCTGTTATCGCGTGACAAATATCAGGACGTTTCAAAATGTCAGCCACGCTAAAAATTCAAAGTGCTATAACTAAGCCATTTTTTAAGATATAGACGAAACAAAAACTGCTCCGGAATCTTTGTATAAAGGTCAAACACATAAGAAAAAAATATTTTTCCATTTTCAATTTTTTGGTACCACATTTCAAATTTTAAATTTTTTTAAAAATTTTAAATGGCCGCCATTTTGAAACAAAATGGCGGATGGAGCTGGCCAACGAACTCGGTCGAGACATTGGTATGTATTATGCACACACCGAGTTACATCCAAATCGGTTCATAAAAACGAGAGATACAGTATGACAAAGATCAGATATATATATATATATATATATATATGGATATATATATATATATATATATATATATATATATATATATATATATATATATATATATATCAACTTTTGAACGGAGGGTGGTTTCGGGGTCTGGGGGTCATGATCGATGAAAATATACCAAAATTTTTTGAAATCGCTTTCCTCCGAACGGCTGCAATAGGTAGCTTTTTGTAATGAAAGCTACCTAAAACGGTACAAGTGTTCTAGAATGTCTATCTAATTCATAATAAGAAAATTTTGATAAAATAAAAACCAATGTAAGAAAATTGCGTTTGTAGGTCTTATCCCAGAATATAAGATTCAAACAAGAAATAGGGATACTAAATTTTTAATCTTTTGTATGCCAAAATACACAGCCCGTCCCTATGATGGGGTTGATTTTATAGATGCAGATTCACAGTCACCAGTCGCCACGTGGCGACTAAATTTTTAGCTTTGGCGACTAATTTTTGGTGTCTTAGTCGCCCTCTTTTGGAGAAAATTGCGTTTTTTCACCGCGTTTCTTTGACGATTTTTTTTTCCCGCGATCTTATGAGGAAAATTATGCTTTTTTCCCAATCCTTCGACGAAAATCACGTTTTTTTAAGTGATCATATAACGAAAATCGCGGTTTTTTCGCGATGGTTTGGCAAAATTAGCTTTTTTCTCGATCCTTTGACGAAATTGGTGGGGTGTTCTGAGATCCTTTGATAAAAATCTCATTTTTTCTGCAATCTGTTGACAAAATTCACATTTTTCTGAAACCTTTTGTTGAAATTCCTGTTCTTTTTCCTGTTCTTTTACTGTTTCTTTTTACGATCCTTTGAAAAAATTACCGGTTTCTTTTCACGATCCTTTGGCAAAGTTACTGTTTTTTCGTGATTTAACGAAATTTGTGTTTTTTTTTTTTTCGGGATTCTTCGACGAAATTCGCGTTTCCCCCCTATCCTTTGGAAAAGTTGGTTATTTTATGGTGAAGATTGGCGAAATTTGGAGATTTTTTCGATCCTTTGACGAAATTTGCCATTTTTTTCGTTGATCTTTTGACGAAATTCATGATTTTTTTTTTTTTTTTTTTTTTTTTGCTGAAGATGGAAAAAATTGATTTTTTGGGGGGCCATTTCTCGAAATTCTCGATCTTTTTCCGTGATATTTTTTATGTCAGACTTTTTGGAATCGAATGCCTTAAATTTTCGGAAAATTCGGAGCAGAATCACCCCTGTAATAGTCTGTGATAAGATTTTTTTTTTTTAATTTAAGATAACTTTTCTTGTTTGACCTTGAAAAACAAATGTTTCAATTGTATTTTGATTTTTATAGTGCAAAATAACGCCACACATTCAAAATTCTTTTTTATATGTACTTTTGTATGACAAAATTAAAATAAGAATTACTGCTTTTCTAATGTTCCCCACTACAATGATTGCTCAGCTCATAGATATTTTTTTAACGTTTATCTAGTCCAACTTTATCTTCTGACTGTACATAGCTTAAGATTTATAGTTCCTTAATTCTTATCCAAATTAAAAGAATTGTGTGATTAAATGTACACATTTGATTTTTCTTTTCTTTTTTTTCTTTTCTTATGTGTAGATTATTTTTCACTTTGAATTCCTAAGTTTGTTCTCCATATAAGCCTTATTGCTTTTATGCGTTACTTTCACAATGTGGCGACTGGAATATTTCGGTTTAGGCGCCACTGGCGCCTATGGAATTTTGAGAATCTGCACCTATAGTTGATTTCTTGGATTTTATACACCGGTCGTTACAATAACACTGTGTGGTAAGTACACGCTGTAATCCAATGCAAACCCCAGTTTTTTATAATTCGTTTCCCGTATAAGTCCATCAGGCAATAATTCAGAAAATCTTTCCATGGCAAACTATTCTATTTTACGAAAAAAGAGGAGAATAGATGTAATACTAGTGGTGGCCCCCATACTCCACAAAACTATGGAGCGAAGTGGGGACTCTGCATTTGGCTATACAGTGAAATAAAAAGGCAAACCTATTATTGCTTGCAGAAGTATAGCTGCCAGGATAGTTTCCCCTCACAAACGTCTATTTGCAAGCAGATGTAAAAACATAATTTATGGGTCTCTTAATGTTTATACGAGGTGCCAGATAGCTTAAATTGAATGCATGATTTTTACATTACGTAAACAGATTTGTAAGAAGCGGCGTTTATACAATAAAAATATCAATAAAGAACATTTATGCAGGAAAAACGAATGTGTTTAAATTAGAAATAAAGAGGAATAATTTTTGAATGCTAGCGTTAAACAGAAGAAAAAAAAATAACTTTAGAAAAAGAATTAATTTTGAATAAAAATATAACGGCCTCACCATAGTCTCAAAAATTCCCGGACTGGTTAAATTACCGGCAAATAGATCGCCCTGCAGGTTGGCAGGTGATCGTGAAAGCACGACTACAATTCTTCTTGTAAAGCGATATAATTTCACATAGCTATCTGCTAAGTAAATCCGGTTTGTTGTAACATTGATCATGTCGGAGCTCGCGAAGTTTAGTTTGAATAACAAATTGGAAATGTTGAAGCGTTTCATGACCCAAGTACGTCGAGTTCGTCTTCGGAACCGACAACAAAATCGTTGGTCGTTCTTGGTCGATCACTGTGGGCGTGTTTCTGGCTTCTAAAGTTGTCGTCTTGCTCAATCATTCTCCTCACTCCTCATATTTGTCCCCAAGTGACTATATCCGGCTCCCCAAGTTGAAATTGCACATAAAGAGAACTACATTTAACAGAATTCCCGAGTTCCGCCATGTTCACGTTACACTGTTACAACAAACCATACTTCACACAACAGACAGCAGCGTGAAATTGAACCGCTTTACAAAACGATATGTATCCACATCACCTACGGGCATCGCTGGAGAGGTAGACGCCATCTATTGGCCGGTAATTTAACCAGTCCGAGAAATTTTGGGAGGGACTGTGTAACAGTTGTTCTTGTGTCTTCTCTTTGATTTAAAACATAAGCCAAAAAGAAAATGAACCATTTGCAAAATGTGTTGTTTAATACTGGAAAAATATTCCTGAAATAAATAATATAACGACCGCTAAACAATTTCTAAATGAAGGAAAAAGCAAAATGACTATTTATCGAATTATTAAGAGGTACAAAAACCTAAAGTGCGTTAAATCTGCTGCAGTTCAATAAAGCATTTAAAATTGCACCAAAAATCGTTCACAAAGTAAAGAATCTTTTCAAGAAAAGCACTTCAATTTCAATTGGAAAGAAAAATGGAATTCGCTTTGAATAAAAATTCCCCAAAAGACACAAAGGATCTGAGCAAATGAGCAAAATCATGATATCAATGCGTATAAATGTTGAAGAAAACATTTTAGATGAAGACACTGCAAGATTTCACTATTTCGCGAAAATAGTAAACCTAACCATTCGGGAACGTTTCGAGTTGTTTCGGAAAATGAAAATAGCCCTCACATATCCCATAGTATTGGAAACCTTCCTGTTTGAATACTAAACGTTTCAACTATTTTTTTACAGTGCAGAGAAAAGAATAACTATAAAGTTGCACGTAAATACGGAAAAATAAATGATGCGTCATGCTTGTAAAACTCATTAGCTTATGAAAAAAACAATAAGAAGTAGTATAGAATGACTAGAAGACGCAAAATTTGTTTAAATACAGTTTTGCAAAAGATCAAGTGTTAAAATGCACTGTATTTTCTATTATAACATCAAATTGCTTTCATTTTCAGAAGCAATTAACTTTTGTAACTCTACTTATTGTTTAAATCTTACAGACTGAGTGGCAGCTGTGCAAACCATCTCCTCATCGAGTTCACGGCTGAAATTTTAGGAATAGTTAAAACTTGATTAGCATACTAAAATGAAACTTGTCTGTGAAGTCATATATTGGTGCAAACAACCTGCAGACCCATTTTTAGTGCTTGATTTGCGTATTTACCATTCTGTTTTCCTGCACCCAAATGTATGAAACGGAGAATAATTGGTGCAAGAATACACAATCGGAAATCTACCAATCAACCACTAAAATCGGGCCTGCAAGTGGTTTCCACCAAGATATGATTTGGCAGACCAGTTGCAATTTAATATTCTAATCGAGTTTTAATCGTGAACTCGATGAGGTGAGGGTTTGTGCAGCCACCGCGTCTTCCAGTATATTACTAAAAAAATTCATTTCCGTCATAAGTGTATTTAAAGTTGCACTTTGTATATCAGATAACGGCACGTACAAACATGTAATTCTATTGTTTTGACTGCCGGAACTCCATACCATTCGCGATTTTGTCTGACTATGCTTTTTTATTATTCACATTTCCAAGTAATCAAATGCCATATCATTTCGGGAGAAAAAAGAATATATAGAAAAGTTTCAATAAACACAAACCTTATTTTATATAGTTCGCATTTCTCGCAATCATTATCTTGGTAATCATTATGACACTTTTACAGAAACTTTGTGTCGGAAAGTCGTAGCTTTAATTCCGTATTAACCAAAGTCATTCTTTTCTGTCATTTTTTTAAGCTATTTCTTCTGCTAAGCTTTTAGTATTTTTAAGGTAGATTTTCCATTTTTACAACGATGTTTTTTTTCTGTTTTTTAACTACAATCATATACGACGTTTTCATGCACAAACATTTGGATTTGTGTAACATTTAATTCATTAAGATTAATTTAGAGTAAGATCAAATTTGATGCTACTTCTTCAAATTTACGAAAGCATCCGAAAAGAACACTCAAATCTATAATTAAACTATTACAAACGACATAAAGAGGAAATATAAAAGATGTTTATAAATTCTATCAGAAAGTTCGCATTCTGCAAAGCATTTTGTGAATAGATATCACTGTGCTGTCTCAACATCTAAAAACTAACTCGAAAATTTAAGCTTATTTTGATTGTTTTGCTTTCTTTTTTTGCCGTATAAACCACTATGATGAGAAATAGAATGAAGAGTAAAAATAGACTTTGTATCTGCTTTGCAGAACATCTATAATTACACATCTCAACATTTTTACTGAATTAGATGGGGCCAACGTAAAACCATCTATTGAAGATTATTCTGATTATTTTTAAATTACGTATTTAAAAATTATAATCTTCCGTATAAACGGGTAACTCTAATCATCTTTCCGCATATGAATTATTGAATAACGTATCCACATAAAAATAAATCGCATATTCTATAAGATTGTGACGAGTTTGGTTTGCTACAAATGTTATGCATATAAATTAATAGACATAACATGCAATATTGCAAAAAATATATGCATTTCATAATTTAAAAGAGAAAGAGAAAAGGAAAGAAAAGAAATGTTCCTTGACGATATTCGTTAAAACAAAAAGTGATGTTAACATAAAGTTTATGTATGTAACTGCATGTAAATAGAATATAATGTATAAAAAAATAGAGGTTTAAAAATGCAGTCTTTCAAATTATATTAATCCTAATTTACCTTCATTTAAAGATTTTTTCTTATGTCCACTTTAATTTGTTTTTACATTTCTGTTCAAAAAGAAATTATTATAATAACATCATTGTACTAAATAAAAAAAATATATATTTATTCTATCTAAATGAATCCTTCCAAAAAATATTTGTAGAAAGAAAGGAAGTTATTTGATTCGCTGAATTTCTATGAATGTTTTGGGTGATTTGTAATTATCTAGAATTATTCCAATGTATAGCTCGGAGGGAAAAAGAATTTTCTTTCTCTACATTTTTATATATTCATTTCGGAATTCAATGTAAACATACTCAAATAAAAAAAAAATATATGTCGTAATGTTATATTTCATTTAAAGAAAAGAAAATACACAGTGGATTAATTCAGCTACGATTATGTATTGTTGTTGAATATAGTTTGTATTTCGAAGTATATACCGGGTGTCCCAAAAAGGACTGACTGATTTTAAAATTCAATAACTTCCAAACGGTGACAGATATTAAAAAAATTCTTGCAGGTGGGTTATGCATAAAGTCAAAAGTTTTATTACAGTAATTTTCGATTTTAGTTCGAATTACAAACAATAGATGGCGCTGTAAGCAATAGTCGCTAAATACAGGCTCGATTTTTGGTCCTTTCTGTTGTTCCATGCAGAAAAAGGAGATGGAAATATATTATCCGGTCCACGCAGTACCAAAAATCGAGCCTGAATTTAGCCTCTATTGATCGCAGCGCCATCCATTGTTTGTAATTCGAACTAAAATCGAAAATCACTGTAAAAAACTTTTGACTTTATGCATAACCCTCCTGCAAGAATTTTTTTAATATCTGTCACCGTTTGGAAGTTATTGAATTTTAAAATCAGTCAGTCCTTTTTGGGACACCCGGTATATATAATGTTTATATGTGTGTGATCATGTAGGGGAGACTAGGGAGGTTGACTCACTTTTTACAAAATGATTTTTATTTTTTAAATATTGAACGTAGAATAAAGTTTTATATATCATTTTATTCGTTATACAATCAGTAACCAAAATTAAAGTGCTACATAAGTGTAACATATAAGAAATTTGAAAAATTATTTATTTTAATCATAAAAAGATAATGGGTCAAGGGTCCCCACATATGGGAGGGTTGACACACTATATGGGAAGCTTGGGAACCCACTTTGTTTTATATTGCAATATTTGTGCAGAGAAATAAAATCAGTTTAAAAAAATCAAAATAACTTTATGCTACATGCTTTAATTATTATAAAAAATATTTTTTTTTAATATGATGCTTAAACAAACCTGTTGATACTCAATCGCAAGTCAGAGGAGAAACATTTTGTTTTAAGCAGGATTTTGCCTGGGCAGGTAAAATTTTACAGCAGGGAAAATGAAATTTTAACATTTAAGACAGTGTTCCGTTAGAGACAGGTTCCGTTTTCGTTGTGTTTCATTTTATTATGTCCGGATAGCCACCGTCCCGCTTATTTTTTGTCTCCTTGTCCTATTTTTTGTGACACTCGACTTGACAACTCTAGTTGTCACATAGTTTGGCTTCATCTCACTGTATTCACCCTGGTGAAATTTGTCTACATACCTTCCAAAAAGTTTTTCGATCGATGCTATGTTCTTTTGCAGCCGTATGAGCACTTAACTTACCTTTAACATGATTTAAAACTTTAAAGTGCAAAGTACTTTCAGTACTAAAATGTTAAAAAAAAAATGACTGGCACCGGAATTTATGAACAAATTTATTTTGAAATAAGAAAAAGGCTATATTTCACATACATATTAAATGGAAAAGATTTTAGCAAAATTCTGGTGCCATTGTGAAGTTTCGGAGTTAAAATTAAGTAGTTTTATACACCTTCCACTGCACCTGAAGGGTTAAGACTGCTGCTTTCATCCTTTCTAGTCCTTTCTATTCTTTCCCACTGTTTCTATTTACCTATATTTTTACCTGTATTAAGTAATATTTAATTGTAAAAAAGTTCCTATCAACTTTCCCATTTTCTAGCAATTTTTCACATGTTTCTTTAGTCAGGTTTAAACATTTTTTTTTCATTGAACCCTTTTACTGTAGCTTTACAGAATAAATTTAGATTATTTTATATATATGACCATTAACTTTACATTATGCATAGTGTATAATAAAAAGATTTCCAAAACCACTTAATTAAGGGAGCGTTAAGCATCTGGTCAACCCTCTCTCACATTGACTGGGTCAAGCCTCCCTACATGGACCTTTTCTGAATAATATCACATTTTTATCTTAAGCCTAACTTACTGTACAATCTTTATGCCTGGAATGAAAGCTCGATATTTCTGCATTACTTTAAACCTACTTACTTAAATTTCTGTGATATAATTTATCTGAAAAAAAGCTTACAAAATATTTTTAAAAAACACAACTTTTAGGTTGAAAACACCTCACAATTGATTTTTTCCACACCTATTTCGATTATCTCTATGAAACGAAGACTGTTGTTTGAGCATTCTAGTAGCTTTGGTTGACACCTATTGATAAAACTCTGAAATTCTTTTAAATATGAAAATTGACTGATGGGTTAAGCCTCCCGTATGTTCAATCGTCTCTAGTCTCCCCTATATGTGTATGTATGTGTGCTTATATATTATATGTATATATTCAGAAAAGAAAAAAAAAGCATAGGGGTATCATGCATTTAACATCATATTTTTCATTATGTTTCACATATTGGTACATAACACAAGATCATATTTTGCTTTCTCAACATAATCTTCATTGTTTTTAAATGTTATTTATATACTCATTTTTTATTTTATAATATTAGTTTTTAAATTAGTTAAATTAATCAATGCCCTTCTATTTACTTATTTTATTTTATATTTACTCAGTACTTATTCCTATTTTTTCATTCTACTTTAAATAAATGTTAATATTATTTCTTAAATTAATTTCATTTCTGTTTTATGGCTATAGATGGCAGCAAATAACATTTCTTTTTAATATACCCAATTACAAAATAGTTTTCCTTTTTCACACCAGATGATATGATAGCAGTAATGTTCTGATTAACAGCAACTCATGACCACATGTTCTAATAGTCCTATCCTAATCTGTTGCATCCTTAAATTCTTTTGCTCCACAAGTGGCCGAGAGGTTCTTCTCTAGAAGTTGGTAGACAGGAGGTGCTGGGTTCGAACCTAATCGCGCCCGTCGGCCTAATCGTTCGGAGTTTTCGTGGTTTTCTTCTAGCCATGGATTTCCATGCGTAAATACGGATTAGGTTCCGTTAGAAAGACCCCCACGAAGGGCACACCCCCCTGGGCCTATATCCCTCGAGCAGATAATTGGCCGTCAAAAATAAACCAAACAACCTTAAATTTTTTAACATTGTGAATCAACTTTAAAATGTTTTGGATCCTTCTATGTAATTTTGGTATTGTGGTCTTATATTTTTAATATCCTGTGTGAGGTGTATCTTTCTTTAAATCTCTTGGTATTTTATTTTATTCTATTTTATTTTATGATGCGCTATTAGGTGCTAAATTTTGTCATTTTAGGCTTAATACGACAAAATCGGATGAAATAACGCATACTCACTATCAATTAACTAACAAGCACCTCTGATGATTCTGTGGGTTATTCATAGTTTTCCATTTTACATACTGGATTCATATGTTCATATTTTGTTCATCTATAAGAAATTTACCATTTGTTCAAATATTTGTGATTCCATGTTTATTATATTTATTTATATATATATATATAGATATCAAACAAAATTCACATTATGTTTATTCATTTCCTTAAAATATGTTATGGAATGTAATCAAAGTATAAAGTTGAACAATACAACTTTCTTAAGTATAAATTTTACATTATAAAAGTAGATATTTTTGCTGTAAGTGCAATTTATTGGCATTAAATAAACTTACAAAATATTTAAATTTTAAGAAAAGTTTTTAGGGGATTTTTTTTCGCAAAATAATTCCTGCAATCAATTTTAATGTTTTAGATATAATTACTTTACAAAATATTGACTTCGAAGCGAATTAAATAATATTCTATGCGTATACACATGATTATAGAAATTTTATATCCCATACTTTTGAATAGCAATATAATCGAAAAAAAACTATCTTTAATGCTTTGGTAGCGAACATAATTCTTCATAACAGGGTTGTCCAACCATTCAGAAAGCAAGGGTAGCACCTCAGCAGCTGCCAAACTAAGAAAAGTTCCATTATTCACATGAATCGAAACATACAATGTTATTTCTCTTTGGCAGTATCCAGTGTTGAATTCAGAGGGTGGCCTGGGGAGGGGACATTTCCTCCAGGGAGATGTCCTTCCCTGCAGATTTGAGATTTTGTATTTTCAAGGGTCAAAAAGTGCAATTTCCTCCCCGGAACTTTATAATGTTCCTCCCTGGAGCCACAGAAATCCCTCCCGGAGAAAAGTATCTGAATTCATCACTGACAGTGTCAACAGCACACACATATCTTTTACCATGCGGATACAATTTAGAATTACATTTCTCTGAAAAGGGTTTATCTAAAAAACTTTTTTAGGATAAGGAATCAAAATACTGATTGCTAGTTGCAATAGAAAAGTCTTCGAATTTTAATGATTTAACCGTAAAACACCTTTTAAAATGGATTTTTATATTCAAAAAAAGCTAGTAACAGGAAACATTGGAAAGTTTCACACATTCGTTATAATATGCACCTATATCTCATAGTAATAGCCTTGCGCATTTAAAAATAAACTGCCTGGAAAATATATGTCATAGTAAGTTTAGAATTACATTTTTCTGAGACCAGTAAATTATCTCAAAAATTTTTGTAGGGCAAAGGAAAAAAAAAGTTGATGCTTCCTACAACAAAAATACAGGGTACTTTTCTGTTAACCGGGCGCTACTGATCGCCAAAATCTCGCCAATCACTTTTACTTTCCAAATACTTGTGCAGTATTCTCTAAAATGTATGAAATTCGTTAAAATCCCAATCAGAAACCAATGTATGAGCGCTACGCGTCCATTAAACCTTAAAAAAGATCACTGGATGCATGAAATTCGTTATGCAGCAGTCTCTAAATTTGTTAACCCCAGATCACAATAACATATATAAATGCATTGCAATATCCGCCACAGTAACGTAAAGTTATCCTAATTTTATATACCCAATATTTCAATACTGTATTACAATATCTTAAAATACTTACTTAAAACTGCGTAAAATATATTAACAGAAATATTTAAATAAATCATAAAATAAAGTACGATGAATTTATTTCATAATGAAAGTATGAAACAGTAACTTGAGTTATGGAAGATCCCGGGCGGTACCACTTTCTTTCTCACTACGCCATCTTGCGATACACCAAAGACCTCCAATTTTTTCAGTTATGAACTCCACTGTCAGGATCGACACAGTTATCATTTTGATTAAACCTGAAATGATTCAATCCCTCTTTCTCAAGTTCCGTAGTAAAAAAAAATAAAGCTACTTGTTCTACTTTCCCAAATCCCAAACTTTCCCAATGATAAAAAAAAAAACCAAATGGAACACAAACATATTTAAATGACACAGCAGCAATGCAATCTTGCTGTGTGAAGGGGTTGCCGGTAAATCAGTGGAAAAAGAATCACGGGAAAGGTTTTAATTTAAATGACGGCAAATGAAACAATATTTGGTGATTTATCACTAGTGCCCGGCTAACAGAATAGAACCAAATAAAGCATCCAAACATTAGTAATATGGAATTTAAAAATGTGTAAGAAATGTTTTAAATAAATTTTATCTTTAAAAAAAGCAATAACAGAAAATATTAGGAAGGGCGTCAGAAATTCCTTCAAAGGACTGCATGGCCCCCGTGGACTACTGGTTGGACAGCCGTGCTTTATATGATGCCTGACTTTAGAACAAAAGAGAAGCAAAAACAAAAACATGAAACCTTTTGGGACGAAGATGGGCTACTAACTCAAAGCTGAAAGAATATCCAGAATAAAAAAATAACAAGAACAAAATATCATGCTTCAGGCACAGATTATGAAACACTTTCCGGTACTAACAGACTATTATTAAGAAATATACAATGAAATAGATCATAGTCCGATCATAACAGAATTCTTTTTTCGTATCTTTAAACGAACTATAAATGTTACTTTTTCTGTACTCCTAAAACAGCAAGTTTTGGTCTATCTTTTGGTGTATATCAGTTTCATTATGTTTGAAGTACAATAACACCATTAAAATGCATTGAAAACCATTTTTCGCATAAACAAAATTCTTCTAGGTGTCTCTGTAAACGAACTATAAATGGGAAACACCTCATTTTCAATATTGAACATTTTATAGTAAACATCAATGTCAACTAAAAATTATATGGCAATACGAGTAAATTCACGAGAGTCGGAACACTGACAGATGGACCGATGATCTGATAGACAAACAGACAGACCGAATTCATAGACACTTTTAAACTACGTTGAAAAGTTTTAAAAACACAAAAGTGCGAAAAATAGGAATAGAGATAAATATCATTAATAGTATACAGATGAAAAACAATACACCTGTTACGGACATACCGAAAGAATGAATAAAGAACATTTACCGAAAGTTATGGTGAAATTGGAATCTCCTGAGGAAAGGAAGAGATCCAGGGGGAAGAAGAAATAGAAAAAAAATATTTGAGAAAAGATTGAGATTGCTCAGTCTAACTAAAAATATTTAAAATCCATCAAGAGTTGCTTTTCGTGTTTAAATATCTAAAAGAAAATGATGCGTAAAAACTGAGTAATGTTTTACAGTAGATCCCGATTATCCGAGTCCCGCTAAAACGAGCTTCCGCTTAAACCGAGTTATTTTCTTCTGATGGACTGATGGCTTCTATTGTTATGAAACACCCATTCCGAAAATTTGAGATTCTTTTAATATGATGTTATAATAATTATAATTAATATTAATTATATTAATTAATATTAATTATAACATAAATTAATAAGTTTATGTTATTTATAATTATAAACTTTTATAATTTATAACATTTTATTATGTTATTTATTATATTATTTATTTTAATGTTATTGTTTTTATTGTTGTTATTATTATTGTTTTCATTATTAATACTGTTATTGTTGTTATTATTGGTGTTGTTTTTATTATTACTGTTGTTATTCTTATTGTACTATTGTTTGTATACTATTGTTATTGTATTATTGTTGTTAATATCATTATTGTTGTTGTTAGTTATTGTTATTATTATTTATAATAATATTATTATTATAATAATTATAATTAATATTAATTATATTAATTAATATTAATTATAACATAAATTAATAAGTTTATGTTATTTATAATTATAAACTTTTATAATTTATAACATTTTATTATGTTATTTATTATATTATTTATTTTAATGTTATTGTTTTTATTGTTGTTATTATTATTGTTTTCATTATTAATACTGTTATTGTTGTTATTATTGGTGTTGTTTTTATTATTACTGTTGTTATTCTTATTGTACTATTGTTTTTATACTATTGTTATTGTATTATTGTTGTTAATATCATTATTGTTGTTGTTAGTTATTGTTATTATTATTGTTGTTGTTATTATTGTTACTGTTGTTATTATTATTGTTGCTGTTATTATTATTGTTGTCATTATTATTACTGTTGTTATTGTTGTTATTATTATTGTTGCTGTTATTATTATTGTTGTCATTATTATTACTGTTGTCATTGTTGTTATTATTATTGTTGCTGTTATTATTATTGTTATCATTATTATTACTGTTGTTATTGTTGTTATTATTATTGGTGTTGATATTATTGTTACTGTTTTTATTCTTATTCTACTATTGTTTTTCTACTATTGTTATTGCACTATTGTTGTTATTGTTTTTAATATCATTATTATTGTTGTTAGTTATTGTTGTTATTATTATTGTTGCTGTTGTTATTATTATTGTTGTTATTATCATTATCATTTTTGTTGTTGTTAATTATTGTTGTTATTATTACTGTTGCTGTTGCTATTATTATTGTTGCTGTTGTTATTATTGCTATTTACTACATTGTTATTTTTTGTTATTTATCGCTATTTATATTTTTAAATGTTATGTATTTATAATGTTATGTATTTATAATGTTATTTATTATGTTATTAATTGTATAATTGTATAATATAATTGTATATAATTGTTATTATTTATGTTATAATTTAGAACGTTTTACTATGCTATTTATAATTATAAATATTTTATTATGGGCAATTTAAAGGATGTTTTTATTGCTGTAGTGTATGCAACTGTTTAAAAAAGTACATTTGTTTTAAAATTGAATTAAAGTTACTTTTCACAGCATAAAATTTTTTAAAGTATGACCTTAGCATCGCAAATTACTTTCAATTTAGAATAATGAGAACCTCTCTATTTTGAATTTCAAACTTCAAAGATTTGCATGCAATCGATAATAGAAGGATAAAACATTTATGAAATGTCATTTACTTTTTTGTGTAAAGATTATGATTTACACACGCAAAATAAAGACAATTTTTTTCATTAATAAAAAAATCAGTTTGGCAGTAGGGGAGACCGGGCTAGTTGGCTACATGGGTAAGTAGGCGCAGTCCCCATAAATCGCCTGTTTGTGGATAGATTGTGCAACCAGTCACAGAGTACATTTCTTCTTTCGTTTTACAATCCTCATTGTAGTTTTGCAGCGTTATCTACGTGCAGTGGACATTTATTACGATTTTTGTGTTTTTTGCACTCATAAGTATTTTTTTTGTTGTTGTTGCTTCATTCTTTTTCTAATTTCTAATACTTATGTTAATAATTGCGATTTAACTTGTGCAGTTTTTCTTAGTGTATGATTAACTGTACCTACCCCATATGTGATTTACTTGGATTATTTATGCTTAGATGATTACCTGTCCCTTTTGTGAAGAAATTTATTATGGGGCCAGTAGGCGCATTGAACACGGGGCAAGTTGTCTCGTTGTCTGGTGTATGCTGGTAGCTTGAAAAACAGCAAACACTGAAAAAAGTGGTTGCAATATAAGATTTTGGGCACACGGGGCTTGTCCAAACGGAGACACTCGATATTTTATTTGTGACAACTGTAACTCTGATGATGTTATCGAGTAGTATAGAAGTTACTCAATGTTAATGTTTTATTCATTATTTGTATGTGTGTATAATTTAGAATTTTCATTGTACGGCGACATCGCCTTTGATTAAACGTACTGGTAATAAGGAAATTGATTTCTCTTAACTGCGTGTCTTATTTAAATTTTTATAAAGCGTGTGCCAACTTACCGCATAGGTATAGGCAACCTGCCCCGTGACGGGGTAAGTTGGCGCACAATTTTCCTTTTACTTTAGGCTTCCTCTAAACATAAACTACAAAAGCTACAAACTCAAAACTCCGGGTATTTATAGCCCAATGTCTGTTTTTTAAAAGTACAGTTAAAGTTTCATAAAAAAGCTTAAACAAAAAATTAATTAATAAAAATCAGTAACTAAAAACTGCACCTACTAGCCCCGGTCTCCCCTATATTTTTACTTTGTTAATTGCCTTAAAACCGTAAAACTTTTTCTTTCTGACAAAATTATTAGGTTTTTTTTTTTTTTTTTTTTTTTTTTTTTTTTTTTTTTTTTTTTTTTACTAATGTTTGAAAATAAAAAGCTATACTTCAGCACAGAAAATTAATAAAAAACTAAATAGCAAATCATATTTTTAATCTCCTAACCTACCAGAATATAAAATTGTTTGTAGTCTATTTTTGATTCATATTACGAAAGCAGAATATTGAAGTCCTAGCTTCTAGAACATCAAGTTTTACATATGGTATTTTAATAACCATTAAAACTTGTAAAGATGAGAAAAAGACTAGATGCGTTCGATTGATTATAAAAATAAAATTAAAAGTGTTTCAGAATATAAATAACAAAACTTTTTTACTTTTCAAAAATTCCAAAACCTTTTTCTTTGTTAAAAAACAGATTTTTTTCAGCCAGTAAATTTTCTTAAGCTTTGTAAATTCCGAAATCTGCATTGCAAATACGTATACAATTTTTTTCACACTTATTAATCAGGGAATTTTTTCTAGAGATAAAAGTAATTTTAGATATGAAAACTCTTTTTGCAGTAACTCTCATAGCCTTCATATCTGATTAAAATTCTTTTTAAAACTAAATAATGAAACTTTTTTTTACGATTGAACAATTCAAAAAGCTGAATTTTTTCTGCCTGTAAATTATCTTTAGTTTTGAAATTTCTGTAACCTGCATTGAAAATACGTATACGTTTCTTTATTTTTCTTAAACATTCACACCAAATTTATTAATCACGGATCTGTTTTACAGATTAAAGTAATTTTAGATATGAAAACTCTTTTAACATTAGTAAAAATATCTCATAGATTTGATATCTCACTATTTTTTTTTAAGTAAGGTCATTGTGCCTAAATGAGACGTGATTCCCCGTAGTTTTGTCGCTTTTAGATTATATATGGTATTTTATTATATAAATATATATTTTATTAAGCAGAAATTTACTGAATACTGTACCTATAGTTCAAAATTAACTTGTTTTGTATAAATTTAATAATTATCTGTAGTATAAAACCTCAATATACGATTGTCGCATTTGGGCAATTTTTGTCGCATTTATGGCAGTTTAAACCTAAATGAGACGTCCATAGTCCTAAATGTGATAATGCATTTTACACATGACAATTCATCTGAAAAAGTTCATTTAACTCTTAACTGCTGTTACAGAAAATTGCCACATAACATTTGTGAGCGTATTGCAAAACCATTCGATTGAAAGATGAATAAAAGTCGCGATTAATCATAAAATACTTTTTTTACACTAAACTGTTTGTACAGTACTATTTCTAATAAAATTCCGCTTTTTGAAACAGTTCAAACAATTGTACTTGGACTCAAAATGAAGTAAAATTTCACATCGATAGTTAAACTGGAAATTACAAGTTAAACTATGAAAATTTTAATAAAGCAGCGCTAACATCAGTTAAGGGTTAATTGAAATTATTTTTTGAATTACATAACCGTTAACTGTTGTGACAAGAATTGTCGCATAACTATTGTGAGCGGTCTCCGAGACCGCTTGATTAAATGTCGATTATAATGAGTAAAAAGTGAAAACAGAATTAAGATATCAGATTTTTTAAAAGTGCGGACAAAAATTATAGACTCCTAAACTAGGGCATAATTCTGCCTGCTGTTTTAATCGGAGACGGCATTTAAGCTACCGAATGGTATAATGTTGGTAAAATTAACTTACTTAACTGCATTAAAATAAACATTATTTAATTCACTACATTCACTCATTACATTCATTTCAATTTACACAAGATTTTCCAGAATTTTCATCATATAAAATCACACCGCGTTTCTTGTACCTTTTTTTAAATTAAATTTTGTAAATAAGCATATTTTTCTATTTTAATCATCTTAAAATTCATATTTAAGTGCTTGGTTAAAGAAAAACTTTAATTGAAAATTAGGCTGACTCAACACAGCTTAATTAAACATAATATTTCTTTAAACATCATTTTAATGCAATATATGAAAAATAACACATAAACTTACATCGTTGCTCTCCTAAAATGTCTCTACACATTTACAGCAATGATATGTCGCTATTAAGTATCTGCAAAAAAATAAAGTCTCCAAAATGCGTAGACTATTCTAAATTCTAATCCGTAAATTGGTCGTCTTTTCTTAAGCTTAACTGGTCATGTAACTTAAACAGACAAAGTAGTTCTTGACGTTCATACGGTTATTCGATCTTCAAGGTTAAAAAGGAAAATCTGTGAGCCAATTTCGGGAATTTTTGGCGCATTTACGAAACATGGGGTGCTATAAAATGAACGATGTGTAATTGATTGAAAATTCTTTAAAAAGAAATAAATGCAGAAAAATGTTTCGGGTTTTGTTTATTAAGATCGGATGCCTCATTATGCAGCATTTATTTATAATTCTTGCATTAAGATCTTAAGTAAAAGAACATTATCGCATTTAGGGGTCATTAAATTTAGGCACAATGACCTTAAATAATAAAGCTTTTTTTAAGATTAAAAATTTCAAAAGCTAATTTTTTCAGCCTGTAAATTTTCTTGAATTTTGAAATTTCCGTAATCTGCATTGAAAATACGTATACGTTTCTTTTTTTTTTCTTAAACATTCTCGCCAAATCTATTAATCACGTATCTGTTTTACCGATTAAAATAATTTCAGATAAGAACTTTTTACATTTAAAAAATCTCATAGATTTGATGTCTCATTAATTTTTTTTTAAGTAAGTAATACGACTTTTTTACGATTAAAAAATTCAAAAAGCTGAATTTTTTCATCCTGTAAATTTTCTTAACTTCATATATTCCAAAATCTGCTTTAAAAACAGGTATAGATTTATTTTTTCTGAACATTCATGCCACATTTATTAATGAGAGGTTTCTCATATAGTTTAAAGTAATATAAAATATGAAAACTCTTTTTAGATATCTAAAAAATCTCATAGATTTCATGCCTCATTAATTTTTTAAAGTAAGTAATAAAACTTAATTTTACTATTCAAAGGTTCAAAAAGCCGAGTGTCTTTCCACATGTAAATTTTCTTAACTTTGTATATTCTAAAATCTGCTTTAAAAACTGGTATAGATTTATTTTTTTCTCAACATTCACGCCACATTTATTAATGAGAGGTTTCTCATATAGCTTAAAGTAATTTAAAATATGAAAGTTACTCTATTTATATTACACTGTTAAAAATTTGCAGCATTCTGGCAGGTCATTTGACCGTTTTTTCCGAAAACGGTTACACAACCGTAATTTTAACACTATTCTGACCATATTATTGGCCATTTTATGGTCAGAGTATAGTTAAATTATGGTTATGAAACCGTTTTTTCAAAAAACGGTCGAATGACCTGCCAGAATGCTGCAAAATTTTTAACAGTGTAGGAAAATATCTCATTAAAATTGCATCTGAAAGTAAATAACACTTTTTTACAATTAAAAATTCAAAAGTTTTTTTTTTTTTTTTTAATGTAATTTTTTTTCAGGCTATAAATTGTCTTAAGCTTTGTAAATTCCGAAATCTGCTTTAAAAACGGGTATGTATTCATTTTTTTCTCAAGATTTTCGCCACTTTTTTTAATGAGGATTATGATTCACACATTAAAATAATTTTAGATAGGAAAACTTCTTTTTTACGTATGTAAAATGATGACTAAAAATAGAAAACGTTGAAAGTCCAAAAGAGGAAATTTTTCAAGAAAGCGATAAATAGAAAAACTCCTACATATGGTACTTTAAAGCGTTTTCCACTTCACTCCTTTTAGGATCTTAGTTCAACACTTTTAAATGTAGGTACGTAGCTTCCTTTCGTTTTGTTTTTAAATACCTACCATTATCATTTGTAAACATTTCTTTTATTTATTTTTTTTAATATCCTTTTGATGTAAATAATAACACCTTGAACAATTTGTGTAATGGCCACTAGATCGCCGCTCATCTTTTCACTGGCACTTTCAGGGATCTGCACTTCACTTCGTGTGGCACATTCAGCGTTCTCCTCTTCGTTCCGTGTGGCGCATTCAACAAGGCGACATTTTTCCACTGTTTTTTGAACTGTTTCTACTAGGGTTGACATTTCAAAAGGTTCACCTGTTTGTTAAGCTTGGGAAGCTTAACAAATTAACCTTGGCCGTGTCATTTTTTTCGTAAAAAAAGTTTTTTTTCGATTTTTTTGTACTTTCAGCGTTTTTTTAATTTTAGCTCTCAAATATCTCATAGCATTAATATCTCGCTTCCATAAATACAAGCATTATGCAGTTTTCCTCATATTTTTTAAATAAGGAAAATATGATTAATTTATATTTTTTGAAAGTTCCAGTTCTAATATTTGTAGACATTTATTTTTCCACTTGTTTTTTAATTGAACTAATAGACTTAATCTTTAATTTAACATAGACTGCATTCGCTTTAACAGAGAAAACGTTTTGAACAGTATATTCTTTCTCGAGAAGTGAAATTTGAGTAAAACGTCAAAACTAATAATTGTGACAAACTTTTTTTTCGTTCTTTCAGAGTTCACGTTACATTTTACGGTTAAGCCTGCAAACCGAAAAAAGCAAATTTTAGTCTTCGAGCTGAATAACAAATTTTAACAATGCTTTTGAATAAATAGGAAACTTAACATTCTGGACACACAAAGTTTTATGAAATAAAATATTTCAAAATGTGACTAGCTTTAAACATTCCTCTTATCTTTAAAATCTTTCACATGAATACAGTATTCTTTAAAAAAAAAATTACATTGTTCGCAGAAAAATCTGGAAGTGATTTTTCATCTTCTAAGAATCAGCAAAAGAAATTTTTTTATATTCATAGGAACAGGAAATATTATTGAAATGTTAGAAATTTAATTACAATACCGAGATGGGGGCAAAAGTCCGTCGAAACTTTAAAAATTCATAAAAACAGGAAAAATAACCGAAATAAAAAAGGTTTGCAGGGTCAGTATCACTAGATCACGGGAATATTTTTAAGACAGGGGAAAAATAACTCAAAAAACAGCCGATATATATGGCGTTGATTGCTGACTTCGGTGTAAATATGCAAGTGAGACGAAGCTACGTCTAATCCACGTGAATACACGTAGAAACCACTGCATTCCCCAAAAGTGACTGTGTGGTGTAGGTTCACAGGTTTGTTCATCATAAAACCCTTCTTTGAAACGCAGTGGCCAGTAAATGGTGGAAAATGGCTACGGTGAATGCGCAGCGTTATATAACGATTCTGCGCGAGAAGATCGTGCCGTTTTTTCGTGAAAGAGATGTGCTTTCTACAGTGACATTTATGCAAGATGGAGCTTCTAGTCACACTGCTACTCCAGTCAAGGCATTCCTGATACAGACATTAGAGGAACACAAAATCATTAGAAGGGGTTGCAGGTCCTTCAGGCTTCCTCGGTCTGCAGATTTGACGCCGGCAGACTTCTGGTTATGGGGATATTTGAAATCCCGGGTGTAGCGATCCTGTCCATCCAATCTGTCGGAAGTGAAAGATGCGATCCGCCAAGAGGTGTTGAGTACATCCGGAGCTGCTGCAGTTTAACGCTCGTTGCGGGATTTATGAGTCGTCTGCAATGTGTTACCCTCTGTGTTGGTGGTCATGTGAAACACATACAGCTGTAATAAACGATTTAGTGGCATTCTGTTCATTATTTGCGTATCTTGTTTTTTACTTTTGTCCGTCAGTCGCACCTATCAGCTGTTTTTTGAGTTAATGTTTTTCTTGTATTAAAAAAATTCCCTTGAGCTAGCGATGATCTAGCCCTGCAAACCGTTTTTTATTTTAATTATTTCTGCGCATTTTATGATTTTTTTAAAATTTCTACAGATTTTTTGCCCATCCAATAATTTAATTACGGTATAAAGAAATATTTCCAAAATTGTAGTTTGTTACAGAATGTATTATAGTTTCTCAGTCGGACAAACAGAAATATTTGTTCATTTAAATCGAAGATTCTTTGAACTTGTGAATAATATTCAACAAAATTCATGCCATCCGAACTTAGATTTTTAATCATTTAAGAAATTTGTGAAATATATAAAATACTCAAATAAAAATAAGCCCAGTTTTGTTTTAACAATAAAAATAGTATTTCATCTCAATGAAATTTTTATGCGCGTTTGTATTGTTTATAAATGGTTTTTTTTGCTATTTTCAATATTCCGCGCCTCAGAAATAAAGAATTTATTTAAAAACACAAAAATCTCAAAAAAGTACATTAATTTAAAATGAAAAAAATGTTTTCGAAACTTGGAAACAAATTTATGTTATTAAACAGAGTGTATTCTATAAAAAGAATATTTTCGTAGAAAAATGTTTAAAACAATGTTTTGAGATATAGTTTTGCAAATGATTTTGCACGAAAATTTTAAAATTGCACTTCAGGAATCCAGTGTTTAAAAATATTTTAAAGAGCGTTTAAGTATAAAATGTAAATATTCAAACTGATCATATTTATATTTCTACACGAATCTGGGGAAAAAGTTGTAATTCTTTTTTTAATGAAAAATCATTCTTTGTGTTTAGTAGAACATTTAAATAATTCCTTTAAAAAGAGTTTAGAAAATCATATATACATGGTCTGTTCATTAAGTAATAAGTTGTCGCGCCAAGCAAAATGCCAAAGGGACGGAATTTGCAAGCGATACGTGCGGTGGGGAATGTCAGCTACAGATTCTAGCGGAAGTCAGTTCGCGTTAGCCTTTGCAGCGCACAGATCGCTCGTGAAGCAGACACGTGCCTGAATGAAGTGTTAGGTTTTCAGAATGGCGTGGAGTGTCGAGCAGAGACACGCCATAAAATTTTGTGTAAAACTAAACAAATCGGCTAATGTGAGACTTCCCATGTTACAAGAAGCCTAAGGGAAATATTTTTTGCCCAAGGTTCAAGTGTTTAGGTGAAACAAAGCCTTAAAAGACGGAAGAGAGGACATCGATGACGAACAACGCGTTGGGCGTTCGTCAATTCCTCGAACTTCAGACAATGTGGCTAAAATGTAAGTGCTTTTGGTCTCTGATAGTCGGATGAGTGTACGAATGATTGTGGAGACATTGGGACTTATGAAATTGGTTGTACAACAAATTGTCACTGAAGAACTTCAAATGCGGAAAATTTGTGACATCTGGTTCCAGCACATCCTTCATCAAAGGACCCAGTTTCTGGCAAAATACAGCATTGCAATGCTACCCCAACCACCGTACACCCACAATCTGTCACTGCCTGGATTTTTTCTATACCCTAGGTTATAATCTAGTTTAAAAATTCACAATCTAGAGAACTTGCACAAAATCGTAACGCGCGTTCTGAACAGCATTCCAGTTGAAGATTTCCAGGCGGGTATAAATGTGCGGCAGGGTTGTTGGCAATGGTGTATTAATGCAGGAAGAAGCTATTTTGAAGAATATTAAGTGTCTGTAAAATTATCTTCAAATACACTAATTTTATGGAATCAGTCTCATTACTTACTGAACAGAGCCTGTACAATAAGTACTTCAGGGTGTTCCAAAAAGATTTCAACGTGCTTTAATTTCTTATCTTTTGAAGATTAAAAAATAATGTAAATTGAGAAAGTGAATTTAAAAGGAAAAAAATATTCTTGTGTTTAGTACAACCTTTAAACATCTTTTTTTTTAAATATTTAGAAAGTTATATATACACTAAGTCTTCAAAGGGCTCTAATTTTTTTTTTTTTTTTTTTTTTTTTACTTATTAAAAAACAATATAAATTGTAAAAGTGTTAAAAGGTAAAAATTAAAATTACATTAATCAAATAATCCAGTCATTAATATTTAAACAGCAACTCTTTTTAAAGTTTTATACGGCACCTCTAAACAAAATTCAACTTAATAAAATAGATTTTTTTTTTTTTTTTTTTTTTTTTTTTTTTTTTTTTTTTTGCAAAAAAATCATTACAAAAGATTGCATATCTTTATCTCTAAAATTTCAAGAAGGTTTTTAAATGAGAATTAGCTAATCAAAAATTAACTTTATCAAAAATATATCTCACGTTTATAGTAAACGGGTGATAATTGTAAAGGATGTCGGTTTGCCATCAAAATAATATATTAACCTATTTTTTTTATCAAAGTAGACAGCGGATCGACTTTTATGTTACAGACATATTTTAATACTGAAGAAGAATATTAATTGCACAGTCGTGGAAAAAAAAATAAACACCCCCAACTAACTCCTCAAAAAATTATCGTAGAAGAAAGTTACTGGTACCAAACGATTGGAAATAATGTCTACTTTTAAATGATATATATAAAATTTGCTTAGGGGCCATCTACATATTAAAAGGAACCACAACTTTGTTTTTTTCAATAGCAGTGCGCAATTCTGACAGCACAAAGGAACTCTACACCCTTCAATTAGCCTAAGAACAAATTTTTATGCAATTCGTACCAGAAGTTTCTGAGAAATTAATTATTTTAAACTGTATTTTAAGGGATGTATCCAAATTGAAGTTCGGAACTCGATAGTTAACCGAGAGAAACCCCATCTTGATCAAGGCACCTTAAGAAGCCAATGAAGCCTACTAGATTACAGGACAGCAGAATAAATTTCCAAAATATCTACTCACTTCTATCATAGATGGCCCCTTAAACCATCATTTTGCCGTTTTTTAAGCATAATTTGAAAACTACTTGGTAGAAAAATGTGAAATTTTCGATTTCCGTAAAGAAGGACTTAATAAATCTAAATCCATCAAAAAAGTTGTAGGTTGCAATTCATAATTTTTTCGAATATTAATTTCATAATTCATAATTCATATCATAAAATTGTAAAAATTGCGAATTCCGCGTATTTATCTTTGGGTATATCATATACTATAATGCGAGCAAAAATTGTGCGTGTATGTATTTGTGTGTGTGTGTGTGTAAATTTTATCTTAAAAATGGCTCTAACGATTTTGACGAAATTTTGTATTTTACCATTTTCGGGCATGATAAGACCATTGGGCTAGGTTCCGTGTTCTAGAAAATTCGATTAGTGGGTCATTTTGTGTCATAATGGTTCATGGTTAAGCTAATTATATCTAAAAAACGATTCAATCGATTTTGACTAAAATTTATATCCAACCATTTTTCGGCACGAGAAAACTATTGGGTTAGGTCACATGTTCGAGAAATTTTGATTAGTAGGTCATTTTGGGTTCACTATGGGTCAAGCCAATTTTATCTAAAAAACGGTTCTAACGAGTTCAACTAAATTTATTATTCTGCGTTTTGACATACGGGAAGACCAATGGGCTAAGTCACATATTACAGTAAATTCAATTAGTGGGTCATTATTGGGTCACTGTGGGTCAAGCAAAGTTTATCAAGAAACGGCTCTAACGATTTTGACGAAATTTTGTATTTTGTCGTCTTCGATTACGAGAAGACATACGGGATAAGTCACATATTACAGAAAATTCAATTAGTGGGTCATTTTTGGATCACTGTGGATCAAGCAACGTTTATCTAGAAAACGGCTCTAACGATTTTGACGAAATTTTGTATTCTATCGTTTTCGGGCACGAGAATACCATTGGGCTTGATCGCATGTCCAAGGAAATTCGATTAGTGGGTCATTTTGGGTCACGGTCAAGCTATTTAAAATCCAAAAAAAGGCCCAAAACATTTTGACAAAATTTTGTAATATACCGTTTCCGGGCATGAGATGACCATTGGACTAAGTCACATGTACGAGAAAAATCGATTAGTTGGTCATTTTGGGTCAAATGGGTCAATGTTAAACTAATTATATAAAAAACGGCTCAATCGATTTTGACTAAATTTTATATCCAACCGTTTTTCGGCACGAGAAAACTATTGGGCTAGGTCACATCAGTGGTGGGATTCAGCCGGTTCGCACCGGTTCGGTAGAGCCGGTTGTTAATTTGTGTTGAGTTTATCGAACAGGTTGTTAAAATGATACTTCAAATGCGAAAATCGTACTTACATTAATTTGCTTTCTTTAATTCTTGATCTGCACAACATTGTATTGTAGGCATAACTCTGTGATAAGTCTTGATTAATTTCATTTAATAAAATAATATTTCATTTGGTACAAAAATATTTTTTTTCTTCATCTATCTTGTAAGAGAAAATTCCACTTAAAAAAACGAAATTTAGAAGCATTTTGGTAATTAAATTGACAGTCCTAGGCGAATCCTAGTTATATGGTAAGGTTGTTAAAGATTACACTAACTACTTATCTATCTATACTAATAAAAGAAAGTTTTGCTCTGTCTGTGTGTCTGTGTTTCTGCGATGGCTGTCAAAATCTACGGCACGTACGAGACTGAAAAGTTTTGTGAGGCTAGCTCAAAATGTCTCCTGATGCTCCTGAGACACATAATTTTAAAATTCTAATAATTAGTTGAGTTATTAATTAAAAATCGCAACTCACTCTCATTAAAAACTCAACTCGATCCTTGCGAGAAAGAAAAAACTCTGGCGTACGCACAGAAGCCTTATTTACGCATCAGTTGAGAACGAAGAACGAAAAGAAGAAATTGCGGGGGTATTTTCTCATTATTTATTAACTTACATCGGCCAAACTGCTTAGTAAAGTTAAAAATGAAAGACATCTGCTGAAAGATCTACGTCTTAAATGCCGCAATCAATAAAAAAAAAATATATCGCAGTTAACTGCTTGAAAAACAATTTAAAAAAATGTCGTTTTTCCGAAAAACTTTTTCTCTCTTATTTCAACGCCCCTCCAGGGAGCAATTTTGGAGGTACCGACAAACCAAAATTATGTTCCTAAAGTGAAACCCTCTTCTAATCTGTGGTGCAATTAGTTTAAAACAAATATGAATTTTAACCATTAGAAATACACCGGTAAACGCAGGTCACTTCGCGCCTCACGAAGACTATATTTTTTCCACGCTAAAAATAACTAAACGACAGTATTCTTTTTAGAGCATCTCAATAAATAGACCAGATTTACACCACCTACAAAAATTTTGAAACGTTCGAATGGGTATAAACATGTCTTAAAAATAAAATATGTGAAAATTTCGACGAAATCAGCAAAAATCTGAGTGTTTCGCTGGGGTTTCGCTTCTTCAGAGCGAAATTTTAGAGGTACTGAAAAAACAATATGTTCGTAAATCTGAAACCAGCTTCTTATCAATGGGACAATCGGTTTTAAAAAATAGGAATTTTAACCCTTACAAATACACCGGCAAATGCCAGGTCATTTCGCGCCTCAAGGAGACGGTATTTTTATACACTAAAAGCAATTAAACGACCGCATTTGAACACAATCTTTTAAGAGTATCTCAAATTCAGATGGTATTGAGATTCTTAATAGATCAGATTTACATCATCTACAAAAATTTTGAATCATTTGGACGGGTAAAAATAATTTTTACAAAATAAAATGTGTGAAATTTCGAAGAAATCAATGAAAACCTGAGTGTTTCTTCGCGGTTTCGCTAGCTTTCGGTGCGCATAGACTCCATAAATCAAATTGCGCAGAAATTAAAGTACCAAATAGCATATACTTTCAATTCAATATTTTTTCATTTAAAAATATAAATTCAGATAAAATAGATTTAAAGATATAAAATCATACAAATTTCAGGTTAATTTAAGGGTAATTCATCAAGGGCCCAGGCAACGCTATTATTCGAATAAACGGCATTTTGCTTTGGCACGGAATGTTCCCTGTTATCGCTGATCTATAGCTAATACTTAAATCGTCAGATTTAGATATATACTTTCAACTGAACATTTTTTTACATTCTTCTTCATATCTCAGAAGTTTTTTAAATGAAAGTAGTTATTTTCGTAAATGTAACAAATCCAAAATTTTGATAAGTTCCTCTAGTCTTATAATTTATATTTATAAAAATATTTTTCCTGCTCTAACAAATAAAAAGATATTGTATGATCTAAACTTGCCGAAACATGATACTTTGTATTTTACGCATTTCCAGCGTTATCTGGCCTGTTTTTTTTTTTTTTTTTTTTTTTTTTTTTTACTAAGGGTAAAAATTCCTAAAATTTCTAAATGTCATAACTCGAGAAATTTTAGTCGTGCAAAAATTTGTCTCACTAGCTATAGCATGGATAATATTTTTCTAAATATATAATCCATAACTCTAAGTTATTTACCTTATTATCAGGTTTTACTTTATTTTCTATGTGCAGCAATATTTTATTTTGTATACATCCTTCATATATTTAAAAGCATTTTCATTTTTTTAATGTTTTCTTTATTTATATTTAAAAAGGCCCCATCATTTTTAATTGTTTTTAAAAAATATATATTATTTTACAGTTCTATATAAAAAAAAAAAAAAACATTACATTTAACTTCACTTAGTATTCCCTTTTACTATCCATTTATATACTTTGTATTCCGTCCGTTCACAAATATTTCATAAATTTACAGTTCAATTCATTCCAAATTGTGGATAAAGTTTTAAGTCTATAAAATCTCTTCAATTTTCCATAATAAAAATTTTCACTTCTTCTAAGTATCTTTTTATAAAAGTTCGTTCCTTTATAAGTTATTTTTAACACATTATCCTATTTTCCATTCTTATCTATTTAAAAGTTTCAATTTCATTTAATCCTTAAAAACATAAAAAGTTCTAAAATTCATATATAACTTACTATATTATTTTCCAACATTCATAGTTATTTCGTCTTATCCTAATGTTTTTCTAGTTAACTAAATTCATCATAAGTTCAGATGTATACTATTATGCTTGCTGCATTATATAAAGAGAAATAACGTTTTCATCCTTCACTAGGGCGTCCTCAGTTGAACTGAGGACTAGTGAAGGATTTTTCAGTTCCTAGATACCATGTTAAAATGGCTGTAGACAAAAATATTTTAAGCAGAATATTATTTTGAACCATATACAGAAAGAAGTGATGTTAAAGCTATTATAGCATTAAACTGTGATTTAAAAAAATAAATATCTTGGGACTTACAAGCATTCTTATAAAAATACTGGAAAATCCTCGGAAGGTGTAACGGTATATAGGAAAACTCCGAAATTAAAAAAAAAAAAATCAAAGTATTATAACTATCGGACATCATAGAATATATGAATTTTTTACTATTTTACTTGTCAGAATATGGAGAAACATTTTCAGAATAGTACTGTAACGAACCAGTAACCGTACAAAAATTTTAAAAAGTGTAAATTTTTGAAAATTAATTGCAGGTCTATTTCATCAAATAATCTTAAATCCAATGTTTTTTTTTCTTTTAACAACGTTTGAAATTCACATTTCCTATGTATCTGCATCATACAAAATATTAGAGTGCGTTTATATGTCAAATATTTTGAGTTCTTACTTAAAACTTGGGTTAAAATTTATCTATACCGAGCAACGAATGATATTTTTGATTTTTAATAAGTAAAAAGACATTAGGTGTAGTTAAATGTCACCAAACAATTTTCGATAGCTACGGATATGCATAAAACACAGCACGTTTATATACGTAATTTTTCTCTGTCGTTTCTACTTCTTAATTTAGAATATTTAAAAATATTGACTAAATTATTGATTAAATATTGAAAAATTTGGACATATTTACATTGCAACTAGAATATCTAAAATTGTGCAAAAATAAAAATAGTGTTTTTTCCTTTTATTCAAGTTTCTGATACTTAAAAATTTATATAACGTTCAAAAATTTTATTAATCAAATTAGAACTTTTGTACGATGCAAAGCTCTTAATTTTTTTTTTTGCTTCGATCATTTGCAAAAAATATTTTGTAAGAAATATTTAATAAAAAGAATTGAACATGACTTCTCATAATTATTTCTCTAGACACTAAAGAGCATTTTAAAATCATAGTTCATTAAACATTACATATTTCATAGAAAATGCATTTTTTAATCTTCCGTTCAAAAATAGAAATTCATTTAAAGCGAGTAAGGGAGATGTTTGAAAGAACTGCTCCCGAGCATATAAATTTCGTTGGTTAAAACTTCGTATTAAATTGTTATTTGCATCTCTGAATCTAGAATTAAGATGAAAACTAAAATTGAATTAACTGAAAAAAATATTTGAAAAAGGTTTTGCTAATAATATTTTTTTTTACCATATTAGAATATCTTCAGGGTTCCGTACTTATAAAGTAAAAACGGAACCCTTATAGATAACTCCTGTATCTAACTGTCTGCCCATCTGCCACAGTCGTTTTTCTCGTAAACAATGAAACGTGGAAAGTTCAAATTTTGTAAAAGTGATAAAGGCTATTGACCTACATATTTATATATTATTCACCATTCACAAATATATTTTAGAAATATTTAGGAGGGCTAATTAAGCTACTTGAAAACAAAAAACTTTTATGTATATACCGTGTGGGATATGATGTGTATGATGTGAAAGCTTTCGTAACGCCGAACACAAAAATACATTTGTTTTAATTTGGGGCATTACATTGTCAGAGATATCGTCGAAAATGTAATGCAAAAATACCCCCCCCCCCTCTCTATTTCCGAATCTACTGAAACTAAAATTATAAAAAAATTAGGTGTAGCAGAAGTTTATTTAAATATTGCAGGAAAACTATAGCGATTACCTTGTGTCATATAGTTTTTGAGAAAATCGCATTTTTACGTTACAGACAAATTTCCCTTTGTGGGCGCTCAGCAAGGGAGTTGAGGGACTCTCGAGGCACTTCTCGTCGCGGAAGTATAGGCGGCTTCCATTGACGTCACGTTTCTATAACAACGACTGATGCTCTAGTCTGGTATTGCATCTCGAGGCCACACGAAAATCAGAACTCCGCGTTTACCGTTAAAAGCTCATGTTCGTGTTGTCTTTCTGTTAATTTAGATTTTTATTATTTTTATTGTTATAGTGCTAATAAGTCAAAAAAGTCAAATGAAGAGCACTACATTCGCCTTATATTTCGGCGCCATATGAAGCGATACCAGATTCTTCTGAACATGTGACGTCATGTGCAAGCCGTATGCATATAAAAGGATTGTTGATAATGATTTTCGAAAAAAAATATCAGTAATTAGCCGAGATACTCACCTTTATAGACACGGACGGTATCGGCAAAAACAACTTTCTGCATAACAACTTTTAATGATATATTCGTGTAATGCAATGCACAGTTAGTAATTAATATATCCATTGTACGGAATCCTCTGTGCGCGAATAATACTCGCACTTGAACGGTTATTTTATGAAGAGAGGAAATGCATGAATTGCATGTAATCTTGTAGTTCTTTTCTACTTCATAAATATAATTATAATTATAAATCTATTTATATTTATATTATTATTAATTTGATAATAATAAAAAAAAACATTTAAATGAACGACTACGTTTTTAAAAATATGGACATAAATTAATTAATCACACTTCTAATTTACATTCCATTACTTTAGTAATACTTAGCCTAATATTTGCTTATGTTATGAATTTAAACATTATGTGCGTCGTAAATCACATTGGAAATTAAAATAAGAAAATACTTTTGCAAACAAGTCAGTGAAATAATGTTTTATCAAGCAAAAAATATTTATAACTTTTTTCACAAATTACTTCAAAAATAAATAAATAATAACCAAAACGTCTAGAAAAAATACAGGTCACTAACAGCTCCATTTAAATTTAAAAGCTATAAAACATGCATAGTATATTTCAAACTAGCTGTTACCCGTGGCTCCGTTCACATTTAAAGAAGAAGAAATTCCTCAATTAAGCAAAAAATGTCGATAATTAAAAAAATATATAATTAACCTTTTATCACATTTTATAGATGATCTCAATTTGCTAATTTTTTTTATATATGTAGGGTCATTTAAGTTTCTTTCGTGAGCATGAAATTTCATACACCTTTTCTAAGATTAAATGAGGAATAAATTTACATCTCTGTTATTCTATTTTGTTATTTATATTTATTCTATTTTACATTTATTCCGTTCAAGGATATTGATTTAATTTATGTTTTCGAGACAAAGAAAAGAAATATATTAATTAATATTTTTAAAGGAAAGTGGTTATTAGCAGGCCACTTCAGACGTGACTTTGAATTATTAGAATAATCGAAAAATCAATATGCAACATTATGTTTATATTCCAAAAAATCACATCTTGGAAGAAAAAAAAGATAAATGATAATAAAAAATAAAAATCAAACGTGGTGAAGCATCAAAGTTCAAAAATAAATAATAAGAGTAACGAGAAATATGTTTAACTTTCAAATATTTATTACATTTTAATTTCACGGTACCACACTTTTATCAGCTCTAGATCTACCAAAAATGTTTATCACGCTCCGAAGATTCTTGAGCCTAAATACTTATTTTTAAAGCAATAGAGTTGCTTATTGCTTTCGCGGAAAAAAATCTATTTATGAAAAGCACCCCAATTATGAATAAACATTTTCATAACTATTGTTGTGCTGTAATTTTGGCCTATGAAGGCTTTGAAATTTGCAGGAATATGCTCAAGTGGGGAACAGAGATTGTGTTTCAGAGAGATTTTTAACTATAGATTTCGATCATTTAAAATCGAAAGAAATTTTCCCTTCTTCCTTTACGCTTTTCGATAAACACGGTGCCTTTAAAAATTAGAGGGATGTGATATGAAAAGCATGATGTCACATGTAAAGCCTAGTCTCAAATTGAAATTACTTGCTAAACCTTTTTAAGTCCTGTGTCATTTATAAAATTTTATTGAAAACAGTGTTCTGGGAGATTGTACGGTAAAAAGATGTTAAACTTATATTTTGTGATTGTTAAATTCTGTGCAAAACACGCCATTTTGTATAACTGCTATAAAATGCTAATATTTTCTGAAAGAAAAGCAGCTAATGATTTAAAATATGACGACACTTTCACTAGGTTAGTTTTTCCTACGGAATGATACTTGTCGAAATATATATATATATATAAATTCTTTCACGTCATGAATCATTTAAAATTATGAATTTTAATTTATTTAAAACATGAAATCGATTAATGAAATCCAATATTATTGTACATTTAGAAAAACATTGAAACATTGTTTTTATTAAATACTAGGGGATCGTACCCGAGCTTCCCGTGTTAAAGAATATAGGTGAAAACATTTTTTTTTAATTAAAAACTAATAATTTTTTTATTTGCAACAAATTTTTAAATTGCTCATTTACATTAAAAAAGCATTTTTTATATGGAAAATGCGAATTATACAATCAAATAATTTTTTGAAATTTATCAAAAGCGATATTTTCTTATTAGCCGCATGCTAAGAGTTATTTGACCAAGATTTTGCTACTTATGGCATCCTTTTATATTCTGGTAATTTCAGAGCTTATACATGTCTGTTAAATTTGTGTTTTATTTATATTACTAGGGGGCTCGGCCCCCTACGAGCTACGCTCGCCAACCTTCGTCCAGACACCGCAGACTCTAAATGTACGCTAATGAGATCGGCTTTAAAAAGATTTCGAAAGATTGAATTATAATTTAAAAAACACTGGCGATGTCCCTATAAACGGATTTCTATTCATTTTTCTTTGATTCGGGAAATTTTAACGCTAAATCCGCTGCGGTACTACTTGATTATCCCGTCGATTAATTTCGCCAAATTATATAAATCGCCAAAGCACTCGCCAAATTATACAAATTGACATAATTTTTATTTTAAATAACGAAAGAACAAATAAATTAGTACAACATTAATAAAAATGCAAATAAAACGTCGAAATAAAAATAACTTGATGGCGTAGACACGTGTAACAACATTTCAAAATAAGCTAATATAAAAGGAATTAAGTAAACAGAATCTTTGTCTCCCGGTATTTTTTAACAAAGCGAAAAGAAAATTCTTTTAAATGAGACATTTTAAATTAGTCGTTTTTAATCTGACGTAATTTTGACCAAACTATTCTTTCTCTTTTCAATATTCACGTGAAAATACTTGTGTTAGAAATTAAATATTATTTGCGCTTTCCTAACAAAAATAGTTGAAATGTATCCTCTCAAAATGTCAAATAAATATCTAGCGCAATTTCTAAATTTAAACAGTTTTGCAATATTATTTTGTGTTCATTTTATGTAATAACTGTAACATGACGTAAATATGACGTAATTTCTCCTATTTAAGACTTCTAACGCATGTTAATAAATTTATTGCTTTACAAATTCCTTTCTCTCTTAAAATTCACGTGTAATTATAGTTTTTAAGACATAATTTTTAATAAGTTCCTGCTTTTTGTACATGATTATTTAATTCTAATTCCAAATGTTTTTTTCTGTTTATAATAGTCACGTGTGAATAAATTTTTAATTTATTTACAAGTATAAATATTTTTTTTGAAGCAAACATTATTGCTTCCGCTGTTCATACAGTTGGCAACAGTTTAAATTAATATCACTTTCTAAAATCTGTTAAAAATATCTCTAGAAATGCTGAAAATCTGAATTTAAAATAGAAATAAAACCTCAAAAAATTAGTCAAAATAAAAAAAATTAATGCAATCTGCACTCCGGCATATTCTAACGCATAAAATGATCTAAAAAGGATTAAATTCCTATGAACAGTTTTTGCTCCTATAAAACTTTTTTAGTGGAACGATTTTGTCCAACATTAGCATTAAATACCTCTTAAAATAATTCTTCGATCTGAAAACTGTCTGCATCAGCGTGTTTATCAAACATTTCTGTATAATACTACCGATTTTAATATTTTTGTATGCATTATTTTTCTTAATATGAACGAAGAAAGACCTCCGGTCACAAAAAATTCAAAACCGGCGGCGGTGACAGCGGTAGTTACTTTTTTTTAGAATAGAGAGATTTTATTTATTCATTCATAGGGAAGTTTCTTTTAATGGATATTAGCAATAAGAAAATGATGAACTCTTTATTTTGTTTTAGGGGCAAACGGATTAATCTTTCGTAATCGAGCTCTGCGCGATATAGATAAATACATAAAAAATATTATATATTATAAAAATATAATATATTATATAATATATTATAAAAAATATTTCATGCTTTAAAATTGTTTTTAAACCATAGACAATCAGTAAACGGAGATGAACATTGCGAACAATTTCCATAAAAAAAAAAAAATCCTATATGGTGATCTAAAAATTGAAATTGTACGATTACAAATATGTTAGATTTGCGTTTTTACAATATTATTCTTTTATTTGTTTATATAAGAAGTATTAATTTCGTTAATTTTTCTTTCTCCAATATATTAGATTGGTGGTTTTTTTTTTAAATATTATTCTTTTATTTGTTTATAAAGGAAGTATTAATTTCGTTATGCAAAAATAGTCAGAAACAAATGCTGAAAAATGTTTGTTGCTTTATGTGCAAAATGTTTATTACTATTATGTTTTGAAACTGGCACGTGATAAATAAACTTTTTAAAAAATCATGCTTAAAAATTATTTTAGAAAATATAATACATCAGTCAATTAAGATACAGTTTTTAAACAAATTGCATTTGAAAGTAAATTTTTTCCCTATGAGACAGAAATTGAAAATGTACGATGGTCAGAAGATTAAAAAATTGCAGCAGCAAAAATTTCATGACTGAAATTTGATCGTTAATTGTTGCCATTCGCAAAATGACGTCAGCGTTACGTACATATACGTTTATTCTTTATAATATACATACTCAATCAGTAAAATATAATAAAGATCAGTTATTAGGATGGGCTTATCAATTGGGGTTCTTATGCTTGGTATTCCGGAATGAAAAATAGCAATTTTCACCTTCTCAAAATTTGCATACGCACTTCTCATAGCCAATTCATCATTCTTTTAAAAAAATTGTATTTTGTTTGATCATGAAAAAACATTTAAAATCAAAACTTGAAGTCACGATTGGTAGCAACATCTTTTATGTGAACAGACGCACCCTTTACTTGAGATTCTAATCTCAATTCCGGAGAGTAAAAATTTCCGTAATTTATGTTTTTTAGACGCATTTGTGTTAAAATGTTTAGTTTTATCTAAGAAAACTATCGTTTTCTTTTAAATATGACTTCATTTTCACTTAAATAAGCATTTCGCCTAGTGTCTGAAACTTAGTATCAGTACACATGCAGCAGGAAAAACAATATAGAAAATTTATGAGGAAAAATGCGTGTTTTCAAAAGCAGTATGTCATTTTCCGTTATTATGCCCCTAATATAATATTCTCCTCCTAATCGGATTTTACGACACTAAACCCTATACAACAATTTTTATCAACAATTTTGAATTTTTATCAGAAAATAGCATGAATAAAGATAAAAAATATCTCATTATTTATCTCTTGTCTGCGATTATGAAAGCTATCTAATTTTCAACATTTTGAAGAAATTTCATAAAATGCTTTTAAAATTGAAATATAAAAGTGGGGATATTAAAAAACAGATAGTGCGGGCACATCTGCAAATGAAGAGCTTTCAGTTAAAAAAAAAAAAAAAAAGTAAAATGGGTTCAGCAGAAAGATTAGGGCAGATGACTAAACAACACACTTGTGTTTTAAATATATAGATTACATAAGATTAGGAAAAATTAAATTAAGCAAATTATGTTATTTTTATAAAATTATAGTAGAATGTCCTAAAGAGTAGCATTAAAATTTTATTATTCGAGAGAATTTTGGACAAAACTTCAGGAACATGATATTATTTTAAACCACGAACTATTTGTTTGTTTGTCTAACTCGGCAAAGCAGATCCATCCAGGCGAGAATCATCAATTTCTGTAACATGAATTGCTATTATTTGCATGTCACCTCTCTTCTATAAAGACACTCTAAATTTTTTTTAAACATTGGATTTTATTAGTGTGTGATTTCGCTTACATTATTTTCAAATGTGAAGCATTTTCACCTCTGAAGAACTTCAAAGCAGCTGGTCTGTGAAAATGACGAACTTCTGCAAAACATAATTCAGGTTTAAGGACTAAATTACACGCTTTTTTATAAAATGACGTCGTTTGCATCCGATAAAGCAACCCACTTTTACAATCCAGTCCTCAACTTCGTCTATAGGAAAGTATGCAGATGACGTAATTATCACGGAATAACAGACAATATTCTTGACACAGCCCATATTTTAATTTCAACCTTTTTTTTTTCAGGTTTTATGAGAAAATGGCAACAAAAAGATACACTATCTCCTATTTTCGACTATTTTCCGATTTTCAATGATTTCAATAGAAATGGGGTACTTTTGTTGCCACGATAAGAAAAATGGCATTAAAAACTACAACAAAATTAATATCTCAAAAATAAATTGAGATACAGCTTTTAAACAAATTGCATTTAAAAGAGCATTTTTTTCCTTATACGACGGTGTAAAAATTTAAAATTTGCGATGTTTAGAAGTTTAAAAATTTAAAAATTTGCAGTAGAGAAAATTGCAAAACCAAATTTTTATTTCAAATTTCAAAGTGTTGCCATTCGCAAAATGACGTATGCATTACGCACAGATATGTTTGTCCTTTATAATATAGATACCAAATTTCAAGTAAGAAAATGTATTTAAAATGTAAGCTGAAATTTCATTTTGAAAGACTACGACTTTTGATACAAAATTTTATTTCTGAAAAGTATATTGTTATTTTGAGAATTCGTTTTAATTTTCGAAGCCGGTGTAATGAAAACGACATCGCTTTGACAAAATTAAAATAAATATATGTTAATGTTTTCGTATTAAAATTAATGCTTTCCATGAAAAATATTACATCATTTTTAAACGATTTAAACTATTAAAATTATTATAAAGTATTTTAGTTTATGTATATAAACTTCTTTTACTTAATTAATCAGAACAATATATTGATCTATTTGAGAAATTTAAAATACGAAATTTCCGAAGTTTTTTTTTTCTTTTAATTGCACAGTTGATATATTAAAAAATATATTTAATAAGTAATCTTTAATGAAATAAATTATTCACGAAAATTATGCATAAAAAATCTGGCACAATAACTAAATGTGTGTACACGTATAACTTTCTTGAAAGAAACGAGAATTTATTAATTTGCATCGCTTTTCATTATTCTTAGGTAAAATTTATTTTTATTTTCGGCAATGTTATTATAAATTAAAAGAGTAATACATAGAAAAAAAATTCAATTTAAGTAATTTTTTTTACCCTCTTATAATTAATTTTCTTTACTGCACTTCTTGCGAAATTTCCTTATAAAAAAAAAAAGACTTTTCCTGTTAATAGCAACGAAGGCTCAGAGTAAAGAAAATTGGAAACTGATTTATGTTTTTCCGCTTTTAAATCACTCTTTAATATATATTTAAATTTTCTTCTAAAAAAATAAGCGAGGTATTGAGGATTTTCAGTTTTAAAAAAATCTCATTTATTTTGCAATCTCATTAATTTAGCTTAATGCAATCTAAAAGTAAAGTAATAAAAAAAAAGCCACATGTTATACAGAATACATTTCATTTTGTATAATTTTAGGAAATTATTTTAAAACTTACGTGGGCGATAGTTTATTATATATACTGCTGAATCGCACAATGATGGGAAAATGTTAATTGTCTGTAAATATTTTTATAGTGACTGATAATTTAACGACATCTCTCATTGTCTAAATTTGTTATCGCTTTTTCGCTCACTCCATGAAATGCTAGAATTATAAAGATCATATACACAGTTCTGTTTTTGATAACAATACAACCTTTTAATATTTTCAGAATTTAATTATAAATTAAAAAAAATAATTTAAGGTATTTTTCATTAGCCGTCCACAAGTCGTGAATCAGCAAATGCTCTTTATTGTTCAACAGTTTGCGAGTTACAGGAACAGTAGAGTTAATTATGATCCAAAGCACTATCACCAAAATATTTCAACGGCCTTCAAAACAGCAAAGAAAAAAATTATCTTAACCCTTTCAGGGGTAAGTAATTGTGTTTTTGTAATGTCGAATTCATGCCAGAATCTTAACAAAATTCTATTCCAAAATAAGGAAAAGCAATTTTACGACTCTTTCCCACCAAAGTTAGAAAAGTGAAATTTAATAAATAATTTCTGGTGCAAATCTTCATTAATCGTTGGTGGGATAAAATATATCTCACCGCCCCTCAAGGGGTTAAACACCAAAAGTTAGAAGATTTAAATAAAACCTAAAGATTAAAATTAAAGAAATTTCATTTATCATTTTATATTAATTAAATTATGATTATACGTTGAGAAAACAATCTAGAAATTCTGATTAAATAATGCTTTTTTAGGTGCTTTCATAATTATAAAAATATGTAGCACCTATAGTCGTCGTGTGATCCGTCCGTCTGTCTGTCCGCCTGCCCGCATATAACAGAGCAAAAATAGCTAACCGAATAGTTTGAAATCTTAAATATATAATTGCACGATAATATAGGGTAAGGTGCCCTATTATCGTCCCCCAGTCACTTTTCGGCCCTTGGAAGTAGTAATTTTCAGTGAAAATCTACCAAATTTGGATTTTACATAGACTAACTACCCACGCACATAGAAACATAGGCAAATATCGTACAAAAAAATTTTATCAATGCGAAAAATTGTTTTTTCAGAAGTATCTAAAAAATGCAAAAAAATGCAAAAAAAATGCAAAAAAAAAAAAAAAAAAAAAAGGTCCCAATTTCGTTCCTCCAAAAAATCCAATACACCGAGGCTTAAATTATAACTAAATTAAAATGTATTTCTAAATGAAAGTAATTTAATTTACATTAAAGTAAGGCACAAAGAAATGTACTAATTATCAGTGGCAGAACAGCATAACATTAGCCATATAAACATGAGGAAAATATTGATAAAAGTGTCATGAAAAAGCATTCCGAATTTCGTCGAAGAACTGCAAGGGACGGAATTGGGACCAAGCTACTTCCCAATATGACTGAGCTTCATTTCCAGTAGCGTCCTAGACCTCACTGTATGCTACTGTTAGCATCTTACCAACGTAAGATACATGCAATGAATAAGAAATAAATACTTACAGTACAGTAAATAACGTTCTACAAACGACGTAATAAGAACTCGGGTCTTCTAAAAATAGGAAATCGGCCGTCTTTAATTTATGTATGCATCTTGGCGAACGAAACTTTCAACACTGACCTCTTTTACCTCCCGTCCGTTGTGCCTTGCTCCATAAGTGGCGCCACTTTCGCAGAAGCAGAGAAGTTAAGGGGGACGGAATATGGTCACTTTACCCTATACGATAAACAATATACGATCGTTGCAGAATTTTGTCATCTTTGAAATTTAAACGATATTAATAAAAGTTTTCTGCATTCTGTTAAACCCTATCATAACTAATTATATCAATGATATTCTGTAGTAGTTAACGATTCTAGGTTACTCATGGCGATTACATCCTATTTAAGATGGAGTCATATTATTTACGAATTACTGAATTTAATATATATAATTGTAATAAATTTTCTATTCATGCATTTTTGCATAAGAGTGCAACAGCTACTGAACCAAGATCCGTATGTCTTTAAAACTAGTAATAGTTCGAACTTGCCTCATTTGCGACGTTTGACATTCAGTGTCCGACTTGTTTTTCCTATTGCTGTATGTTAAAAAAAAAAAAGAAAAATTACAATTATTTTAATAAATTGACCAGTTTGCGCTTTCTGTCTGGTGTAAATCAAAACTGTGAATTTTGAATACCAAGGGCCCACGACAAATTACCTTGCTGTAATGGACTTTTTTTGGAACTACATGAATTGCAGTCATGAATTTAGGCGTGATTCTTAACCCCTTGAGGGGCAAGCAAAAATGTCTCTAAAAATTTAATTTTCACCGGAATAATTGAAAAATTTTATTTTTAAATAAGAAAAAACAATTTTTCAACGATTTTCGCCCAAAGTTAAAAATATAAAATTTAGTTAAAATTTTCTGGTGACAATCTTGTTTAAATTAGGTTGGATATATTTTATCCCACCGCCCCTCAAGTCGGTTAAGGTAGATGAATGCTTATAAAAGAGTGGTTTTTAAAAAGACTTTTTATCACTTTCCAACATAGTTGAAAAGAGCTTTGGATGATGCATTCTGTACAATATGGGGAGCAATGTATTTACTATTCATTTACAGGGCCGCACAAAAGAATTCTGTTACATAATGGTCTACAAGGAAAAACTGTTTGCAATGTATTTTATTTCTGTTACACTGTTTCAAATATAATGAAATTAATATGCATTACTGAAGTTTACTACAAGATACTTGTTGTATAACATGATCTCCATAGCATTTATCGTTCATTTACAGGGGCAAGCAAAAGATTCGGATACACTACTGTATCTGAAGTATTGTCTATCAGCTATAAGAGCTGAGAATGCGATTTCATTTACGGTATGCGTGTTTAATTAAATTTTTGTTTACTCTGTGGTGTATATAAATGCTATAGATACATGGCTACATAGAAGAATTCGTAAGCATTGCAAATTATCAGCGTGAACGGCTTAAAGTTGGCTTTTAATTGAGTTATGCATATTTAAGTATAACTGTATTTAGTATACGAAGAGTTGTTTGTATAATATAAATAAAATCATATACAGGGCCACGCAAAGAACTGGATACATGACTTCCTAATAATGATAATGTCTGGAAATGTGACCTGAATGCTTTTAACAATGTTTTAGCCTAAATTAAATTTTAGCTTCACACATGGCGCATATAAAAATATTTTGGTGATATACAGGGCTCTACAAAAGAATTTAAATATGTTTCCGTATACTAATAGAAGTTCCTGAAGGAGAATTTTTAACCTATTATGCATTTTCTTACTAAAATATGTTTCAGCATATTATGTATAATACGTACGAATTGTATATTAAATACAGGATTGCACAAAATAATCGGACTACTTTTCCGGCTGTGGACGGTAATTGCTGAAATATCGTTTCCAAATGTGTTATGAGTTTCATAAAAGTTTACTTAGTTTTTTTTTCTTTTTTTTTTACCTTATTGAAAAGCGATGTTTCGGTAAAGAATTTTGGAAGTGCTGGAAAGTGTTTCATAATCTATTCGTGTAGCATGATTCTTCTTTCTTGTTTACTTTTATTTTAAACATAGATGTAAACACAACCAAAAAAAGGTCTTAAACTACAACTAATTTAATCTTTGTACATATAAAATTCCAAGTTCGGAATTAAACATTACGCGATTGCAAACAGTAGAAACAATTTTTTTAAAAATTTCGCACTCCAATGAAGTAAAATTTTGTTATTTAAAAAAGATATATATTAAGGTATGTATTACAATGTTTTATGGCGGATGTAAACCTTAGACAATTTCCCTGACATGCTTAACAAAAGTAGTTTACAATTTGTAATTTTTCGTGCTTAAAATTTTCTAAATTTACATTTTGTTGAAATTAATATATGATCATTTAAAAATATATATATATATTTTTTTTTACATCTCATAAACTGTTATGAATTTTCAATATTCATCCACTTTCTTAAAAAATAATATTGTACTAATTATTTTCCATATCAACTTTTGCTACAGCACTTATTAATATATATTTTTTAATTTCCCTGCATTTTCATTATTTAAACTAAAACGTATTTAAATAAATATGAAAACATAAAGAGGAACAGTAATATAGTTATCTGCTAATATAACCCTGATTTTTAGTAGTAGTAGGCTGTTGTTATTTTCAGTATTTATGGAAAGTTGTAGTAAAATTTTATACACATATGTATATATATATAGTATTTACAAAAAATAAATAAATGGATAGATAAATAGATAGATAAGTAATAATAAGTAATAACAAATGATAAGAATAACTGATAAAAATAATAACAACTAATAATAAGAAGAAATGACAATAAATAAGTAGATAGATAGAAACACATCGATCGCCATGAATCAATCATATCTGTAGAACAGAACTCACAGATACAATGTCTATAATAAATTAAGGACGATCTTTAAATAAATCACTGATCAATTACATTAATTAAGCGTTCTCATAAGTTTATTGAGCAATAACTCTGTTCTAAAAACCATTATATAGATTTTTGTCTGTAAAGAAACATATCTGAATAAAAGAAACTTTAAAAACATTAGAAACTAAAGCTAAATCTCTATTAAATCGTAAGTAAAATTATAGTAATTTTAATGTCAGTGTTACATGATATCTGAAGTCAGTGTGATTTTTCACATTCTTTCAATCAAACATACTAATTTCGAAGTGTGTGTGTGTGTGGGGGGGGGGGGGTCAAGAACTTTTCTCCATCAGTTCAGGATTGGGCAGACCTTGAGCAACCACCAATGGTTGCTGAATTCCGTGTTTTACGATTTGTTGGTGCCTTAAAGTATTGGAATACCCCCATTTGTAAGATGGCTGGTCCCCAAGTTCTGGCGAACTTAACTGCCTTATTTGAACGATCACTTGTTGTAAATTTTAAGTATCCATTATTTCTGTTTTTCTATCAGACATGTAAACTATTCGGTGACATAGCCGAAAATATAAGTATTTATTTATGTGTAGGGTCTGTGGGAGGTGTGACACGGAAATGGCACGTCAAACGTGGCTAATGGGTGCGTTCATACTATAACAGGTTTTATAAATATTCAGATTTTGGTGCAACAGCTGTTGCACTTTTGGAAAAATGCATGAATGCAAAATTTATCACGACTATATATATATTAAATTCAATAATACGGTAATACTTCATCTTAAATAGAACATAATCACCATGGCAACTTAGAATCATTACCTTTCATGGAATAGCATTGAATAAATTACGTATGATAGGATTTAAGAGGATGAAAAAAGCTTTTATTAATATCTTTTTAACTTTTGATTCGATTTTCATACAATTTGAAATGACTCGAGAAAATTATGCGATGATTATATACAGGCATCCCTCGACTTGCGCAATACTCGACTTACGTAAATTCGCAATTACGTAAGAAATTTTAAAAATTGCATTTATGAACATATTAGCGCGTTTGATACCCATTTGCATGCTTTTGATAATTGTTTTATAATAAAATATGCAGATAAAAACCACAACAATAATATAATTTTATATATTGGATGTAGTTCTATTTTTATTGGGATATACAATCAAATCTTTAACAAAAGAAACACAAATCTGATTAAAATGCGCCAAAAAAAAACTCTGTTTAACCGTTGTAATTTTGTTAGATGAACTCAAACCATAACGAAACCTAATTTTAAAGTTTCGATGAAGAGGAAGGAGTGTATTTTTTCTTCCAGCTTCAGAGCTGTTCGTTTGATGTAGATTCAAATTTTATGTAAATTAATTCATCAATGTTAAATTTATAAATCTCATATTCCACAAGATACTTTTCATTTGAAAAATTTTCTTTCAGTTTGTTTTCATATTTTTTCATACTTTTATAGTTTATATCCAAGTAAATATTGCTGCATAATACATTATTTATAAAATAATACTCTCTAAATAATCTATATTATATATATATATATATATATCATCATTATCATCATCATCATCATCAACAACCGTTTTCAATCTACTGCTGGATGTAGGTCTCCCCCAGATTTTTCCAATGTTTTCTGTCTAGTGCTTTAGTCATCCAATTTACACCGGCTACTTTTCTGATTTCATCACTCCATCTTACTTGAGGTCGTCTTTTTGGCCGTTTTAGATCTCTGGGACATCACTGTAGGGTGTTTGTGCTCCATCTATTGTCTTGTCTTCTTGCAATGTGCCCAGCCCATTTCCATTTTAGCCGTTTAATTCTTTCAATGATGTCAAAAACTTTCGTCTGATTTCTTATCCAGGTTATTCTTTTTCTGTCTCTCCTAGTTATACCTAGCATACACCGTTCCATACTTCTCTGTGTTGTTTGTAATCTTTGTACCATCCGTTTTGTTAGAGTCCATGTTTCTGCTCCATAAGTTAGCACAGGCAAAACACATTGGTTAAATACTTTCTTTTCAAACAAAGGGACATGCTACTCTTCAGAATTATATTGTTCTTCCCAAAAGCACTCCATCCATTTCTTATTCTTCTATTGATTTCATTCATGATACTATTATCAGATGATATTTCTTGCCCAAGGTACACATAACTTTGCACTTTTTTAATTTCAGTGTTGTTGTAGACGATTTTCTTTTTTGATGCAAATGAATTGAACATCACCTTAGTCTTTTCCAAGTTTATTTTTAATCCCACATTAATGCTAGCTTCTGCCAAATATTTTAGCATATTTTCCGATTCTTCAGGACTGTTACTGAAAATTAAAATGTCGTCAGCGAATCGGAGATGACTTAAATATTCCCCATTTATTCTAATCCCTTTGTTTTCCCAATCCAGCTTCTTGAAAATATTTTCTAAGACAGCAGTAAAAAGCTTAGGCGAAATGGTGTCTCCTTGTCTTACCTCTCTTCCAAGCTTGATCTTTGCTTTTCCTTTGTCCAAGCGGATGGTTGCTGTTGCTTTCTTGTAAATCTTCTTTATAATATTGATGTAAGGTTTGTCTATACCAATGTCCTCCAGAGATTCTAGTACTGCTGATGTGTAAACCGAATCAAATGCAATTTTTTAATTAATTTTTCAACTACTTTTCAGCAGTGAAATTACGCTTGAAATTATTGAATATTAAAGACGTGAATAATCATTTTGCTAACAAGTCGTAAACCAACTTAGTGAAAAAGTTGGTTCCCGGCTTGGACCATTTTTCACTAAGTTGGCTTACGACTTGTTTGCAAAGTGATTATTCACGTCTTTAATATTCGAATCAAATGCTTTTTCATAATTAATAAAGGCAAGGCAAAGAGGTAAATTATATTCCTTATGTTTTTCAATGAGTTCCCTCACCGTTTGGATATGTTCCATTGTGCTGAATCCACTTCGAAATCCTGCTTGTTCTCTAGGTTGAGCTGAGTCCAGAGCTGATTCAAGTCTTGTCGTTAAAACTTTGGTGAAAATTTTATAAATCACTGATAGTTAGCTGAATGGACGGTAGTTTTTAATGTTTTCCTTCTCTCCTTTCTTGTAAAGTAGCACCATCACAGCATTATTCCAATCTTCTGGTTCATCTAACTTCTTGAGACATTTGGAAAACAGTAAGGATAGCATTTTTGCAAATTCTTCTCCCGCTTCTTTGATAAGGTCGATTGTAATTCCATCTTCTTCGGGGCATTTACCTTTTTCCATAAATTTAATGGCTTGCAAAACTTCGTCTGTCATCACAGGGATTATGGCTTCGGTTTCTGTTTTCTCGTGGATCGTATAGATTGAATTCCCTTTGATCTTCACATTTATATAAATCGTTATAGAATTTTTCGACAATGTGTACTATTTCTTTATTGATTTTGGTGATTGTTCCATCTGCCCTCTTTAGCGCAAAAATACCTTTTCTTCGAACACAAAGTTTGCGCCTAGCTGATTTTAAACTTTTGTTATCATCTAAAATTTTCTTGACAAGATCAGAGTTAAATTTTCTGATATCTTCTGTAACACATTTTCTTACCGTTTTACATAATTTAGCATATTGAACTCTTGATTTAGAATCGTTTTTCTTCATTTTAAATTTTCTGCGTTTCTTCATCAATCTTCTTGTTTCTTCTGTTATTTTCTTTGTCTGCTTTAGTTATGTATCGCCGGCTATCTTTTTTGCAATATCTTGTAGAGTATTGGTTAGTTTCTTGTTCACTTCTGTAACATCTTGCTCTTCTTCTAAAGTTGATTGAAGTACTTGGAAACGGTTTTTAAGTTCCAAATGGAATTCTTCTTTATGTTTCTGGAGATTTATTATATCGATTGATTTCTTTGAGTGTTACAAAAGCTCCATTCTTTCCACTTTAGTATTTAACTGCAATTTCCATCTAACCAACCTGTGATCAGTTCCTGTATTAAAGTTATTGAGATCGCTGCAATCCTGAATAAGATGCTTTTTGTTTGTTAAGATGGCATTGTGCAAATGACTCAACAAGTGAAATCAACTACATGTCCATTTTTTGTGGCTTTTTCTTGAAAAATGAATTCATGATATACAACTGTTCACATTCTGCAAACTCAATCAATCTGCTTCCTCTTTCATTTCACACCCCATATCCATGATTTCCTACTGATAACTCACCTTTCTCTTTTTCCCCAATTCTAGCATTCTAGTTTCCCATTATTAATTTTATGTAGCATTTTCCCTTTTGATGCATTGAAGCTACTTCTTCATAGAAATCCTCAACTTCTTTATCAGTATAGCTTACTGTTGATGCATAAACTTGGGTAATTTGCAGCTTATATCTTCTGGACACCTGTATTACTAACCTTGCAACTCTATTTGATGCACTATCATATTCTACGATGTGTTTCTTCCACCTTTTATGAATCAGAAATCCTACACCGCTTGTTCTTCCATCTTCTGTGCCTCTGTAGTATAATACATGTCCACTGGCAAGATCTATCTTCTCTTCTCCTTTTCTTCTTACTTCACATAATCCTAGGATGTTCCAGTTGATTCTTTCTAATTCTTCCTCAAGTTCCTATATCCTCTAAACGATTTTCCGAAGATAGGGATCGTCCAATACGTAGCCAAGGTCATCAACTTATGGCAGCCTAGCCGAGCCCGGTTATTCTTAGCACCCTCTGTCTTCATGTCTTTCTGATCGCTGCCGTAACCAGGAACATTCAGACTTCCGGGAATTAAGGGCCGTGATTTATTTTGTGAATTCATGGTAAAATAAGGGGGGGGGGGGGTAGGTGGCCAAACTCCTCCACGCTATAATAAATATTGCAGTCTCAGACAAAAGTTTACCAAAGAAATTTACAAACTCGGCTTACATAAATATTGACTTACCGAAAAGTTTACGAAACGCATTTACTTACGTAAGTCGGGGGGTGCCTATATTCGGTTAAGTGGTTGTTGTGCTGTTATATGCGAATAGACGGACAGCCAGACGATGGCTATACATGCTACGTATTTATTTAATTACTAACACTCCTAAAAATTAACAAACGCCACGACAATATTTTAAAAAATATATGTAAATTACAAATTATGTAAAAGTTCATATCAGCATGAATATATTGTAAAATGTATATTTTTACAATCATTTGTTGTTGAGCTATAGGTCTTTGAATTGTCCATTATGCTTGTTTTACGATGATGTTAAATGATGACTCTCTCCCTAAAGGGAACATGATATTCGTTATAGCAATAAAAAATAAATCTGAAATAAATAAATCTGAAGCTGCTTATTTAATTTTGTAATATCCAAATAATTATAGCTGAAGATAAATATTGTAGTTTATATACGTATGTGCAATTGAAATTTAAGGAAAATATATTTTTAATTTAAAAACAATTTAGGTCAATGAAACTATTAACCTTAAAGAATTTTTCTTATGTCCTTTGGCCCTATTTCCATTAAATATTCATTAAATATTTTTAAATATATTTCAAACAATGATAATGAAAATTTTAGTTTTAAAAGGATTTTTTTTTATCCTTTTCCCATTCTAAAGAAATCTAAAACACATTATAAAAAGGTTTTGTTTTGGTAAAATTTTATATATTTAAAAATATATATATTTGCGGAAATATAATTGAAACAATGTTTCGACTTATCTACAACTTTTAATCTAGTTTCTCTATTTTCTACAATGTTTTCATAAATTTTTACAAATATATTTTTTTAGCACAACTTTTCTTTTATTTGAAAATCGAAACAAAATGCTTTTCTCTTTTAAAAACAACGGCTTACAAGAATTTTTTTTTTCTCTCCAGACTACATTCTTCTCCAAAAAAGTAGATAAAAATAAAAATAAAATACTATCGGCAGTAAAATTTTGAAATTTTTTGGCATCTGAAACTTTGACATCCAAGTCAGATAATTTGCAACAGATGATTGATATATAGAAGATACAAACACGAAATCTTATCTTCTTTATCTGAACCATTCAAAATTTTTAATATAATTTTATGACCGAGAAAGTTTGAAAGATACAATAAAATGAATGTCTTAATCTTCTGTTTATACATCTTTATAAACTTGTTTATTTTATCAATATCAATTTAAAATAAAATCTGTTCATGAGTAACTATCAATACACATTTTATAACTGATGTTTTCGGACAAAAATATACAAATTAAGATTGTTTAATCTAAACAATAATTTTTTTCAATTTTCGGAAGAATAATTTGTTTAAATTCCTTGTTTTTAACACTTTCAACAAAGTTGAAAAGTGTTTATGCATTCGGTTTGTCTGTCCGTCTGTTCACGCTCTAAATCCCGTAAATATACTCGAACTGTCATGCAATTGATAAACATTTAGGGTCACCAAAGTATGTTTGGTATTGTATATGAAGTATGTGGGATGAATAGTTCATTTACAGGGGCACTCAAAATAATTCCATTACATTATGGTACACGGGGAAAAATCGTTTACAGAGTATTTTAATGGGATTACGCTATTTCAAAGGTATTGAAACTGATATAAATGATAAATAATTGAATTTCACTGCAAGATGATTACGATAGAATAGCGCATTCATAGCATTTGTAGTTCATTTACTGGGAAACACAAAATAAATTGGTTACAGTACTGTCTTTGAGTAATAATGACTGGAAGTGTGTTTTAAAAATCGGTATGCGCTTTAAAATTTAAATAATTTTTTGTATGTTACTCGTTGTATATAAATTCTATATCTGATATACAGGCCTGCACAAAAGAATTCACGTACCAACCTCCTTTTTTCGGAAATTGTTGAAATAGAATTTTCAACTGAAGTACATATATCTTAACTGAATTAAATTTTGGTATACGTGTACTTAATAGATACAAATCTATATAGCATATACAGGGCTGCTCAAAGAAATCACATAATTTTCCAATTGTAGATGGGGACAGCTGAAATTGGGTTCTCAAATGTGTTATGCGTTTCTATATAGTTGAATTAAACGTAATATTTTTAGTTATTAAAATGTGCAGTTTTGTTACATAATCCTGAATGTGTTGGAAAGTGTTTCAAAATCTATGCTTGACGCATGATTTTTTCTTTCTTGTTTAAAAAAAGGAATGGAACTAAATACATTTTGTTTAATTACTTTAAACATGAATTACTATATTCAATAAAATGTATTTTTTCCCTTTCATATAATTAACACTTTGAGGTCTAAGCCCGAGTATCACTCGGGCTTCCGTTTTTGTTGAAGCGAACTAAGACCGACAATCTCTCGGGTTCAGCTTTTAACTCTCTGAGCTAAAAAAAAATACACATTAAATACGTTCGCAGTCTTTTCAGATAATATCTACGAACCTTTTATAAGAAAAAAAAGAAAGAAAAGAAAATAGGTGCTAGCACTAAACAGAAGTAAGTATATGAAAATATCTATAATCAGAGAATAATTCAAACTTATCGAGAAGCTTGTGGTGTTGCTCTTTGTGCTCATGTACCAGACTAAAGCAAATTTTACTGAACAATGTTTATATACAAATAAAACCTATTTTTAGATATTTGTACAACATTTGGGAAAGTTTTTATTCAAGTCTCTGAAAAATTTTATGTTAAAAAATTAATTGATCTTATGCGGAACTTTTTTTAAAATATAAAACATGCATTTTTCAATAATTTCTCATTAAATATTAGATTTTAGTAGATTTAAATAGTTCCATGATTATGAATAAGAACAGTTTGAAGTTTATAATTAAAAACATTATTAAAATACATATTTTCCAAGTACTTTTTAAAAAATCATGAAATAAACCAAATACCCGTCCAGGAATAGATATGCGGTCGAAAAAGCTCAGACCCCAAAGTGTTAACATTCAGCTAAATACTATATTATAACATGAAAATAACATGATACACAAACATTTGAATAAAATTAAAAAATTTTTCTTTTTCAAAATATAATAATTCTTTCTTAATAAATGTTTATCTGCTATTCGTATTATTGAATAATATCACATCAGATGATAGCAGAAGTTTTCTAAACTGAAAATAAACGGTCAAGTGCGAGTATTACTCGCGCTCAGAGAGTTCCGTACAATAAATACAGTGGTCGCATTCTATAGGGAAACTTTTATTGTTCCTACCACTATTTTGAAAATATCTTCATCGCACCTTTCTTTAGAATATGTTAAATAAAATGATCATGAGGGTAACTCATTAAGGGCTCTGGTAGGAACAATAAAATTTTCCCTATATTATGCGACCCCTGTAAATATATGAGTTATTAACTGTATTATTAAAAGGTTCATTATTAAAAGAACTAGTCGGATGCACCAGTCCCAAAACTTTCTTCTATCTCATTCATGGTTATACTTCAAAATTCGCTATCACATTGCCAAAATTAAATGGAAATCTATGCCCATCACGAAGATTCTAAAGATAAGAAATTCCGTACATATAGTTCTTGAGATATGTCTATTGCTGAAATCGCGTAAATCCATTAAAATGCAGTCTAGCAGCGCCACCTATTAGGTAATTTACACAAAATTTAATCAGCAACAACTTATGTCAACGTCTAACTGAATCTGTAATTTGTGGAAAATACGTGGATTAGTTTTTGAGATAGAGCTATTGCGAAAATCGTGAAAATTGCAGCATGTCAGCGCCACCTATTGGGTGATTAACACCAAAACCGAATCAGCAACAACTTGTGTCAAAGTCTAACTAAATCTGAAGTTAGATAAAAAATAGTGCATTATTTCTTGAGAAAAAGCTATTGCGCGAATCGTGAAAAATGCAGCACAGCAGTGCCACCTGTTGGGTGATTTAAACCAAAACGTAATCAGCACCAATTCATATCAAAATTAACTGAATCTGAAGTTTGATAAAAAAAAATCCTGTATTAGTTCTTGAGACAGAGCTATTGCGGAAATCGTGTAAATCCTGCAAAATCCAGCATAGCAGCGCCACCTGTTAGGCGATTTACACTGAAACATAATCAGTACCAACTTATATCAAGGACTAACTGAACCCGAAGTTTAATGAAAAGCTGTGCATTAGTTCTTGAGATAGAGCTGTTGCAGAAATCGCGAACAATGCAGAAGAGCAGCGCCTCCTGTTGGGCGATTTATGCCAAAATGTAATCAGCACCAATTTATAATAGGGACTACTTGAATATGAACTTCTATTAAATTCCGTGCATTAGTTCTTGAGATAGATCCCCCACAATATTTGTGTCACATACAGACAGAGAGAGTCACAGACTCATAGGCAAACATTTTGTAAAAACATGTGTTCTGGGATCTCTGACCCCTAAAAGGTGTAAATCCGTCGAAAAACGGAAATCAAAAATTTTCACGAATCCAATACCTTCTTCTTTTAAAGATAGAAGAAAGTAAAAAAATAAGACTTTCTAAAAAAAATACACAACGTAGGGTTTAGTATAAATGATATATACTAGAAAAGTATGAATGGGTATACCGTAAAAGTTCAAAGATATACGAATCCCAACAAAAAGTTTCGGTAAAAAAAAAAAAAAAGCGCCACGTTCTCCTTAATGTTTCGACCATAAAAAGTAGTGATATCTGAAGTTCGCACAAGTTAAAAGCCGAACATCCCAAATCTTTCATTGAAAAGGGCTTCCTGCGACTTGGCCGTTAATGCCTTCTACAGCATTTCAAAATTAATGATTGGAAATTACGCATTTATGAATTATTTAAATATTAAAAGTAATATTAGAATGCAAAGAGGCTTATAATGTCACATAAAGGCATTATAAGTAAAAGATTTCTGATAACTACCATTCAGTTTCAACAAACATTAGTTCTGATTACAGATCATTCAGCCCACTTGTGGTTTAATTGCCATTTTGTACGATCTAAAGCTAAAGTCATTAACGTAAAACCCAAGAAATAAAGCAAAATTTACTTACTTGAAACCTCACAATATGTTACATTATATTTTATTGCATAATATTGAAATCTTGTGTATTGACGGAAGAGATTTTTTTTTTCGTTTGAACATTTATTATAGTTTGTTTGCATACATTAAGAGGTATTCGATTTATAAACTGTTAAAAGCTGATACTAATTATGTTTTAGCAATTAGGGATATTACCTCCTGAATACAAGTATTTTGTTATTTTTAACTTCTAAGCATTTAAATAGACTGAAGTTGTTTAAATGCTTTTTTCAAATGTGTATTTTACTTCTGTACTCTGTGCCACAAAATGCCTAAAATAATCAAACTAGTATGTTGTGGCCATCACAAAACTTTCTTCTATATAAATCACGTCAATTAGATCATTTAAATAGTACAAGAAATTACATCAATTTAGCACGCATTCATATCAAAGTGTATCTGAATTTGAAGTTTGATAAAAATTCGTGCCTTAGTTCTTGAGATAGAGCTATAGCGGAAATTCTGAAAAATGTAGTAAGCAGCGCCACCTGCTGAGTGATTTACACCAATACATGAACAGCAATTATTGATATCCAGGTATACATGGATCTGAAGTTCGTTGAAAATCCAAGAACTAGTTCTTGAGATAGCGCTATTGCGGAAATCACAAAAAACAGCAAAGCAGCGCTACCTATTGAGCGATTTACACCAAACTGTATAAAATGTCAATTCAGGTCAAAGACTAACTGATTCTAAAGTTTGATGAAAATTCGTGCATTAGTTATTAAGATGCATCCATAATGGAAATTCTGAAAAATACAGCATAGCAGCGCCACCTGTTGAGCGATTTACACCAAAATGGTCAAAATGTCAATTAAAATCAAGGTTTAACTGATTCTGAAGCTTGGTGAAAATTATTGCATTAGTTCTCGAGATACAGCTTTAATGGAAATTCTGAAAAGTGCAGCATAACAGCGCCACCTGTTGAGCGATTTGCACCAAAACACAAACAGCACTAATTGATATCAAAATATACTTGAATCTGAAGTTTGATGAAAATCCAAGCATTAGTTGTTGAGAAAGAGCTATTGCGAAAATCGTAAAAAATGCAGTACAGCAGCGCCACGTTTTGAGCGATTTACACCAAAATGCACAAAACTTCAATTCATGTCAAGGACTAACTGATTTTGAAGTTTGATGAAAATCAGTGCATTAGTTCTGGAGATTGAGCTATTGCAGAAATCGTGAAAAAGTCTGCATAGCAGCGCCATCTGTTGGGTGAATTACACCAAAACTAATCAGCACCAATTTATATCAGGGAATAACTGAATATAAATTTTTATTAAATTCCGTGCATTAGTTCTTGAGATAGAGCACCCACAAAATTTGTGTCATATACAGACAGACAAACAGAAGCACAGATGCACAGACTCACAGACAGACATTTTGTAAAAACATGTTTTTCGGAATCTTTGACCCCTATAACGTGTAAATCCGTCGAAAACCGAAAGTCGAAAATTTTCACGAATCCAATACTTTCTTCTTGTAAAGATAGAAGAAAGTAAAAATGTAGTTTGCATGTAGCTCATTTGTACATATTTTAAAATTTGAAAAACTGTCTCGAAGGCATTAACGGCCAAGTCGCAGGATGCCATTTTCAATGAAAGATTTGGGATGTTGGGCTTTTAACTTGTGCGAACTTCAGATATCACTACTTTTTATGGCCGAAACATTAAGAACTTGGCGCTTTTTTTTTTTTTTTTTTTTTTTTTTTTTTTTTTTTTTTTTTTTTTTTTTACCGAAAACTTTTTGTTGGGATATCACTACATTTTGTATGTTTTTTCAAGTTTGTTATTCTAAACTATTTTAATATGAAAAAAATTAAATTTCGGTACTTTATTGTTGGCCGGGAGCAAATCTCCTCATTACCCTTTTGTTTTTTCGCCAATAGCAGTTTTCATTTTTCACATGTGTAAATTAGAAACAATGCTTTGATTTTCAAATAAAATATTTTGGTTTATGTTATTATTTCTTATTTATTTATTTCTATGTTAAATATTCTATTAAATAAAATGAGGGAAATGCATCTATTTTAAATGAGATGACTGAAAAGTATATATATTTAAATGAAATGAATGCAATATGAACAATGGAGTTGGTAACAGTATTTGGCGATTTGCCACTTGCGCCCGGCTAACATAAAAATACCTAAATTTATTTTATTGAGCTTTACAAATTTATACTTTATTTCTTTTTATATTAAAGTATTAGCCGCCTCTAGCAAGCAGTGTTTACCGTATTAATTCCATGTTAAACGTTGCATCATGTTACTGTTATTCATAATTTAATTTACTTGCCCATTCTTTCGCCAAGTCGGAAGCTTTTGATAGAAAAATCAAAAACTCTTTACGATCATGGAAGCACATCATATATTTTGTGTTGTTATGTATTTCATCTTTCGTGACAAATATATCTTAACTCACTTATGCATGTTTCCTTAGCAGTTACGATTCGTTCTCTAATGCTGAAATTTTTAATCCTATTAAGTAATCTTTTCTAATTGGGCTCACTGCCAATTGTCATATTTTAACTGATACGACTGGGTACAAGTGAAAGCCCAGCAAAGAAAGAAACAGTGAGCCATCAGCTGGAAAAAAGATGGCACCCAGAAGTGCCATCAGCGGTAAAGTGCAAGGGTGCCATTACTTAAACCTGCCGAAAAGTGTCCGAGCCGAATGCAGCTGGCCCATCAGTGATGGCCAACAGCAGGCCAGCATTGGTATGCCATCACATTACTTCAATCTGGCACTTTTCTGCAGTGCTAGTACCTATCCCACTGCTATTACTTTGCTGGCCCAGCACTTTCCCTTACAAAAATTTCTTATAGAATTCTATAAAAAAACAAAGTATTATATAATTATGGCTCTTTTTTCGATAAGCTAGTTTCACCAAGAGCTATAGAAATATCTGTAGAAGTATCTATAATAGCAATGTCTATAGAAATATTTGAACTTTCAGAGGTTTCCATGCGGTCACCCTCCTAAGTACTAACCGCGCTCAATGCTGTTTGGTTTTCGTGATCGGACATGAACTAGTGCTTTCAGCGTACGCTACGACTGCTCGTAGTTTCCAAGCTGTCATTTCACTATTTCAAGTTTGTTTCTTTTGTGATTTACGTTCCCAATCATTAAACTGGTATAGAAATTATTCTATTGTATAGAAATGCTATGTATTTTATACACTTTTATTTATTATTGATTCTGAACTGCGTAAATTATGAAAACCGAAATCCTTTGTAACCTAGTAAAACCCAGATTTAAGGAGAAAAAAAAAAGTGCGTTGAAATAAAGAATTTATTTATTTATTCATTTACTTATTTATTTTGTTGGTGGCAGTGGTGCTATATTTTTTACAGTTTCAAAAAAAATTAGCTTCACAGCTTAAATTGTGATAAGATATTCATTTTAGATTTGTGTTCAAATACTCAATGTCTTCGGTATTCGCAGCGCCACCTAGCGTAAGGGTTCCCAGCACTAATACTGCAAAAGTTCGTGCACTTCCATGTAGTGGTGGGCCAACGCATGAGATAAAATGGATGCCCACCAGAGTTTATCTGATGATTTCCAACAGCAAAGTTGACTGAAGCTGTCCAGCAGTGGTCATGCAGTGGTAGACCATCAGCCAGCACTTCTTCATCATTGCCAGCACCTATCTTGCTGCTGGCCAACAATTTCCTCTTTGCTTGGATGGTTCTTATGAAATCCTTTGACAATATCTGCATTTACATTAAACCATATTGATGCTAATATCTTTTGTTTCACGTTAACCTTTTCAATAGATTAGATTGCGGAAGAATAGAAAGTCTACCGGCTCATTGCCATGATCCATTTGAAAATCTATCATTCTTCTCATTTGATCTTGTTGAAGAATTAGTCAATGTGCCATGGTTTTAAGATTTTAGCTAATTTTATTCGAAACCTGAAAACTAAAATGCGAGAAACCGGATTATACAAGATTCATTCTAACGTACATATCGATTAACAGGTTACATATTATAGAATTATAATAATCATAAGGAGAACTGCAGTTTTAATGCTTTAATAGTTTCCGTAAATTCTCTTTATATAATACAGAAGTTTTAGCGGTGTAAAGATTAACAACATAGTCACAGTAAGTATAATAACAGTACAATATAGTAACAATGGCAGAGGTTTTGGGCAGTGACGAAACTATTAGCACTTTGGAAATATTAGTACGTTATATCATTTAACTATTCAGATGATATGCGGAAAAATAAAAATAGATGGCTCGTATTAATAATTAACTCATTGAAAAATGGGCACTAGCGTCAAATATTCACCAAGCTTGGCGACATTTAGCAAAGTCTCGAAAAATTTGGTAATATATCATGTCAATTCTCAAACTTGGCGACAAAAAATGTTTTGTTTATTCTGGCGTCATAATAATTCATATGTATTATGTATTATACACATACCTATAATATGTATGATGCAAATGTATTACGTATTTTATGCATATGTATAATATGTATGATGCATAGGCATAAGTTCATTATCATCACTAAAATGCACTTAAAGGAATAGTGTTCCATATATAGTAGGGATAATTGCCAGATTGACCAGAGTGCTATTGAGATTAGAATTCCGACATTTATAATAGACCGGGAGGCGTCTGTACACACCATCACCTCATCGAGTTTACAGCTGAAATTTTAGGATTAGTTAAAACTAGATTAGCACACTTAAATGCAACTGGTCTGTTAAGTCATATCTTGGTAGAAACCATCTGAAGACCTAATTTTAGTGGTTAACTGATAGGTTTACTATTGTATTTTCCTGCATCCAAAAGTTTGGAAACATGGATGAATGGATGCAGGAAAACACAATGGAAAATCCACCAATTAACCCATAAAATCGGGTCTGTAGGTGGTTTCCACAAAGATATGACTTGGCAGACCAGTTACATTTCAATATGCTTATCCATATTTAACTAATCCTAAAATTTCAGCCGTCAACTCGATGAGGTGATGATCTGTGCAGACGCCTCCCGGTCTTTAATAAAATTTGTTTTAAGGAAGTAAAAGATAGAAAGGTGGACAGATAAACTGAAAGATTTGCCTTATTAAGACTTTTGTAAAAGCATATAAAAATTCATTCAGCTTGAAATCATTTAACACCTTTATAACTCAGGCTAATTTTCTATAATCGGGTTTTGGCGACCAACATATCTTATCTATAACTATAATCTTTCTTTTACAGATTTAAAATTAACAATAAATTAACAGTAAGTAGGCTAATAATACATTATAATAACATTAGCAGCGGACTTCGGACGCCGCATCTGTCGCACATCGTTAAAGACAGTTTATTAGTTACACATTTGATTTAATTAAAAGGAGATTTTTTAACTTTCATAAGGAATTGGGATATTTTTCCACTATAGGAACCTTGGCATTTTTTTAAAATCTTAGCGCAATTCGGACTTCAGAAATTGAGATATGTTGCCAAATGATATAATCAACTATGAAAACAAACCTGATGAACTTTTATGTTATTTATATATGTATTTATATACATATAAACATTTTATTTATACATGTATAAAATATTATTTTTTATATACAAATTATTTATGTTGGTATATAAAAATAAATAAACGGGTTCCTTACATTAAATAAATTGTATACATATGGAAAAAATTGCTTGTGTGTATGACACAGTAAATAGGTTTCCAGAAAATACGTTATTATCAAATTTTTCTTTTCTCGTCAAGGCTATTTTCTGTATTTCGCCAAGGCTACAATATCGGAAACGTACCGAATTGCGGTTATATTTTGTTAAATGTTTTATTGATTTAATATCGTAAATATATCATAACCTATGCTGAATAAAATTTTTAAGTATATTCATTTTTTCTATTTAACAAACATCTTTGAAAAAGCATATATATGAAATGTTATTCTGCTTGAAATCACGTGACCTCCTTCAAAACTCTGTAACGAGTTTTGGCGACCAACATTGGCACAATTGAATGTGTTAAGGAACTGTTTACGGCCAAATGAACACCCCCTGTTTGAAGGTTTTAGAGGCGGAAATTCTGTGTTTTCAGATTTTTCTGGTTAATTGTACTGCAAACCCGACTTACTTGTGAAATTTCATGATTCTACGACTTTTAGAAGTACCTTAGTTATTTGATAATGCAAAGTGAGTCAGTGACAAAAAAGCGCTTTTTCGGAATTTAATATTTCGAAAACTACTAAATATAGAAACATGAAATCGTGGAACCTTAGTTCAGTTTGACCATACGAACATGTGTATAAAAGAAAAATTCCTATATCTCACCCTAAAACGACGTTATGAAGGGGTGAAAAGTATGCCCAAATGGTTCAGGAAAAGGTAGCTTACGGCTTGTGCGAACTTGACGGACGCACCGCCGCGCTCCCAGATCTAATACTATCAAATATTGCTATTCTGTGTAATTCTTATTTAACTCTTATCCTAATCTGTTTATGGTGAATTCGGCACTGGCGATAAAAATAGTGCACATTTGGCATTTCATAAAACTAAATTCAGCGTCGTAATAATCTTTTCTTTTTACAATGTAGGTAAAACAAAACACGTGTTCAATGTAAACTTGGCATTGCGCTAAGCGCGCTTCGAAATGAGGTCGCAAAGTTACAACGCCGAATGGTCTGTGCCACGTTTTTCCAGATAGGTTTTTAATTAGCTCTTAAAGATATGGGTGATCCACTCAATGCATCCCATAGTATTTATGTGATTAATTCTAATTAAATTACTCTGTTTTTAACTATTTGATGTTTCTTACTTTTATACTGCTACTGGACATTGTATTACACAAATGTATCATTAAAAATTGTTATCTAGGATTTAAAAGCCGATGGTGCATAGAGTACGCCACTCCTGTCATTATGTATGTCAAAACTGTCCGTGTATGCCACCCCTGTCTTTATGTATGTCCAAACTGTCCGTGTAGTTAAGGGTTAATATCTCGGCTAATTACCGACGATTTTTTTTTCAAAATTCATTATCAACAATGTTTTTATACTTCTGCTACGATAGGTACCTCAACGTCTTTGCTGCGTGCCAAATCAAAATTTGTGTGTTTTGGAAAAATTCGCTTTTCTCTAAAACTATGTGACCAACAGTAATCGCTATAATTTTCGTGCAAAGTTTAAGTTAACATCTACTACCTCTTAATTTTGTAATTTTAGTTTCAGTAGATTCGGAAATAGATGGGGGGAAACATATTTTTGCACTACATTTTCAACGATATCTCTGAAAATATAATACCTAAAATTTAAAGAGATGTATTTTTGAGTTCACAGTTACAAAAGCTTTCTTACGATATATAAAGAAAATATTTTTTTTTCAAGTAACTTAATTAGCCCCTCTACATTTTTCCTAAAAATATTTGTAAATGTTTAATAATCTGTAAATATGTGCTCAAAAGACTTTATTGCTTCCTCTAATTTGAACTTTCCACGTTCCATAGTTTACGAGTAAAATGGCTGTGACAGACAGACACGGGGGTGCTCTTATAATGGTTCCGTTTTTACTTTTTAATTACGGAACCCTAAAAAAGACATTTATTCAATTTTTCTTAACGTTTTAATATTGGCCGTAAATTTCAACTTATTTTATAGTACTGCATTATCTTTGTAACTTACAAAAAATTTTAAATTTTGAGTTTTACTTGAAAAAATTATTCTTCCAGAGAATCACGTTGTTTACTAACCAGAGAAATACATTAAATCGATTTATTCAGTAATTTAGGAGGGTTGCATGACACATGTATAAACGAAACATAATCTCTGGCTTTAGTACTGATACTACAACTTTCTACAGTACTAGGGGGCTCGGCCCTCACGAGCTACACTCGCCAACCCCCGTTCAGACACCGCAGTCTCCAAAAGAACGCTAACTTGATCGGCTTTAAAAAGATTTTGGAAGATTGAATTATAATTTAAAAAAACAGTGGTGATCTCCTTATAAATGGGTTTTTATTCATTACTCTTCGATTGGGGAATTTTAAGGAAAAATCAGCTGCTGTTAAAAGATACAATGGCTGTTTTCGTCTTTGATTAAATAAAATCAGTTAAACGTTTCAAAATAAGCTAATATAATAAGCAAATCTGCAACAAAATGCAAATATATTTTACAAATACCAATGCCTTCTTTTCACGGAAACGATACAGAAGGTTAACGAATCTTAACTAAACCATTTATGCAATTTCTTTATTTTTTGCTTCAGAGATTTTTCTCTTTGTGACGTAATTTCTCCTATTTAAGACTTCTAACGCATGTTAATGAATTTACTTTTTTACAATATCCTTTCTCTTTTAAAATTCACATGTAAATATAGTTTTTATGAAGCAATTTTCAATAAGTTCTTGCTTTTCATACGTAATTATTTAATTCTAATTTGAAAGTTTTTTTTTCTGTTAAGAATAGTCACGTGTAAATAATATTTAATTTGAAGCAAACAATATTATTTGCGCTGTTTATACAGTTGGCAATAGTTTAAATTTTCTAAAATAAGTAAAAAATATCTCTCGAAATGCTGAAAATTTGAATTTAAAATACACTCATGTCCAAAATTAAGGTCACAAGCCTAAAATCTGTTGAAACGGATGAACTATTCACTCTCTTGCTATAAAATTTGGCACAGAGGTGTATTAGAATGCGAGAAAGAATATAGCAACATAACAATATGGAAAAGATTTTAATTGGGAATTAAGAAACAGGGTAAATCAAAAAGTGTTAAATCATGAATCAGAGATAAAGCATTTATCTCGGGGAAAGTCTGTCTAATATGGAGTGTGACCGCAGTGCACTGCTATACAAGCCTCTCAACGAGCTCTCATACTGTTTCTGAGGGTGCAAATAAATGTTTGTGGCCAACAAAGTCCATTCTTCCAAAAGCACTGCTTTTAACTCCTTTCGGATCCTGGAAAGGATGTTACGCTGTGCAATGGCTCTTCCTAGACCATCCCAAACATGTTCAATAGGACTGAGGTCCGGAGACCTCGAGGGCTAATTCATATGGCGAATATTCTCTTCTTAAAGAAAATCCTCAACAATGTGGGCTCTGTTTGACTTCGCATTATCGCCCATAAACATGAAGTTTAGGCCTACAGCACCCCAGAATAACCTCACATAGGCTTCAAAGAACTCATCCCTATAGCGATGTGCGTTGAAAGTGCACGCATCGAAGACGTACAGTGGCGTACGATTGCCCAACATTATGCCGCCCCAGACAAGGATTCCTTTGACACCAAATCTGTAGATTTCTTTTACGTAGCAGGGGTGATATCGAACTCCACGTTCCCCCCGTATGAAGATTCGATGAGAATCACTCTGCGTGGTGAATCTCGACTCATCACTAAAAAGAACACGCCCCTATTATTGCTGTGTCCAAGACTGATGTCTTCGGCTCCACAACAACCGGGCCTCCTGTTGGATGCAGTGAAGGGAACACACAAGATTGGACGTCGGACGTTAGGGATGAGGTCCTTGAGCTTATGTGAGATTGTTCTGGGGTTCTGTAGGCCCCGAACTTCATGTTTATGAACGATACAGAGCTCACATTGTTGATGATTTTCTTGAAGATGAGGATATTCGCCGAATGAATTGGTCCTCGAGGTCTCCGGACCTCATTCCTTTTGCACATGTTTGGGAGGGTCTAGGAAGAGCCATTGCACAACGTAACCCCCATCACAGGATCCGCCAGGAGTTAAAAGCCGTGCTTTTGGAAGAATGGGCTTTGTGCCACAAACATTTATTGACACCCTCTGAAACAGTATGAGAGCTCGTTGAGAGGCTTGTATAGCAGTGCACTCTGGTCACACTCCATATTAGACAGACTTTTCCCGAGATAAATGCTTTATCTCTGATTCATGATTTAACACTTTTTGATTTACCCTGTTTCTTAATTCACAATTAAAATATTTTCCATATTGTTATATTGCTATATTCTTTCTTTCATTAAAATAAATCTCTGTGCCAAATTTCGAGGCAACACAGTGTTTAGTTCATCAGTTTTTACAGATTTTATGATTCTGACCTTAATTTTCGACATGAGCGTAGAAAGAAAACCTCAAAAAATGAGTCAAATTAAAAAAGTGAATGCAGTCTGCACACCGGGAAATTCTAACGTATAAAATGATCTAAAAATGAATTAATTCGCATGTATAGTTTTTGCTCCTATAAAACTTTTTTAAGGGAACGATTTTGTCCAACTTTAGCTTTAAATATCTCTTTAAATAATTATTCGATTTGAAAACTGTCTGCATCAGCGTGTTTATCAAACATTTCTCTATAATACCGCCAACTTTCATATTTTTGTATGCAGTATTTATCTTAATATTAACGGAAAAAGACCTCTGGTCACAAAAAATTCAAAACCGGCGGCGGCGGCGGCGGCGGTGACAGCGTAAGTTGCTTTTTTTATAATAGAGATATTATGCAGCATAAGGGTAATTCAGTTTTCTACAAGACAGACAATTGTGTTGAATTTCATAAAATTTCACCATTGATAATTTAAGTTATATTTAGATGAATATGTCTTAATTTATGATTTCATCACTGTAAAATGCAAATAACTGTTATAATGATAAACTCATTATAACAATTATTGCATTTTACAATGATGAAATCATAAACTAATACATATTCATCTGAATATGATTTAGTTTATGATTTCATGATTCTAAAATGCCAATAAAAGTTATAATGAGTTTAGTTAGTTAAAAGTCCTGCACAACAACGTCTACCAATTAATATTTTTTCTTGGTACTTTTCCGTTAAATAAACACCACTTTCTGCCAAGTGCAAATGTTGGCTCGAAAGTTGAAAAAGATGACTTTTGTAAATACATGAATCCTAAATACATGAAAATAAAACGTATAAAGAAAAGTAAGTATTCGCAGACGCTAACTTAAATAGAAGATAGGAATGATAATCCAAGTGACATATGTATAGTTTAATGAAAAGTATGGCTATTTTTAAATGTAGAATAAATTCACAAATAATAAAAAATATATATTTCATTATACAGTAGCTTGATAGTTGAGGACTTCATTTGGAGTTCGTGAAAATGTCTTTATAGTTTAATGAAAAGTATGGCTATTTTGAAATATACAATAAATTCATAAATAATAAAAAAGGTATATTTCATTGCCCAGCCGCTTTATAGTTGAGGACTGCATTTGAAGTTGGTAAAAAAATATCTGCATACTTTAATAAAAAGTATGGCTATTTTTCAATATAGATTAAATTCATAATAATAAAAATATATAATATTTAATTAAACAGTCGCTTGATAATTGGGGACTTCATTTGAAGTTGGTGAAAATGTCTGTTACTTTTTTTCATGTCAATGGTGCTACATAAATTCATTTCAGAGTCGATTTTAATAAGATTAATTTTAAGATTTCAACATTAACTGACAGAATATTCATTGAAATCTATGGTTTTACATTAGAAAAATGTAATTAAAGAAATGCAATGCAGTAATTTTGAAATCAAATTTCTGTGCGTATATCTTTCATCTTTAGTCACAACTCCATATTAGGGCTTCCAAATCAAGAATACGTCCTTTTATTATCTATTTGTCTGAATAAATTTCACAATGTTAATTAAACTGCTTTGGCAGAATTTAACACCAGAGCGTTCATCATTTGGTAATTGCCAAATTGTGCAATTCACAATAAAATATTTTCAAAATATCCCTGGTAAAACAAATTTCAAAGATAAAAGTATAAATAGCAATTTGTAATCGGATTACGGAATTTGTTGCCGTACATCACACCTCACGCCAATTTACCACATTTCACGCTTTAGAGCAAACCTACGACTGGTGTTGGTCTAACAGAAAAAAAAATTCTCTAATATTTTTGGTCTAGAATTTCTAAGGTACTCCTGAAGAAAAAAAAATCCAGGCTTCTTAAAGTTACTCCTTAAATTCCTTTAATTTTGCTAACAATTATTCATTCCATTCATTTTTAATGCAATAGTAATTTCATGAAAGAAAATGCGATTTGTTATTTTCTATATTCATTTTTTTCGTTTTTCATATAAGAATTTTAAACTGAGATGCACAGAAAGCTTTAAATCTATGTCTTGGAAATATCATTGTTAGAGTCATGATGGGAAATGATAGTTATCATTTTGAGGAGTCCATTTTACAGGTCCTAGTCCCCTTTTTTTGGTTGGTTTTTATGAACATAAGAGTTTGCACACACTGGCTAAAAATATCGACGCCGCCAGGCTTATGTGGATTCTAAAGTTTTGCAAAGAAAGTAAACATTCTTACTTCTAAAAATTAGAAAAAATACTTGCAAATTTCGTAGAAAGAAAACAAACATCCCGTAGTAAAAAATAATCGCATTAAATTATCTTAAATTTTACATGTAATCGAAGCATAAATTTATTTAATAAAACATAACATTTTCTTACGTTCATAAAAAATAGCTTCGTACATTAGCTTTCATATATTCAGAAATGGAAAAGATAATGTATAATAAATGCTTTTCGTGAAAGTTGAGCTTTCTTCTTCTTTTAAAGAATCTTATTTGAATAGTCCTGAATAATATTGGAAAAATATGCATACTGTGCGGTTTTTGAAAGACGATCGCAATAGTATTTCAATGCAAATTAGAAACACGAGATGAATCTCCCATACCTACTTAGATAAGATAGGATTTCAGAAAAATCTTTAAAAAGACTTAAAAGAAAGCGCATAACAATATGTTCTTAGAAAAATATATTCCTTAAAATTTGTGATTTTAAAACAAAAATTGTGAATTTCATATTAATACCATCAATTAAATTCTTTTCATTTACGTAATGCATTAAAATTACAAGCAAAATCAATTTAGAATACTCTTTCCTGTCAGAAAAATAACAAATTTAATGATGCTCTAGTGCAGTTTTTTAATAGATACGAATAAAAAATAACCCTCTATATTTATAAAAACGCTTTAAAATGAATTATTTTACGCATGATTCAATAAGTATTATTTTGTGTGCGTGTGTCTGTAATGCTATTAACCTTTCAGTGAACGCGCCTAAAGTTTTTGCACTACCGAACGTGTCGTGCATTTTTTGCGGAAAGCATGTAAGCTGTTAAAAATGCATGTTTTCATAACAGTAATACAGGGAAGAGAACGCTCCGACCCAAATGATCGATTACTACCACTAAATATTAATAGTATTGATCGCATTATTTAATGTCTGAATTTCTGAGATTTAATAAAGAAAAGAACACTATTAAAATTTACTGGTAGTAATTGGTCATTTGGATCGGAGCGCTCTCATCCCTGGTAATAATATACGTGCGCTGTTAAAAATTTGCAACAAACTGTCCCGATATTCAACCGTTTTTATTAAAAACTGTTGCATAACCGTATTTTAACTTTATTCTGATTATAATATGGTCAATATTGTCAAATATGTTTTATAATAGGGTTAAGTAAACGTTTGATTTTGTTATCAGTAGTAGGAGACATGCGTGTTATTTTATGCGGAGTGAGTTATGTTATTAAAAATGCAAGATTTTCATAATATTAGTAAGAGGCATGTGTGATGCATTTTTTTGCAAAGTGTGTTATGCTATTGAAAATGCAAGATTTTCATAAAATTAATAACAAGCATTTGTAATGCATCTTTAGCCGAGTGAGTAATGCTATTAAAAATGCAAGAAATTCATAACAGTAATAAGAGGCATGTGTGATGTATTTTTGTTCGGAATGTGTTATGCTATTAAAAATGCAAGATTTTCATAATAATAATAAGAGGCATTAGATATTTTAATGAATTTTTATTTATAGATGAAATTCGATATTATGGGTAAATTCGGTATTATAAATTAAATGCCATTTACATTTTTATTTGTAAGTCAGCAGAAAAAAAAAATGAGATAGGGTAATTCCGGGATTTATGCCGCACATTTTTTTGAACTTGTGTATAAAGTCCCATGGTGGACATAAAATAAAATAAATCATGCTGTGCTATTTAATGTTAAACATACAACGCGTGTATTGCGACAAAAAATTTCAAAACAAGTTATTAATATTTTTTAACAATTTTTTTCTAAAACGTTACACTGCTGCGTGTCAAACGTACATTCAGGCTGAGACGCCGCACTTGTGCGGTAGTTATGCCGCGCTTGTAATAAGAACAGAATGAAATTATAAATAAAAATATAAAACAATATTCATATCTGGACTATAATTAACGATGTAATAACAAAATGAAACTAAATGAGTACAATGAAACGTATTAGTAGATTCAAATTAATGATTGTTGCCTTTTTTCACTATTAAAATTATCGAACTATTTTTTTTTTTTTACATTAAATTTTAATTGTAATTTCAGCAACAACGTAACAACAAAGTATTAGAAAGGGAAAAGAAAAAAGTAAAATTGTGTTTACATAATTTATTTCTTAACCCTTTCGGGACCGGTGGCTTTTACAGAAATTTTATTCGGTTGGTACACCTTTTTTTTAAAAAAGTTACCTTTACTTAAATAATCATGAAAATGCTCTAATTAAGCAAAGCAAATATTACTTTTCCTTTTTAGTGGTGCCAGAAACAAATTTTGTAAGCTCTTTATGAAGGTGCTTATATGCACCTATGGCCCCGAATGTGTTAAAAGACCTGTTTTTTCGACTACAATCTACAGAAAAAGTGTCGAAAAAGTAGTGTCGCTATGTAACTACATTTAAACGCATGATTCAACAAAGCCAATTACACTTCCTCTTTTTTGAAGTAGTTTTCAAAACATTCCTTGTAAAGAACGTCTGCGTTACGCGTAATTCAATTTTTCATTATTATCATCTTGACTTGCATCTTTCTTGCCCTTCTTACTTTTTATTTTCCCCTTTTTCTCCTTTGGTTTAAGTAAACTTGATAACATGCATAACATAGTTAGTCTGTGCAAAAAGAAAATGAAAAGTTAATAACACTTAATCATCCCGTACAAAAGAAACTGCGGCATGTATACCGTAATAGCAGTGCGGCATGTATCGCATTTTACATGGTGCAGACGTCGGCCATCACAGTTACCTGTCATCGCTAAGGGCAATGGCGTACCTGTACGCACAGTACTCTATTCAAACACTACATTTAGTTTTGACTTCGAAATCATGCATGTATTTAGTAATTAGTGTATGAAAAGCATTTAAACATAACGTGTTTAAAAGTTCGGACAGTGAAATCATGCACTTATGTCAAATTAAAGACTGTATTTCTACAAGTAAACATCGAAATGGGACTCACGCTATGCACTGGTTAAAATAATCTCATTGTGCACCTATACTGTACGTTTGACCACCAACTATCGATAATTACAAGAAATACAAGGGGTGCGGCATCTATCCCATATGCGGTGACTCTCCGGGAGTTACCCTACATTAAAAGTTAGTTTAGAACAAACTTTGACTATTTCTTAATACATTTTTAATGCGTTTAAAGTGGAAAGAAAAAATACATATCAACATTTAGCTTTTAAAAGAAGTTACACTTTTCAGGCTATGGCAATCAGTCGGGCAATAGGAAATAGGGTTGTAAGGAATATTAATAGTACAAGAAAAACCACGATTTAAAAGAATAGCCAAAATTATTTAATGAGTAAACCTTAATACATCATATATAAATCTGCGTTACGCGTAATTCAATTTTTCATTATTATCATCTTGACTTGCATCTTTCTTGCGCTTCTTACTATTCTATAAAAATTTGTTTTAATATTTAGACTCGTCTTGAAATAGTTTTCTAGCTTACATTCCATATTACCCGAAACACACCATCTTGAAACACATAACCACTTCACTGGTCAACAAGGTAGTATAAAGTAAAACCGACTAACACAGTCAATAAGTATAACTGTTCATTTTTATACTGAACTTTGTTTCAAATGAAAATCAAATTTCAAAGTAACTGCTTAAGAGGCGCAAAAGCCAACATAGTAAAAGAGATTCCATGCCGGGACTCGAACCCGGGCTATCAGTATAGTGCACTGACGTTCTACCGACTAAACCACATGGAACGATACTCAGCCTGGAAAATTTCTCACTATTATATGTTGGAAAAGCTACAATCGCAGCACAAGAATATTTATCGTAAGCCACCGGCATGGGACAAACACGAAACTTAATTAAATCCAGCATCGTTAGAAAATATATTAATACATGGAAATTATTCCAGAGAGAAACATTCGCCTTGCATACAATCGCCTCTTAAGCAATTACTTTGAAATTTGATTTTTATTTGAAATATTGTATGCAAGGCGAATTTCTCTCTGGAATAATTTCCATGTATTAATATACTGAAATTTGATAATATCACTAACAATGAAATTTTATAATTAATACGAATTTTATAAAATTTACCTGCAAAAAACTGCAAAAATGTAGAATAAGCTTTTATTTCACCGCATCACTCCAACAACAGATATCCAAACAGACCTGAGCACAGTGTCTCATGGGAGTACTAGAAAATCGTGTGTCAGATTCAGGCTTGGCTGAAACACAGTATGAGCCAGATATTGAAGTATTATGTATTGTCCGACCATTCCATAATACCTGAACTTCCTCTATATATTTCTAAAAAAAAATAAAATCAATAAATGTAAAATGAATTACATTAAACAATGAATTATATAAAACAAAATGCTGGTTAATTTTGTAACAAACGAATAACGAACACGTATATTAAAACGTGTTTGTGTAACGAACACGTATTTATAAAGGATTTGAAATACGACTTATCATCCTTATTATAAAAGTGCAGGAAATCATTAAGCACAACTTTTTTAAAAGTTCATTTCGGGTTAATATAATATATTCAAGAGAATACTTTAATAATAATTAAACTGCAAATTCTGTTCATCTTATTATTATAATCCAGAGTATTTCATAATTTTAAAGATTAAAACAAACTGAAATAATTGTTGCGTTGTAATTATGCCAAATAATTACATTTATTATTTAAAATAGATTTAATGAGCGAACATCATACTTAAAAAATTAATAAAGATTGTTATGTGAAATGTGAAATTTAGAAGAGGTTGTAACTTTAATGATCTTAGAACTAAATACATTGTAACATAAAATATTAATTTATACATTTACATTGCGTGTTAAATTTACCTTCTGTATTATCAAGTTAATATCATACAATTTGAATAATATAGTTATCGCTGAATAGATAGTTAGACAATAAAAAAACATTTTTTTTTTTTTTATTTATACCTACGGGTCTTTTTTTCTTCCTTTGTATTATGGATTTTGCGTCACAACTGTTTTTTCCTGTATATAAGCCTACTATATTTTTTAAAACCTGAAATGTTGTATCTTGGATGCATTATGTGTATTAGTTAGCCCCTTCATTCACCCATGAAACAAACGATGCTTTTATTTGAGAAAATAAAACTGTTACAGGAAATGTCACGTGTAAAATATCATCGGAAGAAAAGCAAACAATAGAATGAATCACGCAAGCCCGTGCAGTGTTGAATTCAGACACTTTTCTCCGGGAGGGATTTCTGTGGCTCCGGGGGGACATTATAGAGTTCCGGGGGGGAAATTGCACTTTTTGACCATTGAAAACACAAAATCTCAAATCTTCCGGGGGGGACATCTCATTGCTCTGGGGGGGAATGTCCCCCCCGGGCCACCCCCTGAAATCAACACTGAGCCCGTGTTATTAAACTTTTGATAATACATTTTTATGTTCTTTTTTCGTTGAATCCGAAAATGACCTTCATTTTTAACCATCACCTCAGAATTTTTCACAAACCGTACAGTTCAAAGATAAAATTAAAAAATAGCGAAAATCTGAGAGTATAAAATAGATGCGATGGTTGTGTTTTTTTAACTTTTGATAATTAATTAGTATGTTTTTTTTTAGCGCTGAATCCGAAAATGACCTTCATTTTTAACCATCACGACAGGATTTTTCTTAAATCGTAAATTTCAAAGTTATAAAGTCAAAAAATAGCAAAAATCTTCCAAAGCCTTAACAAAAGAAGGCAACTGTTTTAACTATATCTGCGACAAATTCACAGTCCTATTATAAATTGCCAAAATAAAAAAGGACACGGAGATAAACTCCACAGAGAATATTAAAGGAAAAAGCGAAGCAAAGCATGTGCGGTTCAAAGAAACTTCCACAAATGCAATAAAATTGTAAGAATTATAAATACACTATATTTTACGTATTTAGCTGTAAAAATGCGTAGTCTAAGCCAAAAGATGAATAAATTATTATAATAAAAAATTTACGTCTATTTTATAGCATCAGATTTTCGCAATATTTCAACTTTTTTTTTAATTTAAAAATTTGGAATTTGCAATCCATCGTGATTGTAAAAATTGAAGGTCATTTGTGGATTCGCTATAAAATACGTGGGAATCAATTATCAAAAGCTAGAAAAAAATCCCTACCGGATCGGCCTACAGGCGGAGGTAGATTTCGAAGTTAAGTACTAATTTCACCAACAAAATCTAAACCAAGATTAGAGATAAAACCCAGTTTAACAATTTTATCTGACCGCTTTTGACGAATTTTTTATTTCATTTTTCTGTAAGAGCTGGTTTTATCAGAATCATGTTTAAGGCGGTATTCAAAAAAATATTTTTCCACGATCAACAACTCGATATTTCCTGACACAAATTCAGACTCATTTTTAAAAGTAAAAACATGAAACTTTCTGACGTTTTTTTTTTTTTCGTTTTTTTTTTTTTTTTTTTTTTTTTTTTTTTTTTTTTTAAGAGCGACCTAGTTTTTATTTTTCGTTCAATTAATTAGAACTTGATTAACAAACAATTATTATCTCAGTGCGGCCATTTTTTCGTTTCCAGGATTATCGTTTCGGGAAATTCGGTTAAAAATACTTTGACAGCAGTTTTTAAAATATATTCTGCCTTTATCAAAAAATCGACCAATACAGCGCATTATATAGTTTCTGAATAAGAGAACATGCCAATTGGATGCATTTGAGAGCAAAAATAAATTTAACTAGTTGGATGTGCCAATCCCAAAACTTTCTTCTATCTTATACATCTTAATATTTCAAAACCTAGTTACACATGTTAATACTTCAATATTATTAGTTCAATACTATACCAACTTTGATTTTCATCTTAAATTTCTGCTCAAGTCAATTAAACGGACTAAAAACGAGTTAATCTATATCATGATACTTGTTAAAATTATTAATTTTTCCTTATTCTGTCGTTATCAGCTGTTTGCGAATAGCCGGCATAGCAGGAAGCAAGTTCCCGCCGCTGCATGAGCCGCCGATGCACAATAGAACTACGAAAAATCAAGAAAAGTATACAAAAATCGCTAGCACGGAGCCCCTTTACCGCGCAATATTTCCAAATTCAAGGAGAACCTGTTGGTCAAAGCCAAAAACAAGCACAAACATTTTCGTTCAATTGTATGCATAATTTTATACGCTGTTCGATGGTACAATAATGAAAATGGCACAGAGATCGGAATTATAGCGCCCCCTTCTTTCGGAATTTTTTCAAGTTCAGGGAGGACTTGTTTGCCATAGCCAGAAACATGCACAAAAAATTTGGTTCAATTATATGGATAACTTCATACACTTTTCGATGGTACAATAATGAAAATGGTACAGACATCGCAATTATAGTGCCCCCTTTCGGCAGAATTTTTCCAAATTCAGGGAGGACCTTCGTGACATGACCAAAAATAAACACATAAAATTTGGCTCAATTCTATGCATAACTTCATACACTTTTTTTTTCATACAATATTCCTAATGGCACAAAAATTGTACAAAAATCGCTATTACAGCGCCCTCTACGAGCGATTTTTTTACAAATTAAGGGAGGACCTCCTTGCCATAGCCAAGAACTTAAAAAATTTTTTTGGTTCAATTCTATGCATAACTTCATACACTTTTCGATGGTGCAATATTCAAAATCGCACAAAAATCGCTATTACAGCGCCCCCTAACGGCGAATTTTTTGCAAATTCATGGAGGACCTGCTTGCCATATCCAAAAACTTAAAATAAAAATTTGGTTTAATTCTATGCATAACTTCATACACTTTTGGACGGTACAATATTCAAAATCGCACAAAAATCGCTATTACAGCGCCCCCTACCGGCGAATGTTTTCCAAATTCAGGGAGGACCTGCTTGCCATAGCCAAAAACTTAAAATAAAAATTTGGTTTAATTCTATGTGTAACTTCATACACTTTTGGACGGTACAATATTCAAAATCGCACAAAAATCGCTATTACTGCGCCCCCTACCGGCGAATTTTTTCCAAATTCAGGGAGGACTGCTTTCCATAGCCAAAAACTTAAAATAAAAATTTGGTTCAATTCTATGCATAACTTCATACACTTTTCGATGGTACAATATTCAAAATCGCACAAAAAACGCATTTACAGCGCCCCCTACCGGCGATTTTTTTCCAAATTCAGAGAGGACCTGCTTGTCATATCCAAAAACTTAAACTAAAAATTTGGTTCAATTCTATGCATAACTCCATACACTTTTGGATGGTACAATATTCAAAATCGCACAAAAATTGTTATATCAGCGCCCCCTACCGGCGAATTTTTTCCAAATTCCGGGAGGACCTGCTTGCCATAGCCAAAAACTTATAATAAAATTTTGGTTTAATTCTATACATAACTTCATACACTTTTTGATGGTACAATGGCGACAGACAGACGGACAGACGGACAGACGGACAGACGGACGGACGGACAGACGGACGGACGGACAGACGGACAGACGGACACACAGACAGACAGACATTTTCTATAAACATGTTTTTTGGAATCTCTGACCCCTAAAACATGCAAATCCGTCGAAAACCGGAAGTCGAAAAAAATTTCGATTACAATACTTTCTTCTATTGAAGATAGAAGAAAGTAAAAATGAGTCAGAAAATAAATCGTTTGGATTTAAGTACACCCTTAACATGAAAATTTTATCGTCAACACCTATTACTTTCTACTATCTTCAATAGAAGAAAGTATTGTAATCGAAATTTTTTTCGACTTCCGGTTTTCCACGGATTTGCATGTTTTAGGGGTCAGAGATTCCAAAAAACATGTTTATAGAAAATGTCTGTCTGTCTGTGTGTCCGTCTGTCCGTCTGTCCGTCTGTCCGTCCGTCCGTCTGTCCGTCTGTCCGTCTGTCCGTCTGTCTGTCGCCATTGTACCATCAAAAAGTGTATGAAGTTATGTATAGAATTAAACCAAAATTTTATTATAAGTTTTTGGCTATGGCAAGCAGGTCGTCCCGGAATTTGGAAAAAATTCGCCGGTAGGGGGCGCTGATATAACAATTTTTGTGCGATTTTGAATATTGTACCATCCAAAAGTGTATGGAGTTATGCATAGAATTGAACCAAATTTTTAGTTTAAGTTTTTGGATATGACAAGCAGGTCCTCCCTGAATTTGGAAAAAATTCGCCGGTAGGGGGCGCTGTAAATGCGTTTTTTGTGCGATTTTGAATATTGTACTATCGAAAAGTGTATGAAGTTATGCATAGAATTGAACCAAATTTTTATATTAAGTTTTTGGCTATGGAAAGCAGGTCCTCCCTGAATTTGGAAAAAATTCGCCGGTAGGGGGCGCTGTAATAGCGATTTTTGTGCGATTTTGAATATTGTACCGTCCAAAAGTGTATGAAGTTATGCATAGAATTAAACCAAATTTTTATTTTAAGTTTTTGGCTATGGCAAGCCGGTCCTCACTGAATTTGGAAAAAATTCGCCGGTAGGGGGCGCTGTAATAGCGATTTTTGTGCGATTTTGAATATTGCACCATCGAAAAGTGTATGAAATTATGCATAGAATTGAACCAAAAAAAATTTTTAAGTTCTTGGCTATGGCAAGGAGGTCCTCCCTTAACTTGTAAAAAAATCGCTCGTAGAGGGCGCTGTAATAGCGATTTTTGTACAATTTTTGTGCCATTTTGAATATTGTACCGCCGAAAAGTGTATGAAGTTATGCATAGAATTGAACCAAATTTTACGTGTTTAGTTTTGGTCATGTCACGAAGATCCTACCTGAATTTGGAAAAATTCTGCCGGAAGGGGGCACTATAATTGCAATGTCTGTACCATTTTCATTATTGTACCATCGAAAAGTGTATGAAGTTATCCATATAATTGAACCAAATTTTTTGTGCATGTTTCTGGCTATGGCAAACAAGTCCTCCCTGAACTTGAAAAAATTCCGAAAGAAGGGGGCGCTATAATTCCGATCTCTGTGCCATTTTCATTATTGTACCATCGAACAGCGTATAAAATTATGCATACAATTGAACCAAAATGTTTGTGCTTGTTTTTGGCTTTGGCCAACAGGTTCTCCTTGAATTTGGAAATATTGCGCGGTAAAGGGGCTCCGTGCTAGCGATTTTTGTATACTTTTCTTGATTTTTCGTAGTTCTATTGTGCATCGGCGGCTCATGCAGCGGCGGGAACTCGCTTCCTGCTATGCCGGTTATTCGCAAACAGCTGATAACGACAGAATAAGGTAAAATTAATAATTTTAACAAATATCATGATATAGATTAACTCGTTTTTAGTCCGTTTAATTGACTTGAGCAGAAATTTAAGATGAAAATCAAAGTTGGTATAGTATTGAACTAATAATATTGAAGTATTAACATGTGTAACTAGGTTTTGAAATATTAAGATGTATAAGATAGAAGAAAGTTTTGGGATTGGCACATCCAACTAGTTTTTGTTTAAACTGTTTTTGCTGTAAGAGGTAGTCCTATCAAAAATTTGTTAGTATCAAAGTAGTAGGTAATATTAAGAAGATGTATAATAAATTTAAGCGAATTGGATATCTTGTGAATTATCGAAGTTATGAATTTTTTTTCTTCCCACCCACCCCATTTTTTTCGGGTTTTCTTTTTCCTCGGTAAGAGTTGGTATTATCAGAAACTTATCATTATAAAAGTTCTAGATAATATTAAGAAGATTTATAATAACTTTACGTTAATTTGATATTTTAAGAATTGACAAAGTTTTGAATTTTTTTCTCCCTAAACCCTATTTTTTTTCTCCCCTTGAGCCTATTTTTAATTTTATCAAAAATTAGTGATACCTAAATTTTCGGCCCTTTTCCTAGAAGTAATAATAACTTTAAACTGATTTAATATGTATTATAATTAAGAAGTGATGAGGTTTTTCGGTTTTCACAAAATCCCTCCCCATTTTCACCCCCTTAGTCCAATTTTGTCCATGAACAAACTTGACCGAGATTTTCTACCCCTTGATATTATGTATCAGTTTGGAAGGGATTTCTGCAGAATTTTAGAAGTTACCGTGTCCATAAAAAAGTGATATATATATATATATATATACATATAGATAGATAAAGATTTGAACTGGGGGGGGGGGGGGTAGGTCATGATCGGCATACATCTGCAAAAAGTATTCAGAAATTCCAATACAGGGGAGATTGCAATAAATAGTATTTCTTACGAAATCTACCTACAAACACAACCAACACATCTATTTTATCTTATCAGATTTTCACTATTTTTTTTTACTTTTTAACTTTGAAATTTACGCTTTGCGAAAAAATCTGATGTCATGCCTAAAAATAAAGGTCGTTTTCAGTCGTCTTTATGTTCTTATTTATGGCTTTTACGTACGGGATGTTCTTATTTTCTGTGAGATTTGTGCTGTTCTGCACGCTGTGCAATTCTGGATGTTCCCTATTCCTGAAAGAAATTTCTCCTTGTCCTTCGCCAGGAAACTCTTGGAATGGCACCTCTGTAGTAAAACGTAAAAAAAAGAAATCGTAAGAGACTAGTAAAAAGTTCCAGTCAATGTTTTTAAATCGAAATTTGATTTTTTTCCCCTTTGGGAAAGAATTATGTTATAGACAGGCTTCGTTTTCACGAGTTTTGTACTGTAATACATCTATTTTCAGAGCTATACTATAGAGTGGATTGTTTAACAGTCTTTGAGGATACCTGTAAAAATGGAACCTGTAATAGAATCCTATCTAAAAAGAATTTTTTTCATATTCAATGCATTAAAATTGTAACTGCTAAGACGGAAACCTGTTTAAAACGAATTACTTGTACTTGAGTTTCCGTATTCAAAGTTTTTACTGTTTTTGTAGGCATGATTCAGTTTGTTTGTCGTTCGGAAGGGGGGGGGGGGGAGGGTAGACGCCCGGATCCTACCCTTAGCTATATAACTTCTCTCAAAAAATCTTTGCCCCCCACACCCCAAGAAATTTCTGAAATGTCGCCCTTGGGTCAATCTTTTCCTATCAAACACATAAAATCCATTTTGCTCATATTCACAAAATACAATATCTACGCGAATAAAAAAGTTAAATTAAATATGGCTTATTGTGTCGTTTCATTAATAAGTATTGTATTAATTCCATTTTTCAGCAATAACGGACGACAATTAGAAATCAGGATTAAGTTAAGGAACATGTTTAAAAAAAAACATATTCCAGAGAACTTACAATTTAGACTCCATGTTCATATTAAGTAAAATAAAAGCAAATCACAGCGGATAAAAGAAAAATTACACATTCTTAATATTTAAATCTTACTTAGAACTTATTTAAAAAAGACGTGAGTTTATAAGGATTGTTTTTTAAGTGGAAAAATTAAAAATATTTTAGAACAATAGGACTTTGCAAAACTAGCAATAACACAAGCCTTCGGTAATTGTGTTGTTCAACTTTTGATAACTGATTTTTATGTATTTTTTAGCACTGAATCCGAAAATGATCTTCATATTTAACCATCACTTCAGGCTTTTTTGCAAATCGTAAATTTCAATGGTAAAAATTCAAAAAATAGAGAACATCTGATACTAATAGATACAGGAAGTAGTTGTGTTTCTTAACTTTTGATAACTGATTTTTATATATTTTTTAGTGCTGAATTCGAAAATAACTTTAATTTTTAACCATCAAGTCAGGATTGTTTGCAAATCGTAAATGTCAAAGTCAAAAAATAGCAAAATTCTGGTACTATAAAATAAATGTGATGGTTGTGTTTTATAAATTTTGACAATTGATTTTTCTGTTCTTTTTAGCACTAAATCTGAAAATAACCTTCATTTTTCACCTTCACGTCAGAATGTTTCGCAAATCGTAAATTTCAAAGTTAAAAAGTAAAAATTTTGCAAAAAATCCTGACGTGATGGTAAAAAATGAATGCCATTTTCGGATTCAGAGCAACAAAATACGTAAGAATCAATTATCAAAAGCTAAGCAATATGATTTAACCCAAATTTTGCAGGCTTGTGTAATTTATGGAAAAAATACCGTTTTATATTTAAAACAAAAATTAAAATCAAATCAAACATTGTTAAGGAGGCTCGGGGCTTTTAAACTTAAAAAAAATCGATTTTATTTTTTATTTTTATTTTTTTGGTATCTATTTTGATTATTCAATTAATTCTGAACACAGTGCAAAAAAACGCATAAAAAATTTGCATTTTTAACGAAGTTATAAGCATTAATCTAACAATCACTTCCAAAGTCGCACCCACTTAATTGCAACTTTAAATCGTGTTTTCTCAAAACTTGATATTTGACGACTATCCGTAAGATTTAAAAAAAAAAATCTATTTGGTGGAATGGCTTAATTTTTTTTTTTTTTTGCATGCATATAAAATCATTATCTATAGAATGAATTAATATATTATAGATAGTTAAATATTTTGAGTATTTTTAAAGAAAAAAATTTTATTTTTGGGGATTTTTAATTTTTTTAAATTTGAGAGTTTTTTAATAAGGTTTCCTTTGATTGATAGTTACATCCTTAATTCATTCTATAAAGTAAAGCTTTCTTCACATTTTAAGACAAAAATTAGGTTCTTATGTCAATTCAACGTTAAGGTATCTTGCGGATGGTGATATGACACCTAATTTTTTTTTTCGAAAATTGTGTTATATAAATTTTGCTATATTTTTTATTTTATTACATTGAAGTACTTCATTTTATAATTTTATAAGACTACAAACATAACTTTAAAGTATCAGGAAGTTTAAATTAGTTACATTGAATACTTCTGTTATGGACTCGAATCGAGAGCTCTATTTGCATGTTTTTCGGTATCGATCAAACCCTGAGCCCCATTGAACATATAACATCCACCTATTAAAAAGTTATTATTAAAACTTTAAAAGTAATATCTTTATAGGGCATGCAATAAAAGAAAACACAAAGGATACGATTGGAATAAAATACTTTAGTTTATTTCTGTCAGTAATCTAATTTAAATTCGTCTGTAACTTTAACTAATTTTTTTCTTAAAAGTTCAATTAGTGTTACAAACTATGAATTGCTAATAAAGTATTTTATTCCAATCTTTACCACGCTTGTATCTATTTTCATTGCATGTCGTAAAAGATGTGATTATTTTAAAATGACCATAAAAGCAAAATAAAAAAGAACCGATTACATAAAAAATGAACATTCACTCCTATGAAAGAGTGACTATTCACTCCTACCAGGGGTGAAAAACCGCACTCTTTAGCAAGAGTGAATACCCACTCTTCCGAAAGAATGATTATCCACCCCTATTTAGACTGAATATTCACTTCCCAGGAGTGACTATTCACTCTTTCAGAGAGTCAAAAATTTCACTTTTGCTCAGAGTGAATAGTCACTCTAAAGAGGTTGGGCATATTTTGACGCTGCGATAGAGTGACTATTCACTCTTCCGGATGAATAGTCACTCTTTTTTATTTAGAGTGTTGGAGGGTGTGACCTAGCGATATATCATAATAAAACTAATCAAATTTTAAATAATAATTTAGGATAATTAAAGATGAAATTGGTTAAAATATTTACGAAGGCATTGGCAATTATCGAAAATGATCTATTTTCACTAAAAAAATGCTCTTTAATGCCATGTTATACAGTCATAGTTGCATATCAATAGAGATACTAAAATTATCTAATCACTTTAATTTCTAATCTTTGACACTTTGTGCTGTTATGAAAGAAATAATATATAAATCAATAGATTAAAGTTCCTTCAACACTATCAAAACAATGTAAGCGGTATAAAATCTAAATTATTTCCTCATTAGTTTTATATAACACGAAGGAGAATACAGTGTTTTGTCATATACTACTAACTGTGAGTACTTCTATTTTCTTGCATTACAACTCCTGAAAACTAAGATGCCCTACTCTCTAATCTAACCGACACTGAATGACTGTTTAGATACTCTAATAACAGAAATAAATCAGAAATTAGAGTAAAAGGCTACCTAGAAACTATATCCTGAATTCCGATACACGCTTTGGAACAAAAATAAAACATCTTTAAATTTTAGTTTTATTTCATTCTAATTTAATTTAAGCATAAAAAAGATAATTAAATATCTCAGCATTTACTATACGAAATTGGAAACAGCATTCTATTTTTTTTACATATTTTGTAACGAGTAAAATAAATTCTAGAACTTCATGTTTGCAGCTTTTGAATCGTATGTTTAATTCATTTTTGGTACAGTTTCATTAATGCTTGTGGATTGAGATAGAAATAAAACGGCACATTGAAACAATTTGTCATTATGAAACATTTAATTGCACTTAGATTAGTTGTATTTTAATTTCTCAATATCATAAAACTATTATAATCCAGGCAGTGTAGCACAATACGAAAATTAAATTTTATTGAATTTTACACAAAAGCAATCTTGTTTATATACTAGATACAAATAGATAACTCTTTCCTTTTATGAAAGAAATTGTATTAAGATGGATGCTATCGCATATAGCTTCTATCCCCGATGCATCTAAAATAGTAAAAATAAACTTTTTAATATCACAATTTTGAATTTGCCACGAATTTATTTATTTAATCGTTAATTACTTATTAATTAATTAATTAAATTCATTTTTCATTTATAATACGTTATTTAAGAAAAAATACTTTCTTAATCCTCTGAATTAATTAACAAATTTTATTTTTATTTTCTATTTGCAAAGACTGATAAAAATTGCATATGAAGCGTAAATTATTAATTAAAAATGTAATTTGATTTCTTAAACTACATTTTTTAAAATTAATATTCTTAAGTTAGACTGTCGTAATCAAGCAAAGCGTTGAAAAAATATCACAATAATTAACTTAAAAAGCCGAATTAACTTAATTAAAGAGTGCATCGTTTAAAAAAATATGAGAGTTTTTAAAATTTCTTTTGTATTTTTAAAAGATTTTTAAGTTTAAAAAGTTTTGCTAGTTTTTGTATGAATATTATACATTCCTCCTTTTCTTTAAGGATGGTATAAAAGAAAAATGTATTTATTCAAATGGCGTGAATATAATAAGCTATATTAAAACAACAATTATATAAAAAATGGAATTTATGTGCCATATGAATATATCGAAGCAGCATAGTTGCCATTTTCTACGCTTTTTATGTAGATTTCGTAAGAAGCACTACCTATTACATTCTCCCTTGTGTTGGAATTTCTGAAAACAATTTGCAGATCTATTCCGATTATGACTCCTAGAACCCAAAACTACAGCCAACTAATTTATATATATGCACTTTATATATATATATATATATACAGAGTGTCCCAGAGGTAATGGGACAAACTTTAAGGGAAGGTATGGGACATCACAAGGATTCAGATTTGCATAGCAACCCAGGGTCGGAAACGCTTTCCTGTCGCGGTAGTGACGACACAAAACACAAGAAAGAAAGGACATGAACAGGAAGAAAAAACATGTTTATTATTCTTTGTACTGTAAAAATGCCGTGACAATACTGGAAAGTGTTGAGGGGCTTGTTGCACGCATCGTGGCAGCTGCTAGAGAAGACCGGGGCACTCCCAGTATTTTCGAGAACATTAGAACGTCCATACGCCGGAGATGTGCTTCCATGCATCATGGCTCGGGGTCGTAATTTCGAACACCTACTTTGATGACGATCGTTGTCCCTTTAATGTTCTTTCTTCTTTGTTTTTTGATGTACTAAGGATAATAAACATGTTTTCTCCGCCTATTCGTATCCTGTCTTTCTTGTGTTTTGTGTCGTCACTACCGCGTCAGGAAAACGTTTCCGACCCTGGGTTGCTATGCAAATCTGAATCCTTGTGATGGCCTCTACCTCCCCTTAAAGTTTGTCCCATTACTTCTGGGACACCCTGTAAATATCATTTTTTATGGACACGAAAACTTCCATAATTCTCCACAAATCTTTTGCTAACTGATATATAAAATCAAGGGGCAGAAAATCTCGGCCAAGTTCGTTTAATGGGGAAAGAAAACGCAAGTGACGGTCATAAACAGTCATGGGCTACCGCTTCGCTTTTCATGTGCCAGGCGCCATTTTTACTCAGAATTATTTTTTCGAATAAAACTGCATAAATTTTCATTTTTAGAAAGATTGTTCAAAAAATTTTTGTTGACGGATGAATTAAATTCAAATGTATATTTATTCTTAGATAACTTCAGTTGAAACTAGGTTAACAGCCTAATATCTCATTCCATCAAAGTAAACAAACACAAGAGATCCATTCCTGAGCAGTAAAAATATTAAACCATGAAGGTAACTATATATAAAGCAAGATCTCCAGCCGTGACTTTTTCAGCACTGTCTTGTGCCAGAAAAAATAGGCCAATCAAAATTGACACTTGTGATGTCAATCACATATAATGCCTTAATTTCCGTATGAAACATTAATTATTAAACTATATAGTTATTTTAATCAGACACTCATTTTCTTCAAAAAAGGATCCATTTTCTATCATTAAACATTCTTTCTTTTAGTATTATCTTTTTAAATCTTAATAAATGGCAGAGAAATGTATTGCAAATTATTTTAGCAACTGTGACAGATTTTGTAAATAAAAGCATTTAATTTCCCTGTAATATATTATTCATTTGATTACTTTAAGTGATAATGTTAATTTTGTATATCAAACATTATCTCGTATTATATGTTGACGTTAAGCACTAACCATGTACAGGGTGTCCGGTCTCAACGGTGTCCAATGGCTAATTCCTAAACCGTTAGTCATAGACATATAGTTCCAATTACAAAAATGTTTTAAATCTGGTAAACAAATATTTTAAAAGCGATTTGGGTCAATAAAAACATTTCTTAAAAAATTACGAAATTTAAATTTTTATACGGTCCCCCGGTCCTATAACTTATATTTAGTGAAATTTTCCTTGTACACTGACAAGTAATACAAAAAAAGTCCCGTTATTCTACGATTAAAATTGACCGAGTAATAGCTGTTTAAAGTTGGAGCCTATTTTTTGCTGCAAATTGGGGGTCATTCACAAATTTAGTCGAAATATAATTTCGTCAGATATAAAAAATGTTTGGGAGTAAAATTAACATTGCAATATAAATTTGAAAACTTTAATCATTCTGGCATATTAATGGAAAATATACAATTTGTAATAAACATTTAAGAAGAAAGAAAAAACAAAATTTTTGTTAAATAAAATGATTCTAAATTAACAGCCTCAATTCTTTACAAAATGATACGTATTTTAAAATATTATTAGATTGCACAAGCCTGCAAAAGTTGGGTTATGTCATGTTTTTTAGCTTTTGATAATTGATTCTTATATATTCTGTACCGCTGAATCCGAAATTGAACTTCATTTTTAAATATCATATCAGGATTTTTCGCAAAGTACAAATTTCAAAGTTATGAAGTTCAATGTTAAAATTGAATTTCCTCCCCATCTCATTGGACCACTCAGCTGTTTAGCTGTAAGAATCCCAGGATAAGCAAAAATATCGAATAATTTTTTTAATAAAATAAAATAAAATAAAATAAAATAAAATAAAATAAAATAAAAAAATTTACATATGTTTTATAGTATGAGATTTTCGCTATATTTTAACTTACACATTTGCGATTTGCAAAAAATTTCTAACGTGATGGTTAAAAACGAAGGTCATTTACAGATTCAGTGCTAAAAAGTGCGTAAAAATCAATTATCAAAAGTTAAAAAACACAACCATCTCCTCTACTTTATAGTATTCAATTTTTGTCATTCTTTAAATTTGAAAATTTTTGATTTGCGAAATATCCTGACATGATGGTTAAAAATTAAGGTAATTTTCGGATTCAGTGCTAAAAAATACATAAAAGTTAAAAAACCCAACAATCGCAGTCTTGTATTATCTAATCAAAAACTTTTTCTTAAACTCCTTGGCAGAAATCTATCCGAAATTTTTTGTGTTATCCTGTAAAATAAGTATAATTGGTAACCACCGAAAATCTTAATAATATTAGATTGTTATCGGATTTGCGCCAGTATGTAAAATGCAATCTCGATCGGATATTTAAAAGTGGGTTAGAGTTCGAATACAAATTTTGAACTGGAAAAACATACGTACGATTGTTGAAGTAACATAAAAACTTATAAAAAAACATAATTTTTGTTAAAAGAAATCATAAGAGAAACAGTCTCAAATACTGACAAAATAAAATATATGTTATTTTAGCCAATTTGAGACTTATCATAATACTTGTCAATCATAATACTTGTAAGATTTTTTTTTCAAAGCGCAGATACACATGAAGTAAGATCTTCGAATACTTTAAACACTTGGTATATGATCCCTCAAAGCCAAGCCGAACTCATTTGTTTTCAGAGTAGAAAAGTGGCATAAGTCATGCATTTTTAAAGTTTCATAACTCGCTCAATTTTAGCGTTATATGAATGGGACTTTTTTTGTCTTACTTGTCAGTGTAATAGGAAAAAATTACTAATTATAACTTATAGGACCGGGGGACCGTATAAAAATTTAAATTTCGTAACTTTTTAAGAAATGTTTTTATTGACCCAAATCGCTTTTAAAATGTTTCTTTACCTGATTTAAAACATTTTTGTAATTGGAACTATATGTCTATGACTAACGGTTTAGGAATTAGCCATGGGACACCGTTGAGACCGGACACCCTGTATAATTGATTCCCTGGAAAACTTGTTTATTTATTAGATATGATATAAATAGCATCAGCAATGGGCAAACAATATTTATTATAATCAAAACGTAACTTCCTTTTAATAAAACCATTTTATCAATCAAAAAGCATAATTTAATTTATCAGTTGATTAGAGAATCGTTTTTTCTACTCTCAAAATCTAAATCATTTTATGATTTATTGAAAATGTTGTTATATTGGTTGATGAAATAATAATATTTGTGTCACCAGATTTATTTTACTGAGGTTTTTCACATTTTGCCAAATTATGTCTTATTTTTATATTGTTGGAAGAAATGTTGGTGTGTTTTATCTAATGTATACCAATTCAATAAAACTCGAATACACGGCTGTTTCGGGGAAGAAAATACTTACAAAACTGTATTATGTAAAAGTGACACCTCCCTGCGTTCAAATTTCTACCCGGCCTTATGGCTGTCAAATGGAAGGAACAATAGAAAAAAGAGATGATTGTGCTAATGTGCTGATGATTTATTGTTTTTGTTCTTTTTTTGGCCAATTTTAGGCAAAGGATGAGAACTCAGTTAAATGGGCTCTTGCATAGAACGTTATGTACTCGTACTCATGTACGACCCGGCCAATCTGAAACTATATGTATGGGGGGTTTCCCCCTATACATATAAGTGGTGCATTTTTTTTATTTATCACATGTCAGTTTGCCAAAATCAGCACAGGGAGGTGTCCGAAAATTTAAAAAATACCTAAGCACAAAAAACGTTAAAAGGTACTATGTCTATGAAGCTCGGATATGTCCCATGAACTCCCCTGCATGCGACAGCTAAAAATTCTCCGATTTTTCCAGAGCACATTGAAGTTGCTGCCTACATGCTTCATACCTTGAAGGTTTCGCATTTAATGATGCCTGTTGACACCTGTGTTGCCTTAATTTTGCCTTCACTCAGCGCCTTTTCATAAAAAACTCTTGACACCTATTTTCGTCGGGCGTTTGTGTATTATTAGTAAATCAGTACATCCAACAGTGGAAAGATAAGAAACAGGTACATCAACTCGAAAGAAAAATTTTAATCCTGCAAAATATACGTTAAGTGCCTGCTAAAGCCGATTAAGGATAAAAAGATAGCGCATGACCACAAGAAGTCGCCATAATTGTTCTGCAGATAATAGTGGATACTGGACAATGGCATTCACTCAAAAAAAAAAAAAAAACGGTAACATTTTTCATTTTTATGAGCATGACGGGAAAATTATTTAATTTACTTTTATTCTAAATTTAAATAATTTCAGTTCTAATATAAACAAATATACATGAGGTAAAATAAAATTGCCTTGTCATGCTAACATTTCTTTATAAAAGGTAGTTAGATATCTAAATTATTATTTAGATTCTATTTTCCAATATAATATTCTAAATATATGACAACATTATAATTATAACGGTATGTTAGTGAATGTTGTCATTTTGGCTTAAAACAGCTGCAACGTATAAAGAAATTACTCGCAACTATTTAATGCTGTATCTTGTTGTTGTTTTTTTATATAGAGATAAATGTGAATTTTGAAAAGTTCTGTCATCATTATATTAAGAAATCTTTTTCGGAAATAGTAAGATAAAATAATTATGTTGTTTTTTTATGCTAAAGATAAAATTTAACATTCATATATTTATTTACAGTTGATAAATGTAATTTGTGTTAATAATATATCACCAGATATGTAACACAAGGAACTCCAAGTCTATGAAATTACTTGTCTGGTTTTCGAGAATGAGTGCAAACAGTTTATTATTATTTAGATTAGTTCTTTTTTTTTTTTAACTTCAACATAAAATAAAATAAAGAGTAATAGATAGCGCATATTTTCCTAGATTGCATAGCAATTTTAAGTCTGAACCATAAGATAAATTGTTGTTAACAATAATAATGATGATGATAATTACCTTGCTTTTTTTCGTTTCCTTTTAAATTTTTACGGTTTGGAAATGCAATCGAATTTTTACTTTAATTTTATGAAATCAATATTATAATTCATCTGGATTTCTTATAAAATGTCAATAATTTGAGATTAATCTTTTAAAATTTTTTATTAATGATGGCTTATATTCTGCTTAAAATACTTTTTGAAATGAATAAAAAAAAAGATAAAGATGATAATGTACCTTTATGTATGCATTTCCACAGGCATTTTTTTTTCAAGTTAAAATTAAATATCAGGTATAATGTTATTAAATTTATTTTCCCAAAATTTAACAAATAAATAGACGGTTGAATGCGAATTGTTTTGCAGGACAGAGATAAATGTGAGAATTAAATAGCAGATAAAAAATTATATGTATATAATAAAGAATAGAAATAAATTTTCTTGCTGAATGCAATAAAGTTATAATAAAGAAAATATTTCGAAATATTTGCATGCAATGTTAAAACGGTAATAATAATTATAAAGAAAAACAATGTATGTACGATAAAGACAGACGGCCTAGAGCAAGCTCCAGATGAAATTTTACATTGCACGGAGTGTGTAAAACATCAGGTAAGATTTTTGTGTTTTGTACTGCCATGTGATGTATGTTTCTTATTAGTATAGATCTTCATACTTTTCAAGATATTATTTCAAAATGTTTTAAATGTTAACTTAGATTACACTGTTACTATTATATGTCTATGCATAGCTAGAGTCAACTACTCTTTTAAATGCGAAGTTTCTCAATTTGGGGTAATTTTTACATACACTTTAATGTCATTTTTAAATTTATGAATGCGTTTGTATTTAATACTTATATTTCTGTATTAAATCTTCATGGTGTACGTACCAATTTTAAATTAAATTTTTAGCATGCTGTGCAGCAAACTTCTTCCATCTGTCTATTACCGCGGATGGTCAGCTGGTTGAAAATATGTTTTACGGCGAGCGGAGAAAATTGGCCACTTTCTTGATTTGCTATAGAATTTTTCCCCCTGCACTTACACCTTTTATACAAGTTAAATTTGTAACATTTTAATGTGAACTATTAATTTTCTGAGTTTTCCAGACTTCATTCAGACCTTAGTGGTTTTAAATTTTGTTTTTGAAAGCTTATCCACACACTAAATTGTATGTTCGGTAAACTTTCGATTTACTTTCTTCTGTCTTTACAAGAAGAAAGTATTGGATCCGTGAAAATTTTCAACTTTCGGTTTTCGACGGATTTGCGCATTTTAAGGGTCAGAGATTCCGAAAAACATGTTATTACACAATGTCTGTCTGTGAGTCTGTGACCCTGTCTGTATGTATGTATGTATATGACACAAATTTTGTGGGCGCTCTATCTCAAGAACTAATTCACGGAATTTAATAAAAATTCATATTCAGTTAGTCCCTGATATAAATTGATGCTGATTAGCTTTTGGTGTAAATCACTCAACAGGTGGCGCAGCTATGCAGCATTTTTCACGATTTCCACAATAGCCCAATCTCCAGAACTAAAGCACAGATATCAAACTTCAGATTCAGTTAGTCCTTGACATGATTTGACGTTTTGTACATTTTGATGTAAATCGCTCAACAGGTGGCGCTGCTAAGCTGAATATTTTGCGAATTCCGGAATAACTCTATCTCAAGAATTAATGCTTGGATTTTCAACAAACTTCAGATTCAGGTATACCTTGATATCAATTAGTGCTGTTTATGTTTTGGTGTAAATCGCTCAACAGGTGGCGCTGCTATGCTACATTTTTCAGAAATTTCGCTATAGCTCTATCTCAAGAAATAATGCATGAATTTTCATCAAACTTTAAATTCACATATATTTTAATATGAATTGGTGCTAAATTGATGTAATTTCTTGTACTATTTGAATGATTTAATTAACGTGATTTATACAAAAGAAAGTTTTGTGATGGCCAGAACATGCTAGTTATAAATTGGAGGGCTGTTTTAATATTTACTTCGTAACGACTTTCCAACATATTGTGTCATGCCTTAAATTCCTTCAGGCTTTTCATACATGCACTATATACACGTATTAGTCATTTTACCAGTCAAGGGCATATTTACATTTGTTACATTCTCAATGTGGCAAATGTTATAAGACTTGATGGAATATGCCATGCCACATATGTGCTTTTATTATATACATTCTTTTGTGCACAATTCTTTGAAGGTTTATTGTTTACGCAATTCCTACATGAAGTTATTTGAGTAAAGAAAATCTCTCATGTGCAATATAAATTGTATTTTCATATATATTTTTTACTTTTTTGTAAGATAATATAAAATAATTGATAGATATTTTTTATGCTTATAATATTACAATAATTTTATGCTCTATTATGTTTGAGGAGGTAACTTTGGTATGCATTATTAATATTTACATATTTTTTATTCATACTCTGGTTGACTTAATGCTAAGGTAAAGTATATTTCTACTCATAAAATAAGTTTTGATGGATATGTAACAGGGCATTAAATATTAGATGATTCATTTTAATTCACTTCAACTATTACAATCTTAGACAGTTATAAAAAAAAAGTAATTGGTTTATTAAAAAAAATAATTATAATTGTTTTTTGTGTTCAAATGTGGCCCTTTTTTTCTCAGGTTGTTGTTTTTCATACACGACTTAGAAATTTTCAACATTATAATGTGTTTACACTAATAAATAAGAAATTTATTATTACTTCATCTTTGGTCATAACTTGGAGTAGCTGTTTGATGTCTTAGTAGCTCTATATGATTACCAATTGCAATCTTTTTTACATGCAGTGTCAGTGCGAATGTTCATTAGCATTTCAATATTACAATGATTTCTACAAAGGTTTTTTTTTCTTTTGGTGTACTTATGGATGTTTGCAAACAATGCTTCCTCACAACAACTTCGATTGGCACGCAGCAGCTACAATGTTTTTTACAAAGGTATACTTTTTGCAGCATGCTATTCAGATGAAGTTATTCACATACATATACATTACGTGTGAAAGTGGTTGGTTAATTGTCCTCAGTACAGTTGTTTCAACATTTATTTTTTGCTAAAATCATGATAACACTTCAATATAAATTTAAATTTAAAGTTCACTTTTTACTGTGGATGTTCCAGAAAAAAAAAAGAAAAGGAAAGGAAAGGAAAGAAAGAAATGGTTATTCTGTCATGTAAAAAGTTCATTATCTATTTTTATATTTTCTTGCCATTTAATATTCTGTTATCCTTAAAATTAACTTAACTTTTATTTTCGTCCATTTATGCTACTTGTTGCATCTTTTAGGTATTTTGCTCGTGCTTAATTTACAATGGTAATAAACTTACAAAGTTTTATTTGAGTATTAGTGAATATTCGACAGATTCTGCCTTTTTGTGAAATTTTGCGGGCAGTTACTTGTGTACAAAGGTTTTCACAAAGGTTTTTACCTTGATTAATCATAGGTACTGCGTGTGGAATTTTTGCATATAGTAAAGCGAGGAGAGTTCGCGCAGTAGGAGAGATTGCGCACAGAGAGATTCGACGGGAAGGAGTAGTGTGCGCGCCCACCGATTCCAGGTAGTTGTACAGCAGCATTAGTGCAGTGTCTACATGAATGTGCATATTGATTGTTCCAAGCGTCTTGTATAAAGCAGTGCTATTTTGTTTTTTTTCCAAAGTAAGTGCTTGAATTTTCATATCTGTTCGTCAGAAATTTTATAGAGCGTCCATAATACAAAATATTTTGAACTTAAACGATTTCTTATAAACTACTAACCTGGACTAAGTATGCAAACACCAAAAATTCATTTTAGAAGTGGCCATATTTAAATAACAGGCCGCGCAATCTCTCCTACCAAAATAGGATTGTTTGCGCATCTGCTACTTAGGAGAGATTGCGCATTTCCCCATAAGCTTAAGTGCTAGGAGAGATTGCACAGCTTATTGATAAATTTGCATGAATTGCAAATTACGTGTAAAACATATGGATGAATCAATTTTGAAATAATTTCGGAAAAACACATAATTATCAAAACTAAATTTGGCAACAAATTAATTTGCAAAAAAATACTTTTACAGATAAAAATTTTATTAATAAATTAATAATACAGTTGTTATTAAATAAATTTTATATAATTATTTTTGTTAATAAATTAATAATATATTTGTTAATAATTTAATTAAATATTTATATATATTTTTTAATTTAAGAGCAATTAATTTGCTAATAAATTAATTTTGTTAACTAAAATAAATTTTCTAATACAATGTTTTGGAAAAGCTTTCACCCATTCCAAGTAGTGTAATGCCATCGAAATCAAAAGGAAACAGAGTGCAACTAATGTTACTGATCCACAAAATATACATGAAAAAAGACTTAAGAAGGATGCCGCTACAAAAAAACAGCTGAAGATAAGGTGCTTCCACAAAAAGTGGGATAAAAAATCTCAAGGAAAAGAACCGAAGGTCAATGAGGATGAGTGCACTGAATGTCTGTAACCGTACCAGGAGACAACTTCGACAACTGACTGGATTCATGTATTGCTTGTTGCAAGTGATTGCATGAAAGATGCACTATTTACAACAATAAGTGCATCGATTGTGGACGACGACAACTTCGGTTCGTAAACAAAATACAATGAAACTGTGGAAATGGAAATGAAGTAATTTTCAAGTTAAACATGTTATCAACTAAATTAATGTTATTTTGTAATCTTAGTAGGGCTTGCTTTTTCTGATATTTTAATCTTCTTAAATTAAAATTTTTAACAATATTTACTCACAAAAACCTTTCAACAATGTCGATTAAGTGTAATTATTATTGTTAAGAATTTAATTTTAGTTATTATTAATAACAATCTCTTCTACCTATGTGCGCAATCTCTCCTACCCATGTGCGCGTTCTCTCCTACCCTGTAAGGAGAGATTGCGCAAGATAGTTTTCTTGGTTTTATTACTGCTGTTCTATTAAATTACAATAGAACAACAAAATAACAATGGAAATGCATAAAAAACAAATGAAGTCAAAATTATTCATGCATAGTTTAGCAAAATATTAATATTTAGATTTTTTATTATTATTCTTTTGAAAGGTGCGCAGACTCTCCTCGCTTTACTATATACACTGCTCAAAACAATTAAAGGATATTGCAGTTTTAGGTGGATTTTGTATCTGGTAAACTGTTTAGCTGATTGATACATGGTCGACAGACATAGTAGGTTATATGAGAATAAATTACACATGTTTGGCAGAAAAAATGCATTTTATTGCGCATTTGTGTACTAAAGGAAAAAAACACAATTTGTGCATATGAGAAAAAAAGAATAAGAAGAGGTGTTTTCATCAAAGAAAATCATTTTCAGTAGGGGGTATGGTTTCCACGGGCGGACAGCAACGTTGAACACCTTTGAGGCATGGACTCAATGAGGCTATTAATGACGAGTTGGGGTATTCTGCCCCACTCTTCCAGAAGAGCTCTTTCCAGTTCTTGGAGAGTTTGCGGGGGTTGTTGGCGGCCAGAAACTCGTCTTCCTAGAACGTCCCAAACGTGCTCGATTGGATTCATGTCTGGAGAACACGCTGACCATTCCATTCGAACGATTCCTTCTTCGAAAAGGAAATCCTCCACCAGGTTTGCACGATGTGGCCTGCAGTTATCGTCCATTAAAATGAAGTTATCTCCGATTGCTGAAGCGTAAGGGACTACAATAGGTCTGAGGATCTCATCCCTATATCGGCGACCAGTCAGAGCTCCATCTCGAATGATGTAGAGGTCAGTGCGCCCGTCAATGGAGATGCCACCTTACACCAACACTCCTCCACCGCCAAATCTGACACTTTCGTGCACGAACGCAGGATTATTCCTACTGACACGGTCCCTCCAGATGAAAATACGCCTATTATCCGGATGCACAGAAAAACGGGACTCGTCAGAAAACAGAATATTGCTCCATTCATTTCTCCTCCAGTTGACATGCTCAGTTGCCCACTCCCTGCGGTCGCGACGATGCCTTGATGTTAATCTAACACATACCATCGGTCGGCGAGCATACAGACCTACAGCATGGAGCCGGTTTCGGACAGTCTGAGTTGAAATCGTGGTGCCTGTAGCCGAGCGAAGGTGTTGTTGGAGAAGAGTAGCGTTCATGGTTCGGTGTCTCCGAGCTGTTAACGCTAAATACCGATCTTCATTGGGCGTTGTTGCCCATTTACAACCTTGCCCTGGTCTTCGGCCTGCACATCCACTCTCCAAAAAACGGTTCCAGATCCTGGAAATGACACTTTGTGACACTCCAATGGCTTGCGCTACTTCGGCTTGAGTTTGGCCCCCTTCTAACCTACCAACAATTCTCAAAGCTTCTGAATCTGTCAAATAACTTCGCTGAGACATCGTACTCATCGAAACAAAGCAATCACTGAATGCCGATCATCCTTGTCTTCATTCTCTTTTATCCAGTTGAAAGTCAAATTTCATTCGCTGCCGCTGAAGCGACGTTTCTGACGTCGAACTCAAAATTTGCATACTCCACAGTTTGAAAACCAGAAAAATTTGCATTTGTGATTCTCTTCTTCTATTTTCGGCAAAAAAAATTTCGTTTATATCTTTATTTTATATAAAACTTCAAATATCCTTTAATTGTTTTGAGCATTGTAGATAAACAACATTTTTATTTAATTAAATGGTAATTTGAAAGTATATTTAACAGTAATTTAATTTTGCATTCTATATCGGGTTTTGGCATTTTCCAATGAATTTGACAGTAATTTATATATATATATATATATATATATATATATGCAAGAAGTTACTGGAAACTGTTTTTTTATAACCGGTATTTTTTCACATTGTTCATGGAGACTGGTACGGCGATAACCAATGGTGTGTTTTTTTCTTTTTGTTTTTGTTTTTTTTTCTCATTACATTTACAAGTAATTCATGGTAGTCTGGCTCATCATAGATTTTTTTTACACACATACTGTTGGGTTTTCATTTTCAAAGTTATATAACAGGCATGTTGTATTGTGAATTTTACTCATGGTGCTCTATTGTTTCTACATAGTTTTGGTTACTTTAGATTAATTAGTATTTTGTTCAATAAATTCTTGGGAGATATGTTACAAGATTCATATTCAGTTGATAGTTAGATATTTGATAAACTTTTCAATTTGGTGTTTCAGGTCACACTTTGTTGACGCCTTTTTGTAACCGGACATCTGTGATACAGTTTTCTTAAATAAAAAATGTCCCTCATGATATACAATTTTAATTCATGTCATGGAAATTATCCTACACTACAAGATTGGTTGGAGTCATATGTGCTGGGGTTTGCATTTAATATTTAAGACAAGTAAAAGAAAATAAATAGTTGTAATAATAAAATTGTATATTATTTTAACGATATTTTTAGATTTTATTATCTGCCTGTGCTTGTGAATATTACACAAGTACATTATTGTTTATATATTTTTTTTTCTATACAAACATAATTTTTTCACTAGTCGCAGGTATATGTACAAGGAAACATTAGAGGTTTTTACATGTCACCATGCATTCTTCACATTTTCTTTTAAGAACTTAAATTTTTTTATTCTTAGGTAATGCCATTAGGATACTTAAGGCGTGCAGATGCACTTCCTTTTTTACACAATTAAAAGGGAGAATTTTTAACAGTCAACGATTTTTTACACACGTGCTCTCTATACTGTCATGGTAACTATTGTACTTACTTCTTCGTTCAAAAGTATTAATTTGGAAATTATTTTTTGCAACAAGGTTCACATACCTTCTAAATATTACATTATGTCAAGTTCATTAAATTTCTCCTCATTATTGCCACATTTGTTTACAATTAGGCATAAAAAAAGGTGAGAGAGATATTGTATTTTAGAGATATTGTTTTTATTGTCATCCACTCTAGCTTCTAGACACCAGCCATTGCTCTCCATTCAGTCATCTTGGTACGATATTTTAACATTGTTGATAATTGCCTGATATACATATCATATAGTTGTTTACAGCAAGTTTAATTGTTATCATGTTCATTTTGGTTTTTGGTCAATACTTAATGTAAGTTTTTATTACATATCACATCGGCAGTACAGCTGAAGACAAATAGCTATTTTTGTAAGGCGATCACGTTTACATCATGTTTTCAGTTTCGGTTGGAAAAATTCACAGTTATACAATCAATCATTGTTGTGAAGGGAATCGATTAAATCTGTTAAATCGATTTCTTCACAACATTCTTATTTGAGTTCATCTCCATTTTTGTTATTCCTCCATGGTTTCTGAATCTCATGTGTTTTCCTCCATGGTTTCTGAAGTCTATCAGTTTTCAAAGTTAATCTAAGTTACTCTTCTGCTCTTCTAAAATTTATCATTTGTTCATATCGATTCTAAAATATCATGTTAATCGATATTCATTTTACCATTTTGAAGCAATGTTTTATTTTATTTAATATTCATTTAATTTCAATAGTTAAGTCTTAGTTCATGTACTTCTACTTCAACTCCCAGTCATATATTTTTGCCGCCCTTTCATCTCATTGGTTGGGTGAAGCCTCGCAAAGAATTTTCCACATTATTCTAGAAGCTTCCAACCAACCAGCATCTGTTTGATTCAACCGTTTGCCAGTTTGGCAGATTCATCGCCTTGTTCAATAAGGCTTGTTCTATTATGTGTTACTTTTTGTTGGCGAATTAGTGATGTGCCTGTTGGCGTGTGTTGTAGTGTGTGGTAACCCACACGAAGCGGTTGTTGCAAAAATTTGATTCAGTAGAACAGTAGTGTAGGAGTTGGTACCGAGTGAGAAGCAGCAAGAAAATGTGAGATCGTGTCATCCTGTTGTGCCATTTTTTTTGGTTCACTCAGCATCGGAATATGTGGCTTGAAGAGTCATGCTATTCAACGAGGCGAGTCGTCTTCAACATGTCCTACAGATAAGCCTTTTTCCATTTTCTTTTACCTTGCTTTACTAAGTTTTTTTAGAGAGATAAATTCTATTATTTAATGTATCGAAAAAAAAAAGAATTTAACATTCGAATAGTAGTCCAAGTAATATATTATGAGGTAAAACTTTTTTTTTTGATCATGCACAAGGGAAAGTTTCTCTGAAGAAGAATCTTTGTGAGTGGTCAACGATATTTTAATTTGAACTGTACATTTATGCATACAGTTAATAAACTGGTGTTCAGTTAAAAAAAGGAGTCTACGCTCATTTTAGTTTATGGTCACGTGGAACCTCAGTTGAAGTAAAAATTTAGTTTACGTGACCAACTTATACCAGGAAAAACAAAAGTATATTTACCTTGATATTTTCTGTCTAATTCCCACATTTCTACTATTTGACTTTATATATATTTACCTTTTCAATTTTCACTCATAATATTTAAATTACAACATGTGATGCCGAATCCCTCTTCACCTGAGGTCTCTTTTTTTCTTATGTGTTTGAGTGTAGATAGTTGAGAATAAATACTTATAACATGTAATTTCTCATGAAGCAACTGCATTAATTAAATAATATTTGCTTATCAAGAACAATTATATTTCTTTTACAATGATGAAATGAAATAAAATGATTGAATTAATGTGTAAATTAAGGAATGAAATTGAAATGTTTTTTTTTGAAATATTGTATTGGAAAATACTTTATGCATAATATTCTCAAAATATGAGAAAATAATCATTTCTACTGTGACCTTTTTTATCATTTTTGCTTCCTATGTGTTTAAAATAATTTCATCAAAACTTTTACATAATTGAAGAGTTATATAATGAAATTTGAGGCAACTCTTCACGTATAATTATGATAATTCAATATATTGAGGTATACTTAAAATCAGACTCCATGAATAATCATGTTTGAAAGTAACAAATGCAGGACTTTTATTCAATTTTTTCACTTATGATGCTCAATATATATTTTTGTATTAAACCAATTGCCTTGAAGTATTGATATATTTGTGTATTAAGTATATATATAATAGAAAACTTAGCAATGCAGTTATTTTCAAATATTCCTGACTAAAGTATATATAATTTCAAATAACTTATTAAAATGGCTAGCAAACATATAAATATTCAGATTCAACAATTCAGTGGGGATCCCACTCTTGTCAAATTTTTTTTTTGATCAAATCAAAGAAGTAAAATCAATTTATAAACTGTCAGAAACAGAGACTCTAGCTTTATTTAAAAGCAAATTAGTAGGTCCAGCTTTGCAATTTTTCTTAGATTCATCTTATATTAACTGTAAAAATGATATTGAGGCTATACGAAAAGAATTTGAAAAATTCTTTAGTAAGAAAAATACATCTACTGATCTTAACAATCTCAAACTTGAGGAAAAAGAATTCCTAAACAATTTTTCATTTCGTCTTGACAAAGCGCTGCATCAAAAGTATCCAAAATTGGATCAGGCAGCTATTTCTGAACTTAAAAAAGACTTATTTGTTAGTGCCTTACCAAAAAAAATAAAAATAAAGGTCTTAGAGTATGAATTATCATCATTTGATGAAATTCTAAAGAAAGCTGAGCAACTTAAGAGAATATTTGATGAAAATGAATCGCCAGTTGCTAAAATCAGTGAAAACTTTCATGTAGATAAAGAAAACACTCCAAAACTTCCTAAATTTAAAAGACAAAAGAGCTTTAATCCCAAAAAGGATAATCAAAGATTTCAACATAAAAGGCGAGACGACTCATATGATTCATTCAAAAGTAATAATCATTTCAACAGGCAAAACCGTGAGGTCAAAATATGTAACTTTTATTCTAGGCGTGGCCATCTTATGCCTCAGTGTTATCAATTTTTGGAATTAATTGGCAAAAAGATGACAAACATAAGCCTAAAAATCAATCCCATGAAAATCAGAGAAGAAGTTCAAAATTTCAAGAAAATTTAAACGAGAAATGAGGTTGAATACATCTGGCGGTTTAGCCTCGTCTCCTGAATTAAAGCCAGAAACCTCAAATCCTCCTCGTCAAAAAACAAGAATCTTTCTTAACAAGAGTTTAAATACTTCATTATCATTCACACCTAATAAAATTTCTTCTAAATCTGTGGTGGACTTGCATAGTAATGAAAGTAGTTTACAAAAAGATGATGTTGATCATAGGATTTTTTCAGCTTTTGAAAAATCAGTACAGTTACCTTGTATTAGTATAAACTTTCAACAAATTTCCCAAAACGCTTTAATTGATACCGGTTCTAGTTTGTCGTTTATAGACGAAGAATTCTTTCACTTCTTAAAACAGCAAGTTCCCTATAAGTTTCTTTCAAGAAAAGTGTCAATAAAAACCATCAATTCCATAGTTAAATTTTCTGGATGTATCCAAATTAACATAAGAATTCATGGTAATAATTTTTCACATAATCTTTACATTACTGAAATAAGCAACAATAAATTTACAGTAATATTAGGCTTTGACTTTCTTTCAAAGTTTTCAATCACAATAGCTCCAAGTTTTAATGCTATTCTTTACATAGATAAGAAAATTCCTTTTGTTAATGATAACGAAGAAAATAATCTCATAAATACAATTAGTTCTAATGAACAATTAACAAACTGGTTTGAATTAGATCTGACAAATTATAATAAATTAAATCCTACTATTAATGAATCTTGTCAACCTGAAGTATCTAATAATCAAATGTACAATAATAATGGTGTAACACAAAATCAAATTGGAGTAAATGAATCAAATCATACTCCCATGGTAAATACAGTTGTCAGTAATCATCAGTCTATAAATGAAGCTAAACCATGTGATATAAATAATGTAGAAGGTAATAAAATTCTAAATTCAAGTTCAATTACAATTCCTCCTAAAGAATGCTTATATGTTAAAGTAAAATATAAAAATATGCCTGATAATTTTTTCCTTTTTACACCTTCTTATGAAGATCCTAGATTACATTTTGTTGACAGTATTCATTATTCTGGAACATATCAAACAAAACATGTTCCTTATTATAATTGAAAATAATTCCAATGAATTTGTCCATATTAACAAAAATGTAATTCTTGGTTATTATACCAATTTAACAGAAAATGATATCCAAGAGTACAAATTTGATTCTGACTCTCATGAACTATGCAATTTAATTGTACCATCAGAAGATGTGATTAGACTTAGGAAAGAACAATTAATTAAAGAGGACTTTAAGTTAACTCATCTACCTTCTGATCAGAGAGAGAATTTATTAAGAGCACTTCTACAAAATTCACAAGTGTTCTCGAAGAATTTAAAAACTCTTGGTCATACAGACTTAGTAACCCCAGAAATAAAATTTTTGAATTCTCATCCCATTAAGGCTTTGCCGTTTCCTGTACCACAAGCATTAGAAGCTGAGGCAAAATCACAATTATCAGAAATGATAAATGCTAATATTATTAACCGTGCTAACTCTTCATGGGCATGTCCAATGTTACTGGTTAAGAAAAAAAGGACAGATCCTAGTCAAAAACAAAAGTACAGACTTGCTCTCGACCTAAGATTACTTAACGCAATAATCATTCCAGCTTCTTATCCTTTACCTAAAATTAACAACTTAATCTCCCAATTATCAAAGTATAAATTTTTCTCTACATTAGACATGCCAAATGCATATTGGCAAATTGCATTGCCTAGGGAATTCCAAGATAAACTTTCTTTTATTACTCCTTGGGGTACCTTTACTTATAACAGACTTGTATTTGGTTTAAAAACAGCTGCATCTACATTTCAACAACTAGTGGATCAAATCATACAATTAACCGAATGTGACAACATATTTTCTTATCAAGATGATATGGTCATAGGTGCTAATTCATTTAAGCAAATGTTGGAAACTTTAGAGAAGTTGTTTTCAGTTCTTGCAAAGCATAATATAACTCTTCCTCCTGAAAAATGCCAATTTCACACCAAGTCCATCAATTTCTTAGGATTTCACATACAAAATGGAACCATTTCTCCAATAGACTCAAACATAAAAAAATAACAGGTTTTCCTATTCCTAAAACAAAGAAACAAGTAAAATCATTCTTAGGACTTGCATCCTTTTATAGGAGCCTTATTCCTCAATTTGCTGAAATAGCAGATCCTTTAAATGCACTAACTTCTCCAAAAATTAAATTCAAGTGGACTTCTGTACATGATCAGTCCTTTTCAAAATTGCAAAAAAATTTCTTTAATCAACCATTCCTACATTTACCTAATTGGGACAAACCTTTCTATATCAATACGGATGCTTCTATCAATGCCATATCAGCTATTTTAATGCAATTTGATGGTGATAAGCTATATCCCATCTCTTATTTTTCAAAGTCATTAACTCAATCCGAAAAAAGATATCCACCTTTGAAATTAGAATTATATGCCATTTTCAAAGGCATAACTGCATTTAAACATCATATTTACAACAAGGAATTCTTCGTATTGTCAGATTCAAAGCCTCTTGAAAAGTACAAAAAGTCAACTTCACCTGCAGACATAATCACAAGATGGCTCATGGAACTGTCAGAGTTCCAATATAAATTCGAACACATCCCTGGTAAATTAAACATATTAGCCGACTACCTTAGTAAACTACAAGAAGACCCGCCTCATCAAGACCTGTCCACCAACCCTGAATTAGTAGAATCTAAAGACATTCTTCCAATCTTTAATAATAATCTTGATCTTAACAAAAATTTACCTCCTATGTTACAATCTGAAAGTGTGAATGAAGGAAACCCGTTAAAACCTAATGTTGTAGATTCAGATATTGATAACTATCAACATGAAAAAATTAACAACATTAATATGAGTGATATTTCTTGCAATGACATTTCAGATCAAAATTTAAGAGAAGAACAAAATAAATATAAAGCATTAAGAGAAATTATTGAGGAAATAAAAGAAAATAAAATCCAAAATAAAAATAAAGCATATTATATAAACCCTAAAAATGATTTACTATGCTTTAATAGAGCCTCTCACATCTTAGAAAATGCTTTACATAGAGCTGTAGTCCTACATCTTTAATCCCTAAAGTGATCAAGATTGCACATATAACTCATACAGGTCATAACAAAACCCTGCACAACATTCGAAAAAGATTCACATGGAAGAATATGATTGCTGATGTCATAAATTTTGTAAACAGTTGTGAGACATGTAAAAAGTTAAAAAATCAGAATCCTCCTAAAACTCCATTCTTACCTGCTCCTGTTCCTACAGAACCAGCTCAGAAAATCTCCATGGATTTGCTTGGTCCTTTAAAAAATCATTCATTCATTTTAACTGTTATAGACCATTTTTCGCGACACCTTGAATTATATAATTTAAATCAAATTACAGCATCAGCTATAACTAAAGCTTTTCTTTCTTACATTTCCACTCATGGAAAACCAAATATTGTCCTCACAGACAAAGGCTCACAATTTACAAGTGATTTATTCCATATTGTTTGTGAAAAAATCAAGATTTATGTCAAGCATACAACCATTTGCAACCCACAAGCTAATGGATTGAGTGAACGCATAAACACTCAAATAAAAACTGCCATAAATACAATGTTAACTGAAGGTTATGATGTTTATACAGCAATGAAGATTCATCAATCAATTTACAACTCAACTACTCATCCTGCAACTCAATTCACCCCAAACTTTGTCCATTTTGCTCGAGAACTTAACGACATCTACTCAAATTATAAAAATCAATCTGAATGGAAGATTTTAGACACTGCACATGACATTTTCGAGCTAACAAAAATTTTAGATGAAATTTATACCACAACATTTCTGAATAATGAGAAGAACAGACAACAAGTGTACAAGAAATCTCGTGAAGAAAGAACATTTCAAAAACTCCAAGTGAATGACAAAGTTTTAGTAAAATTCCCTAAAGTGTTTAAAAAAGAAAATCAAGGTCCTTTCATTGTGCAACAAATTATTTCCCCTGCTATTGTACAAGTTAAGTCAATGGAAAATGAGAATGCATCACCATTCTATATCCACCAAAATAAGCTAATTCGATTAGATGAAAGAAAAGAACATCTAATCCAACAACCTTCGAGCAGTGTACCTAGTACAAGTGCTCAAAGTGCCAATGATAGTGTGAACAGTGCCAACAACTCTGAAAACAGTCCTCAAATAACAAGAGTTGTCAGACCAACTCGCAACAAGAAAAGGTTAGATCCCAACTTTGAATATTACTAAAAAAAAATTTTTTCCTCCATTGTCAGCTATGTCTTATTCATCAACTCAAGCATTCCGGATCCAGATGGATGGCGCCCCACCTGTGTTTGGATTGACGTGAGACTCTCCATGGAAGCTGCCTGGTAACTGACCTTCTGCTGGCGGAAAAACCCTTAGCTGCCCTGTAGTCTCCTGTGGAATGGTGGACCTGATATAGAAGACAATGATGCAACTCCTAAATTCAGTTTAAGATAAGTTTCCTTTTAATGTTCACATAAGATAAGTGTTTTTTCAATATGTTAAACTTGCAAAATCTATGATAATCTAAAATAATTATGTTAATCATGCTATGTAATCTATCATCATGAGTCTTATCAACCTTTATTGTTGGCAACTTCATTAAGTATTTAAAAAAAAAAATCTTTCTTCTGTTTTTTCTTCAAAAAAAAAAAAGTTCTGGAAAATATATTTTTGACCTTTTTATATAATACCAATTTGTGTCAACTTCAGCTACTGGCACTTTAGATCTTGACTTTTCTAAATATTTTTGTGATGCTGTGCAAAACCCATCACATCTTTTTTTTTTCTACGACTATACAATTTCTTCCCTTCGACATTGTGTTGCAGTTCAAAATTATTGCCCTGTATGCTTCACATGTCACTGTACCAGAAGCTACCCCTTTTTGTTGGTATGTACCAACAGTTTTTCTTCAAAACAAAATTTTACTGAAAGTCGACTCGACTCCTCGCACTGGATAATACACCAATGTGGAGGAGTAGGGCTTGTTTGGGTTGTACTGAACAAGTCCTTTCACAGCCCTTTTCCCCTCTAGAACTGAGACCATAAGTCAAAGTCAGCCCTCTCATTTTTTTTTACTCTGAAAGTTTTGGGTATGTGAGAGTGTCTGTTACCGGATGGGCAGACAAGACTTCTCATTCCCGTGCGGATGCACAAAACCACCTGTTTCAATTTTTCATGTGTTCATTCACATTCTCCTTTTTACAATCTCTGCGATTGGATGGGCAGACAAAATTTTAGAAGCTGTGTGAATACAAAAAAAAAACTAAGTCATCATTTGTGTAAATAATTTTCTCAACTGTTTTGTTTAAATTTATTCATTTATGTGTAAAAATTAGAAACGTGTAATTTTGTTATTTCATTAGCTATCTTAATTGCTCACTCTTTATACCTATTAAGAGTAAATTGTAAGGTATAAATATGTTAAAGTGAGATAAAAATTACTAGTATATGTTGATGAAACAGTAAAGATTTAAGTTTGCTTTTTCTATAAAAAGAAATTATGGAGTACACGTTTAATCAACATTTAGACAAATCTTAGTCATTTTTGTAGAACCAAGTTGTTTTCTACACGGATAGTATTAGTAATAAACTTAGGCAAGTTTAAAAAAAAAAAAAGTAATTTACTTTCAGTATTATGAAGGTAATGTTTTGTTCATGGCACATAATTGAATTAGTGTCAATTGTTCATTTTAATAATAATAATAAAAAAAAATTAAGTGCACTTGAAACATTTACTGAAGGATAGAATATGTGATAACTTTTGGTCACTTATTTCTTAGTGAATAAGTTAGGTAGTATTTTATTAGTCACTTAAAGGATAGTGATAGTAACTTATTGTTTGTTCTGTTAAACTAAAACAGCCTTTTCATAAATTGCACTCTAAAAAAAAACAACCAAAGGCAGTTTGCTGTTATATATATATTGATTACCAGTCAGGCAGTCCTGTTTTCCTTAAAAAAAAAAAAAAAAAAAAAAAAAAGTCATTCAGAACAATTTTTTTTTACTTTGTAAATTTGCTGATTTGACCAGTTACTTATACTGTGTCTTTATCTTTCAGTGTTTCTGACATGTGTTGGACAGAATGATGGTATGCTCCAGATGTAACTCATCAAGTGAACTTATTAATATTGTAACTCATATGAGAGGAGAACCTTAGATAAGATTGTTGACACAGAAGTTGTGACTGTAAATTCATTTATGCTTGTAATGACCACAGAAATTTATGTAAATTGTATGTAAATCCCTGTGCATGATCCTCTGCAAATTGGTAGGTTAATTTTTGCTTTGCTTCATTTTTTTTTCATTCGTATTTCTTGTTATGTTGTATTCAGATTTGGTTTTTTTATTAAAAAAAAATTCTCTTTTCTCCTTCTGAAATTTAGCAATTAATGCTCCATTTCATTCAGTTCGTGCATTCAATTTTTTTTTTCTGACAGCAAGGAATATGTTGGGAAGAGAATCGATTAAATCTGTTAAATCGATTTCTTCACAACATTCTTATTTGAGTTCATCTCCATTTTTGTTATTCCTCCATGGTTTCTGAATCTCATGTGTTTTCCTCCATGGTTTCTGAAGTCTATCCGTTTTCAAAGTTAATCTAAGTTACTCTTCTGCTCTTCTAAAATTTATCATTTGTTCATATCGATTCTAAAATATCATGTTAATCGATATTCATTTTACCATTTTTAAGCAATGTTTTATTTTATTTAATATTCATTTAATTTCAATAGTTAAGTCTTAGTTCATGTACTTCTACTTCAACTCCCAGTCATATATTTTTACCGCCCTTTCATCTCATTGGTTGGGTGAAGCCTCGCAAAGAATTTTCCACATTATTCTAGAAGCTTCCAACCAACCAGCATCTGTTTAATTCGACCGTTTGCCAGTTTGGCAGATTCATCGCCTTGTTCAATAAGGCTTGTTCTATTATGTGTTACTTTTTGTTGGCGAATTAGTGATGTGCCTGTTGGCGTGTGTTGTAGTGTGTGGTAACCCACACCACGCGGTTGTTGCAAAAATTTGATTCAGTAGAACAGTAGTGTAGGAGTTGGTACCGAGTGAGAAGCAGTAAGAAAATGTGAGATCGTGTCATCCTGTTGTGCCATTTTTTTTGGTTCACTCAGCATCGGAATATGTGGCTTGAAGAGTCATGCTATTCAACGAGGCGAGTCGTCTTCAACATGTCCTACAGATAAGCCTTTTTCCATTTTCTTTTACCTTGCTTTACTAAGTTTTTTTAGAGAGATAAATTCTATTATTTAATGTATCGAAAAAAAAGAATTTAACATTCGAATAGTATGCCAAGTAATATATTATGAGGTAAAACTTTTTTTTTTTTTATCATGCACAAGGGAAAGTTCCTCTCAAGAAGAATCTTTGTGAGTGGTCAACGATATTTTAATTTGAACTGTACATTTATGTATACAGTTAATAAACTGGTGTTCAGTTAAAAAAAAAGGAGTCTACGCTCATTTTAGTTTATGGTCACGTGGAACCTCAGTTGAAGTAAAAATTTAGTTTACGTGACCAACTTATACCAGGAAAAACAAAAGTGTATTTACCTTTAGATTTCAGTCTACAATTCCCACAATATTTAATATGTACCGTTTATATAACCACATGGTACCATATATTCGTGTTATATATTTTTTTAAGTTATAACATTTTATTTCAGGGTACTACCACACCAATATTTATTTTAAATTACAACAATCATATGTATTGCCTTTATTCTTGCAAAAGTTGCGTGCGCACTCATCGTTTATATAAAAAAAATAAATATTTTTGATTCCAATTTTATATTATTGAGCTCATTTTTATTATTTATGACATGTAAGGGGTACTCATTGTCAATTTGTCATGCTAGAATTATGCACGCGTTTACTGAGACATGACTTCATTCATGATCTGCCATTAGTCAAAAGTGATACTACATTGTAACGTCAAAGATGAGCGGCCACTTGCTATTTTGGACGTTTTCTTAAATATCTAGAAAAACACATGAGGAATTATCCTGAAACTTCAAGTGTGTAAACAGAATAGTACATGTCATATATTTCGGTGAAGATTTTTTTCCCGAAACCCCGTAGGGGACCGTCAACAAATTGAAAAAGTACGAACACCTTTTGGATAAACCTGTAAAAACTAATGTAGCAAAAGCATTAAAACTTTAGATTATGATTAAGTACCTTATTGTAATAACTTGTGTTCATTTTTATGAGAATAGCATTGATACGCATAGAGAAATTAAAATTTTTATAAAAAGAGTCCCAAATTTTGCCAAGTTTTTTGCGTATAATTTGTAGAGCTGTTAATATAAAAAAAAAGGTCTTTCAGAAAATATGACAAATAACATTGTACACAATATCCTGTAATCCGAATTAAAAAATAATAAAAATTGTATGAAAAATGAGCAGGCTTACTAAATAAGGATTCGCTGCGCGTGCCCGAATGTAATAAAAATATGTTTTGCATAATTTGTTAGATAAATGTATAGAACAACTTTTGTAAAAGTCTCAAAAACATAGTTCGAAAAGTCTGAAAATTATCATTGATAGAATAAGCTCAAAATCCCTTATTCCCAAAAGGGAGAAAAGATGAGGAGCTGTATCCAGATACATTAGTACGTGTAATATTGCGTATGTTTATTGTCACTAATCAATGGATATATGGATACAGCCCTCATCTTTTCGGGAACAACGGATTTTGAGCTTATTCTATCAACGATAATTTAAAAAAAAACCGAGATTATGTTAAATAACAGAGAAGGTATTCGATAAATTTACAATACACTCTGCAAATTAACATCTTTAAAAATACACAAGACTCTGTAAATTTATTTTTCATGATAATAATTTAATTTTGTTTTCAAAATTATTGAATCCCTCAATCTTAAGTGAGCTTCAAAGAATTTGAATTTTTAGAGCAAATTAAAACTGCTGTATCATTTAATTTTTACACGGTTTATTTATAGCAGTCCTGGGGTTTGAGACCTCTTGACAGTGGAAGAACACCTTACTGACTAAGATGTAGGAGCTGTTGCTATTTTGTACAAAGTGTGTCTTTTATGATTCACCGGGGAAAATTTTATTGTGTTTTTCAAAGGTTTCGCTTCAAATATATTTGTTAGAAAATTCGTAAACGGTTTATTTTACTTTATTTTAGACCGATTACATAATATATATTTTCTTTAATCAATTTTAATTTTTTAACTAGTTTAAGTAAAAAATGAAAATATTCAATGAATTTTTTTATTTACTTATTTTTTTTTTTTTTTTTATGAAAAAATTGGAATCTAATTCATTTTTTACAACAATAATGCTTTAGAGAATTTTTCGAAATTGACGCACACTATTTATTTTCTAATGTGAAACTATATTAAAAAAATTTTTTTAGTGAGAAATAACAGAAAAAGTAAATAGAAAAAAAGTGATTTTTTACGTTTGCATTATTTTACTCAGTTTGTGTAATATGTTTTATAAGATTAATATGTTTTAAAAACGCATTTAACAATGAAATAATAATATTAATACCATTGTAATAATAATAACAGCTTTAAAAAAATACTACACAATTTACTATTAATATTACCACACTTCTGGCATATGGTGAAAGAAACAATTGTAAAATAATTGTCGATAAAAATCTCCACTAATTTCGAGGAGATGATTTTTCCATTTCTAAATTATTCTAGGTTTAAAAAAAAAAAAGAAGAACAGCTTTTAAACTAAATTTTATTCTTTAATATTTCTAATAAAATTGTAAAAGAATTTTAAAAGTATGTATTTTGAATTACTAGTTTTAACAAAGATAAAAATATCTTTAAATACAGCCATGGAAATCCCTGCAAGGAAAGATATATAAGATAAGAGAAATATCTGTAAAATGATTTTCGAAAAAGTCAATCGAATGCATTTAACCGAAAACTAGTGTAAATTTACAGAGAGTCTCGTTTTAATTTCTGGGTTTTTACAGAAATTTTTAACAGAGTAGTAATAATAATACAAATCATAATATAATACAAATAATAATACAAATAAAGTAATAATAAAAGAAAGTACTTAATATTTACAAACTATTTACAAAATAAATAGTATTTAATATAAGACAACGTTGGAAAACGATATCAAAACATATTACTGGCACTGTACGCAACTATAAGTCTTTACAGATCCACGTCAAAACGCTCAAATATGAAGTTTTTTGTTTTGTTTTTTGGGTGGGGGGGGGGAGGTTATCGTAAATTATTAGCTGTTGGCACTGCTCGCAGTACTAACATCATCTATAGATGGTTCTGAGATTTCACTTACACATTTTGACTTATGCAATATTAAAAATTCTTTTCATAACCAGAAATATATTGCAGAAAGAGCACTGAAAACTGGTAATAACTCACAATCAGTGTTCTCGCTGTCGCTCGCCATTGCGCCAAATCGCGACAAAATTCTTCATTTGGCGAGTAAACCTACAGTAAAATTCGCCAAACTGCGAGTGCTGCTCAGTTTGTGTGTGTGGTGTGCCAATACAGTCAAGATTCTTAGGCGCGTTACTGAACGAGTGATGCTGCTTTACTTGTCCAATCGCACCGTGCCATTTTTATTGCTCTATTTATAGAGATACTGACTCAACAGCAATTTAGATTAACAACAGGAAAAGACACAGAAAGGATTATGCGACATGTATTTCTCTATTGCCAGTTAATCACTGTCTCTGCTCCAGCGTCCCGGCAGTCAAAACGCAAACAAAATTACTCGCATTAAGCGCCAAATAGAGAAAATTATTGGTGGAATGCGGTGTTGAAACTGGCCATTTACCATACTATTTATTAAATGTAGGGAAAGTATCATTGGCCGATCAAAGTTTTTCAATCCGTTAAAAGTCGAAATCTCATAGACATTTTTAGTGTATATTTTCACAACGGTAAATCAAAGATTGCTGCATTTAATTTTGATTTAGATAGCTAAAAGAATGTCTGAAACAGTTACACATTTAGGAGACATTTAGAATGTACTTATTTTTAATAGTTTCTGTAGCGGATACTCGACTTTCTATTGTATAAGCAATTACAAAAACTTAGGTTATTTTAGAACCTATTGAAAAAAAAAGGGATACAATAAAGGGTTAAAGATAGATTTTTCAGTGCTTCAAGCCGAATCTATTTTGCTAACATTTCTGTTCATTTGGCTACTGTTTCTTGTTTCTTATTCGCCAAATCGCTAATGTTGGTCAAAAGTCAGCGAGAATTAAAATTAAAATTATAAGGCTGTAAAAATCACCATAAAATCAAAAGAACGCATAGGGCGCATTTCGAGCTTGAAAATTTACAGCCCGTCATCATCTACTGCAAACACGTGTCCGCAAGGGAACAATGTAAAAAAAAGGCCTTGTGACCTTGTCCCTTTACGGACACGTGTTTACGTTTACAGTAGCTGATGACGGGCCGTAAATTTTCAAGCTCGAAACACGTCCTATGCATTGTTTTAAATTAATGGTATTTTTACAAAGTCTTATTATTTTAATTGTCAGAAAGATATTGTTTTCCTTTTAATCGGTGTTTTTCTCAAATGCAGACCGCCAACTTAGATATAATACTCAATCTGCCCCTCCTCGACATTAAACTTGTCTCACTTGTCCACTTTGGAAGATAAAACATAGAAAAACGTATATATATAATAAGATGCACTTTAAAGTAGGAGATAGATATCCAGTAAGTTTAACATGAATTAAGTAATATAAAAATTTTGTTTTTAAAGTCAATTCCTACTTAGGTCACCAAAGAAAAATTTAATATAATCCCTTAAGCTAATATTAGTTTTTGTTGCATTAAAATATCTCAATTTGTTGAATTTCTATAAGCAAGTAGGTTTACAATGGAATTCTATGGGAATTTGGCGAAATATTAGAAATATCGCCAAGTTGGCGTCACTTTTGGCGACTTATTTTGGACGCCAAATTTGGCGATATGTCGCCAAGTTGGCGACAAACTTGGCGGTATTTGGCGACAGAACAGGTTCCCCCCTATGGTAACCCCTTATTGAAAATACTTTCATTGACCTTCGATAAACAATGGCCGCCATTTTGTTTTCCATGCAAAACTAAAATTAATTAATTAAAATTTAATTAATTAATTAATATTTGAAAAAACTGTATTAACATCAATTGTCATCCAGTACAAGTTCAAAAAAAAATTTTTCAACTTGATAGGATGAATAATGAGTATTTTATTAAAGATTGAAAATTTGAACAAGATAAATATATAAATAAATAAATATATAAATAAACAAATATAGGGAGAGTGTGAACTAATAGTAGGAATTGAAAAAAGGATATCTGCTACAATATTAAAGCCTTAAATGCCGGGCTTTGCTTTTCGGCAACATACCCAATTCAGGCTTTAAAATACTATTAGAATAATATTGAAGCTATAATGTCTAATGTTGCCAATAAAATACATTTTGAAAATATTATTAAATCGATTTTCAACATATAGATGACAACACTTGTGCTGTTTAAGAATAAAGATAGATTTATTTTTTTAATTGTTGCTACTTGTTCTTTTTGTTCTGTTTGGGAGCTTGCGAAATACCTTATTTTGTTCTGCAGTTAGCAAGTAAAATTTATTTCTTATTATAGTTCCTAAAATTCTCGTGTGTTTAATATTACAGAATTTTATCAAGGAAGATTATTTTTTCAATTAAAGACCAATATTGCCGATTAGTAGCAAATTGTTTTTTAGCCGTAAACCATACTTAACACAAAATATGATTTAAGTATTTTTCCCATGATTTATTTAAAAAATGAAAGCCGAAAAACATTATTACAATGATTTTTGAAAAATCAGGCATTTAAGGGTTAAATAGTACTTTGACTTAATGTTTATCTTTGATGCTAAACAGAATACATTTGAATATATATATTTTGTTATATTTAAAAAAATAATTGTTATTTGGTTTGGTCGTAAAGTAGATAATATTTTGAACATACTGTAACAAACCACAGAATGAGATAATAACCAATTTCTGTTGAAACTGTATTTAGCTAGAAACTACACAATATTTGAACCCATGCAAACTTTTCGCTGATGCATAGAATTTTGGTTGAAAATTTTCCACTTACTTTATTTGTTTCAGGCAAAAAAGAATTCGCAATGATTGGAAAAAATCTTTATAAAAAAAATCTCAGAGTGTAATAGTTACACTTTAATTTAAAATAAATTTTCAAAGAATTAAAATGGCACACTAATCTAAAGTTGTCGAAATATATTTGCTCTAAAAAACGTGTTTTAACGACTGGTATGAAAAATTTCTGCATTCGTTTATTTATCTTTAAAAAATAAATCAGTTCATCTACAAAAGATTCATTTAAAAGATGAACAGATACCTTTTAAAGTGATTGCTGATTTTCATCGACTACATTTACATCGCTTTTAGTATTTATTTATTTATTTAATTGAACAAATGCATCCGAGTCATCGTTGATATAAGACAGATAGGCACAAGAAAATACACATCACTTGGAGATTACAGTCGGAAAATCCACAAACAGTGTACAACAAAATCACCGATTGTTGAAGGGGGTGCGATTATGGTGCCTTAACCGCCAGCTCTTAGTAAGTTTTTTTTTTTCATTTTATTAATTAATTTATTAATTATATTGATTTACTGCTATGTTCTTTGTATTATAGTACTACTTTTTGTATTATAAAAGAAACCAGCTTGTTTAAACAGATAATTATATCAGTATAGTAATTAAATATAATTATACTGAGGAGTTCCTTTTTCTATAAGAACAATTTTTCATAATCAATCCTACAGATTTCTTTTTCAATTGAGAATGTGTCATCGTAAATTTCAACATCTCCACTGATACTTTGCAAAATAGAGTGCATAAACACAGAAGTGTTCTTATGAACACATAGTTTACGAGGGCAACAAATCCACATTCTTGTAGAATCTTCGTACTTTACGAATGCGTTGTTATCACAAATATATTTGGAGTACATTGATAGAAAAAGAGCGGGTTTTCGAACACAGAGTTAGTTTACGAGGGCAACAAGTTCATATTATTGCAGAAGGTTTGCACTTTACAAATGCGTTCTGATCACGAATATCTCATCTCCATACTTACACTCTTAATTCAAAAGAACGAATTATTAACTCACCAAAAGAACGAAAAGTTTTACGCGTGTTTTTGTTCTTTCTGAGTATCTGTTTTATCAAAAAAAGACATTTTCTACAAAAAACTGATTTGCCAAATCATCCTTTTAGGAGTAGCATCCCCAGGACCGCTCATTTCAGATCGGAACAGAAAAATATCTTTAAAAGAACGGTTTAAAAAGCTTCCCTATTGGTTGAAATCCTGTTACGCGATATATAGTTTGGCAGAGGGAGAAACGAGAACGTTTTGAAAAGGGAGTCGCTTGTTTTTTTTTTCAAGCGTCAAAGCTTAGCGTTACCTATGCGATTAAAACAATATTACAATTATAATTTGATTGATTTAAAAATGGTATAGAATAAGATAGATGGATTATACCCACGAAAGCAGGGGGAGGTGTCAATCATCACAAAGAACTGAATAAATTTTGTTTTTGTTTCCCAGCTAAAACCAAGATGGCTACCAGCGATTCTAGGATTTTACTAATACTGAAAATTCTAAGGTAAAGTACGTTGTTTTACTTCATCTTTCTTGTAATTCCTTCCCCATTCCTTGTTGTATTTTCTCATTGCATATATGATTTTTTGCGTTATTTAACGTTATTACCTACTTTTAAACCGGAAACATGAATTTCTTAAATTACTTTTTTTTCTTTTTTTTAATGCATCTCTTCCATAATTTTTATAATCAATAAAATGCGCTTAGATATGTAGTTTTCTCATATTCAAATTGTGTAAAATTACGCTAATTTTTATTTACATTATTAAACATGTATCATTTTGTGCTTATGTTATTATTATTAATATACTACTTTGCTCATGACACTCAGAAATATTTGCGGAACACAACCCATGATTATAAAAAATTATTAAATTATTAACTTATAATATATGTTCTATTTTTTTATGTTTCAGTAAGTACAAGTATTTAATAAATTGCGTTCATTTAGATAGTCATACACATCTACATTTTATTTATTATTTTTTTTAATTGACACAGTATTATATAAATAGTACGAAATGTAAAAGATAAGTTAAAAAAGTATCAGAAAATAATAGATTAGTAAAAAATATTATTAATTTATTTTATGACACAACAAGCTTTACCTTTTTTTAAAAATTATGATTTTGTGAATTTTTATTTTTGTGTTATACTTCGCTCTGTTCATATTCAAAAGTTTAACTAAAAAAAAGTCTGCAGTTATGTAACACATGAATTCTATATTCCATAATTATTTATCTGTGTCATAAGCAAAATATATTAAGAAAATATAATAATATCAGAAATAATTAAAGAAATCGACATTTCCGAATTAAAACTAATAACGTTAAAATTATATATACAATGTGAAAATATTAAAAAGAAAAAAATCATAATAAGAAAGATAAAGTAAAAACAGCGCACTTCAGGATATTTACAGGGTAAAAAATCTTGTCTTGTTATTGCGCGAACCATCTTTTATTATTATTATTATTATTATTAAATTTATATTTCGGAAATGAAAAACAAAATTTCTTCTGTTCATCTGCATTTAGATTAATATAAAACAAAATGGAGCTTTAAAAATAATACATTTTGCAAACTGGGGAGTTATCTATGTTAAAAAAACAAAATAAAAAAAAAATTCTGAAAATCAGAGGGAAATAACTTATTTTGCCTATTAAATTTGACAAAAAAAGGGGTTTAAAAATGACTTGTCAATAATGAGTGCAGTCACTCGTTTATTAATGTAGTCGAAAACAGCTTATCAAAAAGGAATGAAAAAAAAACACTCCGCAAGATGGATAAAATTCACTCCTATAGGATAAGTGCATTTTCAATACTGGAAAGGAGTGAAAATACACTCAGTCGGAGTTAAAATCGCTGAATTTTTTTAAGAGAGTACATGCATAATATCGTTTACTGTTAGAGTATCTTGATAGGAGAGGAGCAGATTTGCGAACACAAAGTTAGTTTACGAAGTAAAATGTCTATGATCTTTCAGAATGTTCATAATTTACGAAGGCGTTCTTATCACGAATGTATTAACTCCATAAGTGCATACATAACTTCGCTTGCTTTTAGAGTGCCTTGATAAAAGTGCAGTATAGTTATGAACACATACTTAGTTTAAGAAGATAACCACATTCTTAAACAGCTTTCGTATTTTACGAACATGTTACCTTCATACGTACTTACATAAATTATTTTACTTATGTGCTTACATATATTCATCTTACATGCATACGTCTATCTTTCACATTTACGCACAATTTATAAAATTTTATATTTCTTATTAAGCATGCATATTTACATACAATAACTGTCAATGCATACAGTATATAAAGCAGCTCTTTCCTCGACAATGGAAATAAAAGTTCCATGTAATCTTCATTTGCATTTCAATAATTGCTAGAGCAGTGATTTTTGTCCATGATCGGTATATTTTTGAATGGCATGACATGGGATTAAAAGCAATAAGCAAATCTGTTGTTTAACAATGGAGGACATCCCATCTACGTTTTGATCACGTGATCAAGGTAAAAACTTCTAGCGTAAAGAAGGGAAGGCTCCGTAGACGTGTAATATAAATCCCCGCTAGCCAATGAAACAGTTCATGAGGCAAAGCACTAGATTCTTCCCTTCTTACCAGTTAGAAGTTCCTTGGGTAAATTACCGGTATCGCGTGACTTTTTTTAGCCTCGAACCCAGATTTGGAATATCCTCCATTACTTAACTTCTTATACTGTGTGAAAGAGTACACTCTGTATTAACTCTTAATGGACCAATGCCGCCATATAAGTAGCATTGACACCATTAACCAAATTTATTTGCTTGGCACCACTTTTTTTTAAGAAACACTTTTGCTTCTACTTTGACAACATGTGCAAGATAAATTTACTAAAACAATTATGTTTAAAAGATAGCGGTTCAAATAGAATATAAAAGTACAATCTTGTATTTAAATCTACCGTCCGTTAAGGGTTGAAAATGTCACTTTATGTTCTACATATAATTTAGTAAAATTTGAAAGTTAATAAGGTATTTTTATTCAGTTTAAATCTTTAACAATCATTTCGCAAACATTACAGTCAAGGAATATATTAATATTTCTATTTTTTTCACTAAAAAATATATAGAATTTTATAATAATAATGTTTGGCTTATCAAAGATATTTTTGGTTATCTTAAATCATAAAATGTAGTATAAGATGCTTGACTTGTTTAATATAGCCATAAATCTTTAATTATATAAGCAATTCTTGTATAGAATAACATTGTTTCATTATCTTACATTATAAAGATGTAACTTTTTAACTGTTTAGTTTAATTTTTAATTTATCAGTTTTTCTAAAGATTAATTACCACATAAGATAGTGATTCTAATTAATATTTCTCGCTCAGAAAAGCAATTATGTTTCAGCGTCATATTTATCTTTACATATTTAAAACTTATTAAATTTATAAGTATTAAATTTATGTTTTTTATTTGGATGTCTTAAAAAATATATATCCTTCTCTTTCTTCATTAAAATGTTATTTATGAGGAAAAAAATGAAGAGGCATTTTAGTATGCTTTAAAAAATAGGAGTGTTATTTATCACATGTACTTTTTTTTTTGTAACAATTTTTTTTTATATTTTCATTGATATTTGACAATAGTTTTTTTTTTTTTTTCGCATAATTATATCGTTAATCTACACCTATGCTACTCGTCTTAGACTTTGTTAAGAATTCAATTCGTTTAATTTCTGTTGAGATATCAGAAATCGAATGAATATTTTGAGTAAGAAATTGTCTTAGGAAAACTGTCCTATTATTGTCACATCTCCTATGAGTACGGAAATACTTACGAGGTAACACATTCTTACACAGATGTGACAAGCATGGAGATATTTAGACAGATTTGAGCGAAAAATATTTTCTGAAAGATAGTTCTAATTAGCAATTTCTCATTGAAATTACCTATTGAAATCAATTATTTTATTGCTTTTGGTCAACCAAACATTGGAATGTAACTCAAATAATTTGGTTGAATAAATATCATTTTTTTATTATTAGACATACAAAGAAATAACATAGTAAAAATATTTATAATAAAAAACGAACACTGGGTGTGACATATATGTAAAATTCTCCACAGTGCTTACAAACGCAAATGTAATCCAAATACGACAAAAGCTGACAGCGCTGTGGACAGAGTACAGTTCCTACTATAGGGCTCCGATAGGCAACTTATTTTAATTCTATCTAGCACCATTTTCTAAAAACGAACATATTCCACATGCATTTTGACAACATCTGCAAGAGGAACATGTTAAAAAATTATTTTTTTTTTGAAATAGTGGTGTGAATAGAATGTAAAAATAGTCTCCTGCGGCAGACCTGTATTATTGGCATTTACATTGCATGACGTGGAAGAGGATTTGTATCAACGTGGGAAAAGAATCGTCACTGTGAAGTTGTTATGTGCCATTTTGGAATAAGTTACTCATCTCTAAAAATAAGTCGAGATGGCTTCACGCTCCCGTCACGACCACTTAAGTGTCACAATGTGATGAAATAAAGAATTCATATTTTGTAACTGGTGTAATTGTGAACATTTGTGACCACTGTAGCATCACAGTCGCATCATACCCACTGGATAAGCTATTAGAGTCTATATACTTACGTATTACTCCACATAGTATACATTTATACACCCTACACTTATCACATATACGTAACTCATATCTATTAAAACAAAGGGAAGCAGAAATTCCCATCGCACATCTGTTATAACGTCCAGACGCTATCCACAGCTGATATTCGATGTAGGGGAGACTAGGGATAGTTGAACCACTTTTACAAATTATTATTTTATTTTTTAAATATTGAACGTAGAATAAAGTTTTATGTGTCATTTTATTCGTTATACAATCAGTTATTATAATTTAATGTGTATAATTTAATGTATAATTTAATGTAAAAAAAAGTTGATAATTTTAATAGTGAAAGTAGGCAAACAATTATTAATTTGAATCCACTAATATGATTCAATGTACTCATTTAGTTTCATTTTGTTAGTGCATCGTTAATTATAGTTCAGATATGAGTATTTTTTTATATTTTTATTTATAATTTCATTCTGTTCTTATTACAAGCGCGGCATAATTACCGAACAAGTGCGGAATCTCAGCCTGAATGTACGGGTGACACGCCGTAGTATAATGTTGAAAAAATATTAATTATTTGTTTTGAATTTTTTTTGTCGCAGTACACGTGTTGTATATTTAACATTAAATGGCACAGCATGATTTTTTTATTTTATGTCCACCATGGGAATTTATACACCAATTCGAAAAAATGTGCGGCATAAATCCCGGAATTACTCTATCAGATCATTCAAATTTTCTGTAGATCTTTTAAGTATGCAACTTCGACCAATTTATTATTACCAGTAGAACCACGGATGGCTTTCGCACCGCAATCATTGAGCTTATTTTCTGATACGTCTTTCCTTTTATTTTTTAATTAACTGCAATTTTTAATTAAACGACACATTTTAAAGAAACGTGAGTGTACTAAGTCCAAAGCCCGTTAAAAATTACGTATGATACCACATTCATCGTTGCAGTTTTCGAAAGTGCATTAAAACAGGAATGTTGACATGAGAAATAATATCTATGAAAATTGTTGGGTATTCTAGCCAATAATATATATATATGTGTATACAAGAGTTCATTCTGTTAAATGTGAAAATGTTAGCATGAATAGAAAAATGCTTATAGAAAAACATGATTATAAAAATTATTAATTTGTTTTAACGCATTGTTGACACGTCACGAGTAAACTTGTGTTTACATAGCTGCCGATTTTTACGCTTTTCTATACTGGTATAATTGAATAATAATCTATGACATTTTTAAGAAATGAAATCTGCTATTAAATAAGGCTAATCTAAAAGCAGGGGTAACAAAAATTGTTATGAAAAAGCTATTTCCCTTAAAACTGGCGGTCATCAAAGAGTAAAGCAGCGTGTGGGAGATTTCCAATACATCCTTTCAGCATCAAAATGTCTCTATTTCATGAAGCCAAAATTGACGGCAGCAAAAGAGATAGTTTTAAGGTGATAGTAAGCCTCAAAATATGTATCAATACACGAATTTATCTTTTTGTGCATTATAGAAAAAGCTTAAAAAGATTAGTAATACAAGCTGAAAAAGTGTAAATCTGAAACTGGAGTCAATTTATTAAGCTACTTTTATGTTTTTTTTTTTTTTTTTTTTTTTTTTTTTTGTAAAAGCTTTTATGTCTATTTTACTAAATTTTCATAAGCATATGCCACCATTATAGACAAATAAATACCTTTTGTTCCGGAAATATGTATTGGGCCATAATTAGTATTGAAATATGCATCATCTTAAAGATAAATATGCCTAAAATTTAAAATTTCTAACATTATAATCAGTTAATGCAACGAGAAATAATGAAAGAATAATGCAATTTTTCTTTTCTCTGAAACAATCTGATAACAAGCTGATTCATATTTTAATTGGAAAGTTTAATTATTTAAATACCGTTAAACTTTTAAAGGCATTGTAGTAAAATGTTTTCAACAACAAATTATCTGATTTTATCTGTAAAAGTATGTTCTAATTCGTTATTAGATTCAGTCAAGTTTTAAATCAGAAATCATTCGTGTATAAAATGGTTAATTTGAAATGAATTAATCTTCTTAATTTATCTATGCGAACATCAATTTTATTTGCGGTTATTCATGCTACAATTCACAATCAACATCGATATCTCTGCCTTTTGCTATCATCAGTGAACTAATTTATATCAGAAAGACGAATGAAATCGCGTTTATTGGAGATAAACATGCTAATATATTTATTACAGATAAATTTATTTCTTGTGCAACACAAAGTAATCACATAATTTTAAAAAAGACTGTTACAGAATTAAATGATAAAACTTTGTGTTTTAACAACGAGTATTAATATTTTATAATTAAATCTATTTTTCACATCTATGTAGTATTTCAGACAAAATATTTTGCCGAACGATTATTGAAACACTAGCTGAGTACCCGCGCTTCGCTACGGTAAATTATCTCTCTTTCTAACTTCTTATTTTGGTCGATTGGCTGTCTTTTTTCTCTTTCTCAATCAGTAGTTCTAATTTTGCACGTTTTTTTTATTTAAATCAATCCAGTTTTTATATGTAAAGATGGAATTTTGCCATCATTAACTGATTTTTAGCTCACTTCCTGGTACGTTAGAATTATATACATTACTAGCAGGCTGAGCCCGCTTCGCTGGTCCATTTTTCAAATGAACCTTGTTCAAACAAAATTATTAATTCGACTTTGTATTTTAAATTAATATGGACCATCACCTGGAAAGTCTTTCCGCATTTGCTCAATACGATGCAAACGCCATTTAGCTATTATATTATCTTATGCTTTAGGCAAAATTCGGGCTATTCAGAAGAAACTCTTTTATAGCAGATCTTTAATGTAGAGGTTGGGAAAGAAATACGGCCGTTACGATCATCAGAAATTAAAATGTTCTCTAGTCACCACACTACTAAAATGAGAGATAATTACAATGATTGCACAGAGTGACCACTGAACATTAATCATGTTTGGATTATTCACTATCGTTTGTTAGTTTCTGAACTCCGGGCTTCTCAGCTTTGTGTTATGTATGCTTCTGGTAGCTTAAATACAATCTCTCTGTAAGCTACATTATATTTCGTAATATACGTTTTCTTCTGGTAGGCCTACTGCAGTTTCCTATCTTCGGATTACAGCATAGTAAATACAGTCAAAAAACGTAATAAATTATTTGCACACAAAGAACTGATTAACTTTCATATTTAAAAGAAATGTGAATCATATGAAAGTGGATTTTTAAAACTGAAGTGTTTAAATAAAATTAAAATAATATCCTTTTCACTGCCATTTCCTTTTTTTTAAACCAATTGCAATCCTGTAACTGTTAACCTGAAAAAAAAACCTTTATAACTGATTATGATAGAAATATAAACCTCTTGTTTTCATCCAATCAAAATCTTCCCTATCTTCAATAATCAGGTGCACAGGTAAGTTTGGCGTCAAACATTAGAAGTGTTTGCAACTACATGGTTACAAATGTTCCATAGTTAGATATAAAACAAAGGTAATTATGAACCAAACTACATTCCTTTAAATAAAATCAATTTTCTGTCAACTGAATTATATTAGATCTTTCACCAAAAATACTCTTTGAGGATGATAAATAAAATCAGTTATACAAAACTTAATAACCTAGTACGTATTAATCTTTTTGATGCACCGAAGATTTTTTTTTTCATTTCTCTAATGATCATAATAGCACGGAGAAATAAATAGGCTGTTTAATTTTAAAATTACATTATTCTTCAGTCTGTTTCCTAAATAAACCTAAAACACTAAGTTTAGTGGCTAGGGCAGTGCGTCAGATTTTTTTCCCGAGTATTGTCATTCCAAGTATTGCTTATTTAGTGATAATAAAATAACTGCAGATGAAAATATACATAATACTAAATCTTCTTTTGTCCGCTTGCTTCATAATGAAAAACCGTAAATTTATTAATCGCTGAGTACAAATTTCATGTAATCTTCTGCAATCGGGATCACTGTCCACAGAGTCTCTTTCAAATATAAAAGAAACATCCAACAGTTCAGTAAATGCGCTAATTAGCGGGTAACCTGATTGCGGAAGATAAATCCAATATCATTCAAAAACCTTAAAAACTGGAAAAGGGATGTCGAAATAAAAAGATCATCGAGAATTTATTTAAGTAAGCAATTTCTATTGTAAAATGTTTTCTTGTGTGGTATTAATAACGCATAATTGCATGCATTTTCTTAAGAATAATCTTTAATACTTAAAATTTGAAACAGTAGACATTTCTAAGAGGCAAATTGGCGACATGTGTTTTTAAAAAAAAGAATGTACAATATTCTGTGATCTGAGTTTCGAGGTTATAAAAGTCACAAGTTTGGGGAAAACAAACCAGCATGTTTCCGTAGTAAAGTATGAGAAAAATATTTTAAATGTCTGAAATTAAATTATTTAGAATATGTGTGTGTGTGGGGGGGGGGGGGGGGGGGGCAGATATTTTCACTAAAATTTAAATCCACTTTTATAATATTAACTGCTTTTTATATAATTTAAATTTCAATATAAAAAATTGCTCCAAAAATGCTGTGTTACATTTGAAAAATCACCTATATAATGTGAACATCGATGTGGCTGATGTCATGTATACGCCTTTTTGGATTAAAATCAAATTATTTGGCGACAAATGTAAAATCAAAATAAACAAACATGTAACTCATAAGTATCGTCATTTTTATAATTACATCTGCTAGTTTTTCTGTAAGGGTTAATAATAATGAAAATTTTACTAAAAAAAATTAGTAAAAAAACGAAATGTTTACTCAGAAGGAAGGTGTCCTTAAAGCGCATACTCAAAATATTTTGAAAAAGGAAATGCTAATAAAATTACTCATGTATGCAAAAAAAATCAGTCAAATGCACCGGCAGAATCCCAGTAGAAAATCTGTAAAAAATATGTATTTTCGAGTATTTGGCGCGAAAAGACGAACGCTCCACGCTATTTGGCGAACCAATACATTTCCTTGCCAAATGCAAGACATTGAAATTCATTTATAAATTTCTTGTTAAATAAGTATTTAAATGCGTAATACTCTATCAATTTAAACTTAAACGGTGGGTTAGTTTATTTTTTTTTCTGTAAGCTTATATAATATATACAAATTGCGTGTTGCTGTAATTATTTAATTTTATACGGTGTCACCGTTGGGATAAGTTTTAAGTGTATTTTGATTAAGAATGCTATCCTTAAACATTTCGATATTAAGTCCTTGTTTCCTTGGCAACAATACTTGTCTCTGACACTAATAATATCGAAGTCAAATTGCCAATGCTCAGAATCAGACCTTAATTTTGTGTTCAAAACAATTTTAATCCATTTAAATTTTGTTCTAAACAGCATAATTACGATCGTTAAATTCCACTATATACACATATAAATGTATATTACAAAACTGCAGTTATAAAAATGTATTTATTTAACATAAACTTACTTAAACTAACTGTGTATGGAGAGTTGAAAAAGTTTTTCTTAAAGAACATTTATCATAGTATTATTCAAAATTTTATTGTGTCGCCAACCGGCGTTAAACCACAAAAAAATGAAATTTTCATTATTATTTTACGAACACTAAATCGAGGTTCTGCCTACTTTTTTTTTTTTTTATAAACATATATATCCTCATGAGAAGATTATTCTATATATATATTTTTTTTTTTTGCCCCACCAGTGGCCGAGAGGTTCTGCTCTCGGAGCTGGTAGACGGGAGGTGCTGGGTTCGATCCCAATTGCGCCCGTCGGCCTAATCATTCGGAGTTTTCGTGGTTTTCTTCGAGCCGTGGATCTTCCATGCGTTAATACGGATTAGGTTCCCTTAGAAAGACCCCCACGGAGGGCACTCTTCCCGGGCCTATATCCCTCGTGTAGATAATTGGCCGTCAAAAATCAACCCAACCCTATATATTTTTTTTCAAATATTTCTCAGCTTAACGGTTTTGGAGAACTTCCTTGATGTCAACTTATCAATTTTTCAGTTGCATTTTTCTTAACCTGACGCAAAAGATAAATCGCCAAATCTTATTTCAATTGCAATATTTCAACTGAGTAATTTTTTAAGCATTACGAACATTTCCTTTCATGATTAAATTAAATATTTTCGTTTTTTAATATCATCACTCATTAAAACTGATTTCTCTTTTTTATCTCTCTTTTTTAAAAAATTTTAAATAAAATTAGTAACAATTTTTTCTTTTATTTTTCGAGCCGTTTCAATTTTTTCATCAACGATAAAGTTCGCCAAGAAATAAAATGGTAACCTTATCGTCCAAAATAACAGAACTTTCCGTCATAATTCTATAACTAATCTAGGTAGAATAATGTGTTATAGCTTAAAACCTTCCCTGAAACGATACCTATCTAACGGTATACGTTCCGTAGAAATCCATGCAGCAGAACTCGAAATCCAGACGTTCGGAACGAAATTTCCATTTGGATTTTATATATATACTAGCAGGCTATGCCCGCTGCGCTGGTCAATATTTCCAAATGAACCTTGGATTAAACTAAATGGTGAATTTGAAATTGTATTTTAAATAATATGGATCTTCAGCTTGACCTTGCACATTACTGAAAACGATGCGAACGCCATTGCGATATAATGTTATCTTAAGCGTTGGACAAAATTTAGCAATTAAGAAGTAATTGTTTTAGTTGATTATAAACAGCGCACTTATGGTTGGGTAATGAGACCGTTATGACAACAGGAATTAATATCTCTGTAACTAATCAACGTATAATGAAATCGTATATACTAACACCATTCCTAAAAGTCATGCAACAGGGCCACTTGTAACAAAATATGTTCTGTAGATTTTTTTAAAAAGGCTAAACTTTCCTAATCAGGTTCACTTATTTTTTTAACTTTTACTGTTGCTCTATAACTAAGTACCCTTGAACAATATGTATACAATAAAACCTTTCCAAAATTATTACCTAACTAATTGTGGTATATCCTACGAAAGTATTATAAACAATCGGAATGAAATACAAATTTCCGTTGTAAATATATAGTAGATGATGATGATGCGATTTTGTGTAATAGAATTCATAGTAAAGTTTTCGCTTCAAACAAAAACGATGCTTTCAACATTAAAGCTAATACACCAATATGTGAAGTATCCGATTTCGGAAGGTTAACTTGAATTCTCATGAGCAACTACTCAAAGAAAAGTGAATATGTGGCTTTTGTGATACTTTTATGTCAGCCGGGCGCAGGTAATAAATCAATAAAGATTGTTTTCATAGCATATTCTTATTTTATTATTTTCATTTAAAACACAAACCTTTCACTCATTTAATTTAAAATGCATGCCTTATACTAATTTCATTTAAAAAACTGAAAAGATAAACAATAACAGGAAATAATGCCATAATTAAAAGCAAAAAAATATTTTTAATTTACATACGCAAAATGTAACTACTGCTACTGGGAATTTTAAAAATGCTATCAGCGAGATGTGCGCACGGTTGTTATAAATGTAACCATTTTTTCTTCTTATCGAGGAGCAATTTATAAATCGCACAATATTATTCCAATTCCAATTTCTTTCATAGAGGAACCTATGACCGGAAAAAATGGAAAAAGACTCTTGTAGATTCTTCGGATGACGACATCTGACGCCATAAACCGAGTTTATATATATGAAAATAATTTTTAAGTCGTTACAAACATTGCTTTCATACTTAAATATTTTCATTGGTACTACTTGTTATCCCGTCGACCAATTTCGCCAAATTATATAAATCGCCAAACCATTCGCCAAATTATATAAATTGACATAATCTTTATTTTAAATAACGAAATAACAAATAAATTAGTATAACATTTATAAAAATACAAATAAAACGTCGAAATTAAAATCACTTGATGCCGTAAACACGTGTTGTTTGTTTAAATTCAAGTGAATCTGATATTTACGATCAACCATTATTGGCATTTAATCTTATAGTTTGACGATAGATTTTTGGACGACGGAATATCTAAGTAGTACCTTTTCCATTTTTGTTTTATAACGCTAAATTCTCAGTAATTTTTTCCATTTTATTTTACATAAAATCACTATTTTTTTAAAAAAATTAAGATGCTTGCATTTTTATTTCAAACTCATAGAGCCGTTTTTATTTTTTAGCCAAAAGGGTTGATTTGAATTTTTTCCGTTGCTAGAGTAACGGATGTAATGATAGATATTTTGAGGTTTAGATGCCAAAGACACCGCCAAATTAGAAAAATATGAAATGTGTCATGAACTGTTGGACTTATAAAAATTTATTTGGTAGCAATCGATTCAGCATACAAAACTACATTAAAATATGCTATCATTTGACGCATAATTTTGATATTCGATTTTTTTCCCCTCCCCGTGAAAAAACCATTAGGGGTGACACTTTAGAAAATCCTTTCTTAACAGAAGTTTATGTCATAAGAAGTATTTTTACCACGATTTTCAAGATTTTAGGTTCAGTAGTTTGAGCTGTGCGTTAATTAGTCCCCTAATCCAGACTTTATTTTATATACTATATTAGATATGCGATTTTGCGGTGATCGAAAATTAGTCCAATATTATTTGAAATATTACATAACAGAGGAGAAAGTACGAAGAAAGACGAAAAAAAAATGACGAATTACAAAAGACTAGTATTTTTTTTTTTTTTTCAAAATGTTGAATTTTTCCATAGTAATAACGTATTAAAACATAAATTTCCTTAAAAATTATCTTTATTTCCTAGATTTCGAATCTGTGAATTTTCCTATAAATGAAATTGGCGATATGACTTGAGAAAATAGATAATATTTGCTTAAATAAAATGGGTAATATTCGTTGATCTGAGTTTGAGTTTATAAATATCACATGCTTTCGGAATTACGGCGAAAAACATTTTAAAAAGTATGAAATTATTTTACAATATGTATGTGTGGCAGAAATTTACACTGAAATTTAAGTATTCGATTCCATTTTTAAAATATTAACTGATATCTATATAAGTTACAATTGAATATGAAAATGTACTCAAAAAATGATCTCTTTCACCTAAAAAAACACCATTTGTGAGAACATCCTCAAGCTAATGTCACGCTTATTAATTTTTGGCTTAAAATCACATTGTTTGGCGACAAAAGAAAAATAAAAAATTGTAAAGAAACAAATAGTAATTACACATGTGACTCACAATTACATCTGCTTGTTTCTTCTATAAGTCACGTGATGGGACAATTACATATAAAAAAAAAGAAAAGAACAGAACAGAAAGAAAATGTCGTTAAAATTTCATCTAATCAAATTTTCAAATTCGTTTCCATATCTAACGCAAGCGATAAAGAGCCAAATATTGCGTATCAAGTGTAATATTTCTTATTAAATTAATTTTTAAGCATTACAAATATTTCTTTCAGGCTTTGATTAAATGTTTCTGTTTTTTAATATTATCACTCATTAAAACGGATTTTCTTCTTCTTTTTTTTCATTTAAATAAAATTAGTAACAGTTTTTCTTTTATTTTTCGTGGTTTAATAGCCGTTTCATTTTTTTTTTTTTTTTTTTTTTTTTTATCAACGATGAATTTCGCCAAGATATAAAATGGTAACCTTATCGCCCAAAATAACAGAATTTTCCGTCATAATTCTAAAACTAATATAGGTAGAATAATGTGTTATAGATTAAAACCTTCCCTGAAACAATACCTATCTAACGGTATAGGTTCCGTAAAAATCCATGCAGTAGAACTCGAAATCTAGGCGTTCGGAACGAAATTTCCGTTTGGATTTTATATATATAATAGATAATAGAATAGATAATAGATTATATATATATATAATAGAATAGATAATAGATTATGTGTTATGAACTATCTCAAAGTTTAAAACAGATCGCATTGTTAGATTTCCTAATTTTAACAATATCGCGTTATGTTAGTTCCACATTCCACCACCAGGGAGCGCACTCTATTCTTAACGAAAGCGTATCTGAACGAAACTCCTTCATGCAACCTTTCCGTAGGTACATGAATCGGGAGGGTGGCGGTCTTAACCAATAATTTAAGATAATTGCTGAAATTACTACGAAAAATATTTTAAAGGGGCTGTACGCGGGCCCCTAATAGAGTTAGATGAAATCGGAAGACGGCAAAATAATCGCGGGGAAAAGTTTGCTTGGGTGCCTTGGAGCTACTTTTGGCGCGAGATCTAAGCTCTACGACCAATAGGAGCCCAGATATTTATGGAAATATGAAGTAACAAAGTCCAAAATAATAGAATTTTCCGTAATAATTCTATAACTAATCTAGGTAGAATGATGTGTTATAGCTTAAAATCTTCCCTGGAACGATACCTATCTAACGGTATAAGTTCCGTAAAAATCCATGCGGTAGAACTCGAAATCCAGACGTTCGGAACGAAATTTCCATTTGGATTTTATATATATACTAGCAGGCTATGCCCGCTGCGCTGGTCAATATTTCCAAATGAACCTTGGATTAAACTAAATGGTGAATTTGAAATTGTATTTTAAATAATATGGATCTTCAGCTTGACCTTGCACATTACTGAAAACGATGCGAACGCCATTGCGATATAATGTTATCTTAAGCGTTGGACAAAATTTAGCAATTAAGAAGTAATTGTTTTAGTTGATTATAAACAGCGCACTTATGGTTGGGTAATGAGACCGTTATGACAACAGGAATTAATACCTCTGTAACTAATCAACGTATAATGAAATCGTATATACTAACACCATTCCTAAAAGTCATGCAACAGGGCCACTTGTAACAAAATATGTTCTGTAGATTTTTTTAAAAAGGCTAAACTTTCCTAATCAGGTTCACTTAATTTTTTAACTTTTACTGTTGCTCTATAACTAAGTACCCTTGAACAATATGTATACAATAAAACCTTTCCAAAATTATTACCTAACTAATTGTGGTATATCCTACGAAAGTATTATAAACAATCGGAATGAAATACAAATTTCCGTTGTAAATATATAGTAGATGATGATGATGCGATTTTGTGTAATAGAATTCATAGTAAAGTTTTCGCTTCAAACAAAAACGATGCTTTCAACATTAAAGCTAATACACCAATATGTGAAGTATCCGATTTCGGAAGGTTAACTTGAATTCTCATGAGCAACTACTCAAAGAAAAGTGAATATGTGGCTTTTGTGATACTTTTATGTCAGCCGGGCGCAGGTAATAAATCAATAAAGATTGTTTTCATAGCATATTCTTATTTTATTATTTTCATTTAAAACACAAACCTTTCACTCATTTAATTTAAAATGCATGCCTTATACTAATTTCATTTAAAAAACTGAAAAGATAAACAATAACAGGAAATAATGCCATAATTAAAAGCAAAAAAATATTTTTAATTTACATACGCAAAATGTAACTACTGCTACTGGGAATTTTAAAAATGCTATCAGCGAGATGTGCGCACGGTTGTTATAAATGTAACCATTTTTTCTTCTTATCGAGGAGCAATTTATAAATCGCACAATATTATTCCAATTCCAATTTCTTTCATAGAGGAACCTATGACCGGAAAAAATGGAAAAAGACTCTTGTAGATTCTTCGGATGACGGCATCTGACGCCATAAACCGAGTTTATATATATGAAAATAATTTTTAAGTCGTTACAAACATTGCTTTCATACTTAAATATTTTCATTGGTACTACTTGTTATCCCGTCGACCAATTTCGCCAAATTATATAAATCGCCAAACCATTCGCCAAATTATATAAATTGACATAATCTTTATTTTAAATAACGAAATAACAAATAAATTAGTATAACATTTATAAAAATACAAATAAAACGTCGAAATTAAAATCACTTGATGCCGTAAACACGTGTTGTTTGTTTAAATTCAAGTGAATCTGATATTTACGATCAACCATTATTGGCATTTAATCTTATAGTTTGACGATAGATTTTTGGACGACGGAATATCTAAGTAGTACCTTTTCCATTTTTGTTTTATAACGCTAAATTCTCAGTAATTTTTTCCATTTTATTTTACATAAAATCACTATTTTTTTAAAAAAATTAAGATGCTTGCATTTTTATTTCAAACTCATAGAGCCGTTTTTATTTTTTAGCCAAAAGGGTTGATTTGAATTTTTTCCGTTGCTAGAGTAACGGATGTAATGATAGATATTTTGAGGCTTAGATGCCAAAGACACCGCCAAATTAGAAAAATATGAAATGTGTCATGAACTGTTGGACTTATAAAAATTTATTTGGTAGCAATCGATTCAGCATACAAAACTACATTAAAATATGCTATCATTTGACGCATAATTTTGATATTCGATTTTTTTCCCCTCCCCGTGAAAAAACCATTAGGGGTGACACTTTAGAAAATCCTTTCTTAACAGAAGTTTATGTCATAAGAAGTATTTTTACCACGATTTTCAAGATTTTAGGTTCAGTAGTTTGAGCTGTGCGTTAATTAGTCCCCTAATCCAGACTTTATTTTATATACTATATTAGATATGCGATTTTGCGGTGAATCGATGATCGAAAATTAGTCCAATATTATTTGAAATATTACATAACAGAGGAGAAAGTACGAAGAAAGACGAAGAAGAAATGACGAATTACAAAAGACTTGTATTTTTTTTTTTTTTTCAAAATGTTGAATTTTTCCATAGTAATAACGTATTAAAACATAAATTTCCTTAAAAATTATCTTTATTTCCTAGATTTCGAATCTGTGAATTTTCCTATAAATGAAATTGGCGATATGACTTGAGAAAATAGATAATATTTGCTTAAATAAAATGGGTAATATTCGTTGATCTGAGTTTGAGTTTATAAATATCACATGCTTTCGGAATTACGGCGAAAAACATTTTAAAAAGTATGAAATTATTTTACAATATGTATGTGTGGCAGAAATTTACACTGAAATTTAAGTATTCGATTCCATTTTTAAAATATTAACTGATATCTATATAAGTTACAATTGAATATGAAAATGTACTCAAAAAATGATCTCTTTCACCTAAAAAAACACCATTTGTGAGAACATCCTCAAGCTAATGTCACGCTTATTAATTTTTGGCTTAAAATCACATTGTTTGGCGACAAAAGAAAAATAAAAAATTGTAAAGAAACAAATAGTAATTACACATGTGACTCACAATTACATCTGCTTGTTTCTTCTATAAGTCACGTGATGGGACAATTAGATATAAAAAAAAAGAAAAGAACAGAACAGAAAGAAAATGTCGTTAAAATTTCATCTAATCAAATTTTCAAATTCGTTTCCATATCTAACGCAAGCGATAAAGAGCCAAATATTGCGTATCAAGTGTAATATTTCTTATTAAATTAATTTTTAAGCATTACAAATATTTCTTTCAGGCTTTGATTAAATGTTTCTGTTTTTTAATATTATCACTCATTAAAACGGATTTTCTTCTTCTTTTTTTCTTTTTTTTTTTTCATTTAAATAAAATTAGTAACAGTTTTTCTTTTATTTTTCGAGGTTTAATAGCCGTTTCAATTTTTTTTTATCAACGATGAATTTCGTCAAGAAATAAAATGGTAACCTTATCGCCCAAAATAACAGAATTTTCCGTCATAATTCTAAAACTAATATAGGTAGAATAATGTATTATAGATTAAAACCTAACAATACCTATCTAACGGTATAGGTTCCGTAAAAATCCATGCAGTAGAACTCGAAATCTAGGAGTTCTGAACGAAATTTCCGTTTGGATTTTATATATATAATAGAAGATAATAGAATAGATAATAGATTTTATATATATATAATAGAATAGATAATAGATTATGTGTTATGAACTATCTCAAAGTTTAAAACAGATCGCATTGTTAGATTTCCTAATTTTAACAATATCGCGTTATGTTAGTTCCACATTCTACCACCAGGGAGCGCACTCTATTCTTATTGAAAGCGTATCTGAACGAAACTCCTTCATGCAACCTATTCGTAGATACATGAATCGGGAGGGTGGCGGTCTTAACCAATAATTTAAGATAATTGCTGAAATTACTACGAAAAATATTTTAAAGGGGCTCTACGCGAACCCCTAATAGAGTTAGAGGAAATCGGAAGACGGCAAAATAATCGCGGGGAAAAGTTTGCTTGGGTGCCCTGTAGCTACTTTTGGCGCGAGATCTAAGCTCTACGACCAATAGGAGCCCAGATATTTAAGGAAATATGAAGTAACAAAGTCCAAAATAATAGAATTTTCCATAATAATTCTATAACTAATCTAGGTAGAATGATGTGTTATAGCTTAAAACCTTCCCTGGAACGATACCTATCTAACGGTATAAGTTCTGTAAAAATCCATGCGGTACAACTCGAAATCTCGGCGTTCGGAACGAAATTTTCGTTTGGATTTTATATATATAACTAGCAGGCTATGCCCGCTGCGCTGGTCCATTTTTTCCAAGCGAACCTTGAATCAAACGAAATGATGTGTTTGATCTTGTGATTTAAAGAAATAAAACCTTTAACTGAATGTACTTCCGCTTGTGCTGAATCGATATGAACGCCATTGTGCTATTATATTTTCTAATGTGCAGACAAAATTTCAACTATCACGGTCTAACTCTTATATATTATCCCTCACAGTAGGATTTGGTAAAGAATGATAGTACAATATACAATATTTCATTTTGTATCAGAGCATTCTCGTTAAAAAGAGCCAATATGTTGAGAGTTCCGATCACAGAACTTTCCTCATCTATATTTTAAAATTATTTAAAGAAAATGCATTTTAATGTCTCAGTGCCAATCTGAAGCTATAAACCAGTTTTATATTGTGTATTCAGCAGAACTCGAGTTTTAAGCAGCCGGAATGAAATTTCCATTTGAATTATATATATATATATATAATAAGTAGAATATAATAAGTAGAATTGGGTTTTTCCAGAAAATGCTGTCGTTTATTGAGAAATAACCAATATTGTGAACGTCGCTCAAACCGATGGCACGCTCATGCGTTTTTGGCTTAAAATTAAATCGTTTGGCGATAAAATGAAATCGCAAAAAACATACAATATGTAACTCACAAGTATCGTCATTTTTATAATTACATCTGCTAGTTTCTTCTGTATGTCACATGATGGTCGAGTTAATTAAAAATAAAAAGTAAACTTAAAAGAAATCAAAAGCAAAAACAAAATTGTCACTCAGATATTATTTTATAAAATTTTCTGATGCATTTTATTTATCGGACGCAAGAGATAAATTGCCAAATATAGTTTAAAACTACAATCTTTCATACTGAATAAATTTTTAAGCATTACGAACATTCTTTTTCATGTTTAAATTCGATATTTTCGTTTTCCAATATTACCACTCGTCATTTTTTTTTCATTTTCTCTCTTCTTTTCTTTTTATTCTTTTAAATAAAATTAGTAACAGTTTTTTTCCGAGATGTACAGCCATTTCAATTCATTTATCAAAAAATTCATCGCCAATAAAATAATGGTAACCCTTTCGCCCAAAATAACAGAACTTTCCGTTATAATTCTATAACTAACCTACGTAGAACAATGTGTTATAGCTTAAAACCTTCCCTGAAACGATACCTATCTAACAGTATAAGTTCCGTCAAAATCCATGCAGTAGAACTCGACATCTAAGCGTTCGGAACGAAATTTTCGTTTGGATTTTATATATATAATAGATAGAATAGATAATAGATTATGTGTTATGAACTATCTCAAAATTTAAAACAGATCGCATTGTTAGATTTCCTAATTTTAACAATATCGCGTTATGTTAGTTCCACATTCCACCACCAGGGAGCGCACTCTATTCTTAACGAAAGCGTATCTGAACGAAACTCCTTCATGCAACCTTTCCGTAGATACATGAATCGGGAGGGTGGCGGTCTTAACCAATAATTTAAGATAATTGCTGAAATTACTACGAAAAATATTTTAAAGGGGCCCTACGCGGGCCCCTAATAGAGTTAGAGGAAATCGGAAGACGGCAAAATAATCGCGGGGAAAAGTTTGCTTGGGTGCTTTGGAGCTACTTTTGGCGCGAGATCTAAGCTCTACGACCAACAGGAGCCCAGATATTTAAGGAAATATGAAGTAACAAAGTCCAAAATAACAGAATTTTCCGTAATAATTCAATAACTAATCTAGGTGGAATAATGTGTTATAGCTTAAAACCTTCCCTGAAACGATACCTATCTAACGGTATAAGTTCTGTAAAAATCCATGCGGTAGAACTCGAAATCTAGGCGTTCGGAACGAAATTTCCATTTGGATTTTATATAGATAATAGACTAGCAGGCTATGCCCGCTGCGCTGGTCAATATTTCCAAATGAAACTTGGATTAAACTAAATGGTGAATTTGAACTTGTATTTTAAACAATATGGATCTTCAGCTTGACATTGCACATTACTGAAAACGATGCGAACGCCATTGCGATATAATGTTATCTTAAGCGTTGGACAAAATTTAGCAGTTAAGAAGTAATTGTTTTAGTTGATTATAAACAGCGCACTTATGGTCGGGTAATGAGACCGTTATGACAACAGGAATTAATACCTCTGTAACTAATCAACATATAATGAAATCGTATATACTAACACCATTCCTAAAAGTCATGCAACAGGGCCACTTGTAACAAAATATGTTCTGTAGATTTTTTTAAAAAGGCTAAACTTTCATAATCAGGTTCACTTAATTTTTGAACTTTTACTGTTGCTCTATAACTAAGTACCCTTGAACAATATGTATTCACTAAAACCTTTCCAAAATTATTAGCTAACTATTTGTGGTATATCCTACGAAAGTATTATAAACAATCGGAATGAAATACAAATTTCCGTTGTAAATATATAGTAGATGATGATGACGCGATTTTGTGTAATAGAATTCATAGTAAAGTTTTCGCTTCAAACAAAAACGATGCTTTCAACATTAAAGCTAATACACCAATATGTGAAGTATGCGATTACGGAAGGTTAACTTGAATTCTCATGAGCAACTACTCAAAGAAAAGTGAATATGTGGCCTTTGTGATACTTTTATGTCAGCCGGGCGCAGGTAATAAATCAATAAAGATTGTTTTCATAGCATATTCTTATTTTATTATTTTCATTTGAAACACAAACCTTTCACTCGTTTAATTTAAAATGCATGCCTTATACTAATTTCATTTAAAAAACTGAAAAGATAAACAATAACAGGAAATAATGCCATAATTAAAAGCAAAAAAATATTTTTAATTTACATACGCAAAATGTAACTACTGCTACTGGGAATTTTAAAAATGCTATCAGCGAGATGTGCGCACGGTTGTTATAAATGTACCCATTTTTTCTTCTTATCGAGGAGCAATTTATAAATCGCACAATATTATTCCAATTCCAATTTCTTTCATTGAGGAACCTATGACCGGGAAAAATGGAAAAAGACTCTTGTAGATTCTTCGGATGACGGCATCTGACGCCATAAACCGAGTTTATATATATGAAAATAATTTTTAAGTCGTTACAAACATTGCTTTCATACTTAAATATTTTCATTGGTACTACTTGTTATTCCGTCGACCAATTTCGCCAAATTATATAAATCGCCAAACCATTCGCCAAATTATATAAAATGACATAACCTTTATTTTAAATAACGAAATAACAAATAAATTAGTATAACATTAATAAAAATACAAATAAAACGTCGAAATTAAAATCACTTGATGACGTAAACACGTGTAGCTTGTTTAAATTCAAGTGAATTTGATATTTACGATCAACCATTATTCGCATTTAATCTTATAGTTTGACGATAGATTTTTGGTCGACGGAATATCTAAGTAGTACATTTTCCATTTTTGCTTTATAACGCTAAATTCTCAGTATTTTTTTTCCTTTTATTTTACATAAAATCACTATTTTTTCAAAAAATTAAGATGCTTGCATTTTTATTTCAAACTCATAGAGCCGTTTTTATTTTTTAGCCAAAAGGGTTGATTTGAATTTTTTCCGTTGCAAGAGTAACGGATGTAATGATAGATATTTTGAGGTTTAGATGCCAAAGACACCGCCTAATTAGAAAAATATGAAATGTGTCATGAACTGTTGGACTTATAAAAATTTATTTGGTAGCATTCGATTCAGCATACAAAATTACATTAAAATATGCTATAATTTGACGCATAATTTTGATATTCAATTTTTTCCCCTCCCCGTGCAAAACCATTAGGGGTGACACTTTAGAAAATCCTTTCTTAGCAGAAGTCTATTTCATAAGAAGTGTTTTTACCACGATTTTCAAGATTTTAGGTTCAGTAGTTTGCGCTGTGCGTTAATTAGTCACCTAATCCAGACTTTATTTTATATACTATATTAGATATTCCATTTTGCGGTGAATCGATGATTGAAAATTAGTCCAATATCATTTGAAATATTACATAATAGAGGAGAAAGTACGAAGAAAGACGAAGAAGAAATGACGAATTACAAAACACTTGTATTTTTTTTTTTTTCAAAATGTTGAATTTTTCTATAGTAATAACGTATTAAAACATAAATTTCCTTAAAAATTATCTTTATTTCCTAGATTTCGAATCTGTGAATTTTCCTATAAATGAAATTGGCGATATGACTTGAGAAAAAATGAAATAAACAATAGATAATATTTGCTTATATAAAATGGGTAATATTCGTTGATCTGAGTTCGAACTTATAAATATCACATGCTTTCGGAATTACGGCGAAAAACATTTTAAAAAGTATGAAATTATTTTACAATATGTATGTGTGGCAGAAATTCACACTGAAATTTAAGTATTCGATTCCATTTTTAAAATATTAACTGATATCTATATTAGTTACAATTGAATATGAAAATGTACTCAAAAAATGATCTCTTTCACCTAAAAAAACACCATTTGTGAGAACATCCTCAAGCTAATGTCACGCTTATGCATTTTTGGCTTAAAATCACATTGTTTGGCGACAAAAGAAAAATAATTGTAAAGAAACAAATAGTAATTACACATGGGACTCACAATTACATCTGCTTGTTTCTTCTATAAGTCACGTGATGGGACAATCAGATATAAAAAAAAAGAAAAGAGCAGAACAGAAAGAAAATGTCGTTAAAATTTCACCTAATCAAATTTTCAGATTCGTTTCCATATCTAACGCAAGCGATAAAGAGCCAAATATTGCGTATCAAGTGTAATATTTCTTATTAAATTAATTTTTAAGCATTACAAATATTTCTTTCAAGTTTTGATTAAATGTTTCCGTTTTTTAATATTATCACTCATTAAAACGGATTTTCTTCTTCTTTTTTTCTTTTTTTTCATTTAAATAAAATTAGTAACAGTTTTTCTTTTATTTTTCGAGGTTTAATAGCCGTTTCAATTTTTTTTTATCAACGATGAATTTCGCCAAGAAATAAAATGGTAACCTTATCGCCCAAAATAACAGAATTTTCCGTCATAATTCTAAAACTAATCTAGGTAGAATAATGTGTTATAGCTTAAAACCTTCCGTGAAACAATACCTTTCTAACGGTATAAGTTCCGTAAAAATCTATGCAGTAGAACTCGAAATCTAAGCGTTCGGAACTAAATTTCCGTTTGGATTTTATATATATAATAGATAATATAATAGATAATAGATTTTATATATATATAATAGAATAGATAATAGATTATGTGTTATGAACTATCTCAAAGTTTAAAACAGATCGCATTGTTAGATTTCCTAATTTTAACAATATCGCGTTATGTTAGTTCCACATTCCACCACCAGGGAGCGCACTCTATTCTTAACGAAAGCGTATCTGAACGAAACTCCTTCATGCAACCTTTCCGCAGATGCATGAATCGGGAGGGTGGCGGTCTTAACCAATAATTTAAGATAATTGCTGAAATTACTACGAAAAATATTTTAAAGGGGCTCTACGCGGGCCCCTAATAGAGTTAGAGGAAATCGGAAGACGGCAAAATAATCGCGGGGTAAAGTTTGCTTGGGTGCTTCGGAGCTACTTTTGGCGCGTGATCTAAGCTCTACGACCAATAGGAGCCCAGATATTTAAGAAAATATGAAGTAAAAAATTCCAATATAACAGAATTTTCCGTAATAATTCTATAACTAATCTAGGTAGAATGATGGGTTATAGCTTAAAACCTTCCCTGGAACGATACCTATCTAACGGTATAAGTTCCGTAAAAATCCATGCGGTAGAACTCGAAATCTCGGCGTTCGGAACGAAATTTCCGTTTGGATTTTATATATATAACTAGCAGGCTATGCCCGCTGCGCTGGTCAATATTTCCAAATGAACCTTGGATTAAACTAAATAGTGAATTTGAACTTGTATTTTAAACAATATGGATCTTCAGCTTGACCTTGCACATTACTGAAAACGATGCGAACGCCATTGCGATATAATGTTATCTTAAGCGTTGGACAAAATTTAGCAATTAAGAAGTAATTGTTTTAGTTGATTATAAACAGTGCACTTATGGTCGGGTAATGAGACCGTTATGACAACAGCAATTAATACCTCTGTAACTAATCAACATATAATGAAATCGTATATACTAATACCATTCCTAAAAGTCATGCAACAGGGCCACTTGTAACAAAATATGTTCTGTAGATATTTTAAAAAAGGCTAAACTTCCATAATCAGGTTCACTTAATTTTTGAACTTTTACTGTTGCTCTATAACTAAGTACCCTTGAACAATATGTATACACTAAAACCTTTCCAAAATTATTACCTAACTAAATGTGGTATATCCTACGAAAGTATTATAAACAATCGGAATGAAATACAAATTTCCGTTGTAAATATATAGTAGATGATGATGATGCGATTTTGTGTAATAGAATTCATAGTAAAGTTTTCGCTTCAAACAAAAACGATGCTTTCAACATTAAAGCTAATACACCAATATGTGAAGTATCCGATTACGGAAGGTTAACTTGAATTCTCATGAGCAACTACTCAAAGAAAAGTGAATATGTGGCTTTTGTGATACTTTTATGTCAGCCGGGCGCAGGTAATAAATAAATAAAGATTGTTTCATAGCATATTCTTATTTTATTATTTTCATTTAAAACACAAACCTTTCACTCATTTAATTTAAAATGCATGCCTTATACTAATTTCATTTAAAAAACTGAAAAGATAAATAATAACAGGAAATAATGCCATAATTAAAAGCAAAAAAATATTTTTAATTTACATACGCAAAATGTAACTACTGCTACTGGGAATTTTAAAAATGCTATCAGCGAGATGTGCGCACGGTTGTTATAAATGTACCCATTTTTTTTCTTATCGAGAAGCAATTTATAAATAGCACAATATTATTCCATTTCCAATTTCTTTCATTGAGGAACCTATGACCGGGAAAAATGGAAAAAGACTCTTGTAGATTCTTCGGGTGACGGCATCTGACGCCATAAACCGAGTTTATATATATGAAAATAATTTTTAAGTCGTTACAAACATTGCTTTCATACTTAAATATTTTCATTGGTACTACTTGTTATCCCGTCGACCAATTTCGCCAAATTATATAAATCGCCAAACCATTCACCAAATTATATAAATTGACATAATTCTTTATTTTAAATAACGAAATAACAAATAAATTAGTATAACATTAATAAAAATACAAATAAAACGTCGAAATTAAAATCACTTGATGACGTAAACACGAGTAGTTTGTTTAAATTCAAGTGAATTTGATATTTACGATCAACCATTATTGGCATTTAATCTTATAGTTTGACGATAGATTTTTGGCCGACGGAATATCTAAGTAGTACCTTTTCCATTTTTGTTTTATAACGCTAAATTCTCAGTAATTTTTCCCCTTTTATTTTATATAAAATCACTATTTTTTTTAAAAATTAAGATGCTTGCATTTTTATTTCAAACTCATAGAGCCGTTTTAATTTTTAGCCAAAAGGGTTGATTTGAATTTTTTCCGTTGCTAGAGTAACGGATGTAATGATAGATATTTTGAGGTTTAGATGCCAAAGACACCGCCAAATTAGAAAAATATGAAATGTGTCATGAACTGTTGGACTTATAAAAATTTATTTGGTAGCATTCGATTCAGCATACAAAACTACATTAAAATATGCTATCATTTGACGCATAATTTTGATATTCGATTTTTTCCCCTCCCCGTGCAAAAACCATTAGGGGTGACACTTTAGAAAATCCTTTCTTATCAGAAGTTTATGTCATAAGAAGTATTTTTACCACGATTTTCAAGATTTTAGGTTCTGTAGTTTGCGCTGTGCGTTAATTAGTCACCTAATCCAGACTTTATTTTATATACTATATTAGATATGCGATTTTGCGGTGAATCGATGATCGAAAATTAGTCCAATATCATTTGAAATATTACATAACAGAGGAGAAAGTACGAAGAAAGACGAAGAAGAAATGACGAATTACAAAAGACTTGTAATTTTTTTTTTTTCAAAATGTTGAATTTTTCCATAGTAATAACGTATTAAAACATAAATTTCCTTAAAAATTATCTTTATTTCCTAGATTTCGAATCTGTGAATTTTCCTATAAATGAAATTGGCGATATGACTTGAGAAAATAGATAATATTTGCTTAAATAAAATGGGTAATATTCGTTGATCTGAGTTCGAGTTTATAAATATCACATGCTTTCGGAATTACGGCGAAAAACATTTTAAAAAGTATGAAATTATTTTACAATATGTATGTGTGGCAGAAATTCACACTGAAATTAAAGTATTCGATTCCATTTTTAAAATATTAACTGATATCTATATAAGTTACAATTGAATGTGAAAATGTACTCAAAAAATGATCTCTTTCACCTAAAAAAACACCATTTGTGAGAACATCCTCAAGCTAATGTCACGCTTATGCATTTTTGGCTTAAAATCACATTGTTTGGCGACAAAAGAAAAATAAAAAAATGTAAAGAAACAAATAGTAATTACACATGTGACTCACAATTACATCTGCTTGTTTCTTCTATAAGTCACGTGATGGGACAATTAGATATATAAAAAAAGAACAGAACAGAAAGAAAATGTCGTTAAAATTTCATCTAATCAAATTTTCAGATTCGTTTCCATATCTAACGCAAGCGATAAAGAGCCAAATATTGCGTATCAAGTGTAATATTTCTTATTAAATTAATTTTTAAGCATTACAAATATTTCTTTCAGGTTTTGATTAAATGTTTCCGTTTTTTAATATTATCACTCATTAAAACGGATTTTCTTCTTCTTTTTTTCTTTTTCTTTCATTTAAATAAAATTAGTAACAGTTTTTTCTTTTATTTTTCGAGGTTTAATAGCCGTTTCAATTTTTTTTTATCAACGATGAATTTCGCCAAGAAAAAAAATGGTAACCTTATCGCCCAAAATAACAGAATTTTCCGTCATAATTCTAAAACTAATATAGGTAGAATAACGTATTATAGATTAAAACCTAACAATACCTATCTAACGGTATAGGTTCCGTAAAAATCCATGCAGTAGAACTCGAAATCTAGGCGTTCGAAACGAAATTTCCGTTTGGATTTTATATATATAATAGATAATAGAATAGATAACAGATTTTATATATATATAATAGAATAGATAATAGATTATGTGTTATGAACTATCTCAAAATTTAAAACAGATCGCATTGTTAGATTTCCTAATTTTAACAATATCGCGTTATGTTAGTTCCACATTCCACCACTAGGGAGTGCACTCTATTCTTAACGAAAGCGTATCTGAACGAAACTCCTTCATGCAACCTTTCCGTAGATACATGAATCGGCGGTCTTAACCAATAATTTAAGATAATTGCTGAAATTACTACGAAAAATATTTTAAAGGGGCTCTACGCGAACCCCTAATAGAGTTAGAGGAAATCGGAAGACGGCAAAATAATCGCGGGGAAAAGTTTGCTTGGGTGCCTCGGAGCTACTTTTGGCGCGAGATCTAAGCTCTAAAACCAATAGGAGCCCAGGTATTTAAGGAAATGTGAAGTAACAAAGTCCAAAATAATAGAATGTTCCATAATAATTCTATAACTAATCTAGGTAGAATCGTGTTATAGCTTAAAACCTTCCCTGGAACGATACCTATCTAACGGTATAAGTTCCGTAAAAATCCATGCGGTAGAACTCGAAATCTCGGCGTTCGGAACGAAATTTCCGTTTGGATTTTATATATATAACTAGCAGGCTACACCCGCTTCGCTGGTCCATTTTCCAAATGATCATTGATCAAACAAAATTATGAATTCGACCTTGTATTTTAAATTAATATGGACCTTCACCGGGGAAATCTTTCCGCATTTGCTGAATACTATGCGAACGCTGCTATTATAATATCTTATGGGGTAGGCAAAATTCGGACTATTCAGAAGAAATTCTTTTTACAGTATATGTTTAAAGTAGAGATTGGGAAGAAAATACGGCCGTTGTGATAATCAGAAATGTTAAAATGTTCTCTAGTCAATGGAGTTATGAATAAAGAGGAGGAGACATATAGTGTACTACTTACCAGGTGCGAGTGAAATAACTGAGGAGGTCGTCACAAGATGGCGGCTACTTTTTTTGAAAATCGTATCTTGAGTTTCTGATTACCGCCGGGGCAATCATCCCACCAGTATAATTGAATAGAAAATTTATTCTTATTTAAGCGTCTTATTCATGGATTTTTTTCCGATAAATGTGGCCAAAATTTCTATTTGTTCTTACTGGTATCAATGCCCATATGAAAACTGTCAGTTTGTTTTCCTGGTTGTCACAATATGGCGGAAACGCAGGGCGGGACTACCACCAAAATAAACTGCTACCAGTAAAAATGAAAATCTGTTTCTACCATTATTCATGACTGAAATTTTGCAATAATTAGGCTTTTAAATAAGGAGAAATTTTCTATATAAACTTACTGGTGGAAGTTTCCACCGGCGGTAAACAACCCCTTCGACCGCGGTTACAGTTGATGCTTCACTATTTTACGGATATGTCAATTCCTCTTTATTAATAGTTCCATGCTCTAGTCACCACACTACGAAAAGGAGAGATAATTACAATGATTGCAGAGAGTGACCACTGAACATTACTTATGTTCGGATTATTCACTTTCGTTTGATAGTTCTTGAACTCCGGGCTTCTCAGCTTGGTGCTATGTGTGGTTCTGGTAGCTTAAATACAATTTCTCTCTACGTTGCATTATATTTTGTAATACACGTCTTCTAGCAGGTCGACTGCAGTTTTCTATCTTCGGATTACAGCAGCGTAAATAGGGTAAAAAAATGTAATAAATTGTTTGCACACAAAAAGTCTTTAACTTTCATTAAAAGAAATGTGAATCACATAAAAGTGGATATTTAAAAATGAAGTGTTTGAATAAAATTAAAATAATGTCATTTTCATTACCATTTCCTTTTTATATATATACCACTTGCAATTATGTAACTGTTAACCTGAAAAAAAAACCTCGATAACTCATTATGATAGAAAAATAAACCTCTTGTTTTCATCCAATCAAAAGCTTCCCAATCGTCCATAATCGGGTGCACAGCTAAGTTTTACGGCAAACGTTAGAAGTGTTTGCAAACTATATGGTTACAAATTTATCAGAGTTAACACACGTAAAACATACGTAATTATGCGCCAGACTACATCCCATTAAATAAAGTCAAATTGCTGTTGGCTGAATTATAGATCTTTTGCCTAAAATACTCTTTGTAAATGACAAATAAAGTCAGTTATACAAAACTTAATAACCTAACACGTTATAATATAACGAAATAATCTTTTTGATGCACCGAAGACCGTTTTTCATTTCTCTAAAGAGTGCAATAACACGGAGAAATAAATACACTTTTTATTTTCAAAATTACATTATTCTTCAGTCTGCTGCCTAAATAAATCTAAAATCATTAATTTTTTCCTCAGTTTAGCGAATAGGATTGTGCGTCAGAAGAACTTGCTTTATAATGATTTCTATTTTCAATTTTATCTGCATTTCAGGTACTTTTTTTCTTATCCAGGCTAAAATGATAAATCAACAAATATTGTTCCACCAGCCACCATTGGAATTTCAAAATTTTTTCCCAAGTATTTATTTTTTAGTGACAGTAAAATAACTGCAAATAAAAATATATATAATACTAAATCTTCTGTTTTCCGTTTGCTTCATAATGAAAAAACATAAATTTACTAATAGCTAAATACGAATTTCATGTAATCTTCTACAATCGCGATCACTGTCTGACAGTCACTGTCTGGTCACTGATCTGACTCTTTCAAATATAAAAGAAACATCTAAATAGTTCAGTAAATACACTAATTAGCAGGTAACCTGATTACGAAAGATTAATCCAATATCAAAAACCTTAAAAAAACTGAAAATGGGATGACGAATTAAAAAGACAATCGAAAATGTATTTCAGTAAGCAATTTTTATTCAGTAAGCAAAATATTTTCTTTTGTGGTATTAATAACGCAAAATTGCATAAATTTTCTTAAGAATAATCTTTAGTACTTAACATTTGAAACAGTAGACTTTTCAAAAAGAAATATTGGCGATATATGTAAAAAAAAAAAAAAAAAAAAAAAAAAAAAAAGAGAGAGTGGACAATATTTGTTGATCTAAGTTCGAGGTTATAAAAGTCATAAGTCTGGGGAAAAACAAAATAGCATGTATCCGTAGTAAAGTACGCGAAAAATATTTTAAATATCTGAAATTAAATAATTTCTAATATGTGTGTGTGTGGGGGGGGGGGGGCAAACGTTTGCATTAAAATTTAAATATTTGACTCCACTTTTATAATATTAACTGCTATTTATGTAATACCATTATTTTTATAATTACATCAGCTAGTTTTTTCTGTAAGAGATACATAATAATAATAATAATAATAATAATAATTGTTACTCACAAGGAAGGACTCCTTAAAACGCATACTCAAAATATTTTGAAAAAGGAAATACTAATAAAATGACTCATGTATGTAAAAAAGATCGGTAAAAATATAGCGGTCGAATCGCAGTAGAAAATCCGTAAAAAAAATATTTTTTCGAGTATTTGGCGCGAACAGACGAACGCTCGACGCTCTTTGGCGAACCAATAGGGTTCCTCGCCAAATGCAAGAGATTGAAATGCATTTATAAATTCCTTGTTAAATATGTAATTAAATGCCTAATGATCAATGAATTTAAACTTAAACTGTGGATTAGTTTACTATTTTTGCTGTAAGCTTATATAATATATGCAAACTGCGTATTACTTGCATTGAGCTATTTAATTTTATACGGTGTCACCGGCTGGATAAGTTTTAAGGGTATTTTAATTAAGAATGCTATCATTAAACATTTCGATATTAAATTGTTGTTTCCATGGCAATAAAACTCTCTTGTTGTCTCTGACACTAACAATATCGAAGTCAAATTGCCAATGCTCAGAATCGGACCTTAATTTGAGTTTGAAACACTTTTAATCCATTTAAATTTCATTGTAAACGGCATAAATACGATCGTTAAATTTCATTGTTACATATATAAATGTATATGACAAAACTGCAGTTATAAATATGTATTTATTTAAGTTAAACTTACTTAAACTAACTTCGTATCGAGAGTTTAAAAAGTTTTTCTTAAAGAATATTTATCATAGTATTATTCAAAATTTTATCGTGTCGCCATCCAGCGCTAAATCGCAAAAAATGAAATTTTCATTATTTTTTTAGGAATGCTAAATAGAGGTTCTGCCGATTTTTTTATTGATATATATATATTTATGAGAAGAATATTCTATATTTTTTTTCAAATAATGCTGAGCATGCGCTTATGGGGAACTTCCTTGATATCATTTTATCAATTTTCAGATGCATTTTTCTTAACCTGATGCAAAAGATAAATCGCCAAATATTATTTCAATTGCAATATTTCAATTTTACGAACATTCTCTTTCATGTTTAAATAAAATATATTCGTTTTTTAATATTACCATTCATTAAAATGAATTTCTTTTTTTTTTCTTTTTTAAAGATTTTAAATAAAATTAGTAACAGTTTTTTGTCTTTTATTTTTCTAGGTGTAATAGTCGTTTCAATTTTTTCAACAACAAAAAACTTCGCCAAGAAATAAAATGGTAACCTTATCGTCCAAAATAACAGAACTTTCCGTCATACTTCTATAACTAATCTAGGTAGAATGATGTGTTATAGCTTAAAATCTTCCCTGAAACGATACCTATCTAACGGTATAAGTTCCGTAAAAATCCATGCAGTAGAACTCGAAATCTAGGCGTTCGGAACGAAATTTCCGTTTGGATTTTATATATATAATAGATAATAGAATAGATAATAAATTGTATATATATATATAATAGAATAGATAATAGATTATGTGTTATGAACTATCTCAAAGTTTAAAACAGATCGCATTGTTACATTTCCTAATTTTAACAATATCGCGTTATGTTAGTTACACATTCCACCACCAGGGAGCGCACTCTATTCTCAACGAAAGCGTATCTGAACGAAACTCCTTCATGCAACCTTTCCGTAGATACATGAATCGGGAGGGTGGCGGTCTTAACCAATAATTTAAGATAATTGCTGAAATTACTACGAAAAATATTTTAAAGGGGCCCTACGCGGGCCCCTAACAGAGTTAGAGAAAATCGGAAGACGGCAAAATAATCGCGGGGAAAAGTTTGCTTGGGTGCTTCGGAGCTACTTTTGGCGCGAGATCTAAGCTCTACGACCAATAGGAGCCCAGATATTTAAGGAAATATGAAGTAACAAAGTCCAAAATAACAGAATTTTCCGTACCAATTCTATAACCAATCTAGGTAGAATGATGTGTTATAGCTTAAAACCTTCCCTGGAACGATACCTATCTAACGGTGTAAGTTACGTAAAAATCCATGCGGTAGAACTCGAAATCTCGGCGTTCGGAACGAAATTTCCGTTTGGATTATATATATATAATAGATAGAATAGACTAGAAAGGTAGCCCGTCAAAAATGACAGAAATTTAGATATAAAGATATATACAACTCATGTGCAAGAATATGAGTTTTATCGCTTGTTCCGCAGTGATAGATGAAAATAACACATTTTAAGAACGAAACACATTTATGAAAAACTGTGTACAGTAGAAGACCACTAATCTGCACAGTTTGGTTCCAAGTGTTATGCAGATTTGAGGCTTTTTGCGGTCATGTCTATTCAATCGTTGTTTACATTTTTTTAAATTCATATATTGGACAATTTAGATTGTTGAGCCTTAAAAATAAATAAATAACACACTTGAAGTAAGGTTAAAAACTATTAAATTATCGTATACGACTTCATGAAATGGTATTATATGGTATTATATGTGTGTGCTTCACGATCTTGGTTACGAAGTTGGCGAAATTGGCTGCAACTTGTCACAATCCTAATAGTGTGGGCCGCTATAACAAAAAAGTAACCAGTTTTTAGTAAAATTTCTGATATAAAGTAGCTTTCAAGAACTTGTGTAAAATTGCAGGCCGTTCTCGTGTTATGTCAGTCCTAGGAATAATATTTCTAACACTGAAGATTTTCCATGTATATATGGAATTTAGAAAAGCTCCTCCAAAAGAAAGGTCCTGAAATGACATTGTAATTCCTCTAACTTCAAAGTTTAATCGGGCCCTGATGTTGAGTACTGAAATCTAATAAATACAGTTATTTTGAGTATTACAACAGAATTAAACAGTTAAACTTATTTAACTTAAACTCGCTGTTACTTCCCGATGTTATTTTTTAGTATTAAGAAAGAAAATTATTTAAAATTTTCAAATCATGCATTTATGATTTTTTTCCGTCTTTAATAACTAAATAATGAAAAAATAGGCTTTTGTTCTGAGCTCATAAATATGACAATAAAATAATGTAACTAAGAGACATTGCAAAATTAAATCTTTGTGATTACAAACCATAAACAAACGATACCGTCACCATTTTACCTACTATGACGTCATTAGAATATTGCCCATTGATTGTTGGAGAACTTACTTTGTGAATGATTACCTCAATGATTTAATATTTTTGACGTTTCACGATGAATGAATCACTTGTGTTTGTTTAGGTTTATGGAATGAGATATTAAGCTGTGAAACTAATTTCAATTGAAGTTATCCAAGGATATATGTATTTTTAATCGAAATTAAAAACAATGCTTTGATCTCGAAATAAAAAGTTTTAGTTTGTATAATTTTTATTTCTGTTAATTATTTATTTAAGTACTTTTCCATTATAGCGCATTTTTAAGAAAAGCTTGGCACGATTCGGGCATCAGAAAGTGAGATATGTTGCGAAAATATATAAACAGCTATGAAAACAAATCTGATGAACTTTTATCTTTGTTTATATATGCACTTATATGCATAAAAAATCGTTTCTAAATATATATAATTTTTTTTATATACAAATTACGGCACAGATTTCAGATATGAACCGGGATACCTAACTGGCGCCAAAATGGTGTTATTTTGCCTGCTATGGTAACCCGACTATTGTTTTTTATTTATTTACTTTTATTTTCTGTTTTTTAATTATATAAACTGCTTTATTCTATAGTTATTATTCAAACTTTTATTTATTTATAGTTATTTCCTTTTCAAAATGATGGCAAATAATTGAAAAATATATAAGTAACTGGTATTCGAAAGCGAGATTTCTGCCAAATTGGCGTCATAGAAAAATCACGCCAACCCCCATGCGTATATGACATCTGCGCAAAAATTACTTCTGTTTCTTTGTAAAAATGGGTAAATAGCTTTTTTTATATTATATTGTCGGCACAGATGTCATACACGCCCATATTGGCGCGCTTTTTTTTTTTTTTGACGCCGATGTCATATACGCACCGGGTACTTAAGTGGCGCCAAAGTGTCGTTATTTTGCTTGTAATGGTAACCCGAATGTTGTTTATGCTGTTGATGTTTTCGCCAAATTGGCGTCTGTGCCAAATTGTATACATATGGAAAAAATTGCTTGTGAGTATGAAGCAGTAAATAGGTTGCCAGAAAATACGTTGGCAAACTTCTTTCTCGCCAAGAAACTTTTCTCCGGAGTATTGTACATAAGCAATGATTGCTAGAAATGCATTTTTAATTATGATATGCGCTTTTATGTTTCACTATATTTATGCATACTATACTGTGTGTATAAATGCTACAGTTCATATGCAGGTCTACACAAAAGAATTCGTAAGGGTTACTGAGTATGAGAGTAAATTGCTTAAAGGTGGTTTTTAAAGGAGTTATGCATTTTTACGCTGAACTGCATTTAGTTTCCTAAGAAACGTTTGTGGAATATAGATAAAATGATATACATGGTCACGCAAAGAATTGGATACATAACCGTCTATGGATGATAATATCTGGAAATGGGATTTCAGTAGTTTTAAGAATGGTTTAAATTATATTTTAGCTAAATAGTGGCATGTAATAACGGTATTATTGGCTATGGACGGTAACTGCTGAAATCAATTTTTAAGTTTTTTTATGCGTTTTCTAAAATGTTTACTTAGTTATCTTGGTACTTCTTAGTTATCTCGTCGACCAAATTACTGTCGCCAAATTGTAAGATTAATTGCCAATAATGGTTGCCATTAATTAATTAATTAAATGCCAATAATGGCCAATTTAACCATTAATTCGACTTTTTATTTGTATTTTTATTAATGTTTTACTGTTGGTTTGGCGATTTATATAATTTGGCGAAATTGGTCGACGGGATATCTAAGAAGTAACGTTATCTTATTTACCTTATTTCCCTAAATAACGAAGTTTTGTTAAAGCATTCAGGATGTGTTGGAAAGTGTTTCAGATTCTATGCTTAACGTATGATTTTTCTTTCTTATTTAGTCTTATTTTGCATTTATTTTATTCTTAATTTTTTAGTCTTATACTGCTTTACAGAAACTTTGGCACAGTTGTCATGTACGTTATCATATATTGGCGCGATTTTTTCCGACGCCAATTCGGCGAAAACATCAACAGCATAAACAACAACATCCGGATTACCATATCAAGCAAAATTACGACACTTTGGCGCCAGTTAAGTACCCGTTGTGTATATGACATTGGCGTCTGAAAAAAATCGCGCCAATATGGGGCGTATATGACATCTGTGCCCTCCCCTTGCATATAGTACAAACTATAACACGGATATCGCAAAATAATAGACAGTTTGGTACTTTTCCACTGTAGGGGCTTTGGCATTTTTTTTTTAAAAGCTTGGTGTAATTTGGGCATCAGAAAGTGAGATTTGAGTACTTTTCCGTTATGCGGACACCATTGTCGCCAAGAGTAATAGTTGGCGCAAAATCGTGAATTGAAGCATTTGAAAAATAAAAGAAAAACCATTGTCGATACTAAAGTGAACATTTAAAAAATATAACATTTGAAAATTCCAGACTTTTACGAGCTATTTCATCAAATCACAAATATATACTTAAAATAAGTGAACAAATAACTGCTATAAAATAAAGCAATAAAATAAAACTTATATTAAACTGCTGGCATAAAATTACAAATATCTTTTAGCATTTTGAAATAATTGGCGCATTAGCATACATTTTGGCATGGTGTCCGTATAGCGGAAAAATATCGAGATTTGTTGTCAAATCATATAAACAGCTATGAAAACAAATTTTATGAGCGTTTTTGTTTGTTTTATATGTATATTATTGATGTTTTTATGTACAAATTACATCTGTTTCTGTATAAAATTAGAGAAACGGCCATTTTATGTTAAATAAATCGTATAAATATCGAAAAAAATGCGTGTGTATATAAAATGAAACAGTGAATAGGTTCCCGGAAAATATGTTACCAAATTTCCTTTCTCGCCAAGGCACCTATACTGGAAAAGTACCTAAAGCACATTAAAATCGCGCAGTTAGGAGCTCACACAGTACACCGTTGTCTATTGGCGGTTATTTTATTAGTAGCATCGGGAGGAAGATGTAAAGATGTACTTTAAATTCTCACCCATAGATTTCGAAAAAATATCTTAAAAGAGTGGAGTTTAAATTAAATTTCGGTGACCTCCATTATGAAAGATTAATGATTTTAAATGGGAATTTCGCCAAATTAGCCAGATATCGCCAAGTTGGCTAACATTTGGCGCTACTGTGGTAACCCTGCATTAATATTTTTCAACAATTACTCATTTCAATGAGGCGGTCCTACCGGAATAGTGAGGGACACACAGAGACTTGGATTTTATATAAATAGATAGATAGAATAGGTGTTTACAAGTCCATAATGATAATACAACGCTTTAATATTAGAAAAAAAATATTTATAAATTCATACATTAATTTTAAGGTATTTTACTGTTAGCCTGCATCAGGTAATAATTACCAAATATTATCTGTACCTATTAAAAATTTTATACGAGTTGAAACAACAATAGATTTGATATTCGCCAACAAACAAGCCACAAAATGTGCCAAATGACTAAAACGGCAACAATGAAACATTTTAAAAGCAAAAATGCTGAAAATAAATAGAAATTAAAAAAATGATAATGTAATACTTTTGAAAAATATATTTTTTATCAATTATTAATTAATTTACGACTATATGCAGAGTAATCCTCACTGTAAAAAAATGACATTTTTACAGTACAAAGTACATTTCATCTCGCGCGCAAACTCGATCACAGTGAATGTGCTGTTTCTTTCTTTGGTTTCCTGACTATATTAACATGGAAAATACAGTAGTTGCGTAAAATTAACAGCACAATGTGCTGGCAATTTGGACGCCAGCAGTTTGTGCTGTAAAAAAAAATGCGTCCAAATTTCCAGCACATTGTGCTGTTAATTTTACGCAACTACTGTATTTTCCATGTTAATATAGTCAGGAAACCAAAGAAAGATACAGCACATTCACTGTGATCGAGTTTGTTCTGGCAAATCTACAGTGGTTTTTTTACAGTGCATTTAGAAATCCTAAAAATATTAAATAATGTCTTTCCTGTTGTCCTAACTTTAAAAAGAAACAGAGTAAAACTTATATATCATTTAATAAATTCATTTGCTTCAGAAAAAGCAGTGAATTAATCATAATCGAATTTTGTGCCAAAGCCAGATTAATGTACCATAACGGAAATTTTTCAAAAAAACACGAATTTCGTTCAAAACATTAAGTCTGTAATTATAATACAAAACTGTCTCTCTGTTTCAATTTTCGCAAACATATCAACCAGAACTTGATTGGGAAGGCTGCCGAACAGCAGTAGATAGCATTCTTCGCCATCATAATCCATTATCCTGTAGCTGTAAAAGTCAGCAACGGACACAATCGTATTAAGAGGAGTTTTGATCTTCACGTCGCGTTGTGGTATACTTATACCGTAACCATCTTCTCCATGACAAAATATTAGAGGCTATTGGAATGTGTCATAGGCACGGTGGAATTCACTAATTCGTACCAAACTCTTGTCTCTACTATTTAAAACAATGTCTATTTTCTCAAATTCCTGACCGACGGTGAGAACAGCTACTTCTCTAGTTGTCAGAGCATTGAAACGACCTTGGTGCTCTCCAGAATATTTCCCATTGGCGTTAATCACCACTTGGAAGTCCTGCTGGCCTTTAGGAATAGAATCAATAGCAGCTTTAAAATCTAGTATATATCTGTTGTGTCCATGCAGCAACTGTTGCGGTTGTTTAACCAGTTCGGGTTCAACGCCAGGATAGATTCCACATCGAATATCCCTCTCATTGTCATCGTCACCAACAAAGTATATCTGGTGAGATGAAGGCTTCTGCTGGGGTCCCGTGATGAAACTTCCTATCCTGTGGTAGACTTGCTCCTACACTTTAAATGTAGGCATGAAGTTGCCCTCCTTTATTTCTCTTGTTCCAGGAGACGTCATTTGGAAGCAACCGTTGTACTTTCGGACAGCAGAAAGAGAGTGTTCGGATTGTGGGTGCTGATGAGTCAGGATGCTATGTAAGGGTTCAGGGTAAGGCTCCAGAGCAGAGAGCTGGACATTATTTCCACTGCAACACATCCCTGGAGTCTCATCTTGTCACTTCAAGGCACAGCACAAGGTACAGGGTAAACGAGACCCAAGATAAAGAGCTTTATCCCTGGAATAATCAATCAAAGGATTATATTTAAAACCAAATACTAATAGTCCAAGGCAATAATCTGACATACGATTTGTATTCATGTTTTCCTGTAGCTGCCTGACGAGCGCGTAAATTAGAAGAATCCCTTTTTACTGCTTTTCTATTGACTTAGAGATCACTCTTTCTATATTCTTTTTTAGTTAATTTCTTAAATTCAGGGTTGTTTTTTGCATGTTTTAAGACAGCATCTCTTACTTGTTTTTATCCTGATTTTATATGTGAATTTTTTGCTGTGTTTTATAATTCTTTTAACTTTAACTGCTATTGCAGTGGTAAGAGAGGTTTTGTAAGGAATTCACAGGTCCGTGTGAGCAGTAAGTTGGGACTGTGATAATATTCAGGAGAAATTCAGGCTGCAAAAACATTGGCTTACTGGAGGTCAGCGATTTTTGGATATTATAAAGTTTAATTGATAGTTTAACATTATCAGTTTTTGTTATTTCACCCAATGGAATAAGAACATCAAAATGTCCTTCTTTAAAATCCCGGTGAATAGGATCCTTTTGATTCCATGCACTGCCTCTAAAAACATATCAAGAAGGGTGCCATCAAGAAATACCTTAAACTCATAAAGATACATTTCCCCTGCAGTTTTGATTTCTCAAATAGTTCCGTAGGTATAAGGTTTAGACATTTCGTCGAGGTATAGACGTATAGTACTATAAGGAGTCCCAGAGCATTGTAGAGTGAACGGTTTGAATGTCCGCCAATTATTGGAAATGTGACGCACAATGCCTGCCCGAATTTTATTAGTCATTGAGACGTTAACGTGCAATATGAAAATACACTTACAGTCTAACAAAATAATCTTTTGTGACGATCACCGAAAAATTGTCAGAACAATAATTCCATACCTTCGTTTACTTTAGAGTTCCATAATCATAGTTTGCTTCTTTAAAATTAATAAAAGTAATCTTAAGCAACGACAAGTTACTATTAGAAAAACCTCATCTACTGTATAACAGCATAATCTTTAGCGATACAATGGAACGATCACCAAAAATATTGTTGGAATAACATATTAGCACTTTTACATACACCTAAACAGAAATTTTAGAAAAAATTAAATGACTTATATAACGTAGTGTAATAATACAGATGCGATACTTCATAACTTATCAAACTGCTCTAGTGAAGTGCTAGTTCTCCGGAGCAAAGAAACTGTAAGTAGTTGTTTCTTTGAAGGCTTTTAGCGTGTTCTTCAAATACTAATAGTATTTTCAAATCTACTAATTTAAATATCATTTAACACATTTAAAATAATACTACATTTTACTAATTCAAATAACATTTAATAACATTTACTAATTTAATATCAGATAACTTTTATTGATATTTTGCCGTCGAACACAAATAAGAATATTTTTTACAACAACTTATTCTGTTGCCAGACGCATAAAACTTTTCCTGTTGCCGATAATATTTCGATTATTTGCATGTACAAATCAAGTAAATTCTTCTGACTTTTATATTTCCTAGCGTATTGCACAATTTTTAATTAGATTCCAGAATCTCTAAGATTACAATTGTTAATTTCTTAAGATATGTACGTTACTATAGCAATGGACAGTCCGTGCGGAAAAAACTGCTTACGGGTATACATTTTGGCACACTATATTATAACCATGAAAAAAATTCCTTCTTGTTTTATCGACATCATTAATTTCTGCCGTTGCAAGCCTATAGTACATGTCTTTTACTCATTTCATTTAAAATACACACATTTAAAATATACGTCTTTAGCTAATTTTATTTAAAATGATGAAAAGGAAAAAATAAGAAGAAGAACTAGAGAACAGGAATTCTGCTATTTCAGAATTTAGTGTCGCCCCCGACATTTCCATTACTTCATTTTCTTCTGAAAAAAATTTATGACCATTTTTTCCCATTCTGACCAGAAAATAAGAGTTCTAACTTTTTACGACTGCTCTTTCATCTTCACCCAACGCTTCATTTATAATGGCTGTTTCATAATAATAGAAACCGCCAGTCCATCAGAAGAAAATAACTCGGTTAAGCGGGACTCGGATAATCGGGACTCTACTGTAGTGCAAAACATATTTCAATTTTAATCATCGCACATTTTCAATGTTTATACCGTCGTAAATGTCACTTAAAGCACACGCTTTTTATTTTATGTAAAATGGCGTCATTTGCATTAATATAGATTTTAATATTAAATATATTTTATAATAGCTCCATGTTTTATCATAAATCATTCATTTAATATTTTTCTCAAAATAGAACGTATTTTGATTACATTTTTTCAATTTTTATGGGGAAATGGCAACAAGAAGATATAATTCCTTTCTTTACTTTTTACAGAAATGGAGTACTTGAGTTGCCAAAATGAAACAAATGTCGCTAAAAACTACAAAAAAATTTAATATTTCAAAAATAAATAAGGACGCAGTTTTCAAACAAATTGCATTAAAAAGTACTTTTTTCCCAACACGACGGTATAAACATTGAAAATGTGCGACGCTTAAAAGTTTTAAAAATACTGTAGAGTATTTAATCGCACAATGAAACATCGGCTTTTGTTTTGCGGCTGGCTTATACAAGGTAACGTTATTTTTTGAAGACGACACAAAATAAGCTGGGAGAAAGAAATAGCATACCGTACCGGGGGCTAAAAAACACTTTAAACAAAAAACTTTTATTTGAACATCAAAGAGTATTTTGTAATTTACACACGCGAAATTTAAAAAATGCTAGTGGCTATAAAATGAACCATTTGGAGAAAAAATAATTTTGTTGATAAAAATATGAGCATTTAAAAACTTTTGAAAATTACAGACTTAAACCACCAGGTTTTTAATTCAATAAAAATAAATACTTAAAATTTAATATTTTGGAAGTCATAAAATATAATCAATTTTGACTACAGTCTTGAAATTGTAAATGTCTTTTAATACTGGAATGTGGCGTACGTAATAGCTATGTCTCACATTGCAGTAAACATTTCATTCTTTGAATAAAGACATTATTTATGGTTATTTGAACAAAACATTTTTTTTATGTATATTTCCTAACTTCTAAAATAATTTTATTGTAGCTTCATCATCAACAGACAACTGCCAAATCTATGCCACCCTCAGTAATAAATGTAAGTTATAATTAATAATAAATATTTTCTATTCAAAAAATAACAAATTAAAAAAAATTGCGAGATTACGATGGAATAATTCTCATAAAACATATTCACGCTCAATAATTAGCAAATGTTAATGTTTGGCACGGTTTGCAATAAAAATTGTCTGCACGGTTAGTGTTGAAGTTTACTTCAACACTAACCGTGCAGACGATTTTACACGATACCATACATTTTGGTATGCTGTTGGCAGGACGAAAAAGTATCGCAGATTTTTTTTTTTATTTATTTAGTTTTAATTTTTGAGGCGTTTGTAATTTTTTTCCTAACTGACATAGTTGTTTTAATTATTTAACAAAAGAATTGATTAAGAAATTTTTCAATTTGAATTTCTTCTCTTGCTAAAATAACAGAATGAAGTGAATGAGTTTTTAGAAATTATCACTTGAAAATTTGAGGTTTTGGCTCCAAATTAGAAAAAATATAAAATATCTCACGAACTAGTAGACTTAAAAGAATTTGGTTAGTACCACTCGATTCGGCATACAAAAATGCACTAAAATATGTTATCCGCTGAAAAATAACTATAAAATCAGATTTTTAAGGAATTTTTTAAAAGTTAGTTCTATTTTTTACGCACCTCAAGGGTGGAATTTTAGAAAATTCTTTCTTAGCGGCACTCTATGTCATAAGAAGTACTTTTACCCCAAGTTTCAAGATTTTAGGTTCAGTAGTTTTGGCTGTGTGTTGATTAATCCCAAATCAAGACTTTAATTTATGTATATAGATGAGTCATTAAAAATGTCATAAATCATTGTTGATACAGTATACGTAATGTGGATGCATTGGGGAATGGAACACATGAAACCGTATCAATAGCTGAGTTTATACTTACATAAAATCCAAATTTTATGCTTTTTGTTACCACTTTTCCGGAATAGAAATCTTCAATTTTCTTAATTGCAGAAATTCTGCAATTAAATAACTACTATTTTGAAATAGTGCTAACAGAATAGCGTAAAAGTTTCTGCTATGAACTAATTACGCAATCAGAATACATATATCCCTTTATTTAACCAAAACTGCGATAACATTTGATATAATCTATAATTGTGAGGTTTTTTCTTTTTTTTACAAATGCAAACATCAGAAAAAAACTAATTTTCTGATATTTTTTTTATTCCCGTTGTTCCACTTTTGAAATGATTAAACGGAGCGGCTTTGCTCGCGTAGTAATTGAAATATGCCAAGTGATATTTGCATAGCTATTTTTTATTAGAAGAACACTTTTTGGAATAATTCAAAAATTAGGGTAGTACGGGGTAAATGTGGGTCACTCTCATTCTGGGGCAATTATGGGTCACCTAGTTTTTATTACTATGGAATCTACTAAAATAAATTACAAAATAGTGGATAGGCTTTCCGATTAGTCTACTTTATTATGCATAAAAAAGTTTTATTTTAATTTTGCTGCATAATGTGAGTTGAGATGTTTTTGTAACATGCTACAAAATCATCTTTCAAAAAGATTGCCTTAAAAAATTACACTTTTTACTAAGATCCATGCCACATTCATAAGTGTTTAGATTTTTTTTTGTTTATGCTTACTTTAAATATAGATACTACAAGGTTTTTAAATACATGCACTTTTTATTCCTATTTGTTTTCAAATAGACTCTAGATGTATACCCAATTATGTCCCAAATACCTGGGATAATTATGGGTCACCGGGGCAATTCTGGGTCAACATGTGTTTTCCATTCTTAATGGCATTTTTAAAATTTTAGACATGCAATGCAATTGTTAATTTATGATTTAAGGGTTTAAAAAAATATTTTAAAAATAAATATACAGTATTGTAAACCTTAAGTTACTTTTGAAGTAGACCAGATAGAATAATTTTATAAACATCTCTTTTTTAAACTTTAATTGTTAACTGTTTACACATGGTGCTGGATTCATATCTTTATAGTGTGGATCAGTTAATTAGATACAAAACGTTAAAAAAATATAAACCTCAAAAAGACTCTTGTTGCTTAAAAGAACAAAGAAGAAAACACCAAAAACACCAAAATTATTTTTTCAACTAACAAGTAAAATGTTTTTAAGCATGCTTTTTCCTTTAACTTTAACCATATTAGGCTATGTAGGGTAACTGTAATTGTTTGAATATTAATTTTTAGGCCTAATTGTTAGAACACAGTGAAACACATGTGCTAGATTCATATTTTTATAATTTACAGCAGTTAATTTGAAGAAAATTATAAACCTAAATAAATCAGTCAAGTATAAATTTTACTCATGTACAAAGTTTTTCGTATGATGACTGCCGATCAGTATGATTCACCTTACCAATAACAGAGACCTTGTACAAAATTTAAACTCGTCTTTGTGCCAAGCATTCTTCAAAAACAGATTGCGACGACACATTTTTCTAGATTAATATCTTGAATAACAAGCAACAAATGTTTTTTAAAATCATTATTAACTATGCTTGGATGATTCTGCATAAATACATACCTCAAGTGTCCCTTAGCTCTTTTGCTAAGCACCCGCAAAGTAAAGTTTGTGTCTAACAGAAAAATGTGATTTTTGTAAACATCCCATAAAGATAAATGGCATTTTCATTTATTTTTTATATCTTTTTTAAATTTTTAAGCTTTAATGATGAAAATTTCTACTTTAGAGGTAATTTCTAAAAACTTTGAAAAATATTTTATTAAAAAAATATGCCTTAATACTTCATAAAGACAGTAACCCATAATTCTCCCGGTTGTGATAAAACATTCAGTTTACTCAAAATATTTTTATTTATTTTTCAACTGAATTTTTTAAGTGACCTATAATTACTCCGTTGCCGGGGTAATTACAGGTCACTTAAAAAATTCAGTTGAAAAATAAATAAAAATATTTTGAGTAAACTGAATGTTTTATACAAAAGCTACAATATTAAGTCAACTTTATGCCAAATTTGGAATTTCATTTTTATTTTCCTAGATATTGAAATCTTATTGTTTTCCGACCCATATTTACCCCGTGTCACCCTACAAATTAAGCCACAGTTTGACTAAACTTCATTATAAAAGTGCAATAGACAGAAATGAGATTTTAATTAATAAGAAGAACTAAAACTAATTCCAAATAAATGATAATTTAGATAGCATTTTGAGACTTTTATACTCATTTAATACGCTCATTTCAGTATTCATTTGAAGTTTTGAATTTTTGAAGTTTGAAGTTTGAATTTGAAGTTTTGAACACCATGCCACTTTTTCTAAAATATGCGAAGTGGCTGTGGAACTGCAACAAGAAATATTTTAGGTACATAAAGAAGAAAATAAAATGTAAATAAAAAATAATGAGTGTAACAAATATATATGTATTAAAAATATGCTTTTATTTTTCTATTTTAAGCTAAAGTACCCATGTTTGATGTATCGTTCAAAATGTATTAAAAACTAATACAAATAAGGATTTTAAGGATATGTAAACCTGGTAAGACACTCAATTTGTAATTTATCATATTTATAATGTAAGATTTTTAAAAAATTGAGTATTATTTATTCTTACTTGAAATTATTTGGTAAAATGTGCTCTCATGCAGAAAAAATAGGGTACTTGTTTGTTATAGGGGTCTCGGTGCTCTTTAAAATCTCTTCTCACAATTTGGGTTTCAGAAACTGGGATTTGTTGGCAAATAATATAAATAGCTGTGAAAAGAAATCAGTGAACTCTCGTTAATGCATCTCTGTTACAGGTTCAGGCCAGGTGGGGAGGATTACTTAATGATTTGAGCTCTACAAGTCTAAGTTATTGTTGAGAATGTTACGGCTTGCCTTGAAACTGTTTTGAGCGCACCTCGTTGCGCATTCCACCAGACTTTTGTGCTTGCCGTTTCGCAACGGCAGGCTTTATCGTTTGTTCTTGTTGTTCGCACGTCGAATGTTCTTATGGAATAAAACCGCATTTAGTGAGCTATTTTGTTAGCTAAAATGGCCATGGGGTCATTGTTGTTAGTAATAACGTCTATTATTATATTGGTGTAAAAGAATTATACAGATCTTGTCTTTAATTTGACTGGTATTGTCCACAAACCAACATCGCAATATGTTTCGTAACTGACTATGGTGTCAATCCTGATTCAAGTTCCTGTACATATGTATATAAAAATAGCTGTTTTGTTATTAGAAACTCTTCGTATTATTTGATTATCTTCGCATTTATATTTGAACTAGTTACAGCCCATAAACAATTTACATACACGCACAGGGAAGTTTCGTTTTCTCCAATAGTTCTTGTTTGAAATTAATGCTAAAACCATCGCTTAAAGTCCACTAATTACCGGATAATGCGGACCATCTTTTCAGAAATTGACTAAGCAAAATCCAAACTGCTTTTGTTCATTATTTTTAAAAGCAACAGTGATGTAATTTTGGTTATCGCAAGATCATGAAATTAACAGGGCAGCGATGAAGAGAAAGAAAATTTTCTACCACTAAAAAAATGACAGGTTCAACAACAGCTAATGGTTGTTCGCTGATATTAGCAATCAAGAGACCACATTTTCGAGTTCGTCTCAAAACTGGAAAATGGTGTGTGGTAAAAAGATTAAATTTTCATGTAATGGAAAGAAAAAAGGGAGATTATTTCAGTTAAAGTTAAATTCTGTAAGTACGCAATTGTTTTTGCGCATTTTATTGGTCCTCGTTAATGTATTCTGTTGTAGTGACAAATTGTCACTGAGTTGAATTTTAAATAAAAGTACTAAGTTAAATAAAAACTCTTATTTTTGCATTAAGTTGGTAACCTATTTAATTTAGGTACGGAATTCTAATTCAGCTTTTTCAACGAAAACGATTATTTTACATCATTCAAATTTTTTATATCGTTTAATGCAGACTTCGTTCAGTGCAGACAAAAAAATGACCTTCTTTGAAACCTTTCCCTACTAACGGCTTCCACTGCATTAAATTTGTTTATGTAAGGTAAACGCTCCGGTAGTTGACCACCTACCTGCAGTGGGACACTAATTTTCAAAGTTTAAAAACAAGCTCACAATCCATTTCACAAAAACGACTGAAAGAAATCTAATTAGCGAAAGTCCTTAAATGTAACCTTTACGTAAACAGTTTTAAATACTAATTGTTATTTTTCAGTAGATATATTTGTTTATCTTCTAGAATGTCTTCAAACACAAATATTTGGCAAATTCTTTGTGATTTCATTCAGAGATAGGGTTTTATTTAAAGCGTTGTTTCTTTAATATTATGTTTTATTTTGAATTAAACTGACGTTGATATACTCATTTACATTGTAAATAATTTGTTAGATTAGCTGAAAACTTAAAAATTGAGTATTATATTGATTTTAATGGGTGGCCCACTTCTGGATCACAATTTCTTAAATTGTACCTGTAGTGGGTATGGGGGCCCGCTACTGGAGCATATGCCAAAAAACTATGTTTAATTTATTTTAATTAAGATTTTTTGGGGTTCTTATACTTTGTATATAATTTATTTGGTTTTTTGTTCATCAGAACTAGTAGTGGAACAGGGGCCGACTATTGGTGTACAAGTGACCCACTTCTGCAGCAGCGAAAATATAACTTCACTAAGCTATCAGACATATAACTAGTAAAAGAAAATAATATCTAAAATAGTTCATACTTCAAAGTTGGTTGGCTAAACTTTCATTATTAAATGCTTATAGAGGTTTAAATAAAGTAATTGAAAAAGTCTATACATGTTAACTTGTAATAGAATTTGTCTGCTCTAAACACGTTTTGTTCTCTATAATTTTGAATTTATTCCATTTATGTCCTAATCATATGCAAAAATCATCAGAAAATTTAATTGTCAAAATGGTAAACGTATCAGTAGTGGGCCACCAGTTTTTAAAGTTGAAAAGCAAGTTTTCTAGTCAAACTTTAAGAGATAACAAATTAACTGCTCATTGGCTGGAACCCTTATCTGTCCAAGCAACAACTTCATTAGGCTGATAGTCTTTGAACTGAAAACGTGTTATTCTTCAAGTGTTAAAATACAAGGATTTTGTGGTGGATTCTTACTGCTTTCCTTTAAAGTTGCCATTCAATATTTTTTACTTTTAATTAAAGTATTTTGCATTTTGTATTAAAATGTCATATTTGTAGTACACTATATAAATAAATACGCTATTCCTTATTGTTAAAATCTATAAAACTAACAGATTATTAACTTTCGGGGTCAATAACTTTGTGTTAGTGAAATTCTGCAAGAATAATAATCTATATATATATATATATATAAGTCAATTGTTTGTGGATAAAGACAGACTTTTCTCCATGAAATATACTACCATCCACACGTGGTTGTAGTGTTCAGATAGCCCTTGATACCCTACTGGTAGTAAGGCAGTTTTGTCGCGGTGGGTGGAACTGAACCTAGAAGCATGAAAATTGGGGGAAAAGAGTACTAAGGATAGATTTTTGAACTCCCCCCCCCCCCTTAGAGGGGTTTAAAAGGTGGAGGGGTCGAAAATTTCAGAGCATGTGGCCATATCTCAGCAGCAGTTTTACTTAGGAGCGTGAAATTCCAAACAATAAATCTAATAAATTAATAATTAAGCACGTATTTCTACGATTTTAGAAATTCCCCCCGAAAGGGTGTCGAAAATTTTAGAACATTTGCCATATCTCACTAGTCGTTTGAGGTAGAAGCATGAAATTCCAGAAAAAATCTACTAAAAAATAATTAAACATGTGTTTCAGCGTATTTAGAAATTCACCCAAAGGAGGTTAAAAGGGAGTGTTGAAACTTTTAGACATTTACCCATATCTCAGCAGCCGTTTTAGGTAAAAGCGTGAAAATAAATCTACTAAAAAATAATTGAAAACATGTTTCAGCGATTTTACAAATTCCCCACCCTAAGGGATTTAAATAGGGGGGGGGGTCGAAAATTTTAGAACATTTGGCATATCTCAGCAACCATTTTAGGTAGAAGCGTGAAATTCAAGATAACAAACATACTAAAAAAATAGGTAAACACATTTTATCTTTGCTAGATATATTTCGTTTAATCCAAGGTTCTTTTAGAGAAACCGACCAGCGAAGCGGACGAAGTCCGCTAGGATTGTATATTTTGTAGGCAGAGTTGAAAATGTAAAGCGTTTTAGTGACTTTCAATGTTCAATATCAGCGGAAAAAAACCAAGCACACCAATTTATTTTTCCTGATATCAGAAATAATTCTCAAATAAAAGTTGGGAAATAATTGCTAAACTCCCACAATCTGCAATTATTGGTGGTACAGCATCCTCCATAAACCTTTGAAAATTTAGAATAGACTTAACAGAATACAAAGTTAGATAATGACAATAATTGTTAAGGAAAATATTTTGTAAAAAATAATTGGCTGTCCACACTTGCCCCCAAAATATTTTGATTTTTTGTCAACGGTAACCCTTAGTGTGGACGTATGATTTAATGTTAAAAACTGCCAATTTTCTTATTGTTTAACTGTATTTATCATCATCTTTTCTTTATATTAATAAACAGGAAACACCATTCTTCAATTTAATAGGATTGTGAAATTTTTAAAATACTCTTAGAATAATATAACATAAAATAAACCTTGTTTGTCCACACTAACCCCCTCTCCCCTACATATTTTTATATATGTTTATTATATTGCAGGATAATGGAGAAAAGGAGGGAGCAAAATTATACAGAAGAAGAATTAAAAAGAGTAATCGCGAAACGAAAAGAGTGTCCGCCCAGTAGCTAAGCAGTATAAGATTGTAAAAACAATTTTGCAAAGGAGATTGAAAGGAGGAATCAAATTAGCTACAAAAAAGGGCCAAGTTCATTGTTTACCAATGAACAAGAATGTAACATAGTTTCGTGGATCAAAAGTATGGCAAATAATGGGTTTTCTGTTACAAAGGAAATACTCATGTATAGCATAGTGAAATTGGCCAAAGAAGGAGACTTTCCCAGAAGTAAATAGTCTTCCTAGTAAAAAATGGTAGTAGTTATTTTTAAGACGCCATCCTCACATCAAAATGAGAACTAGCCAAAGTTTAACAACGAGCAGACAAAAAGTGTCATAAGAAAGTATAAATAGTTGGTTTGAAGAGGTTGGGACTTATTTATAAGACAAAAGACTTGACGATGTTTTATGTAACCCACAGAGGGTTTTCAATTGTGATGAGACAAGTTTCTTTTTAAATCCCAAGCCAGGGAAAGTTCTTGCTGAAAAAGGATAATAAAAGGTGTATACCGTTGCTGGAGCTGATGAAAAACTTAATTGGACTGTTCGTTTAACAGCCAATGCAGCTTGTGGTTTACAGGTAAATATGTCTAAAATGATACAAATCTAGTGAAATATAACTTGAAATTATTACATACGTTTTTATATCTTACATAATCATCTCTTTTATCAAAGTTTAAGTATGCGAGGATCCCTCAACAGATCGCCGAGGCCATGCCTGCTGATTGGGCTATTGGGAAGTCTGAAAATGGATGGATGACTCAAGAAAGATTTTATGAGTATGTAACACATATTTTGAGCCATATTTAAATAAGAATTGCACAGAGAAACTTGTAGTGTTATTTATGGATAGACATACTTCTCACATATGTTTCAATCTAAGCACCTTCTGTTCGGCTCATGAAATTGAAATGGTAGCTTTGCCCCTAAATTCCCCACATCTAATGCAACCAATGAACTTGCTGTTTTCCATACTCTTGAAAGTACTTAGCGACAGGAAGTAGTGAACTTCAGAATAACCCATGAAGGTAAAGAGATAAAAACTGGTGGAAAACGTGACGTTCCACATGTCCTAAAATCAGCACTAGATCGTTTAACTCCTGCAACAATTATGAATGGATTCAAAGCATGTGGACTAGTTCAATAGAATTCAAAGAAAGTAACTGTTGAATCCACACTAACATCAAAGAAAGCGATAATATCACCAATAAAAGAGAGAGAAATGGCTCCTTTCTTGGAAGATTGAAGACAAAATTGGAGAAAATATTCAATTTTTGCATTTTACTTGTTATAGAGTACGCCTGTTATATCTGTTGAGGCGTCATACGCAGAAGACTCTATTGACATTGTTGATACTGAGAGTATTGAGCAGGAGCAAAGAGCAATTGTTGAAGATGCTGAGGTGGGCCCTTACATTAAAAAAGGATCAACTGAGGCTGGCAACCATTCAATGCTTTTAAATGGTGGTCCATCTAAAATGTACCATCTCCCTTCAAAAGAGTTCTTTTTGGCCAGAAGAGGGAGATAATACAAAGAAAAAGAGAGAAACTTCCTGCAGTTGTAACTTCTCATAAAATGCTTCAGTATTATAAGAAAAGTGACGGTCTTACAAATGATAAAGATGCAGGAAAAAAAAAAGAAAAACTGAAAGAAAAAAAGAAAAATTCAAAAGGAAGAGTGTAAAACATAACCGATGGGGAAGAAAAAGAGTCAGGAAATTATCGGCCGAATCTGATGTCTCTCTTTCATTGGAAGTTTCAACCTAAAGTACTCTTTGTAATAAATTGCCTGTCAGCCCCTCTACAAAAAATATGGAAAGATGACCGCTAAGCCCTTCGTGCATATTTTTAAAACAATTGGAATTTTCATAAACACGTTATGATGTATTTAGTAAAGGAGAAAAGGCTTTCTATCAACGTATACGTAGACACTCCACTTACATATGTTAAATTTTTAATGGAAAATGTTAAATAAGTACAATAATTTAAGATTGGAAATTTGATATTACACAATCTTTTAGCCACAACTTTAATCTTTCCTTTTTCTTAGCTTGGCTTTTTATTTTATTTTATTTTTATTTTATTTTATTTTTTTTCTTTTTTCATTTTGAAAAGTTGTTTTTTGTGGATACTATTTCTTTTTTTTTAAAACCGATTATATATAACTTAAATATTTCTACTCACTCAAATTAAAATGAATCCTAGTATAGCTGTTGTAAACAGTGAGCAAACACAATGCATATATACATTTTGTTAACATACCATTCACTTTTTAGAGTTAATAATAATTAATAAGCAAGGAAAGTCAAATTCCTTTCTCAAAGTATGTCTTTCTCAATTTATATGTTTTCAAAAATTTTTTATGACGATTGAAAATTTAGTAAAGCAATTATAGAATCGAAATAAAATACAGGTTTATAGTTAGTCTGTCAGTTAGTTGTTTGTTCTATAATAACTTTTTTTTAATTATTTCGCAATAAATTTATTTTTCAAAATTATTTTATCCCTGTAAATACCTACGGCTAATCGAAGAATGAGCACAGCATCAAGACAATTGAAGATCAGTTTAAAGATATGTAAATCTAAAATTCTATCCATAATGAACAAAGATGTTATGGAAAAAATGCATAAAAAATGAAAGAAATAAACAGTACATAAAACTTCATCTTCGTTTTGATCGTGTTGTAGAGAAGAAAGAATAAACATGAAATTTTACACCACACTGTTTATCCAGACCTATTTACATAAATGTGATAACATTATTTTCATTTAAAAATTCCGCCACATTGATTCTCTTTAATTGTCTATTATTAAAGAGAAATATGCATTACAATTGAATAAAAAAATTTCAGGTAAAAAACTGCCTGATAGCTGGAGTCTCATCGTTCGTCAGAATTTTCTTTTAAATATACCCAGTTTCCATCTCTAAACTCTGGCAATCGAACACAGACATAATAAAGTTAACAAACTACTCATATCTTTCTATCGAATTTTTTTGTGGGGGGAGGGTCTGTTTTTGTTAGAAACAGAGTTCAAGAAATAAAAAATTTGACTGATCCGGTTTTATGGAAACATATACCTGGTGAGATGAATCCAGCAGATCTGCCATCTAGAGGGTGTAAAGCAAACCAGCTGGTATCTCTCAAATAGTGAGAGGGTACATCTTGGCTTAAGGATCCTAAAGAATATTATAAGTATATGGATTTCAAGTGCCAAGACATAAACGAAGAAGAAATTGAAAAGGAAAAATTGAAGTCTACAAAATTACTGGTAAATGTTGATGAAAGTCCAGAGAAAAACTGGTACTACAAGTATTTTCCAGTTATGAGAAAATCATACGTCTTGTTGGTTGGATACTTCGTTTCAAATATAATTCTTCTAATCCAAAGGAACAGATCAAAGGAGAATTGGCAAATCTTGAATTTAAGAGAGCAGAAACGAAGATAATTTGGATGATACAAAAGGAATGTTTTTCCCATGAAAGTGAGGGGAGATTGAAAACTCTGGAGACATTTAAGGATGAACAAGACATAATACGTGTAAAGACTAAGATTACGTATAGGCAAGACAGTATGGATTTCCTCACACCTATGGTTGTTCCTTCAAACCATGAAGTTGTCAAACGATTAATTTTACATTACCACCGCAAAAATTGTCATGCAGGTCCCCAGATTCTTCTAAATTTGCTTAGAGAAAAATACTGGATTTCGAATGGAAGGAGAACTGTGAGCTCTGTTCTATCAAAATGTACCATTTGTAAAAGATTTAATTCGAAGAATGTAGAATCTTCTCCAGTTTCTCTGCCACAAAATCGAGTGAAAGATGCAGCAGTATTTCAGATTATCGGAATAGATCTGGCTGGCCCTCTGTTTCTTAAAAATAAACAGAAGAGTTGAGTTATCTTATTTAGATGTGCTATCTACAGAATTGTGCATCTGGAGCTTGTGACTTCAGATTCTACAGAGGCATTTTTAATGGCTTTGCGAAGATTTGTATCTCGTAGAGGAAGATGTTCTGTTGTATATTGCGACAACGGTTCCAGTTTTCTTGGTGCATCCAATTTTTTAAAAAGATGGAAATGGAAACGCATACAGAAATATGGAGCAATAAATTCTATCAAATGGAAATTCAACCATCCGACTGATGCTTGGTAGGGCGGATGGTGGTAGAGGCTCATCAGATTGATGAAGGGTCTATTAAAAAGAGTCTTGGGACAAGCCTGTTTGAACTATGAAGAGATGATAACTGTATTAGCTGACTTCGAAAGCATTATAAATTCGCGACCACTTACTTATATGTTTGAGAAGAAATCCATCAAACCATATCACCGGGCATGTTTCTGAAAGACATTCATGAATGTGCTTTATAAAACGTTGATGCGGTTGAGGAAAGTTCTCTCACTAGAAGACTAAAATACAGGCAAGAACTACAAAAAGATCTCAGAAATCGATTTAGATCAGAATATTTGGGTCTCCTTATACAACGCCCAAACGGGAGACGATTGACACGTTCAATTGCTGTAGGAGATATAGTCCTGGTGGAAACAGATAACAAGAAAAGGGTCAATTGGCCATTAGGACGAGTTACAGAGCTTATTCCGGGCCAAGATGGAAAAGTTCGCCTTTTGAAGTTACAAACGTCTCATTCGCAGATCATTCGGCCTATTCAAAGAATCTACCCTCTGGAAGTGTCATCAGTTGATTGTACCGAAAACATTTTTCCTAAACCAACTTCGAATGAAAATCAGGTTGAGCCTCCAAAATACTAGTCACAAATTAAAAACACGAGATCTGGTAGAATGATAAAGATTCCAGAAAGAATTGATTTATGACGTTTTGTAAATATTGTATTTATTTAATGTGAAGTTTTGATAATAATATATAATCAAAAGGTGGGAGGATGTTAAATCTATTGTCCATGTTTATTTATTTTTTTTTTGTTATCCTCTCATCTTTTATTCTCGTGATACTTTTATATATGATGTAAGGTGAATCAGAAATTGTATGTTTTGAATATTTTTATGGAAAAAAGCTTTATTAAATAAATTATTTGTGTTTTAAGAGGATAATTGACTTATTTATGTGCATTTTAAGTTCATAAGTTCATAATTGGCGTCTGCACTATATTCTGAAAGCTGGGTTGTTAAAATAACATCCCTTTTGAACGCTTTAATTAACGATATGAAGCCTAAATAATATCAAATATTGCTATTCTGTATAACTCTTTTTTTTTATCTTATCCTAATCTGTTTATGATGAACTTAATTCGGTACCGACAATAAAAGTAGCGCATATTTAAACTTCATTCGGTATTTCATAAAACAAAATTCAGCGTAGTAATAATCTTTTCTTTTTACAGTGTAGCTAAAACAAAACACTTGTTCAAAGTTTAAACTTGGTATTGTGCTAAGCGCGCATCGAAAGGAGGTCGCAAAGTTGCAACTCAACCTTGGCCCGTGCCACGTTCTTCCAAATAGATTTTTAATTGAAGACACGGGAGGCATATTGGGAGATCCACTCAAAGCAAAGTGGTCGTGACTCCAGTATTTATGTGATTAATTCTAATTAATTTTTTTTTTAACAGTCTGACATTTATTGCTTTTATACTGCTACTGGCCGTTGCATTACACAAATATATCATTAAAATTGTTATCTGGGCTTTAAAAGCCGATGGTACATAGAGTACGTTGCTCCTGTCATTATGTATGTCCAAAACATCCGTGTCTTTAAGGGTTAATACCTCGGCTAATTACCGGTGACTTTTTTTCGAAAATCATTATCAACAGTGCTTTTATACTTCTGCTACGATAGTTACTTCCAGCGCTCCTCAACACCTTTGCTAAATGCCCTCAAATTGGAATTTATGTGTAACGGGAAAATGCGATTTTCTCAAAAACTATGTGACCTAGGGTAATTGCTATAATTTTCTTGCAAGGTTTAAATTAACGTGTACTACCTCTTATTTTTTCATAATTTTAGTTTCAGCCGATTCGGAAATAGAAGGGGGTGGGGGACATATTTTTGCACTACATTTTCGACGTTATGTCTGAAAATATATAACCTAAAATTAAAAGAAATGTATTTTTGAGTTCAGCTTTACGACAGCTTTCACAGGATATCCCACTCGATATACAAAGAAAATATTTTTTTTCAAGTAACTTAATTTAGCCCCTCTATATTTTTCCAAAATATATTTGCGAATGTTTAATAATCTGTAAGTATGAGGGTCAAGTGTCTTTATTACTTCTCCCAATTTGAACTTTCCACTTTCCAGAGTTTACGAGTAAAATGGCTGTGACAGAGAGACAAGGGGCTGATCTTATAATGGTTCCGTTTTTACTTTTTAAGTACGGAACCATAAAAAGTAGTTACAGATGTTAATACTACATTATTATTAGTTCAATACTATACCAACTTTGACTTTCATCTTAAATTTGCGCTTTAGTTAATTAATTGGAGAAAAAACGAGTTAATCTCGATCATGATATTTATTTAAATGAATAATTCTTCGTTATTCTGCTGCACATCAGCTGTTTGCGAATAGCCGGCATAGCAAGATACGAAGTTCTAGTTGCTTCACGAGCCATCGATGTATAGTCGTGGGGAAAAAAAAGTAAACACCCCCTACTAACTCCTCAACAAATTATCGTAGAAGAAAGTTACTAGTACCGGACGATTAGAAATAAAGTCTACTTTTATGTATATAAAATTTTCTGAGGGGGACATCTACATATTAAAACGAACCATAACTTTGTTTTTTCAATAGAAGTACACAATTCTGACAGTATAAATGAACTCTACACCCTTCAATTAGCCTAAAAACAAATTTTTATACAATTCGTACCGCAAGTTTCCGAGAAATTAATTATTTTAAAACGAGCGTATTTTAAGGGCTGTATCCAAATTGAAGTTCCGTACTCGATTGTTAACCGAGAGAGCCCCGTTCTTGATCAAGGCACCTGAAGAACCATTCAAGCAGTCAATGAAGCCTGTTAGATTACACAACAGCAGAAGAAATTTCAAAATATCTAGTCACTTCTAACACAGACGGTCCCTTAAAGCATCCTTTGCTGTTTTTTAAGCATAATTTGAAAACTACTTGGAAGAAAATTGTGAAATTTTGGATTTCCATAAATCAGGACTTAATAAAACTAAATCCATCAAAAAAACTGTAGGTTGCAATTAATATTTTTTTTCGAATATTAATTTCATAATTCATAAATCATATCATAAAATTATGAAAATTGCAAATTCAAAGTATTTATGTTTGGGTATATTACTATTATTGCTACACAAAAAATTAGCACATTAGGAGCATAATTTCAGGAGATATAAATAAAAATATGAAAGTAAATTAACATTAGAAGCACTAAATTTTGAATGTTTATAATTCAAAACTTATCATTCAAATGACTTGAAATTTGGTGTCTAGGTATAGTTTTAACCGAAGATTTGAAATATCTGGTTAAAATTGGGTACTGCTATTGAAAAAAAAATTAAGTTTGGATTCTTTTTAATATGTAGATGGCCCCTGCGCAAAATTTATATACCTCATTTAAAAGTAGACTTTATTTCCAATATTGCGGTACCAGTAACTTTCATCTACGATAATTTGTTGAGGAGTTAGTAGGGGGTGTTTATTTTTTGTTGTTGTTGTTGTTGTTGAGGAGTTAGTAGGGGTTGTTTACTTTTTTTTCCACGACTGTACAATAGAACCTTGATAAATCGAGAAAATTATACAAAAATCATTATTACAGCACTCCTTTCCAGCGGAATATTTCAAAATTAAAGGAGGATCTGCTGGGCATAGCCAAAAACACGTACAAAAAATTTGGTTCAATTCTACGGATAATTTCAAGCCCTTTTTGATGGTACAATGGCAACACACGGACACATGGCCCGACAGATATTTGGTATAAACATGTTTTGGGGGATCTCTGAGCCCCTGTTATAAGGGGAGGGACCCTAAAACTTGTAAATCCGTCGAAAACTGGAAGTTAAAACAAATTTCGATTACAATACTTTCTTCTTTTGAAGATAGAAGAAAATAATAATTTTTTCGTGATAATGTTAATAGAGATATTAAATAAATTTGTAATGACTTTCTTTTATAGAATAAAAATATTAAAGTAATTGATTTATGCGTTTCTTATGTAGTTAAATATAAAATATTCACCTAGAAACAAAAGAAAAGAATTTTTTTGAATTAATTATGTATATTTTTCTACATCTAACAAGAAAAATACTATTCAAATAAAAACATGGGGAATAGTGTTTAAATATATGCTACAACATCTATTATATATCCTGTGATCTAACGTTAATTTATACTTTGCTTGTAAAAAGTAAATAAAATTATTCAAGAAAAATATACCTCCACTCCATTTTACTTAAGTATTCAGTGCACGTAAATATCTTTAATTACCATAAAGCTTAAAATACGGAGAGCTTTTGCCTTCACATAAAAAGCCATTAATTTTGTAAACAGATCTGAGGATTTATCGGCAACAGGGGACTTTTCAATTAAAAAAGGATGAGAAAAAGTATATCTTTTAACGAGGTAAGTTAATAAGTTTATTTTGCTTTTAACTAATGATAATATTAAAGAGAGTCAAATTACTGTTTTATTTTAGTATCTCCAGCCTGTCAACTCAAAGTTGAATTTTCTTAAGATTTTTTTAATTATAGGAATTCAACAATTTTTGTTGCTGTTGTTTGTTAAATTATACGATGCATATTTATTTTTTTCAAAACTTCTTTCTGTATCTTTACTTTAAATTTTAATAAACTGAACAAATCGCATTCAAGTTATACTAACATATTGTAATTTAATAAAAATATTTTAATTTTTTGATAATTTTTTTTGTACAAAATAATATGGAAAAGGAATTGTCCATATTTTACTTCTAGCAATATGTTTTGATATAAACAAGATATAAGCACATTAAACGTGTGGAAGTATCGGTTAGTTCCAAAATTCGAAGCAAAAGTAAATCATAAAAACGAAAAAAAGGTAAACAATAAGATATGAAGACCCCAGATAATAAAGGTAGTATGTGACAAGATAAAAAAATTTTAGTTAATCATATGATTGATCATAATAAATCCTCCTCTACCATCTGTTAAATTACAATATGAAAAACATAATACTCACAGAAAAATTAATTGACAAAGGAGGCATTTGACAATTACCGAAAATAAAGATTTCGAAATTTACGAATCATATTCTTAAAATGATGATTGTGTCACCGACCACCTTTATCACCTGAGCTCTTCACATAACAATCATGAAATAACATACATAATTTCAACAAAAATTCTAGCTGAAAATGCTCAATATGCCCAGTACCACCACACGATACTTATTTCAAGTACTCTTTACTAAATAAAATTAATAAATACTCCTTAAATTTCAAAATACCTAAATGCTGAATACTGAGTGGATAAGATTAAATAAGGGCTTTACGTTGTATGCTCAAATGTGAAAATAAAACAATAAGATGCTATCCAACGTATACTTTATTCCAAGATTTTAAACACAGGTGTAAAAATTAAAATCACAGAAATGAAAAATACACACTACGTTTCGGTTTATCTTTAAAACCATAATCAGGAATTAAGTTTCGATAATGTGATACATAAATAATTTTTTGCCGATTTCTATTTTAGAAAATTAACTCCTGATGACGGATAAGCAGATACGTAGTGTTTCTTTTTGCGTGATTATAGTTTTTGCATCTATGTTCAAAATCTCAGATTAAAGTGGAACATTAGATACCAACTTATTGTTCTATTTTCACATAAAATTAACGTACTTTTTTAAGAATTACCTGCATGTTTAATGCTTCTTACATAATTTATTAGTTCTATGTTTAATTTAAGCCTTTCCTTACATACACTATATTGCCAAAATCACAGAACACTGCCGAATTTTAAACGTTTTATCGAATATTTAAAGAAATACTTGACGAATTCTTTTAGACGTTTGGAAATGTAAAGAAAATGCTTCACTTGATATTTTTCCACGAAGATTTTATCACGAGAGTAAATAGGGGACCAACAACAAATGGAAGAAAAAATATGTTTGGAATCACCCTGTAAAATAAAATGCACGAAATGATCTGTCGTTACAGTATGTGGATATTTTATAACACTTCTGTTCATTTTTGTAAGAATAGCATGTATATTCATAGAGGTAAGAGTTGCGACTCTTAAATAACGAGACTAATGCTGTAAAATATTTTATTTTAAATTTATACATAGTTATTATCCTGTTCAATATACACCCATCCTTTATCCCTACAGCGCTCTATGCGAGTTTTCAATTGTTTGAAATAGTGCTGGAAATATTTTGTGAGCTCTTTCATGACGCGCACTGGTGTTCCTTTCACAGTTTGAATCTGGCTCTTTTTAATGCAGATTTGACCTTGGGAAACAGATAAAAGTTACATGGTGCCAGGTCAGGCGTACAAGGCGGATGGCCAAACACTTAGATGTTATACTTGGCTAAAAACGTTTTTCACACAATGCAGTGTTAGCAGGTGCTTTGTCCTTATGAAACACCCATGACTTGTTCTTTCATAATTCGGAACATTTTTTTCGTCTTTGTTCACGCAGTTGAGCAAGGACCTCAAGGTAGTAATTTTGATTAACAGTTTCAGGAATCCATTGAAAGTACACAATCCCATATATATCGAAAATTTTATCCGTTGTTGACGTGGAAGAGCGGCACGTGCGAACACCATCTTCAATGTCTTCTCGACCTCCTTGAAACGCTTAAACCACTTTAAAACCCGCGGACGTGATAAACATTCATTGACATGTACTTCGCTTAATAAATGACGAGTTTCAGTAGCGGATTTTCTATGTTTAAAAGAAATTTCACATTAATTCGTTGCTCTTTTAAAACTCTCAACATTTTTCCGGAAAACACTCAAACAGGGTTCACAACATATGAAGGTAACGGCCAGACTAATTGGAATGTAACCAATTTAGAGGCGGTAATCGATACAGGGGGCTTTGTGCTATACAACTATTATTGCGGATGCTACGTAATTTAGCGATTGCACAGTTCTTCATTAGAAGCATTAGTCTCGTTATTAAATACCCACACGTTGTATAAAAATTTATCTACAAAATTCAAGTAATTTTTGCATGTTTTTTTATGGCATGCAAGGTTTTTAACCACAATTATCGCCAGTTTCAGAAAATTTGGCAAACTAAAGTAGAAACAACATAATACTATTAGAATATAAATATATTTAATATTTAATGAAACATGAGTAGTTGTATTAAATAATTTTTAACTGCACATGCGCGAGCTAAACCAAAGATTTTTTTTCCCCGTGATTTGGAAGGAAGTAATATAAAAAGACCAGTCGAATACCACAAAAATGCATAAAGATACCGTGATAATAAGCTGAATTTCGGTTGTCTTCGAAGTGTACCCGAATGATAAGGGATTTTACACAAATTGTCAGTTTTTATTATCTGACTCTAATAAAGGAATTAGTATTTAATGAATGTCAATTCGTAGATTTTGAGCGGAGGCTTCATGATTTCTGCTTCTTTTGATTGAATTTGTTGTTGTTGCAATAGTTCTGATGGTTTTCAAAAAACTAAAGCATAAATTAAAAATTTTAAAGTAAAAATGACAATTAGTGAAAAATCCCTTATGATACAGCTAATTTTAGAAAGCAACTGAAATTCAGTTCTCACTATCGCCGATAACGTTTGAATTTTCACTGTATTTATTTGACTGGTCTTTTCAAATGAGTTGCTCTCCATGAGTGTTGCATACCAAATCATAAAGAAATCTTAGGCATCGTTCGAGCATCGATACGTAATTAAAATTCATTTGATACAAATGTTTAATATATTTATATATTTATAGTCTAATTGCACTATATTGTTCTACTGTTCTTTAAGGGGAGTTAAATATGGTTGAAAATCTTGTATGCAAACTAATATAAACAGAAAACATGCAAAAATTTTACGATTTTTTTTAAAAGAAACCTTCGTATCTGTATAAATACAGATTCTAATCTTGCACTAATGAACACAAGTATTGTACAATACTCACATAATCATGTACTGCAGCTTCAAATCATTTCAAGCATTTTATTTTCCAGAGTAAAGCCAAATACTAATTTTTTTTTTCAATTCGTGGTTCATCGCCTATTAGACCTCGTGACCAAACCTTCGCTGAAAATACGAAGTGATATACAGTAGAACCTCGATTATCCGAAGTAATTGGCACCGACCCTCTTTCGGAAAATCGAAATTTTCGGATAATCGAGAATGCTTCAGTTTTAAGATAAAAGATAAATATATGCAATATTTCTCATTATGGTAACAAATGCTTGATAAAAACTAGTCGTTGGGGGCCACCGTAATACTTACCCATCATGGATAGAGATAATATAAAATATGAAATTTAAACATGTGATATCTGCTAAGCATTGTACCATGTTACTTTTATTCATAATTTAATTTATTTGGACCTCCTTAAATATAATTAATATAGCCCCTTAAGCTAATATTTTTTGTTGCATTAAAATTTCTCAATTTGTTGATTTTCTGTAAGCAAATAAACGCTAGTGGTTTATAATGGAAGTCTTAGGGAATTTGGCGAAATATTACAGATACCGCCAATTTGGCGTCACTTTTGGCGACTCATTTTGGCCGCCAAATTTGGCGATATAACGCCAAGTTGGCAACAGAACAGGGTCCCCCCTATGGTAAACCCCCTTATAGGTATGGGGAGGCATTAAATGCTTGACATTTACGATAAGCCATTATTGGCATTTAATCTTATAGTTTGGTGATAGTTTTTTGGTCGGCGGGATAATCGAGAAGTACCGAATTGCGTAAAAAAACATCCTTATAACTCGAAAAATTATAATATAATTAACTAACAGTTTACTGTGTGGGATTAAGCGTCTCATTTCCAATTAAAATATATCTTTGAATTGAAATTTGAATGAAATACAGGGTCATGAAAAATCGAAGAGTGTGAAAAATAGAATTACAAATATCTCGGCAACTAATTACCCGATCAAGTTGATTCATGATGCAAAATTTATGTTATTTTTTATTGTCTTTTATATTCACTCCTTCAAATTTTTGTATACCTTTTATCAGAACGAATATTTCAAGAGTCCGAAAAAAATAGTTCCGTTTTATCTAGGTTACTGATATTCAATAGGCTTCTTCCCATTATTATTCCCTAAGTATACGCCGAATTTCAAGATTCTGTCTCAATTTGTTCGGAAGATAGAGCGTTTACAGACACAAACACACATACAGACGGCTGGACATTTTTTTTTTTTCTAAAAATATGTTTTACGGAATCTCCACTGTCTGAAACGTGTAAATCCGTCAAAAACCTTTTTTCGATATTTAAAACGATATCAAGACTTATCCTATACTACATATGATAGGTAAGTAATAAAGCAATAACAAAATAGAAACAAAAATAAATTACCTGAATTTTAATTTTGAAATTAAGTACCTTTTACATGTATCACAAGTGTTTGAAACAATGTTTGTTTGTCGCAGTTTCGATTGTTTTTGCCTTGAAACTCTATATCACGAAGTTTTTTAATGTTATCAGTTTACCAGTATCACAGTCTTTCTGCTTCTCCAGCCATGCCCAAGTCTTTTGCAAAACATTCAAAAGCTTCAGAATTGCTAATTTGTTCGTTCCACTCCGCAGAACGGGAACGAACACGTGAACACGAGTTAAATTTCAATCTCATCAAGTTACGGGAAGCCACGTTAAATTCAAAGGAATTCTAAGAAAGGGGATAAAAAAAATTATATCCACTCGTAGTTCGGAAAGGACCGCTTGCACTCAATAAATATGTTAGTTTTTTAAAAAAAGCTTTCAAAATTGATTTTGCACACAAGAAATGTGATAATAGTTTTAAAAAAAAAACTTTAAAATTGGATTTCGGTTAATCGAGAGTTTCGGTTAAAAGAGTTTCAGATAAAAGAGGTCCTACTGTACTTTCTTTATATTCCCAAAGTTCAAGACGAATTCTTGAAGTATTTGTCTAGATATTCGACAAAATATGTAAAACCGTAAGTGTCCTAAGGTTTTGCCAATATAGAGTATATTCTTACATAAATAGCTTGCATGCTTGCTATAGCTTGCATTTTAACATCCATTTCACATAGTTACATACATCTTATCTATCTACATACCTTTTTGAACATACATGCATACATGTATACAACATCTTATAATGCATACAATAGTTTTAATTAGCCAACTTTCACAAAAGTAACATTGACTAAGGAGGAACCTTCCATAATCCTAATAAGAACGCAACAATTGCTGCAAATATATTTTTTCCGTGATTATGGTGGCTTTATTATAATCGATAGGATGTTTCTTCGGCGTCTGAAAGCAAGAAACAACTACGTAGAAAAAAAAGTATAGAGTGTAGATCATACCTTAAAATGGGGTTAAAGGTAAGAGTTGGGTTAAGAGGAACTAGACTTTAAGGAATGAGGAAATGTAATCATATTAGAAATATATACTAGTCGTTTTAATATCTTTATTTTTGTCAGTTTGCTAACATGATGACAATTTCGGAAATTAAGGTTTACTACGTTGCCATCACAAAATTGAGAACAACATTAACATAAATCACAGATATTTGACATCTTCTAAACATATCCTGTAACTACAAAACTTCTGTTAATACAGTACTTATATTCAGTTTACAGGGACGCTGAAAAGCATTCCCTTACATTATTGTCTAATGGGGAAAAATCGTAGTATCTATAGATCATATAAAGAACTACGCAAAATATTTTGTTTATTTTCACACTATAGATCAATGGGTCCCAACGGGGACGGTACCGAATCTGCTTTCATCTGCCGCAGCTGCCGGCGAAGGTTAATTTTGTATTCGGCCAATAGCGTGCAGCGCTTTCTGCCCTTTTCCCACTTCTCCGGAGCACTTGTGCAATGTGGTCACGTGGTACGCCATTTAGATCTCGGAAGCTCATGCTATGAACATGGTATTTTTATTCTCGCAGTGACGAATAATTTGGTTATGTTGTGTTTGATGAAATGAAAATGTAATTTAGGCTTCTGATTGAGTAATACACATTATCATCAACATATTATCACGATCACTAGCGCAAAATTTGCTATATTAGGCTGACTAAAAATTTAAAACAGAGTTCCTTTTTTAATAACCGGTATTTAGAAATGTGGCTACTCATGCCTGTATAGAGATTTCAAAACGAAACTGTGTTTGAACCTGCTTTAAAATTTGTTCATTCTGAGTGGAGGCGGTAGAAGTAATTGTAGCCATTATTTTTATACCAATCTATAAATAATTTACAAAGTTAATTTATTTAAACTTAAACCGTGTCAAACTTTGTATTTCAAAATGTTTGAATCTAAAGAGAAATGCCTGCAATATAATATTGAATATTTGAAATATGGATTTATGTACACTCTTACAAACCAATCATTACCTGTATATTTAATCTGCAAAAACGTTTTTTCAAATGAAGCCATGAAGCCTTGCAGACTACAAGAGAATTTGAATAAAATGCATGCTGATAAAAAGGACAAAGATTTATCCTATTTTCAATAACTAGAAAATAAATGTTTAAACCAGCCATCTGTATCAAATCTCTTTTTGGGTTGTCTTCTAATCAAGAATATGACGAACTATGAGCTTATGACATATATTTCATTGTCAATTGCAAAAGCGGGAAAATCCTGCACAATTGGCGAGGAATTAATCTTGCCGGCAGTCAAAGAGGTAATAACAGCTGTTCTTCATCATAACACACAGTCAGATATCATTAAAAAATTCCTCTGAGTAATAATTCGATACAAAGAAGGATAGATGAAATGGCCAAAGACGTTGAAATATCATTATGCAATTACTTAAAGACTTGCAAATTTTCCATTCAACTCAAGGAATCAACTGTACCAAATAATGAAACACTTCTCTTATCATATGTCCGATTCATAAAAGAAGAAAAAAATTGCTTAAAGTTAATATTTGCTAAATATCTTGAAACTGATACAAAGGAAAAATCGATATTTAATACATGAACAAGTTTCTTCAAGAGATAGAAATTCCTATTCATAATATTTTGTCAACTGCTACCGGTGATGCTCCAGAAATGACGGGGCGTCAGAAGTATTTCATAGCGCATTGGAAACAAGCAGTACCAAATGTACTCGCTGTACAGTCGTGGAAAAAAAAGTAAACATCCCTTACTAACTCTGCAAATAATTAGCGTAGAAGAAAGTTACTGGTACCACACGATTGGTAATAAAGTCTACTTTTAAATGATGCATATGAAATTTGCTTAAGGCCCCATCTACATATTAAAACGAACCATAACTTTATTTTTTTCAATAGCAGTACACAATTCTAACACTATAAATGAACTCTACACCCTTCAATTAGCCTAAAATCAAATTTTTATGCAATTCGTACCATAAGCTTCAGAGAAATTAATTATTTTAAAACAAGCGTATTTTAGGGGCTGTATCGTAATTGCAGTTCGGTTTTCGATTGTTGACCGAAAGACCCCCTTCCTGATCAAGGCATCTTAAGAGCCGCTCAAGCAATCATTAAAGACTTCTAGATTACAGAATAGCAGAAGAAATTTCAAAATATCTAATCACTTCTATCATAGACGGCCCCTTAAACTATCATTTTGCTATTTTTTAAGCATAATTTGAAAACTACTCGGAAGAAAAATGTAAAATTTTGGGTTTCCATTCAGCGGAACTTAATAAATCTAAATCCATCAAAAAAAACTGTAGGTTGAAATTCATAATTTTTTAAATATTAATTTCATAATTCATGTCATAAAATGATAAAAATTGCAAATTCAACGTATTTATGTTTGGGTATTTTAGAGTTATTGCTACACAAAACATTTGCACATTAGGAGTATAATTTTAGGAGATATAAATAAAAATATGGAGATGTAATTTAACATTAGGAGCAATAAATTTTGAATGTTTATAATTCAAAAACGTATCAGTCAAATGACTTGAAATTTGGAGTATAGGCATAGTTTGAACCGAAGATTTGAAATATCGTGTTAAAATTGGGTATTTTTATTTTAAAAAATTGAGGCTTGGGTTCGTTTTAATATGCAGATGGCCCCCTTGGCAAATTTCATATACATCATTTAAAATTAGACTTTATTAAGTAAAACACCCCCTACTAACCTCTCAACAAATTATCGTAGAAGAAAGTTACTGGTACCGAACGATTGGAAATAAAGTCTACTTTTAAATGATGCACATAAATTTTGCTTAGGGGGCCATCTACATATTAAAACGAACCATAACTTTGTTTTTTTTTTTTTTTCAATAGCGGTACACAATTCTGACAGCATAAATGAGCTCTACACACCTCAATTAGCCTAAAAACAAATTTTTATGCAATTTGTATGTATGCGAGTCAATGCGAACGTATTTGAAGGGCTGTATCCAAATTGAAGTTCCGTACTCGATTGTTAACCGAGAGAGTCCCCTTCTTGATCAAGGCACCTTAAGTGCCACTCAAGCAGTCAAGGAAGCCTGCTAGATTACAGGATAGCATAAGAAATTTCAAAATATCTAGTAACTTTTATCATAGACGGCCCCTTAAACTATCATTTTACCGTTTTTTTTAAGCATAATTTGAAAACTACTTGGAAAAAAAATGTGAAATTTTGGATTTCCATAAAGCAGGACTAATAAATCTAAATCTATCAAAAAAATTGTAGATTGCAATTCATAATTTTTTTGAATATTAATTTCATAATTCATATCATAAAATTATAAAAATTGCAAATTCAGCGTATTTACGTTTGGGTATATTCAGGGACTGACAAAAGTTGAAAATTCTTAGGCGCCAGGAAAAATTCTTAGGAGCCAGCTTGAAGAATCATTTCTCTGACATTAACACATTCACAGCAAAACGGAACACTGGCTACTCAGAATCGTATTCGGCTATGTTTGAGTAATATGTGTCATTTTGCAGTGAACAGATTAACTATTCAATAAAAAAATTAAACTGAGCAAAAATTTTAAGATAATACCACTTTTACATTGTAAAAATTAAATAGAAACAAACTATGAAATTAAACATTAAAACAGTATTCAAATTAATATCCTTACCTTTAATCAGTGGCGTAGCCAAGGGTGGGTCCAGGGGGTACGGACCTTGAAAGTAGAACTGGTTTACTGAACCATGGATACAACAGTAAAAACTGCTAAGACAGAATCACAAAGGATCTATAATGAAATTCCGCTTTAGAGAAGTGTTCGTTTTAGAAGGTATAATTCAAAGGTATGTCTTTCTTTGGGACTATGAATTTTTCTGTTTTAGACAGGTTTCCGTTATAAACACTTTCCGTTTTCACAGTATTCCTTAAAACTGCTAAAACGTACTCACTTTCCAAACTTTTTTCTTTCACGTACCCCTTTCTTAGGTTTTTCATTTCGGTGTACCACCATTTATCATAAACACGACCCCCTTCCCCTCTCCACTCAAGTAGATAACGTAAACATCCTTTTTAGGTGCGTTCGTAATTATATAAATACGTAGGCCCTATAGTCGTCATTCAGTCCGTCTGTCCGTCCGTCCGTCCGCATATAACAGAGCAAAAACTACCCAACAGAATTGTCTGAAATTTTAAATGTATAATTCTTGCAAAATTTTGTCGAGCCATTTCAAATTTTATGAAAATCGGATGTATAGTTTAATTACAGGGACAGTCAAATTTTTTCTTTACATTACGGCCAATCGGAAAAAATTATTGCAAGAGCATTTTAATGATGTTACAGCCTTCAGAATGGTGTGAAATTTTGAATAGATAATTGTTGCAAAATTTTGTCAGGCTATTTCCAATTTTATGAAAATCGGATGTATAGTTTAATTACAGGGACAGTCAAAAGTTTTCCGTTACATTATGGCCAATGGGAAAAAATTATTGCAAGTGCATTTTAATGATGTTACAGACTATGTACTTATGAAGTGCAAAAAAATATACATTCAGTACAATATGGGGTGTAAAAAATAATTATAAAACTAGTTATAGTACGAACGCACCACATTTGCCACGTTTGACAACAATTTCCAACTTGTTTTTATTAGTAATCTTCTTATCACAACCATATAATAAATCGATGTAAATTACATTGATATTCCAAACATTTTTGTGATTTCCGCCATTACCGATATTATTTTTACATACCCCCAGTAGACTCGCCACGTGCCCCAGGGGTACCCTAACCCAGGTTGGAAAACGCTGCTATAACACCACATCTGAAGAGCATAAATCTATTACAGGAAAATCTGCGAAGATGACCTATCTCAAAGGAAAACAATTCAAGGTTCGACGAAAACAACACTATATATTTGTGCTTGCTAACGTTCGAAACCTATCTGAAATGAAACTTGTTCCAATTGTGAATCCTTCTTTGCAGGTTTTCTGAAAACACGGAATCCTCTCATAAACAAAGACATTTTAATGTACCGAGACGAAAGGATAACTATACAAGTATACCTGCTATTCTGTTTACACATATTTACTGTCACTAGATTAAACGTAAAACTTCTTTAACTTGGACTTCGATGGGGTTCTTATGTCGACGCTTATGGGAAAGAACGAGTTTATACGAACGCAATAATGATACTTTGGTTGAGTTTTGTGACCCTTATCTTTGTTCACTTTATAACGGACAATATTAACAATTACTTTAAATCTGCTGCCTGCAATTAATAAAAGTAACTTTATTTTTGGACTGGTTATTTGTTACCACTTTCAAAATACACTGACGAGAATAATTAAAGGAGCAACCATAAAAAGATGCTTTATGTTAATTCTATTAAGGGAACTTCCAGAAAGGTAACTCAATGTCAACGTTATCACGTAGTCCAATGGGATTAACATTCGCTACAGAAAAATATGCAAATTTTTCAGCCTCAGCCCGTTCTTTCGGTTCATATGTGAAAAGGAGCGCACGTGGGTAATTTGAAGTCTAATTTTAAGGATTGTACGGGTAATTAGGTAAAACTTTCGCTTTTAGTAGGTGAAATATATCGTCCAGAAGACACTTGGCCGATTTTGAGAAATTGCGTGCAATAGGAAGAATGAAAACAGGACAGACACTCTTAGGGGTCTGTAAAGACTTAAAAATAGCCAAAAGCGTCATGTCAATAATGTGGAAACGGTTTATAGACACTGGTATAATGTCCACAGACATCCAGGTCAAGGTAGAAAATGCACCAAAATAGGCTCTCAGGACTGTAATTTGCCAACGATTGCTAAAAGAAATAGGCAATTGACGTCAGTTCGGATTGCAGGGGGTTTGCTGTAGCAACAAGAACTCGACTATCCTGGTTTACTGTGAGTGACAGGCTGCATGCAAGGAAACCCATGATTTGTGTTTCACTAACTCCGGTAGCGGAATGCGCCCGGTTAAAGTGGTACAGAGATCATCGTCATTGGAGTACCACGGACTGGAGCCGAGTTTTCTTTATCGAGGAATCCCGATTTTGCTGAGAGAGTTACTACAGACGTGTTACCATATGGAGGGAGAAAATCACACGCAATATGGCTGCAAACATCCGTGAAAGGCATCGATACAAAGGTCATGTGGAATCATAGTATGGACGGACATCATTTTGAATGGCCGCAGTGACCGACACATTTTTACCAGTGAGGTTCTGATCCTCATGTCAAGTTGTTTAATTGTGCAATCGGAAGATTCGGGATTTTATTCTTATTAAAGTCTAGAAGTGCGCTATTCCCTTCCACGGAACTCCTAAGTGTCCCCTCCAGAGCTGCATAAATCCAACCCGGAAAAAAAATGTCTGGATTCAACATTACCTTTGAACCCAATTACTATTTGCGAAAGCTCAGTTTAACATTGCTTCAAGAAATTTCATGGTGATAATAAAAGTTCTGTGTATGGAATAGGTCTTGGGTGGCATTTTGTATTTAATAATGAGAAATCTAAAGCATAAATTGAAGCTAATCAACATACTAATCCGAAGCTTACTGCTGAACTTGGAGAATGTTCTAAAACTGTTTCGAACCATCTAAAATAAATTGGCAGGGAAGTTACAAAAACAGAAACTACCATGAATCATTTTTTACACATTCTAATACTTCCAAAAAAGTGCAAATCCATCAAAAATAAACTTATTACAAAACTTTAACTTCCTTAAAGACGAGCAGATATCGGAAGCAACTATTAGATCGAATATGGTATAAAAAGTGGCGAGACATGAAACAGGGAAACCCAAAAGAATTATGACTGAATAAGACAATTGTAACAAAAATGCTTTTTCCAGCATGAACTATATTTGATGTGTGTGCTTCTTACATTACTAGTTTCTGTAGCTGAAAATACAAGATCTTTTTCTTAACGTTAAAACCTTCCCACATAGAATTTTTAATTTGCAGAAAATTTGCAACAGTCTTGCTTTGAAAACCTGCAAAGTTGCAGTAAGCTCAGCATGACAAGACTGAAAGTTCATAACAAGACTGCAGCAAGATTACACAAACGCCGAAGTCACCACACTGTGAACTTGCAGGTAACTTGTCGTGCAAGTTAAATTCATGCTGTATCAAATTTATTGCAAACTAACGGCAAACAAGTAATCAAAAATACTGCAAACTTACTGCAAAGTAGTAATCTTTCCATGTCACACTATAAGTTTAACCCTTTCGAGGGGTCCATAGACCTAATCAGGTCTATTGATGTGAAAGCGCCGTCAGAAGGTGCATGCAACGGTTTTATCACCATAAACAAGTTTAGGTAATATTTGTACTTTTCATTTCGAGCATTTTTTGGTATTTCATAAGTATAGCGTTTAGAAAAAGCGGTGCCTACCGAATAAAATTTCTGCAATTTCTGCGTGTGTGCTGATTGTCTATTCTCTCAACAGAGGGATTTTTTGCTTTCGTCACTTTCGTGAATTAAAGACAGTCTTGCCATCAGTATCACAACAAACTACTAATGCAAATGGGTGATGGTATACGTTGCGTGAGATTTTCTGCGAATTTCTCAATTCAAATTTGTCACGGCAAGATAATATCAGAAAAAATCAAACTTTCTGCTAATGTTCATGCTATCTAGGTTATCTCAAAAACTCCCATGGGAAGCACGGCGGATCGCATAAACGACTCATGCGATTGACACTTATGTGAAATCATTATCCAATATCTATTACAGCACAAGTTCTTAATTCAATCGCAAGAAACTGGCAAGATTGCAAGGGACTGGTAAAAAGCTCCATTTTAGACAGACTTCCATGTAAAGAAGTGTAATTAATTATACTTCTAAGATACACTACCTCAATAAGATCTATTGTTCGTTTCGCAAAGATTCTGAAACTCTTCCGTTTGGGACAGGATTCCGTTATAGAAAGATTCCGCTTTCACAGATTTCACTATGCTTCACTGAAGAAGGATGAAAATCCCCTTTCACCCCTTTTTCAGCAAATTTAATTGTATCGCAATTCATATTAAGACCATGTAACGCTTCCGTTAAAGACAGGATTCTGTTATAGACAATTACTATTTTGACAAGTTTTATTCTATTTATATGACATAAATAAATATATTTATATAAATACATAAAACTTGTAAAAATGGAACCTGCCTATAACGGAATTCTGTCTTAAACAGAAATGTTGCATAGTGCTACGGAAAAGAATACTATTCAAATACACCTGATAACACAAAAACCTGTGCAAAGCGGAATTTTTCACCAATATTTAAGATTTCATCTTTACAGGTTTTACCATATATATAATATGAAGGAAAAATTCTGGACCCCCCCCCCCTCCCTCCCCGAAACGAAATCCTGGCTACTCAACTGCCTTTAACTCCCAACAAGAAATTATATACATAAATTAATAATACCTTTGAGATTCTGTTTTGAAGTACCATTTGTCAATTGATTTTTCAGGATCGAAATCCTTTAAAGATGGGCCATTTAAATTTTTAAACAATAAACTGTTCATACTATCCTGTTTTAAGTTTTAACAGAATTTACTTTTGATAATGTTCATTTTGCTGAATCCTCTTTCACAAGAATCTGTTCACACAGGAAGTCTCAGCAAAATGGCACTGAAATTTGACAAATGGAATTTTTATGGTTAAAAAAAAATTATTAAATATGTAAAAAGGTTAATCGCCAAGAGGAAGTTTTTAGTCGCCCGGAGTTTGCCGGACCCTGGGTATATTAGTATTATTGTTACACAAAAAATTAGCACATTAGGAGCATAATTTCAGGAGATATAATTAAAAATAGGAAAACGTAATTTAACATTAGAAGCACTAAATTTTGAATGTTTATAATTCAAAATCTTATCATTTAAATGACTTGAAATATGGTGTCTAGGCATAGTTTGAACCAAAGATTTGAAACATCTCGTTAAAATTGGGTATTGTCATTGAAAAAAAAAATGAAGTTAGGATTCGTTTTAATATGTAGATGGCCCCCTAAGCAAAATTTATATGCGTCATTTAAAAGTAGACTTTATTTCCAATCGTTCGGTACCATTAACTTTCTTCTACGATAATTTGTTGAGGAGTTAGTAGGGCGTGTTTATTTTTTTTTCCACGACTGTACATTGCGTTATTCACCGTCAGCATTTGGTTGACAAAAATCGCAATGAACTTCTGCATACGTCGGTTTATTACAGCAGTCAATAAGATTAGAAGCATTTCATTGCAGTACAGATTATTTGGTTAACTTTGTTGTAAAAATGAGGAAGATTACAATCACTTGCTGCTACACACAGAAGTTCGTTGGCTATCGAAAGGTATTTGTCTGAATCGTTTTTTTTATCTGTTTGACTTAGTCCTGAAATTCCTTGAAAACAGAGAGGGAAAATTGTACGAAATCCGGACAACGTTAAAAAATGACAGTGATTACTTGACAGACCTGTTTAGAATATTTAATGAAGTCAATTTACAAATGCAAGGTGATGAGTTGAATTTAATTAAATAAAAAACGTCATAGCTTCTTTTGCGAGAAAAAGTCTTCTGTTCAAACGAAATCTAGGTAGAGGTGAATACAGCCAATTTCCCACATTATTAGCAATTTCTGCAAAACAGGAAGATTTACTTACTTACTGCCAACACTTCAACATTTTTCAAACTGATTTTATGGAGCGATTCCAGGATATGCAGATACAGCAGATTCATCAAATTTAAAAAAGGAACTCACAGAACTCACAACTAATGAAAAACTAAAAGTAAACTCTGGAAGTAAATACCATGTCCTGGCTTTAAAAATCAATATCAGCTCTCTACCCTGAATTGTGGGCAAAAGTACAGAAATCTTTAACAGTTTTCCCTTCCTCGGATTTGGCTGAACGTGGGTTCAGTGCGGTATCTAATTTGCTGGCTAAGAAAAGGAATAGACTGCACATCACTGAATGCGGCAATTTACGACTGATGTTGACTGATGACGAAATTGGGACCCCACATTAACAAGTTGTTAAAACTCCACCAGCCTCAACCATCTCATTATTTTTTTTATTTCTTATTGATTTTGTGTTTATTTTTTTTTTAATTTTATTTAAAATTTTTATTACTTTTGATGGTTGTTGTAATTATAATTTCGACTTTGTGATTCTTAATAAATCGATAGACAGATAAAATAGGTATAGATAATATTCAACAATATTTTAAATGGCTTAATTAACGATTATGGAAGAGGGCGGGGGGCGTTGGGATATTTTTTAAAGAGGGCGGTGGTTCGAAAAATACTAGGAACCTATGCTATAGATTAGGGATGCACAACCTGTGGCTCCGGGCCAAAAGTGGTTAGCGTGTGGCCCGCGAATTTCGTCAATTTACAACTAGAAAAAATTGCAATTTTTGTCCATAGTTCGCAGGAACAAATCTTGAATTACGTCAATTTTCCGCTGGAAAATTGCGAATTTTGTCGATCAGGCGCTGAAAAACGGCATATTTCGTTGATTGGGCACGGAAAAATCGCGAATTTGTCGATGATGGGTGGAAAAATATTAGAGATTTCACCGATAAGTCACGGAAAAATCGCGAATTTCGATGGTCGGGAACGGCAAAATCGCGAAATTTGTCGATCAGGCTCGACAAAATCGCAAATTTCGTTGATTGGGCACGGAAAATCGTCAATTTTGTGGATGATGCGCGTAAAGATTTAAAATTTTATTGATCGGCTGCGGAAAAATTGTGAGTTTCGTCAGTCGCGAGAAACAAAACGCGAATTTCGTTGATCCGATGCGGAAAAATTGCAAAATTTGTAGATTAGGAGAAGAATAACCTCAAATTTCGTAGATCGGCTGAGGAAAAACCGCGAGTTTTGTCGATCTGGTTCCAAAATATCTCAAATTTCGTTGGTCGGGCACGAAAGAAATCGCAAATTTTGTCGATCAGGCGCAGAATAAACTGGAAATTTTGTTGATTGGGCACAGAAAAATCGCGAATTTTGCAATTTGCCGCGGGAAAAAATTGCAAATTTCGTCAATCAGTTAAGAATCGCGAATTTCGTTGATCGAATTCGGAAAAATCGCAAATGTTGTAGATTAGGAGAGGAATAACCCCAAATTTCGTTGATCGGCTGAGGAAAAAACCGCGAGTTTTGTCGATCTGGCTCCAAAATATCTCAAATTTCGTTGGTCGGGCACCAAAGAAATCGCGAATTTTGTCGATCAGGCGCGGAATAAACCGGAAATATTGTTGATCGGGCAGAGAAAAATCGCGAATTTTGCAATTTGCCGCGGGAAAAAATTGCAAATTTCGTCAATCAGTTAAGAATCGCGAATTGCGTTGATCGGGCGCGGAAAAATCACGATTTCGTGGATTAGGGGCGCAAAAATTGCAAATGCCGTCTCTCGGCCACAGAAAAATCGCGAGTTTTGTCCATCGGGCTCCAAAAGATCGTTAGTTTTGTCGATCGGGCTAAGAAAAATCGTGGAGTTCATTGATCGGGCACGAAAAAATCGCAAATTTTGTCGATCAGGCGCGGAAAAATCGCAAATTTTGTTGATGATGCGCGTAAAGATTGAAAATTTTATTAATCGGCTGCGGAAAAATCGTGAGTTTCGTCAGAAACAAAACGTGAATTTCTGCCGTCGGAAAAAATTGCAAATATCGTCAGTCAAGAATCGCGAATTTCGTTTATCGGATGCGGAAAAATTGCAAATTTTGTAGATTAGGAGAGGAATAAACTCAAATTTCGTTGATCGGCTGAGGAAAAATCGCGAGTTTTCTCGATCTGGCTCCGAAATCTCAAATTTCGTTGGTCAGGCACGAAAGAAATCGCGAATTTTGTCGATCAGGCGCGGAATAAACCGGAAATTTTGTTGATCGGGCGCAGAAAAATCGCAAATTTTGCAATTTGCCGCGGGAAAAAATTGCAAATTTCGTTAATCAGTTAAGAATCGCGAATTTCGTTGATCGGGCGCGGAAAAATCACGAATTTCGTCGATTTTGGGCGCAAAAATTGCAAATGCCGTCTCTCGGCCACAGAAAAATCGCGAGTTTTGTCCATCGGGTTCCAAAAGATCGCGAGTTTTGTCGATCGGGTTAAGAAAAATCGTAGAGTTCATTGATCGGACACGAAAAAATCGCGAATTTTGTCGATCAGGCGCGGAAAAACAGCGTATTTTGTAGATGGGGTGCGGAAAAAACACGAATTTCGTCGATCAGGGCCGGAAAAATCGCCCATTTCGTCGTTCAGGGGCGTAAAAATCTCAAATCTCGTCGATCGGGCCAGGAAAAATCGCGGGTTTTTTCGATCAGGTCATGAAAAATCGCAAATTTCGTTGGTCGGGTTCGAAAAAATTGCGAATTTTGTGTATCGAGCGCGGAAAAGCAGCGAATCTCGTTCTTCAGGCGTGGAAAAAAGCGAATTTGTCGATCCCCTTCGGAAAAATTGCGAATTTTGTCGATCAGGTGCTTAAAAATTGCAAAGTTTTTAGATCGGATGCTGAAAAATCGCGAGTTTCATTGATCGGGCGTGGAAAAATCTCAAATTTCGTTGATTGGCTCCTTCTCTCCTCTTCGTTCATAAAGTTCGCCTTTTTTTTGGCACTAGCTTCTTTCATGCGTATGTTTGATTTTTAGCACTTACAATAAAACAAAATTTACTCCCCGAATAAAGTCAAGGAATATTATCACTCCTTGAAAACAATCCTTGCTATATCTGTGTTATATATATACAGACGCAAACTGCTAATATATCCTTGCCAACTGAATTGGATATGTTGACTGGGTAGGGGAACCTAGAGGGGTAACCCCCACCACCACCTCTATGTGGCCCTCGACAATCCAGATATTTTTGTAAGTGGCCCTTCCCTAAAAAAGATTGTGCACCCGTACTATAGATGATAATTTCTGAAAATGTGTTAAGCGTTTTCTAAATTGTCAATCTTTCACATTATTAAACTATGAAGTTTTCTTATAATATTCAGGATGTATTGAAAAATGTTTCGTCATCTATTCTTGACTAGCGATTTTTCTTTCTTCTTCTATATAAAGTTGATATTACAGATATACGTATTAAGTATTTTTCATAATTGCATTAAAATATGGATTAATTTTCTTTCAACTCGGATCGAATTTGTGTTAAAGTGCAGTAAGTTCGAGTTCGCGAATTTTGTTTCGGGATAACTTCGAATAGAATTATTATCCGGCTCGGATTGGGTATAATACGACCTGTGCATGATAACAATAAAGTATTACCACAAAAACCCGAAGCTATGAAATGTTACCTTGAAGTCGGTTTATTTTTTTTTTTTACTTCGTAAAAATTACTTGTTTTACTTTCTATTGTTTTGATATCAAAAGATTAAAGCAAGGCCCACATTTTTAGGCAGCCGTTTTTGGCATAAAAAAAAAACTTTTATCCCTATTTTTGACATTGGAAGTTAAAAACTTCTCCTGTTCACCCCATTTTACGGTAGAAAACTCCTAATTATGACGCTATTATTTTCGAGGACAAATTTCTGGAAGCATCTGCTTCATTTATGGATTTATTTATTTTATTTTGATTTGTCAGGGGTACCAACTTGTAACATCAAAACGCAAATTCAAAGACATTACATTACCTTTCATTGCAAAAAATTATATTCAGAAGAATAATATGTTAACGAAAGTATTATTAATAACTGCCTTAACCTCTTCAGACCCGAAGCTAAAATAATGCTACAAATACTCATTCATTGCTTTATTAATGCTACAAATACTCATTCATTGGTTTTTAACAAGCAAGATGACATCATAGATGACACAAAAAAGAAGTTTTCTGAAATTTATCTTTTAGCAGACGGGTAATTCATGTTCACAAATATCGATCTAAAATTACAAATCCCCTAAAGTATCAATTTAATTATCACTAACCTAAATTCACACAATCACAAATTTAAGAGCTTTAAACGTGAATGATTCACAGATACTCAAAAAATTTTATTGTAAAGAATTTAAATTAAATACTTATGAAAATTTCTCACTTTCTTGACCACACTGTCTTGAAGGCACTTTGCAAACTCGGATGAAAATATCATTTGTTTTATGATGAAATCAACATAGATGTTGCAATTTATTGGTTTGCTTTTAATCCTTTGAGGGGCGGTGGGATAAAATATATCCCACCTAATTTAAACAAGATTCTCACCAGAAAATTTTTACTAAATTTTATATTCTCAACTTTGGAGAAAAATCGTTGAAAAATTTCTTTTCCTTATTTAAAAATAAATTTTTTCGATTATTCCGGTGAGAATTTAATATTTAGAGTCAGTTTTGCTTGCCCCTCAAGGGGTTAAAGCAGACAACATTCAGCTATTAAGAAGTGAAGTCAAAAGGTAAAAAAATCAAACATTGTAGTTTTTATGATGATAAAAATAGAGGTTCACACATGTGGACCTAGATAGCGAAGACGTTAATAACTCTACATTTAAATTTATTTTTACTGCAAATTCCAAAAATAATATTTCATTCAGTTTTGTTAGCCTATATATTGTTTAATATATTGTCTTACGCATTCAAATATTTCACTTTTATGAATGATTTCGGTATGATAAACGAGACGCTGTATTTTCAAATTATGCAGGGTGCATCTGAAATGCTTCAACAAACTTAGAGGGATGATAGCACTCATGAAGATGAACAAAAAATGCAATGGAACATCGGGTCGCAAATGACGTTTAAAGAATGAAAATCAAGAAAATGCGTCTGGAAATGGACAAACTGAGACAAGAAAGAAACACTCCAGAAAATTATTTATTGCACAGAATAGGTACAACACAGCACATGATTTCCAGAGAAAACAAATATTTTACAACAATTATTCAAAGTGTCAACCGTGGACTTTATTACACAGAGTACATCTACAGCGGAACGATTGGCGGACAAGCTCAAATTTGCATACGTAGATTCCTGCTCACAGATTTGTTTGGCTTTCTTCCACGTTTTTGTTATCTCTTTCTGACCAGATATGCACAAAATGAAAGGAAAACCAGCTTCGTGTTGCTAGCCAGTTCTGCAGAAAAGCAGCATGCGAGATTTCGATATTTTTATTAGTTTTGCGATTTTCACCCTTTAAACATCATTTGCGATCCCATGTCCTATTGCATATTTTGTTCGTCTTGATGAGTACTATCATCCCCCTAACTTTGTTGAAGCATTTCAGATACACCCTGTATATAACTCCTAAGATTAATGCAAAAATTCACATTAAAAAGCTTTGCAAATTTTGTATGGGCCTAATATTTAAGAAAAAATTACATCATTGCTCTTAAAACCATCAACAAACACTAATAAAACTCTTCATTTCACTTCTTTTGTTATTTAGAGTAAAATTGCTTATTAAAATATTAGTGTTCAAACAAATCAGAAAAAATGTTAACGTCATAAATATTAAAACAGGAATAGACATCATTAATTTCATTTTAAAACACTACGGAGCGTTACAATTTAAATGAGCTTTAAATAGTTTAGGTAAAGAAAACTAATCATTCTGTATAATATCTTAATAAAGGCATATTCGAAAAGAACAGATATGAGCAAACGAATGAAAGTTCTTAAAATAAATCTTAAAATGATTTAAAAGAATGACTTAAGAGGAGTGCTTGTAAATGTTTCAAATATTCTCATGATTTAATTTATTTATGGAATTTACCATCTCGAAAATTTTCAAACATTTATGAAAAGAGATTAAATTATAAATACTTTATTAGTTACATTATCAAATAATGTATTTTGATACAGATATTTGCATGACTGATTATTGTACGGCATATCATTTTAAAAATTAATTTTCAAAGTATATTCCTAGCATGAATTCTAAAACAAATAACTTTAAAGATGCATTTGAAACTGTCTCTAAATAATATTAATAATTTATTAAAATCATAAATTATTCTTCTTAAATTATTGAAAATGCAGCTAAAATATAACTTTAACAATTTTCATAAATTTTCAAGTAGTAATTTTAAACTTTCATTTAAAATCTTAATGATAAAAACGTTAAATTGAAATACTGAACATTTAGTATGTTAAAAATATAATTGTAAACAACAACGAGTTTTAATCTCATCTACTGTGTGCCGTTTTTATTGAAATTAGCGTATATTAATTTTTATCATCTACATTTCATTTATGTGAAAACGCAGAATGCATTTTTGTGCATTTTCACTAACTAAACAAAAGGATAAACCACGGCTTAACCGTTTACTGAATATAGTAGACAGGGGGGGGGGGGGGGCGGCAGTACAGACAATCACCTCAACGAGTTCACGGCTAAAATTCCAGAATCAGTTAAAACTCGATTCCCTTATTAAAACGCAATCGGTCTCCCAAGTCATATCTTGGTGGAAAACACCTGAAAATCCGATTTTAGCTGTTGATTCGTAGGTTTATCATTGTGTTTTCCTATACCCAAAGGTATGAAAACAGGGAGGACTGGGAGCAGGAAAACAAAAAAATCCCTGCCGGCTCGGGCCTACAGGCGGAGGTAGATTTCGATGTTAAGTACTAAATTAACCAACAAAACTTAAATCAAGATTAGAGATAAAACCCAGTTTCTTCACAAAGAGCGAGGTGTAGGGAGCTAAACATTTTGTGAAAATTGTAATATACACGAGTACACACACACATATATATGGAATAGGTTTAAAAAATGGCTACAAAAAATTCAGAGAACCTTAAAGTGTTAAAATATGTTAATATTTCCATAGTCGGGTTTTTATCATGTTTTAATACGTTTCTTCAAACTCACATGGCGTTACATATTCACCTACTGAGGTCCATTATATTTCCAATATGACGGAATATACATATTTTTTTAATTCGTCAAACTATTTATTTTGAGTTTTCATGCTGAAATCTTGCTCTAGGAAACTTATGACGTAATATTCAATTTGTTTTCAATTTGTCAAACTATTTAATTTTACACGTGAAAATTTTGCAAAAGAAAAGTAATTGTTGTGGTGAGAATTTTATTATTTGTTTTTTTTTAATAGTTGGCAACTGCTATAACGAAAAACTTTTATTTTTTTCCTGCCATTGTTGTGTAAGAGCTGGTTTTATCAGAATCATGTTAAGACAGTATTCAAAATTTTGAACCCTCCCCATTTCCACCCTCTTGGGCCGATTTCGCCCATTTTCAATCCCCGCCGAGATATTATCCATCTCAAAGTTGTTGGCGAGTTTGAAGATGATTCGTGCATAATTGCGACTTTTATCGTGCGGACAAAATTTAGTACATACATACATACATATATATATATATATATAAACTTTTTAGGTGGGAGTGGTTTTGGGTTCCTGGGGTCCTATAATGAAAAGTTATGAAGGAATTTTTCAAAAGTCGCACCATGGTAACGACTGCAATAGGTAGTATTTCTTACGAAATCTACCTAATGGTAAACCTACGAGTCAACCGCTAAATTCGGGTTTTAAGATATTTTCCACTAAGATATGCTCTTGGCAGACCGATTGCGTTTTAATATGCGAATCAAGATTTAACTAATCCTAGAATTTCACCCGTGAACTCGACAAGATGATTCCTGTGCTGCTGCCTCCCGGTCAGGTAAAAAACAATATATTATTTCTGATGGTATTAACATACTTTTTCTCTTCACATACTAAATGAATGAGGTAGTTTTCGAAAAGTTCTGCTAGCGACTTTTGACATAGTACACTTATATATCATTAACACACATTGATTGATAAAAGATTTACAGTTAATCACAAATTACTGAAAAAAATATCAGCAAAATAATCTCAAAGATTGCAGCAAGAAAGTCTCGTATAAGTCCACTTTCTTTTCTTTCTTTTTTTTAAAAAAAAAAAAAAACTCTAATAGATATTATACATTTAATATATTTCTTTAGGATGCTCACTAACAATACAAAAAATCATATTTATATGGAAAGTAGCAATAATGCGTTGAAATTAAGTTTTGAAACATATTAAAAGCCCTATTTTCATATTGGCTTCACGTCAGGAGCAGTGTTCTCGCTGGCTTCTGACCAACATTAGCGATTTAGTGAATAAGAAATAAAAAACAGTTGCCAAATGAAAATAAATGTAGCAAGATTGATTCGGCGTGAAACACTGAAAAATCTATCTTTAACCCCTTATTGTATTCATTTTTTGAATATGTTCTAAAATAACCTTTTTTTTTTTTTGTAATTACTCAAAAAATAGAAATTCAACTATCCACTATAGAAACTATTAAAATTAAATGCATTCTAAATGCCTTCTAAATGTGTAAAGGTTTCAAACATCCTTTTAGCAGCCTGAATAAAAGTTAAAAACAACTATCTTTGATTTACCGTTCTGAAAACATACACTAAAAATTGCTATGAGATTTCGACCGATAAAAATAATTGACCGGCCAATGCTACTTTACGTACAATTAATAAATAGTATGGCTAGTTTCAACACCACAGTCCAGCAAAACTTTTCAATATTTGGCACTTGTTGCGAGTCATTTTGTTTATGTTTTTTCCAGAGCGACGCCGGCGCATAGACAGTGATTAACTGACAAAAATCTATCGCATAATCCTTTATGTGTGTTTGGCTGTTGCTAAACTGAATTGATATTGAGTCTGTATCTCTATAAATAGAGAAATGTAAATGGCACGGTGTGATTGAACATGTAAAGCTACATCAATCGTTCAGAAACGCCGATAAATCTCGAGAGTATTGGCACACACACAAACAGAGCAGAAATTGAGCACTCGCGGTTTGGCGAGTCTGATTGTTAGTTTACTCGCCAAATGAAACATTTTGTCGCGATTTGGCGTAATGGCGAGCGGCAGCGAGAACCCTGGTCAGGAGTTAACAACCGAAGAAATCTCCAAAATTGCTATTTACAAAGAACCTTTTTGATTCTATTCATTTCGGTGGAACGAAAAGCGAAATTCCATTACATGTCTTAAATTTGTCTTTTATTTATATTTTATTGTTTTATTTATTGGTTGATGAACGTTTTAATTTCGTTATGGAATCAAATGATGAATTATTTATAATAATTTAAGTGCAAACAGATTTATGTTTGGTATTCGTCTGCGCGGGATAGAGATAGCTTTGGGAAATATTCATTCTTGAAAATTAATTTTTAAAATCAATAAAAATTGAGAAATTTCGATACAGTTTTCAAATAAATTGCGATACAGTTTTCAAATAAATTGCAATATACTTTTGAAACAAATTGTTTTTAAAAGAAAACATTTTCCCTATTCGACGGTGTAAAATTTGAAAATGTTCGGTATTTAGAAGTTAAAAGAATTGCAATAAAATTTAATAAAAGTTAAATTTAATCGTTTGCTGTTGTCACCGTCAAAATGACTTCCGTTTTACGCACGGACACACTTGTCCTTTATAATATAGATATAGACGAAATCTGTAACATGAAAAGCAATTGAATTAATTACAAAAATCCTAGTATGAACCGTTGCTGGTAATACCCCTGAAGGAAATTCAATTCTTTAAAACATACAGATAATTAATCTAATTGCTGCTATTCATTACTCTAATCATCTGATTATTAAAATTAACTTAATATCATAAAATTAATCTAAAATAATTACCTTTGTGAGTGCCTTTGTTTAGACTAGTCTTTGCTTTAGACAAAATCACAGTGCTGAAGTGAAAGCCTATAAAGAACTAGTAATTCCAAAAGACATAAACGACGTACGATAATGCAAATGATCTTTTCCGTTTTCCAAGGAAAACTCGACTGACATTGAAATAGTCACTGCAATTTTCGAACTATTGATTTCAAGAATAATTTCCATTTTAACAGTGCAATAAGATACACGAATAGGCTGATTAATAGGGACCACAATCTGTATTTGAAGAAAATAACAAGTAAACGTTTTATTCCTTCCTTTTTCTTTCTATGATTCAGTTGCAAATTTTACAAAGGGGTGGTATTTGAAACGTTCTTATATTTCCCTTCTTTCTGCTATTCTTTCAAAACCTCGCGATATTCCGTTGAATTTTCTAAAAAAAAGGGATCTCCTTGAAGGTTGAAATGGAATATAAGTCGGATAAGAAATGATGAGCTATATATAATTTAAGTGCAAACGGATTTCTCTTTCGCAAATCGTAATCGACTGCGTGCGATAGAGATAAATTAGAAAAAATATTCGTGCTTAAAATTATTTTAAAAACAACAAAAATTGTGTAAATGGCGATGCAGTTTTCAAAAAAATTCCGATATAGTTTTCAAACAAATTGCATTTGAAAGTACATTTTTTTCCCTATTCAACGAAGAAGAATTTGAAAATGTGCGATTATTAGAAGTTTTAAAAATTGCAGTAAAAGTTAAATTTAATCGTCTGCTGTTACCACCGTCAAAATGAAGTCAGCATTACGCACGGACAATTTTATACTTTGTAATATAGGGGAGACTAGGGAGGGTTGACCCACTTTTTACAAAATGATTTTTTATTTTTTAAATATTGAACGTAGAATAAAGTTTTATATATTATTTTATTCTATATACAACCAGTTATCAAAATAAAATTGCTACATAAGTGTAATATATAAGAAATTAAAAAAATTATTGATTTTACTCATGAGAAAATAATGGGTCAAGGCACCCCACCTATGGGAGGATTGACCCACTATATGGGAGACTTGACCCACTTTGTTTTATATATTGAAATATTTGTGAAGAGAAATAAAATCAGCTTAAAAAAGCTAAATAACTGTATGCTACATGTTTTAATTTTTATAAAAAATATTTTTGAAAATATGATGCTTAAACAAACCTGTTGAGACGCAATCGCAAGTCAGATGAGAAAATTTTTGTTTTAAACAGGATTTTGTCTGGGCAGGTATAATAGTGCAGCAGGGAAAATGAAACTTTAACATTTAAGACAGCATTCCGCTAGAGACAGGTTCAGTTTTCTTAGGGTTTCATGCATTATTACGCCCGGATTTAGTAGCCACCCTCCCACTTTTTTTTGTCTCCTTGTCCTACTTTTTGTGACATTCGATCTGACAAATCTAGTTGTCACATAGTTTGGCTTCATCTCACTCTATTCATCATGTTGAAATTTGTCTACATACCTTCCTAAAGTTTTTCGATCAATGCTATGTTCTTTTCTAGCCGCATGAGTATTTAAGTTATCATTAACATCTTTTAACCCTGTCAGGGGCAAAGTACTTTCAGCACTAAAATGTTGAAATAAATGACTGGAGCCGGAATATACGAACAAATTTATTTCGAAATATGAAAAAGGCTATATTTCCCATACATATTAAATGGAAAAGATTTCAGAAAATTCTGGTGCCATTGTGGCGTTTGGGAATTAAAGTTAAGTGGTTTCATAAACATACCATTGCCCCTGAAACGGTTAAGATTGCTGCTTTCATACATTCTCGTCTTATCTACTGTTTCTATTTACCTATTGTAAGTAATATTTAAAGGAATAAAAGTTCCTATCAACTTTCCCATTTATATTTCATAATTTTTTTTTCGTGCATTGGATACTGTAGCAAATTTTCACATCTTTCTTTAATCAGTTTTAAACGTTTCTTTACCATCACCCTATTTTTCTGTGGCTTTACAGAATAAATTTACTTTCAGTTTTATATACAATCATTAATCCCTCATTATGCACAGTGTATAATAAAAAGATTTCCAAAACCCCTTAATTAAAACATTGCCAACGGACAATTTTTATCAAATCTGAATTTTAAAACAGTAGAAGCTCCGCCCTGTTCAGAAAGTTTTTTTTGTAAATTGGTGATCTCGATAGGTTTCCCAAGTTTATGCATCGGTAAATATCGTTCAATGTACGAACTTAATATAAAATGTCTTACAATCTAAAAAAAATATGGACAACACGATACGATGCATTTTCTGTAAGGTAGAAGCCACACCCTTAGTCAATTATGTTTTTTGAATGAAAACGAGAATTCCCGTTTCCCGTCGTGAATGTGTTACGGAAGCCTTGAACATCTGGTCAACCCTCCCTCACATTGACTGGGTCAAGCCTCCCCACATAGTACTTTTCTAAAGAATAGCACATTGTTATGTTAAGCCTAACTTATTGTATAATCTTTATGCCTGCAATGAAAGCTCGATATGTCTGCATTACTTGAAACCTACTTACTTAAATTTCTATGATATATTTTATCTGAAAAAAGCTTACAAAATATTTCTAAAAAACACAGCTTTTAGGTTGAAAACTCTTCACAATTGATTTTTTACAGAACTATTTCAATTATCAGCATGAAACAGAGTCTGTTGTTTGAGGATTTCAGCAGCTATAGTTGACACCTATTGATAAAACTCTGAAATTCTTTTAAATATAAAAACTGATGGGTGGGTCAAGCCTCCCGTATGGTCAACCCTCCCTAGTCTCCCCTACAAGGTGATCAGAAAATAAGCATACAATTGAAAAATTTTATACATTTGAAAAATTAATAATTCACGGAAAATTTATGTAGGTAGAGAGGTAAAAATTGACACACATGCTTGGAATGACATGAAGTTTTACTGTAACCACAAAAAAGTTCAAAAAATGGCCGACAGATGGTGCTTCATGTGATAAGAAAGGCAATAATTAGCATAACAAATTATGACAAAGCAAAGATGATGTTCTTCAGAACAAATGCTCAACATGTCCACCGTCATCCCTCAACAATAGTTGTAGTCGAGGGACAATGTTGTGCACAGCACTGTACAGCATATCTGTAGTTATGGTGAGAAATTGGCGTTAGATGTTTCCTTTTAGAATCTTTATTGATGTCGGTTGATCGCAATAGATTTGCGACTTCATGTAACCCCAGAGCCAAAAATCACACGGACTGAGATCTTGGGATTTGGGAGGCCACGCATGAGGAAAATGGTGGCTCAGCACGCGATCATCACCAAACGACGTACGCAAGAGATATTTCACACGTCTAGCAATATGGGGTGGAGCGCCATCATGCATAAAAATCGTACTTTCCAGCAGGTGTTTATCAGCCGGGCTAGGGATGATGTGATTCTGTTGTTAAAATGTAGTTTTTGTTTTTATGTTATTTCATATTTTGTCTCACGTGAACTTATGACATTATGCATTGATGACTTGTTCATTAGTAACAGACAACTAAACTCGTTGTATCTTATAGAAAATGTAATAGAGATGCAATGGCTGTTCTGTTATCCCTATTGATGTTATTAAAATTCATTTCGTAAGTTTCTTTTCTAAATAATGCGTTCCTTTCTTTCTTATTAATATGTACTTAATTTAATTATCAATCGACTCAAAGCTATCATACTCTGCATATACGAACACTAATAATTTTTAACACGTTATGGTCTTTTCAGCTTGCTTTGAATTGCGCTAGTTAGCTGAAGTCTGATTGATTAGAATTAGATATAGATAAGTTAGGTTTTGCTCATAGAAAGTTAAGTAAATCATTAGTTTATTTTAGTAGAGAAGATTATCATTAAAAGATTTTGAAATCGCATTAAAGTTTAAGAAGAAATCGATTTAACAAAGCAAGTTAAATTATTGACTGGTGTAGTAGACTGGCCAATATGGAAACGCAAGATTAGAGATTTACTTGATTATCACGAAAGAGCACTTGATGTTATAGATGGTAAACTAAAGAAACCTGAACCATTAAGTAGCGCTGCTGAAGATAGAGAAATCAAAGAACATAAAGTAAGTTCTGATTTGTATCGTAAAGCTAACAGTTACGTAAAATCCGTGATAGCAAGTACCGTAACTGATGTAATTTATCAAAAGATTATGGATAAAGAAACTGCGCATGAAATGTGGGAAGCCTTAAGGCATCATTTTGAAGCAACTTCAAAAGATCAGTTATTTAAGATATGTACAGAATTTTTCGCATTTAACTGGGCGTTAGGCGATGATGTATCAACTCATAGTTAAGAACCATTTGGAGCGAATTAAATAACGGACTTAAAGATATTGGTGTAAATAAGTTACCTGATTTAATGTTAGTTTGTAAAGTATTGCAAATTTTGCCTCGCAAATTTGAAACCTTTAAGTCTAGCTAGATGTTGTTGTCTAAAAATGAAGACAGAACATTTGATGAGTTAACAGAGCAACTTTGTATGTTTGAGAGAAATTTCATCAAAGTTGAAAACGGCGATATTGCTGTTCAGGAAGCGCTAGCTGCTTCAAGATTAGAAAAACAGAATAAAGATAAAAATTCCAAATTTATCAAGAAGTCATATAGAGCTGACATTTGTAACTACTGTAACCGTCAAGGTCACTGGGTAAGAAATTGTAGAAAATAGATTTCCGATGGAAAACCAGCCAAAAAGTCGCCAAGTAGTAATACTAAAGATATAAAGAAAACCGCCAATGGTGCAGCGATGTCTATTTCTGTCGAAACGTATACTACGGAAGCAGATTCAACAGCTTTTTGGATTGATAATGGAGCAACTCAACATATCACGAACTGTTCAGAGTACTTTACTGATTTCACGCAATTTCTTAGTCCTTGTAGCATTAAGGCTGCTGGAAAGGAAAGATTGTCTGCAATTGGAAAAGGAACTATTCGTTTCAAATCTTTTGCTGGTGGAAAATGTCAAGAAATTCAGCTGAAGGATGTTTGGTATGTACCTGAAGTCAACAAAAATTTATTTTCAGTGTTAGTTGTTCAAGACAGAAATCAAGACAGCGAATTTCGATCGACATCTACTGAATGTTGGTTAAAGATAAATGATCAAGTGGTACTGTATGGAACACGAAATGTGTCTGGATCTTTGTTTAAAGCAATAATTGAGCCAATCCTGCCAAATCAAATTTTAGAAATAAACAATACTGAGAAAAACTATTCTTTATTACAACTTTATCATGAAAGATGGGGTCATCAAGATAAGTGTCAGATTAAACAAAAGCTTGAAAAAGAGTTAGGAATCAAAGTTCAACTGGAAAATGAGTTATGTGAACCATGCATTTATGGAATAGCACATCGCTTACCTTTTGGAAACAGAAAGAAAGGAACAGAACCAGGTGAACTTATTTCGGCTGATGTCTGTGGACCGTTTCCTGAATCTTTTCAAAAGAAACGATACTTAGTTGTATTTAAAGATAGCTTCACAAAGTTTAGGTATGGTTACATCATAAGAGAGAAGTCAGAAGTCAACAATATGTTAAAACATATACTTGCTCATGCCAAAACTATGGGACACAAAATTAAAGAATTTTTGAGCGATAATGGAGAAGAATTTGACAATAAAGAAATTGGAGCAATTCTATGTGAAAAAGGAATTACAAAAAGACCTACCGCACCTTTTACGCCACAACAGAATGGATCAAGTGAAAGAGAGAACAGAACAATTGTAGAAATGGCAAGAACATTCAAATATTCGAATCCTGAAATTAGTTTTCCGGATGCAATGTGGGCCGAACTAGTATCTTCTGCGATATATATCCTAAATAGAACGGGAAAATTTTCAGTAGAGGGAGTTAGTCCTTATGAATTGTGGATCAAGAAGAAACCTAGAGTAAAGCATTTACGTGTAATAGGTTCCACATGTTATGCTCATATTCCTGTACAAAAGCGAAGAAAAATGGAGAATAAAGCTATCAAAGGTTATCTTGTAGGTTACGATTCTGATGAGCGTTACAGAATTTGGATTAAAGAAGAAAACAGGAAGATTTTTTCTAGAGATGTCATTTTTCATGAAAAATTGAAAAAATGCGATAATTCAGTTCATTTACCATTCAACGACAATAAACAAGAAAATACAAGTGATCTTTCTAATCAGGGAAAGTATGAAGATGAACAACTTAAAGAAGACGAAAAACAAGACGATCTAAGTGACAGTGATGTTCATAGTGATGAAGAAGTTAAACCATCGCATGATATGCATTTGAGAGAACGTGACAAGATGCGAAAGGCTGCACGGTTTGATGATTATATAATGGAAGCTGAGTCTTTAATTTATGAAAATGAAAATCCTGAAACATACATAGAAGCAATCAACAGCAAGGAAAGTTCAAATTGGAAGAAAGCTATGGAGAATGAAATAAAATCTTTAAAAGAAAATGAGACCTGGGAATTAGTTAATTTACCAGAAGGTGCCAAAGCTATACCATGTAAGTGGGTTTATAGAATCAAAACAAATCCAGATGGCAACATTAACAAGTATAAAACCAGGCTTGTTATAAAAGGTTATAGTCAACGTCAAGGCATTGATTATACTGAAACTTTTAGTTCAGTAGCAAAATTAGAAACAGTGCGAGCCGCATTGAATATAGCAGCAGAAGAAAAAATGTATTTATCATAATTTGATGTATCTACAGCATTTTTGTATGGAAAATTAGAAGAAACAATCTACATGCAACAACCAGAAGGATATGAGGACGGCACAAAGAGAGTATGCAAGCTCAAGCGAAGTTTGTATGGTTTAAAACAAGCTCCACGTTGTTGGAATAAGTGTTTTGGTCAATTTGTATTAAAACTTGATTTCAAAGTGAGTGATGCCGATCCATGTCTATACATTCGAGAGAAGAATGGCAAAAAGTTAATTATAGCATTGTACGTAGATGATGGATTGATTGATGCAAATGATCAACAAGAGTGCGAAATCTTCATTGAAAAGTTAAAAGCCAGATTCAAGATAGTTACTGGAAAAGCTTCTTGTTTTCTAGGGCTTGAAATTGAATATCAGAGAAACGGAGATATTACTATTAGTCAAAAAGGATATGCCAAGAAAATTCTTAAGAGATTTGGATTTGAAAATTGCAAGCCAGTAGCAACACCGATGTTAAAGGAATCACGATCTCGAAATACTGAAGAATCTAAGAAAGTTGCTTTTCCATATAGACAAGCAGTTGGAGCTCTAATGTACCTAATGGTAGGAACGAGACCAGATCTAGCTTACAGCGTAGGAGTTTTATCAAGAACACTAGAAAACCCATCTGCTGAAGATGTAGTGAGAGTAAAAAGAGCTTTTCGCTGCATATCAAAAACAAGAAATTTTGGTATTACTTATCGCGCAACAAATTCAAATAGAGTATTAAAGTTTTACAGTGATGCAGATTTTGGAAGATGCATAAAAACTGGACGATCAACATCTGGGTCAGTGATAATATATGCTGGAGGTGCAATCTCGTGGCGCAGTCAAAGACAAACCATCGTGGCTACTTCAACAACAGAGGCTGAAGTTATAGCAGCATCTGAAACAACTAAAGAAATTATTTGGCTCAGAAGATTGTATGAAGGAATAGTAAAACTAAAAGAAATACCTATTCTTCAAGTAGACAATAGTGCAGCTGTAAAACTTGCCCATAATCCAGAATATCACAGGAGAGCAAAACATATAGAAATAAAGCATTTCTTCGTTCGTGAGAAGGTATTAGAAGGCAATTTAGTTGTAGAGCAAATTTCTACTGAGAAACAGATTGCAGATATTATGACCAAGCCGTTAGCCAAAACTCGATTACTGATATTGTGTGATCAAATGGGATTATCAGGCTAGAGACTAAATATGTAATTAACAAGGGAAATTGTTAAAATGTAGTTTTTGTTTTTATGTTAATTCATATTTTGTCTCACGTGAACTTATGACATTATACATTGATGAATTGTTCATTAATAACAGACAACTAAACTCGTTGTATCTTATAAAAAATGTAATAGAGATGCAATGGCTGTTCTGTTATTGTAACGTTTACGATTCATACGAACGTCATATTAATATCAATTAATAACAACTAACAGTAAGTTAATAGACGATATGCACATACACAACAACAAGATATATTTGGAACACAGTTAACGGTTACAGGATGTCAAGTAATGCATACACAGTTATGGTTACAGGTAATATCAGTTACATTATAATATCATGACATCCCCCTTTTTTTATAAAAAGAAACAGTTTTTCTTTTACAGGTCAAGTTTATCAGGTTTTTTAACAGTCCTGCCAGAACGGGTTTTTATACCAGTATCTGTCTTGCACACAGGAGTTTTGATCTTAGGAACAGGAGTAAATGACAGATTCGGAGAAGCATCAGCACTTACCATACCCAAGTCATCAGACATTTTTGGCGGTGATTCACTTTGGTAATGTGTAGGATCAGGACTGTCAGTTTCTTCAAGTATAGGATCTAAACTACTTGAAACTGAACGCATGTTACACCAATTATACAAAAATGCATAAGCTACAGGGCGTCCTTCTTGCATAATTACAGCTCCTACAGAATGTTTGCTTGCGTCTACCGACAATGTTATAGGTAAATTTACATTAAAATACTTCAATAGAGGTAAATTCTGTAATATTTCTTTCAGCTTTTCAAATGCTGTCTGTTGTTCACTCTCCCAAATCCATTCGGTGTCTTTTTTACATAATGCTCTTAACGGTCGAGTTAATTGGGACAAGTTCGGAACAAATTTAGCCAAGTAGGTAACCATTCCAAGAAAACGCTGTAACGATGCTACATTTTCTGGAACTTTTAGCTGAATAATAGCTTGGATTTTTTCAGGATCCTACATTTTATCAGTCCTACATCAGTAACTATGTGTCCCAAGAACTTAACACTGTTCTGTGAATATATGCATTTTCCTTTATTCAAAGTCAAACCAGATTCTGTGAGAATTTTTATGACTTTTGAAGTCATTTCTTCCAATTTTTCTTTAGATGAAGCATGTATCAGAATATCATCCATCGCACATTCAACATTTTCAATATGTCCTAGCAGACGTTCCATAATTTGCTGGAAAACTTCCGGAGCAAATGCTAAACCCATTGGCATTCTCAAGTAGGAAAATCTACCCCAAGGAGTGGCCATAGCCAGGTATCGACTAGTACGTTCTGTTACTTTTAGCTGCCAAAATCCTTTTTTACAGTCCAGTAATGTAAACCATTTATACGTGCAGCAATTTCTTCCAATGTTTTTAAAGGATAGTGTCTTCTTTTCAAATTCTTATTCAGACTAGATGGATCCATGCAGACTCTAATCTTACCATTTCGATGAACTACAACCATAGGCAAGACTGCAGGCGTAGGGTCATTCACTGGTTTTATGATGCCCATCTGTTGCATTCTATCAAGCTCTTCTTTAATTTTTTCCCTAATGGAATGAGGAACTTTTCTTGCAGGAAATATTTCAAGCTTAGGGTCATCAATTAAATCTATCTCGTATGTAAAATTTTTCAAACAGCCTATTTCATCTTCATTAGCACTGGTATTTAAAAATCTTTCTGTTAATCCAATGCTGTTTACGCGTTTAACTAAACCCATTTCTACACATGAATCTTTTCCCAATATAGGTTGCAACATTTCTTCAATTATTACAAATCTAGCAGCATAAGTTTTCTTTTTAATATTCAACTTGGCAACAGCTTCACCAGCTACTTTCATTTTATGATTAGAAAACGATATTAACGATTGCACGTTAGAATATTTTATGCTTAAATTTGCTTTTTTAGCCAAAGGATATGATAGGACATTGCACTGGGCTCCAGTATCTAATTTAAATTTGACTCTGAACTTGTTTTCAAATTCAGCCGTTTCATACCAGTCTACTGATTTTACATTATTGGCTATACTACTAATAACGAAACTTTTTGAATCTTTATCATTTTTGCGACTTTCGTCAAAAGAGCTATTTACTGTAGCTACATGTTTTTTCTTTTTCTTTGAAAAACAACAAATACTAAAATGGCCTTCTCTGCCACACGTAAAACACTGCTTTTTATAAGCCAAACATTCAAACCTTTTGTGAGAAGTATTGCATCGCGTGCATAGTTTACCGTTAAAAGTTTGCTTTTCTTTAGCATATTTATTTTTCGTACTTGTTGCATGCTTTTTTACACTTTCAATATTTAATGGTTTATCTTTAAGAGAATTCAACTGTGATCGAGCTTGTTCACTAGCTTTACAAATTTTCGCAGCTTTATCTAAAGTTAAATCATCTTCAGCCAATAATTTTTCCCGATCGGAATCACTGTAAACACCAATTACAATTCTATCAGTTACTAAACTGTCGTGTAAAGTACCAAATTGGCAAGATATGCTTTTGCTAAGTAATTCCGTAAGAAAATCATCAAATTTCTCATTTGCGCTTTGAAATATTTTGTTAAATAAAAATCTTTCATACGTTATGTTTACTTTAGGCGTGAAATATTTTTTTAAAGCTTCAATTAAAACATTCAAACTAGTTTTTTTATCATCAGTAAAAGTATTATAAATGCTTACCGCTTCATGTCCTATAGCTGACACAAACAAAGCTAACTGGATTTTATCCGGTTTTTTCTCCAATTCGATGACCGTTGAGTACCATTCAAACTGTTGATACCATTCTTGCCATGATTTCGTAACATCATTGGTCGTGAGGCTTAGTGGAGGCGGCGGTCGAATATTTACGCTATTATTGCTGTTGTTAGTATCTCCCGGCATGACGATTTCTTTAAAATTCTATCATTTCGGCACCATGTAACGTTTACGATTCATACGAACGTCATATTAATACCAATTAATAACAACTAACAATAAGGTAATAGACGATACGCACATACACAACAACAAGATATATTTGGAACACAGTTAACGGTTACAGGATGTCAACCCAGATAGCAATTTTAATTTGCAGAAAATTTTCAGCAACCTTACTTTGCAAAGTTGCAAAGTTGCAGCAAGCTCAGCATGACAAGCCTGAAAGTTCATAACAAGACTGCAACAAGATTATGCAAACTCCGAAGTCACCATACTTTGAACTTGCGGCTAACTTGTCGTGCAAGTTGCAGTCTTGTTCTTCAAATTGACTGCAGACTCATAGCAAACTAGTAATATTGCCATGCAAATGCATTGTAAACTTGCAATCTAGCCATGACACACTATCTGCAAATGCATTGCAAACTTGGATTCTTGTCATGTCAAGCTATCTGCAAGTATGCTGTAATTTCATAGCAATGTTGTTAATTCTCTGAATTTTACGTGTAGTACAGGTAAAATAAGATTTTTTGAGACAAGTAATGGCCATTCCCCAAAACTTGGGAAAAGCTTCGTTTTGATATTCGAAATGAAGATCCGATGAGTGCTAAAAAATAAAGTTGTTGTACCCTGTTTTGGGGACAAAAGACGGAGGCATTTTTAGCTCAGGGAGGGGGGGGGGGGCTCAAAAAGTTTTATGCAGGTGAAGTAGAACATTGTTTATTATGTAATTTATAATTCCGAATCAAATAACATAATCTGCAAGTCGATACGATCATTTCTTACAAAGTTAAGTAGGTTTTATGAATACAAAGTCGAAAATTATACTTGTGCAGGTAAAATAGGTTTTTACAGTAATAACTGATTCCTATTCAGGAAAATTTGAGGAAAACATCGTTTTGGCACTAGAAATTAAGATACGTTAAGTCCCCAAAAATTAATGTTGTTTATCGTATTTTGGAGGCAAAAGTGGACATTTTAACACGAGGGGGGGGGGGGTAGGGAGGACAGAATTCAATATTTTTTAAATAGGTCAAGTGGGATATTGTTTCATATGTATCTTTTAATTCTGATTCGAATAAAACCATCCGCAAGTCGATACGATCATTTGTGAGACAGTTACAGCAGGTTTTATGAATACAAAGTGGAAAATTATACTTTATTTTTTAGCATAGTTTTGTCACATTTATTTTATGTTCAAAACATGTTCTTTATATCATATTAAATCATTAAGTTTAATCATTATAATATCAAAATCCTTAAATGTCTTCAAAATAGCAATAATCAAAATCAGAATCATTTGAGTTCACTCCAAAGCCATTTAAGTTGCCAAAATCCACTTATATCCTGCCTTAACTTTGTAATGAATGATCGTATCGGCTTGCGTACGGTGTCATTTGATTCAGAATGAAAAACATCATAACAAACGGTACCCCATTTGACCTATTTAAAATAATTTCAGTTCTTCTACCTTGAAAAGTTAAAGCGCACCCCCCCCCCCCCCCCCCCAAAACAAAAACACAATAAAACTACTTCACTTTTTGGGAACTTATTGGATCTTCATTTCTAGTGTCAAAATGAAGTTCTTACCAAATTTTCGTGAATGGCCATCAGTTGCTGCTGTAAAAACCTATTTTACCTGCAGTAAAGTATAATTTTCGTCTTCGGATTCATGAAACCTGCCGTAACTATGTAGCGAAAGATCGTATCGGCTTGCGGATGGTATCATTCGATAAAAAAAAAAAAAAAAAAAATACATAATAAACGATAACCCTCTGTTGACCTACTTAAAATTTTTTTAACTTTGCCCTTCCCCTTCCCCGAGTTAAAATTGCTCCCCAAAACATGGTTAAGTAACTTTATTTTTTTTTGGGGGGGGGGGGGATTCAAGGATCTTCATTTTTTTGTGTAAAAACGAAGTTCTTCCCAAATTTTGGTGAACGGCCATCAGTTGTCGTATATTACTCACTTATTGGTATATATATTTTACCTGTACACTAATAGTCGTACTTTTCAGGGTTGTGCGTGTTTTGTGCAAGATTCCGCATAATCGGAGGTTTGTCAGATGCTAAACATTTTTATGCTATACAGGGTGTATCTAAACTCTTGGGCAAAACTTTAAGGGGTGATAGTGCACATCAAGACAAACAATATTAAATAGGAAACTGAGGGTCCCAAACGTCTTCCGAATGAGATAGGCACCTTTAAAGTTTAGGGTCCAAAATTTCAAATGATTATAAAAAACGGAAAAATTGGTCGATTCGTTTGCGGTTTTCGCTAAAACTATTCTTTATGTCAGTATTTTCTTGAAAATGAATTTTAAAGGTAAAGTTCAAAAAATTCCGATAGAGGGCGCTTTAGACTTTGGAGTAACGAACAACTATTTTTTACCGTTATTTTTTGTATTTCATTAAATGCTTTCAAAAGTTTAGACTTAAACTTAAATTTTGAGTTCAAAATCTGAATCGTTGGGAGTGGCTAAGTAGCGGAAAAAGAACTGTGTTCAGGGGGGAGGGGGGGGGGGGGTTCAAATTTCAATTCCTGAACACAGTTCAGTTTGCGCTACTTAACCACTCCCAACAATTCAGATTTTGAGCTCAAAATTTAAGTTTAAGTCTAAACTTTTGAAAGCATTTAATGAAATACAAAAAATAACGGTAAAAAATAGTTGTTCGTTACTCCAAAGTCTAAAGCAGCCTCTATCAGCATTTTTTGAACTTTACCTTTAAAATTTATTTTCAAGAAAATACTGACATAAAAAATAGTTTTAGCGAAAACCGCAAACGAATCGACAATTTTTTCCGTTTTTATAATCATTTGAAAATTTGGACTCTAAACTTTAATGGCACCTATCTCCTTCGGAAGACGTTTGGGACCCTTAGTTTCCTGTTTAATATTGTTTGTCTTGATGTATACTATCACCCCTTAAAGTTTTGCCCAAGAGTTTAGATACACCCTGTATAGACTGAGTAGACAAGGACTTATAGTTTAGATTCGAAAGCAATTCTAATTTCTTATACAACTAGCTGACCCTGGCGACCTGTTTGGTTTTCTTTAAAATATATAGTATCATTGTATCATGCTTTTTTTATTATTCATAATTCAATTTACTTGCTCAAGTCTTCGCCAAATCAGAAGATTCTGATAGATAAATCAAGAACTCTGTACTTTTATGTCAGCAGGGTGTAGGTGATAATGCCAAATATCCAAAATCCCATTGCATTTTTTTTATTGCATTAATTTCATTTAAAATATAACCCTTTCATTCATTTTCCTTAAAATGCATAACTAATTTAAAACAGAAAAATTTTAAATCCAAGACTTTCACTTATTTCAAAAGAATTAATAAAAAAAACCCTGATAAATAACATAAACCAAGACATTTAATTTTAACATTAAAGCATTGTTTTAAGTTATCACGTGAAAAATAAAAAATGCTATTTGCGAGATTTTCACCTGGTTAACATAAAAGTACCAAGAACTCTTTGCGATCATGGCAACATTTCATATATTTTTTGTTGTTACGTATTTCATCTTTCTTTAGAAATACAATCACTTAGGCATTTATGCTTCATGTCCATTTGCTTATCAATTGCAATATGTTCGATAACGCAGATTTTTAAACCTATTATCTTCCGTAATCGGGTCAATGGCCTATTGGCGTGTTTTAGCTAGTAAGATTTGGTGCAATGGAATGTTTTTTGTGAAAATCCTTTAATGATAGCTACATTTACATTAAGCTATATTGTTGCTGATATTCTTTTTGTTACACTTTAATCTTGGCAGTAGACTCGATTACGGAAGATTAGGTAATCAAATATCTTAGCTGAAATTCATCAATCTGATTTTATGTACTTAACAAATGCATATCAAATTACTGTTTTGAATGCATTTGGTCAATAAGAATGGTAAGTGTGTTCGGCAATTAACAATCATCATTTTGCATGATCTATCTTCTCGAGATGGATAACACATAAATAGAAAATGAGTTGATCATTCGTTTTAAAATTTTATTAATTAACGATTTTTACAGGTGCTGGATTTATTTGCATTTAACTTATATTATGCCCTTGAGGCGCGGTGGGATATATTTTATCTCACCTACGATTAATGAGGATTTGCACCAGAAAAAAATTATTAAATTTTACTTTTCTAACTTTGGTGGGAAAAAGTCGTAAACTTGCTTTTCCTTATTTGGCAATAAATCTTTTTGCGGATTCCGGCGTGAATCCGATATTTCAAAAACACAATTGCTTGCCCCTCAAAGGGTTAAGGAAAGATCGGTTATTTTTGAATTAGCCGGGAAAAGTGATAAATCCCCAAATATTGTTTCCCTTTTGTCATATCGCATTCATTTCATTTAAAACACACAGCTTTCATTTCAAATACATTCCTTAAAAAAAAAAAAATGTATCATAAACTTAAAATACATTGTTTTTGACTTGCCTCAATTAAAACACAAAATAAAAAATAACAGAAACAGAAACATTTTATCTCAGAATCAAAGAATTGTTTCTTATTTACGCCCTCAAAAAATATGCAAAAAAAAATGCTAGCAGGTTTGATTTTCTAAACAAACTTATACATATTATTTATTGCTTGTCATTAAGAAAAATTCATGGAACTCATTCCTTTCTGAAATAAATTTCATAAATAGCTATCAATATACAAACTTTTATTGGACACACCACACAAACATTTCTCTAATAATTTGCATACATTAATATTAAATGTTTTTAAAGGCAAGTAAGAAAACTGTAATAAATTTAAAAAGGCAAAAGAACATCCTAAGATAATTAGAAAATTAAACTAAAAATAGGATAATTGAATTTGCAAACTTAATAGCCATGTATTTCATCAAATAAAACTTATTTACGGATTTAGTAAGATATTACTTTTTTTACTGTAACATAAATAAATGTTTATTAGAAATACCACACATTCTGGATATTAACCTTTAACTGATGTCCCAGAAATTATCACATTAGTGTGAAGCGGTCTGTGAGACCGCTGCAACGAAAGATGAATAAAAAGGCACGACTAACTCATAGTATGGTGTTTTTGTACTAAACTTTTTGCACAGAAGTGTTATAATTAAAATTCACCTATTCAAAAGTCTCTGGTGATAGTACAAAAGTTCCAAACGGAACAAAATTTCGATATTGTTTGTAGTTAAACTGAAAATTGGAAGTTAAACTGCAAAAGTTGAAAAAAGCCGCGGTCTGAGAGACCGGTAACATCAGTTAAAGGTTATCACTGCATTTCAAAAGATTTTTTTTTTCTAAGATTTTTTTAATGATACAACAGAAAAATACAATTTAAAGGTTTTTCAGGAAATAAGCATGCTTGCCTGTTTATTGATGAACTTTTTAGCTAATTTTATCAAAGATAATATAATTTATATGTTTTTGAGCCAAAATGTAATATATATATATATATATATATATATATATATATAAATTATTTGAAAAGCTTCAAAAATTTAAAAAAGATAAAGTTGTAATAAAACAATACTACTTATAAAGTAGTTACAAAGTTTATTTTTACACAAATACAAATAACAGTTTATAAATAACAGTATTATAAAGTATTATTTTCTACATATTTTGAGTTAAGAGATTGTTCCCTAAACAAAACACACAAAAAATAATTGAAAAAATAAATATTTAAATATATTTAACACTTTCCTGTTCTCCTCCCCCACCTGAGTCTGTTGCATCATGCAATTTTTCCACATTCTAATCCATGTTTTTTAACGTCTCTGCATCTGAGGGAAAAAAAAAGAGAATAAATTTTAAAAAATCACAGGTTTATTTTTTACAGCTTTCAAGAATTCTGTCTACAGTTAGTTTTTAAGGTGATCATAAACTACAACTTCTCAGTTAACAAAACTACCTCGATGTTAAGGGTGGAATTGCCGGGAGGTAATAAAACTTAATAGAAACAATTAAATCGATTTTGCCGAGCGATAAGCCTTATCTTTCAGACTGAACTTTCAGGCAAATCAGACTCGAGAGTAATATGGGTTACGCTTCTGGCAAATTACACAATACATAAGAATAAAGATGACTAAACAAAGACATAATTAGCATAAACAATTTATTTACTACATTGTTTAGACCCGGGAAGAACATATTAAGATAATTCATTCAGTTGGTTTGACATTTAATGTGAAATTTTAATCCCATGCGTTATCCCGTAAGAATGAACGTATCGAAATTAAACGTAAAGTTTAATTAAACTTTTAAAGATTTAACCATTTAAAATAATTTTACTTCTTAAAATATTTGTTTTTTCCAAGAGCAAACAAGATAAACTAGTAGAAATCAGAACATTCTTTAGTATAAAGTTTTAAATTCTTTAAGCAGTCATCAAAGCATTACCAGTGCCTTTATTAAATATTTGCGAAAAGGACTATGATTCCGCGTCGATAGGTACATCGAGCATCCGTCAACCCCTCCACTGAGCACCTGCCAAGTAAAGTCAGTGTGTAACGAAAAAATACGATTTTCTCAAAAGTATGTGACTAGGATAATCGCTATAGTTTTCCTGTATGGCTTAAATAAACTTCTAGTACTATTTTTTCCATAATTTTATTTTCAGTAGATTTGGTAATAGCGGGGAAGGAGGGGGGGGGACACATTTTTCCAGTACATTTTCGACTATATCTCTGAAAATGTAATATCTAAAATTACAACAAATATACTTTTGGTTTCCGTATTACAAGATCTTTCGAACGATACCCCACATACTACATACACAAAAGAAAATAAAAATAAGTAGCTTATTACCCTAATTTTTTTTCTAAAAATACTTGCGAATCGCTAATAATCAATAAGTATGTTGGTCAATAACCTTATAACTCTGGCAAGTTTGAAATTTTCATATTCCATAGTTTCGTAAAATTGACTATGACAGACGGACAGAGAGACACACAAGTGATGTTTACAATTCTTCAGTTTTTACATTTTAAGTGCGGAAGCCAAAAAATTTAACTAAAATCAAAACTAGTTTATCTAGTCAGTCTAATTTATCTAGTAAAATTTCATCAGTTTAATCTAATTTATCTCGTCAAATTAGTTCAACCTAATTTATCAACTTTAATCTAGTCAGAGAGACAAACTAAACATTAACTAGTTAGTACCTAAACAGTACAAACGCAGAATAAAACTTTTCAACCTCAGGTATCCTATGCATGAAAAGGATTAAAAAATATTAAAATGCGAGAGAGAAATCTAAATATCTCCCATATGATTAACATTAACTTGACCGTTTCTTCGCGTGACTAGTGTAGGCTCTTATGAAGTTACCTTTTATGAAAGATTGTTACCATAAAAATAATAATAAATAAATATAGAGTAGGTGGAGGGGCAAAGATACGCACTTTCCATACATTTTCATTTTTAACACACACATTAGTCTAAACTTATGTAATGAGTGATTAAAATGTTAGATTAGAACCTTAGGCAAGTGCTAACATCAACCGACATTCTGTCAAATTATAATTCTGAGAGAAATTGCAATTTTTAAAAAACATTGCTCTGCGTATTTTTGCCCACTTACTGTGGGTTTTTGCCCCATTTCCAATAAAACGAATGAGTTATGCAAAAGCATTAGTAAATTTCACTAGTATTTATAGTTAAACTGAAAATTGTAAGTTAAACCACGAAAAAAAAGGAAATAAACAGGGGGTCTGTGAGATCGCAAATAGCAGTTAACCTCAAACTACTGTGACAAAAATTGTTGAATAAATACTGTGAGCGGTCTTAAAGACCCCTTGATCGTAGAATGAATAAAAGGTTGACTGACTCATAAGATACTGTTTTTGTTCTAAACTTCATGTAAAGACCTATTATAATAAAAGTTCTCCTCATCTAGAAGTCTTTAGCGATACTATTAAGTTTCCAAACGAATCAAAATTAAACTAACATCAATAGTTAAATTGAAAATTACAAGTTAAGCTGTGAAAAATGAATATAGCAGCAGTCTGTGAGACCGTTAATAGGAGTTAAGGGTTAAGACTTTAAAACAAAATCGTTTTATGAAACAAGAATATTGATTTTTAAAAGTAGGTAAGTAGATATCTACGTTCTATATTTAAAAAAAAACTTAACTAGAAAAAGGAAAATGTAGTTAACTAGCTTATATAAGTTAAGTAGCTATTATATTTTATACAATATAAAAAATAAAACTTACCACAACGTAATTGTGGAAAGCTTTGCATCTAGCTAAAACGATAAGGCAAAGCCCCGAATCTTAATCTTGTGCGTATCTTTGCCCCATGACCGGTTGCGTACTTTTGCCCCATTCTGCAGTATTTTACTTAACCGGCTACCTACAAGTTTAAACAAATGCAATCGAGATAAACTATACGGCATTTAGAAGCTTAGAGCTTCCGTTCTCCACTGAACTTTTGGATTTGTAAAAATTCGAAGTAGTGTTAGCTAAACAATAAAATGAAAATTTTAAAATATTAGATCAAAATTCGAAAATTTAAACTTACCTCATTTTCTTGGCACGGAGTGCTACGCTTTTCATAAGGTTTGATCACACAACTACTACACATATGAGACCAAACTACTACACATGAGACCAAACTACTACCTAGCGGTCATGATTGTAGAAATGTTTCTTCATATTAAATCAGGCAGTGCGTATCTTTGCCCCCACCTACTCTACAGTTGAACACTTTTTTTACATGTAAAAAACAAAACAAAACAAAACATGTTCAATAAGAATACAAATAAACAATATTCAAATCTGACATTAACACTATAACATTGAGATTTTGAAGTGGTTATTCAATGCATTTTAGTTATTTAGCTTCAATTCATTACAAAAATATGCAGCAATCAATATTAGTAAAAATTTTTTGCGGCAGGTCTCGAAATGGAAAATCCACGAATAGGGACGCTATTTCAAAATTATCGTTGACTAAAAACTTTTTTTTTAAACTTTAGACGAATTTATGTCTAATCATACAAAAACAATTTAAAAACTGCACTCAAAATTCTATATAATAAAAAAGTTATAGACAGCACAATAAAAGCCATACGTATGAAATTGTAATAAGATGTTTTAATAACTTCACGGATCACTAACCAGAATAGTATTTGTCATAATTTCACGAACCGGAATATCGTTTCAATTTGCTCCGGTACATGCGTGATTTGCGGGCGTGAAAAACTAAAAATTTTAAAATATTCATATTTAAAAGTTTTACAAAAATTTGGAAATAAAAAGATTTATACACATCCTATTAAGAAACAGTTACGTCAAAAGAAAAGAGAAATTATTAAAGAATTAAATAAAACGGACGTCGGTAGGAAATACTTTTAGTAATTTCAATAAAAATTAGAAAAAAGAGTTACATTAGAAATCCAGGTAGATAAGCATAGAGCCAACTAAGAAACAGTTTAAAATTATACTTAATATTTAAATAGAGAAAAAAATGTTAATGGTAATGAAAAAATAATTTAAAGTTTAAAATCATACTCTCGAACGCAGTGTTGAATTCAGGGGGTGATCGAGAGGGGACATTCCCCCCTCCCCCGGAACCTTGAAATGTCGTCCCGGAAGGTTTGAATTTTTTTACTTTTTAATGGACAAAAGTGCACTTTTCACCTCGGAATGTCCCCCCTCCGTCCAGGGGCGTAGCTGCAAAAAAAATTTCGGCGGGGGTAGGGGGGGGGTGTTAAAAATTTTCCCAACATGAAAAAAAAAAGATATATTTTCCAGCTAAAATAATATGTTCAATGTGTCTTTAATGATAATGATACTTATATGCAAAAAAAATCTCCCCCCCCCCCCAAAAAAAAAAAAATGCTAAAACTAAAAACATAAAAATTATAATTATTGGTTCATTTACTGAAAGTTTTTGTCTTCAATTGTGTACGAGTCATAATTGTACTTTATAGAAAATAGCCTCATATTTTTAGATTTTTGAATAAGGAACAAAGTTTTGGAGGAAAGGTATTACAGACACTGTCGATGGACAACAGTAGAGAAATTCAGGTCTGGTAGATGTATAATATTTTCGTAGCACAGAGAAACATAAGGAGAAATTGAGTCTGGCTGCTTTTTGTATTTATTTTGAAAGTTTAACTATTTTACTATTACAGAACTCAGAAAGATCGTCTGCAAAACAATAAATAATTCTTTTTTTTATTTTTACTTAAAAAAAAAAAAAGAAGAAGTGTTTCAAAAATCTATACTTTCCTAACTCTAAGCTCAAATTTCCCAAGTTCACATATATTGGGGGGGGGTCTCCTCCCATAACCCCTATCGCTACGCCCCTGCCCCTCCCCTCCACCTCATCCCGGGGCAACAGAAATCTCTCCCGGAGATAAGCGTTTGAATTCAACACTGCTCCAGCAGCGTGAAAGGCAACAACAAACGAAATCTTAAACTCCCTGTAAAATTCAGAAAAATTTATTAAAAAATATTTAACATGACCCAAAACATAACTATTGAAAAACGTAGGCATTACTTAGAAAATTAACATAACTTTTAATTTATTAGAATTTTTGTTATGAAATAAGTTGTAGATTATAAAGAAATGTTACTTTAGAGAAAATAACCACATTTGAATAATTAAAATAAGAAATACCTTTATTTCTGGGTTCCTTTATTTGAACGCTATTCAATGATCCGCTAATCACGAGATTCAATAACGATGTGTCTTTTTCTTTTGACTCTGAGCTCTGAATTTCCAGTCATACGCTGTTATCTATTCTGTTCTCAACGAAGGGAATTTTCGCTGACGTCGTTGAAATATGACAGTGTTGCAGCAGTTTTACAGCAAAATGGCATTGCAAGGGAGAGATCGATTTTGTTTCATCTACCTTGCAGTACTTTTGAGTGAAAATTGTTGTGTCAAATTTGTCAAGACAAGGAAATATCGAGAAAAAGTCAAACTTACTGCAAACGTGCATGCTATCTGGGAAGTAATACATACACAGTTATGGTTACAGGTAATATCAGTTACATTATAATATCATGACAGTTATCCATATTGATGTTATTAAAATTCATTTCGTAAGTTTCTTTTCTAAATAATGCGTTCCTTTCTTTCTTATTAATGTGTACTTAATTTAATTATCAATCGACTCAAAGCTATCATACTCTGCATATAAGAACACTAATAATTTTTAATATCTAACATATCGCGCACCTCTCACCCGTTACGCTAACAGTTACAAAACCAGAATCACGCATTTCTTGGAAGAAAAAAGGCTTGATAACGGTAGATGTGGTAAATCCACACCACACCGTGACTTTCTCGTCGCGCAATGGAGTTTGCACAAAAGTTCTAGGATTTTCTGTAGCACAAATTCTGCAGTTATTGATGCTGACTGACCCTTGGAGTGTGAAATGAGCTTCGTTGGTCCACAATACGTTAGACAACCAATAGTCATCTTCCGCAATCTTTTGAAACGCCCACACCGCAAATTTTCTCCGCTTCACAAAATCGCCAGGTAACAGTTCATGATGACACTGGATTTTGTACGGATAGCATTGGAGGGTACGCCTTAGTGCTACCCAAACAATAGTGTATGGAATGGCAGTGCGACATGCGAATTCACGAGCGCTCATTTCCCGATGCGTAGACGAACCTGCTATAAACTCCATTTCTTCCTGAACAGTCTGAGCATTATTAGTACTTGTGCTCGGTCGGCCACTACGGGCGGCCCATCGTCTAACCAACCCGTAGCTTCGAATTTCGAAATCATTCTCCTCACAGCTGCAATTGTCATAGGACGTTTACTCGTTCGAACACCGTTCCTATGGCGATAGGATCGTAAAGTTGCAATAGTAGATTCCCCATTTTCATAGTAAAACTTCACTAACATTGCCTTTTCTGGTAACGTCAACATGCTGCGATTGCTGGTGCATGTCATTCTCTCTCTCATTACAGCTCCTTTTGTACACGATTTTCAGGCAGCGTCACCTACGTTTTTCTGTACAGCACCATCTGTCGGCCATTTTCATTTTTTTGTGTGGTTGCAATAAAACCCCATGCCATTCCATGCATGTGTGTCAATTTTTACCTCTCTATTTATATTATTTCATGAATTATTAATTTTTCAAATGTATACTCATTTTCTGATCACCCTGTAGATATAATAATTTTTATTTTAATAAAATTACAGACAGACACTGTTAAAGTAGAAATATTATTACGGACATAAAACAGTGTTCGATAATAAAGGAATTTCTTTCCTTAATTCTACCCTACATTTAGCTGGAAATCACATTAAAATGAATCAATGTTTTGCTCGTATTAGCCGTGGCCCTGCTTTTGTAGCTAGTAGAAACCGTGGAAATCTTAATATAGTTTAAACTAAGGGGCTCAGCCCTTTGCGAGCAACCCCCGCCAACCACCATTCAGGCTAAGCAGCCTCCGAAAATATAGTAACGTGCCCTGTTTTAAAAAAATAATACCCAGGGCACGGAAGATTGAATGATATTATAAGTATAACAGCGGCTATCTTCTGCAATCGTGTTGCCATTCTTTTCCGTTTGAATGGGCATTTTTCGGTTACCATGGCCTCATTTATCGCTGCTGTCGTAATAAATGACGTCTGTTTTCGGGATTGATAAGTAAGACCAATTACACATTTGAAAATTAGCTTGTATTAAATGATTAGGTTAAAAATGACGCTATCTTTATGAGTTTTAAAACGACGCTATGGACAATATTCTTCCTTTAGGTTTGAGGTTAAAAAGCTCCGTCTACTTTGGAACAGCTTTCAGATCTATGTGTTAAAAAGCATTGTAATTTGAAATTTTACGCTGATATTTTATGTCTTGATCGAGTTTTAGATGTTTCCAGAACCGGTATAGCTTATTCATGAATTCTTTTCTCTATTTTAATACGCCATCATGAATATTTTCAAGTTATCTTTACAATGTACATTGTTATAGTATATCTACTTGATTATCCTGTCGATCAAAAAACTATCGCCAAACTATAAGATTAAATGCCAATAATGGATGATCGTAAATGCCACATTTACTTGACATTAAACACGATACACGTGTTTGTTGCGTCATCAAATGATTTTTAATTCGACTTTTTATTAGTACTTTTACTAATGTTTTACTAATATATTTGTTCTTTCGGTATTTAAAATAAAATTATGTAAAGTTAGTATAATTTGGCAAGATTGGACCACGGGATATTCAAGTAATATCGTTCGTATTAATTAATAAGAATATCCGAATTTTTTAATACGTATTTATTGAATAGTAATTCATACAAAATAAATCGAAAGTATTTTGCGCATACATTTACCTGTATTTATGCTGCATCAAGTGATGTAATATATAAACAAATTTGCTTGGTGCACAACTATTATAGCATGTGACATCAGATTAAAAGTCCCCGGAATAAAAATCGATTTAAATGTATCGTTTTATTATATGACGTAATTTTCCCTATTAAATGCATGCTTCATATAATGATTTATTTATAAATAATATCATAAGACGAAACGCACTTTTTAACCTTGATTCAACATAAAATATATAATGTGAACATTGAAAATTTCACAATCTTACTTAAAAGACAACTAATTTATAGCAATGAAAAACATGTTTAAAGTTTAAAATATACATAATATTTTTTTAACTTCTTAGTACTTTCTCTGTTTTGATCAAAACAGAGCGACGTATTTGTGTAAATAACAATATTTAGTTATCAAGATATTCTCTGATGATGAACCTGGAAGGTTTGAAAGTACTAAGACATTTTTTTAAATCTACCCTATATATATAAAATCCTAATGAATCGAACTGAAACGAATTTATGTAACGATTCTATGAAACGATTGATTAAACAACTGATTACAAGAGAACTGATTGCAAAGAATAATATTTCCTAAAAGGGAAAGGAAACTTTAAAATAATAAATACATTAATATGCGTTTAACCCTTTCACTGACAAGGCACTTCTATTCGTAAAATCTTGAAATCAGTGAATGGCACCTGAATTTACAAACAAATTTCGAAGTACAAAAATGCTTTTGTTCAGTTACTTAATAAAAGGGAAATTTTCATCCCAATATTCTGATGCTAATGTGGCATTTATGAATTAAAATTAAGTGGTCCAAAAATGAACCACCACCCTTGAAGGGGTTAAAGCAGCAAATTTTGGTAATTGTATTATCTCAATCGTTTTATAACGCTGTTAAAAAATACCGAGAGACAAAATCTCTGTTTACTTAATTCATTTTATTTTAGCTTCTTTTCAAATGTTTAACTGATCTTCTTTAACCAAACACGAAAACAACCATTGGATGTCTCAACAGCAACTGATTCTACCTTAATTTTTTGCAATCAAAGGGAATTGAGTGGAAACCCGTTTACAGGGAGATCGCTACAGGTTTTTTCAGTATAATTCAATCTTCTCTAATCTTTTTAAAACCGATCAGATTAGCGTGCTTTTAGATTCTACAGTGTCCGAACGGGGGTTGTCGAGCGTAGCTTGCAGGGGGCAGAGCCCCCTAGTATAATGTATAAACTTGTAAAATCTGTTCCATTACTATAAATTAGTCTCCTGTAAGTAAGATTGTGAAATTTTTAATGTTCACATTATGTATTTTATAATTTATTTATTTAAAATTTTTTTCTGTTTTAAGATTCATGGGTACATATATTATTTAACTTAAAAGCATTTGGAAATATTATTTGATTTTTTTAGTATGATCTAATATTCACTATTAAAAGTTTATTACGTGTAACAGTTTAACTATTTTAGGCGCTTTAAATTGAGACACTTAAATCTTACAATATTAAGAAAAGGCCCAAACTTGAATCTTAAAATATTTAATGTTTGGGCCTTTTACAAATGACGTAATTATCGCCTTTCAATGTGTTTCGCGTGTGATAATTTTATTATTTTAAAGTTTTTGTACATTTTAATACTTATGTGTAAAGATTTTGATGTAACTTTTTATATTTTCTGCTTTTGACATACGATGATTAAATTCTTATTTTAAAATTTTCTTACTGTTTTTAAGATTATTGATGTCATTTTCTCTTTAAAATTGAAAAGAAAACCTTTTTTCCGTCTATGAAATTTGAAATTGATAGACGGTTTTTGTTTTCTAAAATAAATTGATTCCGAATGATCGAAATATAAAAAAATGCTTTTATTTTTTTAATTATCCTTAAAACATAATTTAATCGCAATATTGTTTCACTATCAATTGAAATAAAATATGATATTATTTCAATTATCAATTTGAAACTCACGAAAAAGAAAAAATCTAATAATTCCTATAGTTTTTCACTGTTCTTCCCTTAAAAACAAGGAAAAAAATGGAGTAATTTTGTTGCCATTACAGATTGTCACTACAAAAATGTAATTGAAATTGGAAAAAAAAATAATGTTTCAAAAACTAATTTAAATTTTAAAATTCTGTTACCAGTTTTGATATCTTTGGATCAATACATGGTTATGTGATGGTTGTGTGAACCAAGATTGTATTTTAATCGCTGAAAAAGACACATCCCACTGTGTTTGATTAGCATATTTTTTGAAAATTTGGACTAATATGTATCCCTTTAACGCGGAAATTAAATGGGGGTACTATTTTAATTTCTAAAAAAGGAATAATTTTAACATCTAATTTTCAAATGTCCGAATGCTTCATAGGACGCTTTGAGAGCTGGGTTTAATGTTTACGATTTCTTTCGGCTACAGAATGTTTCGTTTTCGTTTACAGAATGGCTCAAAACTAATCGCAACGATCTAGTGCTGTATATGTTTAAAAAACATGAGGGAATGCAATTGACTGTGCCGGACACCGCTCACACTGAGTAGAGGAGGGAGTGTTATTGGTACAAGAAGAAGCTGAGCCTATTTCACTAATTGTGTGTGTTCCTGATGCGAGCAAGCCTGACTGTTGCCATTGGAAGTATCTGGAAGTACCATGTTCTATTTCCAATGTGGACAACGAGGATGACTTCGAGCCTAGTCCAAAGCGTCTAAAACGAGCCTTGCATTTGTGATGCGACCTGTGCCTGCACGTAATCTTATCTCTCTATCTATGTATACCAGTTATTTACATTCCTGATTGTTTTCATGAAAATAATCAATATTTATACCCAATTCCGTTAATATTTAATTTTATATGTTTCTATTTCATTTTATATTATTGTCAATTTTATGTATATCTCTGTGATTATCATTTAAAAATAAATACGTGCATTAGCACTTTGAATCTTTAAAATTTGTTTGTTTATTTATTAATTAACAAATTTTTATTTTTTTTAATTTTTGAAATCGTGGTTAATACACTTGTTTTCTTTTGCTATGCTTTATTTTTTGTAAGAATGCATATTTTAAGAAACGTATTTATTTATTAGATCTGAGGCACTTTAAACCTTGGAATATGTACTATATATGAATAGAAACATTTTTAATCATCACATATTAATTTTTTATGTTTTATACTCATCATTCTATTATTAAGATCTCTTTAAAAATACATATATATATTCAAGATAAAAGTCTGCTGTTTGCTAGCTACAATCTTTTATCATGCTTTATTGGACGCTGTGACACTTTAACCACATAATATCCCTTTTTTCTTTCTTTCTATTTTAATGGAAAGTAGACAATAAAGATTTGTAATACATCTTAGTAAGCGAAATAAATGCTATTTACCGATAAATTTCTTTAAAAAAAACAGGATTCAATGACAATAAATAGTGTTTCTTATGTAAAAAGTATGCTTTTTAAAAATATTATTGATTAGTCCCGTACTGACATTGGTTAGACAATATGACTAATTGAGAATGTCAAACAAATTATATCTGAGGATACATTTTACAACTTGTTTGTCAATTATGTTTCATGTAGTTTAGATTATTATAGTTTCATGTTTTATATAAACTGCGTAATCCAAAAGTCAGAAAAAACTCCTTCTGAATAATTCGAAAAGGAATTAATATATAAAGATGCCGTTTGCACCGAACGCATAGAAAAGAAGCAGTTATTTTTTTATGACAAAAGTAAAAACGAATGCTTAAATAGTTATTACTTACTCTTAATTCTTTTTACTAACAGATGGCTTATAAGCGACAAGTCACTTACAATTTAGAAGTAAGGATTCAGCTGTTCAATGTGCTATACGACATTCAGCAGTACACCTGTCAGACGAGGCGCAACTCCGTTCACAGCATTGAAGCAACATTTCTTCTGCTAAGGTAGGCAAATATGGGCTGATCTTATCTTTAAATGTTAGTAATGATGGTGGTTTGAAGCATTCTTTTTTCTTCAGTATTTGAATCTATTGAAGCATTCTTTTTTGGCTTTCGTCATAATAATAATAATAATAATAATAATAATAATAATCGGGTTTCTTTGCCATCTGTTTGGAGCAATCCGTATCTTTTTAAGTTTTATTCGTTTACGAAATATTAATTAATTTTTAAAGTTGTTTCTGAATTTTGGATCACGCGGTAGTTTGTTGCAGCATGTTTCATATAGTTTACACGTTTATAGTTATACGTTTTATATATAGCCTATTAAAGAATTTTTTATTTGACATGTTTTCTTTAAAGCTCTAACATTTTAACTGCTGTAATGTATGAACATTTTCTTTTATTTTCATTAAACAGAAAATAGAAAATAAAATATAGCACTGCCTTTTTCTAGGGAAAAATACATTGTAACGCATTTGACTATTGAATTTTCCTAAGAATGTTGATATTTAAGTGATATTTAAAAACTTTTATAAAAAAAAATCGTAGGTAATTTAAAAAAAGATTTTGATTGCTTACGATATGCTTACTTGCGAATACCGTAAAGATATTTTTGTCGGAGTAGCTGACCCTATTAGAAGAAAATGTCAATTAGATCAACTTTGTCATCAAGATTCCCATCTGTACCAAAATACGCGCAGAGCACACTGGACACCGTAATTATTCAGTGAGAATCAAACGTTGTGTTCGCTGTGTGAGAACTTCACTTCGCACGAGAAAAACTCTCGCATAAAGCAAAATATATATCATATAGGAATCTCTATGTATTCGAAACATAACCTCTTTTTATTTTAAAGTACAGACATATTTCGGCTGAATTCAAACGAAACGATGTATCAGAATACATCTTCCGAGATGAAGTTAAAGTGACAGTCATTTCTAAAGAGCTTGGAAGGAAAGTTCCTCCCTAGCTAATGGAACCGCTTGTGATCTTTTCCGATCGATATCTCAGGCTGGAAGCGAAAGTAAAAAGTGAACGAGCTCTCAGATGCGTGGGAAAATCACGCAGAGCCTATCAGAACAAAGTTTGCTAATGATGCAATCAGCTGAGGTTCCCTAAATGGCCAAAAGGATACTTCATTTATTTAGGAGGAGGGGGAGAAAGATTTATTGAAGACGCTGAGATCAGCATCAGTTGGGTTTTAGATTTCAGAGAGAAAAGTCGGTAAAGACTGATTCTCTCGGTGGATAAAAACTTGGTGTCTTCTCACCAAGGAAACAGGTTTGGAAACACCGAAGGAAAGACTAGACTTTGGGTCTGCTCAACGCAGGCAAAAGGAACATTATCTGTGATTCCTTCCCCTTACACTTAGTAGAGAACTTGCATGACTAGCCGGACATTGTGATACTTCAAAATCGTCGACCTAAGCTTTCTGCCTCCATAAAGGCTTTGCCTTATCAACAGAGGCTATTCTTCTCTAATTTACGAATTTTTAAAATTTGGGACGGACCCACTATTTCTAAGTGTTAGATTTATAAGAAACCTCATTTCCTTTGTTTAGTTAATAAACAACTTTCGATATAAATTTTGTGCCTTGATCGTACACGTCACAATTCACGCTACCCGTCTTACGCCAATTTCGAGACATTAAGTTGGATGGTTCTCGGCTAGCTTCTGAAGCGCGTGGGAAGAGAGTTGAAATTCATATATTTTCCCGTAGCGACAACATTCCGATTATTTGATTTTAATTGAAAAATTAGATTTTTAATGTAACTTTCATACATTTAAATTGCATTATTTCCAATATCATTATGACGCCAGCGTCACGCACAAATTTGTGATACATAATAAAAATAGATATTTTAGAAGTTTTGCTTCTAACCTGCGTATCGACCACATGATTTTTTTTAATAAGTCCAAACAGATGGACATATTAGCTGTTACACCAGCGCTTAATTTCTAACAAAAAAGTTACCAGATCCCTAATATTCTGCAGCACTAAAACCGTAACGTGCCTATCCCCACCCCTGCCATCACTCCAATCCACTCCATCCGTAATATATTTACGCTTTTAATATACAAAGGACTAAAATGCCTCACAGCATAATCCTTGCCGTTTAGGGAAGGACCTAATATCTATACGCCACAGGGATTTGCCAGTAGCTTGTCGTTAAAAAGCTGATAAGATATTATACTCGTCTTATAGCGAATAAAGATCCCCGGATGCTCGGCGTCGATTGAGGCGCGCTCAACCTTGTCAAGAACATCTCTAAATGGATTGATCTTTCGCGTATCATTTGGAAGCACTCCAAACTCAGTTCACCATATTTCTTACAGTAAGCCGAACCCTCTGCCACAGTTCCTTTAACTCTTTCAAAATGAGCGCCAGAAAACCAGCGCTTAACTGTGCTGAGGTTCCTTCGATTTTTAAAGAAAACAAAGCCGTGTAAGTGTAAGCGACCCGTATCCGGACAAATGCCTCTATCATATACAAGATATTCTTGTACATTACAATCACATACTGGAACAACAGTATGATCAAAAGTAGTAAACAACCAGCGTTTACACTTCGCCATTCTAGGAGGCAGAATGATTTGTGATGCGAAAGGGCCCTCTCTATATACCCAGTATTATCAAAACAGGCTGCTTAATTTATAATCTATAACATTACGCAGACGCTCAGAATTTCTTATGCAAGCGAATCAAACATACAATCACGCGAGGTTCGATTGCATATGACTACGCTTAAAATACTCGAAACAAGCACGATACACAATTCTCAAGTGCGAGATCGACTTTACGAGAACATAGACTGTTATCCTCAGAAACTTCATAAACGAATAGATTTCCGGAATATTTAAAGAAGTATTTCTGAAAGAAAAGTCTTTTGCTGCCAGTAAATTTCAGAAACATAATGAAGTAATTTTTACAGTGTATTGATGAGTTTTCTAAACCCGTTATCAGTACAAAAAATCGGTTTTTTGGATGCTATGAATTCTCAGATATTTTCATGTTCATCAGATAAACATGCTAAATTAACAGCGCAAATTTAACATTGCATTATTACACTTGCATGTGTAAATTCTATTAAGCAGCTGAAAAAGTTTACTTAAAGATTAACAACATCCAAAACACCTATATTTCGTGTTGATACTGGGTTGAGAAAATCGATTAATACTCGGGTAACAACTATTCTAAAGTGTTTTGAAAATTACAAGCAACAAAAAAAAATTTCTCGAAATTTATTGTTTACTGAAGTTTCTAAGTTAAAGGAATTGTTATCCAAATCGAGGATAACACGGAAGAAATTATTTTTTCATAAACCTTTTTCCAAGTATTTCAAATTTTAATTGCTTAAAAGGCGTACAGCCAACAGAGTGAAAAAAAATGTCCTATCCGGAATTCGAACCCGGATCATCGGTATAGCGCACCGACGTTCTACCACTTCAACCACTTGGAACGATACCCAGCCTGGCACTTCTCACTGTCATACGTTGGCAAGGCTACAACCGCAGTACAAGATGGAATATTTTTCCGTGAGCCACTAACTCTGGGGCAAACACGAAACTAGAGAGAATCCAGCATTGATGAAATTAAATAAATCTATGTAATTCTTGGAAATTTTTCTGTAGAAAATTTCTCACGCCTTGCATTCAATAATATTTCAAATTTTAATTGCTTAAAAGGCGCACAGCCGATAGAGTGAAAAAGTATCCAAGCCGGGATTCGAACCCGGATCATCGGTATAGCGCACCGATGTTCCACCAAGTGAACCACTTGGAACGATACCCAGCCTAGCACTTCTCACTGTTATATGTTGGCAAGGATACAACCGCAGCACACGATGCAACATTTTTACGTAAACCATTGAGTCTCGGGAAAATACGAAACTAGAGAGAAACTAGAACATCGATGCTGGATTCTCTCCAGTTTCGTGTTTGCCCTACAGTCGGTGGCTCACGGAAAAATATTCCATCTTGTGCTGCAGTTGTAGCCTTGCCAACATACAGGGTGTCCAGCGAATAAGACTCTGATTTCAAAATTAAATATATCAAAAACAAAGATCAATAGAATTATGCGGTAAACTGTTTGTTTATTAGCTAAGCTGTAAAAATATTATACAGAAGTTTCAAAATTTAGTTGCAAAAACCGTTAACAGGTGGCGCTGTAATCGCAATACTTGTAAACTTCTTCGAAGTCCAGAGCACTGGCGTCTCATTCCTAGATGGCTCCCTACTTAAAAACGAATATTGGGAAAGTCCATTTTTTCATTGGGGTGATGTGCAGAAGTAGAGACATCTGGTCACAGAATTATTGCATCAGCTTTAATTTTAGAAAATTTCAATTAATAGAATTTTCAATAAAAAATTCGGAAATCATTATAAGAATTTTTAAAATATTTTATTAAATTCAATCTGTAATGCCACATAATTATTTAAATCAAAATGCATATATTTAGAAAAATAATTTTATACTTTTTATTTATTTCTTATATTTTTAAATCATGGCATAATATTTTGGTATTATTGTTTATACCTGAATTATTATAAATAAAAAAGTATTTTTTCACTTTTAATTTATTTTTAAATCACGGCATAATACTTTAGTTTTAGCACAACACGTATATTTCTTTTCTTTGTAAACAAAGTTTTATAGACAGAAATTATGCATTAAATTATTTCCTTTTTAAAAGCGAATTAATGATAAGTCATATCATCAACGTCAAAGCAAAAGTATTTTGGATGCTGCATTCCTTTCGAACACTTCGGATCCTATCGCTAGAGGCTGCACCATATTTCTGTGCTCAATGATAAAAAAAAATGAAAACGAGTTTTTAAAATTAAAATTATTTTTTTAACTTAATTAAGTTTTTAAAAATAGAAACTTTGTATTTTTTTCATTCAAACTATTTTCTACAATTAAAAAAAATGATTTATGAATCATTATTATAAATTCTCAATGATTTTCAAAAAAGGGGTTTCTTTTAGCTTAATTAAATTTCAAAACCAGAGACTTAGGATTTTTTTATTCAAACTTTTTTCACAGTTTAAATAAATATTAAAAAGTAAAGATTTCCATTTTTTTCAAATCCTCCTCTACTTGGATTCGATTCCACGATCTACCAATTAGGAGAGAAAAGACATACCACAGAGATATTGGTATCCGGACCGAAGTAGCTTATAACAAAATTTGAAACAAATCTCAATTCTGTCAACACATGGCTCCGCTTCTGCACATTACCCAAATAAAATATTTTTAAAGTTCTGATATAATGATTGCTAAACTTTTTATTGAAAATTCTATTAATTGAAATTCTCTAAAATTGAAGCTGATGCAATAATTCTGTGACCGATGCCTCCACTTTTGAACATCACCCCAACGAAAAAGCGGTCTTTCCCATTTTTCGTTCTTCCATAGGAAGCCATCTAGGAATGAGACGCTAGGGCTCTCGACTTCAAAGCACAATTTATAGGCATCGCGATTATAGCGCCATCTGTTAGCAATTTTTCCAACTAATTTTTGAAACTTTTGTACAACATTTTTACAGCTTATCTAATAAACAAACCGTTTACCGCATAATTCTATTGATCTTTGTTTTTGAGATATTTAATTTTAAAATCAGGGTCTTATTCGCTGGACACCCTGTATGACAGTGTGAAGTGCCAGTCTGCGTATCGTTGCAAGTGGTTCAGTTTGCAGAACATCGGTGCGCTATACCGTTTACCCGAGCTCGAGTGCCGGTTTGGACACTTTTCTTTCTGTTGGCTGTATGCCTTTTAAGCAATTAAAATTTGAAATATTATTGAATACAAGGCGTGAGAAATTTTCTACAGAAAAATTTCAAGGAATTAAATAGATTTATTCAATTTCATCGATGCTGGATTCTTTCTAGTTTCGCGTTTGTGCCAGAGTCGGTGGCTCACGGAAAAATATTCCATGTTGTGCTGCGGTTGTACACTTGCCAACATACTGCAGTAAGAAGTGCCAGGCTGGGTATCGTTCCAAGTGGGTGAGTTGGTAGAACGTCGGTGCGCCATACCGATGACCCAGATTCGAGTGCCGGCTTGGACACTTTTCTTTCTGTTAGCTGTCCGCCTTTTAAGCAATTGAAATTTGAAATATTATTGGATACAATTCGTGAGGAATTTTCTACAGAAAAATTTCCAAAAATTATGTAGATTTATCCTTTTTTCTAGATCAAAATAGTTTCTCTTTTTTTTACTGTGAACTAATTGTTCTGTTTGCAGTTTTGGATAATGCTTCTGGTACTATATTTATTCTCTTTGTGCAGGTTTGTCACTGAATTCATTGCTTGATTGATAATTTAACTTCACTTTAAAGTTGAGGGTTCGTTTGTTTAAAAATGAAAGTGAGAGAGAATTATTATGGAACTGAGTAAAGTTTAGTAAGAAATATTTAAATATATTTTTAGTTAAAGCCTTCTGTTCGGCATTCGAATATCCCAGCCACTGCTTTGTGCAATGAATTTTTGTTTTTAGAAATCAGGGTCGCAATTAGTGTTGCCAAGGGTCCCGATTTACACGGGATGTCCTAATTTACAAGCGCTCAAAGACCCGTCCCACGGAACCACTGCGCGTGTCGCCAAATGTCCCAATTTTACATGATGCACAAATACTTCTAAGTGCCATGCTACGTCTGTATCAAGGGGAACTTAATACAGTAAAACCTGTGAAAACAGAGCCTGTCTGTAACAGAATACTTTTATGATTCCACTGAATAGAATACCGTATAAATTTATTTGCTAATAGAGAATATCTTTCTGGTCCTTAGCTATTCAGTTTCTATAGGTTTAATGTGATTTGCTTAGCAAAACCTGTGATAAAGGAACCTGTTTATAAGGGAATCCTTTTTTTAATGTAAAAATTTCACCGTCGTTATCATACAATTATAACTGCTCTGTTGAAAATCTCTCTAAAACGAAATTTTGTTTCGATTCCTACAGATTACTCTTTCATAGATTTTATTATCATACAGCACGGTCGTGCTGTATAGTAGAGCTCAGCCGCATCTTTTACGTTTTGAAACATGATGAAAAGACAACAACTCAATTACAATCCAAACCAGAAAACATTCAGTGATGAATAATGGCTTTTTGGAATGGTCTTAAGTTAGCGACGTGCCTTTCGAAGGTCGGGTCAAAAAAATATCCAATATTAAGGGAATGGCACCCATTTAAAATTTTACATAGCGTTCCATAATTTAACAATATAGAAATATCTCCTTCAATCTTTCTTTCCTGTTGCCAAATCCTAGAAATCGGCGCAATAATTTAAAAAAAGTGATAACACGCGTATTTTGTTTTAAATTAAAATCAGATTTCCTCTTTATATTTTTGCATTTTAGGTAGCTTTCTTTACAAAAAAGCTACCTATTGCAGCCGTTCGGAGGAAAGCGATTTCAAACAATTTTGGTATATTTTCATCGATCATGACCCCCACCACCCTCCGTTCAAAATTGATATATATATATATATATATATATATATATATATATATATATATATATATATATCTGACCTATGTAACACTGTAACTCCCGTAATTATGAACCGATTTCGATGTAATTCGGTGTGTACATAGTACATACCAATGTCTCGACCGAGTTCGTTGGCCAGCTTCATCCGCCGTTTTGTTTCAAAATGGCGGCCATTTAAAATTTTTAAAAAAATTTAAAACTTGAAATGTGGTACCAAAAAATTAAAAATGGAAAAATATTTTTTTCTTATGTATTTGACCTTTATACGAAGATTCCGGAGCAGTTTTTGTTTCGTCTATATCTTAAAAAATGGCTGAGTTATAGCATTTTGAATTTCTAGCGTGGCTGACATTTTGAAACGTCCTGAATTTTGTCACGCGATAAAAGGCGTATTTATGAACCGATTTGGATGTAACTTCGTTTATACATAGTACATACCAATGTCTCGACCGGGTTCGTTGGCCAGCTTCACCCGCCATCTTGTTTTAAAATGGCGGCCATTTAAATTTTTAAGAAAAATTTTAATTTGAAATGTGGTACCAAAAATTGAAAATTGAAAAAATATTTTCTTCTTATGTGTTTGACCTTGATAAAAATATTCGGGAGCAGTTTTTGTTTCGTCTATATCTTAAGAAATGGCTGAGTTATAGCATTTTGAATTTCTAGCGTGGCTGACATTTTGAAACGTCCTGATTTTTCTCACGTAATAACAGGCGTATTTATGAACCGACTTGGATGTACCTTGGTGTGTACATAGTACATACAAATATCTCGACCGAGTTCGTTGGCCAGCTTCATCCGCCATCTTGTTTCAAAATGGCGGCCATTTAAAAAAATTAAAAAATAAAAAAATTTAAATGAGATACCAAAAAATTGGAAAATGAAAAAGATTTTTTTGTATGTGTTTGACCTTAATACAAAGATTCCGGAACAGTTTTTCTTTCGTCTACATCTAAAAAAAAATGGCTGAGTAATAGCATTTTGAATTTCTCTTGTGGCTGACATTTTAAAACGACCTGATTTTAGTCACGCGATAACAAGCGTATTTATGAACCTATTTGGATGTAACTTGGTCTGTTCATAGTACATACCAATGTCTCGACCGAGTTCGTTGGCCAGCTTCATTCGCCATCTTGTTTCAAAAGGGTTACCATTAAAAAAAATAAATTTTAAATTCAAAATGAGGTATTAAAAAATTGGAAAATGAAAAAGATTTTTTTTATGTGTTTGGCCTTGATACAAAGATCCCGGAGCAGTTTTTGTTTCTGAAAATTTGTTCTTTTGTTGATATCTTAAAAAATGGTTGATTTATAGCAATTTGAATTTCTAGCATGGCTAACATTTTGAAACGATCTTGTATTTGTCACGCGATAACACACGTATTCGCCTATTTCGATGTAAGAAGGCATGTGGATAGTATACGCCAACACCTCGACCAAGTTCGCTGGCCAGATTCATCAGCCATCTTGTTTCAAAATGGCGGCCATTAAATTAAAAAATATATATATATTTAAAGTGAGGTGCAAAAAAATTAGAAATTGAAAAAGGTTTCTTTCTTAAGTATTTGATCTTGATATAAGGATTCAGGAGCATTTTTTGTTTGTCTTTACCTTAAAAAATGGCTCAGATATAGCAGTTTCAATTTCTATTGTGGGTGACATTTTGAAAAATCTGATTTTTTGCATGCGACAGCACTCCTATATATTAACCGATTCCGATGTGAGTGAGCAGGTGCACAGCAATTACTAAGGTCTCGACCAAGTTCATCGCTTAGCCTCATCCACCATGTTGTCTTAAAATGACAGGCACTTTAAGAAATTGCCGAATTTGGCAGCCAAATATAAGTTGCTTTAAAGAAAAGCAGCTTGGATAAAGCTGACTAATATCGCGAAATTCTCATTCAGTATATTGATAAAAATTAGTAATGAATCTCCTATATTCGGTTTCCACTAAATTGAGCTTCGTGTGTTTGCATGATATAAGTTGGCTTTTTTTAAATAAGGATTATGAAAGCTACCTCTTCCTCCCGGCACTGGCCGGAAGGACTTTTTCAAATCGACGTCATTCAAATCAGAAAATGAAAATGTTTCCTATATATATGTAAAACCTTTAACTAAACACGTGTTAAAATGACGCAGTATCTTCATTTGAATGATTTTAATGTTTAAAAATCTATTTTAATACAGGAGTTTTAATTTCAAAAAAAAAATTTAGGAAAAGATAATAATAAAAAAAATCGTTTGCTAGGTATGATGTCAATTTCTGTTTAACTTTCATAACTTTGTAATGATGTTTTATTCTGAAAAGAGACTCATGATATTCTGAAATTAATCCTTATTATTATCATACATAAAACGAAAGATTTATTTTTAAGTCATACGAAAGAAATTTTCGGCAAATGCTAGATCATTTGGTTGTATTTATTGTCTTTTCCTGCGTATTGTCAAGGAATTCGTATACTCCTTTTGCACACGCCAAAGAAAACATGCATTTTAATTTTAAAAGCATTATTACGTAAGTATAATTACGTCATTATTACGACAAATGAAATTCAGTTTCGCGAGTTAAAAAAAATTTAATATTGTTAAACCGAAAGTAATAATCTAAGGCAGGGACGGCGAACACATGGCACGCGTGCCATAAGTGGCATGCTGCAGATTATTTTTGGCATGGCATAGATTTAAGTTTTACATCAAAATATAGTAGAATTTTACGAAATGCATTAATTAATATATAGATGTTGTCTGTGTCACTTGATTCCGATTAGTTCGGTTGGTTGTGATTGTCACACAGATTGAAGAAATTGAAATATAACTTAATTTATCCGAATCTAGATCAATATTGGCTCAGAAAATTTTGAGAATTAGAAGATTATCGCTAAACAAAAATTAAAAGTGTAATAGGCAAAAATGCTGATTTTAAAATTATAACAACTTGGAATTAAATTCCAGACAATAAAAGCTATAGTTTCTGGCGCTTGCTATTTTGACAATTTTTTCTGCAAGACATTCTTTTCGTAAAAAAATAAAAAAAAAAAAAAAAGAAAAAAAAGAAAGAAAGAAAGAAAGAAAAATTCACCTAAAAACGTCTTATCAAGTGAGTGCAATTAAACTTGCATTCTATCGAAAATAACTAAGTACAAAGCTGATATAAATAATTTGGCATTTAAGATGAGACAACAGAAATAATATTTTTTAAATAAATTTCTACAGTATAACATGAAATATCACCTGTATTTTTTTAATGCTAAAAACAAAATTTTAAGTAGTTTTGATTCATTATTATTTGATCCGTTAAATTTTTTTATTGTTGGCACGTCATGATCACGTAAAGTATATTTTTGGGAAATTTTGGTACGTGGACGTGAAAAAGTTCGCAATCCCTGGTCTAAGAGCTAGCAACGTTTTCGTCACTTGATTTTAGCAAGGCTCATTTTTCTATATGCTCTTCCGTTTTATGGTGTAATATGTATGCGAACGGTCTGGCTGGCGGCAGTCGTTACGTTTACCTGCGGGAGAAGGGGTTTTGCAGATGAAAAAAATTCAAAATTACGTCATTTTAGCAAGGCTCATGTTTCTACATGCTCTTCCGTTTTATGGTGTAGTACGTATGCAGACGGTCTGGCTTTCGGGAGACGTTTCGTTTACCTGCGGCAGAAAGGGTTATGCAGGTGAAAAAACTTCAAAAATTCGTCATTTTAGCAAAGCTAATTTTTCTATATGCTCTTCCATTTTATGGTGTAGTATGTATGCGTACGGTCCAACTGGCGGAAGACGTTGCGTTTACCTGCGGGAGAAGGGGTTATGCAGGTGAAAAAACTTCAAAATTACGTCAGCAAACACTTCTGACCTTCCTTGTACCTTTCAAGGCCAAGGTTGAGAAAGGTTGTATGAAGGAATGTCTTTAGTTTGTTGGCTAGAAAAGTAGAAATATGGCTTTTGGGATTAAATAATCCCGCGTGTGCACAAACGTTACATTTCGATATGTTCATTCGTTACGGGATAACATGCACTAAAATAATTTTACTGAAAGAGTGAAATAAAAGCTGCATTCATATGTTGCTGAAAGTGTATTAAATGTAATTACTGTAAATTTTATAAAATAATTAATGTTTTAAGAGGTAAAACAAATCGTTGCATATTTTCTAAGGAAAAAAACCTCCATTTTAACAGAAACTGTTATAAAAGCGGAAAATAAATATGAAACGCTTGATTTTTCCCTAAAAAAAAGTAGTACTGATGCATTTATATAATGCATTAATATAGAGTAGTAGCATTAATATAGAGTAATAGAATTTTTAAAGCGCATTTCGTCAAAAATATAATAGGGGACAAAGTGAGGTGAGATTTACCCCACGCGTGTGTTAACGTTAAAAAATAGATGCCTGCGCTTACGGTTAAGTTAATTATGCCCTAAACGACACCCGGTAACATGTGCCAAATGTTTGTATGCTCAATTATATAATTTATCCATACCAAATACCCCAATTGTCAATAGACTCGTTTACGTAATTTATCTCCTTAATTAATGAATACTTTACAAAGGACACCTACTTTCCAATTGTCCTGATTTTTTTATCAATGGTTACAGTTATATGTAAATATGTTAGTCATTATCGTGATATTTTAATTTGAACTCCGAAATATTATTATAAATATCCAATATTAGTAATATTTCTGATATTATTTACCGGTGTATTGTATAATATTTTCAATCACTTTTGATCATTTTTCTGCATTCAGTCGTTTTCAGATTTTTTAAAATTTTAAATTTCCATTAAGTTCCAAAGACAGAAATTTTCCCTTTTTATAGTTTTTTCGCAGTTTTAATTCATTTCTTAATGACTGTTTCTTACCCTAGCTTTTTGTGTGTTTGAGGGGTTGGCCGGCCTAGGATACTGCATAGTCCCTTAAACCAGAGGAGCGTAGGTACATAGCAGAAAAATTCAAGAGATCACACTATGTATAAAACTTAGTCTAAGGACTAGTCTGGCGGTCAGTCCTGAGTAAAGTATAGGACAATATCCCAATATGGGGTTTAGCAATAAGTATGGGGTCATCACAGCTCTTGAAATACACGGGTGAACCAATGTTTCTGTTAGTTTTTGATTGGGACAATTGGTTGGGCCGGTTAATTGGGATCATTGGTTGGTTAATTGGGGCGGTTGTTTGGTTAGTTGAAGTTGGTTGATTAAGTTCCTGAAATGATCTGAAAAAGATATGAAATGATATAAAAAACTAGTGGAACCAGAGAGAAAGGTAAAGCTCGATCTAAAAAAGTTACAGTAAAAATTTGTCAAATAGCTTCAGTTTAAAAAAGTGAGTAGTGCGTAATAAAGTACTGGAATCAAATTATCTGTAAAGCTCATGAAATCACCCAATTTTTTGTTGATAGCTGAAAATTTGGACTGAGCTTTACTGGTGCCTTATATTCAAAATCATATTATCCACTGAAAATTAGTACTGCGTATAGTAAACAGAATGAAGAGTTATGAACAAAAAAATTCTGTCAGGCCCAGAATTGTGGACATGATTGCATCAAGTCAAGCTAAACTCCAAAGTTGAAAGAATGTAAACCATGAAGTAATATTTTAAGTATAACATTAATATAGTCAAGTTGTTGAGGAATTGTTGTTATTAACATTTCTGACATAACACATATAGCTTAATAATTTTTATTTTATGTAATTACTGTGAAAAGGGAGCCTTATGTCAATGGACTTAAGCCAGACAAGTAGTTAGCATATGGTTGAATCGTACATGCTTAGGGTTTTGGGCTTATTTTGGACTTTGATCTTCCAGGCTTATCTATGACCCCTGGAATGGAATTTGGTCCATACTTCGTACTGAACAATCTCTCATGTTCTCGATACCTCTCATGTTCTCGCTCATTTCTAATCAACCCCTAACGCATTCTTATGAGCCCAAATATTTAAACTGGTTGTGAATGATTGGAATTCAGAATGAGTTAAAAATGCCTTTACTTCCCTGATTGATTTTAAGGCACCAGTAAAGCTCAGTCCACATTTTCAGCTATCAACAAAAATTTGGGTAATTTCATGAGCTTTACAGATAATTTGATTCCACTACTTTTCTACGCACTACTTACTTTTTTAAACTGAAGCTATTTGACAATTTTTTACTGTAACTTTTTTAGATCGAGCTTTACTTTTCTCTCTGGTTCCACCAGTTTTTTATATCATATAATATATGTGTTTATTTAGTAAATCCTAAAAAAGTGTGTGACAGTAAAACAAATTTCGTTTTAGACAGGTTTCCGTCATAAAAATATAATTGTGAGGTATTCCTTCCGTGGGAAACATGTTTTTCTTACGTTTAAGACAGGATTCCGTTATGGACAGGTTTCAATTCCATAGGATTTTCTACATTTTTATGTCCCGATTTAGAAGCCGCCCTGCCACTTTCTTCATCTCTCTGTCCAGGTTTTTGTGACATTGCAGTTGGCAACACTAATCGCAATTCACTAATTCAATATCTCACACCAAGACGAATACTGATTTTCGTTTACGATTTTAATAATAATACGAAATTATTCTATCCCTATTTTAAATAACGAGATCAATATATTCCTTTCAGACGTTTGAAGTGGCCTGAGAATATTTCAAGGATTTTTAAGTTTTTAAGTGCATAACTGTTAGTGTAACTTCAAAAAGAGGAAAAATGCGATTCTATAGTATCAGGGGCATTCTCACAATCTTTTGACTTTTAATTCCTTGAATAATAATTTTTATTTTAGTGCATATTCTTGTGTGTGCGTGTTTTCTTATTTCGTATACTGGGGAACATCCCACTGCATGACTGCATAACAATATTAACGAGATAAATAAGTTTTGGACGATGTTGGGGGTCCAAATATCCAGGAAAATCCTATACCGTCCCGTGTCCCTGATGCTGATTTTTAAGTTTGGAGCTGTCTGTATAAAATTGTTTCAATAATAATAATTCGATGTAATTTTTTTCCGAAACTGGGTGCTATTGTTTTATATAAATATGTAGCAAAAAATTAACCTGCACACATTTTTACGGTTGTTATTTTTTTAACTCTGTCCCTGGGTTTTAGATTCCTTACCGTCCCTCTTCTAAAATTATACAGAAAATTACTTCAGATGCAGCCACAGAATTTTTTTTAAGTTTTTTCTCATGCAGAAGTATGCTAGAGAAAGAATGTCTAAAATTCTTTGACAGGAAATTTATCGCAGAATTTAAATCAGCATTTAAATATCAATTTCAAGCATCGTGACTTTATTGGTAGTTTTACCGTCCTCAAGGTTTATTCCTACATTTTTTGAGATAAATTAATTTTTTTTTTTAATTTAATCCAATGTAAATAACTGTTTCTAAAAATCAATGAACATTGTGGCTATCACTTAGTCTTAACACGATTTGCCTAAAAATATGTAGTAATGTTCATTATCGTCCCATTCTTACCACCCCTTTTTTTCCCTTACCGTCCCTTTTTCCTATACCTTCCCCTTTCTTTACCTTACCGTCCCTTCTATAACACCCCTTTAAGACAATGTTATACTAAAATTTTAAACTAAAAATACTACATTGCTATTATTTCTTATGCATGTACTGTGAGTACTATGCAAATTCATTATAAGTAAAAATTTAGAAAAAAATAAAAAGTTTTAGTGGTAAAATGGTAAGGAAAATTAAACTCGCAAGTTTAATTAAATCTGAGTTAAATAAAAAAATTTTCGCTGCTGACCATTTTTTCTTTATTTTGAATCACTAAGGCATTCGTCTATAAGTTTAAAATGTTATTTTAGCAAGTTTAATTTCACCAGATTTTTATTCCTGAAAGTCAAAAGATTGTGAGAATGCTCCATCACTCCAAGAGTTTCGAAGTAGTAATAATGGTCAGTAGATGTAATTCAACAGTAAAAAATCGACAACAGTCTGTCTGACACACATATCAAAATCGAATGATGAGGAGGGAATATTAACAGTTCTTTTATTGTACAAAACTTTCCAACTAAGGATTTATTAGGAAGTTAAATAGAACATTATAGTATAATAGTATTAAAAACGAAATGTGTGTTTTTAATCTATCTGTACTGAAATTACTCCTCTTAAGAAAACGCAGCTTGTCTATATTTAAATGTAAGTATATTAAGAAATAAAAAACACATTTTAGTGAATTATTAATGAAAATTTATTAGGCTTAAATCCAGAATAACCACGAGATGAAAATACGTGCGAGGCATGTATGAAAATGAACAGCTAGATTAGTTTATAATTTACCTTCAAGAGTTAGACAGTATACCCGAATTATTCCATATTTAAAAAATTGAAATTATACAGTAGGCGCTGTCATTTTTTATTAAAGTTTTAAATAAAATTATTGTAAATAAATGTAATTAAGCATTGCGGGATTTTAATAGCAGTAAATCAGATGGTTTTGTAACAATGTGTTTTTGAAGTTCATGCTTCTACTCACAAACTTGTAAATAAATGACAGTTTAAAATGGAAACAATTCAAAGTACGGCAAAAACACATGAAATACAATTGAATAATTCTAAAAATATAATATTCGGTTTAATTAACAAAATGCAATATAGATTCGAATTACCTCACTATACACAATTTACCCCGACCTACCCTAGTGCTCAATATTTTTATTATTATTCTTTCTCGTGCAACAACATCTAAGAGGATATATAGAGACAAACTCGTGAATAAGATAGCAAAATATGTCACAGTATTATCAATCATTTATCTCCAATTACCATACTCCTTCGTTATAAAAACGCTAAAGAATTATTTATAATACAAATGACACTGATGGTCAGATTTAACAAAAACACATCTCATTCATGTCCTGATTTTAATGTTCAACCCGATGTAGATATTAGTTTAATACTAATCATAACCGATTTTTAACTCATTGTGACACTTTAACACTTTGACTACGGGTCAGGACATATTCGTCAAAGTGGCTTATTTTTTATTCTATCCGCACCACTTTTTGAATAATAATCTCTGCCATACACTTATACTGGAATATTTTCAAAAATAAATATATTCCACCAGAAAAGAAATTGTATTTTGTGGCACGATTGAATAGTCTTCCGTAATCCAAGGGATCATATTCTAATTCCTTATTTAATGTTCGTATACGACACTCTAATACGTGGTATTGGGGAAATAGTGGAGAAGCTTTTTATTGACACTATGATTGCTCTTGGTAAGATATTATAACTATAGTTTTACTTATCAATAAATCATTCGAAGAATTTACGATTGGAAACACCGTTTTTTCTTAAAGTTAAAAGTAAATCTTACAGATAAAAATAATCTCGATTTTCTTTTTTCAAGGAAATGAAAACTACCCTAAAATTTATGGGCCGTGGGCAGCGTGTATAAAAATCTATTTAGCGGGAAATCAAGAAAATCAAGAAGTCATTAACATTCAAGTACATTTAGCCTTTAAGGAAGCCACCTTCGAAATAGCCAATTCATTCTTTAATAATCGTGAAGTTATTACGCTTTAGATGAAAACCTTCAGAGTCTAAAATTTCATGACTTGGAAAACATTTATTAACTGTTTTTCTTTGTAAATTATTTCCCTAACAATTGACGAATACAAATTTTAGTTTGAATTTTTCTAAGTATTTTTATACTTCCACAATAAGAAAATCAGTCTGATAAATTATATGAATATTATTTAACTGTCTAAAAAAGTATTAATGAAATAAAAGAAAGATATAGCCTTTGGGCATTCATTTTTAAATCTTTTTATATATATAGCAATCTCTCTCTCCCTCACTTTCTCTCTCTATATATATTATAATGTGTAATAAATATGAAAAAGGGTGTGTACAGTAAACTTCCGATTATCCGTCACTCACGGGGGGTGGCGGAAAACCGAAATAGACGGTGATAAAATTAATAAAATAACGAACATCGCGTTGAAGTCCAGTGCCAGGCAAAAAGGTTATAAATTTCATAATAATTATATATCTGGAAATATATCAAATGTACCATATCAAACAGAAGAAAAACTGAAACACTGGGCCTCCATACCCAACCAACAATTGGGTATTTGCATGGGCAGTGACTGGTCATCCCACCTTGCACAAGTAGCACAGATTGCTTGCCCACCGTTGTCAGTTTGTGGAAACTGGGGGGAAAGGGTAGGGTAGAAACTTTTAGGTCTTGGAAATGATTGGGAAAAGCTAAATCCAGAGATTACTCTAATTTGTAGCGTATCGGAATAGTATTACGAGCGATTAATGATTGGACCATTGTTAGGCCTTTGCTCGTAAATGGTTTGGTGACTAATAGCACGGCAAGGGGGATATCTCTTACTGTAGGACATCGTGTCACAGCAATTGACCAACAATAAGTCAACGTTGACCCAGCCATTTTGTGCTATTTGGGTGCAGATCTTTTTTTTTTTGTTTGTTTGTTTTTAATTCTGAAAGTTGGTATGTACTTATTAATCATTTAAAACATTTAAATTGCTTCCGCTATATTGATAACATATTTCTTCTAAATACTTTATTTTAAATAAACTAGGGGGCTCTGCCCCCTACGAGCTACGCTCGCCAACCCCCGTTCAGGCACACCAAAATCCAAAAAGCACGCTAATTTGATCGGCTTTAAAAATATTGAATTAAAATTTTAAAAAAAAAACAGTCGCGATCTCTCTGTAAACGGGTTTCCATTCGTTTTCCTTGGATTGGGGATTTTTAAGGCCAAATCTGCTGCTGTTCAGAGATACAATGGCTTTTTTCGTATTTAATTAAAAAAATTAGTTAAACTGGTACTTCTTAGTTATCCCGTCGACCAATTTCGATAATTTATATAAATCGCCAAACCACTCGCCAAATTATACACATTGACATAATTTTTATTTTAAATAACGAAAGAACAAACAAATTAGTAAAACATTAATAAAAATACAAATAAAACGTCGAATTAATGGTTTTATTGACCATTATTGGCATTTAATCTTGCAATTAATTAATTAATGGCAACCATTGTTGGCATTTAATCTTACAATTTGGCGACAGTAATTTGGTCGACGGGATAACTAAGAAGTACCGTTAAACATTTGAAATAAGCTAATGTAAAATGAATTAAGTAAACAGTGTCATTGTCTCCCGGTATTTTTTAACAGTGCTATAAGATAGTTCTTTTAAATAATTCATTTTAAATGTATCGTTTCAAATCTGACGTAATTTACACAAAAGTTTTATTTCTCTTACTAGCAGGCTATGCCCGCTGCGCTGGTCAATATTTCCAAATGAACCTTGGATTAAACTAAATGGTGAATTTGAACTTGTATTTTAAACAATATGGATCTTCAGCTTGACCTTGCACATTACTGAAAACGATGCGAACGCCATTGCGATATAATGTTTTCTTAAGCGTTGGACAAAATCTAGCAATTAAGAAGTAATTGTTTTAGTTGATTATAAACAGCGCACTTATGTTCGGGTAATGAGACCGTTATGACAACAGGAATTAATACCTCTGTAACTAATCAACATATAATTAAATCGTATATACTAACACCATTCCTAAAAGTCATGCAACAGGGCCACTTGTAACAAAATATGTTCTGTAGATTTTTTTAAAAAGGCTAAACTTTTATAATCAGGTTCACTTAATTTTTGAACTTTTATTGTTGCTCTATAACTAAGTGCCCTTGAACAATATGTATACACCAAAACCTTTCCAAAATTATTACCTAACTAATTGTGGTATATCCTACGAAAGTATTATAAACAATCGGAATGAAATACAAATTTCCGTTGTAAATATATAGTAGATGATGATGATGCGATTTTGTGTAATAGAATTCATAGTAAAGTTTTCGCTTCAAACATAAACCATGCTTTCAAAATTAAAGCTAATACACCAATATGTGAAGTATCCGATTACGGAAGGTTAACTTGAATTCTCATGAGCAACTACTCAACGAAAAGTGATTATGTGGCTTTTGTGATACTTTTATGTCAGCCGGGCGCAGGTAATAAATCAATAAAGATTGTTTTAATAGCATATTCTTATTTTATTATTTTCATTTAAAACACAAACTTTTCATTCAATTAATTTTAAATGCATGCCTTATATTAATTTCATTTAAAAAACTGAAAAGATAAACAATAACAGGAAATAATGCCATAATTAAAAGCAAAAAAATATTTTTAATTTACATACGCAAAATGTAACTACTGCTACTGGGAATTTTAAAAATGCTATCAGCGAGATGTGCGCACGGTTGTTATAAATGTACCCATTTTTTCTTCTTATCGAGGAGCAATTTATAAATCGCACAATATTATTCCAATTCCAATTTCTTTCATTGAGGAACCTATGACCGGAAAAAATGGAAAAAGACTCTTGTAGATTCTTCGGATGACGGCATCTGACGTCATAAACCGAGTTTATATATATGAAAATAATTTTTAAATCGTTACAAACATTGCTTTCATACTTAAATATTTTCATTGGTACTACTTGTTATCCCGTCGACCAATTTCGCCAAATTATATAAATCGCCAAACCATTCGCCAAATTATATAAATTGACATAATCTTTATTTTAAATAACGAAATAACAAATAAATTAGTATAACATTAATAAAAATACAAATAAAACGTCGAAATTAAAATCACTTGATGACGCTTGAAAGAAAACGCAGCTTGTCTATATTTAAATGTAAGTATATTAAGAAATAAAAAACACATTTTAGTGAATTATTAATGAAAATTTATTAGGCTTAAATCCAGAATAACCACGAGATGAAAATACGTGCGAGGCATGTATGAAAATGAACAGCTAGATTAGTTTATAATTTACCTTCAAGAGTTAGACAGTATACCCGAATTATTCCATATTTAAAAAATTGAAATTATACAGTAGGCGCTGTCATTTTTTATTAAAGTTTTAAATAAAATTATTGTAAATAAATGTAATTAAGCATTGCGGGATTTTAATAGCAGTAAATCAGATGGTTTTGTAACAATGTGTTTTTGAAGTTCATGCTTCTACTCACAAACTTGTAAATAAATGACAGTTTAAAATGGAAACAATTCAAAGTACGGCAAAAACACATGAAATACAATTGAATAATTCTAAAAATATAATATTCGGTTTAATTAACAAAATGCAATATAGATTCGAATTACCTCACTATACACAATTTACCCCGACCTACCCTAGTGCTCAATATTTTTATTATTATTCTTTCTCGTGCAACAACATCTAAGAGGATATATAGAGACAAACTCGTGAATAAGATAGCAAAATATGTCACAGTATTATCAATCATTTATCTCCAATTACCATACTCCTTCGTTATAAAAACGCTAAAGAATTATTTATAATACAAATGACACTGATGGTCAGATTTAACAAAAACACATCTCATTCATGTCCTGATTTTAATGTTCAACCCGATGTAGATATTAGTTTAATACTAATCATAACCGATTTTTAACTCATTGTGACACTTTAACACTTTGACTACGGGTCAGGACATATTCGTCAAAGTGGCTTATTTTTTATTCTATCCGCACCACTTTTTGAATAATAATCTCTGCCATACACTTATACTGGAATATTTTCAAAAATAAATATATTCCACCAGAAAAGAAATTGTATTTTGTGGCACGATTGAATAGTCTTCCGTAATCCAAGGGATCATATTCTAATTCCTTATTTAATGTTCGTATACGACACTCTAATACGTGGTATTGGGGAAATAGTGGAGAAGCTTTTTATTGACACTATGATTGCTCTTGGTAAGATATTATAACTATAGTTTTACTTATCAATAAATCATTCGAAGAATTTACGATTGGAAACACCGTTTTTTCTTAAAGTTAAAAGTAAATCTTACAGATAAAAATAATCTCGATTTTCTTTTTTCAAGGAAATGAAAACTACCCTAAAATTTATGGGCCGTGGGCAGCGTGTATAAAAATCTATTTAGCGGGAAATCAAGAAAATCAAGAAGTCATTAACATTCAAGTACATTTAGCCTTTAAGGAAGCCACCTTCGAAATAGCCAATTCATTCTTTAATAATCGTGAAGTTATTACGCTTTAGATGAAAACCTTCAGAGTCTAAAATTTCATGACTTGGAAAACATTTATTAACTGTTTTTCTTTGTAAATTATTTCCCTAACAATTGACGAATACAAATTTTAGTTTGAATTTTTCTAAGTATTTTTATACTTCCACAATAAGAAAATCAGTCTGATAAATTATATGAATATTATTTAACTGTCTAAAAAAGTATTAATGAAATAAAAGAAAGATATAGCCTTTGGGCATTCATTTTTAAATCTTTTTATATATATAGCAATCTCTCTCTCCCTCACTTTCTCTCTCTATATATATTATAATGTGTAATAAATATGAAAAAGGGTGTGCACAGTAAACTTCCGATTATCCGTCACTCACGGGGGGTGGCGGAAAACCGAAATAGACGGTGATAAAATTAATAAAATAACGAACATCGCGTTGAAGTCCAGTGCCAGGCAAAAAGGTTATAAATTTCATAATAATTATATATCTGGAAATATATCAAATGTACCATATCAAACAGAAGAAAAACTGAAACACTGGGCCTCCATACCCAACCAACAATTGGGTATTTGCATGGGCAGTGACTGGTCATCCCACCTTGCACAAGTAGCACAGATTGCTTGCCCACCGTTGTCAGTTTGTGGAAACTGGGGGGAAAGGGTAGGGTAGAAACTTTTAGGTCTTGGAAATGATTGGGAAAAGCTAAATCCAGAGATTACTCTAATTTGTAGCGTATCGGAATAGTATTACGAGCGATTAATGATTGGACCATTGTTAGGCCTTTGCTCGTAAATGGTTTGGTGACTAATAGCACGGCAAGGGGGATATCTCTTACTGTAGGACATCGTGTCACAGCAATTGACCAACAATAAGTCAACGTTGACCCAGCCATTTTGTGCTATTTGGGTGCAGATCTTTTTTTTTTGTTTGTTTGTTTTTAATTCTGAAAGTTGGTATGTACTTATTAATCATTTAAAACATTTAAATTGCTTCCGCTATATTGATAACATATTTCTTCTAAATACTTTATTTTAAATAAACTAGGGGGCTCTGCCCCCTACGAGCTACGCTCGCCAACCCCCGTTCAGGCACACCAAAATCCAAAAAGCACGCTAATTTGATCGGCTTTAAAAATATTGAATTAAAATTTAAAAAAAAAAACAGTCGCGATCTCTCTGTAAACGGGTTTCCATTCGTTTTCCTTGGATTGGGGATTTTTAAGGCCAAATCTGCTGCTGTTCAGAGATACAATGGCTTTTTTCGTATTTAATTAAAAAAATTAGTTAAACTGGTACTTCTTAGTTATCCCGTCGACCAATTTCGATAATTTATATAAATCGCCAAACCACTCGCCAAATTATACACATTGACATAATTTTTATTTTAAATAACGAAAGAACAAACAAATTAGTAAAACATTAATAAAAATACAAATAAAACGTCGAATTAATGGTTTTATTGACCATTATTGGCATTTAATCTTGCAATTAATTAATTAATGGCAACCATTGTTGGCATTTAATCTTACAATTTGGCGACAGTAATTTGGTCGACGGGATAACTAAGAAGTACCGTTAAACATTTGAAATAAGCTAATGTAAAATGAATTAAGTAAACAGTGTCATTGTCTCCCGGTATTTTTTAACAGTGCTATAAGATAGTTCTTTTAAATAATTCATTTTAAATGTATCGTTTCAAATCTGACGTAATTTACACAAAAGTTTTATTTCTCTTACTAGCAGGCTATGCCCGCTGCGCTGGTCAATATTTCCAAATGAACCTTGGATTAAACTAAATGGTGAATTTGAACTTGTATTTTAAACAATATGGATCTTCAGCTTGACCTTGCACATTACTGAAAACGATGCGAACGCCATTGCGATATAATGTTTTCTTAAGCGTTGGACAAAATCTAGCAATTAAGAAGTAATTGTTTTAGTTGATTATAAACAGCGCACTTATGTTCGGGTAATGAGACCGTTATGACAACAGGAATTAATACCTCTGTAACTAATCAACATATAATTAAATCGTATATACTAACACCATTCCTAAAAGTCATGCAACAGGTTCACTTGTAACAAAATATGTTCTGTAGATTTTTTTAAAAAGGCTAAATTTTTATAATCAGGTTCACTTAATTTTTGAACTTTTATTGTTGCTCTATAACTAAGTGCCCTTGAACAATATGTATACACCAAAACCTTTCCAAAATTATTACCTAACTAATTGTGGTATATCCTACGAAAGTGTTATAAACAATCGGAATGAAATACAAATTTCCGTTGTAAATATATAGTAGATGATGATGATGCGATTTTGTGTAATAGAATTCATAGTAAAGTTTTCGCTTCAAACATAAACCATGCTTTCAAAATTAAAGCTAATACACCAATATGTGAAGTATCCGATTACGGAAGGTTAACTTGAATTCTCATGAGCAACTACTCAACGAAAAGTGATTATGTGGCTTTTGTGATACTTTTATGTCAGCCGGGCGCAGGTAATAAATCAATAAAGATTGTTTTAATAGCATATTCTTATTTTATTATTTTCATTTAAAACACAAACTTTTCATTCAATTAATTTTAAATGCATGCCTTATATTAATTTCATTTAAAAAACTGAAAAGATAAACAATAACAGGAAATAATGCCATAATTAAAAGCAAAAAAATATTTTTAATTTACATACGCAAAATGTAACTACTGCTACTGGGAATTTTAAAAATGCTATCAGCGAGATGTGCGCACGGTTGTTATAAATGTACCCATTTTTTCTTCTTATCGAGGAGCAATTTATAAATCGCACAATATTATTCCAATTCCAATTTCTTTCATTGAGGAACCTATGACCGGAAAAAATGGAAAAAGACTCTTGTAGATTCTTCGGATGACGGCATCTGACGTCATAAACCGAGTTTATATATATGAAAATAATTTTTAAATCGTTACAAACATTGCTTTCATACTTAAATATTTTCATTGGTACTACTTGTTATCCCGTCGACCAATTTCGCCAAATTATATAAATCGCCAAACCATTCGCCAAATTATATAAATTGACATAATCTTTATTTTAAATAACGAAATAACAAATAAATTAGTATAACATTAATAAAAATACAAATAAAACGTCGAAATTAAAATCACTTGATGACGTAAACACGTGTAGTTTGTTTAAATTCAAGTGAATTTGATATTTACGATCAACCATTATTTGCATTTAATCTTATAGTTTGACGATAGATTTTTAGTGGACGGAATATCTAAGTAGTAGCTCTTCCATTTTTGTTTTATAACGCTAAATTCTCAGTAATTTTTTCCCTTTTATTTTACATAAAATCACTATTTTTTAAAAAAATTAAGATGCTTGCATTTTTATTTCAAACTCATAGAGCCGTTTTTATTTTTTAGCCAAAAGGGTTGATTTGAATTTTTTCCGTTGCTAGAGTAACGGATGTAATGATAGATATTTTGAGGTTTAGATGCCAAAGACACCGCCAAATTAGAAAAATATGAAATGTGTCATGAACTGTTGGACTTATAAAAATTTATTTGGTAGCATTCGATTCAGCATACAAAACTACATTAAAATATGCTATCATTTGACGCATAATTTTGATATTCGATTTTTTCCCCTCCCCGTGGAAAAACCATTAGGGTTGACACTTTAGAAAATCCGTTCTTAGCAGAAGTTTATGTCATAAGAAGTATTTTTACCACGATTTTCAAGATTTTAGGTTCAGTAGTTTGCGCAGTGCGTTAATTAGTCCCCTAACCCAGACTTTATTTTATATACTATATTAGATATGCGATTTTACAGTGAATCGATGATCGAAAATTAGTCCAATATCATTTGAAATATTACATAACAGAGGAGAAAGTACGAAGAAAGACGAAGAAGAAATGATGAATTACAAAAGACTTGTATTTTTTTTTTTTTCAAAATGTTGAATTTTTCCATAGTAATAACGTATTAAAACATAAATTTCCTTAAAAATTATCTTTATTTCCTAGATTTCGAATCTGTGAATTTTCCTATAAATGAAATTGGCGAAATGACTGGAGAAAATAGATAATATTTGCTTAAATAAAATGGGTAATATTCGTTGATCTGAGTTCGAGTTTATAAATATCACATGCTTTCGGAATTACGGCGAAAAACGTTTTAAAAAGTATGAAATTATTTAACAATATGTATGTGTGACAGAAATTCACACTGAAATTTAAGTATTCGATTCCAATTTTAAAATATTAACTGATATCTATATAAGTTACAATTGAATATGAAATTGTACTCAAAAAATGATCTCTTTCACCTAAAAAAACACCATTTGTGAGAACATCCTCAAGCTAATATCACGCTTATGCATTTTTGGCTTAAAAACACCTTGTTTGGCGACAAAAGAAAAATAAAAAATTGTAAAGAAACAAATAGTAATTACACATGTGACTCACAATTACATCTGCTTGTTTCTTCTATAAGTCACGTGATGGGACAATTAGATATATAAAAAAAAGAAAAGAACAGAACAGAAAGAAAATGTCGTTAAAATTTCATCTAATCAAATTTTCAGATTCGTTTCCATATCTAACGCAAGCGATAAAGAGCCAAATATTGCGTATCAAGTGTAATATTTCTTATTAAATTAATTTTCAAGCATTACAAATATTTCTTTCAGGTTTTGATTAAATGTTTCCGTTTTTTAATATTATCACTCATTAAAACGGATTTTCTTCTTCTTTTTTTCTTTTTTTTTATTTAAATAAAATTAGTAACAGTTTTTCTTTTATTTTTCGAGGTTTAATAGCCGTTTCAATTTTTTTTATCAGCGATGAATTTCGCCAAGAAATAAAATGGTAACCTTATCGCCCAAAATAACAGAATTTTCCGTCATAATTCTAAAACTAATATAGGTAGAATAATGTGTTATAGCTTAAAACCTTCCCTGAAACAATACCTATCTAACGGTATAGGTTCCGTAAAAAATCCATGCAGTAGAACTCGAAATCTAGGCCTTCGGAACGAAATTTCCGTTTGGATTTTATATATATAATAGATAATAGAATATATAATAGATTATATATATATATAATATAATAGATAACAGATTATGTGTTATGAACTATCTCAAAGTTTAAAACAGATCGCATTGTTAGATTTCCTAATTTTAACAATATCGCTTTATGTTAGTTCCACATTCCACCACCAGAGAGCGCACTCTATTCTTAACGAAAGCGTATCTGAACGAAACTCCTTCATGCCACCTTTCCGCAGATACATGAATCGGGAGGGTGGCGGTCTTAACCAATAATTTAAGATAATTGCTGAAATTACTACGAAAAATATTTTAAAGGGGCTCTACGCGGGCCCCTAATAGAGTTAGAGGAAATCGGAAGACGGCAAAACAATCGCGGGGAAAAGTTTGCTTGGGTGCTTCGGAGCTACTTTTGGCGCGAGATCTAAGCTCTACGACCAATAGGAGCCCAGATATTTAAGGAAATATGAAGTAACAAAGTCCAAAATAACATAATTTTCCGTAATAATTCTACAACAAATCTAGGTAGAATGATGTGTTATAGCTTAAAACCTTCCCTGGAACGATACCTATCTAACGGTATAAGTTCCGTAAAAATCCATGCGGTAGAACTCGAAATCTCGGCGTTCGGAACGAAATTTCCGTTTGGATTTTATATATATAATAGATTAATATTCACGTGAAAATACTTTTGTAGTTAGAAAGAAATATTATTTGCGCTGTCTTCGAATTCACGATTATAGTTGAAAAGATTATCTCAAAATATCTCGCGAAAATATATTTTTCAATTTAAATTGTTTTGCTATTTTTTTTGCCATTTTAAATATGACGTAATTTCCTCAAATTACAAGTTTTAACGCATAATAATGATTTTTTTTTAATTTTAAGATTTCGTTTCTCTTTTTAAATTCAAGTGTAAATATGATTCGGCACAGATGTCATTGAGTGGAGCGAAGAGTTTAAACATTAAATATTAAGATTTCCGCACAAATGTCATATATTGGCGCGATTTTTTCTGACTCCAATTTCATATACGCAACGGTTACTTAACTGGTGCTAAAGTGTCGTTATTTTGCTTGATATGGTAACCCGGATGTTGTTGTTTATGCTATTGATATTTTCGCCAAATTGGCGTCGGAAAAAAATTGCGTCAAATTGGTATATGACACCTGTGCCTATGGTTCTTATGACGTAATTTTCCTGCTTTTAACATGTAACCATTTAATTCAAATTTTAAAGTTTTTTTTTCTGTTTGTAATAGCCACGTGTAAATAAATTTTTAATTTGAAGTAAACATGATACTTGCGCTGTTCATACAACTGGCAACAGTTTAAATTAATAACATTATCTAAAATTTGTAAAAAATATCTCTCGAAATGCTGAAAATTTGAATTTAAAATTGAAATAAAACCTCAAAAAATGAGTCAAATAAGAAAAATAAATACAATTTGCACACCGGGAATTTATAACGTATAAAATGATCTAAAAATGATTAAATTCTCATGTATAGTAGTTTTTGCTCTAATAAAACTTTTTTAAGGGAACGATTTTGTCCAACTTTAGCATTAAATATCTCTTAAAATAATTCTTCGATTTGAAAATTGTCTGCATCAGCGTGTTTATCAAACATTTCTCTATAATACCACCGATTTTCATATTTTTGTATGCAACAGTTTTTTTAATATTAACGATGAAAGGCCATGCTTAAGCATTCAAATTAGATGTGGATCTACCCGGAATATCTACGCAGATGTTCATTGGTCCATTTCCAAATCAAAACTTTTTTTTATATATAGAAGGAAATACAATTTATACCCATTGACTGTCTTTAAATAAAACAAATGAAAATGAGAATTATGCATATTATCTAGATTTTAATATTTATAGCAATAACTGTACTAAAATCGAAATATAATACAAAAGGAATTCTTACAATTTTAATGTGCAAGTTTTTCCTGACTGGTACACTTATTTAAATTTTAAAATGACAAAAGAAATTCTTTCGATTTTAATGTGCAAGTTTTTCATGACTGGTACACTAATTGAAATTTTAAGGATATTCAAAATATTATTATTGAACATATCAAAAGCCTACAAAATTCGCAGCAAGAAATTCATGAACAAAAAAATCTTTCTTTTTACTGTTACATTATTTTATGATCTCAATTACCCATTGGATTTAGTTAATCATTGCATATATATTTTCAATTTAAAATACATATATAGTTTTACCATATTAGTAAGCGGTAACGTGCTCCCATTGGCATTTTATTTGATCAATAGTGACTGATTCTAGAGCTAGAACGCCTAGTTACGTATGTTTTTCACTAATCGTCACTAAAGACCTCAGCATGTATGTACTAGGCTTGATTTAGGGATACAGAAAGATGGTCCTAGTATTTATTACTTACACGTTTCCGTATATATATGGCCCGACTCGTCTTACATGGTAAGAATTGTTATTATTCTGGGGTGTTTTAGAGGTGCAAAGACAACATTGGCCATTTTTCTATTTTTTGGTGTTATACCTTTGCTATTTTCCATATATATATATTTGTTATGAATTTTATTGTCCTTTTGCATAGTATTTTACTAATCTGATCATCAACCCCACTGCAGAGCCTTAGTGGCATATTTCATTTCTTTTTTCTAGCAAATTGTATTGCTGTAAAATTTCAACTTTTGTGTGCTGTAATAGTTCTAGACACACGGCAGTGTGTCAGCCAAGTTCGCCTGACATAGCCGTGTGTTATTTACACGAACCATTTCGAGCTGTTTTCATCAAATTTCAATGCTCTACAACTGAAAATCTATGAGACCTACGTACTTGTTATACGAAATGGGTAGTAAGGCTACCCTAATTACCTAAAATCCAAAATTTTATAAATAACGCATAATTAGTTTCCGAGATAATGACATTTGAAAATGTCTGATAATCGATAATTTTACCACTGACTGACTGACTGACTGACTGACTCACTCATCAAAAAGATCTCGTATATCTACTGCAGCTACAGACTTCAAATTTGGTGCGAAGTTCGTTTACACTATAAAACTAAGGAAAAAAATAAAAAAATTGAGAAAATCGATGAATTACCCACCTAGGGGTGCCCATTTTTACTTTACCATTGCGTCTATTAGGCGAAATTTTAATTTGCCGTAGGAGAGGACGCTGTTCTGTCGCCAAATACCGCCAAGTTTCTCGCCAACATGGCGATATATCGCCAAATTTGGCGACCAAAATCGGTCGCCAAAAGTGACGCCACCTTGGCGATACCTCTAATATTTCGCCAAATTCCCATAGACTTCCATTGTAAACCTATCTACTTACTGGGGGTTTATCTGGGTTTACTTGCTTACAGAAAAATAACAAATTGAGATATTCTGTCCGTCACAGAGCCCGTTCTCAGAAACTATACATGTTGGAGGCGTGAAATTTTGCATATTTACAGCTGAACACCTCACATCAAATGCCAAATCATAAAATTTTGAAAAAGTTGTAAATTTAACCCTTTGGGGTCTCACATGTGTATTTTAAACAATCCTTTCTAAGTGAGCCCCTAATTAGGTTGGAGGCGTGAAATTGTACATACTTATAGCTGAACACCTCACATCAAACTACAAATCATAAAATTTTGAAAAAGTCGTACATTTAACCCTTTGGGCTCCCCCATGTGTATTTTAAACAATTCTTTCAAAGTGAGCCTCTAATTAGGTTGGAGGCGTGGAATTTTGCATACTTATAGCTGAACACCTCACATCAAACGAGAAATCATAAAATTTTGAAAAAGTCGTACATTTAACCCTTTGGGCTTCCACATGCGTATTTTAAGCAATTCTTTCTAACTGAGCCACTTATTAAATTGCAGATTTGAAATTTTGCATACTTATAGCAGAACACCTGAGGCCAGGCGACAAATCATAAAATCTTGAAAAAATCTTATGCTTAACCCTTTGAGCTACCACACATGTATTTTAAGCAATTCTTTTTAAGGGAGTCATTAATTAAGTTGGAGACATGACTTTTTGCATACGTATAGCTGAATACCTCAGACCACACGACAAATCATAAAAATTTCAAAAAGTCTTATATTATTTACTCCTCCGGGCTCTAACTTGTGTATTTTAAGCAATTTTTCTAACCTCCGCCCTTTTCACGCGGGGGAGCACTTTTCCAACTTTTGCCGACACCCCTTTGACCATTCTTTCATATTATGCACCATATTCTTACATATTTTAGTTCCACTTTTTATCGCCAGAGGCGCCTACTTATCTCGGGTGCTATGGGCTCAATCCCCTCGACTAAAATATCTACGGATAGTATGTAAAACGGAGTTTCATTCGGATAGAGGTTTGTTTAGAATAGAGTGCGCCCCTGGTTGCGAAATGTTGAACTAACAGATTTTTCAAAAGGATAAAGTGTTTTGAAAGAAATATTAAACGAAACCCTCTGTGCGATCTGTGATCACACTTACCCACTTGTTATTTTCAAAATCATCAGAGAAATGTTTATTTTGTTAATTAAATTTGAAAATCCAGGGAGGGGCAATGTCCTTCCTCTGCACTGCCTCTTTGCCCGCACCCATGGATGAATGATACATAGTGTGGCATAAGCACATAACTTTATTTTTCACTTTCAGTACAAAAAAGCAGGCCCCGCTATAGGATATTTAATTGGAAAATTGAGTAGGAGAATTTAACATAGGAATTTAATAGGAATTGTTGTTTCAGAAACAATAAAAATTTCGAATCAATACATTTCGTTTTAAAACATGCATTCAGTGTAGCAGTATTAAAATATAGATTTCTGCCGCAAATTGACAGCCAAATAGTTTGTTGTAGGAAATTTAAATTAAAATTGAATGTTTCTTGGCGAATAAAATAGTCTCATGTAAACACATTAAAAAGCATTATGTAAAGTGTCTAAATATATTGTAACTGTACAAAAAGTAATGATATCTAACAAAAACATAGCTGTGAAAAAAGGGAGCCAAGTTCTGTAAAGACAATGGCAAGAAAAGAAGTGATATCTAAGTGGGTGCCAAGTTCAAATAAAATTCCCCCAAACTTACCTACTGAAGTATTATAGCATTTTTTAAATTGTCTAGAAATAAAAATTATTGATAGCATATTAATAATAAATCTAGAACTTGGCAAGTTTTTGATAAATGTTATGCCTATCAATTTCATGTCTTAATAAAATGATGATGTTAATATTAACAACAATGTCATTATAAAAAAATTAATATAGTTATTATTATAAACAAATGACTCATGTTAAAGATTTGATAAACCAATAAATACACAAATACATTCCCGCTCGTCTTTGGTTATCACTATAGCACCCACCCTTCGCAAACCTCAATGCAAACAGACTAAAAGGCCTGAGAAAGAGACAGATACCTTTACGCTTGTTCTTGGTCATCCCTCTAGAGACTGCACCTCTTTAACCCTTCAGGGGCAAATAGCTTTTATTCGTGACATGCTGAAATGATTCAATCACACCAGAATTTAAAAACAAATTTATTTCAAAATGGGTAAAAGCTTCTTTTCACGTATTTAATAAAATTAAACTTTTTAGTCCTGAATTCTTGTGTCAATGTGGCATTTTGCAGTTAAATTTAGGTGGGATATATCTTATCCCACCATCCTTCAAGGGGAAGGAGCTCACTCAAATGAAGGCTTCCAAATATGAAATAACAAGTTTAGATATAATAATGTCATTAATAAAAATAAATGACTTGTAGGTAAAAACTTGCCAAGTTCTAGATTTATTATTAATATGCTATCAATAATTTTTATTTCTAAACAATTTTAAAAATGCTATAATACTTCAGTAGATAAGTTTGGGTGAATTTTATTTGAACTTGGCACCCACTTAGATATCACTTCTTTTCTTGCCATTGTCTTTACAGAACTTGGCTCCCTTTTTTCACAGCTATGTTTTTGTTAGATAGAGTTTTACACAGATTATTGCCATTGTTCATTCATATATATATATTTTTTTAAGTTTTGGTAGCTATAACGTGTTATACTTATCCGCGTAATTTATTTTGTAACTTATAGCGCATACATTTGGACTTTTTATAAATTAATTATTCATTGTATAATATGTATATATATATATATATATAGAGAGAGAGAGAGAGAGAGAGAAAGACAGAAAGTGATCCATTCTATGTAGATTTTTAAAGATATCTGCCTGTGTATCTATTATTGCCATTGTTCATTCATATATATTTTTTTTTTTAAGTTTTGGTAGCTATAACGTGTTATACTTATCCGCGTAATTTATTTTGTAACTTATAGCGCATACATTTGGACTTTTTATAAATTAATTATTCATTGTATAATATGTATATATATATATATATATATAGAGAGAGAGAGAGAGAAAGACAGAAAGTGATCCATTCTATGTAGATTTTTAAAGATATCTGCCTGTGTATCTATTATTGCCATTGTTCATTCATATATATTTTTTTAAGTTTTGGTATCTATAACGTATTATAATTATCCGCGTAATTTATTTTGAAACTTAAAACGCATACATTTGGACTTTTTATAAATTAATTATTCATTGTATAATGTGTATATATATATATATAAAGAGAGAGAGAGAGAGAAGAGTGAGATAGAGAGAGAGACAGACAGACAGAAAGTGATCCATTCTATGTAGATTTTTAAATATATCTGTCTGTGTATCTAGCTATCTATCTTTATATACAGAATCTATATATCTGTATATCTATCTCTATTACATTAGAAATGTATGTACTTTAGTTTGTAATTATTAAGATGTCGTTGCTTTGTATTTTTATCCAGTGTATACTGTACCATTCCTTGAAGAACGTCAATTTGTATGTGCGTATTATGTCACATTAGAATAAATGTTAAAAACCTCTTGCATAGATTACTTATGTCTCTTATGCCATTCATTCCTTTCTCTTAAACTCTAGAGTATGCAAGAATGTTGAAAACTTACCTGTATACTCTATATTGCTTTGTGTAACGTCGCTTTACCATATCATAATATATATTTAAAAAATTGACACCAGAAATATACTGCTTTACAATTTATTATTATATTTCCTTATCAAAACTCTTAGAAAATAGTCGAATGTGCCAATCCCAAAACATTCTTCTGTCTCGTACATATTAATACTTCAAAATTCACCATCACAGTGCCAAAATTAAACGACACTCTATGCCCATCATGAGGATTCTAAAAGATATATATGTATGTGAAAGTGTTACCGAATACGTAGTTCGATTAAATTCCGTGCATTAGTTCTTGATATAGAGTTGTTGCGGAAATCGTCAAAAATACAGCATAGCAGCACCACCTGTTGGGAGATATACACCAAAAACCTAAACAGCAACAACTTTTATCAACGTGTAACTTAATCTGAATTTTGATGAAAATCTATGCATTAGTTCTTGAGATAGAGCTATTGCGGAAATCAGAAAAAATGCAGCAGCAGCACCACTTGTTGGGTAATTTACACTTAAAACTAATCTGCGTCATTTTATATCAATCTCTAATTGAACTTAAAATTTTATTAAATTCCGTGCATTAGTTCTTGAGATAGAGTGCCCATAAAATATTTGTCCCATACAAACTCACAGACTCGCGGATCCAGAGACTGACAGACAGACATTTTCCAAAACTAGTCAAATCGTGCTCGGGACCTTCTAAAACGCAAAAATCCACGGAATACCGTGATTCGAAATTTTTCACGAATCCAATACTTTCTTCTTGTAACGATTGGAGAAAGTAAAAATATCAAAATGTCATCACATTATTCTGATACTATTATGTAGAATCCTCGGGGGGGGGGGGGGGGGGGATAATGCCCATTGAATTCTGTTTCAAATCATCGTATCAGAATAACTGCTACCATTCGACTAGTAATAACGTTCATTACTTAATGCATTAATATTAATTTTGCATAGGGGTCAGTTACATATAGGTGTTGTAACCAAACTTAAAACTTTTAAATACTATCACCTAATTTTCACATTATATTTGGATTTCTCGGTAAATATTAGTTTAAGATACCAAATGGCAAGTCATTTGACACAATAGTTTAAAGGTAGCAATGAGTCAGTTATTTTAAGATTAACTCAAAAACTTTTTAGCGGAATAAGGTGTAATGTCATGTTCGCATAAATTCAACTCCTAGAAATATATTTCTTTAAAAAAAAAAATGTAGGTTACAATTCATATTATTTTCGAAAATTTTTTTTGGAAATTATGTAAGATGAAACTATTTAAAATTATAAATATGAATTGTAACCTATGAAATTTTTAACCAAAAGGCCACTCCATGAAAAACGGAAAAAATGTACTGCACGTGACACTTACACAAATACATAATATCTACTAACTTATAAGTTGTTAAAATATAAACTATACGGGTCATTTTCAATAAATGCATACAATTCAGAAAAACATTTAAAAAAATTACTTTTAAATTTCACATTAAAAATGAAATAAGTGATAATGTATAAGTTAGATGTGTCTGTAAATATAATTAATTAAGCACTTTAGCTTTTGGTATAATTTTTATACACTATACCAGTAACATGGTAACAGACTTGACATTAACAGCAAAATATCTTCCAAAACCTACATGCTAATTATTAACACTAAGAAACAAAACAAAATCTTTAATATATTAACTAGATAATAATATGCAAGCAAAAGAAAGTACTAAACTTATATTTTTAACATAAAAAATTAGGTAACAGACTTGACATTGAATAAAAATACTCACCTTTATAAAAAATTCTTTACTCCACTACACTGCTGTTTTTCAACTGCAAAAGAAAATGGCTACAAGTAAATATTTAACTAGTATAAGCGTAGCCTACGATGATGCGACGCTGACGCTGTAGGCTACGGTTATAAGTGTTTTTATTGCAAATGTGCTGCCATCTCTTGGTGAAATTGTCAACCTTTATTTCATGAAATTGTAACTTGGTAACAGACTTGACAAAATATGAGGGACAAAATGTTTTGTAGATTTTCTTTAATTTTTTTTTTTTTTTTTTTTGCTGAATAATGTCAGAAATTTAAAATAATGATGATTTATCTCATTAAATGCCCCAATTACTTTCCTTTTAAAGTGAAAAATGAAGTGAAAAAATGTTACAGAATTATAAAATACAGAAGAGGGGCAGCTATTTTTTTCTTCTACTAGATGCAAAAATCTGCATCTTTAGGAAAAAAATATGAAAGTGATTATTTTTATGTTTTAGAAATATGTTTTGTAGTGTAATTAAATAAATATAATATTTATAGTCAGTTTTAAATAATATATTATGAGTACAATTTTTTTTTTTTACTGTGGGACAGCATATGTATGCATATTTTGAAAATGACCCATACATTAAAATTAACAAAAAATCCAGGATTTTCATATTAACATAGTTGTTTTAATTTGAGGATATAATAGCATAATTAAAAAAGCTGTAACATGTAGAAAAGCTGTCCCACACGTGAAATGGAATGGCCCAAAATTTCAACTTTTGAATTTTATAATTCAAAATTTGAATTATATAATTTAAAGCATATGATTTAAAAACTTTTGACATTCAATCTGTTTTGAAACGATTAAAAACAAATTCAACATAAGATGTGCTGAACTTTAAACCTGCATAAATACCAAACTATTTGACCGAATGACTTGCGATTTAGTATTATTTGGTAAAATTGCCCCACCAGTGGCCGAGAGGTTCTGCTCTCGAAGCTGGTAGACGGGAGGTGCTGGGTTCGATCCCAATCGCACCCGTCGGCCTAATCGTTCGGAGTTTTCGTGGTTTTCTTCTAGCCTTGGATTTCCAAGCGTTAATACGGGTTAGGTTCCCTTAGAAAGACCCCCACGAAGGGCACTCCCCCCTGGGCCTATATCCCTCGAGCAGATAATTGGCCGTCAAAAATCAACCAATCAACCAACTATTTGGTAAAATTAAATGAACAATCCCAATTTGGTGTCAAAATAAAGTGCACTGGAAAATGTCAGAGTTTTGTACAATTTCTATATGTGAAGACGCCTAAGCACAATTTAAGTATAGTACAAGGGAAAATCAGTACGTAGGTCATAAACAGATATCAGAGGTCGGAAATTGGTAGTAAATTGTTCCCAAATATGCCGATAGGTGGCAGCACAATCCAACTAATTTCGAATTTATGAGACAGCAGTTGTACAAGATGAACAGGTTCATTTAAAAGTTGTTGACGAATAGCGAAATGGTCGTTCAGTTGAGATTGCGACAGAAGAATCAGTGCGGAAGGTTGAGGCAATGGTTAGAGCTGACATGCGAACAACAATAGACAGCATAGCGACCATTTCCTCAATATTCCGCACTGATTTTTCTGTCCCAATCACAACTGGACGACCACTTCGCTCTTCGTCAACAACTTTTGAACAACCCTGCTTATACTTATACAGCTGTCTGATACTTCGAAATTAACATCTTATAGTTGGATTATGCTGCCACCTATTGGCATATTTTGGTACAATTTACTACTAATTTCCGACATCTCATATCCGTTTGTGACCTACTTATTGACTTTCTCTCGTATTAATAAGTAGGCGTTATTACTAATCGATTGGTAACAGTCATATTTGTATTCGAAGATTTGTGTTAGACATAGTAGGGATGATCACATTCTTTTATGGGACAATACAAGCAACATATCATGTCTAACTTTGTTATTACCCGACTTAAAAAGGAGAAGGTTCGCAATTGGATGCGTATGTAGGGGAGACTAGGGACGGTTGACCATACGGGAGGTTTGACCCACTCATCACTTTTCATATTTAAAAGAATTTCAGAGTTTTATCAATAGGTGTCAACCAAAGCTACTGGAATGCTCAAACAACAGTCTCTGTTTCATACAGATAATAGAAATAGATGTAGAAAAAATCAATTGTGAGGCGTTTCAGCCTAAAAGTTGTGTTTTTTAGAAATAATTTGTAAGCTGTTTTCAGATAAAATACAGCATAAAAATTTAAGTAAGTAGGTTTTAAGTAATGCAGAAATATCGAGCTTTCATTCCAGGCATAAAGATTACACAGTAAGTTAGGCTTAACATAACAATGTGCTATTCTTTAGAAAAGGGCTATGTGGGGAGGCTTTACCCAGTCAATGTGAGGGGCTTTACCCAGTCAATATGAAGGAGGGTTGACCAGATCTTCAAGGCTCCCTTAATACATTCATGGCGGGAAACGAGAATTCTCGTTTTCATTCAAAAAACATCATTGACTAAGGGCGTGGCTTCCACATTACATAAAATGCATTTATATCATGTTGTCCATATTTTTTTAGATTGTAAGACATTTTATATTAAATTCGTACATTGAAAGATATTTACCGATGCATAAACTTGGGAAACCTATCTAGAACACAAATTTGCAAGAGATTTTCATAACAAGGAGCTTCTACTGTTTTAAAATTCAGATTTAATCGTGAATGTGTTAATTTAGGGGGGTTTGGAAATATTTTTATTATACACTGTGCATAATGGTTAATGGTTATATATAAAAATTAATGTGAATTTATTCTGAAAAGCTACAGTAAAATGGATTGATGGAAAAGAAAACGTTTAAAACTGATTGAAGAAAGATGTAAAAATTGCTACAGTATCCACTGCACGAAAAAAAATTATTGAAATATAAATGGGAAAGTTGATAGGAACTTTTTTCCATTTAAATATTACTTACAATAGGTAAATGGGAACAGTGGAAAAGTATGAATAACCGTTTCGTGGGCAGTGCTATGTTTATGAAACCACTTAATTTTAATACCCAAACGCCACAATTGCACCAGAATTTTGCTGAAATCTTTTCCATTTAATATGTATGTGATATATAGCCTTTTTCATATTTGGAAATAATTTTTTTCATATATTCCGGTGCCAGTCATTTACTTCAACATTTTAGTACTGAAAGTACTTCGCCCCTTAAAGAGTTAAAAGATATTAACCCTCTCGCTGCGTAAGTAATTCTTCGCGATACGCATCTTTTACAGAATTTTTAATATTTTATCACCGGTTCTTTAAAGTCGACAGTTTTGACTATCGTAATCGGGGGAAATATCCTGATTAAATCAAAGTTTTCGCTAAAAAATAGCTGGTGGGAATAACCAAATAGTATTAATTAGGCGGGAAAATGCGTGCCAGAGTATTTCTCGTGTTGCGCAGCGATAGGGTTAATGATAAGTACTCATGTGGTTGCAAAAGGACATAGCATTGATCGAAAAATTTTCATAAGGTATGTAGACAAATTTCAACATGATGAATAGAGTGAGATAAAGCCAAACTACGTGACAACTAGAGTTGTCACGTCGAATGTCACAAAAAGTAGAACAAGGAAAAAAAACAGAACAGTGGCTACTAAATCCGGACATAATAATGCATGAAACCCTATGAAAACGGAACCTGTTTCTAGCGAAATATTGTCTTAAATGTTAAAATTTCATTTTCCCTGCTATACAACTATACCTTTTCAGACAAAATCCTGTTTAAAACAAAATTTTTCTCCTCTGACTAAACAAGTCTAAACAAGTTTGTTTAAGCATCATTTTTTCAAAAATATGTTTTTATAATGATTAAAGCAGGTATCATAAAGTTATTTTGCTTTTTTTAAACTGATTTTATTTCTCTTCACAAATATTTCAATATAAAACAAAGTGGGTCAAGCCCCCCGTATAGTGGGTCAACCCTCCCATACGTGGGCAGCCTTAACCCTTAAGATTTTTCTCATGATTAAAATCCATCATTTTTCAAATTTCTTATGTATTACACTTACGTAGCAATTTTATAACTGTTTGTATAACGAATAAAATGATGTATAAAATTTTATTCTACGTTCAATATTTAAAAAATAAAAAAAATATTTTGTAAAAAGTGGGTCAACCCTCCCTAGTCTCCCCTAATACTTTCTTTTTTATGTATGTTCACCGATTACTCCAAAACTACGCGATCGATTCATGTGATTTTTTTTTATTACTAGGGGGCTCGGCCCCCTACGAGCTACGCTCGCCAACCCCCGTCCAGACACCGCAGACTCTAAATGCACGCTAATTTGATCGGCTTTAAAAAGATTTCGAAAGATTGAATTATAATTTAAAAAACAGTGGCGATCTCCCTATAAACGAATTCATTTCTCTTTGATTGGAGAATTTTAACGCCAAATCCGCTGCGGCACTACTTGATTATCCTGTCGACCAATTTCGCCAAATTATATAAATCGCCAAACCACTCGCCAAATTATACAAATTGATATAATTTTTATTTTAAATAACGAAAGAACAAATAATAAAAACACAACATTAATAAAAACACAAATAAAACGTCGAAATAAAAATAACTTGATGACGTATACACGTGTAACAACATTTCAAAATAAGCTAATATAAAAGGAATTAAGTAAAGAGAGTCTTTGTCTCCTGGTATTTTTTAACAAAGCAAAAAGAAAGTTCTTTTAAATGAGACATTTTAAATTAATTCTCAAATATCAAATAAATGTCTAGCGCAATTTCTAAATTTAAACTTTTTTCAATATTATTTTGTGTTCATTTTATGTAATAACTATAATGTGACGTAAATATGACGTAATTTATCCTAAGACTTCTAACGCATGTTAATGAATTTATTATTTTACAATATCCTTTCTCTTCTAAAATTCACGTGTATACTTTTTATGACGTAATTTTTAATAAGTTCCTGCTTTTTATACGTAATTATTTAATTCTAATTTGAAAGTTTTTTTTCCTGTTTATAATAGTCACGTGTAAATAAATTTTTAATTTGAAGCAAACATTATTGCTTGCGCTTTTTATACAGTTGGCAACAGTTTAAATTAGTACAATTTTCTGAAATCTGTAAAAAATATCTCTAGAAATGCTGAAAATTTGAATTTAAAATAGAAATAAAACCTGAAAAAATGAGTCAAAATAAAAAAATTAATGCAATCTGCACTCCGGCAAATTCTAACGCATAAAATGATCTAAAAATGATTACACTGCCATGTCTAGTTTTTGCTGCTATAAAACTTTTTTAGCGGAACGATTTTGTCCAACTTTAGCATTAAATAACTCTTAAAATAATTCTTCGATTTGAAAACTGTCTGCATCAGCGTATTTATCAAATATTTCTGTATAAAACCACCGATTTTCATATTTTTGTATGCATTATTTTTGTTAATATTAACGAAGAAATGCCTCCGGTCAAAAAAAAATCAAAACCGGCGGCGGCGGCGGCGGTGACAGCGGTAGTTACTTTTTTTTAGAATAGAGAGATTATTGAAAGTGGGTACTCTCGAATTAGTCCCAAATCAAAATTGGTTCAACACTTTTTTTTAGAAATTCAACAAAAGCAAAAAACTAAATAAATATCTTTAAAATATTTCATTTTTAACAATTTTCATCAAGTGACGTAGTGGTATCTGTATGACGAGAAATTCATTACCCGGCGATTTCCCTTCCTCTTTATACTGTTTTGTTTCTAGTGTTATTGATTAATACAGGATGGGTTAAAAATTCGTGACATTTTTTTTTTATTTAATATAAAATTAAGTAATTAGCGTAGAAGAGTGTGTTTTACCAAGCATTCAAATTAATTAAAGTCCCTTTTGTTGTTAAAAAAATTATATTACTTTAAGCTATTTTTAGGTTTTATTAACTCTTAAAGTTGTAAAGATAACTCTAATTTACCCTGTGTGAAAGGAATTTAAGTTAAAAATCTCTCTATTCTAAAAAAAAGTAACTACCGCTGTCACCGCCGCCGCCGCCGGTTTTGAATTTTTTGTGACCGGAGGTCTTTCTTCGTTAATATTAAGAAAAATAATGCATACAAAAATATGAAAATCGGTAGTGTTATACAGAAATGTTTGATAAACACGCTGATGCAGACAGTTTTTAAATCTAAGAATTATTTAAAGAGATATTTAATGCTAAATTTGGACAAAATCGTTCCACTAAAAAAGTTTTATAGTAGCAAAAACTATACATCGGAATTTAATAATTTTTAGTTCATTTTATACGTTATAGCTTCCCGGTGTGCAGAATTGATTTATTTTTTTAATTTGACTCATTTTTCGAGGTTTTATATCTATTTTAAATTCAAATTTTCAGCATTTCGAGAGATATTTTTTACAGATTTTAGAAAGTGATATTAATTTAAACTGTTGCCAACTGTATAAACAGCGGAAACAATGTTTGCTTAAAAAAATATATATATTTATACGTGTAATAAATTAAAAATTTATTTACACGTGATTGTTATAAACAGAAAAAAAAATTTGGAATTAGAATTAAATAATTATGTACAAAAAGCAGGAACTTATTAAAAATTACGTCATAAAAACTATAATTACACGTGAATTTTAAGAGAGAAAGGAATTTGTAAAATAATAAATTTATTAACATGTGTTAGAAGTCTTAAATAGGAGAAATTACGTCATATTTACGTCACATTACAGTTATTACATAAAATGAACACAAAATAATATTGCAAAACGGTTTAAATTTACAAATTGCACTAGACATTTATTTGATATTTTGAGAGGATACGTTTCAACTATTTTTCTTAGGAAAGCGCAAATAATATGTAACACAAGTATTTTCACGTGAATATTAAAAAGAGAAAGAATAGTTTGGTCAAAATTACGTCAGATTAAACACGATTAATTTAAAATGTCTCATTTAAAAGAACTTTCTTTTCGCTTTGTTAAAAAATACCGGGAGCAAAGATTCTGTTTACTTAATTTCTTTTATATTAGCTTATTTTGAAATGTTGTTACACGTGTCTACGTCATCAAGTTATTTTTATTTCGACGTTTTATTTATATTTTTATTAATGTTGTACTAATTTATTTGTCCTTTCGTTATTTAAAATAAAAATTATGTCAATTTGTATAATTTGGCGAGTGGTTTGGCGATTTATATAATTTGGCGAAATTAGTCGACGGGATAATCAAGTAGTACCGCAGCGGATTTGGCGTTAAAATTTCCCCAATCAAAGAGAAATGAATAGAAATCCGTTTATCGTTAATTGTAGGGTGATCGCCACTGTTTTTTAAATTATAATTCAATCTTTCGAAATCTTTTTAAAGTCGATCACATTAGCGTGCATTTAGAGTCTGCGGTGTCTGGACGGGGGTTGGCGAGCGTAGCTCGTAGGCGGCCGAGCCCCCTAGTAATATTAAAAAATATTAATACTTTTTAAAAGGGATGATTAATACGGATTTACAGAGATATCAAATAAATTTAGAAGTAAATAATTTTTCTTTCTCAATTAACCAGTTAAAATTCTCTGTCATATTAGACAAATATATAAATTTTAAATTCCCTCCTACTTTCTTTTAACCTTTGGAGTAAATTTTCTGTTGAGCTTACAAAGAATAATAAATGATTCTAAAGATATACCTAAAATTATGTTTATTATATTTTGAACAATTGACAACTTTAGTTCTTTTACAGTTTTACAGAAGAAAACCTGCATTTAATCTTTCAATTAAACTCGTTCAAGCGTTAAGTTTTAAATCTCTATTTAATTCTTTATGATGCGGAGAAAATACTTGCAGGAGATTAAGAGGAAAAAAAATAATACTCTTTTTAAAGTTACATAAAATATATTTCATTAAAAAGCAAAAATTTTATTAATTTTTTTTTCGCTCTGATACAGTTTTAATACATGAGTTAATATTCCCAGTCCCTGTTACACTTTTTACTTCTTTTTTTTGTTGTTCATTTTATAGAACAGCTATAAATTGCGGCTTAAGTCTCTTATTAATTTTTTTTTTAGTTAACACTCGTTTTTTCCATTTAAAAGATTAAAATGATACTTTCATAGTATAATTTATTCGATAAAACGATTATTTCTAAATTCGCGTAATTTCATCAGTAAAAAGATGTTAAAATAAGAAAAATCATTTCAATGATTATAAATAATTTCAGTTATAAATAACAAGATTTATAAATTTCAAGATTTATAAACGGCATTATTGTTATATGTAATACATTTGGCTATTATTACATACCACCTAAATATTACAATTCACAATGTGTGATATTTGCTTTTAAATTAAAATTAATCTTTTTAATGCTTTCCAACATAGTTGAAAAGTATTTGAGACTTCTGTTCGATTGTTTGCCGTTTGCAGTCTGCTGTCTACCATCTGCCGTCTGCTATCGCCCCGTGCTCTGAATTCCATAAATATATTTGGCATTATAATTTGATAGGTGTATGTTATTGAGATTTATTTTTGGACGTTCGCAATTTAAAATGGAGTGCGTAGAATTTACATTTCGCTCACAGGGGTGCACTAAAAATCCCGGACTTCGTGCACGATTACATCATCAAAAATATATACTTTGCAATTCTATTAAAATCTGTTAGAAAACTTAGGTGCATGAGTATATGTGCTAAAGAAAAGAGATGCACAATAATGAGTCCATATTAATTTTAAACTCATTTGTTAAATCAAAATGATGATGTACATAGACGAGCGTATAAAATAGACGGAAACAAAACTGGCTCCTAATTCGTTCAAGATAAACATACCCCTTAGGATCAGCGCCAAAGTGATCTAAAAATAGACTAGAAAACCATGCCGCCGACGCATGCGCGTTCCGCTTAAAATACGATGTGAGGAAGAAAGTAACACAGGTAGAAAAATGCTCTCCGAACTGATTTAGCAGGAAAATCAGAGAATTTCCGTAATCGACAAAAAAAAAATTAATTCCAAAGGAGGCAAAAACAACATGGCTCGTGTGCAACATCGAAAATATGTTATACATAAATGAAAAGAAATGTGATAGTAATATCACAAACGCAGTCTATTATCTAAGTTACTCTTTTTAAAATAAATATCTTAAACTATTTAGTGCGTTTTGGTTTACATGTACTATCCTACATTATTCATATAAAATTAGTGATTCAAATTTTATTGCTTAGTATAACGTTTTTCAAGAAACAAAATATCTATATGTTGACCGAAACACAGCAAGATGCTCACACAGATATAAACACACATAATAGTAAAATAATATACACAACACACAATGCGTACATTGATATAAATAACAAATAATTATACGGTAATTAGTAAACAAAAGAATGTGTGGTTTATTCAGCTTATTTCACCTTAATTGAGCAATATTACATTTAATTATTCTTAAGATATTACATTTTAAATCTTTATTTCGTGTCCATGAAACATTATATGATTTTACTAGTATATTTGTTTTTCAAAATTTAGAATGAAAGCCATTTCCACTAAAAGAAAAAATAAAGAATTCATACTTCAACAAAAACCTAATTTATGTCAACACGAATTCCACTTTTGTAATAATGTAACATGTCGCAAAAAGAAATAGCTCGAAAAAGTCACTTTGATTTATTAGAACAATGACAGTCCAAACCCTGAAAATATATTTCTGAGTAAAAACATTTTCTAATACATATAATATGAGCAACACTACCGCCTTTGTGTCGTCATCCTTTTTTTATTTTAAATCCTTTTTTCCCCATCTCTCTGTTATTAAGTGCCACTGTAAGAAACAAATTACATGTCAGGATAAAACTCTGTCTATTGGTTGTTATAGCATTTTATCATGTTTTATTGAACATTCTGACACTTTAACCGCATAATGTTACACCTATTTTTCATTTTCTTTATTTCATGATAAAGTAGAAAAAGAATTGTAATATTTATTTTGAAGGTAAAGTATTCGATTTAAAGCCTTTGAGTAATAAGTCTGATAAAAATATTAACATTTAATTGAAAGTAAAGAATGTTTGAGATTGTAACTGATTATTTGTTTGACTAATTTTATCTGAGGAAAATTACTGGTTTAAATTTTCGCTCTAAAGGTTTTTCGTAAATTTCAAAAAATTGTATCTGTATAATTTTTTATGAAGAGGAAAAGTGTTGTAGTATTTAAATATTTTACAGGAAAAAGTTAAAACGAAGATGAGAAATCTTCCAAAGAGAAAAAAAACCCTGATTAAGCATTTTTTTTTTAAATTTTGCTATACTCTAAAGAACTGTAATATTATAGAGGACACTTCCGCTATAGAAACTGTCTCTTCAGAAAATTTAACATGGTATACTTTTTGACGCAGAAATTCAGAGCTGAGACTATTATTTTTTGACGAATTCTCTTGATATTTTTACACCGAATGAAATACCTTTCTAGACGTTTTCCCTGTAGTTATTCTTAGCTTCAGCTTCTGTTGTGACTGAAAAGTAATTGAATAGCAAAAATAGTTAATATGCAGTTCATGTTAGGATACCAAAGGCACAAATACACGACGTCATAATATGACCGTTTACCAATAGACGATTTACACCCAAGAAGCGCCAGCTTCAAATCTCGAACCTTTCTAGGATCTAGCATACATGCACTCATTGAACTATTGCTAGGATGTCCTATGGTTTAAATGGATATAGTTGTAATTTAGTTCGGCACATCCAGATGATTTATATTACATACATTGAACTATTTCAACACAATAAATTAAGCTGATTTTTTCCCAACTGAATGAAAGTGTGACTAGCACGAGAGTGAAACCCAAGACGATTTGGCTTTATTTGTGAACGCTCTACCAAATAAGCTATTCTGTGCAAGTCCGGCAATCACAATTCATTCAGACAACCTGTAGATGTGTAACATCCGGTCTGCGGTAAATGACGCTGTACAACAGATTAAACCTCAGGTAATGAAATTCAATATTAAACGATGGATATGTAATGATATTAAACTATAAGTCAAGCAAACTGTTTGATAAATAAATCATACAAGTTGAATTTTTTTTCCAACTGAGTGAAAACGTCTACGTGGGGACTCGAAAGCCAATAGGACCTAGGTTAGAGTTCCCGTCTAGATACATTTTCTTTAGTTTCTAATAAACAAACAACTTGTTTATTTTCTTTCTTAATCAGTTTTAGACCGGGAGCCGGCAACACAGACAACCACCTCATAGAGTTGGAGGCTAAAATTCCAGAATTAGCTAAAACTCGATTAACATATTAAAACGCAATCGGTCTGCCAAGTCATATCTTGGTGGAAAACACTAAAAACCCGATTTTATTGATCGACTCGTAGGTTTACTATTTCGTTTTCCTGTACCCAAAGGTATGAAAACATGGCGGACTGGAAACAGGAAAACACAATGGTAAAACTAAGAGTCAACTGGTAAAATCGGTTTTTTATATGTTTTCCACCAAGATATGACTTGGCAGACCGATTGCGTTTTAATATGGGAATCGAGTTTTAGCTAATTCTGGAATTTCAGCCTCCAACTCGATGAGGTGGTTGTCTCATGGTTCGTAATCCTCCTTGAATTTTGCAGACCAGAAATTTTTTTTTTTGCACCAGTATTATCTTATAGAAAATCTCTTCTTAAAAGAAGGCACATTTTTGCGCGTTTAACTTAGATCTCTTTTTCTATAAAAAGATACTGGTAGTTTTCCTGGAGAAATATTGGTATCCGTACGAACCATGTGTCTGAGCTGACGGCTCCCGGTTTGAGATAAAATAATTCAATACTATTGCGTATTCATCGTTAAAATAGAATTCCTTTATCCGAGGAATCTGTTGAACTGCGTCATTTATCACAGACGCGGTGCTAATGAATAAAAATTGTCTCAATGAATTGTGTCTGAAGTACTCTTCTAGGATAACTCAATAGAGTGTTAGCAGCTAAAGCCAAAAAGGTGAGGTAGCCCCCTTACGATAGACCACAGGTCAGTATTTGGTGAGATTTAAGGAAATAATTAAATTCCAATTTTCTTATCAAAATGTTTGAATTGAAAGATATCCTGCTTGGCGCGATTCTGATGATTATTCATTTCATTTAACTGGACTGATGTAACTCTCAGAGATTTTCTCATTGATTTTCTCATGCCGCTAGAGAAATGGGCATCCGGTCGAACTGTTACAAATGGGCGCCAGATGTTAAGACATTTACGGCTATGTGATGAAAATAAATTTATAACTAAACAAGAACGAAAAATCTTTCGTTAAGCATAGATTATGAAACATTTTCCATCACATTCAGAATACTTCACAGTTTAATAAAGTGAAAGATCATGTCTAAGTAAATAATTGGAGAACGTATAACACATTTGAAAACCCCATTTAGCAATCACCATCAATAGACTAGAAAATATCCTCTTTTGTACAGCCCTGTATGTGCCGTATAGATCTGTATATATACTCCGTAATATGCTAAAATTTAGTTCAGTTAGAAAACGCATAGCACAGTTGAAAATTCTTCACCAATTTCCGTCAACTGATCTAAATGTACCCGAGACCTTTTGTGCTGCCCTGTATATCATCTATAGAATTTACACGTACCAAGTAACAGGCAAAAAATTATTTTAATTTAAAAATGCGTAGCACAATTTAAAATGCACTTCCACCAATTGTATTTCTTAGGCAATAATATAACCGTGTTATTTTGTGTGTCCTTGTAAATTAACGATGAATGCTATGCAGACGCTATCGTGTACGAGTAATTAGCATCTTGTAGTGTAGCTCTTGTACTGCAGAGATATGATATAAAAAACTGGTGGAACCACGGAGAAAAGTAAAGCTCGATCTAAAAATGTTACAGTAAAAAATTGGCAAATAGTTTCAGTCTAAAAAATTAAGTAGTGCGTAGAAAAGTAATGGAACCAGATTATCTGTAAAGCTCATGAAATTACCCAAATTTTTGTTGATAGCTGAAAATGTGGACTGAGCTTTACTCGTGCCTTAAAATCAATGAGGGAAGTAAAGGCATTTCATTAAAGGCACATCAACTTATTCTGAATTCCAAGCATTCATAACCAGTTTTAAAATTCATAAGAATAGAATAGAGGTAGATTTGGTAATGAGCGAGAACATTAGAGATCGTTCAGTACGAAGTATGGACCAAATTCCATTCCAGGGATTACTGATAAGCCTGGAAGATCAAAGCCCAAAACCCTAAGCATGTGCTATTCAACCATATGTTAACTACTTGTTTCGCTCAAGAACATTGGCATAAGGTTCCCGTTTCACAGTAAATACATGAAATAAAAATTACATTAGATGTGTTATGTCAGAAATGTTAATAGCAACAATTCCTCAACAACCTGACTATATTAATGCTATACTTAAAATATTACTTCATGGTTTACATTATTTTAGCTTTCTGGAGTTCAGCTTGACTTGATGCAATCATGTCCACAATTCTGGGTCTACAGAAATTTTTAGTACATAACTACACATTATGTTTACTATACCAGTACTCATTTTGAGAAGATAATGATTCTGAGTATAAGGCACCAGTAAAGCTCAGTCCACATTTTCAGCTATCAACAAAAATTTGGGTAATTTCATGAGCTTTACAGATAATCTGGTTCCATTACTTTTCTACGCACTACTTAATTTTTTAGACTGAAACTATTTGCCAATTTTTTACTGTAACTTTTTTAGATCGAGCTTTACTTTTCTCTCTGGTTCCACGAGTTTTTTATATCATTTCACACCTTTTTCAGATCCTTTCAGGAACTTAATCAACCAATTTCAACTAACAGAACAACCGCCCCGACTAAACAACCAATGACCTCAATCACCTGGCCCAACCAATTTCTCCAATCAAAAACTAACAGAAACAATGGTTCACCTTTGATGACCCCATACTTATTGCTAACCTCCATATGAGGATATTGACCTACATTTTACTCAGAACTGGCCCCCAGACTACTCCTTCGACTATGGCCGTATCAGACGGAGAAAGATGAAAAACAAACACTTCCCCCAACATTTTACGAAACATGTTCATCCAGCTTCTTGTATGTTTGATAAACAGGTTCTTCAAGCGTTTTGTAGGGTTATAGCGTTAATGTCTATTACGTATTGATCTGGAAGCATTACCTGATATGTTTGCATATCTTTCTGCTATCCATTCATATAAAGCTTGTCTTCCTAATTTCGTTCATATTGGCTCAGTTGATCCACCGGTGAGTGAATATCCAACTTTTTCCGTGGAATGCCTGTGATGAAGACGTCTTGCACAGGTGGTTCATTTTTGCTTAGGTTCTATACCGAATACAAGGCTGAAAATTTAACTGTTACCTATTTTGAGAGGAAGGCAAGAAACTGCTAAGGTAGAAATTATCTAAAGGTCTTTATTGTCCACCGAGATCGTTTCGAACATAGCCGAAATTACACGGCCAATGTTGGAGAAGGGAGCGAAGAGTTACATTTCGTTTTATTCACATCATGCGAGTTCAGAAGCTGGTCTCACTCAAAAATTACACTTTCTCGAAATATCGAGTGTTGGCAAGCGTACATACACAATTTCGCCAAAAACATATACTATATGGCGACATTAAAAAGAGAAAGACATGCGGTCAAAGCACGGTAATTGAAATTGAATGGGGGATGTAACAGAGTGATAAAAAATATTTAATGCCAACGGATTACATAGGAATTATAGCTCATAAACCGCAAAAGAACATTCGATAGGGTTTGCCAAAGTTCTTATGGGACTGAAACGCCAGCTAAAGAACGATAATAAAATAAAACAAATTAAAGACAGGGTTAATAACTGAACTGACTGATATCTCTTGCATCTGGACCAACGGATAAAAATGTAGAAGTAATTTGTCTGACTAATTTCTGCATATCATCAAAACTTAAGCAGAAGGATGAAAATTAGAATCCAGTTGCTATAAGAAAAGAGGAATTTATTTCTTTTCTTTTAAATGCAGTGCGCTGCGGTTAAAATATTAAAGAGACTGAGAATTGAATGCTTAATTTATGAAGGGACAAGAGCGCTAAAAACAGATTGAATCCGAATGCAGACAGATAATTAAATTTAAGAATTTTAAAAAAATGTAATTTTAAAGGGAGGAAAGAGAAAAGGTCTTAATATTAATATGTGAAGGTAAGCGCCTTCACATATATCTCCCCAACAGCCGAAAAAGAACGAAGTGAACTGCGAGAGAAAAACAAATTGACCCCATGTCTTCTCTCAAATACATTACACATAAAGAAATATGTAAAAATATAATATTTTGTAGTGGAAACCCGGGGACCAACAGTTTATAAACATATACAGAAATACTAAGTATGTAAAGAACAAATAAATCATGTCTCATATAAAAAGCATGCCTATAAGCATGACAAAGCAAGTTGGTACCAAAAACTTGCCAAAATAAAATATATTGAAAATTTTTTGAACTGCTGTTAATACTTCTGGACAGCTGTTTTCTTATTTTATTATTTTTTTTAACATGTGCACACAGTTATTATATTTTTTTATGATTTCCAGAAGATTTTAATATAAAATTGCTTGAACATTCACTTCAAGCAAGAGCAATTTCCACAATTGCTACAACAGTTGGTTATACTCCAACTTATAAAAATATTTTTTTGAGACATGAACTGTATATAAAGACAAAACATTTCATATTATAATAAATATAAAAATTGTACATTTTCAGCACTAATTGTGACATTTCAAGTTTTTAAAAGTGGTATAACTGGTAAAAGGAGAGGAAGATGGGGGTAAATTATTTGTTAAAAGTTGAAAGTTGCCATCATTTTATCTTGTAACCAAAGACTGAATGTGTTTTACTGAGAACCTAATTTAACTAAAGTGTATTTTAAAGCATATTGCACTCCTATAAGATATAAACAAGAGGTAATAAGAACTTTTCAGTGAAAGTACCCTTTAAAAAAATGGAAAAAAATGTACATTAAATTTAATATGAATTGTACAACAGGTGACACAAAAAGTATGTGTGTGTGTGTGTATGCGGTCATAAGTAACACCATTTGGTGTTACGAGTGGTATATACCAGTATTAAACCACATGTGTCAATTAACATAACAAAAACAGCAACAACAAAAAATGCACACCTGTGTACTGAGTGATTGGAAAATCGTGCATAAGAAAACTACCTTATCACTTGAATTACCTTGAATAGTCAAGGAAGATACCGAATGAAAAAAAAAATAAATAAAAAGTAAAGTGTAATCCTGTAAAGTTACCAAAAAAGAAACCTTTTTTTTAATATATAGCACAAAAAATAACAAACGTGTGCTAGCATACAAATGAACAGTAGAAGTGTATCAGAGTGACCTCACGGGAAAAAAATATAACACTGAACCAAAGAAATGTATCAATGAAGTAAAATGCCTAAGTGTTTTGAAAATCAGTTGTAAAAACAGTGACAATTAGTCCGTGATGCACGCAAAGAATAGACAAAGCTATGAACTCGTGTAAGGGTTTTTTTCTATGAACTAACATAAACTATGAACTACTGTGTGTGTTAACTATGAACAAAAATTCTCTACATGCACCAAGCACCAAACAGCAAACAGCAAAATGTAACTGAAGAGAAAAAAAAGTGTACCGTATTTAAAAAAAACGTTACCAAAGGGTTAAATTTAATTTTTTTACTGTAAATTTCATAAGATATTGCTGCATTCGTTGAAATATATATATATATATATATATATATATATCTACACAAAACGCATCAGTGTAAAATTGACAGGATCCATACATTTAAGTTAAATAAACAAAAAAAAGAAAAAAGGAGTGTTACCGCAAAAGATAAACTTGCACTTGCAAAAAAATAGAAAAAGAAGTGTTGTTCACCAAAAAAAAAAAAAAAACTTCCTTAGAATCATGACACATGCGTGTGAAAAAAAATTCTCACCCGACACCCAGTGAGACTCAAATTCAGTAAATAAATTTACGAGGAGAAGAAAAATGAGAATAATGCAAAGGTTTTAGTTTTGCTGAATTTTCATGTATAGACCTTCTGTGTATTTATTAAAATTTAACACCTGGAAAAATATTAAAAACATTTACTAAGAAATTGCATACGATTTAATATAGTGTAACCAGATACCTTACTCGATCTGCCACCTTCAAGTAAGAAGTATCTAATGAAAATGTTAAAAAAAAGTTACATATTAAAAGTAAACAGATTCGAAATGTGTGTGTAGTTTAACATGTCATGTGACGGATAACTCCTTGAAACCTTAAATTCTTTGTACATAGACAAAGTGATGGTGTCATTGATATGTTATGACATTATGCAAACGCACAAAATAAACAAAAACAACTCTGTTAAAATTTTAAAAAAAATAAAAAAAACTGATAGAACATTTTAATATCGAAACATGGTGTAAAGTTTAAAAGATAGAAAAGTAACAGGAAAAAAGAACTGTATGTGTGTGAAGGGAGGGGAAAAAGATACCCCAAACTCATGAACTACATGAAATAAAACACATGAACAAGTGTGTACGCAAGCATACACAACGTGTAAGTAAACACATGAACAAATTGTATAATTCCACATGAACTACGTGTAATAATGTGTCAATGAACTAACATTTTTATGCATTTTGCCAACAAAATATACGGACAGTATGTGTGTAATAACCCAAAACACTAACATACGAGTGAGATTCAATTACATAATTAGTGAGTTAATCACCAAAATGTAATGAATAAGGGTTAATAAAGGCAATGAACTCCGTGTAATGTGTGAAAAAAAACTCTGGTTAAACTCTAAACCAGCCACAATGAACTATGTGTTTTACTCAATGAACTACTTGTGAGAGAAAAAAACAAAAAGAAATACTGTCGAATAGATCGTTAGCAAAGTACAATGTGTAAAAAAGCAAATGAACAAAAATATGTAAGTAAACACATGAACTAGTGTAATGTATGTGTATGAATGGACAAAATTGTATTCTAAATGAGCAAAATTTGCGTAACACAAACAAAATACCCAACACATGAACTACTTGTATAGAAAAAAAAGGAAAAAGTTGCATAAATGGTTAACTAAGGGTTAAAAATTAAAATAAAGGTGTATCTGCCAAAGTTATTACTGTATCAAGTTAAAAAGAAGTGTGCATAAAATGTACGAGTGCACGACAGATTGCATTTCTCTACGCTAAAATGTAGCAGTTATGCTAAGCCAAGCATGTTCCAAGTAAAGGGATGGAAAAGAGAAAAAAAACGAATAGCAAAATACCAAGCGTTATACTTTATGATATATGAGTGTATGTATCCGTCACAAGACACCTGTGAGTCTATAACTCACTAATTAAAAAAAATTTAAATCTGAGAAATTGCCAATGAGTTAGTTTAATGACTATATGTGAATAGCCTTTTTTTAAAAAAAAAAAAAGATAAAGTGTACATAACAGCTAACATTATGCATTTGAATAAATTTTATAAAAACAACCCATAAAGATATCAAATATCATGTCAGTTATAATAAAATACCTTATGTTATAAATAAAATAGCAACGAGTCACGAGCCGCGCGTAAACAAACAAAATTAACAAATGTGTAAAAAAATACCAGCTAGAAATTAACTGATGCATGTAAATTTAAGATACATGTGCAAATATTGTATTGAATTACATTATGTAAAAAAAAAAATCAGTAACAATCCGAAAATAAAAAAAATGACAAGGCAACAAAAATACGCAAACTTTGAAATAGTGTAAAACTATGTATTTGTGAAAATGTACACTAATGTTGAGAAAGTATGTAAAAAAATGTACAAGCACACAGAATCATGACCATGTTTAACTAAGGTGAGTGTCATAAAATTATTACAAAACAAGACCATATGCACTGCAAATGTAAATATGTGTGTGTATGTAGTACCAGGTTGAACCTGAAATCATCATAATAAATGTGTACTTGAGATAAAAAAAAATGATGAAGACAAACATCTAACTTCATTATCTGCCCATAGTAAGCTAGAGTGAGAAAAAAATCATGTACGGAGTATCAAATAGTATGAGAGATACTTCATTATTCATTTAAGAAAAGAGAGCGCGCACGCCTTGTAAATTAATGTGAGGTATTGACCATTTGTATCATGTAAGAAACACATTCCATTTTTGAGAAAGTGAACGGCCGATCCACTTAGCCAAAACTGAAACATACACCTTTAATCATTGGGTTATTTCCGGAACATAGCGCAATGAAAAAAGCACTTACACAACATAGGAAACAATAATTAAAAATTAACCTCAAGAAATATAAGCACATGTAAAATGTAGTGTGTGTGTGTAAATTGTGTGTGTAAATTGTGTGTGTATGCAGCATACTGATATCTAACACATGCCTAAAATGTTTACGACTCACATTATAAAATTTTATAAACTAGAACTAGAAATCAAGAGGAAAAAGAGACTTTTTTATGAAATAAAAAACATTAAGATATGATGACTCGCGCTATATTTTAAAACGAAGGAGCCTAACTTATGCTATAGAAATAAATTAATGAAACGTGAATAAAAATGTATAAAATCCGTGTAAACTGGAATGTGAGAGATCTATCAAAACAGAAAAGTGTACTGTATAGATGCCAAATCTAATTTTCTTAAATTACTAGCAACCAACTGGAAAGGATTGAAAATGAGCAAATTTAACTTCCATTACTGGTTACTTCCTCTCTCTCTTTTTTTTTTTATATGTCACTAGTGCTTATCCTTAAGTATAAAAGTTGCAAGACCTATATTTATAGTAATCTACAGTATTAAAAGTTTCATATCTTATTGATATGGATGACTGACAAAACATATAATATACACATAAAAAGATATAAAATGTTATATATAAAAAGAAATTACCTGTAGGAAGTGCTACAACAAGAAACATATTAAGCACATCAAGTAAGAAAAAAAAAATAATAATAATAATATCAGTCCAGTATAAAATTAAACCTTCTCATTTCTTTTTTTTTTACCTCTTTTTTTTATCTATGTCGGATAAACATTACATTATGCTCTGTGAGAGAAATCTTTATATAACCTTATTTATTTTATTTTTTTTTACAATATGCCCCCTTTTTTATAACTAAGTTTTCACTTTCATTGTGAAAGCCTGCCTGATTACAACAGGATTGCTGAGTTTTAAAAGCTACCCGAACAAAAACAGAAAAAATACTGCCTGTGATCTTAAGAGATAACATTTTTATATAACATGCAATGTGACACATATCTGATGCAGACGCATAATGTCAAAAAGGAGAAAAGAAAAAAAATGCGACCAGCGCCTAATTACGCGAGAACAACCATGTCGACAACCCTAGGCCAACAGAGATAAGAAAAACAGCATATCATCTCAGGATTGCGACATTGTGTTACACTGCAACATATATATATTAAATTAAATAAGAATCGGAAATGTGAAAAGAAAAAAAATTATTTTGGACAATCTTTTATCTAAATTTTAAAAAAAAACTTTGAAACTGAACTGGACATACAAAATCTTAGCATATTACTAATAAAAATAAATGCTTAATTTTTAGTAAGAAGTCATCAAAACTAATATATTTAGATATATATTAAAAGAGCAATATACTCCAGTCATGAGGATTTTTTTTATATTTTATTATTTATGGTAATTAATCCTCATAACTAAATCAACATTAACTGACTTATTATACCATTTTAATATCACTGCACAAAAAAAGCAGAATTTTTTTTTTCAAACAAGCACTGTCTACTCTGTATTATTCAGTAGATAATATAAAAGTATAAATCAACACTTACCATAAGACACTAGAATGAAAAGGCAAATTAAAAAAAACTTTTTTTTAGTGAGTAAATAACTCTACACAAATATGTAATTTATATACTAAAACACAATACCTTTTAATATAATCTAAAAATGATTTTGATTTTTTTTTCTATATCTATCAAAGTCTAGAAAAGTAATCTCACACAATATGATCTATATTTGAAAAATGGCTCTTCAACTCTTCACAAATATGTAATTTATATACTAAAACACAATACCTTTTAATATAATCTAAAAATGATTTTGATTTTTTTTTTCTATATCTATCAAAGTCTAGAAAAGTAATCTCACACAATATGATCTATATTTGAAAAATGGCTCTTCAACTCTTCAAACACTTAAAGCAAAATAAAACTTACCTTGAGCTAGCAAGGAAATGTTATAAGTAAAGACATAATAATGTAAGAAAATAATAACTGAATTCAAAGCATATGTGTGGTTTTTTGTGAAACAGCAGGAATACTCTTTTTTTTATGTTTAGGTATATCTGCGTATAGTTGAATGTGGAGTTCACCTAAATATTCATTACTTATATTTTATCATTTTACTTTCCGTTCTAAGGAAACTGCATGTTAACTGTCTTTCTTTGAACAAGTAACTTAAACAGTATTTTTTTTAAGTTCCTTGAAATGCAATAGAATATATGTAGATCCATGAACACGCTTTCTTCATAGAGTTACTGGGGAAGGAGAAAAAAATTTCTTTAATGTAGAAAAAAAAATCATTTTAACTGTTCTGTTTCTTCTTTTTTGTTTAAATTTCGGCCGATACAAGACATAGTCCGGAATATCTTAGAAATTCTGATCCAGCTGCGTAAATCAGCATAGGAGCAACAGAAGAGGAGAAGAAAAACAAAAACAGGCGATGGAGGATTTATGACTCATTCCGAAGGCGCTCACGTATTTTCGGTATCGGTAACTCTTTTTTATGCCGGTAGAAAGGGTGGTGGTTATCGGCTAGTTGACACGGAAGCTGGCGGCAAGAAGATAAGTAAAAATGTCGGTCACTTATCCGTTTGCTGTATAGTGCTTTTCCGCGCACTTTAGCTGCTAATATTTTTGAAGAGGCGTCTGTTGGCGTGATGAACATTTCGGTTGAGAGTGCGTTCACACAGAAAGCAATGAGTATTCCTCAGATTGTCTGCAGGAAGTCCATAAATTTTGAGCAGTTTTTTTAGAGTATCCACTGAGCCTAGTATGCAGATCACTTTTGACATAATTCTATAATCTTGAAATGTGACACGGCAAGGAGGAAAACAAGAATAGTTCAGTTCGAATAATAATCCAACATTAGGTAGTTTGCAGCAGTCACAGTTTATTTTTTTAAATGGAATTCACAGTTGTTTTTTTTCGTATTAGTCCAATGTAATCATGTACACAGAATAAAAGAAAAAAATATATATATCAGGTGCTCCCCTTCTCCAAAATGTAATTCGGTATGCCGGCTACATGCACCATATTTTTGTGATGAAGACGTCTTGCACAGGTGGTTCATTTTTGCTTAGGTTCCATACTGAATACAAGGCTGAAAAATTAACTGTTACCTATTTTGAGAGGAAGGCAAGAAACTGCTAAGGTAGAAATTATCTAAAGGTCTTTATTGTCCACCGGGATCGTTTGGAACATAGCCGAAATTACACAGCCAATGTTGGAGAAGGGAGAGAAGAGTTACATTTCGTTTTATTCACATCATGCGAGTTCAGAAGCTGGTCTCACTCAAAAATTACACTTTCTCGAAATCTCGAGTGTTGGCAAGTGTACATACATAATTTCGCCAAAACATATACTATATGGCGAGATTAAAAAGAGAAAGACATGCGGTCAAAGTACGATAATTGAAATTGAATGGGGGATGTAACAGAGTGATGAGAAATATTTAACGCCAACGGATTAGATAGGAATTATAGCTCATAAACCGCAAAAGAACATTCGATAGGGTTTGCCAAAGTTCTTATGGGACTGAAACGCCAGCTAAAGAACGATAATAAAATAAAACAAATTAAAGACAGGGTTAATAACTGAACTGACTGATATCTCTTGCATCTGGACCAACGGATAAAAATGTAGAAGTAATTTGTCTGACTAATTTCTGCATATCATCAAAACTTAAGCAGAAGGATGAAAATTAGAATCCAGTTGCTATGAGAAAAGAGGAATTTATTTCTTTTCTTTTAAATGCAGTGCGCTGCGGTTAAAATATTAAAGAGACTGAGAATTGAATGCTTAATTTATGAAGGGACAGGAGCGCTAAAAACAGATTGAATCCGAATGCAGACAGATAATTAAATTTAAGAATAAAAAAAATGTAATTTTAAAGGGGGGAAAGAGAAAAGGTCTTAATATTAATATGTGAAGGTAAGCGCCTTCACAATGCCGGAAAAGTTCAACGAGCAAGAATAGCCACCAAAATTCTCTCCTTCTTCTCTCCTTCTTTCTACAAGGTCAAGCAACTTTTGCTGACTAAAATATTCTGTTGGGCGAAATGTTTGGAGAACGACTGTCGTGTGATACAACTTTAAGTTTTATACATATCTCTTGAATTATTCTGCTACGTACCTACACTCCTCTGGTTTAAGGGACTATGCAGTATCCTAGGTCAACCCCTCAAAGACAAATATTGCTTGTTACAATTCGCTCCCAAGCTAAAAATTGCTTGAGACTAGAGTAGTCGTTTATTAAAAATGCTATATTCTAGAAGCATAAGGGGCAGTCAACTGAAACCGAAACAGACTAAATAACGACTATGATGCAGAAGTTGGTAAGGCAGGTAAGTGCGTCCATAGTAGTGCCCTGTACAGGGAATTAGGATGGAACAGCTCGAGCGATCACCGCTGTGCCATTTTCCTATTAGACGCACTCAAATTGAGGTGAGGGAGTCGTGTGTGCATCCGCCATAACTATGGAGACCGGAAATGAGGAACAGTGATGTGTAATGCTTTTTTGACTGCGGAAGCTGTGTCAGGAAGCATTCATGCCCGAATGTCTGCTGTGTATGGCGAAAACAGAATGTCATGTGCGCGTGGTTTGGGTGGAATAAGCGATTTCGAGAAGTTCGGGTGTCTTTGAAAGACAGATGCCGGCAAGGGCTGGCTCATCATGTCATTACCACTTCTGCCATTACTGCGGTGGATGCTGGCGTCAGAAATGAAAGACGGCGGATGGTGGAAGACATTTGACTCATGTTGTGCATTAATCACGGTACCGCGCACGCCATCTTGACAGCGCATTTGAAGTACCTGAAAATCTATGTGCAATGGGTTCCCTACAGCCAGACGGAGGATATAAGCTAAGTTTAAAATTAATAAAATAATAAACAGTTTACTTACTTTTATTCCATCTGTCTCGCTTTCATTTGACAACAGTTTACCTACATTTTTTTTCCATCTGTCTCATTTTCATTTGACTTTCTCTTATAATTTTAAAATACGTTATTGTTGATGATCTGTGATTTATGTAATGTATATTGTAATATATGAAATGAAATTTAATGCAATTTATATGGCGTATTTTTCTTTATTTATAAGTATGTGTGTGCCCTTAGAGCATGAGAAACTTTTACGTAATTCAGTGTAATTACCCTGTAATTTATGATGAAAAATGGCAATTCATAAAGAATCACTTATCGTTTGGTTACTTTTATAAAGTAACTAAAATGCAGGTAACTGCATCGACGTTATTTTTCTGCATATTTTTCTGACTTTTTTATGTAAGTTGCCCTGTATAACTGAAGACAAGCTCGTGAAAAATAAAATATGCTATCATTTGTACATGCTTATATAAAAATCATTTCATACAAGTGTAAATATTTTATTCATTTTGTATTCATTTTCTAATTAAAATGTAATATTTCTGATGCATTTTTTGTCAAATTTTCTGTAAGTGCCGTAAAATTTGGTTAAAAATCGTGCATTTAATAACAAAAATCTTGCTAATTTTATTTTTTTTAATTTTGAAAGACACACTTATATCTCCCAAAATATATACGTATTATTCTTACACAAATATTGTATAGGGCTTGAGCGTTTATTTATTACCGTTATATATAATTTTAAGCTTTCTATGATAAGGGTGGTCACAAATATTATTATTTTTAATAACTTTGTTGTTGAACCCCTAATTGCTCTCGTGAGTAAATTTTCACTCAAAAATATGACATCAAGCCTGTTCTTTTGACACCTTATGTTTAGGATAAATTCTTCAAGTGTTTCTATGGATGTAGAGCACAACTAAAATCGAAAATGTTCGATAGTTCAATAGCTTTGACCGTGTAGATTTTTTAGACGGTATCTGATTTCATGCTACACACACTGAAAAATGCCATACATTACTGAATCCATTAAAGATGGGATACGGGCTTTTTTTTTAATAAATCGTTACCAGACGTGGTTTATAAGATTCTTCTGTTACAAGCCTGCCGGTAGCAACTATTTTAAAATTCTGTTACTTTATATATATATACTAGGGGGCTCTGCCCCGTGCAAGTTACGCTCGCCAACCCCCGTTCAGACACCGCAGAATCTAAAAATAAAAAAAAACATGCTAATCTGATGGGTTTTAAAAATATTAGAGACGATTAAATTATACTGAAAAAAACTGTGCCCTGTAAACGGGTTTCCATTCAATTCCCTTTGATTGCAAAAATTTAAGGGCGAATCAGTTGCTGTTAAGACATCCAATCGTTGTTTTCGTTTTTGATTAAAGAGGATCAGTTAAACATTTGAAAAGAAGCTAAAATAAAATGAATTAAGTATTCAGAGTCTTTGTCTCCCGTTATTTTAAAACAATCTCTATAACAATAGCCTAAATCATGTGACTATCATCAACAGTTCCCGGTGGAACACTTCGTTTTTTATACTCTAGGTGCCATTTTGATACTTTAATGTTATCCAGGCACAGGTGATGAATCGCCAAATATTATTCTATCCCCATCATTTAATCTATATTATAATAGTTCAAGTCATCAAACGCCATAAACAAATACGGTATAATCCCTTCGCCTTTCATATGAAGGTTTGGCACAAATGTCATATACGTCATATTGGCGCGATTTTTTTTTCCAACGCCTATTTTGGGAACGCATCAACAGCATAAACAACAACATCCGGCTTACCATATCAAGAAAAATAACGATACTTTGGTGCCAGTTAAGTACCCGTTGCGTATATGACATTGGCGTCAGAAAAAAAATCGCACCAGTATGGGGCCGTATATGACATCTGTGCAGAAAGAAAAAAAAGCCGGGTGCAAATCTTGCCAATATCTTTTTTGCAACTCGCCTGTTAGAATTTTTTTATTCTTCGAGTGGTAAATTAAAACATTGATTTGAAGTTGAAATTAAATGTCATGGTTTGTTACATAATTTAATATTTCGTCAGATGTCATATACCCATGTTTGTATGCACCGCATGTTTGTATGCACCGCATGTTTGGCATGATTTTTTTTTACGAAAATTTGGCGAAAACCTCGTTTTCGAATACCAGTTACATATGTATTTTTGGTAATACTTAGTTATCCCGTCGACCAAAAATCTATCGCGAACTATAAGATTAAATGCCAATAACGGTTGATCGAAAATGTCACATTCACTTGACTTTTAGCAAGTTACACATGTTTACGTCATCAAGTGATTTTTATTTCAACGTTTTATTTTTATATTTATTAATGTTATACTAATTTATTTGTTCTTTCGTTATTTAAAATAAAAATTTTGTCAATCTGTACAATTTGGCGAGTGATTTGGCGATTTATATAATTTGCGAAATTGGTTGACGGAATAACTACGTTGTACCGAATTTTTTAATTATTTTCTATTATTTTGAAAAGGAAACAGCAAAAAAATAATTAATAACTATAGAACAAAATAATTTATATAAACTTAAAAAAAGGAAATAAACATTTATTATTAAATAAACTACAATAGCCATGTCAATCAAAATAATGCCATTTTTGCGCCAATTAGGTACCCCAGTGCGTATATGGCATCTATGCCTAATATTTTTCTTTTCGTTTTTTTTTTTTTTTTTTTTTTAAGAAAGAAGTGAAAGCCATCAATTTAAATGTTTCATTTTTAAATGAAAATTTTGTATTAAATAAAATGATAACGAAATACAAAAAAGGCATTGTTCTTAGCATAGATTTAAAGGAGGCCAAACTGGTCGCCAAATTAATTTAAAATAGTAAACTTTTCTGAATTATGAAAAAAAAATATATCTGTTATGATTAAAATTTGAGTTGCCATCATTAGAAAAATGTATTTAAAATTAGAAAAAAATTAATATTTCGAAAACTAATTCGAATTTAAAAATTCTAATACCAGTTTTGAGATCTGTGGATCAATACGGATTTTTGGTGTTAATTACATCGTTAAAGTATCCCATATTTTAGGAGAAATCGCCGTGAAACATAATCAGTTGTTTAATCAGTCGATTCAAAGAATCGATACACATTTCAGCCGTTTCATAAATTCGTTTCTGAAATTCGTTTCATTAGGATTATATATATATATATATATATATATATATATATATAACCATTAATTAAACATTACCGACCACCATCGAAAACCGCAATATTGTGAATGAATGACCATAAAAATGGATATCACAAACCAATAATATACTACTGTATGTATAAAATAAAGTGCCATATACTTAATTACAATAATTAATATGGAAGAAAAAAAGAGAATATGGATACCGATAAAGATAATTGAAAAACTTATATATTGAATTACGTTTTCAAGAGTACAGAATTCAAATATATATATATATATATATATATATATATATAAGAGAGAGAGAGAGATTTTGTTTCTGACTTATAAAATCAGTGACATTCAACTTTTTTTGAAAAAAAGCAGTCGTTAATGGTAGCCCTGCTTTTACGAACTTCGACAAGATAAAACCACAAATTTACTGAACTTACAAATGCCAAAAGTTTGTGATATAATTAATTGGTAGGTTCTACCTATGTGAGATGAAATCTCACAGTGTTTAAATCATGTTACTTTTTTACTTCTTTTGACCTTATACATCGATGTTCTTTAAACTTAAATCCATATTTATTTTTGCGCGGGCGATTTCGTTTCGACCGCATATCGGCAAGTTCTCTGATGTTCCGCAGCGCCTGGCATGGGTGCTTCTCCTTTGAGATCTGTACGATTGTGATGACGTCATCGGAGCAAGTCTCTCACGGCATATGCATTGAATGGATGTCGATCTTTCGGAGTTGTGTCTAATCGCCGAGCGTGGAACAAATAAAAATAAAGCTTTTTAAATGTTTTCTTTCGGATTTGTTTATTAAGACATTACCTAATATTTTAAATTCTCTAATAGATTTAAATCTTTTTTTTTTCAGTAACTTTTGAAGTCCCCGTATTCTTACTATAAATTAAAAATTTCGTTAATCTTAAATCAGAATCTGTTTTGTTGGTGATCTGTTATGACTTAGTTAGTTTTTGTTTTGAAAGATCGCGGGGCCGCGAGCTTCGGCTTCGGTCTGTCTGCCGATGGATGTGGAATCCGGTAAAAAGCTTTCGAAAGCGATGTCTGCGTTTTTAATAACTCCTGTTAAATTTATTTTCTGTTGGTTTAAAAAGGCTTTAATTGAGATTTTTGTCTATAGAAAATTCACCTAGTGCTGCATCTTACATTTTAAAGATTTTCTTAAATAGGAATAAATTATTTTATCGGCAACGTATTTATTTTAAAAATCGGTGACCAACAGGTGAAAGCCTCTTACTTCTCTTCAACAAGATGAATAAAAAGTTTGATTTGTGCTTAAAAGTCTCCTCATCATTTCTTTACAGATATATAAATAAGAAGTTTCCTTTTTCTTTATTTTTTTACAATTGCTGACCTCAAAGAACTGATGGTTTTATTGCAATATTACACAACGCATTTTAACTAAAAGAACTTCAAATTTAATTTTACCTTTTAATTAACGGCCCATATTATGGATTATTATAATATTAAAAAATTATTTCCATCACAACCTAATCGTGACTTCTGTGCATAAAGCAAGATTTTGAAGGGCTTTAGCGCTCACATTTAAAACTTTCTGGCACTTTCATTCAAATTACCTATAGATCACGAACAAACAAAAAACGGTTCAGGAGGTGCAGCCATGTGTAAAAAAGTCATCTTTTTTAAAAACCATTTATGCCAGAAACAATACTTTAAATACCATTAAAAAACTTGGTACACAATTCTTTTAACGCGTCGATTGACAGTAATACAATTTACATTAAGTGGTAGATAATTTATTTTATTATGTTCAAAAAAGCATTGTTCGTTGCAAAATTATTACTACATGGAGATTTTTTCCTCCATTTATAACAGTTCAGCTTTCTTGAAGTTGAAGGAGATAGATTGAAAAGCTACAGTTCTGAAATAAATCTATATTTATATGTAAGGTCCATTATATTTGACCATTTCCTAACTCTAAAATATACGAAAAAGAATATTTTAAAATATGTCTTTGGTCTAGTTGCAAATGTTCTACACAAGCCCTATAAATACTAATACAGTTTATCAATTTTATTAGACGAAGTCTTTCTGAAGTTTATTTAATCATTCCGCAAATATTCTAATGATTTTTCAAAAACTCAGGAACAATACTTTTTTTAATCCGAGTTTTGAGACATAAAGGATTAATATGAAAATCTTTAAAAAGTTTACCTACAAAATAATTCAAAACAAAATTATTATATTATTCTCTCTGCAATTTAAAACAGTTGTTCAGTTCTTATCCATGAAAAGATTTTATCTTTCTATAACATAGAGACCCGTTCAGTATCATAAAAATTGTAACTTAAAATGTTTCTTTTTTTGCTGCACTCCTTAAAATTCGTATTTTTTAGAAACCGATCTTAACAAGCATTTACATCTTAAAAGTAACCACAATGCCAAATTTTAATTACCTGTTCCATTCAAAACCACAAAAGTGGCAATTTTAGAACATTTTGTTTGATTCTGCATTCTCTTGGGTCAACCGACATAAAATATAGTCTATCTTGGAGCAAAGACTAACCATCATTTTGCCTCCATTATTTTTTAAATCGGTTCGGCAGATCCAGAGATTACCCCTACGAAAATACAAACAAACAAACAAGCATTTATTCTTTACAATATTTGATAAATTATTAATTTTAAATGTATTTTTCTTTTAGACTAAAAATTCATGCTTTATTTTCTGTAAATCATTAGAATTGAAAAAAAAAATATATCGGAAGGGATTCATTGTTCAGACTATTACCATGTAAATTTGAATTTATTCCTCCGAATGATGTCAACCAGTCCATTAATGTTGAAAACATCTTTTACCTATAAAATAATGCATAGATATTGATATTCATTGTGTGTTGTAGCATGCATAATTGCGAATAAAACGTTGAATAAAGTTAATAGCATCAGTCTTGTTCAAATTTAACCACTTTATGCGCAATTAATTTCTGGTTTGAAACTTGAATGACTTTAAGAACAAATTATGAAGTGTTTACACTGGTATCGCGTACAAGTAACTCTTTACTCGAAAATGTTTTACCACCGTGCATTTCGCTCTTTGACGGTTTTCAAAACAATTACTTTAAATATTAGAGTAATAATCTGTTCAATTAAATCAATTCATTTTAAAAAGTAGGTTATTTGAAATAGACTTTTAATAATTTATATTTAATTAATTAATTTAAAATGTGCATCAGGCATTTGAGAACAAATCAACGCTTGCTTCCAAACACTACATATAGAGCATTTTTTAACGATCTGTACAGGTGACAACATAAACACTGGATGACATTATTCATTGAAATCACTTCCAGCCGCAATAACCGCCTCTACAGGCTGTCAAAACTGACTGCAGATAATGATCAGATGACTGTTGGGACCATTTGGCACTTCATACACAACGGCTGCATTGAGAGCCGCAATGTTGTTGTGTGGACGACTATTCGAGGAACAACTACACCAAATACGTAATAGGCCATTCGGTTAATATCTGCATAACTAGGGGGGGGGGCAAGTTGAGGATGACATCATCATGAATTCCTTGGCCACCCACTTTTGGTTTGTATGGGCTGATTGCGATAGTGCAGAGTCTTGTTAAAAAACGTACAGTGTCCCATGTGCCACAGAAGTAATCTAGTGCGTTAATATCTCGGTGTAAGCAGCAGCGTTGACTCTGGCACCTTGAAGAAAGAAATATGTAGGCATCAGATCGTCTTCGGTTCTCAGAACCCCTCCACCCCACACAATCATCAGTGAGGCTAAAAATGATCTGCACATGTCTCATAGTTCCTCTTCGGAGATTTTACACCATCATTGATCTTTATGCGGCTCAAGAGCATTCCTGGCTCCTCTTGATGTTTCAGCTTGCTAAGGAGACGCTTTTCTGTGGTCAGGCAGTTGTCCCTGGTTCTCTCAGGCAAGAACTGTACTCTCCTTATCATGTATGACCTCTAACAGAGGTTCTCACGAATCACATATCAAATTGTGGCCTCATCAACCTGCATCTCCCTAGCGAGTACCCTCATCGACTTCGTAAGATTTTCATCGACTTAACTAACGAATTCTGGTATTTTGATGATTTCAAATTACTGACAATGTCATCTCCTGCATGAAACATTTGCCACGTCAAACCTGGCAGTCATCAATTCTCTCCTTACATTAAAGACAAGCGACCGGGCGAGCTTCAAGAAAGTGGCAATCTCTAAATAGATGTGTTCTTCAGCCAATGGGTCAATGACAGCATGCTTCTTCATTTCCTCAGTTAATCTAGGTCCTGAAGTGTTTATATGAAACAGAAAAAGATTTGTAACTATGATCTACAGGATGATATTTCACGTATAACGTGTGTTCTCAAGTATCTGACGCACACTGTAAATACAAAAATTTATTTATGTGAGACAAGCTTTAAAAGCTTTTGTAGGCTTGTGTAATCAGGATTTAAAATTATCTGCATGAAATAGTCTTGCCATTCAATTTCAAAAAGTTGCAATTTTTATGATTTTTACACGGCCCCTGAATTCTATAAGTTTATTTTGAAAATATTTGTCAATGTTCTGACAAATACAACAATAAAAACTTCATTCTTCTACGATAGAAATTCCCCGAGTTATGATACTTTGGATTTTATCAAGTTTCCGGTACTAAAAACAAGCTGACGATTTTTTTTACTACCAGTAAGCACCAAAAGATCATAAAATTCAAAGTTTCATAACTCAGTGAGTTTTGGTCGTAGAAGAACAGAATTTTTACGGTTGTACTTGCCAGAGCATTGACAATTTTTCTCTCAATATAACTTACTAGAAAACCTCGCGGCATTGATCGCGTAATAATTGAAATATGCCAAGTGATATTTATGTGTCTAATTTTTATTAAAAGAAATTATACTTTTAGAAAAAATTCAAAAATTACTATTTAAAACAGAGTTTGACTAAACTTCATTATCACACTGCAGTAGCCAGAAATGAGACTTAAATTAATAAAAAGAAATAAAACTAAGTAAATGATAATTTAGAAAATATTTTTAAACTTTTATGCTCGATTTTCAGTTATGGTACGCTTTTTAAATTTAAATATTTTTTCTGCATATTACTTGGTACGCATAAATTCTATAAATCGTATACAGGGCTATACAAAAGATCTCAAGTACATTTCCATTTATTAACGGAAATTGCTGAATAAGAATTTCCAACTGTTCTATACGTTTAATTGAACCAACTTTTAGCATACTACGTAGTATTGCATACAAATCTATAGTTCATATACAGGGATGCACAAAAAATTCGGATATTTTCCGGACTATTGATGGCATCTACAGTAATTGGGTTTTCCATTATGCACTTTCTAAATTTAAAATTAAAAAAATATATTACAATTCATCAGACATACAAGTAAAAATTACATAAATACAAATACAATTAAAAATGCAAACGTTTCGGTCTAAGTTTTAGCCTTTCACCAGTGCAATAACATTCAAATGATCGGAGAACTATAGATCATGTTTACAGTTAATAATTACTAACGCTTAAAATTAAAGAAAGTATAAAAAACCATATCAAAGCAACGCTGTGTATTCAGGTAGAACTGCACAGGATTCATTAATCGGCGTAATTTTGCTTACGAGTGAATACACTTTCCAGAAAAACTCTACTTTTAACTTTATAGCAACTGGATCTGATAACTGTTATATTTGCGAAATCTGGGGTTAATTTTAAATTTTGTATTTCAGACGTTAAGGGGGTCCGGGACACAAAAAACTTCAAATTTTGCAAAAACATTTTATTTCATTAAAAGTCTTTTTCTGTTTTTTCCTGCTTAAAATGACATTTAAATCAGTGGCGTGGCGTGAAAATTTTCGGTGGTCATCGCAATTATTTAAGTTTGTGGTGAAAAATTATTAACTCTAAAATTCAATGGTTGAATGTTCAAATAAGAAATTTTAAATCTTACCTTCACTTATACATGAACTCCAAATGTTCTGCTAAAACTGGATCGTAGAGTTTTAAAAGCTTATTAAGAGTTTTAAAATATTGCTTGGTCATCGCCGCATCCAGCGATGACCGGACGCCACGCCACTGATTTAAATCATGTTTCTATCTGAATTAGAACAAAAAATATTATTTTGTTGTTTTGGTTTGTTTTCAAAATCTAGCTTTCAATCAATGGCTGTCATGGAAACGACTTCTTGTAAAAATGCGTTTACCTTTATGATAGGTTTTTTTACCATTTCTCTTATTTAAATTCTTATAACTCAAGAACCGTTAAAGATAAACGTTTCAAACTTGGACCATATCTTTTTCAATTGTTTTACTTTAATTTTGATTTAGCATATTTGAAAAAAAAATATTTACTTTTGGAAATACGATTTTTTTTTTTTTTTTAAGTTGCGCTACATTTTTTTTTCGTTAAATATTTTCAATTTTTTTATAAATTAATATTTTTATAAATGCTGAATCAAAATTAAAACTTATATATTTTTGTTTATTTAAATGAAAAAAATTGAAATTGTATAAATAATATTCCGAGTTATAACGATTTTAATTTACCCCACTTTTTTAATAAATTTTTAATTTAAAATTTTTGTAAAAAAAAATATGAGAAGTTTTATCATTTGATTTTGTTTACAAATGATAAGGTTTACCATCACAAAGAAATTCACAATTTTAACTCAATAAATAAAAATTATTCTTAAATGTGTACCGGACCCCCTTAAACAATGTTTATTAATTTTCTAAATTGTTTATTTGGACAACTTGCACCTTACTAAACTGCAATGTTTTATTACTTTATTCTGTATGTGTTGGAAAGCGTTACATAATCTATGCTAGATGCATGGTCTTTCGTTCTTGTTTTAATAATAATATTGATAAGATAAACTTCGAATAAATTCCTACATCAATGGCAAAAAAGTATAAAATATCTCAACCGAGCTATCATCAATTTATTCTTCTGAGTATACATGTTATGTGATTTATCTTGTTAATAATAAAGTTACAGATTTTATTAATTAACTATTATCTGTCATTATTTTCAGTTCTTTTAAGTAACATAGACAGCATAATATGAAGTAATAAACGTTCACAATTCTTGTCTATATCAATTTTTAATAACATTTTTTATACTTGATCAAGGGATTTCTTTTTTGTGGCAATACAATTTTTTATTCAAAATGTGTTACAAAAATAAACCAGCATATCAAAATCTTCTTCTTTTTTTACATCCAACAACTTATACACTAAAAAAGTGCTTTGATGATTTCTTTTATAAATCCTTTTTTATGAAGAAGCTGTATTTTTTTTTTCCGAATATCTAATTAAAAATCTTAGAAAATTTATTACTGTTCTACTGGGATAAAATATGTACCTTGAAACAGGATCAATTTTCAAAGCGTGAAATATTAATTAGGATCATTAGAGTATGTGGTATGAAATCTTACGAAGACATATTTAAAAATAAAATAGAATAAAAGTATAAACATTTAATTATGTAAACTAATACGATGAAGCAACGTTTTTTAAAGCAAGAGTTGCATAATTTAATGATGTTTTGCATTTATATAATACTTTTATTTTGCTTTACATTAATTATAAATTTAAAAATTTAAAAAATATACTATATATTATTCATGTATGCTACTATATATGACTTATGGCTACTATCAGCAGATTTTTGTTTAATAGATAACTAATTATTCTTTCATTTATAAATTTGTTGGAAGAAAGTTGAAATACTAAATTAATTGCCAATAATAGCATTTTTGAAGTTTTCTTAAATCTTGAAAATCTATAAAATAAATTCCAATGTATGAAATTATATAAAATTCGTGGAATTATACGTATTGACTTTTTTTTTAATTATACGTTTTCTGAGGAATTTGAAATTATACAGAATAAAACTTGGTACTCGAACAATCCAGTTGTTAAACAATTTGAATCTCAAACAAATAATTCGAGTAATATTTGGTTCGATTCAGTGGGCAGAAAACTACTTTACTCTTGTAGCGAAAGACTACTAAAACTATTTTATCAAAAATGCAGTTAACAACAACTACAACTATTCATTTGAAAATGCAGTGAATACAAACTCCTTTTAAAAAGCAATCGGTACTTCACTAATTTCAGATTTTGTCAAAGGATTAAATCTAAACTTGAAATTGAAGACAAGGATTAAATATAATACGAAGGGCCCCTCATTATATCGCATTTGCCGGAGAATAAAATTAAAGAAGTCCGATAAAACCGAGGGCAATAAAAAATTAAGAAACATAACATTACAAGAAAGTGTTTTGTGTTATTCTATAACATGTTACTTTAAGCACATATTACTCGTTATGTGCCGACCACACTGTTAAAACTTTGCAGCATTCTGGCAGGTCATTTGACCGTTTTTTCCGAAAACGGTTACACAACCGTAATTTTAACACTATTCTGACCATATTATAGGCCATTTTATGGTCAGAATATACACTGCTCAAAACAATTAAAGGATATTGCAGTTTTAGGTGGATTTTGTATCTGGTAAACTGTTTAGCTGATTGATACCAGGTCGACAGACATAGTAGGTTATATGAGAATAAATTACACATGTTTGGCAGAAAAAAATGCATTTTATTGCGCATTTGTGTACTAAAGGAAAAAAACACAATTTGTGCATATGTGAAAAAAAGAATAAGAAAAGGTGTTTTCTTCAAATAAAATCATTTTCAGTAGGGGGTATGGTTTCCACGGGCGGCCAGCAACGTTGAACATCTTTGAGGCATGGACTCAATGAGGCTATTAATGACGAGTTGGGGTATTCTGCCCCACTCTTCCAGAAGAGCTCTTTCCAGTTCTTGGAGAGTTTGTGGGGGTTGTTGGCGGCCAGAAACTCGTCTTCCTAGAGCGTCCCAAACGTGCTCGATTGGATTCATGTCTGGAGAACACGCTGGCCATTCCATTCGAACGATTCCTTCCTCGAAAAGGAAATCCTCCACCAGGTTTGCACGATGTGGCCTGCAGTTATCGTTCATTAAGATGAAGTTATATCCGATTTCTGCAGCGTAAGGGACTACAATAGGTCTGAGGATCTCATTCCTATATCGGCGACCAGTCAGAGCTCCATCTCGAATGATGTAGAGGTCAGTGCGCCCGTCAATGGAGATGCCACCATACACCAACACTCCTCCACCGCCAAATCTGACACTTTCGTGCACGAACGCACGATTATTCCTACTGCCACGGTCCCTCCAGATGAAAATACGCCTATTATCCGGATGCACAGAAAAACGGGACTCGTCAGAAAACAGAATATTGCTCCATTCATTTCTCCTCCAGTTGACATGCTCGGTTGCCCACTCCCTGCGGTCGCGACGATGCCTTGATGTTAATTTAACACATACCATCGGTCGGCGAGCATACAGACCTACAGCATGGAGCCGGTTTCGGACAGTCTGAGTTGAAATCGTGGTGCCTGTAGCCGAGCGAAGGTGTTGTTGGAGAAGAGTAGCGTTCATGGTTCGGTGTCTCCGAGCTGTTAACGCTAAATACCGATCTTCATTGGGCGTTGTTGCCCGTCTACGACCTTGCCCTGGTCTTCGGCCTGCACATCCACTCTCCAAAAAACGGTTCCAGATCCTGGAAATGACACTTTGTGACACTCCAATGGCTTGCGCTACTTCGGCTTGAGTTTGGCCCCCTTCTAACCTACCAACAATTCTCAAAGCTTCTGAATCTGTCAAATGACTTCGCTGAGACATCGTACTCATCGAAACAAAGCAATCACTGAAAGCCGATCATCCTTGTCTTCATTCTCTTTTATCCATTTGAAAGTCAAATTTCATTCGCTGCCGCTGAAGCGACGTTTTTGACGTCGAACTCAAAATTTGCATACTCCACAGTTTGAAAACCAGAAAAATTTGCATTTGTGATTATCTTCTTCTATTTTCGGCAAAAAAAATTTCGTTTATATCTTTATTTTATATAAAACTTCAAATATCCTTTAATTGTTTTGAGCAGTGTAGTTAAATTATGGTTATGAAACCGTTTTTTCGAAAAACGGTCGAATGACCTGCCAGAATGCTGCAAAACTTTTAACAGTGCAGAGAAGTTGCATGTTAAGTTCTGCCAAATGTCAAAAAATAATAAAAATTATAAATAAATAAAGCAATTCCAAAAGGAGGCACGCGGCATTAAAATATGAAGATCTAATCCTCTTTAATAAAAAGCTGACGACTGGCTTTTTCGCTAACCGTTGCCACAGATTAATCTCGGAAAATGAAACATTTGAAGTTACTGAAAAAATTAACACCTCGAAAACTGTTTGTCGGAAAATTGTTAGACAACCTGCGTTAGAAAGGTAAAAAATTGTATTTTCTTGATATAAATTTTCAATCTAATGATTATGCCTTTTTCAAATATCGAATTTCAAAAATTACCAAAATTCACAACGGAGTACCACAGCGAAACCTTCATACGTAAAAAGATAATGATAACGGCAATGTGTCCTGACGTGTATAAGTATATAGCACGAGTTACAAATTATAGTAGCCTTATTATTCTGTTAAAAAATAAAAGTGAATTATGATGTCACGAGTGCACGATTTTTATTTAATTCTCGACAAATACTAGATGTGCCATCGCCATTTCTTTTTAGTTGTGAATAATATAGGTTAATTCACGTATGACCTCATATTTAAAACGAATACGTGATTAATGTATGGCTTTTACAATAGAAAGTGATATCATGAAGGGCTTTTCGTGAATTTACATTTCTTTTTCAAAAATGTTTTCAAGACTATATTTATTTAGGCTTAGGAAATATTTTTAAAACACGGGTACAAAAGTAAAATTTCTCAAGTTTTTCAATATATTAAAAAAGAGAGCATATTTGCGCGAGATTAGTAGTCCGTACGGTGTTTAATTTTCAAATTGATTTTTCTAATCAAATATTTTTAAAACCCGGGCAACACCAGGTTTTTCAGCTAGTAACGAATAAGTGGACAAGTGTTTACAGCAAGAAAACTAGTTTCTTTTATTTAGATTTTGGAATTCGTAATTACCAGCAAGTGCCAATGAAAAATCCATGACGTCATGTGATGAATTGTTAACCGCTGCAGCTGAGTTGCTTATATTCGCAAATTTTTTCGTAGAACACATTTTAAACAAAAGAAGTAAGTTACTTTGCCGTGGCTAAAAAGCTGTCACATTTTTTTTTCTCCTGAAGTAGCGTTAATCCTTTGAGGGGCAAGTAATTGTGTTTCTGTAATGTTGAATTCACACAGGAATCTAGAAAAAAAATTATATCAAAATGAGGAAAATCACTTTTAAGTTATAGAAATAAAACTTAATTAAAAGTTTCCGATGCAAACCTTGATTAAAATGAGGAGGAATATAATATATCCCACCAAGGGGTTAAAAGTAAGATTACTGTTGTCTACAAAATACTGATTTTTCGTATCTCCCTACTCCCTACATCGTACGCAAAACGTAACGTTCTAAACGATACTAAAAACGTAGAGGATACTGTAGTTACCCAACTTCTACTCGATGCTTCCGACCACTAGTTCGATTCTTGAAGAGAGAGAGTCATCGTGAAATCCACCTACTGGAAAAACGTCGTAGAAAAAGCAACCTACAACACGTTTCTTGTCTTTATGTCTGCATGCAAAGCGCACGTATGCAGTCTGTTAAGAAATTATAAGATCACTTTATGTTGCAAATTATGAAACAAATATTGATTCTAACTATAATTTAAACTAATCTACACTTGTACTGGGCCATATAAAAACATCATTTTTTAGGTAGATTTCGCATGAAATACTATTACATTCTCCCCTATGTTGGAATTTCTGAAAAATTTTTGCAGATCTACACCGATCATGATCCCTAGAACCCAAAACCACCCACAGTATAAAAAACTTTATCTATCTATCTATCTATCTATCTCTATATATATGACTTTCTTCTGGACACGATAATTTAGATAATTCTGCACAAATCTCTTCCAAACTGATACATAAAATCAAGGGGCATTAAATCTCGGTCAAGTTCGTTAACGGGCAAAATCGGACCAAGGGAATGGAAATAGGGATGGTTTTGTGAAAACCGAAAAAACACCATAACTTCTTAATTTTTGTACATATCAAATCAGTTTAAAGTTTTTATTACTTCTAAAAATTGGGCTAAAAATTTATCTACTACAGATTTTTGATAAAATTAAAAATGGGCTCAAAATAAGGTTTTAGGGAAAAAAATTCATAACTTCGCCAATTCTCAAGATATCAAATCCAATTAAATTTATTATAAAACTTCTTAATATTATCTACAACTTTTATATTGACAAGTTTTTGATATGACCAATTAGTACCGCAAAAAAATTAAAAACGAAAATAAAAAGGGGGAGTTGAAGAAGAAAAAATCCATAACTTCCTAAATTCACAAAATATAAAATCCTTATGAATTTATTATATATCTTCTTAATATTGCCTACAATATTTATATTGACAAGTTTTTGATAGGACCAATTCTTAGAGCAAAAACACATTAAAAATGCATAGCGGTTGAAGAAAAAATCATCGTATTAAGTATATATTCAAATCCAAACTGCTTATTTTCTGACTCATTTTTAAATTCATTTTTGCTCTCAAACGCATCCAATTGGTAGGTTCTCTTATTCAGAATCTATATAATGCACGGTAATGATTGATTTTTTGATAGAGGCAGAATATATTTCAAAAAATGATGTCAAAGTGGGCATTTTGAACCGAATTTCCCGAAGCAATTGTGTTAGAAACGAAAAATATGGTCCAACTGAGAAAATAATTGTTTATAAATTAAGTTTTAATTAATTGAAAGAAAAATAAAAACACAGGTTGCTTATAAATCTCTTCAAAAATCACGTCAGTAAGTTTCATATTTCTTCTATTAAAAATGAATCTGAAAAATGTGCCAGAAAATTTTGAGTTGTTGAGCATGGAAAAGTATTTTTTTTTAATACCGCCTTAACCTGATTCTGATAAACCCAGCTCTTATATAAAAATGAAATAAAAACTCGTAAAAAGCGGCCAAATAAAATTGTTAGAGTGGGTTTATCTCTAATCATGATTTAGTTTTTGTTGGCGAAATGAGTATAATTAGCTTCGAAATTTACCTCGGCCTGTAGGCCGGTGCGGCTGGGATTTTATTTTCCAAGACATTTCTGTGTGGATTTAGATGCTTGCCATTATCATTATCCTGCTGAAACATTTACTCAGCACCACCTAATAAAGAGCCATACAATATGAAATAATCATGCAGCAAAGCTTGATATTTTTCAGAGTTGAAAAATCTCAAAATTCTCTGCAATTCCCCCAAATCACCATGAGCAAACTCTCCTCAAAGCATTACGGAGTTTCAGTTAACATTTCGGAGGAAGCATTTTTGGGGGGTTTTCTTCAAGTTAGACCGTTAGTATTTGGATCCCATTTCAGTCGTTCCTTTCAATGATGTTTCGATAGGTTTGGGGTTTTTTCTTCATTTTCTTAAATATAACAGAGCTAAAGTTATTATACCTACGAAAATAGCTAAATTTGTAATTATTAAAAAATATATTTGAAAAAGGTAAATAAAACATAGCTAATGTTACTCTCTGAGATATAATCCACCCATATACAACGGCATTTTATCATCCGTTTTGACCCTGGTGTCAGGTAAACATTTTCGCACTTTAAATCCATAATAATAAAGAAAGAAGTTTGTGTGTGAGTGAGTGAGTGAGTGTGTCGACGGCGTTCTGAAGAGACCGCTGCACGTAGAGCTACAAAATTTGGGGAAAAGGTACGTCTATATATGAAGTTTTGCACCTCGAAGCCCGATTTTCGATTTTTTGATTAGATTTTTTATTTAATTTTTTATGCGATTTTTAGCACTTTTTTAAGTTTCGAGGCGATTTTTTCCATATAAGTGAGAAGAATATGGTTTCTTTCTTTTAACCCAATATAGTAAATTTTGTTCCCTTTTCAAAAAAGTTTATTCGGAATTCATGCAGCGATTTTCGAATTTTTAGCGAATTTTTTATGCAATTATTGAACAACATTTAATGCGTTTCCATAGCTATATGGAGGTTACCGTACAGGGACACACAGTTCTGTCGCCAAATGCCGCTAAGTTTGTCGCCAACTTGTGGGTATATCGCCAAATTTGGTGACCAAAATGAAGTCGCCAAAAGTGACGCCAACTTGGCGATATCTCTAATATTTCGCCAAATTCCCATAGACTTCCATTGCAAACCAATATGGATTACTTGCTTACAGAATATCAACAAATTGAGATATTTTAATGCAACAAAAACTAATATTAACTTAAGGGATTATATTAATTCGATTTTTCCACATTAGGAAAAAGAATACAGATTCTTTCTTTTAACCCAATATAGTAAATTTTGTTCTCTTTTCAAAAAAGTTTGTCCGGAATTCGTACAGCAATTTTTGAATTTTTACCGAATTTTTTATGCGGTTATTGAACAGCATGTAATGCATCTCCATGCCTATAAGGGGATTTACCGTAGGGGGGATCCAGTTCTGTCGCCAAATAATGCCAAGTTTGTTGCCATTTTGGCGATATATCGTCAAATTTGGAGACCAAAATTAGTCGTCAAAAGTGACGCCAACTTGGCGATATCTTTAATATTTCGCCAAATTCCGATAGACTTCCACTGTAAAACAATACAGCTTACTTGCTTACAGAAAATCAACAAATTGAGATATTTTAATGCAACAAAAACTAATATTAACTTAAGGGATTATGTTAATTATATTTAAGGGAGTCCAAGTAAATTAATTACGAATAAAAGTAACATAATCTAATGCTTAGGATGATTTCCAAAACATAAATTTTAAGAGAGCCCACAGATCAAAGGAATTAAATTTGAAACTTTTATCCAATTACAGTAAATTTTGACTTTCGTGATTTTTGAACTTTTTGTGATTTTTAATGCGATCTGCTGCAATTTTTTGACATTCCATTTTTGACCTAAAGTACATTCTGCCCTCATTTCAATAAAGTTTATTCGGATTTCGTATAGCAATTTTCGAGTTTTTCGGAAATTTTTTATGTGATTTTTAGTGTATTTTAGCGATTTGCTAATATTTTTTCATTAGTGAAAGGAATCAACTTTCAATGTTAACACATGGAAATTATTCCAGAGAGAAATATTCGCCTTGCATACAATATTTCAAACGAAAATCAAATTTCAAACTTCAAAGTAATTGCTTAAAAGGCGCAAAGGACAACATAGTGAAAAAGATTCCAAGCCGGGACTCGAACCCGGGCCATCAGTATAGCGCACTGACGTTCTACCGACTAAACCACTTGGAACGATACCTAGCTCGGAAAATTTCTCACTATTATTTGTTGGCAAGGCTACAAACGCAGCACAAGATGGAATATTTATCGTGAGTCACCGACCTGGGACAAACACGAAACAGAATTAAATCCAGCATCGATAGAAATTATATTAACACATGGAAATTATTCCAGAGAGAAATATTCGCCTTGCATATTTCTATCGATGCTGGATTTAATTCTGTTTCGTGTTTGTCCCAGGTCGGTGACTCACGATAAATATTCCATCTTGTGCTGCGTTTGTAGCCTTGCCAACAAATAATAGTGAGAAATTTTCCGAGCTAGGTATCGTTCCAAGTGGTTTAGTCGGTAGAACGTCAGTGCGCTATACTGATGGCCCGGGTTCGAGTCCCGGCTTGGAATCTTTTTCACTATGTTGGCCTTTGCGCCTTTTAAGCAATTACTTTGAAGTTTGAAATTTGATTTTCATTTGAAATATTGTATGCAAGGCGAATATTTCTCTCTGGAATAATTTCCATGTGTTAATATAATTTCTATCGATGCTGGATTTAATTTTGTTTCGTGTTTGTCGCAGGTCGGTTGACTCACGATAAATATTCCATCTTGTGCTGCGTTTGTAGCCTTGCCAACAAATAATAGTGAGAAATTTTCCGAGCTACACTGCAAATAGAAGCGTCTTAAATTTAGACACATATGTGACTGAAAAAGAATTTTAGACACTTAAGTGTCTAAATCTGAAAATTAAGACACTATAGATGTCTTAATTTAAGATACATAAGCGTCTTACTATGACCATGGTGTAAACGAACTGAGAATAATGTCTAAAATATCCGCAAACGTCTTATTTTAAGACACTTCATTGCTTTAAACGTGTCTTAATTTAAGACGTTTTGATTCTTCCGACGCAATAACCACCAGGGGGCACTAGCACTCCCAGTTGCGCATGCGTTTTAGATGTCTTCGTTCGAAGTGGTATACGTTGTAATTCAAACAAAGTTTGTTTTTATGTACGCGTGTATTTTAATTCGTTTTTTGCGAAATGTGAAGTACTGTGATTTTAATTCGTATTAACTTGGATTATTTATTTATTGAATACATACATCTGACGTGTGTGCTCGACATCAAATGTCTCTTAGAAGCTGTCGTCGATACAAGGGCGGGATAGACACAGAACAGAAGTAGACGACGGTTGAAGATTACACCCGGAAATTCTACAAAGCGTGTGCAATGGGCTTAGTGTTAACTCGTATCAATTTATATCAATAATATTGTGTTATTCATCTTCATCCTGTCGAAGCTGGCAAAAAAAAAGAAACTTTTGTCTGGCGGGTCCTGTTTTTAGGATGAAACATCTCATTCTTTAAATATGGCTAGTCGGATGTATTATGGGATTACCTTTTAAACTGATGAAAGTCTTTCTCCCTCACTGTGGTTGTGATAGTTTTTAAAATTTCAAATCGAGGAATATTTCTTACCTCTTGCAGCAACTCAAGTAAGTTTCTTTATAGTAGTAAAATTAGTGTATTTTATGATTTTATTTATTGTACTAAACAAAATCCTGCATGAAATTTAATTAGTTTTGAATCTGTTCGCAAAAAACCCCACTAATTCTAGAAGTATATATTTTTAAACTTATGACGTTCTTTTTTATTACGAATTATATATTCAATGTCAGTTAGTTTCAATGGATAATTTTTATCTCGCAGTAAATGACGGCCACAAGGAAGTAAAGAAAAAAAAAACTTTGAAAGATGACCTAATGCTTTCTTACTTCCTGGCATAAAACCGCAGATTAAAAAAAGATAAATAAAGTAAATGAGACTGGTCTATTATATGAAGCTGCCTGTAAAAATATACATATGTATTTGATTTGCAATCAACTCTAATACTGATTTTTTTTATTATTTTTAATAAAAAAGTAATTTGAAATTTATAATGGGAAAAAGTAAAAACCTCTTACTAGATTTCGTATTTAAAATTGTGGTAACTTTATTTATATGCACTTATACGAAAAATACAAAAATGACAGATGTTACTGTATATATTTAAGACGAAAGAAGTTTGGAAATCATAAGTTATTTTTTCCTCATGTTTTTAATATAGAATATGTACTTATTTGTTTTTATTGATAGTTGAATAGCTTTTGTGAGTACCCTCTGATCTACATAAAAACTTGCCCATGTGGAAATATAAATTTTTTAAAAACATAATTTTTAAATAAGTATTTTCATTTTTTTTGGGGGGGGGAGGGGGGGATTTTGCATGAATTTTTGTAAAGCTGATATCTTAAATCTTGCACTGATTATAATGAAAGTTTTGAACTTTTAGAGTAGGACAAGTTTAAAAACGCAAATATATTTAACAAAATACCAAAGTCATTTTTTCCCCAATGTTATTAAAGTAGAATATTTATTTATTTATTTTCATTATTCATAGTTAAATGGCTGTTGTGATTATCAAGTGATGTATATGTAAAATTGCCTATGTGGCAATATATTTTTTTATATTTTCATTTTTTTTTTGGTGGGGGGGGATTTTTGCAATTTTCGTACATCTGATATTTTAAATCTTTTTCCACATTCAACCGAGTATAATAAATATTTTGAACTTTTAGAGTAGGACAAGATTATAAAATATATATATATATTTATCTATGTACCTTAAAAGCCCTTAACAGCGAACACTTCGGGACCGCGGAATTTGTCCGATAACTGGAGATGTCTACTTTTTTGAGGTAAAAATATACAAATATGTATGTCTGCTGATTAAAAAAGTATTCGTTAAATAGAGGTGTTCGCTATTCGAGAATGTCTATTAACCTCCACAACGGATACTCCCGAATACCGGACATCTCAATTTAGACAACTATAATGCAGGGTTGCGTTTTTTGCAAAAGTACTTCTTGATTAAAGGAAGGGCAAACTGGGAAGTGCCCCGTCCCCCTATGACTGTAGTGCCCCCAAATTTGATGTGCAATATTTGTAAAGCTTATATTTTAAATCTGTTTCGAAATTGTACTGATTATAATCAATATTTTGAACTTTTAAAGTAAAATAAGGTTAAAAACAAAATAAATTTTAAAAAATCTAATATTTAGATAAATATTTTTTGTTTTTTAATCTTGTTCTACTCCTGAAGTTCAAGATATTGATTATAATCAGTACAATGTCGTAAAAGATTTAAATTATCAACTTAACGAAAATTGTATACCAAAACTGAGAGCACCAAAAAAATCAGGCTGTATTTGGGGGGGGGGGGGGCAGGACCACAGCCAAATATTTTTCCAGGATTCAACGTGGTCAAACATGGCTACGTATGATGCTTACAAAAAAATGGATGCGATTCAGACGTTTGAAGTGTCTGAAATTCAGACGCAAAAAGTGTCTGAAAAAATTCAGACATTTTAAAATGTCTGAAAATTGAACACTCCATTTCAGACACTTAAGTGTCTGAATTTCAGACATTTTAATTTAGAGTGTAGGTATCGTTCCAAGGGGTTTAGTCGGTAGAACGTCAGTGCGCTATACTGATGGCCCGGGTTCGAGTCCCGGCTTGGAATCTTTTTCACTATGTTGGCCTTTGCGCCTTTTAAGCAATTACTTTGAAGTTTGAAATTTGATTTTCATTTGAAACAACTTTCAATGTTCAAAAACAATATATAATTATTTTTTCTCTTTTCAAAATTTGAGAAGTGATTTAAAATTTTTTTGCGATATCTTATTGTGATTTTCAGAGATTTTTCGTAATTCCTGCTGTTTTTTGACGTACCCGGGCAACGCCGGGCAAGTTCACTAGTTTATAATATTATTAGAATTAGCAAAGAGTAAAAATTGTGTGGCATTAGAGAGAAAAGGTCGACAAGAAGTCAAAAAAGTTATGCGGTCCATAGATTTTACTATGTTAAATTAACATTGAGTAGACGCATTGGAAGTAAGTAAGTAAAACTGCGCTGCAGAGCAATACATAAATACTTGTAAATGTGTGTCAGCTAAATAAAATCAACAGGCTTCTCAGAAATTAAATTACTTGTCACACACACTTTTGTTCAACCGTTAAAAGCTCTCCGGGCATTTCTTTCTCTAGCTAATTTTTGCCTGCTGCTGAATCTTGTAATACAACAAATTTTCGACTTGCTTGTAACGTACTTTTAAAAACGCATATTTTTATTTTCTTAACACGGACTTTTACTACAAGAATCCCTTCAATAGGCAACTCAAAAGTCAGTCACTACATGTTGTAGCAAACCACCGCTCAAAGTGAATCTTTTTCGCCAAATCCCCACGCATAGTCTGTAAACCTTTATGAATTGGCATTTTAATAAGCCAAGTGGCGGTATGTTGTAACGGTATTTTGAATATTTCGATTTCTGACTGCCTTCTGACAGGTTCTACGTTTAGTGCTCCGGCGCATTTTTTTGTCTCCTTATGCACCTCTCCTTGTACTCATGTCCCTAAAAAGTATGCGATAAAGTTTTCCAAAATTTTAAATTCAGGAATTTAAATTGGAGTTTTTTAATTTGAGTATCTGTTGAGCTGGGTACGTATTTTTTAACCTGTAGGGCAAATCTTTGACACAGGTGGTGCAAAATTTATGCGGTTTGGTAAATTATCCGAGTGAATACGGCAAGTCTAATTTAATTCTTCTGTGAATATGGCAATAAAGCATGGAGAAAACAAATGTGTTCATAAAACTCATTGTCGTTTTAATTTGTAACCCTCATTTTAGCGGGGAAAAACAACGATTTGTATTCCGTAATCCAGCTTCTTTGTCCATTTTAACGTTAATTTAAACATTATTATTGTGATACTTACGCATTCGAATCATATATATTCCACATTCTAATATTCCTAAAAATTCTTACTTTTCCTCGCCTATCTTTCTTATCAAATATCGAGGTTGATGTGTAGTTTTCTTTGCAGTGTAAGTATTCGAAAACTGATAGAAAATAAATTATGCATTTGTCAGAAATGTTTAACCAGCAATAGACTGTGAACTGAAACGTAATAAATTCTAATTTTAACTACGATTTCAGGAACTTCATTAACTTAAATCTATCCTCAAGTTTGTACATAAACTTAAAAAGATTTCCTATTTAAAAGAAAACATATTTGGGGGGGGGGGGAGGGCTTTTTTTCTTGAAGTAAGATAATAATACGAGGTAATTTTGGTAAGTAAATACCGTTTTTATTTTTTTTTAAAGGCCATTTTTTTCAACAATTTTATTTTTACATGAACTAGGGGGCTCTGCCCCCTACGAGCTACACTCGCCAACCCCCGTTCAGACACCGCAAACTCTAAAAGCACACTAATTTGGTTGCTTTGAAAAATTTTCGGAAAAACGAATTATGATTGTAAAAAGTACAGATCTCCCTGTTATCGGGTTGTTTTCGTCTTTGATTAAATCAGATCAGTGAAACCTGTGAAAATAAACTAATATAAAATGAATTAAGTAAACAGTCTTTGTCACCCGGTATTTTTTAACAACGCTATAGGAAAGTTTTTTTTAAATGAGACATTTTAAATGTATCGTTTTAAATCTCATGTAATTTTCACCGAAATTTTCTTTGTCTTTTTAATATTCACGTGAAAATACTTTTGTTGTTAGAAAGGAAATATTATTTGCGCTGTCTTAGAATTCTCAACAATAGTTTTAAAAGATTATCTCAAAATATGAAATAAATGTGTCGCGCGCAAATATATTTTTAAATGTAAACTGTTTGGCAATATTATGTTTGGCAATTTTAAATATGACGTAATTTCCTCTATTTATGACTTTTAACGCATATTAATGAATTTATTATTTTACAATTTACTTTCTCTTTTAATATTCACGCTTAAATATAGTTTTTATCACGTAATTATCAATATTTTCCTGCTTTTAATACATAATCATTTAATTCTCATTTGAAAGTTTTTTTTCTGTTTATAATAGGCACGTGTAAATGGGTTTTTAATTTGAAGGAAATATTATTCTTTGCACTATTTTTAAATTTGGCAACAATTTAAAATAATACCCTTTTTTAAAACTTGTAAAAAAATATCTCTCAAAATTCTGAAAAATTGAATTTAAAATAGAAATAAAACCTAAAAAAATGAGTCAAATAAAATAAAATAAATGCAGTGTGCACACCGGCTACTTCTGATGTATAAAATGATCTAAAATGACTAAATTCTAGTGTATAGTTTTTTGCTCCTATAATACTTTTTTAATGGAACGATTTTGACCGACTTTAACATTAAATATCTCTTAAACCAATTCTTCGATTTGAAAACTATCTGCATCAGCGTATTTATCAAGCATTTTTCTATAATAACACCGATTTTCATATTTTTGGATGCAATAATTTTCTTAATACTATCGAAGGAAGACCTCCGGTCACAAAAGAATTCAAAACCGGCGGCGGTGACAGCGATAGTTACTTTTTTTAGAATAGAGAGAAACCTGGACCTTAATCTACATTCCAACATAATTTCCGCCTATTATGGCTCTTATTGTATCGTACAATCAGCTTTTTGTATCCCATCCTCATGGAAATCTGCCGTCTGCTGTGCTAATCACGGCATTCATGCCAGTTTGCCGTCGTCATCGTCGCTGTAGCGCTAACTGACAATTGTCTTCTTTAAGCGCAGCTACAAGTAGTAGTCACTTGGCGCTAGGTCAAAGCTGTACGAAGGGTGATGAATTTGTTCCCAACCATATGACGCGATGAAATTCTCCGTTTAACCATGACCTAGCACTAAGTGATTACTACTTGTTCCTGCACTTAAAGAAGCATCTTGGCTGTCAGCGCTACAACGACGATGACGGCATCAAAATGGCGGTGATTTAGTGGTCAGCACAGCAGGCGGTAGATTTCTATGAAGATGGGATACAAAAGCTGGTCGTACGATACCATAAATGCCTTAATATAGGCAGAAACTATATTTAAATGTAGATAATGGATTAGCCTTTCATGTAAAAGTGAAATTTTTAAAGGAATGACTTCATGTTTTTTTAACCCTTTCAGAGGCAGAAGAATTATGTTCGTAAAATGTTGAAATAATTGACTAACACCACAATATTCAAACGAATTTCTTAGAAAATAAAAAAATCACTATTCCGCACTTTCATTACAAAAGCATAATTTTATTAAAATATTCTTGGTGCCATTTGTCAGTTTTGGAATTAAAATTAGGTAGCTAGACTATCTAGCCAACGCCCTCGAAACAATGGCGGATCTAAGGGGGGGGGGGGGGGGGTGGCGAGGGGGCGATCGATCCCCTTGAGCAAATAAAGGGTTTGCAAAACGGCATTATGCATCCTTATTGGAAATGACTTGGGGCGGACCTCGGCGCGACCTGGCCGGGTCGCGCCAGTTTAAGTCCACAAGACTCGGCCTGGGTAAGATCTTCTCTCTTTTAGAGTCTGGCCGTGCCCTGATCTTATTTTTTTTTACAAATTTGGGTCGGGCCAAACTTTTTTTTCTTCCAGGTCGACCCTGGCCTGGAGTTCATTCTTCCTAGAGGTCTGCAATGGCCAAAATTTCCAGGGCGGGGCTTGGCCCGGAATAAAAGCTAAACGTTCGGTTCGTGTTAGCCCGTGTGATAAGCAGTATTGGTCCGACCGTGACCCGTGCACTTCTCTAAATTCTTCTCGCTGAACCAAAGTTGGTCTGGCACTTTACTTATTTGTTATTCGTAAAAATTATATTTATGTTGTACATTTGTTTAGCGAAATCTTTAAAAATTTAATTTGATTCGACCAGTTACAGAGATGCATTTTTAAAAATCTACTTTTTCTCTTTGTATGGCTTTAAAATTGTGATTTTCTTTTATCATTCATTTCTTTCATTCTAAACTGATTTTCTTACTGGATTTTCATTTGAATGTATTTGTCTCAGTAATGAATTTTACGTAGTGTTTATGTACATAAATGTACATAATTGCTTTAATAGTCATTAATATTAATTAGCCCCCGGGACGGTATGCTATTTCTTTCTCCCAGCTTATTTTGTCTACAAAAAATAACGTTACCTTGCGGAAGCTAGCAATAAACAAAGCAGATGTATCATTGTGCGATTAAATGTTGTATAGCAATTTTTTTAATTTCTAAGCATCGCACATTTTCAATTTTTTTTTCTCTGCATTCATGAATTTCGAAGATAATCTAAAACTAGTATGTTGTGGCCCTCACAAAACTTTCTTCTATATAAATCACGTCAATTAAATCATTTAAATAGTAAAAGAAATTACATCAATTTAGAACCAATTCGTATCAAAGTAAACCTGAATTTGAAATTTGATGAAAATTCGTGCATTACTTATTGAGATAGAGCTGTAGGGGAAATTCTGAAAAATGTAGCATAGCAGCGCCACCTGTTGAGCGATTTGCACCAAAACACAAACAGCACTAATTCATATTAAGGTATACCAGAATCTGAGGTTTGATGAAAATAGGTGCATTAGTTCTGGAGCTAGAGCTACTGTGGAAATCACAAAAATGCAGCAAAGCAGCGCCACCTGTTGAGCGATTTACACGAAAAGGTACAAAACGTCAATTCATGTCAAGGACTAACTGAATCTGAAGTTTGATGAAAATCCGTGCATTAGTTCTTGAGATAGAGCTATTGCGGAAATCTCAAAAAATGCAGCATAGCAGCGCCACGTGTTGAGCGATTTACACTACAAGCGGCAAAACGTCAATTCATGTCAAGCACTAACTGAATCTGAAGTTTGATGAAAATCCGTGCATTATTTCTTGAGATTGAGCTATTACGAATATCGTGTAAATGCTGCAAAATGCAGCATAGCAGCGCCATCTGTTGGGCGATTTACACCAAAACGTTACCAGCACTAATTCATATCAAGGATTAACGGAATCCGAAAATCTGAAAATCTATAAAAATCCGTGCATTAGTTCTTGAGATAGAGCTTTTGCGGAAATCCTGCAAAATGATACATAGCAGCGCCACCTGCAGGGCGATTTACACCAAAAACTAATCAGCACCAATCTATATAAGGGACTACCTGAATATAAATTTTTATTAAATTCCGTGCATTAGTTCTTGAGATAGAGCGTCCACAAAATTTGTGTCACATACAGACAGACAGACGGACAGACAGACAGACAGACAGACAGATTCACAGACAGACATTTTGTAAAAACATGTTTTTTGGAATCTCTGACCCATGAAACGTTTAAATCCGTCGAAAACTGGAATTCGAAAATTTTCATGAAACCAATACTTTCTTCTTGTCAAGATATAAGAAAGTAAAAATATGAGCATAAGTAAGTGTGCTTTATGAATAATTTTAAATTGCAAAATGCAGGCTGGGCTGGAGTCAATTTTTTAGCTTTTGTACCAGGCCGGGCCAATAATTTTTTTGTGTGTGTGTGAGTTGAACCTGGGCTTGGACCTGGAAATTTCTGCCAGGGTAAACCTCTTAACTGACCTATCGAAGCCAGCTTTAATTTTTTTTTTTTTTTTTTGAAATGCTTCTTTCAGCCATCATCCCATAGCTGTGTCCTAAAATGGAGCGATTGATTTACAATTCAACAACTTGCAAATGGCGACAGCTATTAAAAAAAAATACTTGAAAGAGTGTTATGTAAGATGTCAGGAATAGGGGTGATCCTGTTCCGAATTTTCCGAAAAGTTAACCATCTCGCTGCGCACTCGCGATTTCCACGGCCAACATAAAGATGGCAAAATTTGCACAACCCGCAATTTCCGCAGCAAATCTTTTTTTTTTTTATGATCTAATTCTATTTAAAAAAGAAACTCTTTCACAAAGATTTTGGACATATTTAAACTCGAAAATATATGCAAGATTTGAAATAGGTTTAAAATTGCACATTTATTTTATTACATATTTTCATAATATATATATATATATATATATATATATATATATATATATATGCAGCGACAGGGTTAAGGCATTCGGTTTCCAAAATTGAAAAAATTCATCAATCCGAAAAGTCGGACATAAAAGTAATTGCGAATTTTCACAAATGGTCGCCATAAAAAATCTAGTTCGTCAATCGTTTGCAGAAAATAACTTCAATTTCGCCAAAGAATCGCGAAAAAAACGCGAATTTGGTCAAAAAGCCACAGAAAAATAGCGAATTTGGTGAAAAGACCACGGAAAAAACGCGAAATTCTTCAAATGATCAGGAAAAACGCGAATTTCGTCAAAGGATCGCGAAAAAATGCTAATTTTATCAAAAGGTCGCAAAATAAACGCGGATTTCGTCAAACGGTCGCGAAAACAACTCAAATTTCGTCAAAGGATCGCGGAGAAAACGCGAATTTCTTCAAAGAATCGCGGAAAAAGCTAATTTCGTCAACAAATCGCTTAAAAAACACGAATTTTGTCAAAGAACCGCTGAATAAAAGCGAATTTTGTCAAAGGATCGCGGGAAAAAAACGCGAATTTCATCAAAAGGCTGCAAAATTAGACTAATTTTGTCAAAGGGTTGCGGAAGAAACGTAAATTTCGTCAAATGGTAATGGAAAAAAATGCGAAATTCATCAAAAGGCGACAAAAAAGCGCGAATTTTATCAAAGGGCTGCGAAAACATGTGAATTTTGTCAAAGAGTTGCGGAAAAAAACGCGAATTTCGTCAAAGATTCGTGGAAGAAATGCGAATTTTATCAAAGAGTCGTAGAAAAAATACAGTGGTATCTTTAGAAAACAGCACACATACGCGCACCTAGGTTTATTATTATAGGTATAGTTTTTAATGTGAAATAATATACTGAACTAACTTTTTAAGAAAACGGGTAAACCCAAACCCAGCTTGCAGGAATCTACTCAGTCTGAAATCGACCCGAATCGAAAACAGCTAACACGACCTGCAACAAAAATAATTAGTACATGGAGGGAATCCCCCCCCCCCCACCCCTTTGCTGTAACATTTCAGAAAATTGGTTTTAAATTTCAGATTTTTTTTTTTTTTTGACTGAGAATCAGTACTGATCAGGAGTTTTTATTGCTGCGAGTGTTAATTTTAGTTTAAAATAGCAACGACAGATGGCGCTGCAAGCAATGGACACTAAATCGGTGCTTGCTTAACGGATATTGTTTGCAGCGCCTTCTGTCGCTGCTATTGTAAAATAAAATCAAGAATCGCAGTAAAAAATCTCCTGACATCTTAGATAACCCTCTGCAAGATTTTTAAAAATTGCTGTCACCATTTGCAAGTTACTGGATTTTAAAATCAGTCATTCCATTTTAGGACACCCGGTATATCTTTTTAATAAGTTTCAGAGCATTCTTTACTGAATTACAGCTGATCATAGATATAAAGAGACAATCAGTCTTATACCAAATTAGTATTTTTTACATAATCCTGAAGATTAAAAAGTATTACTAAATATTTGTTCGGGCGTGCCGTTATGGAGCTTTTGCTGTATATAGTTTTATCTTCAAAAATATTTAGACTTTCTTTTCAAAATTCGGGTCGGCCTGAACCCTTCTCGCCAGAGTGAAAACCCTATCAGAAACTGACCTAAACCCGAAATAATGTATGTCAATCTGCTCCAAACCCAACGTGCAGCTAAGAAGTAGAAGTCAACCGGACCCAAATCCGATCCGCAGCAAAAAGTAGAGGACAACCTGACCCAAACGCGACCCATAGCAAAAAGTATAAGTTAACACGACCAGAAGCAAAAAAAGAAGTCAACCGGTCCCAAACCGGACCCGCAGCAAAATATAGAAGTGAACCGGACCCAAACCCGACCCGCAGCAAAAAGTAGAAGTAACACGACTCGCAGTGAAAACAAATTATCCCCGACCCGTGCATCAGATTGGAGTTTCCAAATTTCTAAAATCGCCCCCCCCCCCTTGAGGACTCTCTAGATCCGTCCTTGCCTCGAAAGGGTTAAAATAAGACATGCCTCGTATCAACTCGAGGGGAGGGGGGGGGGGTAGTACAATGTTTATTGAAGTTTAGACAAGATCAGTGATTTCTTTCAGTCGCAAATATTTGACACTTTGCTTCTTCTGACAGAATATATCCTCCAATCGTGAGGTTACTTTTTTCATGACTCGGTCAAATCCTTTTCTCAATTAGATTCTGAAAGATTGATTGTCTGGAGCTTTTCATATAGTTAAAAAGTTCATTAGTTTAAAAAGTTCATAATTGACAAAATGGCGGTCATTTAAAAAAATATATATTATTTTAGATTTTATTGCTTTTATCATAAAAAGACTACACGATATATTACCAAATGCTTAATAACAAAGTTGTAAAGCGACATCGATTAGCGATAAAAGAAAAGACACATTGTTCGCGCGAATACGATAAAAGTCGCCTGTACAAACGTAAGTAACCGAAACCAATGCATATTATTTTATTTAAAAAAATAATTATAAAAGACCAAAAATTCCCATTACAATTTTAAACACTCGCACTCGCAGATAAAAACATGTGCTTCATATGTGCACACTTTTAGATTCTTATTTGATATAATTTGCATACGTTTAAAAAAATCAGATTTTGTTTTCGGAGAAAATTTATGTTTTTTTATAGCTAATTCAAAACTCTTCGAATTGCTAGCAAATATTATGATCCGTATAGGCAACTATACATTACATAGGTCATAGGTGTATCTCTTACACCTATCATTACAGGCACAGATGTAATGATATACATATCCGTCACATTATCTCTTTTCTATGATCCTCTACAACTTAGAAATTAAAAGTTTGGTCGTATCTTCTATAGTTATCAGTTAACGATTTTTAATTGTAGAATTTCCACAAGGGAACGCTGCGAGGTTTATCCTAGAGCAGAGCACAGCCGTTTTACTATGCATACACACCGCAGTCATGGCTATAGCTAATTCGGTTTATCAGCTATTTGAGAAGAAACGGATTTAAGGAATTACTCTGCATGTCTTAGAAAAACATTTATCTACACATATTTCTGTCCTGCTTTCTGGAGAGACCGCTAAGCCTAAAACTATAAGATTTGGTAGGTAAAGTTACCCGTGAAATTATGACTTAAGAAAGTTATATATAAAGTTATGTACCTATTGAAACCAGTTTTTAGATTTTGTTGTTGTTTTGTAATAAATGTTTCATGAGATTTTTAGAGGTTTTTTGCGTTTTGAGGCTATTCTTACACATTATTAAAAGGAATTCGGTTGAAATCTTTTACCCCAATATAATAAATTATATCGTCTTTTCAATAAAGTTTATTCGGAACTCATTCAGCTATTTTTGAATTCTTCACGAAATTTTCATGTGATTTTTGGCATTTTTCAGCATTTCTTTTTTTTTCTGCATTCGTAAAAAGAAGTGAATATCGATAAGTGAATATCGTGAAGTGAATATCGATGCAAAATATTTTAATTTAATCTGGGTCAAAATAGAAATCATAATCACTAAGGTTCGGTTTTTTTTTTTTTTTTCCTTCGAAAACGGTGCTGGCATATCCCGCTCGGGTATACGCTGCCAAAAGTGGAGGAACCCCTAATCGAAGATTCGTTTAATTAAATGTTCGTTTTGGAAAACTGACCAGCATAGCGGGAGAAGCTCCGCTAGTATCTAGTACAAAAAAAATCATATATTAAAACAGTTCGAATAAATCTGAAAGTAGAAATATTCAAAATTCAAATTGATAGAAAAAAAATAATGCGAAGACAAAAAGAAAATGACGCAGTGTACTTAATGATGTCATACTTACATAACGCAACATTAAAAATAGAAAATCTAGAATATTTAGATAATATGGATTTGATAATATTTGCCATGGCACAAACATTTTACTAACGGAAACTAATTAAATATCTCTAGGAAATATAATAAAGAACTTCTTTGTATAAGGTCAATAAATTTAAATTTTTATACCCTCTCGCTTTATCCAAATGATAATTGTTTTTCGATATTGGGTAATTAAAATTCCTTTCATCTGAGTGTAATTAGGAGATTTTGTGATGATATTTGGATATATTGTGATAGTTTGATAGTAATATATTTTTGCATTAATTTACTCACGAAAATTGTATCTTTAAACAATGAATTCTTGAAATGTAAAAGCCTACAAAAAGGAAATTCTTATATTCTTGTTTAAGTAAATACATATATAAATAAATAAATAAAATCAGAAATAATACTTGTTATATTTTAGTTTGCTAAACACCGAATGTTCAAAAAGCTTTAAAAAATGTTGTTAACATCTTCCAACATAGTTGAAAAGTGTTTATGACTTCGGTTTGTCTGTCCGCGCCCTATCTCTCGTAAATAAACTCGGATTGACCTGAAATTTTTTTATGTTATTGACGTTTACAATAGCACGATCCCTATTTAAAATCAAGTTTGTAGCGTGTATCATTTACAGGGACAGTTAAAGTATTCAGCTACATTATGGTCAATAGGAAAAATCGTTTCACGTGCAGGACTTCACATATAATTCTTGCTCAAATCTTTTATTTGGAATTTAACAGATCTTCACCCTTCAAAGTGAGATAAAAACTATATAGAATACTCGATCTCACTCTGTACTTTAATTTAAATCTTCCTTTCACGAGAAGATCGCTTCATAATCATCTTGCGATTTCTCCGTGCTCATTGTGTTATGCTTTTTCTTTCCATATCATGTCGCGCATCTATTAATTAAACCCTTTAACTTGCTATGTTGCTTTTTTGAGTAAATTCATTATCCCACAAACACATACACACACATATATGTAACATATTAGTGGAAGGTGGCGTAGTAAAAAACGAGCAAAAAAATTCACCCTAAATATTTATATTTAAAATGATATTCTAAATATTCTAAAATATACTTCTTTCTTTAAGTATTTGATACTTATCTAATGAAAAGTTATCAGTTATTATACAAAATGTAAAAGTTCATTTTTAACTATTTCTAACATCGTTGAAAAGTGTTTATAAATTCTACTTGTCTGCCCGTCTGTCAGTCAGTCCGTGTTCTAACTGGCGTAAATATAGTCCGATTGCCATGAAATTGACATATGTTATTGCGATTTACTATGGAATGTTCGGTATTGAAAATGAAGTGTGTACCATTTACGGTTCATTTACAGGGACACTCAAAAGAATACCGTTACATTATGGTCTATGGGGAAAATTGTTTGCGGTGTAATTTAAATGATATTACAGTATTTTAAACATTTTGAATTTAATATACATCACTGAAGTATGCTGCAAGGTTCTTACTATAGAATATAGTGTGTATAGAACTTATCGTTCATTCACAGGGACACACAAAAAATTTCGGCTGTAGAAGAAAATGAGCAGTAATTGAACTATTGAAGCCTACGAACAATAATTGCTGAAAATGCGTTTTCAGTTGTGGTATGCGTTTTTAAATGTTACTTGATGTGTATAAATTCTACAAATCATATACAGGGTCGCACAAAATGTCTCAACAACATCCATTTACTGGCGAAAATTGGAAACTGGAGTGGAAATTTTCAAATGTGCTGCGCATTTAACTGAAATATCTTTTAGCCCACTATCTAGTATGCATACATATCTGTACATCATACACAGGGCTGCACAAAAAAATCGTATATTCTAACGACTATTCCTGGTAATAGCGGAAATCGGGTTTTCAGATGCGTTATGCGTTTTCCAAATTGTCATTTAGGCATCATCTTTCACCTTATTAAACTATTAAGTTTTGCTATAGTGTTCTGAATGTGTTGGAAAGTGTTTCATAATCTATGCATGATTTTTCTTTCTTCTTTTAATCTAGCAAGTTGTGTTGAAAGAGGATGAAATTTCTTTTTCCGTCTTCTGACGATAGAAGGGGGTGCACTTTTATGAAATCTTTAAAAATTATATAAATTCTAAATTTATTATATTTGTTTCTCATTTTCATTACGTCGATTTCCATATTTACTAAACACTACCTGATGGACATGTAATACAATGAAATTATCCATTTTACGTGTAATAATAGTTACAAACCCTTTCCACATGAGGATCCTGGTTGCGCTACTGCGATTAGCCAATCTAGCGAAATTAAATACGTTGAAAACCCCTCTCAGATGAGAATTCTTGCTGCGCCATTGCTAGTAACATATCTAGCAAAGTTAACCTCTTTACGTACTTTGCCCCATATGTGGATGTTTAGTTTTTTATAACTATAATTACTGTCAATGATAAAAATAACAAAATTTTGATAATAACTTATTCACTGCAGAATCCTTCAACAAGAGAAATAAACATTTTATGGTTTGGCTGACTGATAATGCTACTTCCGCTATGCAGTTAGAGATAAAGCGTAAAGTAATTTTTCGGCAGTCAGTGTTGTTTAAATATTTGAACAAATCATTAATATTTTATAAAAATATTATCATATTAAATATATTAAGTTTTAATAATTCGTAAAAATGTAAGAAAGAAATTTACTGTTAGTTTTTTTATTTTATAAGAATTTGTGTGTGTGTGAATTTTTATTTTTTTTATTTTTAAATTCCTATTACTATAAAATGAATAAATTGTAAAAAAAAAAAAAAGTTTTTTTTTTTTTTTTCACCATAAAAAATCGTTCTTGAAGAGGTTAAATTTTAATTTAACACTTTAATTGAAAACAAAAATTCAAACATAATTTTTGAAAGAAATGTTACAATTTCAATCTTTTCCATCAAACATTTTTATAAAAATAACAACACCGCTTCTTGAAAAACAGCCTATATTGATATGCACATATTTTAATTTTCTTCTAACGACTTTTCTGAAATCCTATCTCAACTCGTAAAGATGCGCTAGAAGATTCGTCTTATGTTTCTTTCTTCCATCGAAATACTTTTGCAATCATTTTACAGAACCGCGCGGTATTGTATTTTCCAAATGTAGCTTACTGATATGCAAATCAAATACTTTCCAAGCAAAGATTCAGCTTTAAAGTAAAGTATTTTATTCTTTTTTTTTTCTTTTTCCGGATTTCATGCAGCTAAAAACTATTGAAAAAAAAAAATAAGAATGAACAAACATGCATCAGGCATAGATTATGAAACATTTTCCAATATTATGATAATATTGTTAAAAAATCCTTTGTTTTTTTTATATAAACAAGAGGATATACCCGGTCATCCCAGGTCAGAATATAGGTGAAAATCATTTATTTAATTGATTAGAGGGACCCCGCCTCCCTGCTCGCTACGCTCACCAATCCCCCCCCCCTCTCCCTTTTAATTGCGAAGTAATGCCTACTTTCTAGCCAACGCCAGACGTAAATGTTTAGCATTTCCATTCTAGATCGCTTCGCGATCCCTCATCTTCTATGCGTTCAATTTTTAGATTCCACTTGATAAAAACGCGCTCCTCCCCTCCCCTAAATTTTTGACGCGCCCTCATTATTGAAATTTTTATTATGTGTTTTAATCTATCTTAAAGTTTCAAACAGATCGCCTTGTTATAGTTCCTAATTTTATTTGCGCCCCTCCTCCTCGCTCACCCTTCCGTAATGTGACGTGCCATTCTTTTTTATATTTTTTATCATGTGTTATAAACTATTTTAAAGTTTAAAACAGATCGCCTTGTCATATTTCCAAGTTTTAAGAAAATCGCGTTCTGTTAGTTCCACATTTCACCACTAGGGAGCACATTCTATTTTTAACAAAACTGCATCTGAATGAAACTCCGTTAAACTACCTATCAGTATATATATCACTCTAGGGTGTGGCGGTCTTAAGCAAGAATTTAAGATATTTGATGAAATTATTATTCGAAAATAGCGGTAACTAAATTTTTGACATTTAGATATTAAATAAGTAGATTGAATAACTAAAATTTATGCTGTATTTTTAAATATTCTATACCGTTTTGAAAATGCTACTATAAAAATTCACGTGAGTATCTCTTAAAATGAACATATAATAGAAATAAACCAATTAGTGAAGTAATAATTAATATCTCAGCTTGTAATTAAGATATAAGAATAATTTTTAGAATATCAGAAAGGGGAATTTTTTTCCGTCTGGCTGTCCAAGTTTCGTGTTTTTACGCCCCTTAGATTCTGAGATGGGGGCCCTTTTAAAACCCCCCAGTACACTTTATTGCTTAACATCCGCATCTGGAAGCCCTGTCATTCTCATTCTGGCAACCCGTGGGCATGAAATAATTGAAATTTTTTATCTATCAATCGATTTTTAGCCGATTTTTTTTTGTTCTACGGTGTGCATGCGAATAATTTTTTGAATTTCTGAAAGTAATTCTTTTTCTGCGTCTATCTGTACGATTTTCGAGTTTTTCAGCCCGGTAGTTTCTGAAATGCAAGTCGATTTAAAAAGTCCCAGTTTCTTTTTTCGATGCAGTTTCGCGGTATCTACGTACATTTTCATTAGTCCATTTCTAAATCGTTTGGCCCATTTCAAAATCGTTTATTTTTTATATATATAGAAGGAAAATTATGTCAGTTTTTTACATTTAATATTTTTTTAGAATACGCACTAAAAAAACAAAAATCATATTTACGTGATAATTAATAAATAGTAATTACTTTGAATAAAGTTTTGAAATTTATTAAAACCGATAGTTTTGTATTGGTTTGCGCCAGGAGTTAACACCAAAAGAAATCCCCAAAGATCACTAATTAAAATCAGCCTTTTTCCATTATGATCAGCTTAAGGATTTGGTGCTTAGTTTGATCACATGTTTAAAATTTGTATTTTATTTATATTTTATTGTTTTATTTACTAATTGATGAATGTTTTAATTTTATTTTTTTTTTCCAGTTTTATATCATATAAGATGGAAATAAATACTGAGCTATTTATATTAATTTAAGTGCAAACAGATTTATCTTACGTAATCGTCTTCAAATGATAAACATAAGATTTTAAAAAGGATCATGTCTGAAAATGATTTTAAAAACATTAAAAATTTAGTAAATAGCGATATATTTTTCAAAGAAATTGCGATACAGTTTTCAAACAAATTTCATTTGAAAGTGAATTTTTTCTCCTTTTCTTCGATATAAAAATTTAGAGGTGTGTTTTTTGGAAGCTTAAAAAAATTGCAGCAAAAGTTAAATTTAATCGTTTGGTGTTGCCACCGTCAAAATGACGTCAGCGTCATGCATGAACAAATTAGTCCTTTGCAATATAGATTGAAATGGGGTATTTAAAGAAATAACTTACAAAACACATAATTCAGTAAAAATCCATTCTCAGCAATTACTATTCATAGCCCATAATGTGTGACATTTCTTCTATGCAGCTCTGTGTGTGATCTATAAAATTTATACACAACACGCTATACACTAAAACTGAGACCAGATTAAAAATACAGGCCACAGATACAAATGCACTCCAAGCAATTATTTTCCATAATCAGTGTTGTGTATAACCGAATTCTTTTGTGTGTATGTAAATGAACGATAAATACTGCGCATTTCATAATCTGTAAAAACATGTAATAGTGCACCTGATGCATATAAATTTCATTGTGTTTGAAGTTGTGTGCGTCATTGAAATACTCTGGAAGCACTTTTCCGTCATAGAACGTAATGGAATGGAATCATCTTGCGTATCCCTGTAAACGAATTGTAAATGCTACTTACTCTATAAGCATATCGTTCCCCACATCCGTGATTCATATTAATTTCAATATGCTTGAAGTACCGTAACATTGTTAAAATGCAGACGATTTTTCACGGTAAACCATAGTGAAAGGGAATTATTTGAGGGGTTCACAACCATAGTAGACCAAGTCCATTTTGAAAAAAAAAATGAGATATTCCATTTAGAAGGTGCATAAAATCTGTTTTATCCACTCTCACAGTGAACCAAGACTGTTTTCCCATATTTCCTCATATATGTCATCTGTTTTCACACTTGGTTTACTATGGGAGTGGATAAAACAGATTTTATGTATCTTCTAAATGGATTATCTCATTTTTTTTCAACTTGATCTTGGTCTACTATGGTTGTGAGCTACTCATTTTATGTGTTCCTGTAAAGAAACCGTAAATGTCTACACCATCGGAATACCGATCTGCGTGACATGCACATTTTGCATTCGACGATAGATTTCACTAGCACTCATATTTTCCGCTGTTACAAATTGCGTGACCGCGCGTAGACACCGTTTGGAGGCAACCATGATGCGAACGATGCCTTTTAACCTGCTCCCAGGCTATCACACACGCATCTGGCGGGATCTGACGATATCGCATGCATTCCCAGCACTCTGCGCCCTCTATAGGAGCATGCGCAGTCATCTTTCTCTTCAAATGGCGGAGTTATTACAGCAACACCACTTTCATTTAGGCGACCCATATAAAATAATAAATTGCACATACCACATGTGATTTGCAATATTTTTGTTTCATTTTCATTTTTAGCAGTTCTTGCATATTTTTTCTGCCTTTGCGAAAAGTGAGTGTTGCATGAAAACTGTTTTCCTATAGCTAACACTCTGACAAATCGATTTTTAGACCCAAAAAACCTATAATCTGCCGTTTTCAAGAACCCAAAAATATAAATACGATCTTACTTTGGACCACTTCTTCCTGGTTCCACTCACATTTCCATTATTAAAAAATATTATATCTGATTTTTCAACATCAAAATGAAGTTATAAACAATTAACATGAAACAATGAAACAAACTCTGTGGTTTTAAAGAGGAAATTTTTAATTTTTTAATTTTATTATTTTTTAACTATTTTTAAAGTTTTGGAACAAAGTAGCCCTACTGGGGGCTTCTTTGTACCATTCATTTAGTTTTATATAAAATGAATACATTTTATATGTAAATTAATATATTTTTATTGAAAACCCCTTGCAATAGCATTTGCTAATAAATTAACACTGCAAACTCGATAAACAAATGTCTTTTTTTAACATTTAAACACAATAAACAAATTGTTAATATTAAAGAAAAGAAAACACTTTTCGTCATGTTATCCTCAGCAACTGGAACAAAAACAATTAATGTAACATTTTGCTACAGTAACATTTGGAAAAAAATGTTACTTAAAACATGTTTAAAGAGATTTGGTTATGTAAAAGGCATTTCTAAGTAATTGGGGCTATTTTCGGACCAAAAAAGGTCTGGCACAAAGTAGCCCCGAAATACTGGTTTTCATGTTAACTTTATGAAAACGTAAACATTTCCTGTCAAAATAAAAAGTTAATGAAAAAACTATGATCACGCATGGGTTACAGATTACCAAAGGTATGATTTTGGCACCTACCTTATTTGTAACTTTTATCCAGATTGTTTCTATATAGGAAGTTTGGAAAGTTACACACGAAAACAGTTGTTTACAAACACATTTAGTATTGCCACTAAAAAATTTTGAATTACCCCTAAACTATCCAAATATGCTATAGCAGGGTATAAAATATTTTTCAAGGCCAAAAACTCGAAATTATCTTGCATTGTTTGTTCAATACAAAGCATAAAAACTTTTGTTATGGGATGGACCAAAGTAACCCCGCAAGGATCAAAGTACGGTATGTACATGAATTACTCATACTAGCACAAGATTATCTTTCTTTCATTTATTTTTTTACTTATCCACGTGAGTCTTGATTTTATAAAGAGTATTCAATTATAAAGAAAATTATATTTCACTTAAAAACTGAAAACTTTCCTTACACGACTCTACCATGTCTTTTAAAACATATTTTTTAAAGTTGATTAAAAAATTAAATTATGCAGTAATGTTACTGCAAACAAACTTTGATTATTTTCATACTTTTTATTATCACCATCATTATTATTATTCTGTGCTTTCTTCAACACTGCACACAAAAACATTTTTTTTTAATACAAAGTCATTTTTAATATAATAATTTTTTTCCTCCCCATTCTGTCCAGAAAATCAGAGTTCTAACTTTTTCATCTTCTTGCTCTTTCATCTTCACCTAACACTTCATTTATAACAGCTGTTTCATAATAATAGAAGCCACCAGTCCATCAGAAAAAAATGATTCCAAAGGTATAAGTTCGATTGAAAAAAACTATGAACTAATTAATGAATTAAGTGAAAATTTATCTTTCATCTCCTTAGTGGGTGATGATTTGTGTAAATCTGGTGATGATTTGTGTAAATCCGGTTTATCCGAGTTTTTTACTTATCCGAGGTGAGCTTGGTCGATATTAACTGGGATAATCGGGACTCTACTGTATCTACATTTATATACATATTTGTTTTCATCGGGGGCGACACTAAATTCTGGAAAAGCAGAATTCATGTTCTCTAGTTTTATTAGTTTTATTTAATATATTTTCTTAGAATGCACACTAACAATACCAAAAATCATATTTATATGAAAAATTTATGAGTTCAAATATTTGAAAATTTATTAAACGCGACAGGCCTCGCGCCAGGAGTTAACAGCCAAAGAAATCGCCAAAGATTTCTATTTACGAGTACAATCATCTTTTTTATTCTGATACTTCCAGTGGTTTATGTGCATAGTTGGATTACATGTCTTAAATTTGTGCTTTATATTTTAACTAGCCGCCCTCGGCGACCAGTTTGGTCTCCCATAAAATTTATGTTTGAGAAAGCATGCTAGCATTGTATTATGTTACTTTTATTTATAATTTAATTTACTTGGACTCCCTTAGACATAATTAATATAATCCCTTAAGCTAATATTAGTTTTTGGTGCATTAAAATATCTCAATTTGCTGATTTTTTGTAAGCAAGTAAACCTTATTGGTTTACAATGGAAGTCTATGGAAATTTGGCGAAACATTAGAGATATAGCAAAGTTTGCGACAAACTTGGCAGTATTTGGCGACAAAATAGAGCCCGCCCCCATGGAACCCCCTTATAGGTATGGAGATGCATTAAATGCTGTTCAATAACCAATGAGACGTGTTTCATTCGGGCGTTGCAATTAAACAGTTAAAAAATAATCGCGATTACTGTGCCACGTACGATATTATATATAGATACGTAATATATAGAGAGAGAGATGTTTTAATTTGATTATAGAATGTACGCTGGAAACAAATGCTGAGCTATTTATATTAATTTATATGCAAACTGATTTACCTTTCGTAAAAGTTTGCACGCATTATGGATTTTTTTTTCCTTGCTTGAAAATTATTTTAAAAACAATCAAAATTGAGTAAATGGCGATACATTTTCCAAACAAATTACGATACAGTTTTCAAAAAATTTCATTTGAAAGACCATTTTTTCCTTATCTGATGGTGTTAAAAATGTAAAATGTTCGATGTTTAGAAGTTTAAAAAAATTGCAGTAAAAGTTAAATTTAATCGTTTGGTGTTGCTTACCCTCAAAATGCCGGTCAGATGTCGTTACGATCGGACACGTTTGTCCTTTGTAATATAGATAATTTTTTTATAACCTTTTTACGCTGTTGTGGATAACAAAGGGAAAAAAGAAAGTAATAGGAATTATTATGTTTTTATTGATGTGTTTTGTCATTAAATTTCATAAGAACAAATATTTTTAATTTGAATAGGTAAAAACAATATCCTGATTAAATTACATTTTCAAAAGAAAATAGAAGAAATAAAACATATTTTCACATATTTAAATTTCAGGGATGATTTTTTCTTAAAAAGCATAAAATAGCGTGTCTACAAATTCACGTACAGAAATTATTCCATTGTAGATTTTTGGAATTACATATTCCACCAAAAAAGGTAAAACAAAACAAAATTAATCTCCTTAAATTTAACTAAAGTGTTATTGTTTCCTATTTACAAAAACCGAATTTAAAGAAAAACACAGATTTTCAATTATTTCATTAAGATGGCGATTAAAACTTTTCACAGGGGCATTTAAAGCGAAATTTTTGGCAAGAAAAATTCCTTTGTAAACATGTATTCATAACTATAAAATGCTTTTTTAAAAATTCGTGAAAATAACTTCAGTTCTGCATGTATGTTCTATAACGATGTCATTTTTATTCCACAAGCTCAATAAATCATATCCCAAATATTGGCTTTTGATAAACAAAATTATTAAAAATGCGGATTTTTATGGGGGAAAATTTCTAACCTAAATTGTAAGTTTGACTTATTACTTAAAATATATACTACTAAAATTAATATTATAATTGTCGTTTAATTTACAATAAAATTAGATTTCTTTCTCCCCTCCCCCCACCGCCCCAAAGAAACGAATGATTTCATGCAATTTAAATGCAACACACATTATGTTACACTAGATTAATTTTAACACAATTATTCTAATTGGTAAACAAATCATATTATATGTAAATTTCCAACTGGGCGAAAAATGTCCGGACCAGGATTCGAACCCGGGACCTCCTGGCTGAAGCCGCCAGTGCTCTGCCATCTCAGCTATCCCGGACGATTCCGGTCGAAATTTTTCACCCAGCTAACCTTGATGATTACAGCATCTGGTCTGAATCCTGGTCTGGACATTTTTCGCCCAGTTGGAAATTTACATCTGCTGGGCAACATATAACAATATGTTCCCGCACCATGTTGGTTAAATCAAAGTAAAATTGCGTAATTTGTTATTTCTGTTTGTATAAATATTTTTTTATAAAATTTAATTATGAGTGTAAAATTATAATGTTTATATATTTAAGTAAAATAGGAGTGTAAGTTCATACAAAAATTATTAAGTTGATTTCAAATATTAAATATATATTTTAAAAAAAAATTGTTGTATTGTAAAATGAATGTATAATGTTGAATGTAGTTCGGATCTCAGATAACAACAATAGCCAGACGCCATGGTGTCGTTTTATGACAAGCTAGTGGAAAGTGGTGTATAATTAGAAATCGTAAAATAATAAAAATGTTGGAATAAATTTATGGCCTTAATAAAAGTGTTGGGATAAATTTATGGCTTTTCAGACCACCCAAACTTTAAGGCATATAATAATATTAAAGTATATGTAAGGAGCCATATGCAGACTGTTAGCTAATAGGCCTATCGAAGGATAATGCAAAATCTTCTCACATCCAATAAGGGTAGACTAGACAAATAGTTCCACCCACTGCAAGAGTTGGTGTGCCAGAAGAAAAAGGTTTGAAAAAGGGAGTCTGAAAAAAGATGTCGAAGACGCAGGAGCTCTCCTGAAAGCCCGTGCAATGAATCCAAGAAACCCTAGTAATGCCCAGGCGAGATGGACATATCGGAGTAAGCCTAAGCAAGCCTAATTGAGGATGTCTTCCTGATGTTGAAATAAAGTGGATTGTTCTACTGAGGTCCGTAGCTATGCGTCCTGCCATCCCATATCGCCGCTCTGATAAGAAGCGGAATCCAGATGACATATGGATATGATCCTTAGCAACGCGACAACTCTGAATTTGATGAATAAAGGCCACCATCCCGTTTATGATATAAGGTATTACCTTTATCTTTTTCTTTTACTACTTTAAATCATATGAGAAATTATAAATATCCTTTTCTGATATTTTATGGTAGAGAGCAATCTGAGATCCAACAAAACCAATAATTAAATATAATTAAGGTAATTTAAAAATGAAAGAGAGTTATTCTTTTTAGCAAAAAGAAAAATATATAATAATAAGAGTAAATGAAAACATTGTCTTTTTTTTTAAAGATTAAATATACATAAAATAATGAGAAGCAAACAAAAGTGTTGCTTTCTTTTTTTTTTTTGAATTAATATTATGTATTTCTGTATATAGTTGTGTTCAATGTAAATAAAATATTTAATCAAGTTTTTAAAAGTTTCTGTAATTATTTAATTGATAATGTTTAAGGTGTGTCAACTATTTTTACAGCTTAAATTATAGTTTAATTCATAATTGGAAGAGTTCGTCTAAATAATTCACAACGCAAACTCTTAATTTTATTCGTAATTAATTAAATTTAATAATTACAGTTTTACGCGGATTATAATTTAATTTTATTAATTATACGCGTTGCTCTTCTACTAGAATTACGTAATTACGATCACTTATGTTATTTGAATTTATCTAAGGTATATAAAATTATATACCAATTTACTATGAGGTTGCTTGGATGATTTGGACCGATCAACAATTTTGGAAGTAAATTAAATAGGAAATAAACAAGTGTAATTATCTGTCCAGCATCCGCCCTCATTAAAGTAAAATGGTGCTATGACTCAGAAACGTTCATCTGAGGTCATTAGAAATAATAATAATAATAATAATAATAATAATAATAATAATAATAAAGGAAAATAAATTTAAGTATTATTTTAATGTCACAATTTTAAAGATATAGTAGGTATGTAAGTTTAATTGATTAAAATTTTATTAAAATTAATTTTATTATTGTAACAATAATGACACACATATAATAATTTAAATAAATAAAATGAATAATATATGTTAGCAATAAAAAAAAAAAAAAAAAAAAAAAAAAAAAAAAAAAAAGAAAAAGGAAATGAAAAAAATAATTCTGGGATTTATAATAGGTAAATTTAGGAATTACAATTTTTTTTTTCTCTCTTTTCTCTTTTGGTTGGATCTCAGCTACCATTGAGAAATAATGGCATTCACATCACGGATGACACATTTGTAAAAATAAAATTTTTTTAATATACTGTATAAATAATAATAAGAAGAATAATTAGTAAAATTTTATAATATGACTGGTATCAAAATGATTGAAATGTCAATAGATCATGATTTTTGAAATTGTATCAAGGTGATACAAAAGAAAATTTATGAGTCGTACTACGAAGTAGTGGTACAATATTTACATATAAAAAAAAAAAAAAATAAAATAAGATTGTTGTTTCTGTAGAAAAAGACAGATATTTTTCTGTTAAATGAAATTATGGTGTTTTTATATATACGTGTATTATAAACATTTTAGGGGTTTTTATGTGTGTAAAAGAATAATCTACAAAACAACTTCATCTGCTAAGAAATATTTTGTTTAAATTTTAGTGCTGTTGTTTTTATGTATTTGTGCAATTTAGAATATTTTCATACATATGTTGTAATATAGAGAAAATAGTATGAGATGCAAAATATTCTTTTAAGAGGTATAGGATCTATTTTGAATTGATATTTTGAAAAAGTATACATTCATTACTAATATTTGTTAAAAATGACTCAGACGCTGGATATAGATACACGTATTAAGTTAGTGTCACCATTTGACAATAAAAAGAACAAAAACATTATATTTTTCTTAGATGAATTTGATAATATTTTGAATTCGAAAGATATACAGGAAGAAACTAAATCATTAATTTTAAAGGCTAAAATTACTGGGGACGCAAAATATATTAAGTAAAATAATACGCAATAAGTAAATATTAAGTAAAATATTACGCAAAATATTTTAAGTAAACAGATTGAAAAATATAATGAGACCAATTATAATTTATTTAAAAATAATTTGGTGGAGTTATTTGGTACTAAACTAAGCTTCCTTAATGCTCAGAGCAATTTCCTAAATTTAAAACAGGCCGCAAGTCAAACGATAGAGGATTTCATTTTGGAGTTTAAAAAGGGTGTAAAATCTTATATCGAAAGTGCAGGCGAAAATGTGGATAATAAGGAAGAGAATTTTATCGAAATCTTAAAAATGTCGAATTTTTTAAATGCAATTAGACAGGATATTGCACTAGATGTTCATACAAATGCGCCCAGGTCCTTCAAGGAGGTATGCGAGTTAGCAAAACTTATGGAAAGTGCGTATAATGAATCAAAGTTTGAGGAAATTAACGCAATAAATAAAGAAAACAAAGATCTTTATGAGAACATTATAGAATCAAGTAAGCAAAACAAAGAGATAATCGAGAAATTAAAAGGGGAGATTGAAAAACTAAAAAAATCAAAGAAAAAAACCCATGCAATTAGAGATGATAGTGTTCCGCGGAATAAGAAACTCTTTAATAAACACAATAATTATCAGGGTCCCCATTTCAATAACAATTTTCATTATAATGATTATGAACGATATTATAATGATTACTACAATTCCTTTAATTACCCGACGCATTATGGGATGTATGATTATTCACAACCTAACTGGAATTCGGGAAATAGGGATTTTGGATATATTTCTGAGAATTATGATCAAAATGGTTATCAATTTGAAAAGCGCAAAAAGAAAAAAAATGGGCAAAGAAAACAGCGAAATCGGATCAAGATTCGGGATTTTCAGAGACGGAAATCGATAAAATAAATAAAACAATCGCAAATATAACAAATGCAGACAAAGATAGTCTGCCAATTATATCACTAAGTAAACAGGGGTCGAAATACAAGCTTTATTGGATACTGGAGCTGCCGTTTCCCTTATCACCTTCTTTATTCAAAAAAATTAAAGATACAAACGTCAAAATCAAATATTTGGGCAAGCAGATCCAAATTAAAACTTTAACGAATTCAAAGATTTTTTTAAAACAATGTGTAAAATTAACTTTTCGATTAAAAGGTATATTCACAACAGGCACATTTTATGTCACTAATGATGATTTTGATAGGCAGTACCAAATGTTATTAGGGTACGATTATCTCAAAGAAAATCATATGACTTTGGATTTATGCAATAAAACCTTAAAATTTAAAAATCAACAAATTAACTTAAACGTTGCAAGTGAAGTAAATAATTATGAAGTGAATAACATTACGCCATGTAATTCAGGGGAATATTCAAATAAAATTATGTTTGCCATTACTAAAAATAGAATTTTTCTCCAACCTGAAGAATCGAAAATTGTAAAATTAAAATGCCCAGAGGATATAAATATGTCAGATGTGATTATTTTTTACCCCATTCAAGAAAATAGTAAATTTTCATGCGAGACTTCGTTACACGAAGTTCAAAAAAATAATAACATAAATATTATAATAAAGAATAAACTGTTAGAAAAGTTAATTATTCAGAAAGGAACTAAAATGGGGGAAATTATAAAGAACTTTGAGTGCAAGCAAGATGACTCAACTGATAATATAGAGAAAGGGACATTTTATGAAATAAATAATTTAAATATAGAAGATGTAAGAAAATTGCGAGAAGCAGAAATTAAAGAGACGGCGGATTTCGATTTAAGCCATTTATCAGAGGAAGTACAACAAAAATTTCGAGAAATTTTAATGGGCAATGTTCATGCATTTTCAAAAAGTTATCAAACATTGGGGCAATCAGCGTTTGTCGCACCATGTTTTCAATTGAATCATGAATTCCCGGTACAAGCTAAGCCATATAAATTGCCGCAGGCAGTAAGACAGTATGCGAAACGGGAAATTGAACAATTGTTACAGGCTAAAATTATAGAGAAGACTGACTCCGAGTATGCTTTTCCAGTTATTTTCGTTAGAAAGAAAAATCCGAGTAATAACCCGAATGCAGAACCCAAGTTTAGAATGGCAACGGACCTAAGACTATTGAACCAAATTTTACAACCGTACACTTATCCGATGCCGGACGTAAAAGACTTATTACAAAAAATAAGCGGTAAGAAATATTATACGGTGCTAGTCTTACATAGTGCATTTTTTCAAATAAATTTAAAACCAGAAGATTGTAGAAAATTTGCTTTTATTACGGAATTTGGAAAACATATGCCGCTTCGTTTAGCTTTTGGCACACGAAATTCTAGCGCAATTTTTGCAGAAGTAATTGATAAAATTCTGGGACATTTTGACAAAAGCAAAGTATCATACTACATTGATGATGTGTTGATATCTGCAAACACAATAGCAGAGATGATGAAAACCTTAGAAGAAGTTTTACAGGTATTAATAAATCATAACATGACAATCGAACCTTCAAAAATGCAAATTTTCAAACGAGAAATAGAATTGCTAGGATTTAGGGTGAATCAAATGGGATATTCTCCATCACAAAAGAATATAGAAAAAGTGAAAAATTTAGTCAGACCAAAATCGAAAAAAGGGGTCAGATCTTTATTGGGTTTAGCGAATTATTTTCGGACACTAATACCCAACTATTCAGACAAAGTTAACCCTTTAGTAGAATTGACTTAAGATAAAGTTAAATTCAAGTGGAGTCCAGAAGCAGAAAAAGCTTTTCTGATAATTCAGGAAGAAATTGTACAAAAACCAACACTCAGACCCCCCGATTTTAACAAGGAATTTTTCTTATTCACGGATGGGAGCAAAGTTGCAATTTCATGTGTTCTAGCTCAAGAAAAGGATGGTCATTTGCTACCTGTTGAATTTTTCGGGAGAAAACTTAGAGAACCGGAAAAAAATTATCCGAGTATTAAATTTGAGTTATTAGCAGTGCATGAAGCAATTATGCATTTTAAATATATGCTTTCGGGTAGAAGGTTTACCGTGTTAACTGATTCGAAAGCACTAACTCAGCATTTACATTTACAAGATAAATCGGAAATTATAAACAGATGGGTAGCAGATTTACAAGACTTTAATTTCGACTTGGAATTCGTCGAAGGAATTAACAATCCAGCAGACTATTTGAGCAGGAATTTAGATAATCTTACAACAGACAGAGAACTCCAAAATAATTTGTTTGCAAGTAACATAGCACTTACAAACGAAAATATTAAATCGGAGCAATACGCAGACGAAAAATTAAAAATTATAATAAATAAAATCGAAAAAGATAAAAATAATAGAAGCACGAAGAGATTTACTTTAAATCAAAATAAATTATTAATTTTAAAACCTGGTTCAGATAAAAAGGAGCTTTTAATTACCCCGGATTCATTAAAAAACCAGATCCAAATTAAAACTTTAACGAATTCAAAGATTTTTTTTAAACAATGTGTAAAATTAACTTTTCGATTAAAAGGTATATTCACAACAGGCACATTTTATGTCACTAATGATGATTTTGATAGGCAGTACCAAATGTTATTAGGGTACGATTATCTCAAAGAAAATCATATGACTTTGGATTTATGCAATAAAACCTTAAAATTTAAAAATCAACAAATTAACTTAAACGTTGCAAGTGAAGTAAATAATTATGAAGTGAATAACATTACGCCATGTAATTCAGGGGAATATTCAAATAAAATTATGTTTGCCATTACTAAAAATAGAATTTTTCTCCAACCTGAAGAATCGAAAATTGTAAAATTAAAATGCCCAGAGGATATAAATATGTCAGATGTGATTATTTTTTACCCCATTCAAGAAAATAGTAAATTTTCATGCGAGACTTCGTTACACGAAGTTCAAAAAAATAATAACATAAATATTATAATAAAGAATAAACTGTTAGAAAAGTTAATTATTCAGAAAGGAACTAAAATGGGGGAAATTATAAAGAACTTTGAGTGCAAGCAAGATGACTCAACTGATAATATAGAGAAAGGGACATTTTATGAAATAAATAATTTAAATATAGAAGATGTAAGAAAATTGCGAGAAGCAGAAATTAAAGAGACGGCGGATTTCGATTTAAGCCATTTATCAGAGGAAGTACAACAAAAATTTCGAGAAATTTTAATGGGCAATGTTCATGCATTTTCAAAAAGTTATCAAACATTGGGGCAATCAGCGTTTGTCGCACCAAGTTTTCAATTGAATCATGAATTCCCGGTACAAGCTAAGCCATATAAATTGCCGCAGGCAGTAAGACAGTATGCGAAACGGGAAATTGAACAATTGTTACAGGCTAAAATTATAGAGAAGACTGACTCCGAGTATGCTTTTCCAGTTATTTTCGTTAGAAAGAAAAATCCGAGTAATAACCCGAATGCAGAACCCAAGTTTAGAATGGCAACGGACCTAAGACTATTGAACCAAATTTTACAACCGTACACTTATCCGATGCCGGACGTAAAAGACTTATTACAAAAAATAAGCGGTAAGAAATATTATACGGTGCTAGTCTTACATAGTGCATTTTTTCAAATAAATTTAAAACCAGAAGATTGTAGAAAATTTGCTTTTATTACGGAATTTGGAAAACATATGCCGCTTCGTTTAGCTTTTGGCACACGAAATTCTAGCGCAATTTTTGCAGAAGTAATTGATAAAATTCTGGGACATTTTGACAAAAGCAAAGTATCATACTACATTGATGATGTGTTGATATCTGCAAACACAATAGCAGAGATGATGAAAACCTTAGAAGAAGTTTTACAGGTATTAATAAATCATAACATGACAATCGAACCTTCAAAAATGCAAATTTGCAAACGAGAAATAGAATTCCTAGGATTTAGGGTGAATCAAATGGGATATTCTCCATCACAAAAGAATATAGAAAAAGTGAAAAATTTAGTCAGACCAAAATCGAAAAAAGGGGTCAGATCTTTATTGGGTTTAGCGAATTATTTTCGGACACTAATACCCAACTATTCAGACAAAGTTAACCCTTTAGTAGAATTGACTAAAGATAAAGTTAAATTCAAGTGGAGTCCAGAAGCAGAAAAAGCTTTTCTGATAATTCAGGAAGAAATTGTACAAAAACCAACACTCAGACCCCCCGATTTTAACAAGGAATTTTTCTTATTCACGGATGGGAGCAAAGTTGCAATTTCAGGTGTTCTAGCTCAAGAAAAGGATGGTCATTTGCTACCTGTTGAATTTTTCGGGAGAAAACTTAGAGAACCGGAAAAAAAATATCCGAGTATTAAATTTGAGTTATTAGCAGTGCATGAAGCAATTATGCATTTTAAATATATGCTTTCGGGTAGAAGGTTTACCGTGTTAACTGATTCGAAAGCACTAACTCAGCATTTACATTTACAAGATAAATCGGAAATTATAAACAGATGGGTAGCAGATTTACAAGACTTTAATTTCGACTTGGAATTCGTCGAAGGAATTAACAATCCAGCAGACTATTTGAGCAGGAATTTAGATAATCTTACAACAGACAGAGAACTCCAAAATAATTTGTTTGCAAGTAACATAGCACTTACAAACGAAAATATTAAATCGGAGCAATACGCAGACGAAAAATTAAAAATTATAATAAATAAAATCGAAAAAGATAAAAATAATAGAAGCACGAAGAGATTTACTTTAAATCAAAATAAATTATTAATTTTAAAACCTGGTTCAGATAAAAAGGAGCTTTTAATTACCCCGGATTCATTAAAAATTGCAGCCATAGAAGAAGCTCATAAAGCGCATTTCGGATTTCAAAAAATTTATGATAATGTGAAAACAAGGCTTTTTTGGCACGGAATGTACAAAGACATTAAACAGTATTGTGCAAATTGTGTGCAGTGCCTCACATCTAAACAACACACAACAATAAAAGTCCCTGTTAAAAAAATGGTGAAAGATCACGAAGTCGGTACAGTCCTGCATGCTGACGTCATTGGACCTTTAAACCTCACGTTAAGGAAAAATAGATACATTTTAATTATAATTGATTCGACATCGAGATTCCTGGAAGCTGTTCCCCTACGAAACGTAGAGTCACAGACTATATTAAATGTACTAAATAAATATTTTGCAAATTATGGGATTTGTAAAGAAATTATCTTTGATAACGCAAAATATTTACGAAGCGAAATTATGAAAGAATATTTGGAATCTTTAAACATACAAAGGAAATTTGTGAGTGTATACCGTGCGCAAGGAAATGGACTTTGTGAAGTTACCAATAAAATATTAAAAACATCAATTGTAGCTATGTCGAAACGCACTACGGAATAGGACATAAGACTGGATTTTTTTAAACTAGCGTATAATTCCTCGAAACACCGCGCTACGGGATATAGTCCCTCACTGCTATTTTTCGCAAGGGAAATAAAAAATCCCTTCACAACCCATATTCCTTCCGAGGAAATATATACCCACTCTTATGTTAAAAGCAGAATACAGCATATGAAGGAAATCAAAATTCAATCCCTTGCAAACCAGGAGAAAATAATGCAAGAATATATAGATGAAGAGGCATACGAAAAAGTAAAGGATTTAAATTTGGGTCAAACAGTATATTTAAAATGAATTGGAAAACCAGGCGCATTAGAGCCAAAATTTCAAGGACCCTACGAAGTTACTAAAAAGTTTAGAAACTTTAATTATTTATTACAATATGTTCCAGATAAATCAATAGAGCCGATCAAACGACATATGGATCAGCTGTACGCTCCGAAATATGCAACAGGTCATACAGAGGCGGAAATTACGAATTTACAGGGGTCTCAGAAAAAAATTAAGGGTGATAAAAATTACAAAAATAGATGTAGCATTTGTCAGAGAAAATCGCACTCAACTGAAAATTGTTGGTTTGAATTAAACAAAAATACGAGTCAAAAGGGTGACAAAGTTACTAAAAAGTATTATAAAAAAAATAATAAATATTCTGAGAATGTAGACCCATATTTAAAGTATCAAAGAGATTACGATGATAAAAATATGTCGTTATATAGTTATACACCATATACAAACTTATACGGGGATGTTATACAAGATCATTACCTTTTCCCCCCTCCCCAGTATTATCCATGGGATATGAATTGGTATTAAAAAATAACACAAAATACATAATTAATCGAATTTAAAAATTTAAAAATTTTCAAAATTAAAAAATAAATTTTTCTCTTTTAGGTAAAAAAAAATTGAAACAAAATTAATAACTTGCCTTTTTAAAATTCAAAATACAGTAAACTCTGTCTAAGGCGGAATCGATCGGGACCGAGAAAATTTTCCGTAGTAGACAATATTCCGCCTTAGACAAATTTAACTCTATGTCTATAAATTCTCGGGGACTTGAAAATTTTTCCGAGTTAGACAGATTTCCGTCTTACACAGAGTCCGCCTTACAGAGAGTTTACTGTAATAATAAGAAAGGATAGGAACATGGGAACGCCAATTTGTCTCAGGGTTACAATATTGAGCAAATGTGCAGGGCGCACCCGAAAACATACTTATAAAATTATGAAATGTGCTTCACAAAACTTCACTGGAGCAGTGAAATATTTCTCTCCAGGCAAAAGTTATATATTTTTTTTTTCGAATATGAATTAGAAAATATAAAATCTTAACAAAGCCAAATAACATTAAAACTTAATTAATTTAATAGTGAATAATGTTGGAGTAATTTTCAAAAAAAAAAAAAAAAAAAGAGAATTTTTTTTGTTTTCTATAAGGGTAGCCTTTGCTAATAACCTTACAATTTAGATGGCAGAATTTCAGAATTACTCTTTAAAATGAGTAGGTGTAAGCTATTAGGTTCAGGGTAGTTAGAACAGCTTTATAGCATACTCATATATATATTTTTTTTCTTATATAAATATATGGTTGACAAGGAATAAATTATTAGTGCACTCTATATTAGGATAGCGGTCAGCTATAAGCCTAAATATAATAAAATATACAAAAAGTGCTAAGATTTATTCCGGTAGTTCAATTACAACTTATATGCTAAAGTCTAGAATTTAGACAGCAGGGATAAGTTTTATGAACAAAAGTGTTATTAAAAAAAAAAAAAAAAAAGAAAAAAAAAAGGGATTTTGGTGTAGCACATTGGTTTTTAAAAAACATATATATATATGACAATGGACAAGGCAAGTTATTTCAATATGATTGCACACAAAATTATAGTAAACAAACACACAAATAATTAATTGAAGTAAAAATTAAAATTTTCTCACCAAAGGCTTTCTGTATAGGGTGCAATTTTGGCCTACGGTTGGGTATGCACCAACACCAACAAAATATTTGTAGAAAACTTATTTATCAATGGATCAGGGTATATAGTCATCACTTGGTCTTAAACTTCAGAATTCTTGGCTGAAAAAGGAATCGAAGAAAAAATTAAGTATGGTATAATTACTAGATGTTATGCTCAGAAACAATAAAATTAGTAATATTATATTGTAAAAAGCAGCATTTTGAGTTTTATTTAGTAAAAGTTTGGATTTTTAGGTTTTACACATTTATGGAGTGTCTAGCTCAGTGTATAGTTCCTAGATTTAATAAAAAAAATAATAAATAAAAATATAAGTTGGTGTTGTTTTCAAAATAAATAACAAAAGGTATAGCAATTAGCATTTACAGTTAAAATTTATGGAATTTTCAGCAAAATTAACATTAGACAAACATAGTTTATATTATATTTAACTTGATAAGCTAATTTACTTTTATTAACGGTATTCAATTAGAATTAAAGTAGGCTTAAATCCAAGTTAAATTAATTAATAACATTGTTATAGTGTAAAATTTTATGTAAGGCTATTATATTTTTATTGTAAATATAAAAATATGCGAATTTAATAATTAATAAAATGTATTAGAAAAATTATTTAATATAAATATTAAATGACATCTTGCGGAAATCAGCTAGAAATTAGATTTTTTTTTTAAATAAAATATTTTATAAATTTATGTTATTTTAGAATTTAAGCATTTTTTTTTCTTTACTTTCCCTTAGAATTAAATGCAATTCTAAATTAAACACATATAAATATACATAGTATTGATAAATTTGAGTGTGTGAGTTCATAAAATTTTTTTTATATATAATTTGGCCAATTTAACATAAGAAAACAAAATAAATAAATAAATATATTTATATATATTGGCCTTATTTTTATTAAAATATGTAGTATGGCTTAATAAATTTATTTACTTAATTTTTTTATAGTACGTACAGTAATTATTTTAAAAACTTGATCTATAAAAAAATTGGATGTGGTTGTTTGTGAGTATACAAAGATTTTTTCTGCTGGCAGAAGTTCTTTGGTCCGGCCGGGTACTCATAGATGGCTGCATACGATTTTACGTAGTAATTATCATTTGCTTTTGTATTTTTAAAATTATACAAGTGTATTAATAACATTTTTTTTATAATTAAATAATAATTATTAATGTTTGAATAATAATAGTAATTTATTATCTTTTATTTTTAAACATATCATTAAATGTAGACAGTAGAATTCACATACGGAATGTTAATGATAAATAAAATTTTGAATAAATAAATTTTTATTTCATTCAGTAAAAAAAAAAAATAAAATAAAATAAATAAATAAATAAATAAATATGAAAATTTAACAATCTTTTAAGATAGAATTGTTGGCTAAATAAATAATAATTAAAGAAAAAAAAATGTTCTCTTCTTCGTCAATGGCATTTTCTGACAACACTATTTAATAGTATTAAATGAAGGTGCATTTTTAAGGTCAGCGTAATGCATATTTTGCATTTTGAGAGGCTGTAGAAGTCATATTTCCGTGTTGTTTACATTTTAATAGTAAACAATATCATGAATCAAAATTTGTGCTTGTTAGAAAGGTCTAAAAATATACAATGTAATCAGTTAAAGAAAATTATATGCATTTTTTCTTAAATCCTGAAAGGCAATTTTGTTTAGATTTGAACCTGACAGCATAAAAGGCACGCTCGCTTCAGTTGCAGTACGAGGCAGGAAAATTCAAATGCTAGAATCGCCATTTTCCCCTGCAAAATAATAAAAAAAGCAGAAGGTTTACATTAGATATGATACAAATACATACACTGTTTATACATAGATTATGTTAAAAATTACATACAGGCATGCACAGTTAGTTAAGAAGAAAGTATATCAAAAAATTATACTAATTAATAAGGTAATTACAAGCATGAAATGGTTTTAAATACATACTTTTGGAAGTCGTAAAATTTTGTCACAGCCCAAATCACCTCAGCAGAAAGTGATTAGTAGCTTGACCGACCCCTCGTTTTGAGAAGATGGGGGAAAATCAAAAACTGGTTTCTTCTCTTTTCCTTCCTTTTTTTTCTACCCTGTTTTGATTCTCGTCTCAGGTGAAGTTGGAGAGCATTACGTAATGATATATTAAAGGAGATGAAATAGCTTGTATATTTTGACGTATCATACAAGTTTGAAGTAATAAATAAATAAATAAAATAAGGTAACCAGTTTGTATACAATATTTTTCTGATTATGATTTGAATACATCAGATTAATTATGTGAAAATATAACATGTCATACTACAAGCATTGTATTTACTTTTATTCAGTATAAAATGTGTTTTAAATAAAACACTGTGTCATAAGATTATATGTGATGAAATAATATGTCAAATGTGTATGCCATTATTTTTCCTGTATTTAGGTTTATTTCGGCATATTAGTTTCATACAAAATTATAGCTTTGAATGTATTTTTGGGCACTTAAACTGTAAAGTTACAAAATTATTAAACATGTGTGTGGTAAAGAAAAAAGGCTTCGAGAAACATGTCAGATTTTCAGTACAGATGTCTTCTATAAATGTGAATGTCAACAGACAACTATGCTATCATGTGTTGAACTTTCTGTTATGAAAAATAGAAGAACTTCTTATAAAATATACCAGAACCATTGATAATTGAACTTTACAGACTTATCCGAGTTTTTTACTTATCCGAGGTGAGCTTGGTCGATATTAACTGGGATAATCGGGACTCTACTGTATCTACATTTATATACATATTTGTTTTCATCGGGGGCGACACTAAATTCTGGAAAAGCAGAATTCATGTTCTCTAGTTTTATTAGTTTTATTTAATATATTTTCTTAGAATGCACACTAACAATACCAAAAATCATATTTATATGAAAAATTTATGAGTTCAAATATTTGAAAATTTATTAAACGCGACAGGCCTCGCGCCAGGAGTTAACAGCCAAAGAAATCGCCAAAGATTTCTATTTACGAGTACAATCATCTTTTTTATTCTGATACTTCCAGTGGTTTATGTGCATAGTTGGATTACATGTCTTAAATTTGTGCTTTATATTTTAACTAGCCGCCCTCGGCGACCAGTTTGGTCTCCCATAAAATTTATGTTTGAGAAAGCATGCTAGCATTGTATTATGTTACTTTTATTTATAATTTAATTTACTTGGACTCCCTTAGACATAATTAATATAATCCCTTAAGCTAATATTAGTTTTTGATGCATTAAAATATCTCAATTTGCTGATTTTTTGTAAGCAAGTAAACCTTATTGGTTTACAATGGAAGTCTATGGAAATTTGGCGAAACATTAGAGATATAGCAAAGTTTGCGACAAACTTGGCAGTATTTGGCGACAAAATAGAGCCCGCCCCCATGGAACCCCCTTATAGGTATGGAGATGCATTAAATGCTGTTCAATAACCAATGAGACGTGTTTCATTCGGGCGTTGCAATTAAACAGTTAAAAAATAATCGCGATTACTGTGCCACGTACGATATTATATATAGATACGTAATATATATAGAGAGAGATGTTTTAATTTGATTATAGAATGTACGCTGGAAACAAATGCTGAGCTATTTATATTAATTTATATGCAAACTGATTTACCTTTCGTAAAAGTTTGCACGCATTATGGATTTTTTTTTCCTTGCTTGAAAATTATTTTAAAAACAATCAAAATTGAGTAAATGGCGATACATTTTCCAAACAAATTACGATACAGTTTTCAAAAAATTTCATTTGAAAGACCATTTTTTCCTTATCTGATGGTGTTAAAAATGTAAAATGTTCGATGTTTAGAAGTTTAAAAAAATTGCAGTAAAAGTTAAATTTAATCGTTTGGTGTTGCTTACCCTCAAAATGCCGGTCAGATGTCGTTACGATCGGACACGTTTGTCCTTTGTAATATAGATAATTTTTTTATAACCTTTTTACGCTGTTGTGGATAACAAAGGGAAAAAAGAAAGTAATAGGAATTATTATGTTTTTATTGATGTGTTTTGTCATTAAATTTCATAAGAACAAATATTTTTAATTTGAATAGGTAAAAACAATATCCTGATTAAATTACATTTTCAAAAGAAAATAGAAGAAATAAAACATATTTTCACATATTTAAATTTCAGGGATGATTTTTTCTTAAAAAGCATAAAATAGCGTGTCTACAAATTCACGTACAGAAATTATTCCATTGTAGATTTTTGGAATTACATATTCCACCAAAAAAGGTAAAACAAAACAAAATTAATCTCCTTAAATTTAACTAAAGTGTTATTGTTTCCTATTTACAAAAACCGAATTTAAAGAAAAAACACAGATTTTCAATTATTTCATTAAGATGGCGATTAAAACTTTTCACAGGGGCATTTAAAGCGAAATTTTTGGCAAGAAAAATTCCTTTGTAAACATGTATTCATAAATATAAAATGCTTTTTTAAAAATTCGTGAAAATAACCTCAGTTCTGTATGTATGTTCTATAACGATGTCATTTTTATTCCACAAGCTCAATAAATCATATCCCAAATATTGGCTTTTGATAAACAAAATTATTAAAAATGCAAATTTTTATGGGGGAAAATTTCTAACCTAAATTGTAAGTTTGACTTATTACTTAAAATATATACTACTAAAATTAATATTATAATTGTCGTTTAATTTAGAATAAAATTAGATTTCTTTCTCCCCTCCCCCCACCGCCCCAAAGAAACGAATGATTTCATGCAATTTAAATGCAACACACATTATGTTACACTAGATTAATTTTAACACAATTATTCTAATTGGTAAACAAATCATATTATATGTAAATTTCCAACTGGCCGAAAAATGTCCGGACCAGGATTCGAACCCGGGACCTCCTGGCTAAAGCCGCCAGTGCTCTGCCATCTGAGCTATCCCGGACGATTCCGGTCGAACTTTTTCACCCAGCTAACCTTGATGATTACAGCATCTGGTCTGAATCCTGGTCCGGACATTTTTCGCCCAGTTGGAAATTTACATCTGCTGGGCAACATATAACAATATGTTCCCGCACCATGTTGGTTAAATCAAAGTAAAATTGCGTAATTTGTTATTTCTGTTTGTATAAATATTTTTTTATAAAATATAATTATGAGTGTAAAATTATAATGTTTATATATTTAAGTAAAATAGGAGTGTAAGTTCATACAAAAATTATTAAGTTGATTTTAAATATTAAATATATATTTTTAAAAAAAATTCTTGTATTGTAAAATGAATGTATAATGTTGAATGTAGTTCGGATCTCAGATAACAACAATAGCCAGACGCCATGGTGTCGTTTTATGACAAGCCAGTGGAAAGTGGTGTATAATTAGAAATCGTAAAATAATAAAAATGTTGGAATAAATTTATGGCCTTAATAAAAGGGTTGGGATAAATTTATGGCTTTTCAGACCACCCAAACTTTAAGGCATATAATAATATTAAAGTATATGTAAGGGGGCATTTGCAGACTGTTAGCTAATAGGCCTATCGAAGGATAATGCAAAATCTTCTCACATCCAATAAGGGTGGACTAGACAAATAGTTCCACCCACTGCAAGAGTTGGTGTGCCAGAAGAAAAAGGTTTGAAAAAGGGAGTCTGAAAAAAGATGTCGAAGACGCAGGAGCTCTCCTGAAAGCCCGTGCAATGGATCCAAGAAGCCCTAGTAATGCCCAGGCGAGATGGACATATCGGAGTAAGCCTAAGCAAGCCTAATTGAGGATGTCTTCCTGATGTTGAAATAAAGTGGATTGTTCTACTGAGGTCCGTAGCTATGCATCCTGCCATCCCATATCGCCGCTCTGATAAGAAGCGGAATCCAGATGACATATGGATATGATCCTTAGCAAAGCGACAACTCTGAATTTGATGAATAAAGGCCACCATCCCGTTTATGATATAAGGTATTACCTTTATCTTTTTCTTTTACCATTTTAAATCATATGAGAAATTATAAATATCCTTTTTCTGATATTATATGGTAGAGAGCAATCTGAGATCCAACAAAACCAATAATTAAATATAATTAAGGTAATTTAAAAATGAAAGAGAATTATTCTTTTTAGCAAAAAGAAAAATATATAATAATAAGAGTAAATGAAAACATTGTCTTTTTTTTTTTAAGATTAAATATACATAAAATAATGAGAAGCAAACAAAAGTGTTGCTTTCTTTTTTTTGAATTAATATTATGTATTTCTGTATATAGTTGTGTTCAATGTAAATAAAATATTTAATCAAGTTTTAAAAAGTTTCTGTAATTATTTAATTGATAATGTTTAAGGTGTGTCAACTATTTTTACAGCTTAAATGATAGTTTAATTCATAAGTGGAAGAGTTCGTCTAAATAATTCACAACGCAAACTCTTTAATTTTATTCGTAATTAATTAAATTTAATAATTACAGTTTTACGCGGATTATAATTTAATTTTATTAATTATACGCGTTGCTCTTCTACTAGAATTACGTAATTACGATCACTTATGTTATTTGAATTTATCTAAGGTATATAAAAGTATATACCAATTTACTATGAGGTTGCTTGGATGATTTGGACCGATCAACAATTTTGGAAGTAAATTAAATAGGAAATAAACAAGTGTAATTATCTGTCCAGCAACATCTAATATGATTTGTTTACCAATTAGAATAATTGTGTTAAAATTAATCTAGTGTAATTTCGTATCCAGCGATTTCTGGAGTTCCATTACCTGAGATTTATTCTGTTGTGCTGAACTAGGTTTCAGACCAGATGCTGTAATCATCAAGGTTAGCTGGGTGAAAAAGTTCGACCAGAATCGTCTGGGATAGCTCAGATGGCAGAGCACTGGCGGCTTCAGCCAGGAGGTCCCGGGTTCGAATCCTGGTCCGGACATTTTTCGCCCAGTTGGAAATTTACATCTAACACATTATGTTGCCTCGTTGCTCTCTTTTTCAAAATCATATAAAATATTATAAATGCAACACCGATCTGATTTTTTTTTTTTTTTACTTTCTTTTATCTTTACAAGAAGGGCCCACCGTGGCTGAGTGGATAAGATTACATGCCGCTAATCGCTTGACAGCGTAGGTGGGGGCGGGTTCGAATCCCGCCGGTTCCGTTGCACACTCTTTGTGGAGCCCCCAGGATGTAATTCTCTGGTGTTGTAAATTTCCTTGTGCTATCTCGTCCCTGTATATCGACGATGATTTATAAGTGGGCCCTGGTGTCAAGAACACAAGTCTGATGTAAGTGTTCAATAAAACAAACAAACGTCTTTACAAGAAGAAAATATTCGATTCGTGAAAATTTTCTACTTTCGGTTTTCGACGGATTTAGACACTTTAAGGGTCAGAGATTTCGAAAAACATGTTTGTACAAAATGTCTGTCTGTGAGTCTGTGACTCTGTCTGTCTGCCTGTATGTATGTATGTAACACGAATTTTGTGGGTGCTCTATCTCAAGAACTAATGCACGGAATTTTATAAACATTGATAATCAGTTAGTTCCTGATATAAATTGGTGCTGAATACTTTTCGGTGTAAATCGCTGAACAGGTGGCGCTGCTATGCAGCATTTTTCCCGATTTCCACAATAGCTCAGTTTCCAATACTAATGCACGGATTTTCATCAAACTTCGATTCAGTTAGTCCTTGACACGATTTGAAGTTTTATACATTTTGGTGTAAATCGCTCAACAGGAGGCTCTGCTATACTGCATTTTTTGCGATTTCCGCAATAGCTCTATCGCAAGAACTATTGCTTGGATTTTCAACAAAATTCAGATTCAGGTATACCTTGATATGAATTAGTGCTGTTTATGTTTTGGTGTAAATCGCTCAACAGGCGAGGCTGCTAAGCTACATTTTTCAGAATTTCCGTTATAGCACCATCTCAAGACCTAATGCACGAATTTTCATCAAACTTCAAATTCATTTATACTTTGATATGAATTGGTGCTAAATTGATGTAATTTCTTGTACTATTTAAATGAATTAATTGACGTGATTTATATAGAAGAAAGTTTTGTGATGGCCACAACGTACTAGTTTCAAATGGCACTATAACCGTAGCACTATAACTATGCGTAGTTGCATGCCCTCTATGGCAAAAATACCTTTATTTGAATTATTTTAATTTGAATTATTTGAACTCAACTTATCTGAACACATCTATGTATGTTTTGAAAACGGGAGTAATGTTGTGATATTTTAATGCGATGATGGCTCGTAAAGAATTAATTTGTCTATCGTTTGGTAAATATAATTTTGAACATTAGTTTAGGTACATTTATTCCCTTAAATCTTAAATGAATCCTTAAATGGTGATTACTTTTTTTAAGGAAATCGTGAAGGAAACAGTTCCTTGTACTTGTAAAAGATACAAGAAACGCTTTGAAACTTCGTCATAACATTTGAAAAACCAATGATCGAATCATTTGTTTTTTCCCCTTTCATACCATACGACTAAAGATTTTATTATTATTAACTAGGGAACTTGCCCAATGTCGCCCTTGTACGTCAAAAAACAGCATGAATTGCGAAAAAACTCTGAAAATCACAATAAAATATCGCGAAAAAAATTTAAATCGTTGCACAAATTTCGAAAAGAGAAAAAAAAATTACATAATGAGTTCGAAGATTGAAAGTTGATTCCTTTCACTAATGTGGAAAAATGGTAGGAAATTAATAAAATACACTAAAAATCACATACAAAATTCCCGAAAAATTTGAGAATTGCTATACGAAATCCGAATAAACTTTATTGAAATGAGGGCAGAAATTACTTTGGTATTTAGGTCAAAAATGGAATGTCAAAAAATTGCAGCAGATCGCGAAGAAACGTAAAAATTGAATTAAAAACCACAAAAAGTTCAAAAATCACGAAAAACAAAATTTACTATGATTGGATAAAAGTTTCAAATCTAATTTCTTTGACCTGCGGGCTGTCTTAAAATTTATGTTTGGGACAGCATGCTAAGCACTGTATCATGTTACTTTTATTCGTAATTTAATTTTCTTGGATTCCCTTAAATATAATTAATAAAATCCCTTAAGTTAATATTACTTTTTGTTGCATTGAAATATCTCAGTTTGTTGATTTTCTCTAAGCAAGTAATCCTTATTGGTTTACAATGGAAGTCTATGGGAATTTGGCGAAATATTAGAGATATCGCCACGTTGGCATCACTTTTGGCGACTAATTTTGGTCGCCAAATTTGGCGGTATATCGCCAAGTTGGTAATAAAATTGGCGGCATTTGGCGACAGAACTGCGTCCCCCCCCTTTGGTAACCCTCTTACAGGTACGGAGATGCATTAAACGCTGTTAATTAATCGCATAAAAAATTCGTTAAAAATTCAAAAATCGCTGTACGAATTCCGAATAAACTTTTTTTAAAAGAGAACAAAATTTACTATATTATTGGGTTAAAAGAAAGAAACCGTATTCTTTTCACTAATGTGGAAAAATCACCTCGAAACTTTAAAAAGCGCTAAAAAAGCATAAAAAATAAATAAAAATATCTAATCAAAAAAATCGAAAATCGGGCTTCGAGGGGCAAAACTTCATATATAGACGTACCTTTTCCCCAAATTTTGTAGCTCTACGTGCAGCGGTCTCTTCAGAACACCATCGACACACTCACAAACTCACACACAAACTTCTTTCCTTATTATTATAGATTCGTTATTACTATTTTTTTTTAAAGCACTTTTAAATGTATTTCTTTAAACATCAGTTTGATTGATTAATTTTTAAAATAAGAAATCGTTTAATTTATCTATGAACGGAAAAATAATAACTTTTAGTACATTTGGAGGAAAACATTTATTTTTACTGACGATTTTTCTTACATATCCTTAATAAAAGGCTGATTTTATTAATCTATCAAATTTTATTATTATTATTATTATTACTTAGGAGAGAAATCCTGAAAAAGCATACCTAATTTCACAATACGACAATGTCTTTTACATCCTATTACTAACATAACTGATCACCTGGTGCTATAAATGACTTGATCACAAAAACAACATATAATCCAAAATTCCCCAAAAATACTCTTTGCTATTATATCTATTCCTCTAACAGTTATATAACCCAAAAGAATTTTTATGCGAGTTACAATAAAATGGCGCATAACCTTCTTTTTTATAAAGATTAAAGTCTCCCCAATTTCTAATAATATCTTTATTTTATTTTTATTTACTTTTTCAAATATACAAGTTATAAGCTCCCACGGACTATAGAGATAGGGATATTTTTAACATTCTAAGATCAAAGTCAAATATAAAGAAATGTACATGTCCAAGGCCAGTTCTTCGATCTCGTGTGTCAATATTTAACGGAAGAACTTTTATGAATATCCCCTATTGGATGAAAGAGAAAAAGGAATTTCCAAGAAGCATAGAATTTAATCATGCTTGAACTCTGATGTTAGGAATGCCCTTTGAAATTCAATAGGGAATGCGAAAACAAAAAAATATTTCTTTAAAAATTTAATTGCTCTTCTACAAAAGATTTCTGTGAATGATCAATGTGTTATAATTGAAATAATTGAAAGGAATATTTTTAATTTATTTTATCACACTGAAGAGAAACGATAGAATTTAATTTTTAAAAAGAATTTTAGGCTTCAAAATGCAATTAACATTTTTTAAATTATTGTTTCCTCGCTATTGTTAATCCTAATGCCTTCCTATTGTTAATCGCTAGCATCTAATAAAACACCATGATTTTAACGAAATGGCATATACGGCGAATGTGTTATAAGAGTTAGATAAAAGAGGTTAAGAAGGGTTAGATAACTATTTGAAAATTTATGTCAACATGTAATTGTTGAATTTAAATGCATTTGACTTTTGATTCTGAAAAGCAAACTTAAAGAGTTTACTCAATATTAATTGGTTGTGGGAAAATATATTGAAAATAATAAGGAAACTTTCAATAAAAATTGCTTGCAAAAAGACATTCTTTATACTACTCGTTTTGCGATTAAAAAACAATACATGGAAGTACTAAATTAATTAACTCTCTTTTAATATCCAATTAAAATACTCTTCTAAAATGATACCCAAAGCAGTGATTCCCAACCGGAAAGGCGCAAGTTATTGGCATTTTTTTTTATTTTCAATCTTTTTAAAATCAACAGGAGTGCCCAAACTGTCATCAGAAAAAAGGATTTTTTTTTTTTTGTCATCTTTTGAAACACTTGAATTTAAAATTAAGTGGCAATTGAAAAAAAATACAAATATACCTCTTAAATTATTTATGACGCAAACAAAATTCTTCGTCATAGGAAAAAATGCAAATAAATTTATTTATTTTCAAAAAATTATACTAAACAAAATTTCAAATATATATTTTTTAGTTTAATTTTATACTAGCTTTTATCCCCACAGAACATGATGACAGGGTTTTTTAATTTTGAGACTATCTTATTACAGAACAGAATGTGTTCGGAAGGTATACTTCTTACTAGGGAAGTGAGAGATGTGTTCGCGCCGATTTTCACTAAAGTGATATCGTTGGAAAGGTCTTGTCGTAGGGAGTAAAAATCTCAATAGAACTACCCATTGCAAATCAGCCGTTTTCGAGATATCTGATAATTTATGCCACTTATTTTTTTATTTATTTTTATGTATTTATGCTGTAGCATTTGTTATGTCGTTAAAATATACTTTTTGCTGTTAAATGGCTTCCTGCACACTCCTATATAGAAGACCATAACCACAAATGTCCAGCATCAACAAACACACACACAGTACACAAAACAATACATTTACAGGGCTACCACTGGGGACTATTTTCAATCCCTACTATTAGTTCACACTCTCCCTATATTTATATATCTTGTTCAAATTTTCAATCGTTAATAAAATATTTATTATTCATCCTATCAAGTTGAAATAAATTTTTTTAAACTTGTACTGGATGACAATTAATGTTAATACAGATTTTTCAAACATTAATTAAATTTTAATTGATTAATTTTAGTTTTATATGGGAGACAAAATGGCGGCCATTGGTTATTGAACAGCATTTAATGCATCTTCATATCTGTAAGAGGGGTTACCATAGGGGGAACCCTGTTCAGTCGCCAAATACCTCCAAGTTTGTCGCCAACTTGGCAATATATCGCCCAAAATGAGTCGCCAAAAGTGACGACAACTTGGCGATATCTCTAATTTTTCGCCAAATTCCCATAGACTTCCATTGCAAACCTACTTGCTTATAGAAAATCAACATATTGAGATATTTTAATGCAACAAAAACTAATAACTAACTAAAATTAAGGGATTATATTAAATTTTTCTTTGATGACCTAAGTAGGAATTGACTTTAAAAACAAAATTTTTATGTTACTTGTTTAATTCAACCCGCAAAACTTTCTCAAACAAAAACTTTCACATGTACTCCGGCAACATGTGCAAGACAAATGTATTTTGGGTATAAAGTATTTTATTACAAGGACGTTGAACTGTTCCGCCAAAGACAAATGTACTATGAAATTTATTTTTTCAAAAATAGTGGCTCGAATAGAATATAAAAATAGTCGCACGTGGCAGCCCTGCATTTACAGTCATTAACTTCTCTTCATTTTTTTTCCAATTTTTTTTCATATTTTATTTTTAAACGTAACATAATTGAGTTAACAGGAAGCCATTTAACAGCAAAAATTATAAATTTAACAATATGGCAAATGTAACAGCATAAATACATTGTAATAAATAAACAAATTGTGTGACATAAATTGTCGGATATCTCGAAAACGGCTGAAATGAGACGGGTAGCTCTATTGAGTTTTTTACTCCACATGATGAGAACTTTCGAACGACAGCACTCTCGTCAAAATCGGTGCGTAACACTTCATGCCCTTCCTTTGTTAGTATTCTTTCAAGTGCCTAGCTATGTTTGTTTTTAATATTTTTTTATCGAAGAGGAACTTATTTTTCGCATATATAATGTTGATAAATGTGTTCTTTCGTGTGTTTTTTATATTTTTCTGATGTGAATTGTGAATTATGAAATTAATATTTTAAAAAATTATGAATTGCAACCAACAATTTTTTTTGATGGATTCAGAATTATTAAGTCCTGCTTTATGGAAATCCAAAATTTCACTTTTTTCTTCCAAGTAGTTTTCAAATTCTGCTTAAAAAACGGCAAAATGATGATTTAATTCTCTATCATTTAGTCATGTCTATGATAGAAGTGACTAAATATTTTGAAATTTCTTATGCTATCCTGTAATCTAACAGGCTTAATTGACTGTTTAAGGTGCCTTGATCAAGAAGGGATTTCCTCTATTGATAACCGAGAGAGCTCGAGCTCTCTCGGTTAACAATCGAGTACCGAACTTCAATTTGGATACAGCCCTTAAAATACGCTCGTTTTAAAATAATTAATTCCTCCGAAACTTATGGTACGAATTGCATAAAAATTTGTTTTTAGACTAATTGAAGGGTGTAGAGTTCATTTATGCTGTCAGAATTGTATACTGCTATTGAAAAAAGCAAAATTATGGTTCGTTTTTATATGTAGATGTCCCTCTAAGCAAATTTTATATACATCATTTAAAAGTAGACTTTATTTCCAATCGTTCGATACCAATAACTTTCTTCTACAATAATTTGTTGAGGAGTTAGTAGGGGGTGTTTACTTTTTTTTCCACGACTGTACTTAAGTTACCTACAATAAACCTAAAGTTTACCAAATTTGTTCAATAATAATTATATTTTACTTCTTTTTTTCTATTTCAATTAATTCAAAACGATTTTTTTTTTAACCACCTTCCCATCCAGAGGAGAACTTTTCCACGGAAAGCATTAATTTTATTTGCAAATAAGATCATTTCCATGATTTCCCTGCATATTCGTATGAAACATATTTAAAAACTTACATTTCACAAGCAAAGAGCTTGCAATAAATGCCCTTTCATTACATTAAACTTCGTCGAAAAATAAATCGCGAATTTTAAATTATTTTAATAAATATTATTTATGTTATAGTAGAACCTCAATCCATCGTTTTTCAAGGGGTGCGTGAAAAAAAACGATGAATGCAGGAAAACGATGAATGCGGGTTAACGTCAAAACACGTAAAAAACAATGTTTATGTATTACTAATACATGCAATGTATACAGTATACTAATAAATACTAATTTGTTACTTACCAAACCGTAAAAGAAATAAATCGCAGTTGTAGAAAATTGATATTTATTTTTAAAATCAGCAATTTTATGTTGGGTTTTTCGTTCTTATTATTTTAATTAAACAACAAATTTTCAAGATGTGCAATATTTTTCTGGTCATTTTCTGTAATTTCATGTGCATATATAAAAGTTCAAATGCCGTAATTGCATCAGACATACTCGGCACTGGACATTATCCTCTGCTTCTTCGCCATTATTTTCATCTTTTGCATTATCGCACATCTCTTCCATGCTTAGGACACCACATGTCGCAACATCTTGATCAATGGAAAAATAATCGCTAAATTTCACACCAGATACATCCTCTGCTACACACTTCATCTGCATTATCGTCACCATTATCATTATTAACTTTCTTTTCTGTTAAGCATTCTTCATCAATTTTTCGAACAAAACCGCATTTCACGAAACAATTCTGGATGGCTGAAGAGATTGCTTCATGCCATGCTGAAAGTACAAAATGAATAGCCTGTAGAAGGTCTGTTTTTGGAGTAGGTTCTTTTTCTTGTTCCGTGAAACATAGGATTGAAAATTGAAAACACATGAAAATTGCTTAAAACAGTTGATTATCCCGGTATCAAGAGGTTGTACGACAGGCATACAATTAGCTGGGAAAAAACTGACTTTTATATTTTTCAAAGACGACGTATCTGGTGAATGAGCTGAACAATTGTCAATAAATAGAATGGTTTTCCTCTTTTGAGTTCCGATTGATCTATCAAAGCCACGAAGAAATTTTGTAAAAATATATCATTTTGCATCCATGCTTTGGCATTCGAATGGTAGACTACTGGAAGTTCCTTTACATTCTTGATGCATCGAGATCTAGCAGATTTACCAATAACGAGGGGTACTCATTTATCAGAACCATCCTTATTTTTGCATAGTAGCACTATAAGTCTTTCTTTGGAATGCTTACCACAATGAAAAGACTATCCTTTGACCGCTAGCGTTCTCTCTGGTAAGTCTTTATAAAACAGGCCTGTTTCGTCTGCATTATAGATGTCACAATCCTTGTATCCTTCTAGTAACTTCGGAAGTTTTTCGAACCAGATTTTTATGGCATCAGTATTTACTACTACGGCACTTTCGCCGCGTAATTTCCTGGATGCCAATCTATGGCGAATTTTTAAACGTGAAATCCACCCATTTGTTTCAGAAAGAGTATCCATGCCACATGAGGCAGCTATTTCAAGTGGCTCCCATCCACAGGAATATTTGACGTAAGAGCCTGCTCGTGCTAAGCGAGGAGAAATTTTTCCTACTCACTGTAAGTAGACATTTTGCTTGTTATTCTCTTTTTTGCAGACATTCTATACTTATCAGCCTACTCTTTAATTTCTTTCTTTTTAGAAATTATCAAATTCAAGGTTCATAGCGGTATACCTAAACGTTTAGCCATGTTGATTTTTCTCTCAAAAGGATTTTTTCACCTCATCTATGACGTGAAACCTTTCTTCTAAGGTTTGGATTTGTTTTGCCACTCTTGTAATTCAGAGAACGCATTAAATTGGAGGCTCACACTTTTGAAATTAAACACGTGCACTGCACACAACAGATTAGCCAAGAATGCGGCAGCTGGCCGAAGTGGATGCATCAATCATTCCCTTTACACAGAATAGAATAACCCATTCTCCAAACAAGAACACCTGTTCCGCATTCACTTATTTACACATACATAGGGTAGACCGGGGCAAGATAACTATGTTAACAATTTTTTTTGTTTATTAATTATTTTAAGTATAGTAAAATTAATTTTACATGAACTGTTAGAGTATTCCTTTGTAGTATTAAACATATTACCATTTAATTTTTCAAATAAGAAAAATAAAGGATAATTTTATTTTTTCATAACATTAACAAATCATCATCTTGCCCCAGTACTGGGACAATATGACTTTGGCCTTGGGGCAAGATAACAACACTGAAAAAGGTTGAACATATTTTATCTTTTGAATATGTTACATGGCTTAACAAATGATAACTGTGTTTTTACATCTTACAAAGTATCAAACTAAGCATAATGCATTGTAACGTAATGTTGAAGTGTTTAATTGTGCAGCTAACAACAGTCACAAAAAATGCCATTTTTATAATTGGAACGTTCCTCACGCCACCACTCTTGGCATTTACAGCACTGGATCTATTCTTCTGTTGATGGGTCACAATTTTCCTCGTCACAAGCAGGACATCTGAAAACACCATCCTTTGACGTTTATGCAACTGGACTGTTTGGCCTGTATTTAATAGACTTAGGCCGACAGGAACTTAGTTTTGAGTTTTTTACTCCCTTTTTAGCTTCACGGGCTTATTTTCTCTGTTTTTTGAAAGGTTCCTGTTCTTCTTTCTGCTTTTCCCTTTGTTCTAACATTTCTTTGATGAGTGCGCTTCCTGTGATCGCCCCCTTTCGAACGACACATCTATGAAGAAAATTGTTCTCCTAGCCGTCGCTGATCGTAAAAACAAAACACGCAACCACCATGTAGTGCAAAATGTTAAAAAAAACTCCAATATGATGTGGGAAAATGAATTTATTGTGTCATAATAAACACCGGGAGAGAGGTACAAACAGGAGGCGAAAAATAGCAACCTCTTTTTAGCACAACAACCAGAGGCGAGGACGAGAGCAGAAGTCAGTGACAACGCAGCTAAAATTCACGTGCTTGGCATGATACAATATCGCCAGTATACAAGTATTTTGCGCCATGCACAAGGGAAAAACAAAACATTGGCGGGGAAAACAAAACATTGTCTGGTATGGATTAGCCAAATACAAGCAGTGACCTTATACATATTTGAATTGCATAGGGGTACCATATTTTGAGGTTACTAGATTCTTGTGGTATGGGAAATGAAAAAAACGGACATTGCACTTCGGATATAATGCGTTTTAAGTAGTAACGGAAAATGCTTTCGAATATAGACAATGGCTGTAGAAATTAAAGAATCGTTAGGTGAAAGACGTGTGAATGCGGTTGGTAAGACAGTTGTGAACATAAAGTTCAGTCTAAAGTGCAGATTGCAGCTGCTACAAAAATATGCAGGATTCTAATACATGTGAACTTAGCGGTCTGGATTTTAGGGTGCAGTGTGAGAATAAATGTAATGAATAGATTGCAAGTTAAGTACTTTTGATGATGAGCCAGACACATTACAAAATAAGGATGGCTGAGAAACTAAAATGTTTTTGTATTAACTGACAGCCGTAACATTTTTTTCTACAGGCTAAATATATGTGTGAAAATATCTCAAAGTAGAATGGGAAGACTGAATTACTGGTTTTATTTTATTAAAGTAAGTGAGTAATTAAAAATAGTTTAATTTAAATGTGAGGAGCTATTAGTAGAAACGATATACATTTTAAATACTAGGTTTAATTTAGGAACCGCAATGGGAGAAAATAGTACCTTAAAATAAATAAAGTATTAAATTGAATTTTGAAGTGAAACTGCGGGTTGGGGGGGGGGATAGAATGAAAACATATATAACATGATAATCGTTATAGCATCCCCTGATCAGATGCGACCCTTAGCCCCAGAGGCGATAGAATACGCAAGGCCGCGCGGACAAACACACAGACAAACAAGCGTTTACAGGATTTAAATAGATTGAACAACATAGTTTAATAAATTCTGAAACACGTGCACCCGGACTGCCTGTTTAAAGATATTCGTTTTCATTGCCATGAACGAAGGCGATTAATTGACATTTAGTCATGGTAATAGGTAGTATTTAAACTAAGTTACTCATAAATATTGAAGGGAAACGATATATCTTACCTGTATCTGTAGCAGAGATTATTTATAGATGCATAAAAGTTATAACGTGGGAGCGGTAAACAATCATATCTTCAAAACTAACACAAAAATTGCGATTTCAGCGTCTCTATACTATTGTCTAACGAACGGCCGATAGGAGAGCCATTAGTGGCCGGATGATGCTGCCACCTAGTGGAAAACGGAAAAATTAAGACATTCGTTATCTTGCCACGTTTTTCATCTTGCCCCGGTCTCCCCTACATGTCACAATATAAGCGCTAATACCTGTTTTCCCCCTTAAAACAGCATAAATAAGTTATTTTACGATAAAAGAAATAATTCCAGTTTGTATGTCATATGGATGCTCTTGACCTTCAATTTCATTTCGGTGAGGGAAAAAATTTTTCACAATAAAGGCGGGAAAACGGCTTTTTTAAGAAGGATGCATACGGGTTTCGTTAACATTATTTAAATATAATTTGTGCAGGTATCATAGAAATAAAACGATCAATGCGGGGAAGCAATGGAACGATAAATCGGGGTTTCACTTTATTAACAAAGTATATATTTTAGAGCTTTAGTTTTAATGTCTGTTTTACTATTTTATTATTTATATTAGCAATTTGTCAGACATCATTACATATTTTCTCTTCCTTGGGCCCCCTGTATTCATAAATATAAGTCTTTAAAACTCAAAAGTAATATACATTGTGTCCACGTATAACCTGACAAACCTTTATTTTCGCAACAGCTGGTCATAGATGCATACTTCCAATTACAAAAATGGTTTAAATAAAGTAAAGAATTATTTTTAAAGCGATATGGGTCAAGAAAAACATTTATTAAAAAATTGCAAAATTAAAATTTTTATATGGTCCCCCGGTCCTATAAGTCATGTTTAGTAAAAAGTTACTGTGACACTAACAAGAAAGTCGAAAAAAGTCCCATCCAACTAACATTAAAATTGACCGAGTTATGAAAGTTTGAAATGCATGACTTATACCACTTTTTTGCAACCCAAAACAGATGCTTTCAGGGGTCGTATATAAAGTACTTAAACTTATTTCAAGGTATCGCTTTGAAAGAAATCGTACAACTATTACGATTGAGTTAACTGTTATTACTTAAGTTTAAGATTAGTTAAAATGATTGTATTTTAACATGCATTTTATTTTGTAAGGATTTCAGGATATAATTTTTTTTAACAAAATTTATGTTATTTTCATAAGGTTTTATTTAACTTGCAACGATCGTCTTTCCAGCTTAAAATTTGTAGTCGAACTTTAACTCATTTTCAAATGTCCGATCGAAGTTAAATTTTACATACTGACTTAAATCCGATGACAATGTAATATTATGATTTTCGACGCTTACCATCGTATACATAGAGTAGGTGGGAGCAAAGATACGCACTGCCTGATTTAATATGAAGAAACATTTCTACAATCATGACCACTCCAAGAAAATGGGGTAAGTTTAAATTTGCGAATTTTGTTCTAATATTCTTAAAATTTCACTTTATTATTTAGCAAACAATACTTCGAATTTTTACAAATCCAAAAATTCAGTGGATAACGGAAGCTCCATAGCTTCTAAATGCCGTATAATTTATCTCGATCGCATTTGTTTAAACTTGTAGGTAGCCGGTTAAGTAAAATACTGCAGAATGGGGTAAAAGTACGCATCCGTCTTGGGGCAAAGATACGCACAAGTTTAAGATTCGGGGATTTGCCTTATCGGTTTAGCTAGATGCAAAGCTTTCCACAATTACGTTGTGGTAAGTGTTATTTTTTATACTGTATAAAATATAATAGCTACTTAACTAATATAATCTAGTTAACTACATTTTCCTTTTTCTAGTTAAGTTTTTTTTTTAAATATAGAACGTAGGTATCTACCTACCTACTTTTATAAAAAAATATTCTTGTTTCATAAAACGATTTTGTTTTAAAGTCTTACCCTTAACTCCTGTTAACGGTCTCACAGACTGCTGTTATATTCATTTTTCATAGCTTAACTTGTACTCACAGACCCCCTGTTTTTTTCTCTTTTTTTCATATGGTTTAACTTACAATTTTCAGTTTAACTATAAATACTTGTGAAATTTGCTAATGCTTGTGCATAACTCATTCGTTTTATTGGAAATAGGGCAAAAACCTTCAGTCATGGGGCAAAAAATTGCATTGCGTATCTTTGACCACCGCTGCGTACTTTTGCCCCAATCGATGGGGCAAAGATACGCAGAGCAATGTTTTTTTAAATTGCAATTTCTCACAGAATCATAATTTGACAGAATGTCGGTTGATGGTAGCACTTGCCTAAGGTTCTAATCTAACATTTTAATCACTCATTACATAAGTTTACACCAATGTGTGTGAAAAAAATGAAAATATATGGAAAGTGCGTATCTTTGCCTCCACCTGCTCTACTTATATTAGGGGATAACACAAAAATTTCGGATAGATTATCGTCAACAAGTTTAAAAAAGAGTTTTAGATTAGATAGCATAAACTTGCGATGGTTGTGTTTTTTAACTTTTGTAATTACGTTTTATGTATTTTTTTAACGCTGAATAAAAAAATTACATTCACTTTTAATCACCATGTCAGGATTTTTCGCAAATCGTAAATTTTAAGGTTTAAAAATAGCGAAAAATCTGATATTATAAAATAGATGTAAGACTTTTATTCAGTTTAATTTTATTTAATTCGATAATTTATTAAATTTTTTGGCTTATACTGGGTTTCTTACAGCTAAACAACTCAGGGGCCCAATGAGGTTGGGAGGGGAGCGGGATCAATTTTATCTTTGAGCTTTTTAACTTTGAAATTTGCGATTTGAGAAAAATCTTTACGTGATGGTTTAAAATGAAGGTCATTTTCGGATTCAGCGCTAAAAAAGACATAAGAAACAATTTTCAAAAGCTAAAAAACATGACACAATCCAAAATTTGAAAAACTGTGTAAACTAACAGCATCTTAAAATATGTATCATTTTGTAAAGAATTGAGGCTGTTGTTTTTCATCCTTTTATTCAACAGAAATTCTGTTATTTGTATCCTCTTATATGTTCAGTATAAATTGTATATTTTAGGGCAATATGTCAGAATGATTAAAGATTTCAAATTTATATTGCAATGTTAATTTTACTCTCAACCATTTCTTTAATATATCTGACGAAATTATATTTCTAGTAAATTTATGAATGACTCCTAATTTGCAGCAAAAAATATGCTCCAAATTTAAACAGCTATTACTCGATCAATATTAATTGAGAATAACGGGACTTTTTTTGCCCAACTTGTCGGTGTAATAAGAAAATTTTACTAAATATAGCCTATAGGACCGGGGGACCGTATAAAAATTTAGATTCTGTAATTCTTCACTAAATTGTTTTTTCGCTTCAAACTTTTTATCATAACTCTGCATCTAATTTTGACCAATTTCGTAATTGGAAGTATGCCTCTAGGGCCATCGGTTGCGAAAATAAACATTGGTCAAGTTATACGTGGACACACTTCACTGTATATCATAATCTGCTTTTCAAAATATTTGTTAATGTTAAGATATGCTGGTCTGTCTTTTAAAAAATATGTTAAAATATCTTCACATAAGATTTTTTAACATATTTTTTAAAAGACAGACTAATTTATCTTAATGATAATAAAGATTTAAAATTTTTAAAAGCACATTAATGGATTTTTAAAGACTTACATTTATGAATACAAGGGGGGGGGGGGGGACTACGCGAGGAAGAGAAAATATCTAATAATATCTGAGAAATTGGTAATATAAATAATAAAATAGTACTTACGTTCGTAAAATTCGTAAAATCGTTCCTGAAAATTCGATCCTCTCGCGGCAGAACAGTTGAAACTCCTGCACAAGAGAAAATAGGAGAAGGAAAGAGCCTTCAGCTTAATTAATTCGGTTTTAATAGTGTTCGTAAAATAAAACATCTTTCCTCAAGAGAGGGAAATGTAGATTTTCCAAAGGGCAAATATTGTTTATAAATACATCTAATTTTCTAAAAAAAAATAAAACATTCATTTTCAGAAACATCGATATATAGCACGAAAACAATGTGCTATTTATATAACCAATTTTTTAGAATATTATGGCGGGGCCATATATTAGAGTTACATTTTTATTCAAAATTAATCATTTTTCTCATTTTATTTTCCTTTCTTCTGTTAAACGCTAGCATTAAAGAAAAGATAACTCTTTATTTCTAATATAAGCACAATCATTATCCCCGCGAAAACATTCTTTTATTTATATTTTTCCTTGATAAATTACGTCCCCTTTATTTCGGCGAGAGTCATTACTTGTGGGTTACGCAATCTAAAAATCAGAGAGCTAATTTTAGCATATCTGGTGCCTCGTATAAACATTATAGACCCATAAATTGCATTTTACTTGCCTGGAAATAGATATTTGTCGTTAATTGTGCGAGCCGTTAAGACTTTCTGTAAGCAAAGATAGGTTTGCCTTTTTATTTCACTTTTTAATTGATAGCCAAATGTGACCCTCTCTTCTTGGCGCTTATCTCATTCAAATTTTAGTATTGCTCGCTGCCTAGCGGTTAATTTGTGATTGGCGTATTGATTTAGCACATGTGTATTCTTGACGTTATTAACTTAGGCAGATTAAACGGACTTCACCTCTGATCTTGCTATTAGTAACAGCTAAAAGGTTTTGCTGAATATGGGGGACCACCACTATTTTACACCTATTTCTCTCTTATTTTGTAAAATAAAATAGTTTTTCCATGGGAAGATTATTTAAATTATTGCCTGCTAGATTTTTACAGGAAACGGATTATAATGGATTGGGGTTTGCTTTAACAATCCGCATCTTGTACTTACCAAAATTTACCAAAATTCTGTTTATTATCACGACCGGTATATAAAACCTATAAATAACTCATTTAAAAATATATAACCAATAAACAACATATATATAATCAATCTTTTAGGAATGCACCTAATTTGCTAAAAAAAAGAAAACATTCATAACCAGAAACATCGATGTACACGAACGCAATGTGCTATTATTTATAACCAATTGAAAAGGAACAATGCGCCAACGAAATAATCCAACATAGTAATTTGGAGATCTGCATATGAAATTGCTACAGTTAAAATCAAACATCGATCGTTTGAAACAATGCAAGTGTTGATTTAATGAATTGATATTATACATAAGATGCATTGAGTTGTAGCATTGATGCATTGAATACATTGACTGCAATTGAGTTGTAGCATTGATGTACAACGAGTTTTAAAACAATATAAAAAATATATTCAATGAATATTATTATAACTTTATTGAGGAAAATGAATTGCTTGTGAAACACTTTTTTTTTCAGATATTAGCCTCTTTATTTGAACAAAAGACTGTAGGTAGCAGGGTTGTTCGATTTAAATCAGCTTGATTTAAATCGCGATTTAAATAATGATTTAAATCAAATGATTTTTTTTAACGTTTATTTAAATCAGTTTTCTTTTTTTAACATTGATATTTACAGGTTAAATAAGAATGAAATTCATCATTTATGTCATTTCAGATTAAAAATTACATTGTAATAACATTAAATAAAACTTTTATAACATCAAAATACTAATATTTTATGAAAGTAAATGCAATTGTATTAAAACTATTATCAATCCATAGTGTATTCCTCAAAAATATTGATAAATGCTCTCTCAATTTTAAATTGTTTTCTTTTTTAAATGATCAGTTCATTTTTGCAAGTTAAATGCTTGAGCTATAGTTAGTACCTTAATCATGCGTCTGTCCAGGATTTGTGTCCTGTATTTGTGAAGTTTTTTTTATTGAAAAATCTAATCACAATTTTTAGAATTTGAAAAAATCATTATATATAGATTCTTGTTTATGTTTTTAACAGGATCATTTATTTATATATACTATATAAAAAAAGAGTATGTAATAGGTACTTTGTTGACTTCAACTGTTTTGTGACAGGTTAAATTTTCTTTTAAAATTATTTGTGAAAGTTTAAGTCAGGCGACAGAAACGTTTAGGGAAAGGGCTATTTTGAAGACAAAGAATTTTGTGAAGGGCCCTGTTTTAAGATGAAAATTCGCATGAAGTGTCCTGTCTAAATATTTAAAAAATTGTGAAAGGACCTTTAAAGGACCCAAATTTTTACTAAACAAATCCCTGTTATTTCTAATCTAAGCAGCGATTCCTACTGTCAGTAAGCATGATTGATTGTTGAAATTTCAACGGCTGAGGAGATAACACTGACAACTGATAGTTTTAGGTTTTCAGTTATGTGATTATTTTTCATCCGGTAACTATTTTGCCAATTATTAGATTAGTATAGTATTGTGTGAATCAAAAGTTGAAACAATAATGTCATTTACCGATGGTACGGTTACAGAGAGCTTTTGGATTTTTTTTCATACATAATGGTTCGCAGAAAAAAAAGATCCAATGTGGCCTTATTTTACAGAAAAAATACTACTTTTGGAAAAGGTGTAATAGTAATATACAAATAGTGTAGTGATGAAATGATGGGGATTATGGCAAGAATGTAAAACACAAATAAACTTGCAGTCTATGTGATAACATTCATGAATCTGAATCTGCAATGGCGTACACATATACATTTAAAATTCTTTGTTACATTTATTATGTGTTTATATATTATATATATTATTGGACACATTAATAAAAAATAAATAACTTTAAATTAACTAGAAATTTATACACAGAACATGCATAGATTTATGTATAACAATTTAAATTTAATAGTAAAATAATAAAAGTTTAAGTTTTAAGTGGCTCTTTTAAATTTGTTTGCAACAATTTTTAATTTTTATTTAAAATATCTTGAATTCTTATCTAGGAAATGTAATGAAATTAGAAGAAATGTGTAAATCTATGCAGAAAAAATAAATAAATGCATGCACGTACATAACTACGTACATAAATAATATTAATCAAAAAAATCTGAATTAAATAAAAAAAAATTCGATTTAAATCCAAAAAATCGGATTTTTTTTTTTTTTTTTTTTTTTTTTTTTTTTAATCGTGATTTTCAATTAATCTGTACCAGTTTTATTATTTCGTAAAAATAGATAAATAAATTTATAAAATTAATATAGATTGTTGCCTATGTTAAATACCTAAGTGTGTACTGGAGAAAAAGGAGAGGGAGAGTTTGATTACAAGTTGTTCTCATATGCGGGCGAACAAAGTAGAAAAGTTGGGAACCGCTTACCTAAAGCTAGTGTTTTAGCTACCATTTTCTTAATTCTACGTACAAAATCATTTCTGTACGCAAACATTACCTTAAAATCGGATTACCGCTTAAAAATGTTTGTAAATCATTTATCTTGCTTTTGCAGAAAAAAATTATTACTACAACAATTTATTTACTTTTGTGAATTGTTTACTTATCCCTTAACTCGTAAATGCTACTTCAACTTAAAGAACTTTGAAGTTGAAATAAACATAAATTTCACGAATTTATCTTTAAAATGGCAACATTTAATGTAACTGCAGCATTTCGGTGATTTATTTTTAAAACTGCATATGCTCGAGTGGTTTCATGTTTACGTTTTTGAGATGAAAGTCATTTGTATTCGACAGTATTTAGAAAAGATCGTGTTCTGAATAAATGATATTTCCTGAAAATCAATAGTTCTAGAACATAATAAAATACATTTCTCTATAAAATTACATTTAACATGCTTAGCATAAGTTTAAAAAGTAAAATACATTTCGACTAACGTAACATTATTTGAATATTTTATTTATACCAATGAAAAAAAAAGTACTGAATGTATGAAAATCTATTTCCTTATATATTTTCTCTTGTTTATTCTTTTTGTCTTAATGTTACGAGTGACTCATATGTTTTATTTCTGGCATTTCATTTTTTTTTTTTTTTTTTTTTTTTTTTTTTAACTAATAAATAAGATTTTATTTCGGTTGCACTAGTGAATCATGCTGCTAACTTTGCTAATTTATTTATTTTGCAATGATATAGAATTTGCCTTATTAATCTAGTAACGACAACAGCAAAAGAAAACTTGTTAATGCAATTTATCTGGCTTATAATTCGAATAACGGCCCAAACAAAACGTTGATATTCTAAAAGGATAAATTATTTACAGAATTATTTCAGGAAAGCTAATTCTTTCGGTTTTAAAATGAGTTAATTTATTATCATTATTGTTAACGGGAAACGAAAAAAAGTTTAGTCCAAACTGAACGATGCATTCTTTCAATGCTAAAAAGTAATTTTTGGCATAGAAAACTAATTTTTAATTTACTTTTTAAAAATGATATAATAATGTAACCACAAGGTAAGACAGAAAAGTAAGGTGACTGAAGTCATAATAATCACTGTGTTATATATTTGCAGATAAATACCGCACTGTTGTTCAAGGTAGTTCCCGCCGTCTACAATACACTTTTGACAACGTTCATACAAGTTCTGGAAACTTTTGAAAAAGTCCTCCTTTTAGCCTGTTTTAAGTTCCTTGGTAACAGCAGCTTGAGTGTCGTTTGTGGATCATACGCGAAACACAACGTTTCATCTCCTGTGACGATGAACTGTAAAAACGTGTCATCTTTGTCTGCTCCATTGATGAAGGCCGCAGGAGTCCATTCGCTGCTGTTTTTGTTCATCGTTTAAATAATGGGGGACAAACTTCGCACAAAGTTTCCGTTTACCCAAATCCTTCGTCAATATTGTTCGGACGATTTCACGAGGAAGATTCAATTCGTTCGCCATTATTCGGACGGACATACGGCGTTCTTGCAGCAATAACTTCCTAACTCATTCAACATATGACGTGGTTCTGCTCATCACCGGTCTTCCACTGCGATGCTCATCCTCCACGCATGTACGACCTTCACGGAAACGCTTGAACCACTGAAATACTGTCCTGCGAGATAAAGTTTTTTCTCCATTTACACTTCGAAGCATTTCCAAAATTTTCGTAGCAGTTTTATCCATTTTAAAACAGAATTTCATACTCGTTTTCTGCTCCATTACGCAATGCACTACCACCTCTTATGTTTAAACGACTACACGAACAAACACTAATCAAGAAACTTGGCAAATGACCCTGAACTTTAACGTTACATACCGAAGATCGTAATGCGCATGTGTCCGGTTGTCGGGCTGTTCTCATTTTCGATAGGAGGGGTGAGTCACCTTACTTTTCGGTCTCACCTTTTATTTTAACACTAGGATTACCATGAGCCGTCATTTTGACGGCTAACATATACACTATATTGCCATTAATGACCGACAACTTTCAATTTTAGACATTTTGACGAATATTTAGAAATATACTTGACATTCTTCTGGAATTTCAGGATTGAAAAGAACAGGTATGACCTCATATTTAGCAATGTCGATTCGATAAGGAGGGCAATTAAGGGGCCAACAAAAAATCAAAGAAAAAAAATAATACTTGGCATCACCCTGTAAAATAAAATGCATGAAATGATCTATCGCTACCGAATATAAATAAACAGACATTGTGCAATATATGTATTCTTTGTGTAAGAATAGCGTGTATATTAAGAGAGATATAGCGATTTATTTTAAAAAATTAAAAAATTCATGCATGTTTTTTGCTTATAACATGCAGGGTTTTCAACCACATTTAACTCCGGTTTCAGAAAAATTGACAAAATATAGTAGATACAATGTAGTGCAATTGGAATATAAATATATTAAATATTTTAGGAAATACGAGCAGTTGTATGAAATAATTTTTATCTGCGCATGCGCGAATAATAACAAGGATCATTTTACATAATTTAATAGTCAACTCTATGGAGCAACTTATTAAAAAAAATCTAGTCAAATATCGTAAAAATTCAGAAAGATATCGGTGTTAGAGTGAGCAAATTTTTAGTTGTTCTCTAAAAGAAGCTGAATGATAAGGGATTTTCCACAAATTGTCATTTTTAATTTTTAATTTTTTTTATTTTCATTTTTAACAGTTTCCAACAAAGTTGAAAAGTGTTTATGCATTCGGTTTGTCTGTCCGTCTGATCGTCAGTCCGTCTGTCCATCTGTACGCGCTCTAACTCCCGTAAATATACTCGGATCGTTCTGAAATTTTTGGATGTTAGTGACCTCTACCATAGCACGAACCTTATAGCAAATGAAGTTTGTAGCATGTTTAGTTCATTTACAGGGACAGTCAAAAGTTTTCCGTTACATTACGGCCTATGGGAAAAAATCGTTTAAAATGATTTTTAATGATGTTACATGCTTTCAAACATAATACAATTGATATGCATCTATCAAGTGCACTAAAATATCCATTCCGTATAATATGCGGTGCAAAGAATAAATATTATTCATTTACAGGGCCACACAAATGAATTCCGTTACATAATGATATACGGGTGGAGGGAATTTTTTCCGGTGTATTTTAATTATGTTAAATTATTTCATGTATAATGAAATTGATATACGTAGCAGAGGTTTACTACAACTTACTTCATGTGTAACACGAAGTGCATAGCATTTACAGGGACACACAAAAGATTTCAGATACTATATTGTATCCGAAGTACTGTACGGTAGCGATGATTGTTGGAAATGCATTTTTTAATTATGTTATGCGCTTTTATGTTTCACTATATTTATGCATTGTATACGGTGTGTATAAATGCTGTAATTCATATACAGGGCTTCACAAAAGAATTCGTAATGGTTACTGGGTATGATTGTAAATTGCTTAAAGGTGGTTTTTAAATGAGTTATGCATTTTTACGCTGAACTGCATTTTGTTTACTAAGAAATGTTTGTATAACATAGATAAAATTATATACCCAGTAGTTTTAAGACTATTTTACTTTGAATTAAACTTTAGCTAAATTGTGGCGTGTAATAAAGGCATTGGGTTAACTACAGGGTTGTACAAACGTATACAAGTATGTTTCCCTCTATTAGTATAAATTGCTGAAAGAGAAATTTCAACCTGTTATTCGTTTTCTTGCTAAACTAAATTTCCCCATTATATAGCATATATATCAACCTACGGATCAAATACAGAGCTGTTCAAAAGAATTTGAATAGATATTTGCTATGGATGGTAACTGCTGAAATCAGTTTTTCAAATGTTTTATGCGTTTTCTAAAATGGTTACTTAGTTCTGTTATATACCTTATTTTCCTAAATAACGAAGTTTTGATAAATCATTAAGGAAGTGTTGGAAAGTGTTTCATAATCTATGCTTAACACATGATTGTTCTTACTTGTTTATTGATGCTTTAGTTCTTTTTGGATAACCACCAGAACGAGCCTATACCATGATCAAAAGAAGTATCGAAATCGAAGCATTTTTTCTAAATCTACTCGTTGATACTCACTAAACACTAACTTTTTTCTGAAAGTCAGCTAATAAAAAATGACAATTTGTGTAAAATCCCTTATTATTCAGCTGCTTTTAGAGAACAGCTAAAAATTTGCTCACTTTAACAGGGTTCGTACGGATACCGTTATTTTCAAGGCCCAATATCAGAATTTTTTTATAGAAAAATAAATCTAGTTTAGACGAACGAAATTTCGCCTTATTTCAGGAGAGATTTTCCATAAGAAAATACTGGTACCCAAGAATTTCTTAGTCGTGAAATTCAAGCACCCGTACGAACCCTGTTTAACGCCGATATCTTTCTGAATTTTTACGATATTTAACTAGATTTTTTTAATAAGTTGCTCCAGAGAGTTGACTATTAAATTATGCAAAATGATCCTTGTTATCCTTCGCGCATGCGCAGATAAAAATTATTTCATGCAACTGCTCATATTTCCTAAAATATTTAATATATTTATATTCCAATTGCACTATATAGTTTCGACTATATTTTGTCAATTTATCTGAAACCGGCGTTAAATTTGGTTGAAAACCCTGCATGTTATAAGCAAAAAACATGCAAGAATTTTTTCATTTTTTTAAATAAATCATTATATCTCTATTAATATTCGTGCTATTCTTACACAAAAGAATACACATATTGCACAATGTCTGTTTATTTATATTCGGAAGCGATAGGTCATTTCGTGCATTTTATTTTACTGGGTGATCCCAAGTATTATTTTTTTTCTTTGCTTTTTTGTTGGCCCCCTAATTGCCCCCTTATCAAATCGACATTGCTATACAAGAGGTCATATCTGTTCTTTTCAATCCTGAAATTCCAGAAGAATATGTCAAGTATATTTCTAAATATTCGACAAAATGTCTAAAATTGAAAGTTGCCGGTCATTAATGGCAATATAGTGTATGTTTCGGTTCAAACCAGAAATTTGATTATGAAATAAGTTTAAAGACACAAAAGAGAAAGACGTTAAATTATAAAGTTAAATTGTTTTAAATTAAAATTCTGGTGTGAAATATTTTTATAAAACTTGACTCAAATTTCCGATAGTTCTCGTGTTAAAGTTTTCTTTGCTTTTTATTAATATTCACGTGTTGCATGTAAATATATTTTCAATTCATATGTGCTTGGAAATGTTATTATTTGGACTTTAATCTCATAACGTAACAGTACATAAAAACGACTATTTCAAGCTATTTAAAAAATCTCTTTTCAAGTAAATACAAATTTTGAAAGAAAAAATTAAAACATAGACAAATTTCAAAAATGATTAGACACTGCACACTGCAATCTAGTCAGTACATTCCTGCAAAAGAGTTAAATTTCCATGCACAATTTTTGATCATAAAAAACTTATGCAATTCAACTATTTTGACCAATTTAAATATTAAAAAATCCTGTTAAAATAATCCTTCGGTTTAAAAAACTGTCTGCTTCAACGTATTTATGATACACATCTCTTTAAAACTACCGATTTTTATGTTTTTATATGCAATAGTTTTTGCAGGATAAACCGAGAAAGTAAAAAGGTTACAATAATTCCAATTACGGCAGCAGCAGCGTTAGTTACTTTTATAAAGAATATACCGATAATAGGTAACTTATTTTTTTAATACAAATATCTTCATAAAAATTTAAATTGATTAGTAATATGCTTTTTTTTAGGTGCGTTCGTAATTATATAAATACATAGCACCTATAGTCGTCCTCTGGTCCGTCCATTTGTCAGCACATAACAGCGCAAAAACCACCCAACCGAATGGTTAGAAATGTTAATATATATAATCGTTGGAGAATTTTATTATTTCAAATTTTATCAAAATCGAATCAAAACTTAAAAAGATATTAAAAAGTTTTCATCATTGTATTAAATCCCATCATACGTAATAAATTCAATGATACTTTATGATAGGTAATGATTCTAGGCTGTCATGGTGATGACGTCCAGTTTAAGATGGAGTCATTAATAATGAATTTGATATATATAATCGTAACAAATTCTTTATTCGGGCTTTTTTGCACGAAAGTGCAACAGCTATTGCACCAAGATATGAATATTTATAAAACTAGATATAATACGAACGCATCTCATTTTGCACGCTTCATGTACGAATTTTTAAAAGTCCCCGGTATGCTATTTCTTTCTCTCAGTTTATTTTGTCTCCAATAAATAACGTTATCTTGTACAAGCCAGTCGTAAAACAAAAGCCGATGTTTCATTGTGCGATTAAATACTCTACAGCACTTTTTAAAACTTCTAAGCATCGCACAATTTTCAGTGTTTATACCTTCGTATTGGAGAAAAAAAGTATTGCATTAAAAATGCAATTTGTTTGAAAACTGCATCTCCATTTATTTTTTAAATATTAATTTTTTTGTAGTTTTTAGCGACATTTGTTTCATTTTGGCAACTCAAGTATTCCGTGTTGAATTCAGATTCTCCGGTAGGGATTTCTATGTCTCCGGGGGGGGGGGGGGGGGCAGTATGGAGTTCCGGAGGGGAAATTTCACTTTTTGACTATTGAAAACACAAAATCTCAAATCTTCCGGGGTGACTTCTCATTCCTCCGGAAGGGAATGTCCCCCCGGGCAACCCCCTGAATTCAACACTGCAAGTACTCCATTTCTGTAGAAAGTAAAGAAAGAAAAAATAGTTTAAAAATAGCAATTATGTCTTCTTGTTGCCATTTTCCCATAAAAACTAAACAAATGTAATTAAATACGTGATATTTTGAGAAAAATATAAATGAATGATTTATGATAAATCATGGAGTTATTATAAATTATATTTAACTTTAAGTTACTATATTAATGCAAATGACGTCCTTTTACATAAAATAAAAGAGTGTGCTTTAAGTCTTAAAATTGAAATATGTTTTGCACTACAGTAGAGTCCCGATTATCAGAGTCCCGCTTAACCGAGTTATTTTCTTTTGATGAACAGGTTGCTTCTATTATTATGAAACAGCCATTATAAATGAAGCGTTGGGTGAAGATGATAGAGCATAAAGATGATAGAGATAAAAGTTAGAACTCTAATTTTCTGGTCAGAATGGGGGGGGGAGGGGGTAAATGGCCATAATTTGGCCATTTTTTTATTTTTTTTTCCCATTCTGAGCAGAAAATCAGAGTTCTAACTTTTTACGACTGCTCTATCATCTTCACCTAACGCTTCATTTATAATGGCTGTTTCATAATAATAGAAACCACCAGTCCACCAGAAGAAAATGAAGTACTGGAAATATCGGAGGCGACACTAAATTCTGAAAAAGCAGAATTCCTGTTCTCTAGTTTGTTTCTGTTTTCTTTCGACTATCTAATTATTTAGTTTCATAAATTTAATTATAATCTAAAACATAAATTTACAGCATTCTAACTGGATTATTGCGGGTTTTTTTTTTTTACGTAAATTGCAGGATGATATTAATAAAAACTTACTCTTAAGAGAATTCAATAATATTATGAAAACCAAAAAATATAATCTGTATCTTCTTCAAAATCACTTAGATACGTTCATCGTGTAGAAAATATTTTTCGTTCCCTTTTACGATTTCATAATTTGATTTCTAAATTAAATAAATTCTTCAACAATATACAAATAGTGCTGATGATGTTACTGAATTATTGCATAACTGAAAGACAAACTTAAATTCAATCTGCTATTTGAAATATTTTAATAAGGGGATTTTAATAATGTGTTAGAATATCTGTAAACATAGTGCATTTAACATATTATCCTTTATTGTTTCAATTACGCAAATGAAAAGCTGCTTAGTCGGAATTTTTAATCAAATTTCAAAATACAATAGTTATTGTTCTTAAATAAGCTCTTTATAAATTGAAAAGCAACAAATAAAATTTTTAAATCTTATGAAATATTCATTAAAATATACCATTTTGTTTAAAATTGCATTTGATAACCTTAAATTGCTTGAAAGTAGAAAAAACTGTACAGTACAGCTTAGTTTGTTATAAAATTACAGATGTAAAATGCTAAAGTGTAAATGCTGCAATGCAATTTAATTGTAATTACATCCTTTTAAAAGATATTTATTTTTCTGAATACGTTAAATATATACATTTATATATAATTAAAATGAAATCACAAATTAAAAAATAATTTGAAAAGACAATTCAAAAGATGATCACGAGAAATTAGAAATGCAAAAATTAAGAAACTATGATTAGCTTACGGATTCCTCACAGAAGCTACATAAGTTTGATTCATAGTAAAGATGTGTTATTGAATATATTTTTTTCTTTTAGTTTTATAACCTCTTTATAATCTGGCATTTTTATGCTATTCTCTTTATCAAGTAAAAAGTAACTTTTGCTTGGTAATTACTATAGCTTCATTTTAGCTGTCCATTTTTACTTTCTTCTACCTTTACAAGAAGAAAGTATTGGATTCATGAAAATTTTCGAATTCCGGTTTTCGACGGATTTAGACGTTTTAGGGGTCAGAGATTCCAAAAAACATGTTTTTACAAAATGTCTGTCTGTGACTCTGTGAGTCTGTCTGTCTGTCTGTCTGTCTGTGTGTATGTGACACAAATTTTGTGGGCACTCTACCTCAAGAACTAATGCACGGAATTTAATAAAAATTTATATTCAGTGAGTCCCTAATACAAATTGATGCTGATTAGTTTTTGGTGTAAATCGCTCAACAGGTGGCGCTGCTATGCTGCATTTTTCACGATTTTCGCAATAGCTCTATCTCACGAACTAATGCACGGATTTTGATCAAACTTCAGATTTAGTTAGTCCTTTATATGAATTGATGCTGATTACGTTTTGGTGTAAATCGCTCAACAGGTGGCGCTGCTATACTGCATTTTTTAAAATTTCTGCAATAGCTCTATCTCAACAACTAATGCTTGGAAAATCAACAAACTTCAGATTCAAGTATACTTTGATATAAATTAGTGCTGTTTGTGTTTTGGTGCAAATCTCTCAACAGGTGGCGCTACTATACTGTACTTTTCAGAATTTCCATTATAGCTGTATCTCAAGAACTAATGCAACAATTTTCACCAAACTTCAGAATCAGTTAATCCTTGATATGAATTGACATTTTGTACATTTTGGTGTAAATCGCTCAACAGGTGGCGCTGCTATACATCATTTTCCCGATTTCTGCAATAGCTCTAACTCAAGAACTAATGGACACATTTTCATCAAACTTCAGATTCAGTTACTCTTTGATATGAAATGATGCTGACTACGTGTTGGTGAATATCGTCCAATAGGTGGCGTTGCTGTGCTGCATTTTGCACTATTTCTTCAATAGCTCTATCTCAAGAACTAATGCACGAATTTTCATCAAACTTCAGATTCAAGTACACCTTGATAAATGTTGATGCTGATTATGTGGTTGTGTAAATCGCTCAACAGGTGGCGCTGTTATGCGGCATTTGTCATCATTTGCGCAATAACTCTATCTCAAGAACTAATGCACGGACTTTCCCCAAACTTCATATTCAGTTAGACATTGACATAAGTTGATGATAATTAGCTTCTGGTGTAAATCACCCAATAGGTGGCGCTGCTATGCTGCATTTTGATGGATTTATACGATTTTAGCACACTAATATCTAAAGAACTAATGCACGGAATTTCATCTTTTAAGAATCCTCATGATGAGCATAGATTCACTGTGATAATGAATTTTGAAGTATTGACAAGTATGATATAGAAGAAAGTTTTGTGATGACCACAACATACTAGTTTATAATTCATTTCAATACATTTATATATATATAGAATGTACCAGGGATGGCGAACTTTTTTATGTATGCGTGCTACTAATTCCCAAACAATACAGGGTGCGTCACGTTGAGAACAAATCAACAACTGTTTTCAAACAGGAATATACACTAGAGATAGAGCATTTTTTTAACGTTCTGTACAGGTGACCACATACACACTGGAGGGCGTCATTCATTGAAACCATTGCCAAACGCAATAACTGCCTCTACAGGCTGTCAAAACGGACTGCAGGTAATGATCAGATGAGAGATGGGAACATTTGCCACTGCATGCACAACGGTTGCCTTGAGGGCTGCAACATCGCTGTGTTGATGACTATTGGAGTAACTCTCAACTACGCAACCTGCGTAATAGGCTATTCGGTTAATATCTGGATAGCTGGGGGGTGGGGGAAACAAATTGAGGATGACATCGTCATAAATTCTTTAGCCATCCATTTTTGGTTTGAATCGGTCGTATGGGATAGTGCAAAGTCTTGTTAAAAGACGCACGGCCTCCCACGTGTTTCAGAAGTAATTTAGTTCTTTAATACCTCGGTATAAGCAAGGACGTTGTCTCTGGCACCTTGAAGAAAGAAATGTGGATGCATCAGATTGTATTCGCTATTCAGGACCACCCAGAATCATCCGTGAGGATGGAAATTTTCTCTACGTGTCTGCCAGAATCTCTTCACCTCTTCGATAGTTTTTACACCGTTACCGTTCTTTTTACGGTTCACTTTCTTAACCTTGTCAACGTTTTTCTCATTGGAAAGAAACAAGAGCATTCCTGGCTCCTCTTGATGCTTCAGCTTGTTAAGGAGGCGCTTGTCTCTGGTCAGGCAGTTGTTCCTGGTTCTCTCGAGCAAGCACTGTACATTCCTTATCACGTACGACCTTTAATGAAGGTTTTCATGAGTAACACATCAGATTGTGGCCTCATTAACCTGCACCTCCCTAGTGAGTGCTCTTATAGAATTCGTAGGATTTTCATTGACTTGACTAACGAATTCTAGTGTTTTGATGATTTCATATTGCCGACAACGTTGTTTCCTGCATAAAACGTTTGCCACGTGAAACCTGGCAGCCTTCCTTTCTCTCCTTAGATTAAAGACAAATGACCGGGCGAGCTTCAAGAATTTGGCAATCTCTAAAAAGATATTGCAGTATAAGGTGTTTATGCGAAATCCAGTATTACAGAATAAGTCGGTTTAAAGCATTAAATAACTAAGAACAAAGACTGAAAGTGGTTTTCCGCTATATTGGAATCAACTTATGAAATTTTGATTAGGTAATTAAATTCGTTAGAGATGTACGTACTGTAATAAGGAAAAAATACGAACTTTAACATATCATGCATTTGATATAATATATATATTTTTTTATTATATGAAAGTTATATAAGAAATTAAAAATGGTTGCATAAAAAATTCTTAATAATCTATTAATGAGATTTTTGCATTTGCATGTTCGTTTGAAATGCTTTATATCGGGCTCACATTTTCACTTTCTTTTATCTTTACAAGGAGAAAATATTGGATTCATGAAAATTTTCGAATTCCGGCTTTCGACGGATTTACACGTTTTAGAAGTCAGAGAACCCGAAAAACATGTTTTTACAAAATGTCTGTCTGTGAGTCTGTCTGTCTGTGTGTGACACGAATTTTGTGGGCGCTCTAACTCAAGAACTAATGAACGGGATTTAATAAAATTTTAGATTCAGTTAGTCCCTGATATAAACTGGCGCTGATTAGATTTTTGTGTAAATCGTCCAACAGGTGGTGCTGCTATGATGCATCTTTTACGATTTCCACAATTGCTATATCTCAAGAACTAATGCACGGATTTTTATAAAACTTCAAATTCCGTTAGTCCTTAGAATAATTTGGTGCTGATTACTTTTTAGTGTAAATTGCTCAACAGGTGGTGCTGCTATGCGGCATCATTCATGGTTATCGCAATACCTCTATCTCAAGAACTAATGCACGAATTTTCACCAAACTTCAGATACAGTTAGTCCCTGATATAAGTTAGTGCTGTTTAGTTTTTAGTGTAATTCGCCCGACAGGTGGCGCTGCTAGGCTGCATTTATCACGATTTTTGCAATAATTGTATCTCAAGGACTAATGCATGAATTTTCATCAAACTTCAGATTCAATTAATCCCTGATATAATTTGTTCCTGATTAGTTTTTGGAGTAAATCGATCAACAGGTGGCGCTGCTATATAGATTTTTTTATGATTTCCGCAATAGTTCTACCTCAAAAACTAATGCACAAATTTTCATTAAACTTCAGATTTAGATACTACTTGACATAAGTTGTTGCTGATTAGATTTTGGTGTAAATCACCTAACCGGCGGCACTGATATGCTTTATTTTTCAGGAAATATTAACAATTATGAGATAGAAGTAAGTTTCGGGATTGCCACATCCAACTAGTTTGTTATTTTTAATAATATACATAGACAAATTCGGCTCACTTCTCATTTTATTGAAGTGATGTCTTTTCAAATACATTTGACGAAATCAAAATTTTTAAATTCATATAGAAACACTACGTATATAATTACAGGGCGGCTCATAGTTTCGCAGAAAAGGAAATTTTCTAATACGTTAATAAATGCAAAAGTATTTTTATTATTTTTGGTCTATACGTGTTAAACAAAATTTCATTATATCAAAAAGAAAAATACATTTTATCTATATAATGGTTACCAAATTTAAATATTTCGCGCGCCAGAGAAATTGCCACACGTGCCATCTCCGCCACGCGAAGCAACATTTCAAAGACAATTTTGAGACATTTTCTCTTCGTGTTTCACACTACGTTAATTGAATAATAGTATTTGCTCCTTTAAATTTATCTTCTCTCAGGAATATCTTCAAAATCAATGATATTTCATCATAAGCTTATTTTAATGGTCTTTCAACAAAACGAATCACTGTGATCAATATCAAATGCATATATGTAAAGTAAAAACCATCAGCAGGAGCCACTTTATGTTTCTCTACTTTCCCTCTGCCGAACCAAAGTTATACTAGGACTTCCCTCAGAGGGATTAGTCTGAGCGATGTTAGTGAGAACATAGATTTAATAATAACTCGTGACAATAATAGAAAATGAGATGCTATCTTTAATTGACAATACGTGGCCTGCCTGAAAAATATTCAACCTTTGTCCGAAAAAAATACATAAGTTACCTGACAGGATTGGTATCCTTATTCCTTCGAGGTAGGCCCCTTGCGCCTCCACACAAACAAGTCAGCATTGACTGCAGCGTAAGTTATGACACGAGATCTGGAATATCTCGTCTGCATAAATCTTTGAGCTATGAAAATGACATTTCGAGTAATTTACAAACCCGTACACATTTTTCAACAACTCATGCAAGTTAAAATACGTCAATATTAACCCGATTAAAAAAATTTACCCAAATAAGTTACTATGTAAAAAATCGTCTAATGACAATTGAGAAAATGACCCTATGATTAAACCTCTAGATTAGTGAAGCTGAAAAAAAATTGCATATCAAATTAAAACTTTTCGACACTTTTGCCCAGAGAAGTAACATTTTGACAAGTACTTTCCTGAAAAATATTCGCTGTTTCATACCGACAGTTATTCAATGTTAACACAATTTATTCAATGCTAGATAAGTAGCTTTGTTGTATCTGTTTTGCTGCATTTAAGTTGCATTTTTTTGGGGGGGGGGGAGGGGGGAGTGAAGTTTTATTAAATATTTAAAGTTTCTATATCTAACAATGCAAATGAATGGTAATTTAGTACGTTTTCCGTTCATTTCATCTTTTTAAATTTTGTATTTTTTAGAAGGCATTCTTAGAGAGCATCTTAAAAGTATCCCGTCCAAAAATTTCAACCCGATAAAAAGTTTTTAGGTCAGCAGTAGCACAGAAATAAAAATAAAAATTCCAAAGTTTGTCATTCCTGCATCATTTTACATACGAATTTTTTAGAAATTGTTCTATTGCGAGTATTTAAGCCTTAAAAACAACATTCATGCAAATTTTCATCTTTATATTCCTAATAATTCCATATACTTTGTTATTTAGATCATTTTTAAAACTTTGTCCGCTTTATTTAGTCTTCTTAATTTCGATTTTTTTGGAATTCGTTCTAACGCGTGCATTGCAGTTTGAATTCTTTCTATAGCGAGCATTTAGATCTTATAGGTTACTACCATGCCAAATTTTAAGTTTCTAGATCCAACAGCATCACAGAAATTGCAGATGAGATCTTTATAAATGGTGCACCCTTTTATTATATTTTTTTTAACTGATCGGCATTTACGGCTTAAATGTAATAGCCATGTGAAATTTCAAAATTTCTTTCTCTAACAATTCCAAATGAATCGTGATTTAGAAACTTTCTAGAACGTTTTACGTTTATTTTTAACTTTAAAATTTCGAGCCTTGTATAAAGAGTTCATAAAGAGTATTTACATCTTAAAAATAACCACCGCACAAAATTTCAATTTCTTGCCCAAACAAATCTCAGAATTCGGAATTTTAGAACTTTTCTGCTCCTGCACCCATGGAGGTTGTTGTACCGACATAAAATATAGTCTTTTTTGGTTATCAGCATTTTCAAACCTTTATTTATTCAGTCAGCTAGGTAGTTTCTGAGATTACATTCCACAAACACACAAACGTTACTACTTTATAATATTAGCATACACGTAGATAAAGGAGCCGTTTAAATTTTATTATATAAAAAACATAAATAATTTATTTAATACGTGTTAGCAGATGTATTTATTAAAATACATACATAAACCAGTTTAATACTTCTTCAATTTTATTTTCATAGTCGTTTATATCATTCGGCAAAAACATCTCACTTTCTTAAACCCGAATTGTATCAAACTTTTTAAAAAAGCGCCAAGGCCCGTATCATGAAGGGTATTAGACACATGGTAATAAGGCACATAGGCGGATACATGAGATAAATCGCTAACTTTCGTAATGCTTTCTTTTTATTCGAAATACATAAATTAAATACATTTAAAAAACATGACTTTGACTCATTTCTTCTAAAATACAAATAAGTAAAAATAATGATAAGAGATAATAAGTCAAAACATTTTCTTTCAACATCAAAGAATTGTTTCTAAATTACTCATGCGAAAAAAAAGTTGCTTTTGGCAAAAAGAAATGCTTTTGTATAAATTTTAACCCGGCTAAGAATAAAGTACCGTGTTTACTTCAAATGTTATAGGAAAGTTCCGTAATCTGGTTTGTCATATTTTATAAAGCATCGCTTAACGCCAAGTTAATTTCATTGCAGTAACTTATTTTTTTGTGGGGGGTAGGGGGAGAGGTTGCAAATATTTAAATTTGAATTTAAACTTTTGTTTATATATATGTTGCTTGTATAATTAATTGGCACCTTGATGATCGAGCTTCACTCGAAACATATGTAAAACACTCCTTCTGTGGTTGTTTGCTCAAAGCCAATTTTATATCACTATTATAATTCTCATACAGTTATAACAATGTTGTTGTTAGTATTATTCTTGTTTGACGGCAACCTTGCCTGTGTATCTGAATGCGGATTATTGGCCATTTTTCTTGTACGAAGAGTGGCTATACATATTCATTTCATTTCGCATACCATGAACCCATTGCTTCACACATGTCATATACGCACCACACTGGCACGATTTTTTCTGACGCTAAAATCATATACGCACCGGGGTACTTAATTCGTTAGATTCGTTATTTTGCTTGATATGGTAACCCGGATGTTGTTTTTTATTTATTAATAAATTGTTTATTTACTTTTATTTTATTTTCTAAAATTCTATAAATTTTTTGTTCTATAGTTATTAATTAAACTTTTTATTTATTTATATCTATTCCCTTTTTAATATAATTTTAAATATATGTAACTGGTATTTGAAAACGAGGTTTTCCCCAAATTGGCGTTAGAAAAAAATCGCGACAACGTGGTGCGTATATGTCATCTGTGCCCCAACGACAATATTGATACTTTTATATTGGCTGAACGCAGGTGATAAATGGCTAAAACTGTTTCGCATACCATATTCATATTGCATTCATTTCATTCAAAACGTAATCATTTCATTTAAAACGTGATAGCAATGTAAAATATAACCTACGTTGGAGCAGCGACTGTCACCATCAATTTGTAACCATTACTTTTGAAATCGGTTTGATATTTCCTGAGATTCTGTTGAAATCGCAATTTAGAACGTTTTTAGAACGCTTTTCGCGCAATTTCACCCCTTTTAAATTTCTAATTTTTTTGAAACTGTCCTTTAAGATCATTTATATCTAATAAATATGTACCATACCTAATTTCAAGTTGCTAGCCACTACCGATAACAAAAACCGCAATTTAGAAGGGTTTTTCTTCTGCAACTCCCAGGTGGTAGTGACACCAACATGAAATAGCGTCTGTGTTAGAACAGAGGCTGCCAGCATTAATTTCCTACCATTATTTTGAAATCAGTCTGATTCTTCCTCAGATTGTTCACAAATCGGCATTTAGAACGTTTTAAGAACACTTTTCGTGCATTTTCACTCCTTTTTAAATTAAAAATTTTTTTTAACAAATGTTCTTAGAGATCATTTATATCTAATAAGTATATACTATGCCAAATTTCATGAATCTAGGTCCTTCCATAACACAAAATCGCATTTTTAGAACGTTTTTTGCTCCTGGACCCGCTTTGGGGTAGTGGAAACAGATATAAAATATTGCCTATCTTGCAGCAAGAGCTGTCACCAGCATATTTACACCATTATGTTTGAAATCGGTTCAGTACGTCCTGAGATTGCATAGAAATAGCAATTTAGAACGTTTTTTAGAACGCTTTTCGCGCATTTTCAACCTTTTAAATTTCGATTTTTTTTTTAGGAAATGTTCTTAGAGATCATTGATATCTTATAAGTAACTAGAATTCTAAATTTCATGATTCTAGGCCCTATCATAACACAAAAAACTCAACTTAGAATGTTTTTGGATCCTGCAACCCCTAGGTGGTAGTGACACCAACATAAAATAGAGGCTATGTTAGAGCAAGGGCTGTCACCATCAATTTACAACCATTACTTTTGAAATCGATTTGATACTTACTAAAATTGCGTAGAAATCGCCATTTAAAACGTTTTTTAGTACGCTTTTCGCGCATTTTCACCCCTTTAAAATTTCGATTTTTTTTTTAGGAACTGTTCTTAGAGATCATTGATATCTTATAAGTAACTACCACTCCAAATTCCATGATTCTAGGCCCTTCCATAACACAAAATTCTCAATTTAGAACGTTTTTTGCTCCTGCAAGCCCCAGGTAGTAGTGACACACACATAAAATAGAGCCTATGTTAGAGCAAAGGCTGTCACCATCAATTTCCAACTATTACTTTTCAAATCGATTTTATACTTCCTATTCTAAAAAAAAAAGTAACTACCGCTGTCACCGCCGCCGCCGCCGCCGGTTTTGAATTTTTTGCGACCGGAGGTATTTCTTCGTTAATATTAAGAAAAATAATGCATATATGAAAATATGTAGTATTATACAGAAATGTTTGATAAACACGCTGATGCAGACAGTTTTCAAATCGAAGAATTATTTTAAGAAACATTTAATGCTAAAGTTGGACAAAATCGTTCCACTAAAAAAGTTTTATAGGAGCAAAAACTATTCATGGGAATTTAATCATTTTTAGATCATTTTATACGTTTGAAGTTCCCGGTGTGCAGATTGTATTTCTTTTTTTTTAATTTGGCTAATTTTTTGAGGTTATATTTCTATTTTAAATTCAAATTTTCAGCTTTTCTAGAGATATTTTTTACAGATTTTAGAAAGTGATATTAATTTAAACTGTTGCCAACTGTATAAACAGCGGAAACAATAATGTTTGCTTAATATATATATATATATATTTATACATGTAATAAATTAAAAATTTATTTACACGTGACTATTATAAACAGAAAAAAACATTTGGAATTAGAATTAAATAATTATGTACAAAAAGCAGGAACTTATTAAAAATTACGTCATAAAAACTATAATTACACGTGAATTTTAAGTGAGAAAGGAATTTGTAAAATAATAAATTTATTAACATGCGTTAGAAGTCTTAAATAGGAGAAATTACGTCATATTTACGTCACATTACAGTTATTACATAAAATGAACACAAAATAATATTGCAAAACGGTTTAAATTTACAAATTGCGCTAGACATTTATTTGATATTTTGAGAGGATACTTTTCAACTGTTTTTCTTAGGAAAGCTCAAATAATATTTCATTTCTAAAACAAGTATTTTCACGTGAATATTAAAAAGAGAAAGAATAGTTTGGTCAAAATTACGTCAGATTAAAAACGATTAATTTAAAATGTCTCATTTGAAAGAACTTTCTTTTCGCTTTGTTAAAAAATACCGGGAGACAAAAATTCAGTTTACTTAATTCCTTTTATATTAGCTTATTTTGAAATGTTGTTACACGTGTCTACGTCAACAAGTTATTTTTATTTCGACGTTTTATTTGTATTTTTATTAATGTTGTACTAATTTATTTGTTCTTTCGTTATTTAAAATAAAAATTATGTCAATTTGTATAATTTGGCGAGTGGTTTGGCGATTTATATAATTTGGCGAAATTAGTCGACGGGATAATCAAGTAGTACCGCAGCGGATTTGGCGTTAAAATTTCACCAATCAAAGAGAAATGAATAGAAATTCTTTTATAGTTAGATCGCGACTGTTTTTTAAATTATAATTCAATCTTTCGAAATCTTTTTAAAGCCGATCACATTAGCGTGCATTTAGAGTCTGCGGTGTCTGGACGGGGGTTGGCGAGCGTAGCTCGTAGGGGGCCGAGCCCCCTTGTACTTCCTAAAATTGCTTAGAAATCGCCATTTAGAACGTTTTTTAGAACGCTTTTCGCGCATTTTCACCCCTTTTAAATTTCGATTTTTTTAGAAAATGTTCTTAGAGATCATTTATATTTTATAAGTAACTACCACTCCAAATTTCATGATTCCAGGCCCTTCAGTAACACAAAAATCGCATTTTAGAACTTTTTTGCTCCTGCCTCCCCCCCCCCCTCTTTGGGGTAGTGGCACCGATATAAAATATAGCCTTCGTTGGAGCAAGGGTTGTCACCATCATTTTGACACCATTATTTTTTTAAACGGTAAGGTATTTCCTGAGATTGCGTGAAACCACCATTTAGAACGTTTTTAGAACGCTTTTTGCGCATTTTCACCCCTTTTAAATTTCAAACTGTTTAGGAAATGCTCTTAGAAATCCTTTATATCTAATGAGTAACTAATATTCCAAATTTCATATGTCTAGGCCCTTCAGTAACACAAAAATCGCATTTTTAGAAAGTTTTTTGCTCCTACATACCCTTTGGCGTAGGAGCATCGACTTAGATATACCTAAGCTCTAACGTGGCCTAACACAATCATTTTGATACCGTTACTTTTGAAATCGGTTCGTTAGTTCTAGAGATTGCCTCCTATGAACAAAAAAACAAACAAACTTTACTTCTTTATAATATTAGGAATAGAATAGACTAAGATATTTTGACTTTTTCCTTTAAAATAGAGAAAAATTCCATATTTATTTTTCTGTTTAAATAGGTTTTATTATACTTTAATATTAGTGCGTGTATATTTTCTTTTCTCCATGTGCTGTAATCCGATTTTCTATGAAAACATCCAGCCAGTGAAAATGACTTACACTCAATTTCCGTGACGTATATAGAAAAATTGTCCTTTTTTATCAGTTTTTTTAATATAACTAGGGGGCTCGGCCCCCTACGAGCTACGCTCGCCAACCCCCCGTTCAGACACTGCAGTCTCTAAAAGCACGCTAATTTGATCGGCTTTAATTGAATTTTTTTGGAAGATTGAATTATAATTAAAAAAACAAAGGCGATCGCCCTATAAACGGGTTTCTATTCATTTCTCTTTGATTGGGGAATTTTACGGAAAAATCAGCTGCTGTTAAAAGATACAATGGCATTTCAAAATCATCTAATATAAAATGAATTAAGTAAACAGAGTCTTTGTCTCCCGGTATTTTTTAACAAAGCGAAAAGAAAGTCCTTTTAAATAAAACATTTTAAATATATCGTTTTTAATCTGACGTAATTTTCACCAAACTTTTCTTTCCCTTTTTAATATTCACGTGAAAATGCTTTTATTAGAAATGAAATATTATTTGCGCTGTCAAAAAAAAAAAAAAAAAAATAGTTGAAAAGTTCCTCTCAAAATATCAAGTAAATGTCTCGCGCTATTTTTAAATTTAAACTACTATTTTGCAATATTATTTTTTGTTCATTTTACGTAATAAGTGTAATGTGACGTAAATGTGATGTAATTTCTCCTATTTAAGACTTCTAACGCATGTTAATGAATTTATTACTTTACAATATCCTTTCTCTGTTAAAATTCACGTGTAATTATAGATGAAGTAATTTTCAATAAGTTCCTGCTTTTTATACGTAATTATTTAATTCTAATTTGAAAGTTTTTCTTTTCTGTTTATAATAGTCACGCGTAAATAAATTTTTAATTTGAAGCAAACATTATTGTTTCCGTTGTTTATACAGTTTGGCAACAGGTTAAATTAGTACAATTTTCTGAAATAAGTAAAAAAATATCTCTCGAAATGCTGAAAATTTGAATGTAAAATAGAAATGAAACCTCGAAAAATGAGTCAAATTAAAAAAATAAATTATTTCTGCACACCGGGAAATTATAACGTATAAAATGATCTAAAAAGTATTAAATTCCGATGTATAGTTTTTGCTCCTATAAAACTTTTTTAATGGAACGATTTTGTCCAACTTTAGCATTAAATATCTCTTAAAATAATTCTTCGATTTGAAAACTGTCTACATCAGCGTGTTTATCAAACATCTTTGTATAATACTACCAATTTTCATATTTTTGTATGCATTATTTTTCTTAATATTAACGAAGAAAGACCTCCGGTCACAAAAAATTCAAAACCGGCGGCGGCGGCGGCGGCGGCGGCGGCGGCGGTGACAGCGGGAGTTACTTTTTTTTAGAATAGAGAGATTTTTAAAGTGTTTGGAACTTATTTTTGATAGTAGGTGCATTCAGTAGGTTACCCTTATAGGTACAGTCGTGGAAAAAAAAAGTAAACACCCCCTACTAACTCCTCAACAAATCATCGTAGAAGAAAGTGACTGGTACCGAACGATTGGAAATAAAGTCTACTTTTAAATGATGTATATAAAATTGTCTTAGGGGTCATCTACATATTAAAACGAATCCAAACTTCATTTTTTTTTTCAATAGCAATACCCAATTTTAACGAGACATTTCAAATCTTCGGTTTAAACTATGCCTAGACACCAAATTTCAAATCATTTGAATGATAAGTTTTTGAATTATAAACATTCAAAATTTAGTTCTTCTAATGTTAAATTACATTTTCATATTTTTATTTATATGTCCCAAAATTATGCTCCTAATGTGCTAATTTTTTTTTTCTAGTAATAATACTAATATACCCAAACATAAACAAGCTGAATTTGTAATTTTTATAATTTTATGATATGAATTATGAAATTAATATTCGAAAAAATTATGAATTGCAACCTACAATTTTTTCGATGGATTTAGATTTATTAAGTCCTGCTTTATGGAAATTCAAAAATTTCACATTTTTCTTCCAAATAGTTTTCAAATTATGCTTAAAAAATGGCAAAATGATGGTTTAAGGGGCCGTCTATGATGGAAGTGAGTAGACATTTTGAAATTTCTTCTGCTGTACTGTAATCTAACACGCTTCATTGACTCCTTGAGTGGCGCTTAAGGTGCCTTGATCAAGGAAGGGGCTCTCTCGGTTAACAATCCAGTACGGAACTTCAATTTGGATGCAGCCCTTAAAATACGCTCGTTTTAAAATAATTAATTTCTCGGAAACTTATGGTACGAATTGCATAAAAATTCATTTTTAGGCTAATAGAAGGGTGTAGAGTTCATTTATGCTGTCAGAATTGGGTACTGCTATTGAAAAAAACAAAGTTATGGTTCGTTTTAATATGTAAATGGCCCCCTAAGCAAATTTTATATACATCATTTAAAAGTAGACTTTATTTCCAATCGTTCGGTAGCAATAACTTTCTTCTACGATAATTTGTTGAGGAGTTAGTAGGGGGTGTTTACTTTTTTTTCCGCGACTGTATCTTCTTGTGCAATCAGAAACTAAATCCGACAAATATTTTTTGAGTTATGCTTGACGAAAGATTTTTATTAGGCATCCTTTTAGTAGGCCATAGCTTTAATATCCATCACAGCTGTATGTGCCCGAAAGTGATATTGCGCTGTGTATTAGCCTTCGCTTCGCTCAGATAATTAATACCTAGGTTAAACTTTGATGCTTCCGAATGAAAATTTAAGATTTTTATGCCTTAGTAAGATTGATTATTCTATCAAGATTTGCCAACAGAGTTACTATTTGATACTATTTGATTTTCGAGTGAAGATAACTAAAACAGTTTAGATGCATTTTTCAGAAAAAGATGCTTTTTGAGGTATGACGTTGTTATTGTAGATATATTTCAGCAATATCACTTAAATTTGTTAGATATATGTGTAACAAGAAATAAAAATACGCAACCTTTACACTATTCTGAACAGAAAATATTCAAAAATACCAATAGGCGAAAGAGAAACTATACTAAGCCCTGCTATTCATAAATTCCCAACCTAAGCTTCTTGAACTTTGTTTCGAGATTCATATAATGCTACGCTGTGATATATTGGAGCTTCATTATCTTTTCCTCGTCATTGTAGCGAATTATTTGGCTAGTATGTAGTGGTGGGAGTATATAAGGGAAAGATAACCAGTTCATGTCGGAACTGATCTTTGTTCCTTTTAAGATTAGGTCCTATGTCCTGAGATATAGAAATTAGTTAGCTTTACATTTTATTAGAAGGCGTGCGAGTGTCGTGGATTAATATAACAAAAAGTCACAAGTTTTCCGTTGTCTAGTCTATTTACACTGCTGGCCATTAAAATTGCAACATCATGAAAGAAAGAAACTACAAAAAAGATATTTATTGTGGGTAAACAGTATGGCATGAAAACAAAATGATTAAATTTGTAAGCAGCTTGGGGGTTTACAAGGGTGCTAAATTAGTAGAAACAGCTTCCCCCGCCCCCTGGCAGCTAAAACGGTCCTTACCCGGTTAGGCGTGGAGTCAAACTGGGCTTGGATGACAGAGACAGGTTCATTCCATGCTGCTCCAAGTCTATGCTACACTTCATCAATCGTATTAGCTGGAGAGGGGTGGCGGAGTAGTCTCTCAGCAATCCATGGCCAGATGTTTTCAATAGGTGATAGATCTGGAGAACATGCAGGCCAGGGCATCAATCGAATACCTTGTGTATCAAGAAAGATCAGAACATGACGTGCAACATGTGGTCTTGCGTTATCTTGTTGGAAGATGGCGTTTGACAGGCCTCGAAGACAAGGCACAACCACTGGACGTAAGACATCAGAAATGTACCAATCTGCGTTCAAATTATCGTCGATACGAACTAGATATGTGCGTATCGTGTACCCAATGGCTGCCCAAACTATCATACCAGGTGCAGGGCCCCTATGCCGATATCGAATTCAAGCACGCAACTAGAGTTCTCCTCGGAGCCTCCAGACACGTATACGGCTATCAGAGTACTGCACGCAGAACCGGAATTTGTCTGAAAAGATGGCATGTTGCCACTCCTGTATCTAGTTTGTCATTCGGCGCACCAGAGTCGTCGTCTCTCTCTATGCTGCATTGTCAAGGGAAGCCGCAGTAATGGTCGCCGTGCTGCAGACATCGTCACACCGTACGAGCGAATACTGGCGCACTGCAAACATGCCCATTTCCTGACTAATGGTCCGTGGTGTGGATGTACAGTTTTGCAGGGCCTACCTCACAATATGTCTGTCCTCACGAGCGTTAGTCATGAGAGGGCGTTGAGATCCTGCAAGCCATTCAGTATGACCCTCAGCAACCCATTGATTCCATATTCGCATGACAATGGTTGAATTTCGACCAGTGTGACGGGCGATATCACAAAACGATAATCCACACGTTCGATTAGTAACGATCCTGCCTCAATCGAATTCCGAAACTTGCTGGTAAGCATTTCTTCTTATTATTCAAGGCCTAATACGATATTCTGAGTAAAAATCGACCTTACAAAGTGCTTTTCGAATGATAAATCCATTACGCAACTTTTCTTTTATGCAGTGTTTCAGATATCTTTTCTCCCGCCTGCGTCGTCTAAATGCGCTGAAATACTAATCATTTGCATATTTAAATCTCCCTTTCCTTTCATGTGATCTTGACATTCATCAGACCATTTCTTCCTGGTGTTGCAAGTTTAATGGCCAATAGTGTATTTGAGTAATTAGAATTATAACAAGCAGAGGAGGGCAAAAGTATCAATAGGGGTGGACTTTCATTTCAAGTGGAATTTTACTTTTGATTGATGTCTAGGCAAGATCATGCAGGACCTTCCCAGAAAGTGGTTCATGCAGACATACCCACAAACACAAGAGAGATGCGCATTAATCAGGCATTTTTACCTTAAAGTTAACTCGATTTCTCACCCTTTCATGTATTAGGTCTTCATGAACCATCTCATCTCCATATATATATAATATACATACAGGGTGTTTTAAAATTATATGCAAGAAATGTAAAAGCAGGTAGAGGGGACTTTAGTAAGCAGATTTCGTGTAGGAATATGGGTACGGAAATGCAGCATACGAGCGGTAGCGGGCGCTGTTAGGTTCAGTAGATAAAAGCATTTCGCTGGCTTGAATCAGCATTCTCCGTACGGATTTCGAGCAACATGGGCCTTTACACCAATACGGAGCTTGCCAACATGCATTTCATGCATGAGGCTGCGCAAGAAAATGTAGCGGCTGTTCAAAGGATCTACATGGAACGGTTTCCAAGTAGGAATCCCTGCCGGATCACCGAACATTTTGGTGTCTTCATCGGCAATTGGGCGCGAATGGATCATTTTCTGCCTCGAGGCGTGATATGAGCACTGGAAGATATCGCATAATTCCTGCAGTGGAAAAATCAATATTATACACAGTAGTGGAATGTCCTTCGAAAAGCTCGAGAACTGTTGGACGTGCTTTGGGTGTGAGCCATTTCCTTGCGCAGCCGCATGCATGAAATGGATGTCGGCAAGCTCCGCATTGGTGTAACGTTGTATGTTGCCCAAAATCCGTGCTGGGAATGGCGATTCATTTCAGCGAAACGCTTTCATCCGTCGAACTCAACAGCGTCCTCTACTGTCTCAACGCTGCATTTCCCCACCCACATTCCTATACGAAATCTGCTTACTAAGGTAGTCTCTACCTGCCTTTACATTTCTGACACATAATTTTGAAACACCCTGTATATAGATATCATCAACAACAACCTTTTTCAATCCACTGCTGGATGTAGATCTCCTCCAGATTTTTCCATTATTTTCTGTCTAGTGCTTTAGTCATTCAATTAACAAAGGCCATTTTTCTGATTTCGTATCTCCATCTTACTTGAGGTAGTTTTCTTGGTCGTTTTACATTTCTGGGATACCACTGTAGGATGTTTGTGCTACATATATTCTCTTGTCTTCTTGCAATGTGCCCAGCCCATTTCCATTTTAGTCGTATAATTCTCTCGGAGATGTTAAAAACTTTCGTCTGACTTCCTATCCAGGTTATTCTCATTCTGCCTCTTTTTGGTTAAGCGGGGCATCCATCTTTCCATACTTCGCTGTGCTGTTTGTAATCTTTGTACCATCCATTTTGTTAGCATCCATATTTCCGCTCCATAAGTTAATGCAGGCAAAACACATTGGTTAAACACCTTACTATTTTAAACAAAGAGGCATGTTAATCTTCAGAATAATATCGTTCTTTCCAAAAGCACTCTATCCATTTCGTATTCTTCTATTGATTTCATTCATGATACTGTTGTCCGATGATATTTCCTGTCCAAGGTACCCGTAACTGTGCACTTCCTTAATCTCAGTGTTGTTGTACACAATTTTCTTTTTTGATGCAAATGAATCGGACATCACCTTAGTCTTTTCCAAGTTTATTTTTAATCTTAAATTAATGCTAGCTTCTGCCAAATCTTTTAGCACATTTTCCAATTCTTTAGGGATATTACTGAAAATAAATGTCGTCAGAAAACCAGAGATGACTGATATATTCCCTACTTATGCCAATCATTTTGTTTTCCGAATCCAGCTTCTTGAAAATATTTTATATGACAGCAGTAAAACGCTTAGACGAAATGATGTCTCTTTGTCTTACATCTCTTCCAAGCTTGATCTTCGCTTTTCATTTGTCCAAACGCATGGTTACTGTTGGATGGACCATCACAGCAGTATTTCAGTTTTTTGGTACTTCTAACTTCTCTAGACATTTGGAAAACAGTAAGGTTAGCATTTTTGGAAATTCTTCTCCTGCTTCTTTGTTAAGGTCGATTGTAATTCCATCTTCGCCTGGACATTTACCTTTCTTCATACATCTAATGGCTTGAATAATTGAATAACTTCATCTGTTATCACTGCGATTATCACTCTAGTTTCTGCTATATTTCCTCGTGGATCACGTAGGTTGATTTCAATTTGATCTTCACATTTATATAGATCGTTATGGAATTTTTCCACAATATGAACTATTTCTTTATTGATTTTAGTGATTGTCCCATCTGTCCTCTTCAGTTCAGAAATAATTTTTCTTCCAACACTTAGTTTGCGCTTAGCTGGCTTTAAACTTTTGTTATCTTCTAGAACTTTCTTCACAAGATCATAATTAAATTTTCTGATGTCTTCTGTAACGCCTTTTCTTGCCATTTTACATATTTGTTCATATTCAACTCTTGATTTGACATCTTTTTTGTTCATTTTAAATTCTCTGCGTTTCTTCATCTATCTTCTTGTTTCTTCTGTTATTTTCTTTGATGTACTTGTGCTTCACCGGCTACCCTCCTTGCAATTTCTTGTAGAGTATCGGTTAGTTTTTATTCACTACTGTGATATCTTGCTATTCCCCAAATGAAATTATTCTTTATGTTTTCTTCATTCTTTCTACTTCAGTATTTATCAGCAATTTCCATCTAACCAATCTGTAATTGCTTCCTGTATTGAAGTTATTGAGAACGCTGCAATACTGAATAAGATGCATTTAGTTTGACAATATGTAGTCGATTTCACTTGTTGAGCCGTTTGCACTACGCCATGTCAATTTTCTTCAGAAATAAGTTCATTATATACAACTGTTCACATTCTGTAAACTCGATCAATCTGTTTCCTATTTCAATACGCATCCCATATTCCTAGTTTCCTACCTACAATTCACCTTTCTTTTTCTCCAGTCCTATCATTCCAATCTCCCATTATTAATTTTATGTAGCATTTTCCCTTTTGATGCTTTGAAGCTACTTCTTCATAAAAATCCTCAATTTCTTCATCAGTATAGCTTAATGTTGGTACATAAACTTGCATAATTTGCAGATCTTATCTTCTTGACAGTTGTATAACTAACATTGCAACTCCATCTGATGCACTATCGTATTCTACGATGTGATTCTTCCACCTTTTATGAAATAGAAATCCTAGACCACTTGTTTTCCCGTCTTCTGTACCTCTATAGTTAGATACATACTCACTGGCAAGATCAATCTTCTCTCTACCTTTTCTTCTTACTTTGCATAATCCTAGGACAAAACTGCATATATATTAAGCGTACAATGTCAATACTAGAATCTGGAGTATATTGACACAGCTTCGCCATCTGGTGGACGGGGTGAATAATGCAAATACGCGGGTTATATGACGTCATATATGACAGAATATCTACTATCTGCCCATCTCTTGCGCATATTTTCTGAATATTTACTCACTTATGGAGGATGAATCTTGTTTACCAGATTTATTGCAAAATATTTTTATTAGAGTTTGTTTTGATAAAATTATATACATAAAAAATAGCCGCAATATCATTTCAATTAATCATCAAACTAATGCTATGAAAGCACTACTGCCTTTTGCCCTTAAACTAAAATGACATTGCGACTTTTTTTAAATAGACATATTTTTATCAAAACAAGCTGTAATAAATATATTTTGCAATACATTTGGCAACAAGATTCATCTTCTGTGAGTAAGTAACAATCTGAAATTCGTAATTGAATTTTTAACAGGGATTCTCTAAATGACTTTGTCTGCTTCATAAAAAAAAGAAAAAAAAATCTAATCTGGCGATTTCAGGGAAATTATTGAAGTTATTGCCTAGACTCGCAAAATATTTAAACAAATAAATGAACAACACTTGTTCGTTTAACAGTACAACATTTAATGCAAGCATTTTAAATTAAAGTTATTCGAAATATAAAATGAAAAGAGTTTTAAATTAAATGAATGAAATATTTGTTAGTTAAATATGACGATTGAAATGCGATTAAGAGAATACTGGAAATTTATCGTTTGCGCAGGATAAGCGAACAAAAGGACTTAAAATTGAATATTTTATTTATAATTAAATTCTATACATTTTATAAACATTCATAAACGTTGTATTCTCATCGGGAATACAACCGTGTAAATCATTTTTTATAACTTTAACATATCGAGAATTGAGTAAAAAATAAGACTACAAAATTCATTCTTTACACATTAACTACTTGCTAATACTTATGCGTCATTTTTCATTTCATTAAAAAAAAATAATTAAAATCGAGCGTATTTAAATCAACAGCATTTGATAATATATATTAAATAATATTTTATCTTTTTTTAATAAATTAAAGTTAAAATACGTAACTAACTTGTTTTACTCTTTGGAAAAGGACAGATATGAACTCGATAAGAAAGAGAATTTTCTTACAATTTCGAAAACTACAGCTATTCGATGGCCAACATTTGGCCATTTTAACAAATAATATTATTTCTAAAAAGAACTGTTTTTATTTAAATAATTAACTATAATAAATAAGTCAAAAATCATGAATAAAAATTAATAGAATATTCTATTATTGTCAGAATATAAATGCTACAAACAAATGAAAACACGACGTTTGCGCTTGCACAGTTATTTCATAGATGTGCAATTAATAGATTATCCATAAAGAAGAAAACAGTTAGGCATCTTTCTGTAGTTCTCTCCGTCCGCTACGTGGCATGCGACCTTGATTGATGTGACCCCGCCTTTAATCTTGCGGTTACCTCTCCCATTTAAAATAGGACGCTTACTTATATCGCTTTGCCCTAGGATGTCCAGTTGATTCTTTCAAATTCTTCTTTAAGTTCCTTTAACTCATTTTCCGAAGATAGGGATCGTTTATTATACGTAGCCAAGGGTCTCAACTTACGACATGCAGACTGCCGGGAATTGAGGTCCGTCATTTTTGTGTGTGTGTGTGTGTGTGTGAATTTGTGGTAAAATAAGGGTAGAGAAGGGCAAAATTTCTGCACGCTAACCAAGCATGTTGGTAGAAGCCCATCCGCGTTTTCACCATGCATAAGGCAAGCGTACTAACGGGCTGATCCTGTGGAAAAAAGGGATTGGATATTAAATCTCTGTTCCCAGTCGATTCCTTTAAGTCCTCCTCAAAGAGATTTAAAAAGTCTTCTCCTGGTTAACAAGGAGAGGTTGTTAAACAGTCCATATATATAGGGTAACTCCGGGACTGTCACCGCATATGGGATAGATGCCGCACCCCTAGTATTTCTTGTAATTATCGATAGATGGTCGTCAAATGCACAGTGTAGGAGCGCAATGTGATTATTTTAACCAGTGTATAGCGTGAATCCCATTTTGATGTTTACTTGTAGAAGCAGAATCCTTAACCCCCTCACTGACAAGCCCGTGTTAATACGTTCACTAAGCTCCAGGCTTCACTGCAATACAGGCAATATTTAAAGTAATAAAATTCTATTGATTTAATGTATTTTTAATACATTGAACAATGATTAATACGGCCAAGCATTGTATTCATATTCGTTATTAAGTTTTTTTATAAAATGTTCAAAGAATCATTTTTTTTTAGCATTTAAAACAAAATGCAGAGAAAACAACAGTACAATTTTGCCCTTTTCCAAGACAGTCGGAGGGTTAATTTGACGTAAGTGCATGATTTCACTGTCCAAACTTTTAAATACGTTATGTTTAAATACTTTTCATACACTACTTACTAAATCCATGCATGATTTCGAAGTCAAAACTAAGTGTAGGATTTGTATAGAGTACTGTGTGTATGGTTACGCCATTCCCCTTAGCGATGGCAGGTAACTGTAATGGTCAACGTCTGCACCATGCAAAATGGGATACATGCCGCACAGATATTCCGGTATACATGCCGCAGTTTCTTTTGTACGGGATATTTAAGTCTTATTAACATTTCCTTTCTTTTTGCGAAGGCTAACCATGTTAGGCATGTTATCAAGTTTACTAAAACCAATGGAGAAAAAGGAGAAAATAAAAAGTAAGAAGGGCAAGAAAGATGCAAGTCAAAATGATAATAATGAAAAATTAGATTACGATTAACGCAGATGTTCTTTGCAAGGAATGTTTAGAAAACTACTTCAAAAAAGAGGAAGTGTAATTGGCTTCGTTGCATCATGTGTTTAAACGTAGTTAGATAAAGACTGTACTTTTTCGACACTTTTTCTGTAGCTTTTAGTCGAAAAAACAGGTCTCTTAACCCATTCGGGACCATAGGTGCATATAAGCACCTTCATAAAGAGTTTACAAAATTTGTTTCTAGTACCAGTAAAAAAGAAAAGTAATATTTGCTTTGTTTAATTAGAGCATTTTCATGATTATTTAAGTAAAGGTAACTTCTTTTAAAAAAGTGGTACCAACCGAATAAAATTTGTGTAAAAGCCACCGGTCCCGAAAGGGTTAACAAATAAATTATGTCAACACAATTTTACTTTTTTCCTTTCAAATACGTTGATGTTATGTTGTTGCTGAAATAGCAATTAAAATTTAATGTAAAAAAAAAATAAGTCGATAATTTTAATAGTGAAAGTAGGCAACAATTATTAATTTGAATCTACTAATACGTTTCATTGTACTCATTTAGTTTCATTTTGTTATTACATCGTTAATTATAGTCCAGATATGAATATATATATATATATATATATATATATATATATATATATTTTTTTTTTTTTTTTTTAATTTCATTCTGTTCTTATTACAAGGGCGGCATAACTACTGAATGTACGGGTGACGCGCCGCAGTGTAATGTTTTAGAAAAACTTGTTAAAAAATATTAATAATTTGCTTTAAGATTATATGTCGCATTACACGCGTTATATATTTAGCATTAAATAGCACAGCATGATTTTTCTTATTTTATGTCCACCATAGGACTTTATACACAAATTCAAAAAAATGCGCGGCATAAATCCCGGAATTACTCTATATACAGAGAGAAAAAGAGAGAAAGATTAATAAACTTGTATCACATTTCATTTCTATATAAAAAGTGCCATGTTTTTAAGTTAACTTTAAGAATATTTCTTTTTCAACTATAGGATAAATAAATATTAAAACGGTATTGAAACACTATGAGAAAATAAAACTGTGTAACAAATAAACTATTTTTCGCGTTAATGGAAAATATCGCCTTCATTGCTTCAGGAGACTTCATTTTTTTTTTTTTGCCTTCTGTTATCCCATGAAACCATTTTTCTCATTAATCATTGCTTTTCAATAATCATTGAGGAAAAAAAATATATTTCCAAATAATATAAAACGAGTCATTTCAAAATATCTAATATCAATAAAGAAGTACTTAAAAATTAATTAAAATAATAATTTCATTATGTGGAAGGAAGATGTATTTTTATTAATTACCTTTATTTGAATTTGCAATCTGTATTTCATAACTTATGAATAACTATTTCCATTTAATTAGATTTGCTGATTTATGAAATGTTATATTAATGATTTTAATTAAAATTTAAGATTTTAGCTTATTCAGAGATTATGCAAAAGTATTTGTATAAATTAAAATGTCATCCATGTGAAAGATATACCTAAGCAGAGGTTTACACAATTACAAAAACAAACATTTGCATTAAAATATTCATTTGGGATTCTGATATCTTCTGCTTCCGTAATTAACTAAAATTCGCCTATATTTTATTTCTAGTGCAAAAATAGACATCATTAAGATATTCACTTTTAACCCACCTATGTCTGAATTTTTGTTTTGTCAAATTTTTTGGTAAAATCACTTTAAAATATTGCAAAATGAACTGGAGAAATACTAAAACTAGAGAACAGGAATTCTGCTTTTTCAGAATTTAGTGTCGCCCCCGACATTTCCATTACTTCATTTTCTTCTGGTGGACTGGTGGTTTCTATTATTATGAAACAGCCATTATAAATGAAGCGTTAGGTGAACATGAAAGAGCAGCCGTAAAAAGTTAGAACTCTGATTTTCTGGTCAGAAAGGGAAAAAAATAGCCATTTTTTTTTTTTGAAAAAAAAAAATATGGTTATTTTTTTCCCATTTCCTTTTTACGGCTGCTCTTTCATGTTCACCTAACGCTTCATTTATAATGGCTATTTCATAATAATAGAAACCACCAGTCCACCAGAAGAAAATAACTTGGTTAAGCGGGACTCGGATAATCGGGACTCTACTGTAAAACATATATCAATTTTAAGACAAAGCACACGCTTTTATTTTATGTAAAATGACGTCATATGCATTAATATAGATTCTTAAAATTAAATATAGTTTATAATTGTTCCATGTTTTATCATAAATCATTCATTTATATTTTTCTCAAAATAGCACGTATTTTAATTAATTTTTTTTTCAATTTTTTTGAGAAAATGGCAACAAAAAGATATAATTGCTATTTTCCAACAATTTTTTCTTTACTTTCTACAGAAATGGGGAACTTGAGTTGCCAAAATGAAACAAATGTCGCTAAAAACTACAAAAAAATTAATATTTCAAAAACAAATGGAGATGCAATTTTCAAACAAATTGCATTAAAAAGTACTTTTTTTCCCCAATACGACGGTATAAACATTGAAAATGTGCGATGCTTAGAAGTTTTAAAAATTCTGTAGAGTATTTAATCGCACAATGAAACATCGGCTTTTGTTTTACGGCTAGCGTACACAAAGTAACGTTATTTATTGGAGGCAAAATAAACAGGGAAAACGAAATAGCATTTCGGGGGGCTAAAAAAATTAAGCTAAAATATTTTTGTATTTATTTGATAAAATGTAAACTTACTAAATATGGGAATATCCATATGTAGAAAAATGCACAATTATGTGTTTCGTTTAAATTTATATAAATTAAGCTTTTAAATTGTATATTATATACTATAATTAGTATTTTTATGAACTATTAAAAAATATATTTATTTCTTTACAGACTAATAACATTATAAGTATTATTAATAATAAATTAAGAATAATCGCATTGGAGGCTAAGAAACAATTTATTTCACAATCATCTTGAAAAAGACTTTACATCAATAGCTCCCCCTTAAATGTCTAACAGAAATATGTACCCATTTGCGCCTTGTGCCTTATATTTTGTACGTTAAAAACATGCATAAAAATTAGGCTTGAACATATAATTTCGCAATTAAAAAAACACGTATTTCAAAGAAGTTTACAAGCTAAGATTATGACTTATTTATTTGGATCCTTGGTAGAGAAAATACAAATAAACTTGCTTTTTTCATTTCGCTATCTTGAGAAATGAAAAATCTATAAACACCAAAAAAGGCCTTCATTTAAGCAAATAAATATCCATCTTATGCTGCCATCTCTCCGTAATAGATAAAGACATTTATAGACAATTACTTCATATAATTTTCATGTCCTAAAGAAGGAGAAAATTTTAAAAATTTGGTAAAATTCGAAGTGCCTCAAAAATGGGACGCTAGACATAAATGGGTTAATTGAAACTATTTTCCATTTTATAAGTGACATCTGCTAAATTCTTCTGCCTGAAGTGAAAATAAAAATTACTTTTATATCACGCAGAAAAATGATAAACCCAACACATCACGGATAAAATATTCCCTGAAAAATCATTATTGTTAAAGAAAAAACTAAAGTAAGCTCCCTAAAAATATATTCTGTTCATTTTTCGTTCATGTGAAACTTCTCGTGAAACTTTTTATACATGAAATCATTATAAAAAGAAATCCAGGCAGATCCAAAGGTAACAAGTTCTCACAACATGGAGGTGAAGTAAGAAGAAATATATCATGTATCGGGTGATATTTTAAACTAAGAAAAAAATCATGGTAGAAGAATTTATTTTACCGTGTGTGATTTTTATTGCACTGCATATCTCATATATTCTGTTACAGAAATATAAAATACATTTATTTAATAAATAATTTCTCAGATATTCTCTTTTATTTTCAGATGGTATTCATTTTTTTAAGTATATTTCATCTCATTAATATTAATTTAACATTTCTTACAATATTTGAATTTTTGTCAATAAAAGCTTTATAAAGATATACAGTGCATAATTAAGACAACGTACCCGTACCTTTGTAGAACCTATATCCGTTTTCGATGTTTTCAAATTATATTTAATGATTTTTTTTTCAACACTTTCCAACATGTATATGAAAGTGTTTATGAATTCATTTTGTCCGTCTGTCTGTCCGTGCTCTAACTGGCGTAAATATACTCGAATTTTCATGAAATTTATATATATTAATCAGGTTTAGTATGGCATGTTTTATATTGAAAATGAAATAGTATGTAGCGTTTATAGCTCATTTACAGGGACACTGGAATATTCCGTTATATTACGGTCTAAAGAGAAAAATCATTTGCGGTGTAGTTTAATGATGTTACACTGTTTCAAACATATTTAAACTGATATATATCATTGATGTGCAAGATGGTTACTATAGAATATTCTGTGGACAGTATTCATCGTTCATTCACAGAAACACACAAAATAATTCATTTACAGTACTTTCTAAGAACAATAAAAGTTGGAAGCGCATTTTAAGTTGTGGTGCGCATTTTTAATTTAAACTAACTTTTTGCCTATTACTTAATGTATATAAATTCTATAGACGATATACAAGGCAGCACAAAAGATCTCGGATACATTTTCGTTTGTTGACGAAAATCGATGAAGGGGAATTTACAACAGCTTTATATGCGTTACCAAACTGAACTAAATTTTAGCATACTACGTTGCATACATACAAATACACTGGCCTCGAAAAGTTAAGGAAAAGGGACTGGATGCTTTCGATTGTAGAGGGTTTGTCGAATATCTGCCAAAATTATTGGCGAATTGTTCTTGAAGTTCTGGGATATATAGAACATGCTTGATTTTATATTTCTCAGTGAATATCTAGTCTGGAGGACACTTAAGGAGCTAATAATAAATTTAATAATAAAATACTATTTGCGATCACCTATGTAACAGAAAATGCTTAAAATGGTTTGTCACTGTGTTTAATGACTATCTGGATCCTGTTCAGCGTTTGTGTGCATTTGTAAAAGCATAGCACACATATTAGTGAAGATGTTTGTTATTGTGTGTGAAAAATTCAAAAGTTTTTTGTTTATAGCATACAGAGTTTTCAACCAAATTTAAAACAACTTTCCGAAAACTTTACAAAGAACAGTAGCAACAGTATACTACAATTAAAACATGTATATATTGAATATTCGATGAGTATGAAATAATTGCCTGAAATTTTTTTTTAACTGAGCATGCGTGGAAGATTTCAAAATTTTTATTTCATAATTTGGTAGTAAGTTATTTTGGGTAACTTCTATAAAAAGGCCAGTCAAGTATTGTGAAAACTCAGAACGATATAGAGAGCTGATTGAAAAGTTGTGGAAAATCCCTTATAATAAAGCTATTTTTAGAAAGCAACTCAATACATCGACCCAGTCTTTCTGAATTTTCGTAATATTTGACTGGACCTTTTATATAACTTGCCCTAAATAACTGACTACCAAATTATAAAATAAAAAAATTAGAATCTTCTACGCATGCGCAGTTAAAAATCATTTCGTACAAATGCCTATATCCCATCAAATATTCAACATATTTATGTTTTAATTGCCATATTCTGTTACTACTGTTCTTTGTCGGGTTTTCGGAAAGTTGTGTTAAATTTGGTCGAAAATTCTGTATGCTATAAACAAAAAACTTTTTAATTTTTCACAGACACAATAAGATCTTCACGAATATGAATGCTATGCTTACGCAAATGCCGACAGACTTTGAACAGGACCTAAATAGTCATTTAACGTAGTGACAAAGAATTTTCACCATTTTCTGTTACATATTTGATCGCAAATATTATTTTATTTTTAAATTTATTTTTAGCATCCTAATTGTCCTCTTGATTAAATCTTCACCGAGAAATACGAAATCAAGCATGTTCTTTACATCGCAGAAGTTCAAGTACAATTGGATAATAATTTTGGTAGTTATTCGACAAACCTTGTACAATCGAAAGCATCCAGTCCCTGTTCCTATACATTTGGAGGCCAGTGTATATAAATCATATACAGGGCTACACAAAAGAATTCGGATATTTTTCCAATTATTAATGGTAATTCCTGAAATTGGGTTTCCAAATGTATTATGCTTTTTCCAATTTGTTTACGTATACATCATCTTTCACCTTTTTACAAAGTGAAGTTTTGTTAAAGTATTCTCAAAGTATTGGAAAGTGTTTCATAACCTAAGCTTGACGCATGATTTTTCGTTCTTGTTTTTACTATAAATCTATTGCTGAGAAACAAATTATCTTATTTAATATTTTAAAAGGGAGAATTGACATTTTTTACTGTTATACTCTCAAATACTGTGATGTCATTTTTGAACAGAAAACAAAAAATATGATTAACAAGTAATATAAAAATTTTGTTTTTAAAGTCAATTCTTACTTAGGCCATCAAAGAAAAATTTAATATAATCCCTTAAGCAAATATTATAGTCCGCGAGCCAGCAACAGATTTTGATGACCAAGTTCCTCTCGGCTGATAATTTGTAAAATGCTTCAGAGAGTTGTATCATGAAGCTCCGTGAACGTCAGCTGCGGTTCCGTGGGTGGGTTAAGCAGCGGTAGCCTCCCAAACATGTAAAAAAAAAAAAAAAAAAAAAATAGTCATTTCCTCCGGGTTGAAAATTTGTCAAATGATAGCTAACCATCTTGAAGAAAAAAAAAAAGTCAGCTGATTATAAAGTGGTGGATAATACGTCAGCTGGTCACACTAACATGAAAAAAATATAAAGGTTGCAAAGGAAAGTCTCTTTAACCTGAAAATACTTGCGAACGGAGAGAGCTACAGCTATGGAAGTGAGGTAACGGTATAGCAAAGTGGCTACGCCCGATTTAATGCAAACGATGGCGCGCCCCCTAGTGGCGAAATTTGGAAGATTGCCATTGCAAATCGAAAACGAAAAGAGATAGAGCAAAATTTCCAGTTAGAAAGTTTTAGAGCATCAATTAATTAACACGAAACAACATTTTGTTTACATGGATAAGATAAATCTTCGCCTGTATACCCAAAAATGTCCGAAATCGATGCACACTATTTTGTGTAAACGTTTGAATGGAATAGCCAGAAGTATGAAGAAATACGCACAATTTATGGTATAAATACGTGCTTATCTCAATACATTTTGATAACATCACACAAAAATCAAACAAGACAAACTGTCTCATAGTGATAAAAAGTTTATATTCAGTATGTTCGAAAAGTTCGAAAAGTTCGCCATTGCTCACGATACACGTTTTTATATTCGTGAGAGTAATTCTACATGCCAAATTTCTCAGCATGGAACATCTATTGCTAGTACTCTTCAATACGATGACATAGATTTAACCCTTTCAAGTGCGGTGGCTAGACGGTCTAGCCACCTAATTTTAATTCCAAAACTGACAAATGGTTGCAAGAATATTTTAATAAAATTTTGCTTTTGTAATGAAAGTGAAAAGTAGCGGGTTTTTATTTTCTAAGAAATTCGTTTGAATATTCTAGTGTCAGTAAATTACTTCATCAATTTACAAACAGAATTCTTCTGCCCCTGAGAGGGTTAATCTAAAATTTTAAATGCATTGGAAATGAAATTTTTACAGACATTACAGCATAGTACAACGTCACAATCTGAAATTGTGCATTGGTACATTTACGGAATGTGAATATGCAAAATAGAATCGTCGCTTATCGATTTCCGACATTTTTGGGTATACAGGCGACGATTTATCTTATCCGTGTGAACCAAATGTCGTTTCGTACTAATTAATTGATGCTCTAAAACTTTATAATTGGAAATTTTGTTCTATTTCTTTTCGTTTACGATTTCAATAGCTATCTTCCAAATTTTGCCACCAGGGGGCGCTGCCGCCGTTTGCATTAAACCAGACGTAGTCACTTTACTATACCGTTACCTCACTTCCATAGCTGTAGCTCTCTCCGTTCGCAAGTATTTTCATGTTAAAGAGACTTTCCTTTGCAAACTGTATATTTTTTTTTCATGTTCGTGTGACCAGCTGACGTATTATCCACCACTTTACAATCAGCTGACTACTTTTTTTTTCTTAAAGATATTGGATTAGCTATCATTTGACAAATTTTCAACCGGGAGGAAATGACTATTTTTTTTTTTTTTTTTGGTCATCCAGTGGTTGAGGCTACCGCAGCTCAACCCACCCACTGAGCCGCAGCTGAAGTTCACGGAGCTTCATGACACAACTCTCTGAAGCATTTTACAAATTATCAGCCGAGAGGAAATAACTGACGAAATTTGCACCTGGCTCGAGAACTATTAGTTTATGTTGCGTTAAAATATCTCAATTTGTTGATTTTCTATAAGCAAGTAGGTTTACAATGGAACTCTATGAGAATTTGGCGAAATATTAGAGATATCGCCAAGTTGGCGTCACTTTTGGCGACTCATTTTAGCCACCAAATTCGGCGATATATCGCCAATTTGGCGACAAACTTGGCGGCATTTGGCGACAGAACAGGACCCCTTATTGAAAATACTTTCATTGATCTTCAATAACCATTGGCCGCCATTTTGTTTCCCATGCAAAACTAAAATTAATTAATTAAAATTTAATTAATTAATTAATATTTGAAAAAACTGTATTAACATCAATTGTCAAATTGTCATCCAGTACAAGTTTAAAAAAATTTATTTCAACTTTATAGGATGAATAATGAGTATTTTATTAACGATTGAAAACTTGAACAAGATAAATCTATATATATAAAAGAAAGTCTGAATTTTGTATTAATCAACGCGCAGCGAAAACTACTGCACCTAAAATTTTGAAAATTGGCATAAAAATACTTCTTATGACATAAGTGCCGCTAAGAAAGGATTTTCTAAAATTCCACCCCTAAGAGGGGTGAAAAAGAGAACGAACTTTTAAAAAATTCCTTAAAAATTTGATTTTATAATTATTTTACAAGTGATAACATATTTTAGTGTAATTTTGTATGCTGAATCGAATGGTACTAACCAAATTATTTTAAGTCCAATAGTTCGTGAGATATTCCATGTTTTTCTAATTTGGCGATATTTTTTGCGCCAAAAAATCAAATTTTCGAATAATAAATGATAAAAATACATCCGTTACTGTAGCAACGGAAAAATTTAAATTGAGTAATTTTGTTAATCAATTCTTTTGGTTAAATAATTAAAACAGCTATGAGTTTTTCAAAAATTTTACAAACGCTTCGAAAACTAAAATTTTTAAAAATTGGTACCCTTTACCATGCCAAAATGTATGCTATTGCGCCATTTATTTCAACCCTAATCGTGCAAAGGATTTTTATTGCAAACCGTGACAAACATTAAAATTTGCTATTTATTGAACGTGAATATTCTTTATAAGTATCATTTAATCGTAGCATCGCAAAAGTCTTAATTTATTATTTTTCGAATAGTAAATATTTATTATTAAATTATAACTTACATTTAATTGCTAACACTGACATGGATTTTTTTTACCATTTGGCAGTTACTTGATGATGAGGAAGGTGTAATAAAATCATTTCGTAACTTAGGAATTATATTTATAAAAATGTTTTGTTAAAAAAAACCATGAATATCTTCATTCCAAAAATGAAACGTTTACTCTTTACTGTAATGCCGGACATGCGTATTACGTGCGAAAATATTTAATTTAAATATGAAAGCAATGTTTGTGTTGCTTAAAAAAAGTTTTCATTTTCAAAGGTTTAAAATGAAAAAATATTTTGCAATTTGTCAGCCGCTCCTGGATGAAAAGAAAAAATGGGTATTTTTACATTAGCCGGGCACAAATCTCTCAATTAGAATTTTTGCTACTTCTTAGTTATCCCGTCGACCAATTTCACCAAATTATATAAATCGCCAAACCAATCGCCAAATTATACAAATTGAAATCATTTTTATTTTAAATAACGAAAGAACAAATAAATTAGTATAATATTAATAAAAGTACAAATAAAATGTCGAAATAAAAATCACTTGATGACGTAAACACGTATAACTGGCTTAAAGTGAAGTGAATGTGACATTTACAATCAACCATTATTGGCATTTAATCTTATAAATTGGCGATAAATTTTTGGTCGACGGGATAACTAAGTAGTACCGAATTTTTTAAATCGCAAATAGGAGCACTTCAGTTTTTACTCATCATTATCTACTATATATATAAAATGCAAATATTTACTTCATTCCGATTGGCTATAACTCAGGTTCTACTGAACAGAATTCTGTAGAACTTACACTGTTAGTTAGATAATTTCATTTAGCAGTGTTTTAATGTTAAAAAAAAAAAGTTTTAATTTGCTTATAGTGATAGCTACGCGAGTTTTAAAACTAGGTGAACCCGATTATGAAAGATTACCTTTTATTTAAAGTTCTACTGAATGGATTTTGATGCTATGCCGGAAAGTTCTCATTGGTGTAGTAAAAAACTGGAGGATGCAAAACTATATGCAGAGAGTATATACTAGAGAATATATATGCTATAGCTATGGAAGGTGTGCAGAGTTTCTTAAAATATCCACAGGGTAACGTAGACCTACCTATAGATCCCTGGAGTTCTATAATCTGGTTAACGCGATTATGAAATATATTTAAATTTAACTACCTATAATATATATGAAATGCAAAGAGGAATTTCGTTCCGGCTGCTTGAAACTTGAGTTCTGTTGAATAGATTTTAATGGGACTTATATTATTAAATAATTTTTCTGAAAGATTTTAGTATATCATATCATTCTACGTTGCTTAGTTAAATAATCATGGGGGGGAAATTCAAAATCGGATAAACACGATTATGAAAGATTGACTTTCTTAAAGGTTCTGCTGAATGGATTTTGATGGGACTTATGCTGTTAATTAGAAAGTTTTTAAGGACGCTTTTGGTACATTTGCCAGTTTAAAAGATTCTGCTAAGTGGATTTCGGTGGAACTTGCTCGGTTAGTTAGTTTTTCAGTGAATGTTTTAATATAAAACACATATCGTTCTACCTTGCTTGGTTATAGAAATTTGGCTGAAAGTTCTAGAATCAGGTGAACCCAATTATGAAAGATTAGCCATTTTAATAGGTTCTATTGGACGGATTCAATGATGAGAATTGCAGTGATAAATTTTCAGAGGAAGGGTTTTAGTATCTTACATATTGTTCTATCGTACTTTACCAAATCCTACCGTAAAAGATCAACTAAAGAAATTGGTCCTTAACAGCTCAAATTCTGTCTGTCTCAATAGAGGATATAATAGAATAATGCCGTCGATATCGTTTGTAGAAATTCAGATGGGCATTCCAGTTAAATGTCCATAGTGTTTTCAAACGCAGGATCAAATTCATAGATATATTTCGTTTTATTCAAAGTTTGTTTAGAAAAAACGACCAGCGTAGCGGGCGAAGGCTGCTAGTATATAAATAAATGTAGGGAGAGTGTGAGCTAATAGTAGGAATTGAATAAAACAAGTAATATAAAAATTTTGTTTTTAAAGTCAATTCCTACTTATGTCATCAAAGAAAAATTTAATATAATCCCTTATATTAAGCTAATATTAGTTTTTATTGCATTAAAATATATATCAATTTGTTGATTTTCTATAAGCAAGTACGTTTACAATGGAACTCTATGGGAATTTGGCGAAATATTAGAGATATCGCAAAATTGGCGTCACTTTTGGCGACTCATTTTGGCCGCCAAATTTGGCGATATATCGCCAAGTTGGCGACAAACTTGGCGGTATTTGGCGACAGAACAGGGTCCCCCCTGTGGTAACCCCTTATTGAAAATACTTTCATTGATCTTCAATAACCAATGGCCGCCATTTTGTTTTCCATGCAAAACTAAAATTAATTAATTAAAATTTAATTAATTAATTAATATTTGAAAAAACTGTATTAGCATCAATTGTCATCCAGTACAAGTTTAAAAAATTTATTTCAACTTGATAGGATGAATAATGAGTATTTTATTAACGATTGAAAATTTGAACAAGACATATAAATATATAAATAAATATATTTAAGTATTGCGCGGCAGCGCAATACTTATTTATTTCCCGTGTCACTTCTCAATGTTAATTTAACATAGAAAAGCCTATGGAGCTCATAACTTTTTCAATTTTTCTTCCCACCTTTTTGCCCCTGATGCCACAAATTTTTAATTCTTTGCTAATTCTAATAATATTATAAATTCAAAGTCTAAAAACATTTGCCTGACGTCAGGGTGAAAACGGATCATAAAATGCCTTTGCCTATAGGTGGATTATAATCTAGAGTGTGTTGGGTTGATTTTTGACGGCCAATTATCTACACGAGGGATATAGGCCCAGGGGGAAGTGCCCTCCGTGGGGGTCTTTCTAAGGGAGCCTAATCCGTATTTACGCGTGGAAAATCCACGGCTCGAAGAAAACCACGAAAACTCCGAACAATTAGGCCGACGGGCGCGAATGGGTTCGAACCCAGCACCTCCCGTCTACCAGCTTCGAGAGCAGAACCTCTCGGCCACTGGTGAGGCTATAATCTAGAGAGTAACATGGATTAATTTTTATTTACATTATTCAAATATTTTTCTTAATTATTCCAAATTTCGCTTTTTTTCATTGAGACTCAACGGACATTTTTTAATAAAATTTAACATTTTTCTTCATTGTTGTAAATAATTCAAAAGCCGTAAAAATAATTTGTCTATTTTTAGTTGAATGATTTTTACGTGAAACATGAAACTAAAGAAACTGAAATAGTTTTTTTTTTTTTTTTAGAATTAAAAAGAAGATGAATATGGCGTCATAGTGGAAATAAAAATGACATTTTCAAGCAGATTTTTTCAATTCCTACTATTAGTTTACACTCTCCCTATATTTATTTATATATCTTGTTCAAATGTTCAATCGTTAATAAAATACTTATTATTCATCCTATCAAGTTGAAATAATTTTTTTTAAACTTGTACTGGATGACAATTGATGTTAATACAGTTTTTTCAAATATTAATTCATTCATGAAATTTTAATTAATTTTAGTTTTACAGGGGAGACAAAATGGCGGCCATTGTTTATTGAAGCATTTAATGCATCTTCATATCTATAAAGGGGGTTACGATAGGGGGACCCTGTCCTGCCGCCAAATACCGCCAAGTTTGTCGCCAACTTGGCAATATATCGCCAAATTACGCGACCAAAATGAGTCGCCAAAAGTGACGCCAACTTGGCGATATCGCTAATATTTCGCCTAATTCCCATAGTCTTCCATTGTAAACCTACTTGCTTATAGAAAATCAACAAATTGAGATATTTTAATGCAGCAAAAACTAATATTAGCTTAAGGGATTCTATTAAATTTTTCTTTGATGACCTAAGTAGGAATTGGCTTTAAAAACAAAATTTTTATATTACTTGTTAAGTTCAGATTGTAATTTTTGGACCAAACTACAACAACCTGCATTACTGCACTGGTGAAACATTTTGAATTATACATAGGTAAGTTGCATCACAAATTGGGATGCGATATCGCATAAATCAAGGCCTGATGATGATACCTTCCATTAATTTTGAAATGTGTTCGTCTGAACGCAGTACTTATTAAAAAATTTGACATATTAAACAAAAACCTAATTTGCAGAGCAAATTAAAAAAACAAACTTTATTTCCTAAATTGTTTAAGCCCGAGAAGGGGCAGATATTAAAATATTTCATTCAATTCGTTCTACATTTAATGATAAATTTTTGTAACAAATAAGTTAAACCAATTGAACATAAAAAAATAAAAATGAAATTCATACAATATAATACTTTAAACACCTATATACTTAGATTCCGTTGAAATGAAATCGAAATAAATCTTAGACTTTTTCCATTTTTAAGTTGTAGATATTTGTACTGCAGATTTTGCATTATTGACGATTGTACATAATATGATAAGATACATGCAAAATACAAAACTTTTAAAAAGTCTAAGATTTATTTCGATTTCATTTGAACGGAATCTATGTATATAGGTGTTTAAAGTATTATATTGTACGTATTTCATTTTTATTTTTTAATGTTCAGTTGGTTTAACTTATTTGTTACAAAAATTTATCATTAAATGTAGAACGAATTGAATGAAATATTTTAATATCTGCCCCTTCTCGGGCTTAAACAATTTAGGAAGTAAATTTTGTTTTTTTTATTTGCTCTGCAAATTAGGTTTTTGTTTAATATATATATAAATAAATATAGAGAGAGTGTGAACGAATAGTACGAATTGAAAAAAAAACATGTTTATTGATGAACGATAATTAATACGATAGATTACAGACAGTGGCATTTTTTTTTTTTTTTTGAGGTTATACTCATGGCTGTTATGAATGGATTTGTGAAAAATGAAATAAAATGGTGATTTTAGACAATGGCCCCTTTTGTACAAAAGTATAGATACAAAATTTATTTTTAATGTCAAAACATTATTTTACATTTTATTGAAGATGTATAGAATTATGTGTTAACAGAAAGGATTGATATCTTACAATTATAATTTTCTGTTATGAAAAAAATGTAACGCACTGAATACCCCGCTTTTGTTTATTTATTTATTTGAGCCGTGTGGATCAGTCAGTATGCACAAGCACAACAGTTTGTTATAATGGTGGATTCTTGTATGGCTAGAGCAGTCGCATGATACAGAAATAGTCTTGGCTGGTGTACACGGTATATATGCCTGAAAATAACTAATAATAAACATCTGGCATGAATCTAAATAAATCAGGGCAAATACAAGTAGGATGTTTTCGTACCGGCCACCTTGAAGGTTCTACACCATTATGTTATTTATAAAGTACCTAGTTTCTTAACAAATATAAAAAAAATAATATTACTAGAAAACTTGAATTCTGCTTTTCAGAATTTAGTGTCGCCCCCAAAGAAAAGAAATAGATATATGTATATAAATATAGGTAGTACAAAATTTATTTTAGTTTTAAGACTTAGAACACATGCTTTTATTTTATATAAAATTATGTCATTCGCATCCGCTGAAGAATTCCGATCTAGTCTTAAACAACATCTACAGTAAAGTATGCATACGACATCACTATCGCTGAATAATACCTAAATACAAAAAAAGAAATGGCGTCATTCAAGAAGCTCGACAAAAAAAAAATGGCTATCTAACGATTCATATGCTTTCATTTGTTTGTAATATTAATATAGATACTTAAAATAAATACACTTTATAATAGCTCCATGTTTTATCAGAAATCATTCATTTAAATTTTTTCAAAATAACACATATTTTAATTACTTTTTTTCAGTTGTTATGGGAAACTGGCAACAAAAAGATATAATTACTATTTTCCAAATATTTTTCCTTTACTTTCTACAGAAATGGAGTTCTTGAGTTGCCAACATTAAACAGATGCCGCTAAAAACTACAAAAAATTAATATCTCGAAAATAAAATTGAGATGTAGTTTTCAAACAAATCGTATTTAAAAGTACTTTTTCCCCTAATACGACGATATAAAAATTGAAAATGTGCGATACTTAGAAGTTTAAAATATTGCAGTAGAGATTATCATGCACAATGATACATCTGCTTTGTTTTACGGTTGGTTTATACAACGGAACGTTATTTTTTAGAGACGACATTTTAATTGCTAGCCGAAATAAATAGCATATCGGGAGTTAACTAGAAAAATGACCGTCTTAGGACTTGGGTAAAGATGGTGGTTTTCACTTAAAATTTGAAATAACAGATAAAAATATTCATATACATTCATATACAGATAAAAATATTTATATTAATCATCGACAATAAAGACCTGAAACGTAAAATTCAAGACCTAATTAATGCACGAGTCTCTGAGGTTATAATGAAATGTTGGAGTTGGGATAAATAATTAATGAAAGATAGGATATATATTTTAGTGATATAATTAAATCAACTGTGCATACATTTAATTAATTTATTCTTAAATTTCTTAAAAGATTTTCAAACATCCTATCAAATTAAATAGCCCTAATGAAGGAAAATGAGAAATAGGGGAGGTAGAGAAGGTATGATACACTTTTTTTTTACAAATTTTTTACAACCCTTAGAAACCTATTTTTAAACAAATTTTTCATGTTTTCTTATAAAGCGACCTTTTATTAATTTATTAAAAATATTGTGAATTTAAAAAATATATCCCAATTATTGTGAATGGTTACTACTATATCAAATCTCCCCATTGCAGGGGAGGATTGATACACTAGCAAGAGAGATTTGATACATTGTTATGTAAATTGAAAAAATAATGCAGACAATTCAATTTATGTATCACACAATTTTTTATGATAAATCTTGAAATATTTAAGTGAAATTTAAAAAGAAATGACATTGACATATTTTTGTTTCAGAAATGTTTTTTACAAAAATATTTAAACAATTGCTATTATTTAAACAATTCTATTAACACACTTTTTAGAAAATAAATAATGAAAAAAAAAAAAACCTAGAGATCTTGCTGCAAGGAAAAGTGAACATTGCTGATTTGAAAACAATTTAACATAAATTTAGCACATTTAAGATCTCTTTAACCTTTTCAGGGTAAAGCATTTTCAATGCTAAAGTGTTGAATAAATGAAAGCACCGGAATTTGCCAACAAATTTAATTGGAAATAAGAAAAGGGCTATATTTCACTTTCATATTAAAAGGAAAATATTTTACCAAAATGCCGGTGCTAATGTGGCGTTTGGGAATTAAAATTAAGTGGTTTCATAATCATACCACCACCCCTGAAATGGTTGAAAAAAAAACTAATAACTCTATCATTTTGATAAATAAAATCGGGTGGATTTAATGTCTTTTTAATTTTTCCTTCGTCAATTTTAGAAACATCTTCTCTTTCAGGCCATTTAAACTTTTTCCTTCTACATGACGAACGAAGCGAACTAACCATCTATCATCGCACTGCTTTTCTATGTAACTTACATAATGTCTATGAATATTCTCTTTGTTTTTCTTACCAATTTCAGTAGCTCTTGCTGTAAAACAATAATGAATACTACAGTCCTATATTAGTTTACAACTTAAAAAAATTATTAAATTTCAAATATACAAGTGTATCATTTCTCCCCAGCACTAATGTATCATTTCTCCCTATTATGCTTTATTAGACTTTCAATCACTTTGTATGAATGCAGTTGCAAAATGCCAATCTGCCTTCTAGTAAAACTCACCCTAAAGATGTGCTTTACAAATAAAAAAAAAAGTTCAACATATTATCGTCACAATAATAAGAATTATGAAAGAAAATCAACATTTAAAAAATTTTACATTGACATTGCGAAAGTCTTCAAAATTAAAAGAACGAAAACGTTGCCAGTTCTTCACTGCTAAGTCCAGCTAATGATGGCCTCTACTAAAAGAAGACTTCACATCTGTTACAATAGCTGTTAATGCCATTTGTTGAGAAAAATTGTCAATGAATCAACTCTCCCTATCTATCAAACCTCCCCTATCTCCCCTACTGTGCTTCAGTACAATAAGTAGCTACATTAAAATTTATATTTTATCCGAAAATTTTCAATTGAAATTACTGTTGCACTTAAAACCAAACCAACGTTAAAATTATCCATTAATAGTACAAGAAGAATTGCCCTATTTGTTAACCTTTGATCTTTATTTGCATTCCTAAGAGAGGAAAGGGTGGAGTATTGTGTTAACTCCTTGAGGGGCGGTGAGACATATATCCCGACTTACAATTAATGAAGATTTATACCAGAAAAAATTTATTAAGTTCTACTTATCTAACTTTGGTGGGGAAAAGGTCATAAAATTGCTTTTAATGATTTTGGAATAAAATTTTTTAATGATTCCGGTGGGAATTTGACATTATAGAACCAGAATTACTTGCTCGTGAAAGAGTTAAGCATCAGCCGGGAGGAGGGATGCCTTCAAGGAGGACTATTGGAGGAAAAGTAACCCGAATTTGGTTCTAATGCAATGAAACCCTTGAAAGTCTTGTTCAGTAACCCCGGGGAGAGTTTGTACTGTATTTTCCATGGGTAGCATCGGCAAAATTTTGCTCCTGATGATCGCTTAATTTCTTGGGAACGGGGTAAGCTAGAATGTCCTACTATATATCATTCTTTTCCTCTCTTTATGTTCTTTAATTTGGTACCAATTATATGTTGCTATGTGCATTAGAACGAAGTTATGTTTAATTAATTTCTCTCTCTTTTTTGCTACATGACTTTCGGTTTCGAAAATACGTGCGAAATTCCTATGCTTATTACATGTGTTTAACTAAACCAATTTTGATAAATAATGTATATTTCATATTCTACAGAATCTTATCTTCAATTTGGTATATAGTATGTCTCTCTATCACATATGTATATAAAGTTATAATTAAAAATGTAAGATTCACTTTTTAGTGTTCATAGAGCCATTTTCATTTTTGTGCCAAAAGTGACAATTTTCAAGCGCTAATTACATATATATATCTTATCGTATTCTCAAAATTCTTTCGTGTGTTACCTTCAGAAATGTTCGTAGTTCATTTATCTTCCTTTATTTTTAAGTTTTCAACAAGTTTTATATATAAACTAAGTGTTTGAATGTTGTCATTTTTTTTTTTTTTGCGTCAATTTCCCATAGACTTAACATTACGTAAACAACGAAATTCTTATGCTTTGAAAACACTTAAATCTTATTCATTTTGTTTCATAATCGGTATTTTTAGCTCAATTGGAGTTTTATCTTTCTTTTAATATCATTTTTATTTAGTTTTCGACAACTTTTGATTATTTGCTGAGCATTTTAAAAAGAACTGTTTTGGGAAATTGGCGTTAGCACTATCCCATGTATTCCTATGGGATTTTTCTAGCAGATAAAAAATGAAAAGAAAAAGAAGAAAAAAAGAAAAAAAAAGAAAGAAAAAGAATGGAAAAAAAAAATTCAGAAGGCTATAATTCAACTTTCCGCCACTTATTTTTAAAAAACTAATACCAGTTTTGTGTACAGTAAAGTATAAGCTTTCTTTACATGCCAATTATATCATTATATATAGTGTTTTTATATTTTTAAAAAATTCTTGAAAAGTGTCGTGAAAAAGTTTGTTCTGACCCCATTTCCCATAGCGTTATAAGTTTTGTGTAGATTTTTCAAACACTTTTTGCACCACTTTTTCTTATCATTTATGCTTTAAATTTATACTCTTCGGAAAGCTAAAAGTCTAAGCTTTTTAGCGGTATAAGTTTTATTATTTTCCTATAACTATAAGTATTTTTAATTTGCATTTGAAAATTGTAAAAATTTATCCTTTCCTGTGATTGAGAGGTTGGTGGTTTCTCGTTTCAATACACAGGTTTTTAGCTAAATATATATGTTAAGTTGTATTTTGAAAATTGTTTTCGGTTCATCGCAGCTGGTCTGCCTTCATGACAGAGTAGTCTGTGATGACGTTAATATCTTCTGATTGGTCTAAATTGTAAACATCTCGGATATTATCCGACACCCAGTTCTACCTGCAATAAACATTAGTAGTTAGACTTATTAATATGTTGCCAGCTTCCTCTAAGAGGAATTTTCACCACAATAACTTCATAATTGAAGTCTTAAGGGGTCATGCAGGGCTTTTTGGATATATCCAGTTGACCCTTTAAGGTCCCGTAATGTCAAAAGAGTTCCCATCGGTTTTCAATGGGGATTTCTTCATGGAGTTTTATTTTGATAGGTAGCAATACCAGTAATTTTGTAAATGTAAGGATATGATCTTCCTGTGCTTCTTTTTAGTCTTAAGGGGTGAGCTACTGTTAAAATATAGACACAACCTCATTTTAAGTTATCTTTTCTATTCCGCCATTTTGTTTCTTCAAAGAATTTTAACGTAATGATAGAGTGAAATATTAATTTAGTAAACTGACGCCTACAGGCTGTTCTGAGATGGAGTAAGGTTAAAGAGAAAACAGATAAGACAAATATAGTTAAATAGTTCGGCCATTTTGTTTCCCAATGCAATTATGGCCATTTTGATTCTGGTTAATGGAATTAAGTAAAAAGTAAATCATAATAGAAAACTTTAGAGGTGTACGACCATTTTAGGTCACAAGGCTAATGTTGAGGGCTTATGTAAAGAAAACATAAATATTACTGTTATAAACTCATCCATTTTGTTTTATTTAATCTTAATTAATTAATTAAAAAATTAAAAGCTTAATAACTCAGTAAATTACAGCACTTTTAATATGAGGTCGAGACTTAGGAAAGTCACCGTATATGAGAACTTTTCACGAGGAGTCTGAATATGCAATTGGTTTTTTGCTAACTTAAAGGGGAGCCTTATTAAGGGGGTATTAAGGGGATCAGGAAGTTTATATACTTTTCTAACTTTTTTCTTTATTGGAATCATCTAGTTACATCATTTTAAGCAAGTACATTCAGTTTTACCAATATCGGCGTTGGTGCCTGAAAGGGTTAACAGTGGCTGTTTTTTACCTAATTGTCTTAGACCATCCATGTGATCTATCAAACTGAAGGTCCTTACGAGCTTGACCTGTCCCCCCCCCCCCCTCCACACCCTCACTTAAATTTCCGAAAAAGCACGAAATTTCTCTAGATTTTTTAACAAAAAGTTGATTATTTAATAAGGAACTTATAATCAAGCTTACACCATTAGAATGGACCATGTGACTGTCCAAGGTGGGTGATCTTCAACAGGCGCTGCACGGCCCTTTCACATGAATAGAGGTAAGTAAATTTTAAATTTGAATGCTGCATATAATTGTACAAATGGCACCTGACCACCAACTCCTCAACTAAATAAACTCTCTAACGCTTTGGGCTCTGCTATAAATTCAGACACTTTCAGCAATCTCAGAAATTTGAAATTGTAGGCAGTGCTAAGGTGGTCTAGTCTATAACAAAGAGTGACCATAAAATTATGAATTCCCTGTAGTATGCTGCAATAATTCTCGTCAGTAAGGTGCGAGTAGCGACTTGTAAAGGAACAAATTGTATATATGTTGTAATTAATTATTTAAACAAATTGCACCAATCATAATGCTTTGTATACACTGTATATATATTGTTCATTTATTATATTCTATTATTATATTCATTATTATTACTTATTTTATCATCATTATAATCAAACTGTATAAAATAACAAATATTACAACATAGCAGCTATGAGCTATATTATTGAATTATATTACTGAATTAGTCTGGTCGGTCTCAGGCTGAGACGTGACCGTGTGCATGGGAAGTCGTGGCAATATGTACTCCATTTTCTTTTTACTATTTAGCATTAATTTTTTCTATCATTTATTTTTTTATTTTTTTAATTTATTTTAATATTCTAAATTGCCAATTTTCCAAATTGTTTTTTCTTAGTTATTTTCAATGGTCTAGACCATTGGTTTTTGCTTTATCTTTCCTAACTACCTTTCTTTCAATGATATATGGTGGGCGGCTGGTGTTCCTCAACCTGCTTTCTAATAATAGTATTTAAATAGCAACTATATCCTTAAAGTTTATATATATATATATATATATATATATATATATATATTTTTTTTTTTTTTTTTTTTTTTTTTTTTTTTTTTTTACGTCTCAAGAATCTAATTCTTAGGGATAGAAATTTTCATTAAGTTGGTCCGCTGAGGAAAGTAGACTAACACGTGCATATATCTGTTGAAGCAAAACAAAGAAGCTTCATTATGTCCGAGAAAAATTTCGGTAGCTCCCTGCCACCATCAAGAGGGAGGCTACTGTATAAATACAAGGATGTGCAAAAATATGACGTTAGTATTTTTCAACTGTACGATTTGATGGAAAGGTTTTATCAATGTAAGGCGTCAGGCAGCGATAAAGAAGCCAGAAATTATCAAAATGCCCTGGAGCAGAAAATCAAGTTGATGTCCAACAAATCAGATATTCTTACAGTAGATGACAAAGATGAAAACCAGACAGATAAAGATAGTGTAACTTTTGATGAAGAGGACCCACTGCTTAGAGGTCTCACTCAGATCGCAGATCTTTATAAAAAGAAACAAACAGACAAAAAAGATACCCTACAAAAATTGAAGAATGACTTCCACGGGGAATTAAGATATAGATTTATTACACACGAATATAACTTATTGAGTAAAGAAATAGAAAATTCAAAAATCAACAAACTAGAAGATTCTGATACTGGAAAGAGTACCTCAAATTCCTTGATAGAGGAAGAAGACGTGATATTGGAATCTACACCAAGCATGATCCACACACTTAGGACGGACAGTTACTCTGCAAGAAAGAAAATAAACCAGCTAGAGGATAAACATAAGAAATCAGAAAAGGAATTAAAAATCAAAACAAGAAAATTAGAAGAGCTAGACCAACAAATAAAGAAAAAGAAAGAAGAATTGGAAACAAAGGAGCAAGAATTGCTTCTCAAAAAGGAACAAATAGAGGAGTATTTAAACGAACTAAAGCAATATGAAGATAAAAGGAAATCAGACGAATCAACACAAACAGAGGATTCACAAAATGAGTACTCATTAGTTTCTGCAGGAAGTGATGACGAAGAAAACGAGGAATTAGACAATTCGAAACAAGAAATAACAAGAGGACACAAATTACTCGAAAAATAGTTCATTAGACATGGACGTAAAACTTGGAATGACAAAGACGTAACAAATTTTCTAAGAATCTACAAGAAACAAAACAGTACCTCACCGAAACAACAAGCAACTCTTCAGCTAGACATGCAGAAAATAACAATAGAAGTAACGGCAACAATTAAAACAATATTCTCAATCACACAAGACCTCACTGAAACCTTAAACAGTTATCATGATAAAATCCTAAATGAATTAGAAACAGTACGAAATTCGAAGAATAAGTTCCCATCGTTCCAGACATACCATGAACAATATAAATTCGAAACGCAAGGGAAACTTCATAAACTACAACAATACTGTGAAAAACAAACAGAAACCTTACAATCTATCTATTATGAATCTCAAGAGAACCAAACTGAACAGTTAAGGAAACATCTGTTAGAAAACATGGAGAAGCAGTTTAAAGATCAAACTAAAAAATTAGATGAAATAATAAAAGCATTACACCCTCAAAATGAAAGGTCTCGTCAAGAACCAATGATGCAAACAAAAAAAATTAAAAAACTCATTCTGATACCGAACGAGAATATGGAAATTTCACAAGTCTCAAAAATAATACGAGAAGAGGCTAAAAAATCAGACAAACCTCCGGAAATCAAGAATATGAGAAAAACCACGAATAATAATATAAAGCTAAAATCCTCAGAAAAAGAAATAGACACAATATCTAAGTTACTAGAAAATAAACAAGACAACTTTACAATCATACATCCGGAAGAAAGAACGATGAAAATATTACTACTGAAAATAAATAAAGACATCACTAAAGAAGAGTTAGAAGATGAATTAACTAAAAGAAAATATTTAGAAACGTTTACCATACTTAAATCAATAGAAATTCAGAAAACATCGTACTACAATTGGGTAGTCGAAGCGCCAGCAGCCGACTGTAGGAAAATGGTAAAAATGGGTAAAGTAAAACTCTTTTATGAAGTCTTTAGAGTTGAATTTTATATCAGAGTAATGCGATGCACAAACTGTCAAGAACTTAATAACCATGTCAAATCACAGTGCGAATTTCGGACAAGGTGTGCCAAGTGCTCGGGGAAACATGAAACTAGTGGATGCGAAGACAAAGTAACAAAATGTATAAATTGTATAAGATACAATAAAAACGAAGTCAATCACCCAGCGTATTCACCACAATGTCCCATTTTCCAATATGAAAAAGACAAAAGACTGAAAGAATACTACAAATCAAAAGAAATCTTTCCGAATATGAAGACTCTAACAAGAGAAAACAAAGACGAAATTGAAAAAATGTCAAGAAGAAACTATAAGAGAGAAGACCAACATATTGGGAACCAACCTTCTGAAAACAGAATTAGAGGAAATAGATATGAAAATGACAATAAATATGGCAACAATTATACAAAAAGTAAAGAATATACAAATAACAAATATGGAAGAAGTGATAATCAGATAAAATATAAAGAGGATGAAGTAAAGGATAGATACGGAGAAACAAGAACTATAACAATGCGAACCTTCAAAAACTCGAACAGAAAGAACCATAATTATACATATCCAAAATATACAAGGGAGGCTTTGCCTCCCAGTCGCCGATAGAGGCACTTATAATCAAAACCAAGCTTCATCATCACAATCAACGTACTTCTTTGGTGGTACACCATTACATCAACAAGATATAAAAGTAACCCAAATAAACTTAAATAATTGTCGTGCAGCAAATTTTCAATTAATTAAATACATGAACCAGAACAATATTGACATAGCACTAATCCAGAACTACCATAGAAGCAAAAACTCTTTTACTGGTCTCCCGATTTCTTGGGCTTTATATCAATCAACATTAAAAACAGCGGGAATATTGATCGCCAACCCCTTATTTGTACATAATAAGATTCTGCAAACAGATAATAGTGTATTTATAAATGTAACAACGAAGTTAGAAAATTTTAAATTTGCTTCGCAATACTCAAAGCCGAAAGGAGATCTAGCTAAAGATTTTGAGGACTGGTCAAATATCATTCACAATTGTACTAATCTAGTATTAGGAGGCAACTTTAATGCTAATCTGAGGGCCTGGGGTTACAGCAGAAATAACGCAAAAGGTGAAATCCTACTAGATTATCTTGCAAATAGAGATCTAACAATAGTGAATGACCCACAAGCAGAAAAAACTTTTTTCTTGGGAAAGAAGAAAAGTAACCCTGATCTTGCATTATGTGGATTAAGTACGAAGGACTTACTCGACTCTTGGGCAGTAGAAGTGGACTTTCCATCATTAAGTAATCACAGATGCATAAACTTCACATTGAAATCAGAACCTCTCTTACGAAATCTGTACAGATTTAAAACCAAATATGAAACTTTTAAAAAATTCAACAAAGAATTTGATAAAAAGGAAGAAGAATTATGGACAACACTTCAAGAAACATCAACTCCTGAGGAGTTAGATACATGGCTAAACAACTTCCAAATACACATGGAAAATTTAATGAATTTGACACTTAAAAAGAAAAATCAAAAAAGAGACCTAAATATCAACTGGTACACAGACAAACTCAAAATTGAGCGTAGTAGACTTAACGCACTACATAAACGATTTCGAAGAGACTTAGAAAATCAACAGTACAGGAAAGAATATAAAAAAGCATTGGCTGAATACAAACTACATATCGAGAAAGCTAAACAAGACACATGGTATTCATTCTGTCAACAAACCACAAGTGTATATGGCACAGCTTTCAAAATAATGAAGGGAAAATACCTAAAAAATACCGATTTAATCCACACAACACTAGAAACATCAGCAACAGAGGACTCATTTCTTGATATACAACAAAATCTAATCTATCATCATTTTGGGAATCCAGATACAGAGCAAATCCACTCGAGAATAAATCAGGACCCTATTACAAATGAAGATTTTGACAAGATTAAAATCAATATGAGGGAACTCAAATATGTTATCATCCAACAAAATCCTAAAAAAGCACCAGGGTATGATAGAATTGACATAAAAATAATAAAGAATCTAATCTAACTAAACGATATCCAAAACTGATGCTACTCCTTTACAATAAATGTCTTCAGATTGGCCATTTTCCAACGGCGTGGAAGAAAGGTGTAGTTATATTCTTTCGAAAGAAAAATAAAGACCCAAGAATTCCAAAGTCCTACAGACCAATAACCTTACTCCCAATGATGGGTAAGGTGTTAGAAAGAGTCATAAAAATTCGTACACAAACTTATCTAGAAAACAGAAATCTCTTAGCAAACCAGCAGCATGGCTTCAGAGAGAAGAGAAGCACACTAACGGCATTACAATCAGTAAAAGATCAAATAATGGAACTTCTCCAGCAAAATAAATATGTAGGACTAATATCATTTGATATCCAAGGAGCTTTTGATTCAATAGATTGGAAAATGATCTCGGAACTAATTGAAGATTCAGAACTACCTAGATATTTAAAAAATTTACTCATAAACTATATAAGTGAAAGATTTATTGGAGCAAACAATTTTGATTTCATTCAGTGGATTCGCAGTTTCAAGGGATGCCCGCAGGGTTCATGTTTAGGCCCGCTTCTGTGGTTAATAGTGGCAGATTTCATTATTAAGGAACTACTTAAAAAATTTCCTGAACTAGTAGTCTATGCAGATGACTTCGTGGTCTTAGTAAAGGGAAATACAAGAACTGGCTTGGAAAAAGATGCTAACGATAAGATCCGAAGTTTTGAAGAAATTTGTAACAGACTAAACCTGAACATCTCACAAGAAAAAACAAAAGCCATACTCTTTGGAAGAAATCTATTAAATAACAGACATCGAATTTTTAAATTAAAAAATAAAACAATTAAAATTGAAAAATCACTACCATACTTAGGAATTACCTTTGACCAAAAATTAAAATTTCAAATTCACTTAGAAAACTTAAAGGCAAGAATATCTCAGTTCGTGACCAGCTTCAAATTTCTGGGAAATTACCAGAAAGGAATTAATCCAAAAATAAAAAAGATGTGGTATACGACGGTACTGGAAAGACAAATGTTGTATGCACATGAAATTTGGTTCCCTAATTTAAACAGTCGTGGTATTAGAACATTAAAGACAATACAAAGAATGAGTTTAATGAGTGTCATCAAAACCTACAGAAGTATCTCACACGAAGCATTAAATGTCTTAACAGGCATACCACCAAACATTACGAAAATCCAGAATGAATTCATGGCATACCAGACAAAAATGGGAAAAAGAAATTTAATAATTCAATCAATGAAAATTAATAAGGATAATTTAATGTTGAAGGAAAGTACGTTTGATTTTCCGGATTACTACAATATCAATAACCTGAATATAATAGAAGAAATAACGGAGTCACAGATTCGTAACAACAAATTAAAGATATATACAGATGGCTCTTTAATGGAGCAGGGGACATCATGTGCCTTTACAGTAATGTTAAACGATGCTTTTATCCATGATAGTGCTGCACGGCTAAATCCTCATAATTCAATCTATCAGGCAGAGCTTAAAGCGATATTAAATTCTATAGAATGGTTTTCAACCTCCAGATTCACATCAGTTCTTATATTGATAGACAGCAGATCTTCATTAGATGCCCTCAAAATTATTTTCCCAAGAAATATAATCATAAGACAGATTTATACAGAAATTCAAAAAATCCCGCAAAAATTAATAAATATAGCATGGACAAAAGCTCATATAGGAACTGTTGGGAACGAACGTGCAGACACCTTGGCTAAAAACGCAATTAAACACGACCACTACGATGAAATTCAATATATACCATACCTAGATTCAATAATAAAAAATTATATACGGGAGAAAATTATCCTTGACTGGCAAGACATCTGGAAACACTCAGAAAAAGGACGTGATACATACAAAATTCTAGATAAAGTAAACAAAGAATTTATCTGCATTTCAAGATCGTCAGTCTATTATATTAGTGGCCATGGCAGTTTTCGTGCATTTTTACATAAAATCGGCAAATTAAATTCGGACATGTGCTCCTGCACCAAAACTAGAGGAACAGTACAACATTATATTTTTGGGAATTGCTCTCTTTTACCTAATCATTTCAAATTCAATAAAAGCAAAACTTTAAGGAAAAACTTCCAAAAAATTTTACTGGATCCAGCAAACTTTTCAGCGCTAAATGAAAACTACAATATTCTCAATAAACATTATTCCTTCATAAAAAAGATTTTATAAACAGTGTCATAGAATATTATAGAAAATAATAAAATGCCTTAAACAACCAAGATTATTCAGAAAATAGTTAAGTAATATCTTGATTTGCAAAAAGACTAAATTTCTGAACTTTGACAAAATCGTCAAATCTTTAAATTTTAAAACTGTGAAAAATGAAGTATGTCTAAAAACTGTGAAATATATTTTCAAATCTTTAAACTGTGAAATATGTCTTCAAATTGTAAAATATGTCTTCAAACAGAAAGCTGTAGTACCTTGCTCAGTAAAATAATGCCCAAGAGCAAAGATCCAAATATTGATCCAAAATAGTGAAATATATGACTAAATCTTCAAACTGTGATCTAAATCCTCAAACTGTGAATTAAATCTTCAAATTTATAATGCTCTGGATTGTAAAATAATGCCTACGAACTATGAAATATAATCCTTAGATCTGTAAAATATAATGATTCAAAATTGTGAAACAAACTTTATGAACTGTGAAATACAAAGACTTTCGAATTTAGAACTCTAAAATTAATAATAATCAATGATCTATATCTCAAATTTGTTTAACAGGTCATCACTCAGGAACATAATTAAATTCAGCAAGTTTAATATCTAATTTAAATATTATTCAAATTTTCAAGTTCTTGCATTGATTTAATTATCTGTTTTATCCTAAATGGATTACTTATTCAGTTGTATTAAGAATTTATTAAGATTTATCAAAACTTCTATGACTTTTTAAGATTTAATGCTAATCTCCTTGATGAATTAGTTTTTTAAATTTCAAATTTTAAATTTCAGGCTTCAAGATTTCAAGCTTTTAAGCTATTTCTATTAAACTTTAAATAAATCATATTCTTTCTACTCACAAGTAGTTTTGACAATAACTGATTGATGATCTGTAATATCCATACACAAAAGATCCAAAGTTTCAAAACATTGTTTAATTTGGGCTCGCCCAGCTTATGCAACATTGGGTATCTCTTGTGAGAAGATTGTACTACATCCTAAGTGAAATTTCAAAACAGAGGAGTCTTCCATCCTGCTGAGGCCTCTGGGCCCGCCGGTGTCTGGGGGTTTCGTGGGATGGGGGATATGGGTTTTTTTTCCCCTCGTGGACATTTAGCTCCTATACCGCAAGGTTGGCTGTCCACGAGTGGGTGATTTCTGTGATTTCTGTTCAGTAACCCCGCCCACGCCTCGTTGATTTCGAGTCCATGAACATCAGGTCCTCTGTTCCTCATTTTGTGAACACATGCTAAGCACTGAGCTGGATGGCCCCTTGCAGCTAAGATTGATAAATACTTTTTAATTCTTCAAATTTCTTCATAGTTAATGGATTTCTACATTTTATACTTTTTTATATAAAGATCCATTTCACATAAATCAACCTTATATGCATCAATCTTACATACATATATACGATATATTTCACTTACATTATATAACAGTTTAGAACGCGTACATTGCATAAAAATATGTACTAAAGAGTTTTCTAACAATGCGTACAACATACAAAAAACAATACAGTGATAAATCCATAGCAACTTACGGTATATATATCAATACAAAAACCCTTAACGGGTTAAAAGTTTGTGACGCAGCACTTTATCTTATGCTCTAAGAATTTTAAATATGGAACTTAAAAATAATGATATCAAATTTTGAGTGACGCTATGTTATTAATTATAATCTCTCTATGTATTATTTATTTCATCTTTTTATTTTTTTATAATCGCATGTGCAAAAATTATGTTCAATTTAAAAAAAAAATGTATAAAAGTTTATTCATTGATGCTTTAACATTTACACCTCTCATAAATTCCAAGTATGAGTATTAAAAGATATGATATCAAAATTTTAGTGCCGCTTTGATTTGGCTTTAAACGATTTGTTTTAAAATTAAATTTAAATTATTTTTGTTTTGGCTAAGATATATATGCACACATCTAAATAATAGTTTTAATTTTCCAATATACTTTAAATATGTCACTTTCACTGAAATTATATAATGCATTTAAATGTATTTATTTGAATAAATTGATTTATCCTTTGTCCAATGCTATTAAAAATTTAAAATAAGATTTGCGTAAATAATTTTTTTGACTCATAGTATCCATTTGAATACATTTCACTTAGTTTGGATACAATGACGCAAAAAAATTATTTACGCAAATCTTATTTTAAATTTTTAATAGCATTGGACAAAGGATAAATCAATTTATTCAAATAAATACATTTAAATGCATTATATAATTTCAGTGAAAGTGACATATTTAAAGTATATTGGAAAATTAAAACTATTATTTAGATGTGTGCATATATATCTTAGCCAAAACAAAAATAATTTAAATTTAATTTTAAAACAAATCGTTTAAAGACAAATCAAAGCGGCACTAAAATTTTGATATCATATCTTTTAATACTCATACTTGGAATTTATGAGAGGTGTAAATGTTAAAGCATCAATGAATAAACTTTTATACATTTTTTTTTTAATTGAACATAATTTTTGCACATGGGATTATAAAAAAATAAAAAGATGAAATAAATAATACATAGAGAGATTATAATTAATAACATAGCGTCACTCAAAATTTGATATCATTATTTTTAAGTTCCATATTTAAAATTCTTAGAGCATAAGATAAAGTGCTGCGTCACAAACTTTTAACCCGTTAAGGGTTTTTGTATTGATATCATTACTTTTTTGAGGTTATTGAAAAATGTAAATAAAACAATAAACACACACAAGAAAAATTAAAGACCAATACAAAGAATTCATAGTCAGGATTTCAATTCACCTTCAATCTCTCCCCCCTCCCTCCCCGCAAAAAAGGATGATCATACTTCAATTTTAAAGAGCACCGTGCAATGAGATTTTTATAAGAACTCTTTGGTAAGATATGGAAGTAATGTACAACATGCATGTTTAGAGGGTATTTCTGTTGGTTTGTTTCAGAGATATAAAAAGCTATGTTAAATTTTACTATATAAAAAAACTACTTTGTTAAGAAAAATAGCAAGAAATATTACTCTTTAAACCTTTATATATACATATAACAATCATCGATCACTTATAAAAGTAATTACATATATTTATATTAAATCCAAAACTAAAAATTTCTGCTTCTCCCTTTTCTCATTCCTAGTGCAAAAAAAGTAAACATTCTTTAATTTTATATAAAATAATCTTTCGCCATCCCTATTTAAAATTCTTTATTAACAATAATAATAAATCATATAAAATAATCCCCTGAGCTCCGAAGATTCCACTTCTGCTTTTGCACCCACCTCTCCAGCTTACCTAAATAATAAAATCTTTTAAAAATTAGCTTGAAAAAAAAAAAAAAAAAATCTGCAACATTTGTTGCTCACTGACATAAATAAATAAATAAGCACTAACTTCCCTAATGTACAGTCATGAAAAAAAAAAAAAGTAAACACCCCCTACTAACTCCTCAACAAATTACCGTAGAAGAAAGTTACTGGTACCGAACGATTGGAAATAAAGTCTACTTTTAAATGATGTATATAAAATTTGCTTAAGGGGTCATCTACATATTAAAACGAAACATAACATTGTTTTTTTCAATAGCAGTACACAATTCTTACAGCATAAATGAATTCTACACGATTTAATTAGCCTAAAAACAATTTTTATGCAAATCGTACTATAAGTTCCCGAGAAATTAATTATTTTAAAACAAGCTTATTTTAAGGGTTGTATCCAAATTGAAGTTCGGTACTCGATTGTTAACCGAGAGAGCCCCCTTCTTGATCAAGGCACCTTAAGCGTCACTCAAGCAGCCAATGAAGTCTGCTAGATTACAGGACAGCGTAAGACATTTCAAAATATCTAGTCACTTCTATCATAGACGGCCCCTTAAACCATCATTTTGCCGTTTTTTAAGCATAATTTGAAAGCTATTTGGAAGAAAAATGTGAAATTTTGGATTTATATAAAGCAGGACTTAATAAATCTAAATCCATCAAAAAAATTTTAGGTTACAATTCATAATTTTTTCGAATATTAATTTCATAATTCTTATCATAAAATTATAAAAATTGCAAATTCAACGTATTTATGTTTGGGTATATTAGTATTACTGCTACACAAAAATATAGCACATTAGGAGCATAATTTCAGGAGATATGAATAAAAATATGAAAATGTAATTTAACATTAGAAGCACTAAATTTTGAATGTTTATAATTCAAAAACTTATTATTCAAATGACTTGAAATTTGGTGCCTAGGCATAGTTTGAACCGAATATTTGAAATATCTCGTTAAAATTGGGTATTGCCATTGAACAAAAATGAAGTTTGGATTTGTTTTAATATGTAGATGGCCCCCTAAGCAAATTTTATATACATCATTTAAAAATAGACTTTATTTCCAATCGTTCGGTACCAATAACTTTCGTCTACGATAATAATTTGTTAAGGAGTTAGTAGAGGGTGTTTACTTTTTTTTTTCCACGACTGTACATTTCACCTCTTCTCCCTTCCCCTACTCCCCAACATTAAAAAAATTTAAATCTTTATTTTCATACAGAAAATTCTTCTATATAAATTATCCTCCTATTCCTCAAAATTACCACTTTCCCACTCCTCCAACCTAGAGATTTCAATCTTTAAAGCTTTTTAGAAAATTGGATCTGCAAAGTCTGTTGCTTAATAATAAAATATATAACCATGTACACTTTTAATTATTTTTCACACAATCAATTGATGTCATGATAATAGTTGTTCTGAGCGAATATTGCGTTGGCTGGGCTGTCGTACAGATAGCTCAATTGGAAGAGTACTGGCAATTAAAGCCAAGGGTTATTAAAGTTCACTGTAATTCAAGATGTTTAACCCCTTCGCGACAAGAGCCCTTTGGTTAATTTTTAACCTTTTACTACAGGTTTTTAAAAACAGAAAATTTTCTGTAATTGAATCACAGAAATGCTCCCATTAAAGAAGGTAAACTTTTCAATTAAAAATAAGTGGTGAGAATAATGAAGGATTCTGACCACCTTAAGTGGCCAAGTATACCGGTCGCTCATCCCCAAGGGCTTAAAGATGCTTTTTTGCTATTATAACCTTTAGGATTTGCAATATAAAAAAAATCTTAATCACTTCTGAGGTAAATAAAGACAGTGGAAAAAAATCAAGATGGCAATGTTTTGATTGGCAAATTCTAAGCTGAGTCATTTGTGCTACAGAATGAAAAAAATATAAAGTTGTAATAATGTCCTCTTACAGATACTAAATCTTTAAGGTTTTTGATGTGTGAACTACATATGAATACAGTAGAAGATCTTTATAATGCACACCTTGGTATGAGAAGTTGTGCTTATTATAGAATTTTGCATCATATAGATCATATTTCATACATCATTAAATTTACTTCGTATACATGCTTTAAATTACATTCCTTATCCTTGGAACCAGAAAATGTGCAAATTATAAAATTTTACATAATAGGTATAGATCACACATTATTAAATTACCTTAAAGATATTACCTTGAAATATAACATCCAAATATGCCTGGACAAAATCATTATAAACAGTGGTAACTCATGACTGACAGTTTTGGGAACACTAAATGCATGGCTGGCCAATTTATTCTTTTTCACTATTTTTAATAATGAAATCTTTGCCATATTTTTAGCAGAATTTTCTTCCATTAAATAAAGCAAAAATTTATTAAATAAATAAATAAATAAAAACAACAACAACAAAAAAACTTTTGGAAAGCATGCATTTTAGTGCTGCAAGAAAAACCTGTCATGAGCTGCTCTGATTATAACACTCATTTACAAAAAATTTTAATATAATAACAATGTTTTCATTACTCCAAAATAATGTGTTAAAGGTGATAATGTATCACATTTAGTGTTCCAAGAAATAGCAATATTTGTAAAATACATGTGCTTCTTAACTGCAAAATTCATTGTTTATATCTGAGAAATACATTACATCTTCTGCATTAAAATTTTTTAGTGGCAGGCTTTTGTGATTGAACAAGGACTGCTTGCAGAGTGCTTTTAAGGATTTTACAATATAAAATTATGGCTCTTCTTAAACTACTATTAATCCAATACAGTAATAGGGATAAAAAAAATCATTAAATAGTTCATTTAAAAAAAAATATTTGTATTTTCATCAGATATACCGATTATTACTACCATATGTTATATGTAACATATTTATTAGAAAAGTTACAACTATTTTGATGAAGTTTTGGATCCCCCCCCCCCTTTCTGACATACTGTCAAATTTCGCGAGGGTTTTTTTCTTGTGATGTTCCTCCCCCGGCCGAGAATGGAGCGGGTTTTTTACAATCAACTGATTAATTTTGTTTTTCTTTTATTACTACTTTTTTATGTTAGTGTGGTGATCTTTCAAATGCTATTGCACAACGAGGCGATAAGCGCGCTACTCTGTAAGTGGCACGGCAACCCTCCAGTGTACAGGAGGAATTGATAAAAAGAGTTTTTGTAGTCGGAATATGCGGAATGTTAAAGAATAGTGAATAGTTTAATGAAAGCAGAATAAAAACTTAATATTTAATTTAAGATGCGAGTCAGATTAATATATTGAAATGGTTACTGAGTAATCACTTTATTAGTTTATACAAAGTCTAATTATCATGACAGCTACAATGCAGCTGCTAATGAAATTTTGTGAAACCAATCTTTTCTAAATAGTAACATGTTCTGAATTGTTCTTATTTATAATAATACTTCATTACCACAAATACCATATAAGGGAGCTGGCTACTTTTATATTTTTTAAAAGTAAATTATTTAAAGCTTTCTTTTAAGCATATTAACTTTAAAATTAAATAAAAACAAGTATCTTACTTTTGCAAAAAAGCTGTTTTATCTTATTTATCTATAAACTTTAATTACTAAATAAGGAAAAGTATCATGATGAAAATTTTTACTTTTAGGAGCTCAAAACAACCAGTCAGGATAAAATGGTTCATTTTGAGCTAATCGTGATAATTTAAGTATATAAAGTAGAATTTACTATCAGTCAAAAATATGTCCAAGACTGAAGGTCTTGCACCCATGGCTGTAATCAATTAGCCTAAATGAAATGCTTCAGGTTTTGTTTTGTTTTTTTTCTGTTTATCTTTTGTTACAGAGATAAACGGCAATAAGAATTTTTTTCCCCTTGAGGTTAAATTTTATAAAAATAAAATACTACAATGCTTTAATTTTTGAAGCTGAAAAGAGTTATATAAAAAAAAATAATAATAATAAACGAAAGATACCCATATTTCGAAAAAGATGTCATTTTAAGTCAATTTTCGTTTATAGTATTATTAGAAACGATTCGCAAATGAATCATTTTATAAACGGGATTGGAAATCTTAATTTTGATTTCGTCATACCTTTTATTTAAATTGTGCGTTCTTTAAAAATGAAAGATTTTGTTTAATTTCTTTAAAAGAAAACTCAAAACACAAAATTAAATTAGTAATCTATCTGTATTACACTCACATGTCACAAGAAATACCTATGCCACACATGAACGTTATTTTGTAAGGAAAACAGTTATAAGTATTGTTGAAAATAAAAACAATTCAGAACATTATACTAATTAGAAAGGATCGGTTGCAAAGAATGCTGTCTGGATAATTAGAAATTGTACTCACTTTCTCCCCTTGGAATACCATTTCAAGATCTTTGATATTTCTTATTTCTTCAGTCAACTTCGCGTATCGCGTAATGATACATGGCGAAGTCTTATGGTGAACGCGATGAATTTTCATTTCGATACGAGAATCTTCGATAAATATCGAATTTCGATACGAGAATTTTTTTAAAAATGTGAAATATTTTCTCCTTAAAAAATGTTTACTTACTATGAATAACAATGAAATAAAATACATATAATTACAAAATGCTGCTCCATTTTAAAAAGTCAGTCTAAGTATTTTAAAGCACATAATAAACTGTTTTTGTAGTTTAAAAAAAGATTTATTGCCAATATTCAGATTTTTAACTGTGACCTAAACCGCGCAAAACCGATGTGCAACGTTCTGTCTGCTAGCCCATAGAATAACATGTAATCCGCGATCCTAAGAAGTCCAATTTTTCATGCGGATTATATAAAAATTAAGAGTTTTCCTAGATACTAGGTTAGTCTTATCCACTTCGTCAAAAACAGATTCATTTTATATATTAATGTTTTTAAAAAAATCTAGACCGTTTCGGAGAAAAAAAAAAGACAAACTTACACCATCGAAATTGCTTTCAAAATGGGTTTACAGATCTGAAAATATATTGCACGTAGAATTGTAAAAAATTCAGAATAGGATTAGACTGCAGATATAAGACTGTTTTAAAAAAATCAGAACAATAGGACCTATATTTGATGAGTTATTAACAGGCGGCTTTTCGCAATTACTTTGATGTCGAGTTAGCTGTATATATGAGTTCCGCCTTCTACGATACGATACGATGCGATTTTAGGTTTAAGGCTGCGTCACTCGGAATACTACCGTCTTCCATGATTACATCAAACACAAAGAAGAAAGACTTTTCAACAGAAATTCTATTTATTTCCAATTGTCAAGCTGTAGATCAGCGAACCATTAAATATTCCCTCTGAAAAAGTTACTTTTACTTCATCCAAAAAAGAAGCAAAAGCTTCCATGACAAATGGATTTTATAACCCTCAGTGCTGACGAAAGTAAGGATAATTATTGAAAATCATATTAGTGAGAAATTATTTTAAAAATTAAGCCAGTAAATATCATACAGCTATACTGAGGACAGATTAGGAGAACATCTTTCATTATATTTGGTCTTTAACCATCAATGAACGGTAATAAAAACTGGTGTTACTAACAGAGTCGGAGTGAGATTTTCTAACTCAAGACATTGTTTCGAAGAATAAGTATGTTCAATATTCGGTAAGGCATGTTTGATTTTTATTAATAAAAAGGGTTAACTATTTTTATAATCTATAGGCCACATTTTAAAATTTTATGTAGTATACCCATATAGCCTTGTAGCTTTTTCTCTATTTTCCTGTTCGAGATATAATGAAAAATTCTCAAGAATTTCTAAAAGATCCTATAATATGTATTTACGCGTATAACGCAAATATTTATATAACAAGCTAACTTGCCCGGGTACGTCAAAAAACAGCACGAATTGCGAAAAAGCTCTCTAAATCGCATTCAGATATCGCGAAAAAAAATTTAATCGCTGCACAAATTTCGAAAAGAGAAGGAAATATATTTATTGTGTTCGCAGTTGAAAGTTGATTCCTTTTACTAATGTGGAAAAAGGGTAGGAAATCGCTAAAATACACTAAAAATCATATACAAAATTCCCAAAAAATTCGGAAATTGCTATACGAAATCCGAATAAACTTTATTGAAATGACGGCAGAAGTTACTTTAGTATTATAAGTCAAATGGAATGTCAAAAAATTGCAGCAGATCGCGAAGAAACGTAAAAATCCAATTAAAATTCACAAAAGTTCAAAAATCACGAAAGCCATATTTTACTATAATTGGATAAACGTTTCAAATTTAATTCTTTTGACCTGAGGGCACTCTTAAAATTTACGTTTGGGAAAGCAAGCTAAGCACTGTATCATGTTACTTTTATTCATAATTAAATTTACTTGGATTCCCTTAAACATAATTAATATAATCCCTTAAGTTAATATTAGTTTTTGTTGCATTAAAATACCTCAATTTGTTTGTTTTCCGTAAGCAAGTAATCCCTATTGATTTACAATGGAAGTCTATGGTAATTTGGCGAAATATTAGAGATATTGCCAAATTGGTGTCACTTTTGGCAACTAATTTTGGTCACCAAATTCGGCGATGTATAACCAAGTTGGCAACAAACGTGGCGGTATTTGACTACAGATCTGTGTCCCCTCTACGGTAACCTTCTTATAAATACGGAGATGCATTAACACTAGAACGCCCGGAAGGAGTCGATCCGGACTCGGACCATATGATTAAATGTCAACTGGAAAGAGAAATTCTTTCATAAAATAAGTTAAATTTAAACCACGCAGATTTACGTTAAATAAATCAATCAAATAATTTTAAATAAAAATTCTGGTGTCAAATATTTTTATGAAATTTTAGTAAAATTTCTGGGCGTTCTAGTATTAAATGCTCTTCAATAATCGCATAAAGAAATCGCTAAAAATTCAAAAATCGCTGTACGAATTCCGAATAAACGTTTTTGAAAAGAGAACAAAATTTACTATGCTGGGTTAAAAGAAAGAAACCGTATTCTTTTCACTAATGAGGAAAAATCGCCGCGAAGCTTAAAAAAGTGCTAAAAATAGCATAAAAAATTAAATTCAAAAAAATATATAATCAAAAAATCGAAAATCGGAGTTCGAGGTACAAAACTTTATATATAGACCCAAATTTTGTAGTTCTACGTTTAGCGGTCTCTTCAGACCACTGCCGACACGCTCACAAACTCACACAAAAACTTCTTTCCTTATTATTATAGATATGCATCTTGTTTTTGATAGGGAAACGAAAATAAAATGCATCTCATATATAAGACGACAAAAACTAATTTAAAGACAGGAAGTTCCGAAGTTTAAAATATAAATTCTACAGAAATTTTGATCTGAAGAGGAAATTTCTTTAAACATAATTTACAATATTCAATCTCTTATATTAAAATATCATAAAATTAAGATTTCGCAATATATTCTTCTCTCCATTGGCAACTTCTTTTTTAAAAATATTACCTATCCCTTTAAAAAAAATACTATCAATATATGTGTTCTGTTGTTCATAAGTATTATCAATATATGTGTTAGCTAAATGAAATTAATCTTTATATCTATGTGTATAAAGTCTATATATCCATTTCTATGTTGTAATAAAGTCGCATGATGTATTTATTTTCCTTGGTAAGTTTTGCCTTTATTCTTCAGTTATGCTGGTTTATATTATAAAACAAAAACATGTCCGTGAGTAACTTTGGCGTCATACTGGCGGCGATAACGAATTAAGCATTCCATTACATTTTTTTCACAAAACTGATTACTTCTAAACATCAAATAACTACAATTTTTACACTGAAGAGTAGGGAGAAATATTTCTTTCAGTTTGTGTGAAAACTGTACCTCAGTTTACGGATTTTGTTTTAATAGTTTTTAAAATATTGTTCAAGCACGATTTTTTTTTTAAATCTATCTCTATCGCGTGCGGTTCGATTGCGGAAGATTAACTCGTTTGCCAATGAAACAATGTAAATAATTCAGCGTTTGTTTCCAGCTAATATTCCGTAATGAAATTAGCACTTAATCGATAAATAAATAAAATAGTATAAATGAAACGCAAACTTAACAGATATGTAATTGAACTACGTGCTTAGTATCAAAAGGGTTGCTTTAAGTAGCTAAATCTCTGGCTATTTCTTCGTCTATTAACCTCTGGAATGTGGCTAATATAAAAGTATCACATTTAATAAGTTTCAAAACTTCATTTGAATTCATAATTCATCAATATTTTTCATAGAAAAATGTTGTTATTGGGCACTCTAAAAATATATTAAACAAAAAATATATTACAGTTTTCTATTTATTTATTTTTATGTATTTCATCTGTGTTCTGTACACCGGGCAATATGTTCTGTAACCTGAGATTCTCGAGTTCGATCCTCTGGTTCAGATTAAGATATTTCTTGTCAGGCGACGTAGAAACAAGTAATTACCACCTACGAGTTGTGAATACACTACTAGTTCTCTTATTAGCCCCGCTACGGTATGCTATTTCTTTCTACCAGCTTATTTTGTGCCGTCTCCAAAAAATAACGTTACCTTAGAGAAGCCAGCCGTAAAACAAAACATTACGATTAAATACTCTATAGCAATTTTTTTAACTTCTAAGCATCGCACATTTTCAATTTTTATACCGTCGTATTGGGAAAAAAAATGTACTTTGAAATGCAATTTGTTTGAAAACTGTATGATCACTTATTTTTGAAATATAAATTTTTTTGTAGTTTTTGGAGCCATTTGCTTCATATTGGCAACGACAGTACTCCATTTCTGTATAAAGTAAAAGAAAAATAGTTGTAAAATAGCAATTATATATTTTTGTTGCCATTTTCTCATAACAACCGAAAGAAAATGTAATTAAAATACGTGCTACTTTGAAAAAATGTAAACGAATGATTTTTATTGAAACAGGGAGCTATTATAAACTATATTTAATTTTAAGTATCTATATTAATGTTACAAACAAATGAAGACCCATGAATCATTATATAGCCGTTTTTTGTCAGGTTTCTTGAATGACGGCATCTTTTTGCTGCATTTGTGTATGATTTTGCGATAGCGACGTCCTATGCATGATTTACTATAAATGTTCAAGAGTGGATCGTAAATGTAGAATTCTTAAGCGGATGCGAATGACGTCATTTTACATAAAATAAAAGCATGTGCTTTAAATGTTAAAGTTGAAAAATGTTTTGTACTGTTTATATATACATATACTAGGGGGCTCGGCCCCCTACGAGTTACGCTCGCCAACCCCCGTCCAGACACCGCAGACTCTAAATGCACGCTAATTAGATCGGCTTTAAAAAGATTTCGAAAGATTGAATTATAATTTAAAAAACAGTGGCGATCTCCCTATAAATAAATTTCTATTCATTTCTCTTTGATTGGGGAATTTTAACGCCAAATCCGCTGCGGTACTACTTGATTATCCTGTCGACCAATTTCGCCAAATTATATAAATCGCCAAACTACTCGCCAAATTATACAAATTGATATCATTTTTATTTTAAATAACGAAAGAACAAATAAATTCGTACAACATTAATAAAGACACAAATAAAACGTCAAAATAAAAATAACTTGATGACGTATACACGTGTAACAACATTTCAAAATAAGCTAATATAAAAGGAATTAAGTAAAGAGAGTCTTTGTCTCCTGGTATTTTTTAACAAAGCGAAAAGAAAGTTCTTTTAAATGAGACATTTTAAATTAATTCTCAAAGTATCAAATAAATGTCTAGCAAATTTCTAAATTTAAACTTTTTTGCACTATTATTTTGTGTTCATTTTATGTAATAACTATAATGTGACGTAAATAGGACGTAATTTCTCCTAAGACTTCTAACGCATGTTAATGAATTTATTATTTTACAATATCCTTTCTCTTTTAAAATTCACGTGTATACTTTTTATGACGTAATTTTTAATAAGTTCCTGCTTTTTATACGTAATTATTTAATTCTAATTTGAAAGTTTTTTTCCTGTTTATAATAGTCAAGTGTAAATAAATTTTTAATTTGAAGCAAACATTATTGCTTGCGCTTTTTATACAGTTGGCAACAGTTTAAATTAGTACAATTTTCTGAAATCTGTAAAAAATATCTCTAGAAATGCTGAAAATTTGAATTTAAAATAGAAATAAAACCTGAAAAAATGAGTCAAAATAAAAAAAATTAATGCAATCTGCACTCCGGCAAATTCTAACGCATAAAATGATCTAAAAATGATTACACTGCCATGTATAGTTTTTGCTGCTATAAAACTTTTTTAGTGGAACGATTTTGTCCAACTTTAGCATTAAATAACTCTTAAAATAATTCTTCGATTTGAAAACTGTCTGCATCAGCCTGTTTATCAAACATTTCTGTATAAAACCACCGATTTTCATATTTTTGTATGCATTATTTTTGTTAATATTAACGAAGAAAGGCCTCCGGTCACAAAAAAATCAAAATCGGCGGCGGCGGTGACAGCGGTAGTTACTTTTTTAGGTAGCTTTCTTTACAAAAAAGCTACCTATTGCAGCCGTTCGGAGGAAAGCGATTTCAAAAAATTTTGGTATATTTTCATCGATCATGACCCCCAGACCCCGAAACCACCCTCCGTTCAAAATTGATATATATATATATATATATATATATATATATATCTGACCTATGTCACACTGTAACTCCCGTAATTATGAACCGATTTCGATGTAATTTGGTGTATACATACTACATACCAATGTCTCGACCGAGTTCGTTGGCCAGCTTCATCCGCCATCTTGTTTCAAAATGGCGGCCATTTAAAACTTTTTAAAAAAAATAAAACTTGAAATGTGGTACCAAAAAATTAAAAATGGAAAAATATTTTTTTCTTATGTATTTGACCTTTATACAAAGATTCCGGAGCAGTTTTTGTTTCGTCTATATATTAAAAAATGGCTGAGTTATAGCATTTTGAATTTCTAGCGTGGCTGACATTTTGAAACGTCCTGAATTTTGTCACGCGATAAAAGGCGTATTTATGAACCGATTTGGATGTAATTCGGTGTGTACATAGTACATACCAATCTCTCGACCAAGTTCGTTGTCCAGCTTCATCCGCCATTTTGTTTCAAAATGGCGGCCATTTAAAATTTTTTTAAAAATTTAAAATTTGAAATGTGGTACCAAAAAATTGAAAATGGAAAAATATTTTTTTCTTATGTATTTGACCTTTATACAAAGATTTCGGAGCAGTTTTTGTTTCGTCTATATCTTAAAAAATGGCTGAGTTATAGCATTTTGAATTTCTAGCGTGGCTGACATTTTGAAACGTCCTGAATTTTGTCACGCGATAAAAGGCGTATTTATGAACCGATTTGGATGTAACTTCGTTTATACATAGTACATACCAATGTCTCGACCGGGTTCGTTGGCCAGCTTCACCCGCCATCTTGTTTAAAAATGGCGGCCATTTAAATTTTTAAGAAAAATTTAAATTTGAAATGTGGTACCAAAAATTGAAAATTGAAAAAATATTTTCTTCTTATGTGTTTGACCTTGATAAAAAGATTCGGGAGCAGTTTTTGTTTCGTCTATATCTTAAGAAATGGCTGAGTTATAGCATTTTGAATTTCTAGTGTGGCTGACATTTTGAAACATCCTGATTTTTCTCACGTAATAACAGGCGTATTTATGAACCGACTTGGATGTACCTTGGTGTGTACATAGTACATACAAATATCTCGACCGAGTTCGTTGGCCAGCTTCATCCGCCATCTTGTTTCAAAATGACGGCCATTTAAAAAAATTAAAAAATAAAAAAATTTAAATGAGATACCAAAAAATTGGAAAATGATAAAGATTTTTTTTGTATGTGTTTGACCTTAATACAAAGATTCCGGAACAGTTTTTCTTTCGTCTATATCTAAAAAAAATGGCTGAGTAATAGCATTTTGAATTTCTCTTGTGGCTGACATTTTAAAACGACCTGATTTTTGTCACGCGATAACAGGCGTATTTATGAACCTATTTGGATGTAACTTGGTCTGTACATAGTACATACCAAAGTGTCGACCGAGTTCGATGGCCAGCTTCATTCGCCATCTTGTTTCAAAAGGGTTGCCATTTAAAAAAAATTAAATTTAAAATTCAAAATGAGGTATTAAAAAATTGGAAAATGTAAAAGATTTTTTTTTATGGGTTTGGCCTTGATACAAAGATTCCGGAGCAGTTTTTGTTTCTGAAAATTTGTTCTTTTGTTGATATCTTAAAAAATGGTTGATTTATAGCACTTTGAATTTCTAGCATGGCTAACATTTTGAAACGATCTTGTATTTGTCACGCGATAACACACGTATTCGCCTATTTCGATGTAAGAAAGCATGTGGATAGTGTACATCAACACCTCGACCAAGTTCGCTGGCCAGATTCACCCGCCATCTTGTTTAAAAATGGCGGCCATTTAAATTTTTAAGAAAAATTTAAATTTGAAATGTGGTATCAAAAATTGAAAATTGAAAAAATATTTTCTTCTTATGTGTTTGACCTTGATAAAAAGATTCGAGAGCAGTTTTTGTTTCGTCTATATCTTAAGAAATGGCTGAGTTATAGCATTTTGAATTTCTAGCGTGGCTGACATTTTGAAACATCCTGATTTTTCTCACGTAATAACAGGCGTATTTATGAACTGACTTGGATGTACCTTGGTGTGTACATAGTACATACAAATATCTCGACCGAGTTCGTTGGCCAGCTTCATCCGCCATCTTGTTTCAAAATGGCGGCCATTTAAATAAATTAAAAAATAAAAAAATTTAAATGAGATACCAAAAAATTGGAAAATGATAAAGATTTTTTTTGTATGTGTTTGACCTTAATACAAAGATTCCGGAACAGTTTTTCTTTCGTCTATATCTAAAAAAAATGGCTGAGTAATAGCATTTTGAATTTCTCTTGTGGCTGACATTTTAAAACGACCTGATTTTTGTCACGCGATAACAGGCGTATTTATGAACCTATTTGGATGTAACTTGGTCTGTACATAGTACATACCAAAGTCTCGACCGAGTTCGTTGGCCAGCTTCATTCGCCATCTTGTTTCAAAAGGGTTGCCATTTAAAAAAAATTAAATTTAAAATTCAAAATGAGGTATTAAAAAATTGGAAAATGAAAAAGATTTTTTTTTATGGGTTTGGCCTTGATACAAAGATTCCGGAGCAGTTTTTGTTTCTGAAAATTTGTTCTTTTGTTGATATCTTAAAAAATGGTTGATTTATAGCACTTTGAATTTAGCATGGCTAACATTTTGAAACGATCTTGTATTTGTCACGCGATAACACACGTATTCGCCTATTTCGATGTAAGAAGGCATGTGGATAGTATACATCAACACCTCGACCAAGTTCGCTGGCCAGATTCATCAGCCATCTTGTTTCAAAATGGCGGCCATTAAATTAAAAAAAATATATATATTTAAAGTGAGGTGCAAAAAAATTAGAAATTGAAAAAGGTTTCTTTCTTAAGTATTTGATCTTGATATAAGGATTCAGGAGCAATTTTCGTTTGTCTTTACCTTAAAAAATGGCTCAGATATAGCAGTTTCAATTTCTATTGTGGGTGACATTTTGAAAAATCTGATTTTTTGCATACGACAGCACTCCTATATATTAACCGATTCCGATGTGAGTGAGCATATGCACAGCAATTACTAAGGTCTCGATCAAGTTCACTGCTTAGCCTCATCCACCATGTTGTCTTAAAATGACAGGCACTTTAAGAAATTTCCGAATTTGGCAGCCAAATATAAGTTACTTTAAAGAAAAGCAGCTTGGATAAAGCTGACCAATTTCGCGAAATTCTCATTCATTATATTGATAAAAATTAGTATTGAATCTCCTATATTCGGTTTCCACTAAATTGAGCTTCGTGTGTTTGCATGATGTAAGTTGGCTTTTTTTAAATAAGGATTATGAAAGCTACCTCTTCCTCCCGGCACTGGCCGGAAGGACTTTTTTAGAATAGAGAGATTTTTTTTCATCAGGGTGACACTAAATTCTGAAAAAGCAGAATTTGTTTTCTAGTTTTACTAATTGATTTTGTGCCGGTATAAATTTATTGCAAAAGTTATGTGATATGTGTAATATTATGGTTAAAGGATACATTTATATGGTTTCAGACGTTCTGTATATGTTTTTTTATAAGGAAATATGATGCGCACACTATCTTTTAAGCCAAAAATAAATTATTTCATGGCTGCAATTAATGAAGTTCCAATACACATCAATTACAACACATTCATTTGGTATGGCCCCGATTACTGAAAATTCACAGCTTTGATTTACGCTCGGTACAAAGCACGAAGGAGTGAATTTATTTTTAAAAATTATAATTTTTGCTCCGTTTCCTTTTTAAGAAACTAGGGGGCTCGGCCCCCTACGAGCTACGCTCGCCAACCCCCGTCCAGACACCGCAGACTCTAAATGCACGCTAATTTGATCGGCTTTAAAAAGATTTCGAAAGATTGAATTATAATTTAAAAAACAGTGGCGATCTCCCTATAAACGAATTTCTATTCATTTCTCTTTGATTGGGGAATTTTAACGCCAAATCCGCTGCGGTACTACTTGATTATCCTGTCGACCAATTTCGCCAAATTATATAAATCGCCAAACCACTCGCCAAATTATACAAATTGATATAATTTTTATTTTAAATAACGAAAGAACAAATAAATTCGTACAACATTAATAAAAACACAAATAAAACGTCGAAATAAAAATAACTTGATGACGTATACACGTGTAACATTTCAAAATAAGATAATATAAAAGGAATTAAGTAAAGAGAGTCTTTGTCTCCTGGTATTTTTTAACAAAGCGAAAAGAAAGTTCTTTTAATGAGACATTTTAAATTAATTCTCAAAATATCAAATAAATGTCTAGCGCAATTTCTAAATTTAAACTTTTTTGCAATATTATTTTGTGTTCATTTTATGTAATAACTATAATGTGACGTAAATATGACGTAATTTCTCCTAAGACTTCTAACGCATGTTAATGAATTTCTTATTTTACAATATCCTTTCTCTTTTAAAATTCACGTGTATACTTTTTATGACGTAATTTTTAATAAGTTCCTGCTTTTTATACGTAATTATTTAATTCTAATTTGAAAGTTTTTTTCCTGTTTATAATAGTCACGTGTAAATAAATTTTTAATTTGAAGCAAACATTATTGCTTGCTCTTTTTATACAGTTGGCAACAGTTTAAATTAGTAAAATTTTCTGAAAACTGTAAAAAATATCTCTAGAAATGCTGAAAATTTGAATTTAAAATAGAAATAAAACCTGAAAAAATGAGTCAAAATAAAAGAATTAATGCAATCTGCACTCCGGCAAATTCTAACGCATAAAATGATCTAAAAATGATTACACTGCCATGTATAGTTTTTGCTACTATAAAACTTTTTTAGTGGAACGATTTTGTCCAACTTTAGCATTAAATAACTCTTAAAATAATTCTTCGATTTGAAAACTGTCTGCATCAGCGTGTTTATAAAACATTTCTGTATAAAACCACCGATTTTCATATTTTTGTATGAATTATTTTTGTTAATATTAACGAAGAAAGGCCTCCGGACACAAAAAAATCAAAACCGGCGGCGGCGGCGACGGTGACAGCGGTAGTTACTTTTTTTTAGAATAGAGAGATAGCAACAAAGTTAAAAAAGCATTATTTAAAATTATTCAGTGTTTCTAAACTCTTTTCTCAACGCATAATCATAAGTTAAATAATATTAAAATATTAAATCATACAAGATTTTTTTTTTTTGGGGGGGGGGGGGACTTCGGCTTCCGATGAAAATTTACACATTTGTTAACACGATAGCTCCCGAATATTAGTTGCATTGACACGAAAATTGAGTTGGACGTCGGTTGTGCAAATATCTTGCCAAGGATTATAAATCAAAAATATTCGTTAACCGTAACGCCCCGAAATGCGGTCAAAAAATCTTCAATTTTCCCGTTAAATTGTGATTGTTTCACTTATTAATAAGAACATTAGCTGCATTGTTTTAACTTATGTATTTTAACCTCGTTGTCCGCATCGCTATGACGTCAGCGTCACTGACGCGTACGTTTGTGATTGTTGGGTCGACATTTCGGGGCGTTACGGTTTACGAATATTTTTGATTTACAATCCCTGGCGAGATTTTGGCACAACCGGAGACGTCCAGTTGAATTTTGGTGTCAATGCGATTAATATTTTGGGCTCTATTGTGATAAAAATGTCTAACTTTTCACCGGAAGTAAGAGCTGTGCTCCGACAATTTATTAATTTATAATAAAATTCTAAAGTTATTAGAATATTATATTTCTATCAGAAACACACCTGGATACATGATTTTTATAACTCTAGAATGGTGCGCGTTATATAAACGTAAATATGATATATTAATGTGGTTATAAGAAAAAAAGGGTGCAAAAATGTAAATAAATTTTTTTTGCAGTGTAATTAAAAAACGTGCGTTTTTACTATATTTTATGCTGATGCATTCAACTGAAAATAAAAGACAAAAATACATATATGCAGAATGTTGCTGAATTCGACCAAGAAATTCAGAGGGGTAATAGTTGGCAACAAGGGGAATAAACATTGCAATGGAACATGGTGTCGCAAACCCCCTATAGGGTGTCGCAAACCACCTAAAAATATAGGGTATTCTACACTAATGCAACTTGCGTTGCCGGTAATAACTTCCAGAAAACTAAGTGGATTATAATGAACTTTTAACCCCTTGAGGGGCAAGCAATTACGTTTGTGAAATGCTGAATTCCCACCGGAATCTTTGGAAAATTCTATTTCAAAATAAGTAAAAGCAATTTTACGGCTTTTTTCCACCAAAGTTAGAAAATTAAAATTTAATAAATTTTTTCTGGTGTAAAACTTCGTTAATCGTAGGTGGTATATAATATATACCGGTGCCCCTCAAGGAGTTAACAGACAAGCTCACTTTCTTTGTAAAAGTAATAACATCAGAAAAAGTGGTAGAACTTTCCATTTTCAATGCCAGAAGTATGCTCTTGACGATGCACATTTTGGAATGCGGTATCATCAATTGCGTGAGAACGCTGTTTTTACAGAACTTTTCGTGATATTATCGCATTTCATACCAAAGGAGGCACATGTCGTTACATTTTCATTGCAGTATTTTTATTTTTATTAAAATTATTACTGTCAACCCGAGTTCAGTTAGGGCGAAACGCACTGTATTTGTGACAAAATACGTGGTTTGCGACCCCGTGTTCTACGGTAATTTCTCATCTTCTTGATGTCTACTATCACCCTTCCAAATTTGTCAGTAGAATTAGGCAACACCCTGTATATATAAACTGATATATACACTGACATCTTTCTACAAAGAAATATAACAAAATTTCGAATCAAGAAAATTTAATCTTAGTAACTTTTTTTAGATGATGACAATATTATCTGTTCCAAGTCTCTTTTCACATCCATCATAGATTACAAATTATGTGACAATAAAGTCGAAATTCTGAAATGTCAAAGAAATTCAAAACTTTTTTCTTTTTTTTTCAACATTCTTTTCTTCCTAAGCTCACAAAGTCATTCAAGAGCATATAAGCCTAACAAAAAGGAAATGGGGGAATTGAGTTTCTCGAAGTCCTTATCCGTTTTTATCTTTGATGAAGCAATGTTTCTCTTGCATTTTCCAAAATATAAAAGTTTTATTTAATAAAGTTTGCGATATTTCTGATTCCTAAACAATGATGAAAAATGTTATTCAACGGCCTGCATTCCTTTAAAAATTGCATTTATTTACGCAGTGTTATATAAGAGTGACTGTTATTGATATAATATATAATTAGATTTAATTTGCTGTAACCATTGTTTTCTAAAGCAATTTAGTAGTGTTGATACTTGGGATGATCGAACAAAAGTGCCCGGTAAGAGTATTTCCTGTACTTTTCCATACAATATACCGGGTGTCCCAAAAAGGACTGACTGATTTTAAAATTCAATAACTTTCAAACGGTGACAGATATTAAAAAAATTCTTGCAGGAGTGTTATGCATAAGGTCAAAAGTTTTTTTACAGTGATTTTCAATTTTAGTTCGATTTACAAACAATAGATGGCGCTGTAAGCAATAGTCGCTAAATACAGGCTCGATTTTTGGTCCTTTATCTTGTTCCATGCAGAAAAAGGAGATGGAATTGTATTATCCGGGCCACGAAGTACCAAAAAGCGAGCCTGAATTTAGCGACTATTGCTTACAGCGCCATCTATTGTTTGTAAATCGAACTAAAATTGAAAATCACTGTAAAAAAACTTTTGACCTTATGCATAACCCTCCTGCAAGAATTTTTTTAATATCTGTCACCGTTTGAAAGTTATTGAATTTTAAAATCAGTCAGTCCTTTTTGGGACACCCGGTATATATATATATATATTAGGGTGGGTCGAAAAAAACGAAATATTTATAATCGAAATGTAATAGAGCGGAAAAGTTGCCTTTTGTAATAAAGAATAAATTCGTAAAATATTTTACCGATCGGTTAATACCTTTTACCGCCGCAAGGGGGCCAAATTTTCAAAAAATCGCAAAAAACATGTTTTTTTCAACATTTTGTTTTAATTATCCAAACGTACGAATAGAATTTCTAATAGGATGCAATAGCTACATGAAGATATAAAAAATGTCCCAGTAAATGTTCATAATGTTGAAATCATATCTTTTACTGCTGCAAAGGCACCATATTTTAAAAAAAATCGTAAAAATTTCATATTTTCATTTGTTCTAAATTTTTATAATTTTATATATGTAGAAGTAAATAAATTTACTTTATATCTATTAATATGTCATGTATTTTGTTAACTATTTGCCATAGACTGGAAAATAAAAACGGTAATTATTCATTGTTCTTGACGATCACTACATCTACTGCTGTTTTATTGCTTAACAGCAATTCATATACCACAAATCACAAAAATGCTATAAAATGAACAAAATATTTTAGTATTTTATTAATTACTAGGGGGCTCTGCCCCCTACGAGCTACGCTCGTCAACCCCCGTTCAGACACCGCAGACTCTAACAGCACGCTAATTTGATCGCCTTTAAAAAGATTTCGGAAGATTGAATTATAATTTGAATCTGACAATTATAATCTGACGTAATTTTCACCAAACTTTCTCTTTTTAATATTCACGTCAAAATACTTTTGTTAGAAATGAAATATTATGATCATCTTAAAATGTCAAGTAAATGTCTCGCGCAATTTTTTAATTAAAACTGTTTTGCAATATTATTTTTTGTTCATTTTACGTAATAAGTGTAATATGACGTAAATTCTCCTATTTAGGATTTCAAACGCATGTTACTGAATTTATTATTTTACAATATCCTTTCTCATTTAAAATTCACGTGTAACTATAGTTTTTATGACGTAATTTTCAATGAGTTCCTGCTTTTTATATTTTTTGTTTATAATAGTCACGTGTAAAATAAATTTTTAATTTGAAGCAAACATTATTGCTTGCGCTGTTTATATAGTTGGCAACAGTTTAAATTAATACAATTTTCTAAAATGTGTAAAAAAATATCTCTCGAAATGCTGAAAATTTGAATTTAAAATAGAAATAAAACCTCGAAAAATTATTCAAATTAAAAAACTAACTGCAATCTGCACACCGGGAAATTCTGACGCATAAAATGATCTAAAAATGATTAAATTCCTATGTACAGTTTTTGCTCCTATAAAACTTTTTTAATGGAACGATTTTGTCCAACTTTAGCATTAAATATCTCTTAAAATAATTCTTCGATTTGAAAACTGTCTACATCAGCGTGTTTATCAAACATTTTTCTATAATACTACCGATTTTCATATTTTTGTATGCAACAGTTTTTTTAATATTAACGCAGAAAGACCTCAGGTCACAAAAAATTCAAAACCGGCGGCGGCGGCGGCGGTGACAGCGGTAGTTACTTTTTTTTAGAATAGAGAGAAAATTCAGAGATGTTTAACCGAAACAGATTAAATAAACTTAAAATGAAGAAGTATTTAAAGTAAATGAATTTTATAATATGACTTGCTTTCAAATAAACCCATTGATCCTCGAGAGGCCGAAATAGATTATATGCGGTCCTCACTCTGTTCTAGTCCACAAACTTTACCTGCACTTCAGTGACTAATTTCACGAATCTTTCTACTGATTGAGTGGAACAAGGAAAGTTATAATAGCTGGTATCTTTAATCGGACATTCTAAACTTACAAGCGTTGTTAGATGGCCAGTTGATAGACAAACCGTTCGTTCCTGGTTTCGTGTTTTCGTTAGTTTACAGTTTTGCCTTTTATCTAAAGTCATGCAATTTTAAGCTTCAAAGTTCAAGTCTGGAAGGACGAAATAACGGATGGCACTATTCGTGTCCACAGAGTTTCTTGCTTTGGCAATTTTCAATTTTGGAAATCGGCTGACGCCATCAGTTTCAGGATGTACTCAATGAGTACATCCTGAAAGTGTACTGCATCAGTTGGTTCACGATAAAAATTAATCCATCATGTTTCTCAGATTCTGTGGACTATAATTAGTAACCCTTAGTTACTTTCCATATCATTGACGAAAACTTATAGTTCTTGTAATTTCACGAAATGCCTGTTTCGCAAATCATATGAAAACAGCCTCATTGGAATGTTAACATATGAAGGAGAGGACATCAGGACCCCAGACATAAAGAAAATTGCCAAAGCATGAAGTTCTGTGGGCACGAGTAGTGCCATCCGTCACTTCGTCATTCCATACTTTAACTTTGAAGCTTAAAATTGTATGGATTTAGTCGAGTGTCAAAACTGTAAACTAACGAAACCACTTGTTACGGTTTGTCTATCGACTGAAGATCTGACGACGCTGGTGAGTTTAGAATGTTCGATTAAACATACCAGCTATTATAATTTTCCTTGTTCCACTCAATAAGTAAAAAGATACGTGAAATTAGTTGCTGGTAAAGTTTGTGGACCAGAACACAGAGGGAGGATCACATATGATCAATTTCGGCCTCTGGAGCAACAATGGATTTATTTGGAAGCAAGTCATATTATAAAATTCAATTACTTTAAATACTTCTTCATTTTAAGTTTATTTAATCCGTTTCGGTTAAACATCTCTGTATTTTAATTAATAAAATAATGAAATATTTTGTTCATTTTATATCATTTTTGTGATTTGTGGTATATGAACTGCTGGTATGCAGTAAAACAGCAGTAGATGAAGCGATCGTCCAGAGAAATGAAATATTACCGTTTTTATTATCCAGTCTGTAAGAAATAGTTAACAAAATTGATGACATATTAATAGATATGAAGTAAATTTATTTACTTCTAGACATATTATAGATATTATAAAAATTTAGGGAAAACTAAATTTTTACATATATATTTTTTTTTAAATATGGTCCCTTTGCGGCAATAAAACATATGACTTTATAATAATGAACATTTACCGGGACGTTTAATATATCTTCATGTAACTATTGCGTCCTATTAGAAATTGTATGCGTACCTTTGAATAATTACAAAAAAATATTGAAAAAAAACATGTTTTTGCGATTTTTGGAAATTTTGGCCCACTTGCGGCGGTAAAAGATATTAACCGATCGGTGTAATATTTTACGAATGTATTATTTCCTACAAAAGGAAAATTTTCCGCTCTATTACATTTCGATTACAAATATTTCAGTTTTTTCGACCCACTCTAATATATATACTATATGGCCAAAGGTGACCGATCACTTGCGATTTTTGACATTTTATTAAATATCTAGAAAAATACATGAGGAATCAACCTGAAACTGCAAGTATGTAAACAGTATATAGTATAGGTCATATATTTCCGCGAAGATTTTTTTCCCAAAACCCCATAGGGGACCATCAACAAATTGAAAAAGAACTAATATCTTTTGGAAAAACCTGTAAAAACTAATGTAACAAAAACGTTCAAACTCGAGATTAATAATAAGTGTCTTATTGTAATAGACTGTGTTCATTTTTATGAGGATAGCATTTATACTCGTAGAGAAATTAAGGTTTTTATAAAAACAGTCCCAAATTTCGCCAAGTTTTTTGCTTATAATTTGCAGAGTTCTTAATATAAAAAAAAGTTCTTTTTAGAAAATATAACAAACAGCATTGTACACAATACTCTATAATCAGAATTTAAAAATAATAAAAATTGGATGAAAAATGAGCAGATTTCCTAAAAAATGTTTCACTGCGCATGCGCGAATGCAATCAAAATGTAATATGCATAATGTATTAGCTAAGAATATCGAGCTACTTTTGTGAAAGTCTCAAAATCGTAGCTTGAAAATTCTGAAATTTATCGTCGATAGAATAAGCTTGAAATCTGTTGTTCCCAAAAAGAAGCAAAAAAATGAGGGGTTGTATCCATATATAGTAGTACATGCAATATTGTGTACGCTATCTTGGCACTAATCAACAGATATTTGATACAACTCCTTACCTTTTTGCTTCTTTTTGGGAACAAAGGATTTCGAGCTTATTCTATCGACGATAACTTTCAGAATTTTCAAGCTATGAATTTGAGACTTCCACAAAAGTTGCTCTATATACTTAGCAAATACATTATGCCTATTTCATTTTGATTGCATTCGCGCAAGCGCAGCGAAACAATTTTTAGTAAACCTGCTCATTTTTCATCCAATTTTTATTATTTTTTAATTCTGATTGTAGAGTATTGTGTACAATGCTGTTTGCAATATTTTCTGCAAAGAACTTTTTTTTGTATTAAGAACACTGCAAATTATAATAAAAAAACTTAGTGAAATTTGGGACTGTTTTTATAAAAACCTTAATTTCTCTACAAGTATAAATGCTATCCTCATAAAAATGAACACAGTTTATTACAATAAGACACTTATTAATAATCTCGAGTTTGAACGCTTTTGCTTCATTAGTTTTTACAGGGTTATCTAAAAGATATTCGTTCTTTTTGAATTTGTTGACGGTCCCCTATGGGGTTTCGGGAAAAAAATCTTCGCGGAAATGTATGACCTATAAATGTATGACCTGTTCACACACCTGCAGTTTCAGATTGATTCCTCATGTATTTTTCTAGATATTTTATAAAACGTCAAAAATCGTAAGTGATCGATCACATTTGGCCATATAGTGTATGAGGGTGGTTCAATAATTATTGTCCCAAGTGTGTATAAAACATTTGTACTGTGATGGTTGAAGTAGAATATTTAAGCCTAATGTCTTAGATGCCTATATTCTCAATTTCAGAGACCCGTAGCTGCTATATTAACATTTATTTTTTCGTTTTAGCTATGAGAAGTGGCATGTAGCTTGAAAGAGGGAGTTGGGAGGGAAAATGCTGGTTTAGAGCTTATAGAGCTAGACCTGTGATAGATTTGTGACAGTGAATGAGACGGAGCTACATCACTGTGATCCCGAGTCTAACCGATAGTATCCACGTCTCATTCAGTGTCACAACTCTATCACAGGTCTGACCCCATAAACTCCAAACCAGCCTCCTACTCCCCCCCCCCCCCTGCATTCACGCTACGTGCCACCTCTCATACTTCAAACGAAAAAAAATATGTTAATACTAGCAGAACTACCCGGCTTCGCCCGTGTCAATTATAAGGGGCCTTTCAGGTAAAATAAATTAAAATGAAATAATACTACTATCACAGTAACTGAAATTTGTACATTCCCGTCCACAAATCGTTAAAAAGACAATCAGAAAACATGACGTTATTGTCTAGCACTTACAGTAAATACCCCCGAGCTTTGACCCTTAATTGCATAGTGATGTAAATTTCCATCACCTTTTATTTAATTTTTAATACATAAATTAAGTTCTTACAACCACTATATTTATATAAAAATATTAATCCTCTAAGAATTACAAAAATATGCTACTAAATAAACTTTAAAATCTATCTTAAGATTTCTGGTGTCTAATCCCTAATATAAAAATAAAGAACACAATTCTAAAAGAATAATTCATGCAATTAAGGGTTAATATCAAAATGCGCGTTTTCTTTGGCGGGTGTAACAGAAAAATATGTGATTTTCCAGACATTACGATTAAAAAAAATCATCAAATGGCGCAAGCATTTAGTGAAATTCTCGTTTGTATGGCATATATGTACAATATACAGTAAAAATATGTCAGTGACTAACACTTACCTCATAATGATAATGGCATCAGCCTAATCCAGAAATTGTGCCTTTACTGCAGTAACTTTCTAAACATCACACAATTTCATTTTTTTACACTGTCGAATAGAAAAAAGTTCTTTCAAATGAAAATGATTTAAAAATTGTATCTTAATTGAAAACTTTAATACTTTTTGTATATTTAACATATTATTTAGATTTTCCATGAAAAGCGTCAAAAATCATTTTTATATAAAAAATAACAATTATGCATTCGAATAAAGTTTAGAAGTTTATTAAAACTGAACATCCGTAATGAGCTATGTGTCAGTGGTTAACAGCAAAGTAATCGCCAATGATTTTATTATTTATAGCAACCTTTCTAATAACAACGTTCTATTTCTTTCACTACGGACTCTCCTGTCGCCTCCAAAAAATCGTAGTTCTCTTTTATAATATTACCAAACCAACAGCTGTTTTTAGAAATGTATAAGCGTCGTGGCAACGGCCGGTGCTATGACTTTCGCTTTTATAGTTCTTACATCATTTCTAATCTCACCATTTCAATTTTTATATCATCGCATAGCAACAAAAATGTATTTTTAAATGACATTTGCTTGAAAACTGATGCTGGATTTAGTAATATTTTATAGCGATTTTTCAAGCATAATTTTTCTTCTAATTTGTCTCAAGAATGAACATTTGTTTTCTAAACTAATGAAAAGTAGCTAGTGACAGATGGGTTATCATAATTAGTAATAGACTGCTCAGAGAAAATTCAAAAACGATTTCTTTTTTTTTTTTTTTTTTTTAAGATTAATCTTCTGTAATAAGGTCCACTTCCAAGTGTTATCATTATGGCTACATTATCATTTCAAATGGATGTGAATACCACTGAAGATTTCAACAACACTTTTGCGCCAAATAACATTTGTTTAAATATGCCATTCGTCTGTAGGTTCAATTACGATAGATTAATCATAAGATCAGATTTACTATAAAATACATCACTTTGATACTAAACTGAAATTTGTGAACGACAACACATGTATAAATTTTCTCAGATTTTTTTTTTTTTTTTTTTTTTTGAAGATAATTACTAAAATTATTTTATATCTGCTCTGAGAAACATTAATTCTGAGGAAGCGACAGAGGAAGAAATATTGGGATTTTACAAGATTCCTTTTAATTCAGTGTTTAAGTGCGTGTTTCTTTTACCTGACTATTAACCTTGTGTTTTGTTAACCCCCGGTACGGTATGCTATTTCTTTCTTCCAGCTTATTTTGTCTCCAAAAAATAACGTTACCTTACAGAAGCCAGTAATAAACAAAGCAGATGTATCATTGTACGATTAAATGCTCTGTAGCAATTTTTTTAATTTCTAAGCATCGCACATTTTCAATTTTTATACCGTCGTATTGAAAAAAAAAAAGTACTTTTAAATGCAATTTGTTTGAAAACTGTATCTCCATTTATTTTTGAAATATTAATTTTTTTGTAGTTTTTAGCACCATTTTTTTAATTTTGACAATTCAAGTACTCCATTTATATAGAAAGTAAAAGGAAAATAGTTGAAAAATAGCAATTATATCTTTTTGTTGCCATTTTCTCATAACAACCGAAATAAAATGTAATTAAAATACGTGCTATTTTGAAAAAATGTAAACAAATAATTTCTGTTAAAACACATTTAAACATAATTATAAACATATTTGTTAAACAGCTATTATAAACTATATTTAATTTTAAGTATCTGTAGACGCTTTCAGTGTGATGTCAGTCATGACGTTTTGGTTGGAAACTGACTCCAAACAAACATTTGCTATGCGTCATTTCTTTTTAAATATAAATCGTGGAAAATGTTACCAGTACATATCAAGTATTAAAACACTTACATGTGAGATATAGATGTAAGGTATAGCTGCAACACACAAATAAAATAGAAAATACAACATAGCAGCCGTTTGTTTGGAGTCAGTTTCCAACCAAAACGTCATGACTGACGTCACGACGGAAATCGTCTATTAATGTTACAAACAAATGAATGTCTGCGAGCCATTAGATAGCCCTTTTTTGTCGAGTTTCTTTAATGACGGCATCTTTTTGCTGCATTTGTGTATTATTTTGCGATAGTGACATCCTATGCATGCTTTGCTGCAGATGTTTAAGAGTGGATTGTAAATGTGGAATTCTTAAGGGGATGCGAAAATGATGTCATTTTAAATAAAATAAAAGTGTGTGCTTTAAGTCTTAAAATTAAAATATGTTTTGTACTATTTATATATACATATATTTTTTTTGTACGATTTATATAAACATATATTTTTTTTCATCCGGGGCGACACTAAATTCTGAAAAAGCAGAATTCTGTTTTCTAATTTCTTTTATTTCTTTGATGAAGTGCTAATTTCGCTAGGCAGAACTATTTTTATCTTTTTAAGCGCTGAGGCTGAGAGGTTAATCTTCGATAATCGGGCTGCATGCTAGTTACGCATTCGTATTTTAATGAATGTGCTTCACACCTATTACGACGTGCACTTTTGTTTAAAGCAATGTAGCATCATTTATGTTTTAAGCGAATATTTGGTATGCAACTCAATTACAAAATATTAACCTGCAATAATGCTTAAGGCGGTTCTCCAGTTCCCTGTTCAACAACACGAACCTGTCAGACACATTTTCTGATTCATTAAACGTAAAGGCTTAAAATTTGCAAAGTTTACTATTGAAGAGATTAGGAATCGAAATGAGTTTTCCATTTTTTAATAAATAAATTACTTATCGAGTTATAAGAAATTGCGGTCACGTGACGGCCGGTTTTTCTCCTTTGTCGCGGTGTTGCGTCCGAAAATTCAGTTCAAAAAGTCAACTTTGATAGTATTTTCTGAAAGATCTCATGCCTTTACCAAACAATGGAAAACATATTCCAATTGCATTGTTTCTGAATAAGAACACCAGCCAATTTCATGCGTTTCCGAACAAAAATGAATTAAAAAATATGTCAGAACGTAGCTCCTTTGATTTGAGAACAGCCTTAATTTGACATTTATGTACAGCCAAAACTTGACGTCTATGAAAAAATTCACTTTTTCTTTTCTCTTAATTCTGGAACTCACGAAATTTAAATACAGAACATAAAGTATTCTTTTGACGTAATTGTGGTAAAAGTTTTCACTTTTAAAATTAAAATGCATATTTCCCTTGGTTTGTGTAGCGGAAGTATACGATTTCTCTCACAATACAGGGGAAAATAGAATAAATGCTTCCAAATGATTTAACTTTTACTGACATTTTATTTTGTATTGCTTAACCCTTAAATGCCTGATTTTTCAAAAATCATTGTAATAAAGTTTTTCGGCTTTCATTTTTTAAATAAATCACGGGAAAAATACTTTAAAAAATCATATTTTGTTTTAGGTATAGTTTACGGCTAAAAAACAGTTTGTTACTAATCGGCAATACTGGTGTTTCTCTCTATTCTAAAAAAAAGTAACTACCGCTGTCACCGCCGCCGCCGCCGCCGCCGGTTTTGAATTTTTTGTGACCGGAGGTCTTTCTTCGTTAATATTAAGAAAAATAATGCATACAAAAATATGAAAAACAGTAGTATTATACAGAAATGTTTGATAAACACGCTGATGCAGACTGTTTTCAGATCGAAGAATTATTTGAAGAGATATTTAATGCTAAAGTTGGACAAAATCGTTCCACTAAAAAAGTTTTATAGGAGCAAAAACTGTTCATAGGAATTTAATCATTTTTAGATCATTTTATGCGTTAGAATTTGCCGGAGTGCAGATTGCTTTAATTTTTTTATTTTGACTAATTTTTTGAGGTTTTATTTCTATTTTAAATTCAGATTTTCAGCATTTCTAGAGATATTTTTAACAGATTTTAGAAAGTGATATTAATTTAAACTGTTGCCAACTGTATAAACAGAGGAAGCAATAATGTTTGCTTCAAAAAAAAAAAAAAAAAAATACTTATACGTGTAAATAAATTAAAAATTTATTTACACGTGACTATTATAAACAGAAAAAACATTTGGAATTAGAATTAAATAATTATGTACAAAAAGCAGGAACTTATTAAAAATTATGTCATAAAAACTATAATTACACGTGAATTTTAAGAGAGAAAGGAATTTGTAAAGTAATAAATTTATTAACATGCGTTAGAAGTCTTAAATAGGAGAAATTACGTCATATTTACGTCACATTACAGTTATTACATAAAATGAACACAAAATAACATTGCAAAACGGTTTAAATTTAGAAAGTGTGCTAGACATTTATTTAATATTTTAAGAGGATACTTTTCAACTATTTTTGTTAGGAAAGCGCAAATAATATTTAATTTCTAACAGAAGTATTTTCACGTGAATATTAAAAAGAGAAAGAATAGTTTGGTCCAAATTACGTCAGATTAAAAACGATTAATTTAAAATGTCTCATTTAAAAGAACTTTCTTTTCACTTTGTTAAAAAATACCAGGAGACAAAGACTCTGTTTACTTAATTCCTCTTATATTAGCTTATTTTGAAATGTTGTTACACGTGTCTACGTCATCAAGTTATTTTTATTTCGACGTTTTATTTGTATTTTTATTAATGTTCTACTAATTTATTTGTTTTTTCGTTATTTAAAATAAAAATTATGTCAATTTGTATAATTTGGCGAGTGGTTTGGCGATTTATATAATTTGGCGAAATGGGTCGACGGGATAATCAAGTAGTACTGCAACGGATTTGGCGTTAAAATTCCCCAATCAAAGAGAAATGAATAGAAATCCGTTTATAGAGAGATCGCCACTGTTTTTAAAATTATAATTCAATCTTTCGAAATCTTTTTAAAGCCGATCAAATTAGCGTGCCTTTAGAGTCTACGGTGTCTGGACGGGGGATGGCGAGCGTAGCTCGTAGGGGGCCGAGCCCCCTAGTAATTGAAAAAATAATTCCCCTTGGAAAATTCTATAATATTAAACACACAAGAATTTTAGGAACTATACTAAGAAATAAATTTTACTTGCTCACTGCAGGTCAAAATAGGGTATTTCTCAAGCTTCCAAACAAAACAAAAAGAACAAGTAGCAACTATTGAAAAAATAAATTCTTATTCTTAAACGACACCAGTGTTGCCATCTACATGTTGAAAATCGATTTAATAATATTTTCAGAATGTATTTTATTGGCAACATTAGGCATTATAGCCTCAATATTATTCTAATAGTATTTTAGAGCCTAAATTGGGTATGTTGCCGAAAAGCAACACCAGGCATTTAAGGGTTAAAACTAAAGCCTTCACTTTATGTGTAATTATATGATTTAATTAGAGGATTGGATTATAAATGTTTCCACTGTTCTACTGTTTCTACTGTAAAACATCACTGTTAAATGTAAACTTAACTTTTTCATTAATAAATGAAACCTTAATTAATAAGTGAAACTTTCATTAATAAGCCTCATCTGGTAATTATTAGGAACTACATCTACAATGATCAGATGAAAGTGATGTCATTTTCCCTAAACTTTTAATCATGTCATCAGTTATGAAGTTTGTTTGAAAAGGGAAATAAATGGTCTCATTTTAATATGAATCACAGAAAATGTTATCCTAGCAGCCATTTATTTAAATTCAGTTTGACTGCACGTTGAAACCATTTGATAGAATGTGACATCATATCTAGCCATTTTTTTTCTTCTTTCTTTTTTCGAAATTGTTTTCTTGAAATTGAAATGTCTGTATTAAAGTATATGTTTTACTTTGAAAAACATTCTATTTAAGGTACTACGTAATTTTACCGACTTACAGTTAAAGTTTTTATTTTACATACGACAATTTCAAAAATGCAACAATATAGCGAAAAAATCTGAATTTTTAACAAAATACACGTGTTATCATTTTCTTTAAATTACTGTGCCGTTTTTTAGAGTGTGACAACAGGAAATAAACGATTGAATTAGAAAATTTAAAAAGAGATATTTCTATAATGTTAAATTATGGAAGGTGGTAGAAAAGGGGATAAATAGTGGTCTGGTGGTTTTTTAAAGTAGACAGCGATCTTTTCCACGTTCTAAAACGTATGTATATCAAGTTTCGTGCAAATTGGTCAAAAATTGAAGATTTGTATAAAGGACATACACTCAGAGAACGGCTTTTATATATAGAGACTAACAGAATTAACCGGCTTTACCCGTGTTAAACATGAGGATAAAATAAAATAAAATGATAAATATGGTAATCACAATAATGGAACTTTGTGCATTCTCGTCAATAAAAGATAAAAAATATAATAAGAAAATTTGACGTTACTATGTCGCAACCATAGTAAAATCCCTCAACTTTAAGCATCAGAATGCGCGTTACTTTGACGGGTTTAATAGAATAATATATTATTTTAAAGGCAATACAAAAAAAAAGAAAATTAACCAAATGACGCAGCAGTTTTGGTTACAGTTTAGTGTTAACAGTTTAGAGAAATTCTCGTTAGCATGCCATCTATCCAAATTTTAAAGCAAAAACATGTCAATTAGTAACGTTGAAATCATACTGATGGTGACAACGGCCTAATCCATAAAGTGTGCTTTTACTGGATTTTTTCTTAATTTCTAAAAACTGTCCATTTTTATTTTTAAGTTGTCGAATAGAAAAATGTTCTCTCAAATGAAATTTGTTTGAAAACCGTATCTCATATTTCTGATTTTTAATGGATTTTAAAGTATTTTTCAGACATAGATATTTTAAAATTTGTTTGCAACTAAATTACGATAGATGAACACGTTTGCAGTTAACGTAGAATTATAAGGAAAGGACATGTCCATGAGTAACGCTGGCATCATATTTATGGTGGTAATGACCTCACCAATAAATTTTGCTTTTACTGCAATTTGTTTAACCTCTAAACATCGCACATTATATTTTTCCAACGTCGAATGAAAAACAAAAAGTTCTTTCAATGATATTTGTTTGAAAAGTATACTTCAGTATACTGGTTTTATATGTATTTTAAAATAATTTTTAAGCATGAATATATATTTATAAATATCCATGCAACCCAATTATAAAAGAGGAATCCGATTGCTCTTACAATGTAAATAATTCAGCATTTTTTTTTTTCTCGTGCAATATTCAATAACTAAATCGGCAAAAGAAATTAACATTTACAGAAAATAAATAAATAAATAAACCAAATTAAATCGAATATTCAAAATTTGAGATTAATAAAATTCGCTATAAATAGTTTTTAAAAAAATCACGATTAACAGCTTCTTAATACTAAAGTACCAAAAGTTCTTTTTGGTTTACCTTTTGAGCATTCTAAAATATATAGTAAATGTTAAAAGCTTTTAGTGTTTTAAATTAAAAGCGATTTTTTTTCTGCGCTGTAAACGGGCTATATATGGCCATCTTTAAGCACGGATATTCCAGGATGGATTGCCTGATTATTCTTAAACGGAAACTTTCATTCATGAAAACTAAATCTACAGCGACTAACCTGAAAATCACGTCAAATTCCATAAGCTTTCAGTCCTGATGTCTAAACTGGAAGCTTTCTTTAAAAAGAGAAGGCCTAACTCTTAGAAACATTTTCTAAATTTCATTTTCTATTTAATAAAAATCTTAGAAAGATCCTATTTTATGTAATTATAATAACAGTAGCGCAGCCAGAATTTGGCTCAGGGAGGCGGGGGGGGGGGGGGGGGGGGGGTGAGATGTTAATAATTATTATCGCCGGTTAATTGAATCAATGGTTAATAGAATCTAGTTAATGAATGGAATCATGATGATTTTTTTCTCGGTTAGTAGAATCACTTGTTACGTTGGTTGTGATTAATTTAAACAGCATTTTACAATATTAGAGTTACAAAACATAAAATGTATCAATGAAATTACTACTATGTTAGATTTATATAATGTGTTTAAAAAATGATGAGGAAAACTTTAAGAGGTGGAAGAACACAGTACAGCAAACAATTTTTGTACGGAAAATCAGGAATTCATTGTTCAGTCAAAAATACACACGGGTTTCACTCCAAGTCAATCCCGAATTCTTGTTCCTAACTTGAAAATTAATTAAACAATTTTAGCAAAATTTTCAATAGACTTTGTGTCAGATATAAGAATATCACGAGAAGTGGTGAAGTTTATCATCATCCGCGTTCAAACAGTGCTGAATTTTAGAATGTATTTGACGTTATTATATATCCGTGCAAAAATTTCGGCCGACCCAACAATTTTTTTAAAACTTGCATAGATTTTTAAATTTCCATTGTTCTGCAATTAAAATTTTCAAATGTTATAGACGATAACAATTTCTAGGGAATAAAAATAAATATAACGTTTGAAAAAGTTGTGACGAATGTGACGAAATCCTGTCTTAAACGGAAAAAATGTGTTGATCCATACAAAATGAATATAATAATATGTGTGAAAAGAATATAATACATTTAAAACAGACCGTGTACCTACTAAGAAGGGAACTTGTCTATAAGGAACATTTCTGCTTTCCTATGCGATCCGTCTTAGAAAATTTTACGACATAGCCAGGGGTGATTCTGTTCTAAATTTTCCGAAAATTACAAAAAAAAAAAAAAAAAAAAAAAAAAAAAATCGCCCACCATTCCGAAAACTCGAACATAAAAATATCGCGGATTTCGAGAAATGGCTGCCGTAAAAAATCAATTTCCTCAATCGTTCGCAAAAAAAATCTTGCCAAAGGACAGTGGGGAAAACGCGAATTTCGCCAAAGTATCGCGAAAAAAACAAATATTTCGCAATGATCGCGAAAAAAACACTAATTTCGTCTAAAGATCGAGAAAAAGCTAAAATTTCGTCTGAAGATCGCGAAAAAACCGCAAATTTTGCCTAAAACAGGGGTGATTCTGAGTGAAAAAAAAATTTCTGAAATTCACAGCATTCTGAAAAGTTACAGCAGAGAGGGGAGGGGGTAGTTCCGCGGCCTTTTGACGAAATTTGGTTTTTGTGATCTTTTAACGAAATTTGCAGTTCATTCGCGATCTTTTGGAGAAATTTGTAGTTTTTTACACGATCTTTTGACAAAATTTGTGTGTTTTTCGCAATCTTTTGTCGAAATTTGCGGTTTTTTCACGATTTTTCGTCGAAATTAGATGCCTTAAATTTTCAGAAAATTCGGAACAGAATCACCCATAGTCTAAAGACTGTAGAGAAAAGGTAAATTTCGCCAAAGGATCGCGCAAAAAGTGCAAATTTCGTCAAAGGATTGCGAAAAAAGCCTGTAAAGGGTCTAGCCGGATAAGCACAGCGAAATGGCCCCCACGGCCGATGTTTGAAATAATATGTGTGGTAATAAGACTCATCATGAGAATACAATATAGAGTGTTTTTAGCACCTGACCTTGAACTATCCTTGAGATAATCGGCGAATTACGTGCCGGCGCTACTATTTTTCAAATGCATTTTTCTCAAACAGTGTAAAAGTTAAAAAAGTGAAACCAACGCCAATTATTGAAGAATATATTAGTTCATATTATATGTTTTTTTCACATTTATACACAAATTTTAACATAGAAAAATAAACAAAAATACTTTTAAAATATTATTAATGTAGTAATTTTATATTTACACCAACCAAAAAATTATACAATAATGCTCAAAGTATGTATTTTTAAGATAAAAAATTTCGTTAAAATCGAAGATGCGCTTTTTGAGTTATAACAAAAATAGTGCTAGAAACTTGCTAAAATATTCATAACTTTCCCTGTTTGCATTTGAAGAAAAACGCTACTGTCAATGAATTGGTCGATTCATGAGATTTTCACTCGCTCAGGATGCGCAGTACGCCAAAATAAGATAATGTTTCCATTTATACTACTTTCCTATAGGTTTGTTTCGTGTTTGTAAATATTCTGTTATTTTGACTTACTCCGCATACTTCTCGCGTAATAATATCAAGAATTGACAAATAAAATAACATTTGCCTACTATGATTTTCACATTGAAGAAGGCTATGGGGCTGTACACGTACAGTGTACATATATAACGTATATGAGAACATATTATGAGTTATATATGAGTGTACATATATAACGTATATCGCCAAAATATCAGAATGTTTCCTTACATACCACTTCGCTATAGGTTTGTATCGTGTTTGTAAACATTCTGTTATTTTGGCGTACTGTGTATCCTTTCCACGTAATAATATCAAGTCGATGGTTTAGTCGATTGTGCAGGTGAAGTTCAATAGGGGCTGTAAATATATAAGGTTATCAACTTTTTGGCAATTTCAAATCCCCCTCCCAACCTTCCAATATCACACGTTATCATTTCTCGAATCCCCCTCCCCCTAATAATAATGTTATCAGTGTATAAAAGTTGTTTTTATTTTTTACATTTTTTTTCCATTTTTTTTTCTTTTTATGCGTCTGCAGTGATATGCAGATATGGTTGTATATTTTTTGTTTGCATATTTTACCGATTTAAATGACGAGAAGCAATTCATAAAATATCACTACTATATAAGAAATAACGTTATATCAAATAACTTTTTAAAGAAATATTATTTAAAGTTTTTAATAATAGCTGTTTGTTACATAATGCATTGAACAGTAGCATTGTCTTCTTCCAATACGCCCTTGCCGGGGCTAAACAGAACTTCTTTTAAACAAAACAGATGGCCAACATTCCTCCGCATCTTTTACTAGCAAAAAATAACAAATATTATTTCGAATCTGATTTCTCTAACAACGAATTATATACGCATATGGCAGGAGAATATTAATGGTGAACGCTTTGTTATTCCATATTTTGGAATGAAACGTTTTATAATCATTCAATGGTTTTAATAATAACGTTGTATTTTCATAAAAAGAAGAAAACAGACTTAAAATAATTAAGATAACAGATGTAAAGTAAAAGATACGAAAAAAGTATATTTTGGTTTTTGCCCCCCCCCCCCCCTCACACAGACTCCCCCTAAAGTGATACGTTATATATGTACACTGTACGTGTACCCATAGCCTTCTTCAATGTGAAAATCATAGTAGGCAAATGTTATCATTTTATTTGTCAATTCTTGATATTATTACGCGAGAAGGATGCGGAAAACGTCAAAATAACAGAATATTTACAAACACGAAACAAACCTATAGGAAAGTAGTATAAATGGAAACATCTTATTTTGGCGTACTGCGCATCCTGACCGAGTGAAAATCTCATGAATCGACCAATTCATTGACAGTAGTGTTTTTCTTCAAATGCAAACAGGGAAAGTTACGAATATTTTAGCAAGTTTCTAGCATTATTGTTGTTATAACTCAAAAAGCGCATCTTCGATTTTAACGAATTTTTTTTCTTAAAAGTACATACTTTGAGCATTATTCTGTAATTTTTTGGTTGGTGTAAATATAAAATTACTACATTAATAATTTTTTAAAAAATATTTTTGTTTATTTTTCGATGTTAAAAATTGTGTAAAAATATAATATATATATATAATGTCAACTAATACATTCTTCAATAATTGGCGTTGGTTTCATTTTTTTAACCTTTATACTTTTTGAGAAAAACGTAATTGAAAAATAGTAGCGTCGGCGCATACTTCGCCGATTATCTCAAGGACAGTTCAAGATCAGTGGCTAAAAACACTTTATATTGTATTCTCATGGTGAGCCTTACTGCCACACATGTTATTTCAAACATCGGCCGTGAGGGCCATTTCGCTATGCTTATCCGGCTAGACCCTTTCGTCAAAAGATCGCGAAAAAAAGCGAATTCCGTCAATGGATCGCAGAAAAAGCGCAAATTTCATGAAAGGATCGCGAAAAAAAACCCTCAAATTTCGTCAAAGGATTACGAAAAAACTCAAATTTCGTCAAAGTATCGCGAAAAATCCCAAATTTCGTCGAAGGAACGCGGAAAAATCTCGAATTTCGTGAAAGGGTCGCTGAAAAAAGCATAGTTAATGCCGGGAGAGAATTTCCCTCCCTCTGCTGTAACCTTTCAGAAAATTTGCTGTGAATTTGAAGATAACAAAATAAATATCGCAACCCAGGACGCTTTTTTAAGAATGGAGAATACAAACATGAAAAAAGTTAAAATAAGTATTTTTTTGTCAGAACTCCTCGTACAAGACAATTTTTAACCGCAATGGCGTAAAAATCTTTATTTTGTAGAAATTTAGTCGGGCAGGGTAGGGCTTGTTAAGTTTTTGTATGAGCCAGGCCGAACTTTTAGATTTTATACCGGGCTAATAATTTTTTTGTAAAAAAATAATGGAAAAATGGGCCGGACCACGCCCGGGCCGAAATTTTTTTCTACGGATCGGTTCGCGCTCGGATGTGGAAATTTCGGCCTGTAGTTAGTTCGGCCTGAGATTAGATTTAGACTTCTAACAAGAAGTTTGAAACTGAAAGAGACATATAAAACGTATGTTTTTTTTTTTATTTTGTCTAAAAGTCGATGGTCCATTATCGTTTCGACCGGAGCAAAGACAGAAAGGCAATTAAAAACTGTACACCGTACTGTACTTAAACTCAAAGCGTCTATACGGTAGGAAATGATCATTCTCTAAGCCTAAGACATCTCGAAACTGTGATCCATGACCTTTTTCAAAACAAATGACTAGTTCTCACTTAACCAATGAATGTAATATACACTTTCGCAGTTTTAAATGCAATATTCTCCGTTTAATTGGATCACTTTGTTGAATAGAATTTTCAGCAAAACCACAGAATTCAAATAAGCCAAAAATTTTTAATATTAATTTTAGTTTTGATTCACAAAAGCGGTTAATTTTCTTAACTGGTGATTCATATAAGCGGCAATTATAGTATTTTTTGTAGCTCTGGGAGGGGTTTTAACTCCGGATCCCCCCCCCTCACTCCGCCAGGGAATTAGTTATTGAGTTATAAACGATTTTGATCGCATGACGACTGGTTTTTCCTCCTTTTTGTCGCTATTACGCCGCAAATTCGGTTCAAACAATCTACTGTGACACTATCCTCTGAAATATTTTTTGCGTTTATCAAAGAATGGAAAACGTCTTTCAGTTACATTGTTTTTGAATGACAAAACCTGCCTGTTTCATGCGTTTCTGAATAAGAATTAATTAAAAAATGTGTCTGAACATCCCTTTGAATTTGAGAACAGCCTTAAGAAAAGGACAATATACCCGAACTGTAAAGCATGCACGTTTATATCTTTCCAGAAACATAAATATAAAAGAATTATATACTTTCCGATCATTCCTGAATTAATGAAAGCTTGGAGGGAGTCAAAGACTTAAAAAATATGTTTTCTTACCATCTTTTTCATAATTTTCTTCTCTGAAGGGGATTTAATATCAAACTAATACCTTAGCACAACAGCATCTAATAAAAGAATGTGTGTAGAGTCTGCTCTTCAAAGAATGCGTTTTGTGTTTTTCCTGGTTATCGAGGGTCTAATCCCGTTTCCAAAAAGGAAGCAAGAAAGATATGCAATTAATTAAGACTCCCAATGGTGCAGTATTGAAGAACCCAAAGCGGCATTGACAGTGACAGGAAATGACCATTCCTTTTAGCCAACGGCTAATTTCCTATAGTGCGAATGAATGCTATCCTCTTTCGAAATGAGAGATCAGTTTTCGTTAAAAGCCGACACCTGTTACTATGTTACTATGTGTTTTCCCATACCATGTTCCCAATTTGTAAAATAAAATACATTACCGCCGTTTAAATGAATTTTGAGCAGGATTTGATTCGATAAAGCGGCGAATTTAATCCCGACCCCCCCCCCCTCTCCCTCCTCGCTGCGCCACTGGTAATAATATAAATTGCAGAATGCTCTCATTGCATTTAAGGCATTGAAACACTTAGTTAAATGGGGGTAATTAAGGATATAGCATAGCAATAAAATAGGAAATAAAACGTAACAAGTGGACAGAAAAATGCAATAAATACACCCAAATGACTTTGCATTTGCTGAAATTTTAGTTCGCGTAGTTTAAAAATAAAGCTTTCACTTTATGGATGATAATAATAGGAATTAATTACAGATAATCAACAGATTCCCCTCAGAATAAAACATTATTAGATAGTGATGCCATAGCTAGTAAACGTTTTTTTTTTTTTTTTTTTTTTTTTTTTTTTTTTTTTTTATCATTACCTTTTTCCTAAATTGATTTGTTGATATTGAAAGGACTTCATTAAAATAGATTTTTTAACTTCAGAAACACTCAACTAAAGGACTACGTCATTTTAACACATGCGTAGTTAAAGTTTTACATATATATATGAAAATGTACTTTTTCTTCTTTGAATGACGTCAATTTCAAAAACAGCAAAAATATAGTGAGACAATCTGAATTTTTATTGGCTTATAAAACAAAGTATTCGAGTTATATATATTTTTTTAATTATTGAGCGTTTTTTTTAGATGTATGGCAACAGGAAAGAAACGATTGAATTAGAAAATTAAAAAAAGAGATATTTCTATAATATTAAATTATGGAAGATGGTAGAAAAAAAGGATAAATAGGTTTCTGGTGATTTTTTAAAGTAGACAGCGATCTTTTTCACTTTTAAAACGTATGTACATCAAGTTTCGTGCAAATCGATCAAAAATTGAAGATCTGTATAAAGGACATACACTCAGAGAACGGCTTTTATATATATAAACAGATAGATAGCAGCTACGGTTCTGAATTTGAGCATATGGGTATCTAAGACATTAGGCTTCAATATTCCACATCAACCATCACAGTACAAATATTTTATACACACTCGGGACAATAGTTATTGAACCACCCTCATATATATACAAAGTGTTGCCGAATTCGTTCGAGAAATTCAGAGGGGTGATAGTAGGGATTAAGAGGAAGAAAATTTACTATATAACATGGGGTCGCAAAGCACCCATTTAATCAAAAATACAATGACTTTGGTTGGGGACCCAACCCAACTTTGGTTGATGGTAATAACTTTCAGAAAACTGAAGTATATTATAATGAAACTTTTAATATACGTGCTCACCTTTGTTGTAAATATGACACCACCAAACAAAGTTTAAGTCCTATTACACGCGCCAGCCATATGCACTTCACGCTCCACATTTTGAACTGTGATTATCAGTTCACACGTATCATAGATTGCATAGCCGACTCCATTTTGGGTGAAACACCCTGTATTTGAGACTAAGTAAGTGGTTTGCGAACTATTACCCCTCTGAATTTGTTGGTCGAATTCGGCAACACCCTGTATGTGTGTGTGTGTAAATATATGAATGTTTATAAATGTAAGTCATTATGGTTCTTGGGACCTTTATAACAACTATCGAACTTCCGCTCTCTGTATGTAACATTGAACTGTTTACAAAAGAAAACTTAATAAAAGAAATTTGGTTAATTAGATTTCATAATAAAATAAAATAAAGAAATTTATGCATGCGGGATAAATAAAAATAAAAAATCCCTTCAAAAAATTCCATTTACTATTTATCTTTCAAAATACAAAGGCGTAGGCGCATGAATGCTTTCTAAAGTGAAATTGCAAACAAATTTTTAAATTTATATTATTATAAAAGAAAAATCAATAAAAAAAAATTTTATACTTTTATTCAATAAAGGCACATTTCTGGTCAAAGATTTATACTTTACTGCTTATCGATTTTTCTTAGAGTTGGGAAGTATAAATAGAATTTTTAAATTCTAGGATATATCAAATATTTTACTGCTGTGGATCTTAAAACTGAATTGAAATTTTTCAATAAAAATTGAATGTCTGATGCTTTTATTGGCTAGTATACATAAGTTGTGTTATAAAATAAATATTTTTACGATAATAATGTATTTATTCCCACACGGTAAAAGCAATACTTTAGCAATAGTATCGGTGTATTGAAGAAAATTATGCTTCATAATGAATTTATTGTCTGATTATAATTCAAATTTTAACAATTTCTGAGAAATTTGGTCATACATTATGTGGAATATAATTAATTAAACAAAAATTGATATTTTATACATATTCAGTTATCCACTTAAGTATATGCACCGTACATACGGCATAATATGGGGCGTTTTTATTAAGGGGTTGGAATTTTTTTAAAGAAGGGAATAAAATTAATAGAAAATCTAATAATTCCTCGTTGTTTTTTATTGCTTCGAATATCTACTTTATTAAAATCCGTGCGCGTATCTATGTAACATCAAAAACTCAGAAACTACAAGGCGCAGGGCTGCGAACTTTGACACACGAGTTACTGATAGGGGACCCATGAACGATTGGGGCAAAAAATCGGAAATTTTAAATTTTTTAAATGTTTTTGACGAATTTTTTCCATTTTTTATGTTCAACCCGCGAGTTCTAACCAGTTCTAAATGTTTAGTGCAATGTGAAATATTCGTATTACGTACACCACGCTGCAATACTAAGAAGCTGTGGCGGTTAGTACGATAATTCTTTTACCTCGCATACAAATAATTAGAGATTATTTACTTGCGCTTAATTATTACCTTTTTAAAAAAATAAATGAAAACATTTTATTACAAAAATCAACAAAACTTTTTACTTTAATTATTCCCTTATACCAAAGATATAGTTTTATCGTCTGCTGCCATAGCAAGAAGATAAATTAAATTTCATTAAAAAATGAAAATGAACATGAACTCCCGTGCGTAAAACGGGTTAAACAGCTAGTTTAAAAATATTTTTGTTGTTAAATTTGGTCACATGTTACGTCGGAAACCTGAAGCAGCGTTGACCTGTACCAAAATATCCGGGATTGATGGACAGCATCCGGGATTGATGGGCAGCAGGAAAGCATTCCTGAAGAAACAACAAGAAAGAAAACACTTTCCAAAACTTCCTCAATGCTTTAACAAAACTTCGTTATTTAGGGAAATAAGGAAAATAACATAACTAAATAAAAATTTAAGAAAACGCATAAAACATTTGAAAAACTGATTTCAGCAGTTACTGTCCATAGCCAAATATCTATTCCAATTTTTTTTATCAGCCATGTATTTCATCTGTAGATTGATATATATACTGTATAATGGGAAGTTTAGTTTAGCAAGAAAATGCATAAAAAGTTGACATTTCTCTTTCAGTAATATATACTAATAGATGGAAACATACTTGAATACCATTGTACAACCCTGTAGTTTACTTAGTACCTTTATTACACGCCACTATTTAGCTAAAATTTAATTCAAACTAAAACACGCTTACTACTGAAATCACATTTCCAGAAATTATCATTTATAGACGGCGATGTATCCAATTCTTTGCGTGAACTGTACATCATTTTATCTATAGTCTACAAACATTTCTTAGTAAACTAAATGCGTAAAAATGTACTTTAATATGTGTAAAAATTTAAAAACCATCTTTAAGCAATTTGCCCTCATACCCAATACCCAGTAACCCTTACGAATTATTTTGTGTAGCCCTGTATATGAATTATAGCATTTATACGCACCATATAGTATAATATAGTATCTGAAATCTTTTGTGTGTCCCTGTAAATGCTATGCGCTTCGTATTATACATGAAATAAGTTATAGTAAACCTCAGTGACGTATATCAATTTCCTTATATATGAAATAGTTTAACATAGTTAAAACAACGCAAACAATTCCCCCCACCCCTATATCATAATGTTACGGAATACTTTTGAGTGGCCCTGTAAATTAATAATAACTATTTTTTTGCACCGCATATTCTACAGAATGCATATTTTAGTGCACTTCATAAAGCATATCAAATTTATTATGTTTGAAAGCGTGTAACATCATTAAAAATCCTTTGAAATGACTTTTTTTCCCATCGGTCGTAATGTAACGGAATACTTTTGACTGTCCCTGTAAATGAACTAAACACGCTTCAAACTTTATTTGAAATAGAGAACGTTCTATGGTAAACGTCAATAACATCCAAAATTTTCAGGACTATCCGAGTATATTTACGAGAGTTAGAACGCGGACAGACGGACAGACCAATCGAAGTCATATTAATTTTTTTTTTTTTTACTACCCGAGAGAGACTGCTCAGACTAGGAAGTGAGTCTGTAGAGCATAGATTGTCCCTCCCGGTCCCCTTTATTGAGGTCTTACAAAAAAAAAATTACAAATTTCAGCCGAGTCTGAGCCCGCCAATACGCGCGACAGAGGGCGGAGTGGTATATATAAGATATAAATGAATGTTACATTTGCAAAATTTGTGAAACAAACATAAGGACATTAAATAATGCAGTGTTATACAAAGTTAGACAATATTATACAAGTTGCTGCGACCCGACATTGGGTACTGAATAAGGGCGAATCCAAGTCCCTGTCTCAGTGATGGGGTAAAACTGAAAGGTTACATAAGAAGTTGAAGATGTTTTTAAGCTTTGAGAGCAAAATCGGACGCGATAAAATATTTGCTAACCAACCAACTGGAAGAACAGGAGGACGGCGGATATGCCAGCGAGCTGTTAAAGGACAATTATAGAAATAATGAGAGGCAACAGCATCATCACCGCACTCACATAGAGGAGAAAGGGCTCTTTTGAACTTGAAGAGATATGCTCCAAAAGGACCATGTTACGTAATGACTAACTTTTTCTTTCATCCGTGTATCAGTCACCTGCATAATTATTTAACTGGTTGTAATTGCATTGTTTCAATATCTGGCAACAGTTGGTTTTGTTTTGTTCTAGAAAAAAGTTTATAAAAATAAAGTAATGTTAAATATATGGCTCTTCTGTCATTGAATTTAAGTTAGAAATATATTCGCTTTAACAGTAAGAAATGTTATTGAGGGCAGTTTTAATAGCTTATAAATATTTTAATACTTAACTTTTAGGGATTCATTTAGTTAAGAGATTTATTTACATTGGAATCCAACATATGGCGTCCGCTGACAAGACTGGAATCTGTAAGTAGAATTTTATTTAAACTGCTCAAGTGAGAATTATTATTATTCTCGAATAAAAAATTATTGTTGATGTTGAAAAATATGGATGCGTTGAAATCAGCTAGACGACAACATCGTAGAATTTTCACTAAAGCGTGTAACGAATTTGATGCAAGTGAAAATAATTTATCGACTGCTGTAAAAATTCTGAAATTGACAATGATAGAAGAGAAAGCGAAATTTATGACCGATGTAGAATATAAAATTAGAGAAATATTGTATAGCGACCAAGCTGACGAAGAAATAATAGACAAAGATATCGATGAATCTGAGGTTTACATCCATCGTTGGCGTGTATTACAACAAAAATTAAACGAACTTTTGGTTGTAAAAAATGAAGATTTGAAATCTGATATTTCGGTAATTAATAAGAATGTATTGCTTCATTATCCGAAGATACAGTTACCTACTTTTAATGGTGAAATTAAAAATTGGTTGCAATTCTGGGGTCAATTTCAAAAAATTGATCAAGATACTAGCCTAGATTTTCATGACAAATTTGTGTATTTATCACAAGCCATGGAAAAAGGCAGTGTGGCAGAAGAATTGATTAGAAGTTTTCCGCCTGGTGGTAATAGTTATGCCAAAGCTGTAAGTCAACTTAAATCTCGTTTTGGACGGGAAGAACTTTTGATAAAATATTATGTTAAAGATTTGTTAGGCCTTGTACTGCAGAAGCAAAATCCAGGAAAACACAATTCTTTGCGACGATTATATGATTCATTAGAATCGAAATTACGATCATTAGAAACTCTTGGAGTTATTAGAAACAAATATGCTGCGATGTTATATCCGCTTGTTGAATCGTCTCTTCCAGATGATATTCTTAGAGCATGGGAATATAGATGTCCATATAGAACATCTCACAGAAGATCGTCAAATAGATGTAATGATGTGGAATCTGAACTAGATAAAAATCATGATACAGATTTAAATAATGGTGTTTTATTAGCCTCAAAAACTGATCTAGATAATTTATTAGAATTTCTGCAAGACGAAGTTGAAGCAGAAGAAAGAATTTCTTTGGCAAGTAAGAGTTTTGACAAAACTTTTCGATACAGAGCTGCATGCAATAATCATGAATTCGAAGAATCTCAAATATCTACTGTATCAGATTTATTAAACATTGATATGAGAAAATATACTAGAAATAAGTATAATTTTAAACAAAAACTGTGTATTTTTGTGACAAACGACATGCATCGAAAAAATGTTTTAAGGCAATGTCAATGTCGTATGATGTTAAGAAAGACATAATGCAAAAGAAGGGAACTTGTTTCCTATGTTTAAAATTAAACCATCTAGCCCGAAATTGTAGAGCAAAAGTAAAATGCGTTGTATGCAGAAAAAAACATGAAACTCTAGTATGTCCAAAAGTTCCTGAAAAGTTAATCAAGCCTGAAGAAGCCCAGCATGCCTTAAAAGCTCTGAATAATTATTACTTCAGAGGATCTTCTTTGAGTGTTGAACCTTCTAAACGCAAGCTTCATCATGAGCCAGGATCACAAGGACAAGCTAGAGGAGGTTCAAGCAGGGGACGTGGCGGTTATGGTGGACCCTGTAGTGGTGATGGGTATGCTAATGGCTACGGCCGAAGATATGACGGTCCACCTTTTGGAGGTCGAGATTTTTATGACCGTGGCTACAGTTCAATGTCGCCTCGCGTGAGACCATACCCTTCACCTTATGATTGTCCTAGTCCATCTATGACGCCCATGAGAAATGAATATGCGGATCCCTATTCATCATCTTTGAAGATCCATATTCACAAAGATCTGGCATGTCTCCTATTTCACGTGATTTGTATGAAAGAAGCAGCAAAGCAACATTTCTTTGACACAGTCAAGGTTGAAAATGATAATTTTTTTAGTCAATATGCTTTCGATTGAACATCACCCTCCTCTTCCTGACAATTTTGATCTGTGTTTGAAGAGACTAAACAAAGTTGTGAATCCTCTGATATCAGAGCAACTTTATGAGCTACATGGGAATCAAAATCCTTCAGACCTACATAAAAGAGGCTGTTCTAGCCATCAACAATTAAAATTGAAATGGTGGGAGAGACCCGAATGGTTGTATTCGCCCTATTAGAAATGGCCCTCCACTGAATTTATTGCTGATGAAAACGAAGTTCTTAAAGAAAAAAAGAAAAGATGTTTCCTCGTCGGATACTGTCCTAATTTTCAGTAGTGAAAATGTGGAAACTGGTTGGTATTATCGCTACAATTATAAGATACCGAAAAGATTTAACTTGTAATTTTAAATTGTTGAGTTGTGCTTTCCCCACAACTCAAGGTGGGAGTATGTTACGTAATGACTAACTTTTTCTTTCATCCGTGTATCAGTCACCTGCATAATTATTTAACTGGTTGTAATTGCATTGTTTCAATATCTGGCAACAGTTGGTTTTGTTTTGTTCTAGAAAAAAGTTTATAAAAATAATGTTAAATATATGGCTCTTCTGTCATTGAATTTAAGTTAGAAATATATTCGCTTTAACAGTAAGAAATGTTATTGAGGGCAGTTTTAATAGCTTATAAATATTTTAATACTTAACTTTTAGGGATTCATTTAGTTAAGAGATTTATTTACATTGGAATCCAACAGACCATGACCGGTAAGGAAAGCTGTAGTGGATAGAGTGAGCAGCAGAAGATCCAAAGATACCACTGGGACAAGATCATAGGTATATCTACCCTTATCTGAGTAGTCCCAGTAATCCTGCCATTGTTTCATAAAATGAGCGCGAAGATGTCTTTTGATGTGTGAGTGCGGTACTGAAAGTGAAAAATCAACTGATGGTCTAGCAGTTGCCTCCTTTGCCAACATATCTGCCGTTTCATTTCCCAGGATACCGTTATGGGCTGAAACGTGGCTTAAATAGGTTTTCCAGAGAAGATTTTTGAGAAGTGATTTAATCTCAATAACCTGGGGCTTTGTTGAGCCAAACGAGCAGATAGCCTGCAGGCTTGAAAGACTATAGCTAAAAATTGGAATTAAAAAATTTTGGTTTTGTTGAGAAATCCACTCTAAAGCATTAAAGATTGCAAAGAGTTCGGCTTGGAAAATGGAATTATTGTTATCCAGCCTGCAAGACCAACGATGATTAAAATCTCGGTTTCGTCTTATAAAATAAAGTTCTGAGTGAGGCTAGTTGAGCTCAAACCAATTGGTAGGCTTCCCAACCTCCCTGAATCTGTAAAATAAGGTTGTAGTTAAGGGTCATTAGCACAAATTTTTGATTTTTTGAAAAGTAAGGGGAACTGCGCTATTTTGAAAAATAAAAATTCATTTTTCGTTTAAATTTTTGACCTTTCAACTTATTGAAAAAATATAAAAAAATAATAAAATTTCAATTTTCAAAAAATGACACTATACACAATTTAATTGTGCGTAGATGAGCGCAATTTTTTTCAAAAATCTTCAAAATTGTTCAAGTATTACACAACAAGGAGAAAGCATAAAAAGATAACAAACTATTTACATTAGAAAAAAAAACTGTTTTGTTTAAAATATTTAGTTACTTTTCCGTTACACGAACACCACTTGTAATTTTACGTCAAAGCGCAAAATGTGATTAACAGCTTGTTTCACTTTGAGAAGTGTAGGAACTAGATTTTTTTTTAAGTATTTTTTTCGCTTAAACTTTTATTTTCTATGAGTTTACTTATTTTTTAAGATTTATTATGTCTTGTGCAATTCAACAAACACAAAACAACGCATACTTTGCAATTAAATTCTTCCACGACGGTGATCCAGTTAATATTCCCAGATATTTTCAGAAAAAACTTACGATAAAATTATGTATTTTTGGCACTGATACACCAAAATGGTGCTGCAAACAACAAAAAAGGTATATATATATATCGAACTTTGGGTTTAACCCTTTAGCGGGCGGTGTCCTCATAAAAGGACACCATTTTAAAAGTATTGGCACCCAGAATATTTAATTAAAATTTTCCTTTATTTAATGTACGGGAAAATAAGCAAGTTTTATTTTCTAATAAATTCGTTTGTAAATTCAGGTGTCGGTTCATCATTTCATCATTTTAGAAACATAATTTACTCCTCGGCGGAAAGGGTTAACAAGGGGTCTTGTACCTTTTTAAACGCGACGAAAATCAGCAAAAACTTTCAGTTTAAATTGGTGTATCTTCAAATCCTTTTATGTATAAACATGAAATTTTGACTGTTGATTAAACAGATTAGATTTTTTAATATACTACCATTAAAAACTGACTAGCCTTTTACAGAATTTATGAATAAATGTAGTTAAAATAACTCTTTTTATTACTCTATAAGTCATTGCGCTCATGATATCTTGAAAACGTGTGTATGAATTGTTATAAAATTTGAAACAAATGATGAGCACATTAGTGCGTTTAAAATTATCTACATTTAAGTATTTACAATAATAAGATTTTTAGTTATGACTATTCTTATTCATTAAAAATATAAAGTTTTGATTTTTTTCACAAAAATATATTTTTTTTACTTGGTTAATAAAATAATTTTGACGTAAGAGTAGATCATTTAAAAAATTCATATATTTTTATTAATTTTTATAAAAATTCATAACAATCCATACATACATTCTGAAAATATCGCGCGCGCAATAACTTACGGAGTAAAAAAAAAGAGTTATTTTAATTTCAATAATACATAAATTCTGTGAAAGACTGGTCAGTTTACAAAAAAGCAAAATATGTTTAATCAATATTCAAAATTTCCTGTTTATACCTAAAAAGACTTTGAAGTTACACTAATTCAAAATTTGAATGTTTTTCTTGATTATCAGCGAGTTTAAAAGATACAAGACGCCTTGAGGGGGTTTAACTTCTTAGTGTTTAAAATATTTCTTTCTTGCAGTTTCACAGTCATTTAGTATTTTTTAGCGAGAGTGGTTTGGCGCAAAATTAATTCCATTATTGTTGTAATTTGTTTACAGTTGCGAAAAAGAATATTTGGCGAATATTCACATCCCCCCCGCCTAACGGTAAAATGCCTGAAAACTAATTTATTTATTGATTTATAATTAGGTTGTAAAAATATTAAAAAGCGGTATTGCCATCAAAATACACCTGTGTATAGATTTTTTATAACGCTAGCATATCAGCAAGTAAGTGAAAAATCATGTACAATATTCCAACTTTGCATACATGAAATAAGTTAAATTAACCTCTTCAGGCCCTTGGCCACATATGTGGAACGTTTAATTTTTTATTCACCTCCGATTTGCTATTACTTTCAGCCAGCAATTAAAGTGTCGTCTCTAAAAAATAACGTTCCGTTAAAGAAGCCAGCCGTAAAAAAGCAGATGTATAATTGTACTGTTAAATATTGAAATCTCTATTGCAAATTTTTTACAAACTTCTGATTATCGCACATTGTAAATTTTTATACCATCGTATAAAGGTGAAAATACTTTTAAATGCAATTTGTTTGAAAACTTCATCTCAATTTATTTTTGATATATTAATTTTTTGTAGGTTTTAACGCGCATCATTTGTTTAATGTTGGCAACGAAGTACTCGATTTCTGTAGAAAGTAAAGGAAAAATAATAGATTATTATATCTTTTGGTTGCCATTTTCCCATATCAACTGAAAAAAATCCCTGCCGGCCCGGCCTACAGGCAGAGGTAGATTTCGAAGTTAAGTATACTAATTTCACTAACAAAAACAAAATTATTATTAGATATAAATCCACTTTAACAGTTTTATCTGTCTGCTTTTGACGAGTTTTTATTTCCTTTTTATAAAATAGCTGGTTTTATCAGAATCATGTTAAGGCGATATTAAAAAAAATATTTTTCCATACTCAACAACTCGAAACTTTCTGGCACATTTTCAGATTCATTTTTAATAAAAAAAAAAATATGAAACATGCTGACGTGATTTTTAAAAAGATTTATAAGCGACCTGTGTTTTTATTTTTCTTTCAATTAATTAAAACTTGATTAATAAACAATTATTTTCGCAGTAGGGCAATATTTTTCGTTTCTAACAATCGCTTCGGGAAATTCTGTTCAAAATGCCCACTTTGACATCATTTTTTGAAATATATTCTGCCTCTATCAAAACATTGATCATTACTGTACATTATATAGTTTCTGAATAAGAGAATCTAGCAATTGCATGCGTTTGAGAGCAACAATGAATTTTAAAATGAGTAAGAAAATAGACAGTTTGGATTTGAATGCACCCTTAATAAGATGATTTTTTTCTTCAATCGCTATGTATTTTTAATTTGTTTTTGCTGCAAGAATTGGCCCTATCAACTACTTCTCTATATAAATATTGAAGACAATATTAAGAAGATATATGATAAATTCATGGAGATTTTATATCTTGTGAATTGACGGAGTTATTAAAATTTTTCTTCTTCAACCCCCCTTTTTTGTTTTAGTTTTTAATTTTTTTTTTTTTTTTTGGTACGAATTGGTCTTATCAAAAACTTGTGAATATAAAAGTTGTAGATAATATTAAGGAGATGTATAATAAAATTATTGGATTTCATATCTTGAGAATTGACGAAGTAAGGAATTTTTTTCTCCCAAAAACCCTATTTTTTGCGCTCCTTGAGCCTATTTTAAATTTTATCAAAAATCTGTGATGCATGAATTTTTGGCGCTATTTTTAAAATTAATAAAAACTTTAAACTGATTTGATATGTACAAAAAATAAGAAGTTATGGGTTTTTTTTTTCTGTTTTCACAAAACCCCTCCTATTTCCATCCCCTTTGTCCGCTTTTGCCCATTAACGAACTTGAGCGAGATTTTATGTCGCTTGATTTTATGTATCAGTTTGAAAGAGATTTGTGCAGAATTGCGGAAGTTATCGTGTCCAGAAGAAAGTGATAACACAATTGCTTCGGGAAATTTCGTTCAAAATGCCCATTTTGACATCATTTTTTGAAATATATTCTGCCTCTATCAAAAAATCGATCATTACTTTACATTATATAGTTTCTGAATAAGAGAACCTAGCAATTGGATGCGTTTGAGAGCGAAAATGAATATAAAAATGAGTAACAAAATAAGCAGTTTGGATTTGAGTGCATCCTTAATGCAATGATTTTTCCAACACAATCCGCTTCGGGAAATTCGGTTCAAAATGCCCACTTTAACAGCATTTTTTTAAATATATTCTGCCTCTATAAAAAAATCGACCATTTCGGTACATTATATTGTTTCTGAGTAAGAAACCGTAACCATTGGAAGCCTTTGAGAGCAAAAATGATTTGTAAAATGAGTCAGAAAATAAGCAGTTTGGATTTGAATACACCCTTACTTAGAATTTTTTTCTTCAACCGTATGTATTTTTAATTTTTTTTTTTTTTTTTGCTGTAAGAATTGGTCCTATCCAAAACTTGTCTATACAGATGTTGTAGACAATATTAAGAAAATATATGATAAATTCGTGGGGATTTTATATCTTTTGAATTGACGGAGTTATGGATTTTTTACTTCTTCAAACCCCCTTTTTGTTTTCGTTTTTTTTTTTTTTTTTTTTTTTTTTTTTTTTTTTTGCGGTACGAATTGGTCCTATCAAAAACTTGTGAATATAAAAGTTGTAGATAATATTAAGGAGATTTATAATAAAATTAATTGGAATTAATATCTTAAGAATTGACGAAGTTATGAATTTTTTTCTCCCAAAAACCCTATTTTTGCGCCCCTTGAGCCCATTTTTAACTTTATCAAAAATCTGTGATACATAAAATTTTGGCCCTACTTTTAGAAGTAATAAAAACTTTAAACTGATTTGATATGTATAAAAATTAAGAAGTTATGGGGGGTTTTCGGTTTTCGCAAAACCCCTCCCTATTTCCATCCCCTTGGTCCGATTTTGCCCATTAACGAACTTGACCGAGATTTTATGCCCATTGATTTTATGTATCAGTTTGGAAGAGATTGGTGCAGAATTACGAAAGTTATCGTGTCCAGAAGAAAGTGATATATATAGATAGATAGATAGATAGATAGATAGATAGATAAAGTTTTTTACTGAGGGTGGTTTTGTGTTCTAGGGGTCATGATCGGTGTAGATCTGCAAAAAATTTTCAGAAATTCCAACATGGGAACGATCCCAATAGGTAGTATTTCATACGAAATATACCTAAAAATTGTAATTAAAATACGTGCTAAGTTACAAAAATATAAATTTCTGATTTCTGATAAAACATGCAGCTATTATAAAATACAGTCACTCTCACTTATACGCGTTTGAAAGGATTGATTTAAAATCGGGCTTAACTGAGAGCCGCCATAACTGAGAGGATGTTGTATGTACTAATTCTTTATATATATATTATACACATTATGGGAAAGAAAAACATTTTGAAGTATAAGAATTATGATTAATAACATTTTATAAAATAAAAGGGGTATAATATTAGTATAGTGTACTTAAAAAAAATCCTTACACTTTCACTATAAAATTTAGTTTAAAAAATACAATAAACGCAAAATTTCATTTTACATAGAAGATATACTCATATAGAAAAATTCCGATTAGTCCTCTTTTAAGAAGTCATCAATACTAGTTTGTTTTTCCTTAGGACGTGTTTGTACAACGACTTTTTCGAATGCATTAACGTGCATCATTATATTTGATGCTACATCAGCATTTTGAAGGTAACATATCAAAGTGTCCACGGATCCATCAGCAGCATAAGATGGGACAATTACAGTATCAATTTCATCCTTATCATCATCTTCTACTACTTTTTCGGCTGTCACGTCATCAAAAACAATTTCAATATCTGTTATTGCCATTGATGTAAAGTTTTCATAAACACTGGCGAAATCTTGAAAAGAAACAGAATCTTGGCCTATGCTGTTCCATTGTTCTTCGTCTGTATTAAAATCAATGTTGTTGTTTTCATTTTCCTGCAATGGAATAACATCAGCATCATTTGAATGAACAAAACCCGCTATTCTAAAGGAGTTAGAAATTGTTGTAGCTATTACGTTATTCCAAGAGGAAACCATCCTATGCATAGCATTCAGAATGCAAATTTTCTTGAATTATTTTTTCTGCTCTAGTGATATAAACATTCTTTGCACAAGATCTTTCTTATACTGTGAATTAACTGACCGTATTATACCGAGATCTAATGGCTGGAGCCTGCTACTACAATTTGGAGGGGAAAATACAACTCGTGTATGTGTCAGCAATGAGAGATCTAAAGGATGGGCGTGACATCGATCCAGAAATAGCAGAATTTCTTTTTTAGCCATCTTCATATCAAAATCCTTCAAGAAGTCTAAAAAAATTCGAAAAATATTTTCGATTCAGGCTTTGGTGTTACTTGCATAAGAACATGGAACACTATGGTTTCGGTTTTCTGATCCGGCAGCATTGCAACATAAAAACACACTCACTCTTTCTTTGCTGTGTTTGCCACGATGATATGTTTCTCCCTTAAACTCCAGCGTTTTATTTGTCAAAAGAAGATAACATAAAAAAAATTTCATCACCCTTAAATATGTTTTAAACATGCAAATGTTAAACCGTGTCTTTTCTTAAGTTTTTCTAGCCATTCCCCCCAAAAAAATCCAGATGCTACCGTAAAGGCAAGGAGAGAAGGGAACACGCCAGTGGCTTGATAAAAATAAAACAGAAAGAAAAGAAGGAACCATTAGAACTGAGGGGAGAGGGTGAAAAGTCGAAATGTAACAACCTCTCTACCCTATCAAGCGCTTTGCGGAACGATCTTTTGACCTAGACATGTGCAGAAAATTCTTTATAGATTTAAAAAAAAAAAATCGTACCTAACTCAGAGTTTGTGACTTCTGCTGTTATTTTCGCGTATAACTGAAGGAGGTAATTTAAATTGGCGCTTATAAGTGAGATATCTATAGCATTATTTTCCTATCCCTCGTGTCGGGACCTTACGAAATTCGCGTATAACTGAGAGGCGATTGTATTTAATTTTATGTATCCCTATTAATGTTACAAACAAACGAATCATAAGATCCCTTCGTGAATGACGACATCGTTTTTTTGCTGAATTTGTGTATTATTCTGCGATAGTGATGTCATATGCATACTTTTCTGTAGATGTTTATTAAGACTCGATCGTAAATATGGAATTCTTCAGCGGATGCGAATGACGATATTTTATATAAAATAAAAGAATGTGTTTTATGTCTTCAAACTGAATTATACTTTGTACTATCTATATTTATATATATTTTTTCTTTTCATCGGGGGTGACACTAAACTCTGAAAAAGCAGAATTCCTGTTTTCTAGTCTATATAATTATAATTACTGTCAATAATGAAAAGAACCAAAATTTGATAGCAACTTATTCAGTACAGAATACCCTAACAAGAGGAGTAAACATTTTATGGTTTGGCTGCACTGCTAATGTTATTTCCGATGTACAGTCATGGAAAAAAAAGCAAACACCCCTTATATTACCAACTTTGCAATACATTATTGTTCAAGAAAGCTACTGGTACTAAACGATTGGAAATGAAGACTACTTTTAAATAATGTATATAAAATTTGTTTAGGGGGCCATCTACATATTAAAACGAACCCTAACTTTGTTTTTTTTATTTGTTTGTTTGTTTTTTCAATAGAAATACCCAAGTTTGACACCATAAATAAATTCTGTAACCTTCAATTACACTAAAAACAAATTTTCATGAAATTCGTACGATTAGTTTAAGAGAAATTAATTATTTTAAAATAAACATGCTTTAGGCGTTATATGCAAGATGAAGTTCGGTACTCGACTGTTAAAATGCTACAGAATGACAATGTCACTTCTATCAATGTATTATTTTTTGCCAATGGGACCATTTCTCTCGCTTTCTACTATTCCCAGCCCAAATGTTTCAATAAAATGAGTAAAATATATTTGTTTCAAATCATGCTTTTCTACACGTCATAGACTGCCCTTTAAACAATAATTTTGACGTTTTTTTTTTTTTTTTTTTTTTTTTTTTTTTATCATAATTCTAAAATTACTTGAAAATAAATTTTGAAATTGTGAATTCGAATGAAGCAGGACATAATAAATATAAATCTATCAAAAAATTGTAGGTTGCAATTCATATTTTTTTCGAATAGTAATTTCATAATTCATATTATGAAATTTTTAAAATTACAAATTCAATGTCTCCATGTCTGAGCTTTTTAGTATTATAGTCCACACAAAAAATAATCACATTAGGATTATTATTTCAGGAGATATTAATAAAAATATGAAAATGTAATTTAACATTTGAAGCTCTAAATTTTGAATGTTTATAATAAAAAACTTATCATCCAAATGATTTGAAACTTTATTTCTAGGCGTAGTTTTTAACCGAAGATTTAAAATATACTGTCGAAATTGGGTGTTACCATTGAGAAAAACAAAGTTCGGTCTGGTTTTGATTTGTAGATGGCCGCCTAAACAAATTTTATATACGTCATTTAAAAGTAGACTTTATTTGCAATCGTTTGGTACAAGTAATTTTCTTCTATTAAAATTAGTTGCAGAGTTAGTAAGGGATGTTTACTTTTTTTCCCACAACTGTACAGTTAGAGATGAAGCGTGAAGTAATTTTTCGGCAGTCAGAGTTGTTGGATAATTTGAACGAATTGCGAATGTTTGATAAAAATAATACCAGGTGTATTAAATATATGAAGTTTTAATAATTGATAGTAATGCAAGAAAGAAATTTCCTGTTAGTTTTTTTATTTTATAAGAAATCATTTCACTTATAAATTACCATTAACATTCAGCGGCCACAAATGTGAACATTATTTTTTTGTGAATTTTTATTGTTTTTCCCATTTTTGTTGCTTTTTGAACTCCTATTAATATAAAATGAATAAATCGTAAAAGAAAAAATAATAATAAGTCATTTTTTTCTCACCATAAGAAATCGACTCTGAAGAGATTAAATAAAAGAGTGTAAGAGTGATATAGTAGTATTACAATTTTATTAAAAGTTAAATCTACACTTATTTCTATGAAAGTAAACAGGAATAACATAACAACAGGATTATTGTCTAATCTTTATTTCTGTTTAATCTCGCTGATCACAAAAGTGCAATACTGTCTTTGTATGCTTATCGCTGACACATCTTTTCAAATCTCGTTTAAAACTTATACTTCTTATTTCATCTTCTCCCAACTGTTACAAATCTTGCTTTAACTCTGGAATTATGAGAACTATGACGGAAGAAAATAAGATACAAATAAGTTTTTTTTTTCCAAATAAAACTCCTATAGAATTATTACAAACTGTTTAAACAATGGTTCCTTTTAACCGACTTCAATAAAAGTTTTATTATTAAGTTTTACATTAAATACATATATTTATATCCATAGAACTACACACTATCACAGAAAAGTAATCAAATTTTTTTGGAAAATAATTTATAATGCAATTAAGAGAGAAAATTTTATATATTTTTTCTTTCAAAGAATTTATACTCATGTACAGAAAACATATAGGGTAATTACTGGACATATGGACCACATTTTTTCTTCGCGCTCTAAAAACCATATATTTCACTTTTCACAATGTATATGTGTAGTGTATGATGTTTCTTTAAAAAGTCCTAATGCAGAAATTCGTATCTTTAAATGAATTTCTATTATATATTTTTTAAATTTTTACTATGAGGCTATGTGGCTATTTTACTATGTGGCTATTTTTCTATGTGGCTATTTTTACTATGTGTGACCCGGAGTAGTCTGCGTGAGATTAATCACGATAAAATATTGAAATAATCGCACATATATTAAATTTATAAAAGTTTGTTTTCATTACATGAAAATTAAATTATCTTACTTACAATTAAATTACTGAACATTGAATTTGCATGAATTATTATTTCACCTTTTAATATACGTAATAGCCTAATAAACTTCTCGTGAAAATGATGGATCGATGTAATGAATTTATAACTTACTGGCAGCTTGTGTAAGGTCGTAGTATTTTTAAGTTGACAAATTCAGTCAACTTACATATATTTATTGGTCGTGGCTGAGATCTAATATAAGTGAAAACACAATGATTCCTCTTTCGCACTCGCATCATTTATTTGATGGTTCGAGTTAAGTACCTCAAGGCAATGGTGATTATCCCGGTGATTTCCTCAGGAAAGACATAGCCAGTTTATATTCTAAGGGCCTTTATTCACAAAAAATGGACATGGCAAACAATCCCCACATAGCTACATCGTGCTAAAGTCTTAAAGTGAAATTGAATATTACAGGACTTGTACAACACAGGGTAACTTTTTGGAAACACTAGGAAAACAAGACAAATCTGACAAAATCTGACCTCAGAGCTCATGCACGGCGGTTTTGTTAGCATTTGCGTAGGAAGACAGATTGGAATGTAAACTTCAAGAACGAACCACTCAGCGAAAGGCGCACCATAACTCAGCCAATGGCGAGAGAGATAGGACCGTGATAGGAAAGGAATTCTGTATCTGCTCGCGGATGGATTTCGGTTTAATACGTCCGACGTCGGTAAATGCCCCGGAAGTTGATTCGTGGAATAAAATTAGAAATAGTAAAATGGCTTTTAAAAATGTGCGAAAATAAAAAGTAGCGTGTCTCAGAATAATATTGTTTTGCTAGATGATAGAAATTAATAAAGGGATTAAAAGGTTAGACTAAGATAATTATTAATATGCGCGTTTTAAGTTTAAAGGAAATTAACTGAGAATAAATTAGAGATATTATTAAGGAATAGGGAAATAATGAATAAGCCGGAAAACTCGAATATTTTGAGGAATATCGCGAAGTAAAAATATTATATAACATATATACCTATGAAAAATAACTTTGTTTCTTGAAATCTTAATATCTTAGTACATTTAAACATTTAAACATTCTTTATGAAAATATCTTATATACTGTGAGTTAAGATCGTTTTGCAGTAACTTCTTTCTGGCTATTTAATTTCTTCCCACAATCATCGCATGTTACTTCAAACCGTGAACATCCTTCATGAAACCAACGCAAACAAGAAACACACCTTCTACAACCTACTTTTTATTGCGTCACATTGTAATTTTCGCCGCATTCCACACATTCGTTTTTGTTCCAATCTTCTAAATAATCATCCTCGTGATCACATATTTTTTTAATGTTTATATCCATGTCAGACATAGACCTTTCCTAACATAGGTCGTCGGCATTTTCCGAAAACAGAAATATGCAATCCCTTAGTATTTTAAATTCAGCTTTTATAAAGATAAATTTGAAATTCAAGATTGAATGGTCAATCCTTCCCGATAGAAAACCTGGTCCATCTCTCCCGTCTACACATCGAACATATCTCCCGATCGCCTAGGTGAGAAGTATAACTCGCCCTCACTCTACATCGTAGATACTGCGTCGCCATTTTAGGTTATTTAGAAGCCTAAATGTTCCCTGAGATTACATCATTAAAACTAGACAGATCACATATAAACAAAAACCTTTAAATGCATAACTTTTACCACATGAAAAAATTATTTAACTTACTAAAAGCAATAATGATTTTTAGCTGAAAAAATATTATGTTTTTTGAGACACGAAAGTTGCACGCCTTACAAAATATCTTTAAGTGTCTTACTAAGAAAGTTGCACCATCTGTGGAACGCCACATTAAGGAAATATTTGACTGGTCCATCCCATAATTACCCTATATATGTCTGTATGTGTTTGTGTGTGTGTGATTGATTGGTAAATCTTATAGTTTACTGGTAAATAGGGAATTTACTATAATGAGTTTGAAAAGTCCAAAAAATGCTTTCATTTCTGGCTTTTACTAATCCATTTCTTTCAATGGATAAAATATTCCGATACCGCTTTTCTCAGTTGCGCAAAGTGAAAAAATGTAAGACTCTACCGCAATTCAATTACAGCAGATGTAAACTCATTTTTAATGAATTTTAAGAATATGGTATATATAAAATGCCGCATTATACCCCCACAGTTCTGATGCATGCCACAGTTCCAGTGACCGTTTTTAGCTCCAACTGTAATTTTATGAGCGGAAATTTATAAAACCACTCACGTAATTGGTTAATATCGACAGTTTACTATCCAAATTCAAATTAGACTTATGGTATGCAAATGTTGACGGTTGAAAAACAATTTAAGTTCCGGTAGATTGCTAAATTTCGCACTGTGGGGCCGCTGCAATAGCTACCTTTTTTTTTCTTTTTATTGTAATAGAAGCTACCTAAGAATAGCGAATTGCCGAGAATTTCAATATATTTCCATTAAAACATTAGCTAATTAGAATTATTTAGATGTAAGTAATATGGAAACAGTTAGAAATGAAACGCAAATTGTATATTATATAAAAAAGGGCACGGAAAATGGGCTGGACTCAGAGGTTCAAGCCCTTCCTTTTTAAGGAAAACTTTTTTTTAATTCACATGAGTTGTTCCAAACATAAATATTTTCTCCTGCCTACAATGTTTCATAATGTACAGTCGTGAAAAAAAAAAAAAGTAAACACCCCCTACTAACTCCTCAACAAATTATCGTAGAAGAAAGTTACTGCTACCGAACGATTGGAAATAAAGTCTACTTTTAAATGATGTATATAAAATTTGCTTAGGGGGCCATCTACATATTAAAACGAATCCAAACTTCATTTTTTTCAATGACAATACCCAATTTTAACGAGAAATTTCAAATCTTCGGTACAAACTATGCCTAGACACCGAATTTCAAGTCATTTGAATGATAAGTTTTTGAGTGATAAACATTCAAAATTTAGTGCTTCGAATGTTAAATTACATTTTCATATTTTTATTTATATCTCCAGAAATTATGTTCCTAATGTGCTAATTTTTTGTGTAGCAATAATACTAATATACCAAAACATAAATACGCTGAAATTGCAATTTTCATAACTTTATGATATGAATTATGATTTGTGAAATTAATACTCGAAAAAATTATGAATTGCAACCTACAGTTTTTTTCATGGAATTAGCTTTATCAAGTCCTGCTTTATGAAATCCAAAATGTCACATTTTTCTTCCAAGTAGTTTTCAAATTATGCTTTAAAAAAGGCAAAATGATGGCTTAAGGGGCCGTCTATAATAGGAGTGACTAGATATTTTGAAATTTCTTTTGCTGTCGTGTAATCTAGCAGGTTTCATTGACTTCTTAAGGTGCCTTAATCAAGAAGGAGACTCTCTCGGTTAACAATCGAGTATTGAACTTCAATTTGGATACATCCCTTAAAATACGCTCGTTTTAAAATAATTAATTTCTCAGAAACTTATGGTACGAATTGCATAAAAATTTGTTTTTAGGCTAATTGAAGGGTGTAGAGTTCATTTATGCTGTCAGAATTGTGTACTGCTATTGAAAAAAACAAAGTTACGGTTCGTTTTAATATGTAGATGGCCCCTCAGCAAATTTTATCTATAACATTTAAAAGTAGACTTTTTCCAATCATTCATTACTAGTAACTTTCTTCTACGATAATTTGTTGAGGAGTTAGTAGGGGGTGTTTACTTTTTTTCCCACGACTGTACCTTTGAAAAAAGAATACTGCACATAAACAAAACTCTCTAAATATTAATTACACTTGTAGCTATTGGATATGCAGATCGGGGACCACAACATCTGCTCTGCAAGTCGCATTTTTAATTTTAATTTATTTTGTTTAATATTTCAAGTTTGCAACCAGCAATTTCATTTCTTAACCCTTCAGAGGCGGGAAACGCTCATATCGCGTTTCCCATATTCTATACAATTCCGCAGGTCACGCTATTTTCGCGTTCCAGTGGGCTACTTTTTTAAAATTCAGATTGCTTGATTCCCACCACTTTTTTAAAAGCGTAAAATCCGGCTTATTCTCGCATTAATTAATCTGTATTTAAATAAAGTGACTATTTTTACTTTTAAAAATGGTAGGAATCAAACAATCTGAATTTTAAAACTTAAAAATATGTCGCGGTTTTATTCAAGAAAATGAAAATATCGCCCGCGGCTGGAGTGTAATATTATTATTGCTTCGAGAAAGATTTCAAGTTTTCTGTGATTTAACACTTATAAATTATCTCAGGAAAAAGACATTACATGCGCTGATACTCTATTTATTTTCTATAAGAACCTGTTATTATATGCTTCTCTCAAACCCCGTTTTCTCATAATTTTATAACAGTAACGCCCTACAGTTTTCAGCATATTGAATCTTCGAACTAAACTAGTTAAAATGCTGATTTCGTGATAAAAGTATAATTGCCGAAACGTCAGTGAAGGCTTACTGTGGAGACACGAAAAGTTTTTGCCGAAACGTCAGTGAAGGCTTACTGTGGAGACACGAAAAGTTTTGGTTTCCGTTAGTCTGTCTGTCTGTTCCGCGATAACTGCCGTAAAAAGCATCCGATTATCTTAAAATTAAGGATGCATGTTGGTGAAATCCCCGGATTTAGCTGCATAGTTTTTGGTTAAATTTGGTTCATTCGTTCGGAATATATAGAACATTTTATTTTGCGACTTAATGCTTTCCTATAGCAATTCAGACGATTTTTCCATTTTTATTTGTTGAAAAGAAATGGCTCATATGATTAAAGGATTTAAATGCTAAATTAAGGATGATGAAATTTCCTAATTTAGAATCATACATTATTCATAGTAGTTTGAAATTTTGTGTATACATTTGTCAGAGTTTTTAAATTCGGTGTATAACTTTTATGGAGGGATTTTATATATGCGAACTACACCTAAAAATATCGTAAATGTGAAAGTATGTGTAATTGTTTGAAGTTAAATAAAAGTCAAAAGGGACGAATTAATGCCTTTGGGTCTTTACATATAGATGGAATTTACCACAGAAATAAAGAAAGACTATGTTCTATTTATTTTGTTCAAATATTTTTTCTTTTAAATTAAAAAGTTCATTATTTTCATAAGGAATAAATCGACATTTTGCTATGAAATTTAACAATCATTTTTCTTTTTTTTTGCCGTTGCCACGAAAATTCAATCCCGGAATAAAAATTTATCCTAAACAGTTAATTTTGATTTGAAAGATGTTTATGTGCGAGAGGAAAATGAAATAAAAAATAGACATGAATACGCCTTCATATTAGAAATAAAGTGAAAATACGAAAAGAAGGTGAATTTGATCTCATATATCAAAAATAAAACGAATACGCTTTGAGGTTGAAATAAAAGGGGCTTGTGTTATGATATTAATTCTTATTATTAAAAAAAATGTTACTAATATCTCATGGTTTATCGTCTGCACACAGCTAACAGAAATGCTAATTCTTAATCGAAAATTCCAATGAGGAAAAAAAAAAACTTTTGAAGAGCAAATATATAGTAAATATCAAAATTATGCACCGCAAAATTATCGCTTCCGAAAATGACGTCATTGTATCGGGAAATAAATATTTTCATCCTTAAAAACCAAGCATTAACTAGATTGCCCGAAAAAATGTTTTTTGACGGGTGTTACTTCTTACTGCCGCCTCATTTCAGAAAATATGAATGAAAATTATTTTATTTTTAAAGGAAATTACATTTTCATTCATAAAACCTAAACGTTTAATATAATTGCGTCAATGTAAATCATTTTCTGTGTTACCAGTATTGAAAAATAAGGCTCGGAAGTGTAAAAAGAAATCTAAGATTTGCGCTAACCATTAGCGCAATCAATAAAAAGTTACGTATGTAAATTAATAAGACCACGGAGGGTTCAGGGGGGCGGAGCCCTCCTGAAGAAATCTACTTTATTATTTAAAAAATATACCAGAATTAACAGCTCATGAAAATTTCGAAATATCCTTCCATAACGTTTTTAATTTAATGCTTCTAATGTCTGAAAACTTCGTATTTTTTATTCTTATAAATAATTACATAATTTGAAAACTTTAAATTGCGGTTTGTAGGAAACTGAATATTACCAAAGTGAGTCTAAAAACAATGACTTGCAGAGCTGACGTTGAGGCTCCTGATCTGCAGATTTACTAGTTTGCCGAAACGTCAGTGAAGGCTTACTGTGGAGACACGAAAAGTTTTTGTTTCTGTTAGTCTGTCTGTCTGTTCCGCGATTACTGCCGCAAAAAAGCATCCGATCGGCTTGAAATTCACTGGGCATGTTGATGAGGTACCTGGACTTAGCTGTATAGTTTTTGGTTAAATTTGGTTCATTCGTTCGGGAAATATGGAACATTTTATTTTGCTCTATAATGCTTTGCAATGGCAAGTCAGACGATTTTCAGATTTTCATTTGTTGAAAGAAATGGCTCATATGAAAAATGGATTTAAATGGTAAATTTTTGATGCTGAAATTTTTAAATAACATTATTAAATTATTCCAATAAATTATGTCAATATATTTGCGAGATTTTTTTAATTAGGTTTATAATATTGGAGGGAATTTTATGCATGTTTTCCAATAATATAAAGGATTTTGTTTTATCAATTTGACATAATGCATATTTCAATTTTTTCCTTTTCTTTCTCTGTTGCCTAGCAACGTATTTGGTCCTAATAATATTAGTATAATTGCGTGTATAATGCTTGAGTAAAGCCAACGTCAAAACAAATGAATTAATGCATTTGTATCTTTGCATATAGAAGGATTTTAGCCCAGAAATAAAAATAGGCAATATTTCTTTTATTTTATTTATTTTATTGAAATATTTTGCTTAAAAATACAGAAGTTCATTATTTTCATAGAGAATAGCATAACATTTTCCCATAACATTTACCAATATTTCTTTAATTGTTGCCAAGAAAATCAAAACCCTGAATAATATTTTCTTTTAAACAATTTTCAATTGAAATGTTTTGTCGTGAAACAGGAAAATGAAAAATAAAATTAAGAATAGAAAAATTAAAATGGCGGCATATTGGAAATAAAAAGAAAACTGTCGAGTATTTCTTAATATAACAAGATGAAAAGTTTTGAGTAAGTACGCATAGCAGCTGAATTAGACGTCATTTATCGAAAACAAAGATGCTGGAATAAAAAGATCTTGGGTAAAATAAAATTCACTATTATTCACGGAGGAAATAGATAGATGGAGATGCAGTATGCCGTAAAAACAGTTTGCAATACGATGTGCGTAATGCCCTCATTCGGCCCAAACAAAACAAGCACGTGGAACAGGGACCAAATTCTTTGACTTCATCCGTTTTTTTTTTTTTTTTTTTAACACGTCGTTGTGTTGTGCCGAATGTAGCGGATTTTAGGGTTACATTTTTGGCGTCACTTCAAGATTTATTGTCTGTGTACTGTTAGCATGAATATTTTATTTAAAATTTAAATTTTATTAATTTATAAAAAAAAAAACTTATGCTTATCCTTATAAATCACAGCGTAAAAAATATCTAAGATATACTACAACCATCCGCACAATCAATAAAAATTACGAATGTAAATTTAAATAGACTACGGGGGGTTCAGGGGGGGCAGAGCCCCCCTGAAGAAATGCAATTTTTGATTTAAAAAGTTACCAGAATAAGTAGCTCATCAGAATTTCAGAACATCAATGTACAACCACTTGTTTAACACTTTTAATTTCTGAAACTTTACGAAGTATCTTGTATGCTCTTAAATATTTATGTAATTTGAAAACTTAAAAAGCGATTTGTAGGAAGTTGAATATTATGCAATGAGTGTTAAAAAACAATGACTTGCAAAGATGACGTTGAGGCTCCTGATCTGCAGATTTACTAGTTAATAAATTTAAACGTTTAAATAGTATAAATACTATACTATATTACGAGCATAAATTGTGTGTGTATATAAATTTTATCTTAAAAAGGCTCAAACGATTTTGACTAAATTTTGTATTTTACCATTTTCGGGCACGAAAAGATCATTGGGTTAGGTCACGTGTTCGAGAAAATTCGATTAGTGGGTCATTTTAGGTCATAATGTGTCAAAGTCAAGCTAATTATATCTAAAAAAAAACGACTCAATCGATTTTAACTAAATTTTATATCTAACCGTTTTGGGGCACGAAAAAACTATTGGGCTAGGTCACATGTTCAAGAAACTTCGATTAGTGGGTCATATTTGGGTCACTTTGGGCCAAGACAATTTTATCTAAAAAACGGCTCTAACGATTATGACTACATTTTGTATTCTATCGTTTTGGATTACAAGAAGACCATTAGGCTAAGTCATATGTTAGAGAAAATTCGATTTATAGGTCACTTTTGGGACACTGTGAGTCAAGCTAATTTTATCTAGAAAACGGCTCTAAAGATTTTGACGAAACTTTGTATTCTATCGTTTTCGGGCACAAGAATACCATTGGGCTAGGTCGCATGCCCAAAAACATTCTATTAGTTGGTCATTTTGGGCCACAATGGATCGGGGTCAAGCTAATTTTATCTAGAAAATGGCTCAAACGATTTTGACAAAATTTTTTTACTATACCAATTCCGGGCACGAGAAGATCATTGGGCTAGGTCATGTTCGAGAAATTTCGATTAGTGGGTCATTTTTCGGTCACTACGCGTCAAGCTAATTTTGTCTAGAAAACGGCTCTAACGATTTTGATTAAGTTTTGTATTCTATCGTTTTCTGGGTCGAGAAGACCATTGGGTTAAGTCACATGTTTGAGAAAATTCAATTAGTGGGTCATTTTAGGTCATAATGTGTCAGGGTCAAGCTAATTATATCTAAAAATACGACTCAATCGATTTTAACTAAATTTTATATCCAACTGTTTGGGGGCACGAGAAAACTATTGGACTAAGTCATATGGTCGAGAAATTTCGATTAGTGGGTCATATTTGGGTCACATTGGATCAAGCCAATTTTATCTTAAAACGGTTCTAACGATTTTGACGAAATTTTGTATTCTATCGTTTTGGATTATGAGAAGACCATTGGGCTAAGTCATACGTTACAGAAAATTCAATTAGTGGGTCATTTTGGGGGCAAGCTAATTTTATGTAAAAAATGGCTCTAACGATTTTGACAAAATTTTGTATTCTATCGTTTTCGGGCACAAGAATATCATTGGGCTAGGTCGCATGTTCAAGAACATTCGATTAGTGGGTCATTTTGGGTCACAATGGGTCGGGGTCAAGCTAATTGATCTAAAAAGCGGCTCAAACAATTTTGACAAAATTTTGTATTATACCATTTGTATTATACCAATGGTCTAATACCATGATTTTGTATTAGACCATTTTCGATCTTGAGAAGACCACTCGGCTGTGTCACATGTTCGAGAAAATTAGATTAGTGGGTCATTTTGGAGCCACTGCTGGTCAAACTAATTTTATCGATAAAACGGCTTAAATAATTTTGACTAAATTTTGTATCCTATCTTTTTTTATTAGCAGATCATTGAGCTTAAGTCACATGTTCGAGTAGAATTCATTAGTGCGTTATTTTAAGTCACTACGGATCAGGGTCGTGAAACCACGAAATTGGCGAAATATTGGCGACATTTGGCCGAAAAATCGACTTTCAAGATTACAAATTCCAAAACACATACTCGACGCCAAATGCGAGAATGTCGCCAAATGTGGCTACATTTGTCGAAAAAATACGCATTCAGAATGTGAAAGATTTTTTTAGAAATTGTTAATAGGACTCGAGATACATGGTTAAACCAATCAGAGTTGAGCTAAAGATGTAATTTGGAAGGGCGAATGATACAGTGAGAATATTATATCGAGTTGAACACGAAGCTAATTTTGACCGAGCTATGCTCGGTCATCGCCGCTTGTATATCATTAATTATTTATATTCCTGGCTCTGCAATATATTTGAAAATTAGTATTTGAGACCACCGATAGTTTTTAAACCGCTACTTCACTGCAAAGAAAAACATAACTAAAAGTGTAGCTAATATAATTTTACCTTATAATTCATCTTCTCCCGCGTCTTCCTCGAATACATCGTCCTCCTCTATGTTTTCTCTCCCGTGTATCATGAGTGGAAAAACTTGACGTACATTTAGAAGTGTTCTTTCCATATTCATGTTCTTCAGACGCATTAGCCTCTGTCTCTTTTCTTCAATTAAGCCTCTTCGGTTCTGGTGTATGTAATCTTTGATGTTAGGCAACTCATGAACGACACATGCAGCTAGAGCAGATCTGTAAATGTTCATGTCTGTTGCTTCGTACCATTCATTTTTACTCTCATCAAAACACTCCACGTGATAGGTGGTACTCACACCATTAAAACCACCTATAGCAAATATCATATCATCCATAATCTGAAATATATAAACATACTTGTGAAAAATCGTCTTTTTATTCCTTATCCCAAATATTTTAAAGGTAAAAACACTGGCGATATCCTGTGTAAAAGAGCATTTATTAAATTACCCTTTTCTTGGAAAAACGGAAGTTTTTTCAGCATTTTTAAAATATTTTTTCTACTGGCTACGATATAAATTGATCGAAAAAGGAATTTTGTTTCTAGAAAAACAAAACGATCAAAATATAGTTATGTATAACACAAAAATAGTAAAAAATGATTGGATTCGCTTCAATGGTTCCCAAGGAAAAAGTATACCCATATCAGCTATTTTCCCTTGGATTCCGTAACTGTTATTGTCTCTTTAAACTGCCAATGTAAAACAGAGGTCATTAAATTCTTCTTTTATACACAAATAGTTCGCTAAAACTTGCAATTGAGTAGAAAATAATTCCATTATCCGTCGTGTCACTCACGGTCATAATTCGAATCATTCAACATAGCTAACTGAAATACTATCATGCATTATACATTGTAAAAAACAGATAACTGTTTCTTGATCTAGATAGAAGGTTTGCGAAAATATAATATAACGTCTTCCAAGTTACTTACGATTCCGAAATACGTTCCTTTATCTTCAGAAACCTGAGAAACCAATAGATATTCGAGATTTAAAGAAGCGTTTCGGAAACAAAAGACGCTTTTGCAGTCCGCAATTTTTGGAAACTTCTCTCAGTCGTTTTTTTAGAGTATTAACTTATAACCGCCATCAAAATGACATCGGCGTTATGCACGGACACGTTTGTCCTTTATAATATAGATAGATATTCACAAATTTTACCAATAACTTAACAATCCATTTTCGAATAGCACAATATATGTCATGGCAAAAATAGGAATAAATTAGAATTCAGCAAAAAGATATACATGTGGATGAATGACATACAAAATTTTATTGTTCCATAATATTTAGATTTTTATTAGTGTACACTCGATTCAGACAATTGCAATCAAAGTTTAAGGAAAAGAGCATTAAAGTTCACTTAGTACCGCAATTTTTTGATTGCCCTATTAGACATTTTTAGCGAGAATGTCCGTTCGGGTTGGAATTTTTGAAAATTTCTTGTTGCAAAATTTTAAAAATTAGATTTTCTAACATTACATGAGATTGTATTGCAAAACAAATACCAGCAAAAAAAGTATATGTTATTTTTATTATTGTATTGAAATAATACTGTATTGTATTTATTACTGTAAATTTCATATAAAGTTGAATAATACTTGTAAAGTACAGCATTGGATTGCAGGCCCCTTTTTCTTTTCGGATATTCAGTTACAAAACGCTTTTGACCTCTTTTTTTTTTTTTTTTTTTTTTTTTTTTTTTTTTGTCCAAGAGAGATTTTCTCAAAGAACTGTTCTTAGATCAAAACGAAAACCTGATCAAAAACTTTTTTTTTACTTTTTACTTTTTGGTAAGTTGTCCAAAATTTCAATTATCTCAAAAATCTGTTTAATAACTGTTAATAATAATGTTGTTATGCTTGTAAGAGTTACATCAGATATTTTTAATAATTTTGTAATAAATGTAACAGTTTTTTAAAAGCAACAATATATGCTCTTAATAATTCATTTTAAACCTTTCTTAAGTGCAAAATATGGTTTTCCGATATTTAATAAATATTTCATGCAAGAAAGAACATATAGAACAAATTATACGCTAAAATCTATTAAAACTGAATGCTTAAATTAATACCTCCGTGGCAAAATTGCTTCTTGGATTAAACATGTCAGGCGCCTCAGTCCAAACTCCAGTGTCTGGATCAAATCTCTCTACACTCGGCAATCTTGCTATCGCATTGAAACCTCCGAGGGCGTATATCTTGCCGTGATGACTGATGACCGACACCCCAGATCGACGCTGATGCATAGGCGCCACGGTCGTCCACAGGTCAATGGCAGGATTGTAATATTCGCATGAAGTTAAACATTCGACGCCATTGAAACCTCCGGCAATATAGATTAAGCCATCAAGAGTGGTGGCACACGCATCACTTCTCTGATAATTCATGGGCGATACAAATGTCCACTGTCAATACAAATTAGAATTAGTTCAAATATAATTAAACTAACAAAGAATGGCACTTGCATATTAAACGAATGCTCCTGAAAATACGACAAAGAATGGCACAAATACTATTAACTATAGAAAACCTTAGAATGTGTATGTGTACTATGTATGTACATAAAATATATGTAATGAATGTAACTTTATTAACCCTTATGTATGTATGGGTGATATATATATATATATATATATATATATATATATATATATATGTGTAATAATAAAAAATTTCGCCTCTTTTTCTTAGTAAAACTATTCCAAATTCTTAATATGTTTCCTTTTTTACCTATCTTTAATAATATCTTAATATCTTTTGTCTTTTATTTCATGCATTTAAAGTTGCGTATTCTTTTATTATTCTAAAAACCTTAATCCCTTCGCCTAATCTTATAAAACCCATTAAATTACTTTTTCATTTTATTCTAAAACTAAATTCTCTTTCTTTCGAAAGTTTTAATATCATTTATTCTTTGGTGTTCTATACCCACAATTCCAGGCGTCCGCCAGCACTATTTGCACTTTAATTCTGACGCCGTATAAAATAATTCATTATTGACGTCATCCTTTCCCATCGAATCGTAATCTGTTTTATGTACCATCCTTCCCCACCTCTCTTCTAGCATTGGTCTTTTACCTTTCTGTGACCGTCCGCGCGCTGTTTTTCGGAGTACAAATATCGTTACATCGGCGAAGGAGAGTAAAATTTTACGTTTTTCTGGTTGTCTAATTAACCTGCGTCGCTTGGAGTAAACATTCTAATGTGTAGATCCTATGCTTGTAACATCTAAAGTTTTGTGAAGTGATGATCAATTTTTGAGAGTTGATGGAATAACTACTGGAAGTGTTTTACTATGTTTTTTGTCAATAAAACCAGTTTCAAGTGACGATGACTCTCTATATTCATTACGTAAGGGAAATTATCTCAATGTGTCTCGATCCTGTCTTTACTCGCAACCCTGACTGCAATCCGATATTTTCAATATAACGGATGGATGGTTTTGATTGCTCTACTACATTTTATGTCGAGGTGTACTGGTGTCGCCTAAATATCTGAAAGTCGGTAGCAAAATGCTACATGTATATATATATATATAAACGAATGGACATTTATAATTTTTCGAAGTTTCGGTAGATGGCAGCATTAAATAATTATTTATTTAGTTCAAAAATATATATGTTGCCATAGTTTATTAAATTATTTATCTCATTTATTACCTGTTTAATTTTAAACATCTACTTCTTTTTGTCCTTTTTAGTAATAATTTATTCCTGGATCCTAGATAGCATGTAAAATAATTTTTAGTACATTTAGACTGTTTAAGTTGATTATAATTATTATATTTATAATAGTGTTGATATTATCTGCAAGGTATGATCATTTGAAACCATATGGATTCATTTTCAGATGTGTCCATTTAATTAGGATGGATTTTCGCTGTGTTAAAAGGGATAATTACATGTTTGCGATTTTGATATGGTCTTAGAAATTCTCTTGCAGGGTAAGTTTTAAATTATATGTTCCAATTTTGATCATGTTGTTCATTATTACGGATCTTGCATTGATTAATTATTTATTTCATTCAATTTATATGACATGGTAAATTTATACGTTTTCGATTATATGTTCCAATTTAGATCATGTTGTTCATTATTACGGATCTTGCATTGATTAATTATTTATTTCATTCAATTTATATGGCATGGTAAATTTATACGTTTTGGATTATAGTCGATCGGGTACGTAAAGAAATTCAATCTTTAGCTTATAGCTGGATTCTTTTACAGAAATCGACTATGTATTGCTTATATTTGTAATATGTATTTCATGTACCCCTGATGAAGTGAAATGCTATATAAGTTTCCTGATACATCCATCCAATTGATCTTTTATTTGTTTATTATACGTTTTTTAATGGTTCAACATTATTTCACTGATTATTTGTATCTTTTGTCTTCAATTGGTTATTGCATCAAATTTGGTGGTTTTTCATATGATTTAAATGGATTAATCGTCCGCAATGTGCTAGTGAATTAGTGGTATTGTATTTGATTTTGTGTTACAAGTCATTCGTTCCACTTTTCTTTTGTATAGTGTCAGTGTAATGTATTGAAGCTAAATTTATTAATTTAATTTTGGTAAATGGAAATAGATGATGAATTGTAATGATATAATGGTTATATATAGAGATAGATAGATAGATAGATAAATATGGATATAGATACCGGGTGTCCGAAAAAGTAGAAAACCTTTTTTAAATTTAAATAATTTGAAAACGGTTAACGATGGAAATGCTTCGTTTGTTGCATCTGTATTAGAAAAGCAATAAATTTTTAACCGTACGATTTCAAAACTAGTTTACAATTCCGTCAATACACGGAGCTGTAATCTGAAAAAAAAAACCAAATTACAACATTCGCCGATTTGAATCTTTGTGCTTTCTTTCTGTAGGACGCTTTAAAGACAGTATACCTACAAAACTCACGAAGATTAGAAGATTACACCTGTAAGGCGTGTGAGGACTGGACACTCCTGAGAACACATATTCACGGGTATCGGCTAGTTTTGTTATGAGACTACGTCATGTTATTGTTGCCAATTATACAAATATTATTGCAAATATTGTTGCAAATATTTCGAAAATTTTGTCACTTAGTTTTTCATTTTAAAACGCCACCTATTGACGAAATTTTAAACTTATTTTGAAATTGTATGTTACAAACTTTGCTTTTCTAATAAAGATGCAACAAATGAGACATTTCTATCGTTAACCGTTTTCGAATAATTTAATTTTCAAAAGGGTACATTCTTTTTTATACACCCGGTTTATGTATATATGCACACTTGTTTATGTCTGTATATATATATATATGTATGTGTATGTATTGTATACGCATATGTTATATGTAATATATTTTAATATTTTATATTTTTTTTTTCCTTTCATTTACTTATTCCCACCTTAAAATACTTCTTCTTTCCTTTTTCTAACTGAAATGTCCATTGTTTCTACGCCTAGTAACATAGCTTTCCCGAATCAAAATTCATTCCATTTTAGAATATTCTATTTAATCTATAAGTCAAATTTTAATCTCTTTAATTAACCCGTTCTAAGATCTTTCATTGCGGAAGAGGCGCCATATTACAGCGGGGGGGTTTGTTTTTCATACTGCAGTAACGAACTCCAGCTGACACGTTGATTGGTCCAGAGGTCTTTTGCGCAATACGGCTTTTCAGAGTTTTGTGTTCTTATGCCGGGGTCGAGGCCGATATAATATTAAACAAAAACATAATTTGAAGAACAAATTTAAAAAAAAAAATATTTTCTACATTGTTTAAAGGACGAGAAGGGACAGATATCAAGATATTTCATTCAGTTAGTTCTACATTTGATGTTAAATTTTTGTAACAAATTACTTAAACTAAATGAACATTAAAAAATAAAAATGAAATTGAAACAATATCATACTTAAACACCCTTAAAACTTAGATTCCGTTGAAGTGAAATCGAAATAAATAGACTTTCCTAAAGGTTTGTATTTTAGGAATTCCTTATCATTTTATGTACAATCGTCATAAACATAATACAAATCGGCAATACAAATATTTACAACTTAAAAATGGAAAAAGTCTAAGATTTATTTCGATTTCGTTTCAACGTAATCTAAGTTTTTAGGGTGTTTAAGGTATTATATTGTTTGAATTTTATTTTTATTTTTTAATGTTCAATTGTTTTAACTTACTAGAGTGGCTCTGTCGCCCTGCTCGCTACGCTCACCAACCCCCGTGTAATCGCTTCGCGATTCCATTCCGTATCGCGAAGCAATCCCTATTTTCTAGCCAACCCCAGACGTAATTGTATCCAGTTTCCATTCTGGATCACTTCGCGATCCCTTATTTTCTATGCATTCAACTTTTAAGATTCCACTTGGTAAAAACGCGCCCCTTCCCAACTCCTGACAATTTTATTTCCTTATCTCCAAGCATATAATCATTAGAGCTTAGAGAGTTTCATAATTATAAAAATTATTAAATATAAAATCATTAAAAAGGTAAAATTTATAATTTATTTGAATAATTACAAATTAAATAAATTTATAAATAAATAAAATTATTAATTAATAGAAAATTATTAATTAATAGAAAAATTTAAATTAAAAATACTGTAAATTTAAAATGTAACAAATTTATTAAAGCTATTATGGAATTTTTTTTCCTTATCTTTATAATGAAGTCACTAATTTGTAGTTACAGGAAATAATCATATAAATTTCCTCTCCTCTGAAATTTTCATTTGGCCGCCTTTTCACCGCTAACATATATGTATAAAATTATATATATAGTGTTACGAATATTGTAAATAGTTAGCGTTTGTGCTTAAAAATAATGTAAATAGTTCAATTAAACTCTATTCATAAGCTAATGTTAGTTTTTGTTGCATTGAAATACCTCAATTTGTGATGTTCTGCAAGCAAGTAAACCCTATTGGATTTCAATGGGAGTCTATGGAAATTTGGCGAAATACTGGAAATAGCGCCAAGTTGGTGTCACTTTAGGGAACTAATTTTGGTCGCCAAATTGGCAAAAATCTTGGCGACGTCTGGGAACAGAGCCGGGTTGCTCCCCCTCCTTGGTAACCCCCTTAAGCGTCAGAAAGCTCTGACCAATGAGATGCGTTTCGCGGTATCTACGCAGATTTTTATTGGTCCATTTCCAAAGCGTTACTTTTTTTTATATATATATTTTTTATATTTCTAACAAAAGTTTTACATTAAACGTACAGCTAACTGAATGAAATATCTTAATATCTGTCCCTTCTCAGGCTTAAACAATGTAGGAAATAAATTTTGTGTTTTTTAATTTGTTCTTCAAATTATGTTTTTGATTAATATGTGAATTTTTTTAATAACTACTGCATTCAGACGAACTCATTTCAAAATTAATGGAGGGTATCATCATCAGGCTTTGATGTATGCAGTATTGCATACAATGTGTGATGCAGTTTACCAATGTATAATTCAAAATATTTCACCACTTCAATAATGCAGGTTGCTGTTGTTTGGTTAAAAACTTCCAATCTGAACGGAAAATCTTCCAACTAAAAAGAGATAAATTATTATTACGGCTTTTGAATTGTTTGCAACAATGAAGACAAAACGTTAAATTTATTAGAAAAAATGTCCGTTAATTCTCAATGAATTAACGTGTATAATTACATATAATTACGTAATATAATTACCTCTAGAAGATGTAATTATAACAAGAAAGAAAAAAGTCATGCGTTAAGCATAGATTATGAAACACTTTCCAACACCTTCTGAGTGCTTTAACAAAACTTCGTTATTTACGGAAATAAGGTAAATAAGATAACTAAGGAAACGTTTTATAAAACGCATAAAACATTTGAAAAACTGATTTCAGAAGTTACTGTCCATAGCCAATAATGTATTACAATTCTTTTGAACAGTCCTGTGTTTGATCTTTAGTTTGATATAAATACTATATAATGGGAAAATTTAGTTTAGCAATAAAGCGCATAACAGGTTGAAATTTCTCTTTCAGCAATTTATACTAATACTAGATGGAAACATACTTGAATACTTTTGTACAGCCCTGTAGTTAACATAGTACTTTTATTACATAGTACTTTTATTACATAGTACTTTTATTACATAGCACTATTTAGCTAAAATTTAGTTCAGATCACGTTATGTTATACAATCATATGTACAATGTTATACAATCACATTCCGTGATTATATTATGAATATAATCTTTTATACTGACATAGTACAAAAGATGATTTATTATAAAAGCATATTAAACAAAAGTATTCGAAAAATTGCAATATGTATATGGGGCATTCCCAAAATCTTTTGATTTTCAGGAATAAAAATCTGGTGAAATTAAACTTGCTAAAATAACATTTTATTCTGATAGACGAATGCCTTAATGATTCAAAATAAAGAAAAAATGGTCAGCAGCGAAAATTCTTTTATTTAACTAAGGTTTAAGTTAAACTTGCGAGTTTAATTTTCCTTACCATTTTACCACTAAAACTTTTTATTTTCTTCTAAATTTTTACTTGTAATGAATTTGCATAGTACCCACAGGACATTCAAATAAGAAATAATAACAATGTAGTATTTTTAATACAAGATTTTGGTATAACATTGTCTTAAAGGGATGTTAAAGAAGAGACGGCAAGGTAAAAAATGGGGAAGGTAAAGCAAAAAAGGGACGGTAAGGGAAAAAAAAGAGATTGTAACGATGGGACTATAACGGCTTTACCGTTATATATTCATTATTCCTCCGTTCCCCTCAAAAAAATCAACTTTTAACTTTACTGGTTTTTTATAAATTGTCATTATTCCTCCCCCCCCCCCCTTCAAATAAAATATTTAGTTTAAATTTGACATTTTAGAGTTAATTTCATATGTCTTTATTCATTCTCTTCCCCCCCCCCCTCTCACTACTGTAAGTTTCGCTTTTACTTTTTAAAGTTCTTTTCAATTGCAGACATCATTTATCTCGGTTCCTTTTTCTGTCTCTCAAATTCACACGATAGAAAAAGATCTTAACCGCAATTATTTTCCATTGAAATAAAGTAGAAGAATAAAATACAAATGAATGTCTTTTCGCTTTGCAGCCGACGTTATCTAATGCATATTTTCCCAGCCTCTGGGCTTGCATTAGTATTCAATTCTCACCCTTGTACTTTGTCGGATACAAACCATATGCCCATTGCTGACTAATTTGCAGCTGTAGTTAGATCTGTAACGTGCATATAAAAATCACGTGTTCCTATTTCTTTAACCTCTTTTCCTTACCGCAGGAATGTTAAGAGACGTGTAACCATATAGCCGCACCATGGCGTAAGTTTGAATTCTATGTAATACTTCGGGATGCTTCTGATTCCTTTGTCCACGCCACCAATTTTCATCGCCAATACAGTACATATGTTGCTATTCATCTCGCCAATGAGTGAGTGATTGTAATGAATATTTTTCCACTACTCCCTCTGATCTTGAAGGTGACGGATATCAGCGCTGCCCTTCGGGGTCGCTCCCGTCGGGCAGCCTTCCGTTTGACTTCTCCCGTCCCACTGTACTATCATGCCCCTCCTTCTAAAAAGTTTCATAATAAAGAAGTAAGTCCTCGAACTATTCGTGTTGGAGTTTTTTTTTTTCATTCATCCATGAACCTGGACTCTCTAATAAATCTCCTCTATATAAAATTGGCGCCGTTGCCCAGATTTTTTCTCCAACAGTAATAAAAAAAATAAAAAAATAATAAATACGAGGAGAAGTTTCAATCCGTTTCACTTTTCTTACCAGCGACGCGAAAGGATGTCCATAGGCCCTTTTTTTCCCACGGGAGTTCCGGCTTCCTCATCCAACTTCGATCACTCATTCTCCGGCGTCATCTTTACGGGACTTCCCCTGCCCTCGCCGCCCTGATGAACTATTGTGCTGTCGTTGCCGGCGATCCCTCAACATCTCTCTGTGATTCTACTGTCTCAGGTCTCAGCTACGATCTCCTTCGAAGGTGACTACCCCCCATCCTTTGCTGATTTTTCCTGATTCAATATTCTGTTGTTTCTCCAAAGCCTGACTCAAGAATTTTTAAACTTCTATCGTGTAATCGTCAATAAAGTCGAGAAACCTTCTCCGATAGCGGTGCGCTTCGCTCAAAAAAAAGGACACATCTGAACGGTAAACTGCTACGTCGGTCCTGTGATGTGTCTTCACCTGAAAATAACCACCCCCGCTCCTAAAAAAAAAGGTGATTTTCACCTGTTTGTGTGCTTTCTGCTCTTCCATTCCGTGTGACCGCTTAGTGTAAAATTGTGTCTCCAATAACGCTCTGTTCCACTTATGAAATAATATTTTTGGTTCGACCGTATCCAAGGGAATCTCCATCAGTGTGTTTTATATTGGTGTTTAAAAAAAAGTGCCATCTGAACGTACATCCACTCCAGATAGTTTCCTAAAAGGAAATGTTTTGTGAAAAGTCCTCACCTAGCTGTGGTATGAATTATCCGCACAAGTAATACACATTTTAAACAAAGTTCTCAGTGCAACAAGTCCAGGAAATGTGCGCCGTTTCGCTTTGTTTGTGATCTTGTGATTAATATTTGCTGTGCAAAGTGTCCAGGAATCCCACAGATTTAGTGAAAAGATAATGAAATATGCTAAAAAGATATATAATTTCGTGAAAGTGTCATCTTGTGTTAGGTATAACAAAGTGTGTCCGAAGCAATAGTCAAAAAAAAATTTCGATTTACGTTGTGCTTCTTTGTGGTGATATCTTCAATTTTTCTAAAAAAAAAAAAATATAGAATGCACAAAGGGTGCCATGAGTTCGAGGAAAAATGTTTTCCTTTTCTGGTGTGTTTCAAGATATAAAAAAAATTACCCTAGTGTGTGCAAATGCTTCAGTTTAAAAAAAAAAGAAACCACTCTGCATTAAAAAAAAAGAGTGTACTAAATCACACTTCACAGGTTGTGTCATCTATCATTCAACATTTTTATAGCATTCAGAGTACGAAAATAGGACGTTAATGATATTTTTGTTTTAATTTCTTTTCCGTTGCAAATTGTCACTAAAATCTTTTTATTTTAACTCTTTTTTCTTAAAAAACAAGCGTAGTTTTCTCATCGCTCTGTTTTTGTACTCCAAATGAATGCTCTCTACAAAAAATGACATACTAGTTCATCGAATTCAATGAAAACACTTGTGTCACAATACTTTATACAAAAAAAAAAGAAACACAGTTTGCATGTAAGTATGAACAGGGAATGCTTTCATATTAAATTATTTACTCTAAATTGTTATAGCCTTTTTCTTTCTTTTCAATATCAGTAAATTATCAGTTTCTATTCATGTTATGGTTCCCTATTCATACTTGTACTTTTACCATGAAGAATGATCTTCATATGTTCACGAAATTTCACGTTATCACAATTTAAATCCAAGGTTGGGAGAGCATAATTCTAGACTTCACGATTCATGTAAAATCATATTAAAATAATAAAACATATTTCACAACAGAAAATGGCGCTGGTGTTGTTTAGTATAAAATAGCACAAGATGATTAAAAAACTTGAAAATTCTGTATTTACACTTTTAAATATATACAGTATATACAACGAAAACATATGAATAATATTTGTTATTCCTCACTAGGAATTCCAGATAATTTCTTTTATATGTTCAAGAATATTTATTTCTCCCTTTTCGGAAGAACAAGAAATACACAGCCAGCATGCTACTTTCGAGATTCACATTTAAACTGAACTATAAACAAGAGAAATGCTTTTAAAACAATTAATACTTCAGAAACTATTTCTTCTAATAGAAGACCATGATAAAAAACCTATACGCAGCTTATTTATCTGCTGCGTTCAAGATTCACTTTCACAAAACCAACTAAACAAGGAACAAGAAAGAAAAAAATGTTTTTTAATATCAGTTCTCTCAAACGTCACGTGATCCTTCGCGGCGCCCGCCTGGCTAAGAGAGGCCCGCGAGAGAAGGTTGCAAAATATTCCACAAACTCCCCCCACCCCCACCCCCGATGAACAAGGGTTCATCAAAATGGGGATTCAAATAATTAAAGTAGAAATAAAAATTATTCTAAAAAATTATCAGTTACACTATACATAAATACAATACAAAATCAAAATATATACTTACATACTGGACTTCAATAAAATAATTAAACAATTTAAAAGATATTTGAGAACAAGTTTCTGCTACTAAAAATAGAAAGAACAATTTAAATCTATACAAATTCTAGAATATTCATCACAAAAAAAATTAAACTAAAAATTAGAAATATTATCAAACAAGAAACTTTTTTTTTTTAAGTGAAAAAAAATAAAATGTTGTTTAAAGTCAATAACAGAAACAATTCAAGATTTTTTCTAAAAGTCAAATGTCAATGAGAGTTTTTGAGTCTCTAATAATATCAAAGTTTTTTTTTTTTTTTCAGTCAAGTAAGAGTTTTTTGAATCTATTAATAACAAAGTTCAGAGGGTTTTTTTTTCAGTTCTCAATTATACACAAATATTAATAGGTCTTTTAATGATGGAATTATTTATCTTCAGTTCATAAGACCTCATTTTTTTTTTTTAATCTCTGTCCACAAATACCTAACTTCCGGAAAGTTCTTGATACATGTTCATATGCATAAAAATCACATCATATATTTCAAAGTCAGAAGTTTCATTCTGGTCCGTGTAGTGAGCAGATTGTAAGTTGAGAAGATACTCATTTTTCAAGCGCTTCCAAAAATGATTCAGAAGAGTCTCGCGCAAACGGAAGCGTTTCACTAAGGATTCCTTGGTTGCAGGTAAACACAAGATATGCTCTGGAGTTGCTATAACTAGTTGACCAGGGCGAATGCTAAATTTCTTGGAGATTGCACGTTTGTTTAGGATTGATTTTATGCACTGCCTTGATCTTAAAATCCAAAACTTTTCATGAGTTTGTACTAATGTACTGGACACTCTGGAATGAAAAACTTTTTCATGTGCATCTTTCACGACTATTTCAGTAAGTTTATGTTTTGCAGGAATCACAAGGGGATGTTTTTCATAACATGAGGAATCAGACTTTTGTAACAGTCCTCGTACGAATAGCAAACCTTCATCTGACAACATAGGAATTAACTGTAGAAGATTCAATTCTTTAGGGATACTCTTGCTACATTTCATGGATTTTACAACTTCAGGGAAACTTTCTTCCTGCATTAGCTTAAACCAAAAATTTTCAACATGTAAAATTTTCTCAGCTGATAATTCTGAAAAATCTCTTTTCTCTATCTTTAATTTTATATTAGAAATAAATCTAAATAGCCAAGCAGTTACTCGATACAATTTCTTTAGGGAGCTATACTTTTCAAGAATAAAAATGGGAATTTCATCAGATTTATTTGTTTGAACAACACAAGAAATGGTTGCTGATTTTTTATACTTCTCTTCAGAAACATCTGGTAATCGAGATGCAGCAATTTCAACACTACGCCACTGATTTTCAGGCAAGGAAAGAGATTCAGGAACATACACATTAGGGTTAGCATCAGGAAAAACATGCAATTGGAGATGCTCCTTTTCCATGATCAGGTTGCTAAAATACTGCCAGGGAATTTTCAAGTGAGCGAGATCAGGGATTTCTGAAAGCCAATTTTGCCAATCATTTTCTAGTTCACCAGAAACAAAAGGGGCAATATATCCGGCTGGATCAAATAACATAGTTGCAATTTTCAAAACATTGCGTTTAGTAGAAGAATCATTATTTAATTTTTCTAACAAGGGTCGTAATTCTAATCCAAATTTATCTTCTGTATTGTTACAGATCAATCCTAAAATTTTCAAGGAAGTATTTGGGGGTTCGAAACTCGAAACAGGAATGTTTTCATCATCTAAAACATTAGAATTCAAGTTAGGGACATGATACAAACACTCGTTTAATGATAGAGAATCATCATATTTGGAAGAAGCATCATAGACTATGTGCATTTTTGTTGTAGTTTTGTCGTCACGGATAACAGGTCTGTGTGGCATGTAATAGGAATTATTAGAATGTTTCTCGGTGCACAATTCTATTACACCCTCATTAAACTGCTCTAGCAAAATGGAGTTATATTCTTTAAATAAAGAATCGTTTTTCAAGAATTTATTTTCTAAACTAGAAAACCGCTTCTTTGCTACTTCAAGATTATTTCTAAGTAATTCGCGAAAATCTTTCCACAATAATTTTGCTTCATAACGCCCATTTACGAATTTTAGATTTTCTTTAAATTCTTTTATTACCTCATGATCGGTAATGTTCTTTTCATTGCTTTCAGCAATGCCAATTGATTCAAGATCCCAAAATGCTTTCAGTTGGGTATTTATATTTTCAACTGAAACACGCAAACAAGCTACTTCTTTTTTATTAGACTCTATTTGCCCTTGCACCGTATGACCGAAAATAGTTTCTGCAACGTATAATTCTTTTGTCAATTTTCCCTCGATTCCCTTTAATATTTTCCACAAAAAGTCAGACCCAAGCAAAATATTTATTTTCTGTTCAAGACCTGTATCAGCAGGCTTAAAGCCTCTTGTTCTCATTATGTCTAGAAGTTCTGGTTCTAGTGTTTTCACAGAAGCTCCAGTTATATTATCAACCACAAGTGCTTCGATATTTATCGAGTTAATAGGTTGCACAATACTGGATAATTCAAGAGCAACAACGTCATAACAAGATTCATAAGGGCGTCTCCGCCCAAAAGGATAAACTAATAAATTTTCTCTTCGCAATGGCTTCAATTTTAATTTTTGTACTAGCGATCTCTTCACGAAGCATTTTTCTGAACCACTATCACATAAAACGCGAGCCAACAAGCATTCCTTACCAGCAGACACAGAAACTGTACAAGCCTGCAATAATGTAGATTTATTTTGTTTATATTTTTGTTCCGACATCATAGATACAATTGCACCTTTCATTTCTTTTTCAGGATTTTCTTTTGCTGTTTCTTTAAAACAAAACAATGGACTATGGGTAGTGTTACCACATTTGGAACAAGGGTTAATTTTTGTTCTACAGTTTACAGATAAATGTGACTTATTTGTGCATTTGTAACAGCGGCCTTCTTTCTTTAATTTATATCGTTTTTGTTCATCAGTGAATTTCGAACAATTTAGTCCTACATGATCAGAAGACTTGCAAAATATGCAAAACTGTTTTGTAGATGTACTTAAAGCAGCAGCTGAAGGTATATTTTTCTTTTGAGGAAAATTTTGATATTTACTTGAAGGATTTTCATATTTAGTTTTAGAATTTTCATAAGTCTTGCTTTGGGAATTATTTACTAAATTAGTAGCTTCACGACATCTTAATTCCGTTTTAATAAAATTTATTAAATCGGTAACTTCACAGTCCTTATCGGGGTCACGTTTTCGATGGAAATCTAGTATCAAATTTTCGGGTAACAGTCTTAATAATATTGGTAGTAATAAATGGCCGTAGGAGCCTGATGTCACTCCTAACGTATCAAGATTTCTCATACAAGTTTCGATATTATCATACAACTTTCTTAAAGAAATAACATTGTTAGAGGATTTCACTGGTTCAAGATTTAGAATTTTATTCATGTAACAGTTTATGATATTTTCCCGCTTACCATACCTCTCTTCTAACAATTTTAAACAAGTAGAATAATTTTGATCTGTCAGTTCAAAACCAGATACAATATTATATGCAGGACCAGACAACAAGGATTTGAGATATTGGAATTTTTCAATTTTTGATAACGATTCGTTTGAATCTATCGCACTAGTAAATAAATTAAAAAATTCTAAGAACTGGCTTGCGTCACCAGAAAATTTTTCTATGTTAAGTTTAGGAAGCTTCACTGCCGAAACTGGTTTTCTTCCGATTTTTGAACCGTTACTTGATTCTAGTACAACTTTTGGTTCAGTTTCGATTTTACATTTTTTAAGCCTCATCTTAATTTTAAATTTCAAACTGGATATTTTTTCAGAATATTCTTCTACCGATTTTAGTTCTTTTTCATATTCAGTTTTTTCCTGAATTAACTCATCCATTTCGGAATCTAACTCCTTTAGTTGAGCTTCCTTTTCATTTACGAGCTCTAACGATTCCATTAAAGAATCGCAATCAGTCTTATCAATATCAACAGATAATAATGTATCACATTTTGTGATTAATTTCGTAATGGCTGCACGAACAGTAGCTCTTTTACTTTTAAGCTTATGAGGCTTATCCATGTTTAAATTTAAATTCAATGTTCAAAATAAATGATCATGAAAAATGTATATTTTCAAGAAATCAACAGTCATGCAGAATAATAAAGGTATTTCTTACCTTTTTTCCGGGTCTTTTCGGCACCAAAACTTGAAGAATAATCTTCATATGTTCACGAAATTTCACGTTATCACAATTTAAATCCAAGGTTGGGAGAGCATAATTCTAGACTTCACGATTCATGTAAAATCATATTAAAATAATAAAACATATTTCACAACAGAAAATGGCGCTGGTGTTGTTTAGTATAAAATAGCACAAGATGATTAAAAAACTTGAAAATTCTGTATTTACACTTTTAAATATATACAGTATATACAACGAAAACATATGAATAATATTTGTTATTCCTCACTAGGAATTCCAGATAATTTCTTTTATATGTTCAAGAATATTTATTTCTCCCTTTTCGGAAGAACAAGAAATACACAGCCAGCATGCTACTTTCGAGATTCACATTTAAACTGAACTATAAACAAGAGAAATGCTTTTAAAACAATTAATACTTCAGAAACTATTTCTTCTAATAGAAGACCACGATAAAAAACCTATACGCAGCTTATTTATCTGCTGCGTTCAAGATTCACTTTCACAAAACCAACTAAACAAGGAACAAGAAAGAAAAAAATGTTTTTTAATATCAATTCTCTCAAACGTCACGTGATCCTTCGCGGCGCCCGCCTGGCTAAGAGAGGCCCGCGAGAAAAGGTTGCAAAATATTCCACATACCATTTGGATTTTCATAAGTTTGTTGATTTGTCAGCTTGAACGGAGAAATCACTTCTGAACTATTTTTTTTTACAATATTTTTAACAGTGATAACATATTTGCTCCTTTTTATCTTCTTCCAAGCTGCGTTTGTTTGTTTGCTTGTTTTTTTTAAGTACTTTTTGCAGTTAAAATGATAAAATTATTATACTTTTATTAATATTTCACTTATACTGTTTTTATAGTTAAATCATGACATACTTCTCATATTTTTTTTTCTCTTACGTGAATTTACATAAACATGCTATGTTTCCTTTTTCGTAAAAATGATTTTTATGCATTCAAAAATCTAGAGTTTAACCTTTTAGCCCCACTTGTATATTTTGAAAGTACACTTATTCTGCCGATAGGCAACAAAAAAGTTCTCTGCTCCAAGTTTTGCAGTATTTGATATTTTTATATAAATATGTGCATTTTTCGCTCACAACGTTTGCACATTTTTCACTTGTGTGTGACATTTGCACAATTATTCTCAGCATGTGTTGCTCGACTCTGACCTTGTTTGTTTTTTTTTTTTTTTTTGCTTTTTTTTGTATTTTAAACCAGAATTACAATTTAATTACCTGTTTTTTTTTTTTTTATTGAATTTCGGAAACTTTAATCCAACTGGATGTTGACAGAAATTTAACGTACAGAAATCTTGTGATTGATACACTCATTTTTTTTTCGCTTCCCCCCCCCCTTCATTTTTCTTTTGTGTATAATTTATTTATGCAACTTATTGTGTTTTATTTTATGTGCATGCATTTCATTTCTGATAACTAGAGTTTTTGCATACATACACCTTTTTGAAATACTCGTATTATTTATTTTGCATTATTTGTGTTGCTCTCTCAAAAAAAAAAAAAAAAAAAAAGAATTCCTTCCTTTTTTTCCATTTTGGCTGTCAAAAAAAAAAGTAAACAACAGAAATTAAATAAACACGAGATAAAAAAAAAAGGATTTTGGAGATAACAGACACTTCACCAGTTTATTTTTACAATATGGCAGCAAATGATGAAAATTCTATTAGTGATTTTAATCACCCCATTTCTGTATCTCCATGGGTAGATTATTTTGAGGAGATATTATTAAGATATTCGGATTCCATTAATATGGAAGCCACATCTATTCAAAATTCACTTAAGACCGAAAATGCTGCATCCATGTCTGAAAATATTATAGATTTCCTTCAGATCATTAAATTCAATTTTCATGTGCTTAAACTAAACTTTAATGTTCTAAAGGATGATTATTCCAAATTAAAACAGGATAAAGATAATTTATTTCTTGTAAATCAGAAACTTATTGAGAGATTACATGAAATCACAGCCCAACAGAAAAATAAGAAGAAGCTTACTAAATGTAGTCAGACTATGGTTGATCAGGTGGTAGATGTCAACAACAAACTCCCTCCATCTGCCCTAGATAAATCTACACAAACTATCCCCTCTTATATGTGTAAACAAGAAAAGTTACCACAACTGGAAAATGATAAAAAAGACACATATCTTAGCTCCGACCTGCACACTCAAGGTAAGCACAATGAAAAATTTACAGATATTAGCCATTCCTCTCTAAAGTCCTTGTCCCCTGCTAAACTTAATGTACCTAAGCCTAGTCGTGTTATTATTTTTAACCTCCCTGAAAATTTAAATATTCCTGATATCTTGTTTGGTATCTCAGATTTAATCCATATACCTGAACCTGATTTACACTTTGTTAAAAAGTACAAACTCCTACATATCAACTCCTTTAATTGGATCTTTGAGCTTGCACCACAGGATGCTAGGCAAGTATTAATGCATAGGGAAATTATCATACAATCAAAACCGTACCCTGTTAAACCATATATAAATGTTAAACGTTGTTTTAAGTGTCAGGTATACAATGATCATATTGCAATTTCGTGTTATAATGACATTAGATGCTCTGTGTGTGCCTTGCCACACATTGACCCTCAGTGTAGAAATCCTCCAAAATGCATTAATTGCATTAGAAATAATGATAGCAATAACACCAACTTTGACATTTTCCACAGTGCTTTTGCACCTTATTGTCCATCATTAAAAAAATTCATCAAGCAAATGCGAGAAAAAGTATACGACTGCAATACAGTCCCATAAACATCTCATACAGCTTCCTTTTAAAAAAAAAACAATGTAACATACATTTTACATTTTTCGTTTTCATTTAACACACATTACTGTCAAGGAGTTACTATCTACAGCATTCCTTTTAAAATTTTTATTTTCCTATACATTTACATACATATGTCAGTTTTCGACAGCATTATTCATACTGATTTGAAGTTTGAAATTAACTTAATTCTTTCAAGATTTTTTATAAACACATGTGTACAGTGAGTTGCTTTTTCATTTGATTATTAAGCCGGCAAATAGTTAAATGAATGTCGAATTGGAACAAAAGTGAAATCGTTTCTGATACCCGTTGTCAGACTATATGTTTTTCACTTTTTGGAAGATTTTGCCGAAAGAGTACACATTAGTTCAACTTTAAAAATTCATCATTACACTAGTTACATCTTCAGATTTATTTTTTAGAAATTTGGATATAATTTCACTTGTTAATCTTAGTTAAGTTTATTTAGTTACATTTTATCACACAAGTGGCATTTCCTGGTTACATTCTATCCTTTTTCACTTTCTTTTACTTAAAAAAAATACACTTTACACGAGTTCATAGTTCATTGAGTTCATAGATAAAACACTTTACACGAGTTCATAGTTCATTGAGTTCATAGAAAAATACACTTTACACGAGTTCATAGCATTGTCAATTCTTTGTGTACTTCAGGGACCAATTGCACGATCATTTTTCTTTCATGACAATACTTAGTTCGTAGAATTTTTCCTTACACATATTAGTTCATAGTTTGTTTTCTTTCTTGTGATTTGTTTTGCAGATCAGTTCATACCAATTTTTGTTTTGGTAGACACTTTAGTTCACTGGAATTTTTTTTTTATAGACACATGAGTTCATTGTAAGTTTTTTTTTTTCACACATTTGAGTTCATCGTATTACTTTTACACTTTAAGTCAGTGAATTACTTGCTCATACTTTGTTCATTGAGGTACTTAGACTGCTGTGTTCACAAACATACATCTAAGTCGTTGAAATTTTCCTTTTCTTTCACTGACATACACTGTTTTAGTTCATAGTGAAATACTTTTTCTTTGATTCATTCATTGAAATACACATTTTTTTTCTTTGGTTCATAGAGATACACTTACAATTTAGTTCATTGATATTACAATTTAGTTCATTGTTATTACAATTGAGTTCATTGATATTTTGTTTGGTAAAAAAAACCCACACATTATACACAATTGAAAATATTTTGTTTCTAGGTTTCAACGTTACACATTAGGATATTCCTTTTTTTGTTTTCATTATACCAGGAACTACTTTTGACCTCACATGATATGCACAAATTAAACATTTATTAAAAGGTTAAGTTTTAACACATTCTTAATTTTTCCATTATTATTATATTTCTTTTATGCCATGACATTTCATGTCACCATCACTTTGTTTCACAACAAAGAATGCCCAGTTTACAGGATGCTACCCCTTCACATGCATTTTCTTTAAATTTTAAACTTATGATGTTTTTATTGTTTTCATCACACTTGTTTTGGTTTTCTACATGTACATAATTACACGTTTTCTTTTAAATTTGGAGATTAAATATAATCTCTGGTTAAGCTTCACTTAGACAAGACACACGTCTAAGATATTATATCGTTCTTGTAATAACATATCTTCACAATAACAAAAAAAAGTTTTTTTTCGTTTGTAGCATTAGTAACCTAGTGCAGTTACACTAAATGTTTCAAACATTATCTAAGTTTATACATTACACATATAGTTCATATCCTGCTCGATACACTGTAAGGAATACAAAGTTAGAATTTACTTAAAAAAAAATTGTGGTTGTTATACTTACCCGATCATGTCACCAGTCTCTCCACACACTCGGATTGTCCTTTTACCTTTGACATGTGAGACATTTATCTCAGTTTTTTTTATTATTTTTTTTTAATTTATCCCCTCTGAAGTTTTGTTCCCGTTCAAAATTTTTGCCCTAAGGGTCCAAACTTCATTGTGTAGAGAGACAAAACCCTTGAATTGTTGTTTCAATTCAATAAACATAACTTTTTATATGATACATTGAAGCATGCTCCTTTGAAGATCAATGTGATCTTTGGGGAGCAGGGACCTAGGTATCACTTGGTGTCTGGGTCTCATAACTCCCTCTCCCCATAGGGCTGATGTTTTAACCACTTCACCGGCTTCCCCGAGATAAGTCGGGGGTAAAAGCACAGTTTCCCCATACCTGTTGCCGCTGAAGTGGATAAACTGACGCCATCACACTTGTTTATTAACAAGATTAAGGGCTACACCCATTCATAGGCATGCTATATGCATCCCGTCCTTTAGTAGTCCTGTGCGGTGTGCACGAAACCAATTTTCTACTCTTTTTATTTTTTTTATATTACTTCATTTAGCTTTTATTTACAGACATGCATATGTCATTTATTTTCTATTTCATTTTAAAGTAGTATCTGTGTCTTTTGTTGCTTGCACTTATATTATATTATTTTTATTTTGAGAAGATATTCTAACAAGTTATTAAAAAATATATATTTACTTCTCTTATTTTGGTCATGAAAAATGCTGGTACCAGCCTCTTAATCAAATACTAAAAAGATATTTAAAAAGGATCCTGTTAAAACAAAAAAAATTATTATTTGCAGTTTCTGGTGACTGTAAAGACTAATGAATACCAAGAAATGAATAAAAATAAAAAGGCGCCATTTATCATGACCTGAAAAGTTTTGCTTTATGCAAACATTTAAAGAATTGCAAGCACACAGTTATATGTTATATATATATATATATATGGAGGCTTATCTTTCTTATTATGTTATATCTGTTTTAAATACTTATATGTATGGGGTGGACAAAGTAATCTTCAAATATAAAAAAAACTGTTCTACAAGATTCACAGTTTTTTTTTCTGGTGGTAATGAGTGATATATATAACGGCTTTACCGTTATATATTCATTATTCCTCCGTTCCCCTCAAAAAAATCAACTTTTAACTTTACTGGTTTTTTATAAATTGTCATTATTCCTCCCCCCCCCCCCCTTCAAATAAAATATTTAGTTTAAATTTGACATTTTAGAGTTAATTTCATATGTCTTTATTCATTCTCTCCCCCCCCCCCCTCTCACTACTGTAAGTTTCGCTTTTACTTTTTAAAGTTCTTTTCAATTGCAGACATCATTTATCTCGGTTCCTTTTTCTGTCTCTCAAATTCACACGATAGAAAAAGATCTTAACCGCAATTATTTTCCATTGAAATAAAGTAGAAGAATAAAATACAAATGAATGTCTTTTCGCTTTGCAGCCGACGTTATCTAATGCATATTTTCCCAGCCTCTGGGCTTGCATTAGTATTCAATTCTCACCCTTGTACTTTGTCGGATACAAACCATATGCCCATTGCTGACTAATTTGCAGCTGTAGTTAGATCTGTAACGTGCATATAAAAATCACGTGTTCCTATTTCTTTAACCTCTTTTCCTTACCGCAGGAATGTTAAGAGACGTGTAACCATATAGCCGCGCCATGGCGTAAGTTTGAATTCTATGTAATACTTCGGGATGCTTCTGATTCCTTTGTCCACGCCACCAATTTTCATCGCCAATACAGTACATATGTTGCTATTCATCTCGCCAATGAGTGAGTGATTGTAATGAATATTTTTCCACTACTCCCTCTAATCTTGAAGGTGACGGATATCAGCGCTGCCCTTCGGGGTCGCTCCCGTCGGGCAGCCTTCCGTTTGACTTCTCCCGTCCCACTGTACTATCATGGCCCTCTTTCTAAAAAGTTTCATAATAAAGAAGTAAGTCCTCGAGATCCTCGTGTTGGAGTTTTTTTTCATTCATCCATGAACCTGGAATCTCTAATCAATCTCCTCTATAGGGACGGTAATGAAAATTACCATCTATTTTTAGGCAAATCATGTTAACACTAAGTGATAGCCACAATGTTAATTGATTTTTAGAAACAGTTATTTACATAGGATTCAATTTTTTAAAAAAATTTAATTTACCTCGAAAAATGCAGAATTAAACCTTGGGTACGGCACTACTACCACTAAAACCACGATGCTTGAAATTGTTATTTAAATACTGATTTAAATTCTGCAGTAATTTTCCTGTCAAAGAATTTTAGACATTCTTTCTTTAGCATACATCTGCATGAGAAAAAAGCTTAAAAAAAATTCTGTCTGAAGTGATTTTCTGTATAATTTTAGAAGAGAGACGGTAAAGAATCTAAAACCCAGGAACAGAGTTAAAAAAAATAATAACAACCGTAAAAATGTGTGCCGGTTAATTTTAGCTACATATTTATATAAAACAATTGTCCCAGTTTCGGAAAAAAATTACATCGAATTACTTTTATTGAAACAATTTTATACAGACAGCTCCAAACTTAAAAATCAGCATCAAGGACATGGGATAGTATAGGTGTTTTCCTGGATATTTGGACCCCCAACATCGTCCAAAACTTATTTATCTAGTTAATATTGTTATGGAGTCATGCAATGGGTATCGTACCAGTATGGGTCATGCATGCCAGTATATGAAATTTAAAAAAAACACAAGAATATGTACTAAAATAAAAATTGCTATTCAGGGACTTAAAAGTCAAAAGATTGTGAGAATGCCCCATATACAGTCGAACTCGGCGAATATGAGAAGTAAGGGAATTATAAAAGTTCTCTTATTAATCGTCATTCGAAATATTTGTGAAGATAAAAAAAAATAAATAAAAATACACACATAATTAAACTAATTACTACTATAAAACTGCTCTAATTATCTGAATTCTAAAATTAACTTAATATCATAAAGTTAAAATATTCCGTCTTACCTTTGCGAGTGTCACTTTATTTAGACTTATGCTGTCTACAGACAAAATCACAGTACTGAAGTAAAAGTCTCACAAACTACTAAAGATTCGAAACAACACGAACAACATAAATTAATGCAACTAATTTATCCCCTTTTTTTCCCGGAAGAACTCGGCTAACATTGCAATAACTTCAGAAAATCACAGTACTCAATTCTAAGCCTATAAAAAGCTAAATAATTCCCCTTTTTCCTGGAAGAACTCAACTAACATGGCAACAACTTCTATACACAAAATAACAGTACTGAATTCTAAACCTATAAAGAACTAAATATTTTAAAGGACATGAACAACATAAATTAATTCAACTAATCATTTCCCTTTTTCCCAGAAGAACTCGGCTAACATTGCAATAGCTTCTATAGACAAAAATCACAGTACTGAAGTCAAAGTTTATAGAGAACTAAAGATTCGAAAGAACACAAACAACATAAATTAATGCAACTAATTATTTCCCTTTTCACGGAAGAACTCGGCTAACATTGTAATAACTTCAGGAAATCACAGTACTGAAGTCAAAGCTTATAAAGAACTAAAACTTCGAAAGGATATAAATGATGTACATTAATACAACTGATCCCTTTCATTTTTCCCGAAAAAAACTCGGCTTACATTTGAATTGTCACTGTAATTTTAGAGTGATTGATTGACCTATTGATTTTACATATCCCTTTCATCTGAAAAGTGATACATGTCAAGGCTGGTTAATATGGATCAGAGTCCGTATTTAAAGAAATTAACATATGAAGGTTTTATTGCCTCCTTCTCTTACAAAGGGCGTTTATTTAAAACATATATATTTCTCCTTCCTTTTTTTTCATTCTTTCAAGTCTTCGAGATATTCCTTTGTATTTTGATGGGTGAAGTTTGGGGTTTTTTCAAGGTTGAAATTTTGTCTGGTAAAACTGATAAATTACTACAGTTTTTTTGACAATTCTGATATAGAAATATCAGTGAGATAGAACAGTGTTCGATGAGAAAAAGATTTCTTTCATAATTCTATTCTACGTTTCGTCGAAAATCACATTGAAATAAACAGATGTTTTCCTTGTATTAGCCATAATCCTACTTTTGTAGCTCGTAAAAGTGTCACAATCTAAATATAGTTTAAACTAGCAGGGATGACCGAGCTATGCTCGGTCAAAATTAGCCTTGTGTTCAATTCTCACTGTATCATTCTTGTTGTTTAGATACAATTGGCATGATCTTGAGACATAGTGACCCAATATGACCCACTAACCGAATTTTTTCGAACATGCGACCTAACCAATGCTCTTCTCGAACCCGAGAACGATATAACATAAAAATTTAGTCAAAATCGTTAAAGTCGTTTTATAGATAAAACTAGCTTGACCCACGGTAACCCAAAAGGAACCCACTAATCTATATTTATCGAACATGTGACCTTTCCCAATGGTCTTCTCGTGCTGGGAAACGATGTAATAAAAAATTTTGTCCAAATCGTTTGAGCCTTTTTTAAATACAATTAGCTGGACCTACAGTGACCCAAAAATGAATCACTAATCGAATTTTCTCGAACATGTGACTTAGCTTAATGGTCTTCTCATGCTCAGAAACGATATAAAACAAAATTTTGCAAAATGTCATACATATGTCATACACAATGTCATACATGCAGTTATCATACATCATTACTTTTAAGTTGAGAAATTTCTGAATTACATCAAAATTCATTATCGAAAGTTGTGAATATCCTACATCAAGTTCAGTTAAACAGGTTTATAATTCATAAAACATCTACGAGTACTATGTGATAATGTTAATATTTCAAACTTACTTGATTAGGGCCGTAATCATATCTTTCAACTGTGTTTTGTCTGCGATGACCATCATAGCCTCCCATGGCGTATATCAGATTATCTATGACAGCAACGCTTACGTAACATCTGAGAATAAAGAAAAAAATCGTTTGAAATATTTTATCGGTAAACATTTAAAAACCTATTAAAATATGCCCTGTAAATGAGAAAGATTGTTCTAAATAATGAAAGTACTTAAGTCTATAGCAGGGCTCTTCAAGCAGGATCGGCTAGAGAAAACACGACACCAGCTAAGCACTTTCTTCTATTCTTTTACTTTTACACTCTCTATCCATGAAAAAAAATGAAAGAAAGTGAATGCATCATTAGTACAGTAGAAAAACGACCCAAATGTAAAGTCCCCCTTGATTGTGCTGATTATTCAACCAAATGTAAATTGCTCATCCTCTAGTTTGAATCTATTAACGTTTTTAATAAATTTTGCACACAGTAAGTACTTCTGAAAATTAATAAAAGTCACTAGCAAATTTTAACATTGTAAACCTGTCTCAGGGATATTTTTTTTTATTAAATGCTGGCCTATAAATTTTTAGTATTTCTATTTCTCTTTTTTTTATTGCTATGCTAAAAACATATTTGCAGAATTTTTTTTTTACGTTCATGTTTAAAGAATTCTAAAACACTTCAATGTCTCAGGGCCAGCAAATTTTATCATTCTAAAACTGTCTCAGGAATACTTTTTTATTAAATGCTGGTCCATAATTTTTTAGTATTTCTATTTCTCTTTTTTATATATTGCTATGCTACAAACAATGCACTTCCACTTAGGGGAGATGGGGGCACACGTGAACATAGCAATTTTTCAATAGTTATTATAAGGTTTTTTATTTGAAAAAAATTACTAAAGATGATAGCACCTGTAGACATATGGTAAAATTTTTTGAAGCTCTTTGACATTTTGTTTGTCCTCTGTAGCCAAAACACTGTTTATAGATCTCAAAAGCAAAATATTTGTTCCAAGTTGTTAAGCTAATAACTTTATTTATTTATTCATTTATTTGAATTTGAGTATTTTAACATATACTATGAATACCAATAAATATTTTTGATAAAGTTCTTTTTCTTCTAAAACTGAGAAATGTTAATGATTCAACAATTTAACTCTAACAGCCCTGTGGGGCAGTTGTGAAAAGACTAGTTGGGGCAGATGTGAACAGTTCGTAAGTGCCCCAATAATCATTCTGTGATTCTGTTCCTTTCAGTTAACTTCATGAGAAATAATGTCAGTTCCATTATCTATAATGTTCCTGAAATAGACGATGTTTTCCTCACACAAAGTTGATTTTGTATTGAAATTTCCACAAACACATCTTTCAGCAAGTACATAAAGAGCAACAAGCTCGTTTACGTTCAATTGTATTTTAAATAAATTTAATGTTTTCTGAAATGCAATAAGTGTTATGTATTATTTTACTAAATGGTTTACAACAATATTTTTTATGCATTGTTAATACAAAAGTATTACCTTGAACAACTTTGCAAATTTTTCTTTTACATTTGTTCTAAATTTGCAATGATGGCTTACTTCCATCTCTAAAACAGTTATGTATATGAAGCTTTGAATGGAGATAGATATCAGTAATATTTTTAAAAAGTAAAATTTTTAAACTGATATCTACCGTAAAATTCCGATTGTAACCCCCCCCCCAGTTCTCTTTCAAAAGCAAAAGAAATTGGGGGGGGGGGGGGGTTATAGTCGACATTATTTTTTTAAATAACTAAAAAACCACTTCTTTATCTATAATTTATAAGTAAATAAGGCAAATACAGGAGTGAGAATCTGTCTTATTGCGGCAGATTTCCGATAAATAGTATGTAAATTCCCCCACCCCCCCCCCCCTAAAATTTCCCCCAAACAAAAACCCCTAAGCAAAATTTAAAAGTTTTAATTTCTTTTTTAAAATTTCTTCTTTGTTTTTTTATTTTATTGCAACAATACTTAATTAATCATCTAAGCCCCCCCCCCCAAATCTACTTATTTTCCTTTTATAATCTTTTGCTTAAACATATCACCCAGAAACAAGAGAAATGAATATATATATATATTCTTTATGGTGAATTTAACAGGTAATATAACTAATGATTTTGTTGACAAATGAATAACAGAATAAAAAGCACGTCAAAGGATATTTTTTCCTTGTGTTCACATGTGCCCCACGAGTGTTCAAAACTACCCCCTGATGGGGCACATGTGAACACTTTTTTAATTTTATAAAACTATTAAAAAATGTAAGAAAAACTATACAGGTGATTTTTAAAAAAATACCATATGTAAAAGAAAGTTCTGTTTATTATATTGATTATTTTTTGTTTATAGAAATTAATCCAGTTATGAGAAAAAGCTATATTTATGCGAACTGTTCACATGCGCCCCCATCTCCCCTACATATTTGCAGAATTCTTTTTTTTATGTTCATGTTGAAATAATTCTAAAACATTTCAATGTCACTTTAAATTGTACCAATATCTGTCTCTGTTTTCACTCATGTAGGGTTTTATCTCTAGATTGAACCGACTATTCGGAAATATAATGCAGTCCTCCGATAAAAAGGTTTGGAGACCTCTGCTCTAAAGAATCCCCCAAAAGTGAAAAATGTCTCAGAATGCAAAAACAAATGCCAAAGAATTAGTTCTGGGGCTAAAACATCAAGATTAAAAAAAATAATTATAACTAAATAAAATTTATCACCTTTTTGAATGCATTGGAGCTATCTCTCTCCACTTTTTAGTGACTGCATTGAAACATCGGCAACTGCTAAAATATTCATTTCCGTTGAAACCACCGATGACATAAATGTCGTTCCCAATCACAGCCAGTTTATGATAGGCTCGAGGTCCAGCGGGATCGGTCTCATTTACCTACGAAATACATAAGAAATAAATGTCAATTAAATTTAAACTAGTCGTTCGGGGCCACCGTAACACTTACCCATCATGGATATACATAATATAAAATATGAAAATAAAACATGTGATGCATGCTAAGCATTGTATCATGTTACTTTATTCATAATTTAATTTGCTTAGACTCCCTTAAATATAATTAATATAATCCCTTAAGCTAATATTACTTTTTGTTGCATTAAAATATCTCAATTTGTTGATTTTCTGTGAGCAAGTAAACACTATAGGTTTACAATGGAAGTCTATGGGAATTTGGCGAAATATTAGAGATACCGCCTATTTGACTTCACTTTTGGCGACTAATTTTGGTCGCCAAATTTGGCAATATATCGCCAAGTTGGCGACAACCTAAGCGGCATTTGGCGGCAGCACAAGATCCCCCTATGGTAACCCCCTTATAGGTATGGCGATGCATTAAATGCTTGACATTTACGATAAGCCATTATTGGCTTCTAATCTTATAGTTTGGCGATAGTTTTTTGGTTAGCGGGATAATCGTGTAGAACCGAATTGAGTAAAAGAAACATCCTTATAACTCGAAAAATTATAATAATATTAACTAACAGCTTACTGCGTCGGATTAAGCGTCTCATTTCCAATTAAAATATATCTTTGAATTGAAATTGGAATGAAATACAAGGTCATGAAAAATCGAAGAGTGCGAAAAATAGAATTACAAATATCTCGGCAACTAATAATCCGATCGAGTTCGTTCATGATACAAAATTTATGTTTTTTTATTGTCTTTTATATTCACTCCTTCAAATAAACAATTTTGAAACTTTTTGTATACCTTTTATCAGAACGAATATTTCGAGAGTCCGAAAAAATAGTTCCGGATAATCGACGTTACTGATATTCAATAGGCTTCTTCCGACTATTATTTCCTAAGTACACACCGAATTTCAAGTCTCTATCTCTATTTCGAGTCTCTATCTCAATTTGTTCGGGAGATAGAGCGTTTACAGACACACACACACACACACACACATACAGACAGACGGCAAAATGTTTTTTCTAAAAATATGTTTTTCGGAATCTCCAGTGTCTGAAACGTGTAAATCCGTCAAAAAAAAGTTCCATTTTTAAAACGATTACAAGACTTACCCTATACTACGTATGATGGGTAACTAAAAATCAAAAAACCCGGCGAACTACTTAATTATTTCTTCATCAATGTAAACTATTTTTTATATTACTTACCTTTTTTTTTTACCAGAATTTTGGTTTAAAAAAATTCGGTTTATTATGTGTGTGAAATAGAGCTTTTTCTTAGTTACAAATAAATTTGTTTTCGAATTCCGGTGTCAATCATTAATTTCAACACTTTAGCAATGGAATTGCTTTGCCCCTGAAAGGGTTATGCCGTTTTACAATTGCAACTCTAGCCTTCCTATTCTTAGTAGATAACAAACGTGTTTTTGCTGGTCTTCTGCCATGTAAACCAAAGAGGTTTAGGCGTCGTTTGACTGATGAAACGTGTATGTCTATGCCGTAATTTACTTTCAATTCATTTTTTATTATTACAGCGGACTTACGACAATCACTTGTAGATATCATTTTTATAATACAGTCAACATTGCAAGTTGTTTTTTTCGGATGGTTACTTTGAGGCTTATTTTCGATGTATTTCTGTTTATTAAAAACTTTATTCCGTGTAATAAGAAGTTGTCGAGACAGGTTAAAAGAACGAGCTAATTCTGCTTGCAGTCTACCATTCTTAAGTGCATTTACAGCGGCTTTTCTAGAATCACTTCAATATTTTTTACATTTCGGCATTTAAAAGTAATCACAATAAGTCAATATAAACACTAATCGAAGTTATAGCGCCACTGACACCTTCAACAATTAAATGGAAACTAATTGTCAAAATACTTTTGAGCTAAGGAGGAGTCATATTTCTTCGGTGGCGCCGAATATAAACAAACAAGTTGAAACTTGATACATTTGAATAACTGCAGTCATAGTGTTCTCAATTATGGAGATTATATTTTTTTTTACATTTTTATATTAAATAAAATAAGGGAGAATATAAGGTTGTCAAAATACTTTTGAGCGCTACTGTACTTTCATTGATCTTCAATAACCAATGGTACCATTTTGTTTCCCATGCAAAACTAAAATTAATTAATTAAAATTTAATTAATTAATATTTGAAAAAACTGTATTAACATCAATTGTCATCCAGTACAATTAAAAAAAATATTTCAACTTGATAGGATGAATAATGAGTATTTTATTAACGATTGAAAATTTGAACAAGATAAATATATAAATAAATATAGGGAGAGTGTGAGCTAATAGTAGGAATTGAATAAATATAAGGAGAGTGTGAACTAATAGTAGGAAATGAATAAGTATAGGGAGAGTGTGAACTAATAGTAGGAATTGAAAAACCATATGAACGTTTAAAACATTAGCCTGAATATATGCTACTAGACAGCTTAAGATGAAGCTGTTATATCCCAAGTTAGCTGTAATAGACATAGCTAAAAATTCTATTGCCTCGTTCCACTGTGCGTAGTTTAGAGGGTAGTGTAATGAAAAATATTTTAAATCTGGGTTTGAGGCTGAAAAAAGTCACGTGGTACTGGTAATTTACCCAAAGAATTTCTAACTGATAAGAAGAATGGCTACTACTGCTTTCCTCATGAACTGTTTTACTGGCTGGCGGAGATTTACTTTACGTCTACGGTGCCTTCCCTTCTTTAAGCTAGAAGTTTTTACCTTGACCACTTGATCATAATGTAGATGGAATATCCTCCATTGAATAAATATTCTGTTGTGAAGGTAATCTATGGTGAAGTGAGTTTTGAGTTTTGGGGTTCGTTCGTATTGTCCTAAATTCTAACGTTTGTTCATGAATGAGCTACCTATTTTGCCGTCTCTTTAAATTTCGCTAAACGTGCCTGAATCTCCGGGTATCTGAGTTTCACGATTATTTTGTGCAATTATACGATAATTAGGTAACAGTGCTTATTTAGATGCGGTATATACTGTGGTAAGAGTTATATTCAGTATATTAGACACATCTAGTCCACAGTGATCATTGAGTCAAGATTATCATCGCTTCCTGCTAGAAGCTTCCTACTATTCATCGCTTCCTATACATCGCTTCCTATACACACTATACATTGCTTCCTACTATTATTCATCGCTTTCTGCTATTGAAGGTAGAATTTTTTATGTGGCTAGACAAGGAAGTTTCTGCACTGTTAAAAATTTGCAGCATTCTGTCCAGTCATTCGACCGTTTTTTGAAAAAACGGTTTCATTGCCGTAATTTAACTATATTCTGACCATAAAATTGCCAAGTAGTCCAGGCAGAGACCGTATAGGGGCTCTACCTAGCAAAATTCATGGTAGTTCTGGAGAAAGGCTTACTATATGTTTTTTGGGTCGCTGAATCCGAATTTTTAACTTCCCACCAAAATTTCCCCCGGCAACCCCCCCCCCAAATTTTGGTAAAATGCCCACCAAGAAAGGTTTTTATTAAAAAAATCAATTTTATCTATTATAAAAAAGTATCTAGAAATTCAGAAAGTAGACAAAATTTGCAACAAATTAGATATATGACATTATGACTTAGGATGAAGAAGAAGGGGGGATCTGCCTCGGAACATGCGCGCGGTGCTGCGTAAACTAAGTTGCGCAATTCCACTTCACCACTCACACGTTTACATTCGCCCTCCCATCTCCCCTCCGAACTTTCTTTATAAGGTTTACTTTAAGTTTTTTGGGTCGCTGAATCCGAATTTTTAACTTCCCCCCAAAATTTCCACCCCCGAACCCCCCCCCCCCCAATAATTGTTTTTAACTTAAATTTCTTATTGTTTTGGAGGAAAAGCATTACGAAATTCAGAAACTAGAAAAAATTTGCAACAAATAGGATATATGACATTATGACGTAGTATGAACGGGGGAGGGGGAGGGCTGCCTCTGAATATGCACTGCGGCGCTACGTGCACTAAGTTATGAAGTCCAGGCAATAGGGGATTTTACTTGGAAAAATTAATACTAGTTCTGGATTTCGACTCACTTTTGGGTCGCTGAATCCGAATTTGTAACTTCCCACCAAAATTTCACCCAGCAACCCCCCAAAAAAAATGATTTTTTGAAAAAATTTGGTTTTTGAGAAAAGCGCGCGGGGAATGTTCCGAGGCAGCCCCCTCTCTTCCCGTTTATCCTACGTCATAATGTCATATATCCTATTTGTTGCAAATTTTGTCTAGTTTCTCAATTTCGTAATGCTTTTCCCCTAAAACAATAAAAAATTTAAGTTAATAACAACTATTTTTTTTTTGGGGGGGGGGGGCGTCGGGAGGGAAATTTTTAGGGTTAAGTTAAAAATTCGGATTCAGCGAGCCAAAAAACTTAAAGTAAACCTTATAAGGAAAGTTCGGAGGGGAGATGGGAGGGCGAATGTAAACGTGTGAGTGGTTAAAAAGAATTGCGCAACTTAGTCCACGCAGCACCGTGCGCATGTTCCGAGGCAGATGCCCCCTTCCCCTTCCTCCTAATTCCTAATGTCATATATCTAATTTGTTGCAAATTTTGTCTAATTTCTGAATTTCAAGATACTTTTCCCCTAAAACAATAAAAAATTGATTTTTTTATTAAAAACCTTTTTGGGAGGGCTTTTTACCAAAATTTGGGGGAGGGGTTGCCGGGGGAACTTTTAGTGGGAAGTTACAAATTCGGATTCAGCGACCCAAAGAACATAAAGTAAGCCTATTTCCAGAACTACCATTAATTTTGCTAGGTAAAATTCCCTATTGCCTGGACTAAATAATATGGTCAGAATAGTGTTAAATTACGGTTGTGTAACCGTTTTCGATAAAAAACGGTCAAATGACTAGACAGAATGCTACAAATTTTTAACAGTATGGCTTGGAACTCTTTGAGATAGAATTTTCGTATTTGACTTCGCCCGCTTGGTAAGCAGTTAAGTATGTTATTTCAAATAAAAGAGTATTGGAATCCACTCGTTCCTTTGATAGTAATATTTCACTATTTCAAAGCGACATTTTATAGCGTTAATTACAGAGTTCCTGGTGGCATTTAGATTGAGGTACAGTGGTTTTCATCTTAGGTTTCTGCATACGATTACCAACACTGTTAGAAATTTTGCAGCATTTTGGCAGGTCATTCGGCCGTTTTTTGAAAAAACGGTTTTATAACTATAATTTAACTATATTCTGACCATAAAATGGCCAATAATACGGTCAAAATAATGTTAAAATTACGGTTGTGTAACCGTTTTCGGAAAAAACGGTCAAATGACCTGCTAGAATGCTGCACATTTTTAACAGTGAAGGCCATTTCTTTAGCTAGTTCTTGAATTTAGTGAATACTTTGAGAGAAGTACGAACTTTAAATGCTACGTACTTCATTTTCACTTCTGAACATGCCAGAGTAATCCCCAATAACATACATAAATTTCTTGGCAATCTGAGTATATTTACGTGACTTAGAGTGCGGAAATGAAACAGACGGAGAGAAAAACCAAAGTCACAAACTTTCAACAGGGTTGGGAAGTGTTTAAAAAATGAAATGTCATTATCTATGCTTAAAATTGAGTACAAAAAACAAATTTCTTCATATTTATATTTTAAAAGAATTTTGCATTCATTCTTTTGAAAAATCCATCCCTAATTCTCTAGAATTTACCTTTTCAATTATTTAAGAAAATGATCCGTCTTTTCTTACACACCTTTGAAGTTTAATCATTTTAAAGGCAGCAAAATGTAAAAAGAAAAAAAATCGAACTGAACTGAAAAAAAAATAGTATAAAGATTGGAATTTTGGTACATTTAAAGGGATGCAGTAAAAAACCTATCTCATATATTTATAAATTAACATCGCCAAAATGTACTACAGACGTCTTAGTACAATTTAAGAAATTCATTGGAAAATTGGTATTTTCGTCATTTCTTTGAAACTGTAGGAGTACAGAACTCTTTTAAGCCTTTGTGACTCAGCAACTTCGATTTGAAAAATATTTACTCAGATGTTAGAATACACCATTTTAAGCATATAAAAAATAAACAAGTGGGTAAGTGTGATCACAGATCGCACAGAGGGTTTCGTTTAATATTCCTTTCAAAACACTTTAACCTTTTTCAAAATCTGTTATTTACACATTTCGCAACCAGGGGGTGCACTGTATTCTAAACAAACCTCTATCCGAACGAAACTTCGTTTTACAACATATCCGTAGATATATTAGTCGAGGGGATCGGGCCCATAGCACCCGATATAGCTAGGCGGCCCCTGGTGGTAAAAGGTGGAACTAAAATATGTAAGGCTATGATCTATAATATGAAAGAGTGGTTAAAGGGGTGTCGGCAGAAGTTAAAAAAGTGCCCTCCGGGTGAAAAGGGTGGAGGATAGAAAAATTGCTTAAAATACACACGTTAGCGACCGGAGAGGTAAATATAAGAAATTTTGAATTTTTTATGATTTGTTGTGGGATTGCAAGTGTTCAGCTGTAAGTATTCAAAATTTCAAGTCTTCAACTTAATTAGGGGCTCAGTTAGGGAAAAAAAACTTAAAATACAAGTTAGAGTCCACACGGGTAAATATAAGTCTTTTTCAAAATTTTATGATTTGACGTTTGCTGTGAGGTGTTCAGCTATACGTATCCAAAATTTCAAGTCTCCAATATATATAGTTTCTGAGAACGGGCTCTGTGACAGACAGACAGAGGAGTGAGACGAATAGGGTTTTGTCAGATGAACGAAACTCTAAAAAGAAAATTTAAAACATAAGAAAATAAAGAATTATCCTTCTATATATAAAAAAAGTAACGATTTAGAAATGAACCAATGAAAATCTGCGTAGATACCACGAAACGCATCTGATTGGTCAGAGCTTTCTGACGCTATAAGAAGGGTTACCAAGGGGGGATAAGGGGCCATATCGCCAAGATGGCGATATATCGCCAAATTTGGCGACCAAAATTAGTCGCCCGAAGTGACGCCAACTTGGCGCTATTTCCAGTAATTCTCCAAATATCCGTAGATTCCCACTGACATGCAATAGGGTTTCCTTCTTGCAGAAAATCAACAAATTGAGATATTTCAATGCAACAAAAACTAATGTTAGCTTATGAATAGAGCTTAATTGAATTATTTACATTATTTTTAAGCACGAACACTAACTATTTACAATATTCGTAACACTTTATATATAATTTTATATTTAATAATTCTTATAATTATGAAACTCTATAAGCTCTAATGATTATGCTCTTGGAGATGAGAAAATAAAATTGTCAGGAGTTGGGAGGAGCGTGTTTTTACCAAGTGGAATCCAAAAATTGAATGTATAGAAAATAACGGATCGCGAAGAGATCCAGAATGGAAACGCGAAACAATTACGTCTAAGATGGGCTAGAAAATAGGTATTGCTTTGCAATACCTAATGGAATCGAGAAGCGATTACGTGGGGGGTTGGTGAGCGTAGCGAGCAAGGGGGCAGAGCCCCCCTAGTTGAGTAAAAGGTACTTTTTTATTCACAGCTGCAATAAACGGAAAATTGCATATACATACTTCTCATACACAGTGTCAATTTTCTAATACCAAATTGCAAAGTATATAATATTACCTTTTTAAAATATCTATTGCTGGGCGTTTCCAGCATTTTTAATTTTCCAAACATTACGAAGTTCATTTTAGCAATAACGATGCAAAACTGCTCAAACAAATAAAATTTTCGCATGAAAAATTAACTCCGTATCGCCGTCTGTTGAGAATTCTATGAACAATTTATATTAACTGCTGTGTCGGAAGATAGCAGCATTAAATAAAATCGTCTTTTAAAGCCTGCTGTATAAGTAACGTATACTTCTAAATATGTTGCAGATATGCAACGCATTGATACAAAGGGTTAAACACGTATAAGTTTTTTGTTTCTTGTAATCCTCTTAAGAATACCTATCACTTAATATCCAACTTGGTTTGATTCGAAACGCCATTTTTTTTTCAACAATTTGACATCACTTAAACTTTATTTCCTTTACCGGTTGTCATACTGTTAACTGTTGAAACGCTATTTTTTTTTCAAAGTTATTTTAATCATTATTACAGAATGATATGAGCATATCCCTCTATCTGTGATGTTCGGTAATAAAATGTTGGGAATGTAAACAAAGTAGCATATTAAAGAATTTCCATAATTCACAAATTACACTCCGGTAAGAATAACTTCAATAGTTTACTTGTTTTTTGGAATTTTAAAAGCTGTCAGTGCAATTTAGCACACTCTGAATAAACTTCTTATTACACATTATAGTCCAGGAACTAGCGATTTTTTTTAGAAGCTAATATAGAAATATATAGTTGACCTTACATAAGTAATCACGAAAACAACTGTCAGCTGTCGCAACAACGGTGAATGCGGTCTCAAGGACTGCCACATCCCCCAATAAAAGAAATTAATTGCAAGAATGGATTACAGAAGATTGAAAGATATTACTGTGATCAGTGAAAATGCCATTCATTTCCGATTAACAAAAAGTATGGAAACAGGGGGTTAACCAACCACCCAACCCCCCCGCCCTTCCCTGAGACATCCTCCGTTGATATCGCAAGAACTGGCAGCTGTTTTCGTGATTAAGTAAGCCTAGTTGCAAATTTCAAGATGAGCTTGTACCAAATGATTAAATAAAAAATGTCGCTGGATCCTGGCTTTTAGTTTCTAATAAAATTTATATACCTGCACCCATCGATCAGCTTTAGTATCATAAGACTCAATTGAATCAGTTGGCGCGCCACCACTCCAGCCACCAATAATAAAAAGAATTGAGTTTGGAAGTCTTGGTGTAGCAAGGAAGGGCGTTTCCATTTCTTCTGTCTTCTGGTCCATTGTTTCTAGATCCCAATGGAACTTCAAAGTTTCAATCACGGTCGGTCTGCACGAATCATTATTTTCGACGTACCTGAAATAATGTCATTATAAGTAAGTAAATATAAATTTCAGCCCTAAAGAAACGCATATTTCATCCACTTATGAATCTGGGTTAATATATTTTTTTTTCAAAGGTAAATAAACAAACTTAATAAACAAAGCTTATCAAGAGTGGTGAAAAGAATTGAAATGAGTACAGATACTATGGAAAATATTCTGCATCCACTTATGAATCTGGGTTAATATATTTTTTTTCAAAGGTAAATAAACAAACTTAATAAACAAAGCTTATCAAGAGTGGTGAAAAGAATTGAAATGAGTACAGATACTATGGAAAATATTCTGCATTATGTCGAGTCCATTTTCTGAACGACAAAGTAGAAAAAAAATATCTTCAGTTAATTGAGTTCAGTTAATTTCTGTTAACTCCCAATCTTAAGTTAATTGACACTTTAGTTCTTTAGTTAGCTGCATAAAATAATACAGCCAAAGTTAACAGAGTACCTGGTTCTTTGTTTAGACGGTGAAGCATGTAACAGGGATTCTTTGCCAATCTTTTGAATCGTTTATTTGACATAACAGAAATATTATATTTTCTGAATGGCCTGGACATCTCTATAATAGTAGCCAAAGTCATGTGACTACTGTCGTTAGCAATTCCGGGCTGACCGCTTCGCTTTTTATATTCCAGGAAGCTTTTTTGGTACTTCAATGTTGGCCGGGCGCAGCGCGCAGTTGATAAATCGTCAAATATTGTTCCATAGTCATCATTTCATCTATATTACAACAGTCCAAGTCATGTGACTGTCATAAACAATTACGGTCTGACCCTTTCGCTTGTCATATGCAAGGCGACCATTTTTAGTCAAAAATATTTTTTTGAACAAAACTACATAAAAGTTGCCATGATCGCAAAGAATTCTTGGTACTTTTATGTTAGTCGGGAGCAAATCTCGCCAATACCATTTTTTAACTGGCCAAGTTAGCATTTTTATTTTTCGCGTGGTAAATTAAAATAAAGCTTTGATATTGAAATTAAACGTCATGGTTTATGTTTTTAAGAAATAAGTGAAAGTCATGAATTTTAAATGTTTAGGTTTTAAATTAAAGTTATGTATTTCAAATAAAATAGGTGAAAGGACGATTTTTTCGTATTTATTTTAAATGAAATACGAAAAAATGTGACAGGAACAATGTTTGGCGATTTATCACCTGCGCCTGGTTAGCATTAAATAGCAGAGTTCAAGATTTCTCCATTAGAATCTTCTGATTTCACGAAGGATTGAGCAGGTAAATTAAATTATGAATAAAAGAAACATGATACAATGGTTAACATACATTTAAGGGAGACCAAACTGGTCGTCAACGGCAGCTAGTTTTCATATATGCACTGTAAAAATTTATGTAACGTTACTCCATAAAATTGGTACAACATGCTGCCTCCAATTTTATTGCGTAGTTAAACTTATGTAATGGTGTGATTTTAAATGGTATAACTGGTATAATATTAAACATTAGTGTAACGTAACACCAATTATATCGGTCAAATTACTGAATAAAATGAAGGCAGCACAGCTGTCACCAATTTTATGGAATATTGTTACATAAACTTTTTACAGTGTGAGCTGTTTGCTACTTGTACCTATACTAACAATTGCAGAAATATGATTGACAAATATTAATATTCTTAAATAACGGAGAAAATAAATTATAGTTTTATAGTAATTACGTGCAGGGCGTAATTTCTAACAAAAAAAGTACCGGATCCCTAATATTCTGTGGCACCGGTACTAACAACTGTACCGTACCCCCTTTCCCCTGTCACTCTAATCTGAATATTTATATTTCGTACATTATGTGCAAAATTTAAAGCATTTTTTTTTCCTTCGGCAAAATAAAAAAATTAAATATATCTATCAGCATATAATTAGCTGTCAACTATTCCACTTTTTAGTTATCACTCCTTCCGAATAGTAATCTTTGCCTAATTTTAGTGTATACCTAATTGCAGAATTCTGCGATTAAATATGGTAAGGAATATGAATTGGAAATAGTGTTAACACAAAAAAAGGGATAGTTCGCAGCTATGCCTTTTTATGAAAAAATTGCATGAAATTTACAGAAATTAATATTTATATGCTGAAAAATGGAACAAAGTTTTTCAAATTCCTATAAAAGGTGCATATCTTAAACTTTAATGGATTCTTTCCGCATAACAATTTTTTGTGGTGAGTCCCTGAAAATCCGATCAAATTAAAAATTTTATACCATTATCGGAAAGATTCGATGTTTTTACAGGAAAAGTGGAAACACTGCTCGAATGCTTTCTATAAGAATAACAGTGTATTCCAATTATATCTGCTTACAAATGAAGGTGGCCTCGTAAATGTGCAGAGCACAGCCTTCGCATGCGTAGCGTTCATATGCAAAATAAATAGAAAATTCACTAACATGATTTTTATACTCATATGCAATAGGAAAAAAACCTCAAACAAACCATGAATAAATAAAATTATGAATGTAAGACAGATTGAGCATCATGAGCTATCCGAGCCCAAACACTAATATCAAAATTGAGTCCGTTTTATCTCCTTCTGCTACGTGTCCGACTCATTACGCCACATATAAGTGTTTTGATAAAAAAGAACGCAAAAGCTTGGAGATGAGAAGGAAAGGAAAGAGTTATTTAGGCTTCGGTTTTTCGGAAGCTCTATTGCACTGGCCGCCGGAGACCTGTATTTATGAGCTCCGGAGAATTCCGACTAATATTTAGATATTTACTAAAAACAGAGAAGTACCGGAGCTGGGCTCCGGCGCAAATTAAGGTGAATATTTTCATATTAGTTTTGTATTTTATGTTTTACAATGGGAATGCTGTCTGTATTTAGTGGACGCATTTGATGCTCTGTTGTTCTAGTGCAATTTGTAAAACAAATGCTTTTTTATAGTAATTAGGTGCATATTTGAATGTTAGTTTTGTATTTTATGTTTTACAGTGGGGATGTTGTCTGCATTTAGTGGACGCATTTGGAGCTCTAAGTGGCGTTCCAGTGCAATCTGAAAAACAAATGATATTTTTTAGTAATTAGGTACATATTTTCATGTTAGTTTTGTATTTTATGTTTTACAGTAGGGATGCTGTCTGTATTTAGTGGACGCATTTGGTGCTCTAGGTGGTGTTCTAGTGCAATCTGGAAAACAAATGATATGTTTATAGTAATTAGGTGTATATTTTCATGTTAGTTTTGTATTTTATGTTTTACAATGGGGATGCTGTCTGTATTTAATGGATGCATTTGGGGCTCTGGGTGGCTTTCTAGTGCAATCTGGAAAACAAATTATACTTTTATAGTAATTAGGTGCATATTTTCATGCTAGTTTTGTATTTTATGTTTTACAATGAGGATGCTGTCTGTATTTAGTGGACGCATTTGGTGCTCTGAGTGGTGTTCTAGTGCAATCTGGAAAACAAATGATATTTTTATAGTAATTAGGTGCACATTTTCATGTTAGTTTTGTATTTTATGTTTTACAAGGGGGATTAGTGAATGCATTAGGTGCTCTGAGTGGTGTTCTAGTGCAATCTGGAAAAGAAATATTTTTATAGTAATTAGGTGTATATTTTCATGTTAGTTTCGTATTTTATGATTTACAATGGGATGCTGTCTGTATTTAGTGGACGCACTTGTTGCTCTGAGTGGCGTTCAAGTGCAATTTGGGATCTTCATTGTCATTCGTGGGTAAGTCCGGGGAAATTGGCTGCTTGAACTATCGGTTTAGGTATCTTGTTATCCGTCTCCATATCTTTAATTTGTCTCAAACAGTAAGACAAGTCTTATTGCTTTTTTGACTTACATCACACAGTATAGCGGCGGCATTTGATCAGTTACTGTTGTGAGTTTTTCAACATAATTTAATTAATTAAACGCCCAAAGTCTACTCGACGGAGGCGCGATGCATTTTAGGAATACGTTATTTTCAAATTATCATCGTTTTAAAAATACTAGGGGGCTCGGCCCCCTACGAGCTACGCTCGCCAACCCCCGTTCAGACACCGCATTTTCTAAAAGCACGCTAATTTGATTGGCTTTAAAAACATTTTGAAAGATTGAATTATAATTTAAAAAACAGTGGCGATCTCCCTATAAACGGGTTTCTATTCATTTCTCTTTGATTGGGCATTTTAGGGAAAAATCAGGTGCTGTTAAAAGATACAATGGCTGTTTTCGTCTTTGATTAAATAAAATCATTAAACATTTCAAAATAAGCTAATATAAAATGAATTAAGTAAACAGAGTCTTTGTCTCCCAGTATTTTTTAACAAAGCGAAAAGAAAGTTCTTTCTGACGTAATTTTCACCAAACTTTTCTTTTTCTTTTTAATATTCACGTGAAAATACTTTTGCTAGAAATGAAATATTATTTGCGCTGCCCCAGCAAAAATAGTGGAAAAGATCATCTCGAAATATCAAATAAATGTCTCGCGCAATTTTTAAATTTAAACTGTTTTGCAATATTATTTTTTGTTGATTTTTCATAATAAGAGTAATGTGACGTAAATGTGACGTAATTTCTCCTATTTAAGACTTCTAACGCATGTTAATGAATTTATTATTTTACAATATCCCTTCTCTGTTAAAATTCACGTGTAAATATAGTTCTTATGAAATAATTTTCAATAAGTTCTTGCTTTTTATACGCAATTATTTCATTCTAATTTGAAAGTATCTTTTCTGTTTATAATAGTCACGTATAAATAAATTTTTAATTCTAAGCAAACATTATTGTTTGCATTGTTTATACAGTTGGCAACAGGTTAAATTAGTACAATTTTCTAAAATAAGTAAAAAATATCTCTCGAAATGCTGAAAAATTGAATTTAAAATAGAAATAAAACCCCAAAAAATGAGTAAAATTAAAAAAATAAATGAATTCTGCACACCGGGAAATTATAACGTATAAAATGATCTAAATTTTTTTAAATTCCGATCTATAGTTTTTGCTCCTATAAAACTTTTTTAATGAAACGATTTTGTTCAACTTTAACATTAAATATCTTTTAAAATAATTCTTCGATTTGAAAACTGTCTGCATCAGCGTGTTTATTAAACATTTCTGTATAATACTGCCGATTTTCATATTTTTGTATGAAATATTTTTCTTAATATTAACGGAGAAAGACCTCCGGTCACAAAAAATTCAAAACTGGCGGTGACAGTGTAAGTTACTTTTTTTTAGAATAGAGAGAAACAACAGGTAAAAAACTAAAGTAGACACTATATTTCATCATTTCCAATAAAACTAAAATATAAAATAAAACCAATCTAAAATATAATTGAATTTAAAAATATAATTAAAGTTTGAATATAATTTAAATTTTAGATACTAATGTTTAAATCTAAACTTTAAACTTTAGATTTTAGTGCGACGAGCTCCGAGGCCTTTTTCTTTTTCAGCGTAGCGCTTCCCGTTCCAAGACCTCATACTTCCTTTTCCAATGAAGCGCTTTCTGCTCCCGAGTCTTTGTATCTCAATTTCCAGCGATCCCCTTCCTCTTCCAAACGCTCGCGATTCGTCCGACGCTTCAGTTCGGCAATTTTATTTAAATTTTAAATTATATTTTTCGTAATTATATTTCCATATTTATCGTATTCTGAAATGATGTCATTGTAAATATAGATTGTTTAGGTATTTTAATAGTGTAGCCAGTCGATGTTACATCACAATGACACAAATGGTCACAATCTTAACGGCGATTAAAATATGTTTATTTCCTTAATTAGTCATATTAAGAAACTCGTGTAAACTTTACATCTTGGCTTCATGGTGGGGTTCCAATTATTGTCCACTACCCATAAAATTGACCATATCGACGTCATACTGACATGGAAAAGAATTACCTTCCACGCCCCGTGACGGAAATGACAAGAATCAGAGTTATATTCTGGTCATGGAGTATTGATATTTCGCTCATATAGGGTCACCCGGGGTAATTCCTGGTCAGCAAGTTTCTGGGGTAATTCCTGGTCACAGTCCTTTTTATGTTTTAAGAACGCTTCATCAAAATGAAAAAAATCATAGAGGTACTCTGAACTATCCTCATTGGAATTTATTACTTAATTATGAGTTTACTGTTTATTTATTTTGAAAAAAAAATCTTTTTGTAATGGCTTGTTAAATTTCTGTAAAACAACATTGGCCTTAGTCATGATACATTTTTACAAAGATCTTTGTCACAACTCAAATTTTAAATATTTTTCTTTTCTTTCTTTTTGGTTCAATTACCAACTACTTTAGCTATTAGAAAATAGTCTTGAAATTTTTCATACTATTTTAAATAATTTACAGAAGTTGGTCAAATATTGCCCCATGTATCTGGGGTAAATCTTGGTCACTGGGGAAATTCCTGGTCATTGTTTTTATCATCATTTAATTCCTTTTTATTGTCATATTTAGTGATTTTTATTTTCACAAACCCTTTTAGAATTAACTGCAACCACACTGTTCATCACATTTTAGTTAATTGTGGTTCTTAATAAAGTAGAGTCACCCGTGGTAATTCCTGTTCACTGAGTTTCTGAGGTAATTCTTGATCATTTTCGCTTTTGTTATAAAAATAACAATTTATGAAACTGTAAAAAATCTCAAAGATACTTTGAATCCTTTGCTTTGAAATATATGCCTTAATTATTCATTTAGTTGAAATTAAATATTTAAAAAAAATTTATGTTCAAAACTGCTACTCGAATTTCTGCAAAACATCGATCTTGATTGTTACACATTTTGCAACAGATCATTGTCATTCTTGCAGTTTTAATTATTTTATTTCAACTAATCACATATCACAGTCTTTTAAAAAAGATTATAAAATTTTCCTCTACTATATTAAACACTTTTAAAAGCAGAAAACAGTAAGTGCTCAGAGAATAAGACACACTTTATGACGGAACAATTTTAGTAGAAATAATATCTTATTGCAAAATGCCAAAATGGTGCATAAAAATATACATAATGCAATAGAGGAACCTAATTATTATGCTGTGTATTATATTAAAGGTCTGTATTGAAACTTTCTTGAAAGGGAGCCGAAAACTTCAGTTGGCCTAGAAGCGAAATAAAATCGATAACAAACATTCAGTTATATTTCCTATGGACCAATAAATTTGCAAATTATTAATAAATCCAATTCACAATGGATACTAATGAAGTAATAAATACTGCTTATAAATGTTGTAAAAACGCATAAAAATTCTTTGGCTAATTAATGTTTCGTAAAATGTACAAGAGTCTTTTACACATCAAATAACTTAGTATTTATGCCCAAAACAAAATCTATGCTTTATTATTCCACAATTATGAGATGAACAAAACTTTTAGAAGGTTGATTCTACTTATTTTATTACTCAGTCATAAAAAATTAACTGTACTACTTAATTTATATGAAAAAGGATGCTGACCGATAATTACCCAGAAGTGACCAAGAATTACCCCATGTCCGAGGTAATTCTTGGTCATTTAAAAATTATAATTATTTTAATTGTAAGTGCATATATATTTAAGTAAGCATTTTATAATATAGCCATCAGAGGGGGATTATTCCACAAAAAAATTGGGAACAATACCTTAAATAGTTTTTATAATAATTAGATGTTGATGCTTTTTGGCCAGGAATTACCCCGGGTGACCCTACAGGGTGCAATATGTTATCTATCGCCGACCGTTAATTTCACAACCGTCGGTCGTAGATATATAGTTCCAATTGCAAAAATGTTTCAAATGAGGTAAATATCCATGCTGCGGTATTATTTAAAGTAAAAAATCAATTTTATAAAAGTTACGAAATTTAACTTTTTATACGGTCCCTCAGTCCCTATAGTTATATTTAGTAAAAGTTTACACATATCATAACAGATATAACACAAAAAGTTTGACATCGGTACTACAAAAACTGCCACAGTTATTAAATTTCAAAGTTTGAGATTTTTACACACGATTTTGTCTTTCATTGAGGGATCAGTTAAAAGATGAATTAAAGTGATTCGAGATCAAAATCAGGGTGCTATGTCCTTTTTACTGCGAAACCATCTTTAGCCGGTATCGCCAAATCGGGGTATCACCAAAGAGGATTGTTTCATCTAAACATTTGAGCTGACTTTTAGGGGTCATATAAAAAGCGAAGAATAAAATATTAAAATTAAACAGAAAAATAAATATCAATATATTATAATATCAGAAAATGGTCTACTATACAAAATGAATACTTAAAACGCCGGAATCTACTAGAGATACCGCTCAAAGTGTTCCCCATTGGTGTTAATGCACAATTGAATGCGTGACAGTACTGAGTCCTGGACACATTAGAGGATAGCAGGTGTGCAAACTGTACGACAATTAAGAATGGTGCTACCTGGAAACCTCCACATGCCCGGACAGTACGACACTTGTGGTGCGGTATATGGGGAACCCATATTGTTGGATATTCCACGAGGAGACCTTAATGGGCGATCGTTACCTGCATCTGCTAAAAACACGGTACGTGACTGGTTTGAAGAGCTGCCTCTCCGACATGCATGACATGCATCCCGGGTCTGATTTCAACATGGTGGTGCCCTCTCCGCATAAAACATCAAACGTCCGGGCATGTCTGGTCACCAAATTTGGTCAACAGATCCTTGGATATGGTGGTCCGGTAGAGTGGCCAAAACGTTCACCGGACTTGATTCCCATGGACATTTACCTATGGAGTTACAACAAGGCATAAGTCTATGTGACTGGACCACTTCTCTGTTTTATCTGAAGCAGCGCATCATCCTTGATTGTCGCACAGTTTGCACACCTGCTATGCTCTAACGTATCCAGAACTCAATATTGTCACGCCACGCATTCAATTGTGCATTGCCACCAATAGAGAGCACTTCGATCAGTGACTCTAGTAGATTCTGGCGTCTTATGTATTCATTTTTCATAGTAGAGCGTTCTCTGATAGTAAAATAGATATTTATTTTTGTGTTTAATTTCAATATTTTATTCTTCGCTTTTTATATGACCCCTAAAAGCCAGCTCAAATGTTTAGATGAAACAATCCTCTTTGGTGATACCCCGATTTGACGATACCGGCTAAAGATGGTTTCGCAGTAAAAAGGACATAGCACCCTGATTTTGATCTCGAATTATTTTAATTCATCTTTTAACTGATCCCCCAAAGAAAGACAAAATCATGTGCAAAAATCTCAAACTTTGAAATTTAATAACTGTGTCAATATTTGTAGTAAAGATGTCAAACTTTTTGTGTTATATATGCGTAAACTTTTACTAAATATAACTATAGGGACTGGAGGACAGTATAAAAAGTTAGATTTCGTAATTTTTATAAAATTGATTTTTTACTATGCCACAGCATGAATATTTACCTCATTTGAAAGATTTTTGTAATTGGAACTATATGTCTGCGACCAACGGTTGAGAAATTAAAGGTCGGCGATAGATAACATATTGCCCCCTGTATAGTCGCGAAGCTAATATCAGTTTTGAGATCTGCGGATCAATACCGATTTTTGGTGTTAATTTCATCGCAAAGTATTCCATATTTTAGGAGAAATCGCCACGAAACATAATCAGTTGTTTAATCAGTCGTTTCACAGAATCGTTTCATAAATTCGTTACATTTCAGTCGTTTCATAAATCCGTTTCACAAATTCGTTTCATTAAGATTTTATATATATAGGGTAGATATATTATCAAACGTTGCTGATTTAAATACGCTCGATTTTAATTATGGTTTATTTAATATAATGAAAAATGCCGCGTCAAAATTAGTAAGTAGCTAATATGTAAAGATAGAATTTTGTACTCTCGCTTTTTACTCAATTGACCACGCGCACTGGGCGGAGCTTGCAATGTTTCCCACAAGCATTGGGGTATTTGATTGGCTTTTGGTGAGCGCTTGTGGGAAAAATCAAGGAGCTGATTAGCTATAATCCATCGTGACGTTGTATAACGTCAGTAATGCTTGTGGTCCATTCTTGATGTGCTTAAGTTATAAAAAATGATATACACGGTTGTATTCCCGATGAGAATACAATGTTTATGAATGTGTGGAATATGTATAGAATTTAATTATAAATAAAATATGCAATTTTAAGTCCTTTTTCCGTTCACCGATCGCAGACGATAAGTTTCCAATATTCTCTTGATATTTAACTTGCAAATATTTCATTCATTTAATTTAAAACTCATTTCATTTTATATTCGAAAAACACTTTAATTTAAAATGCATGCATTAAATGTTGTACTATTATTAAACGAGCAAATATTGCTGATTTATTTGTTTAAATATTTTGCGATTCTAGACAATAGCTTCAACAATTTTCCTTAAATCGCCAGATTAGTTTTTTTTTAATTACACAAATCCATTTAGAGAATTCCTGTTCCAAATCGCTACTCACTTACAGAAGATCAATCTTGTTTACCAGATTTATTGCAAAATATATTTGTTACATCTATTTTTGATAAAAATATGTGTATTTAAAAAATAGTCGCAATGCCAATTTAGTTTCAGGGCAAAAGGTAATAAGGTTTTCGTAGGATTAGTGATTTTTATCCCAAAATTAAAATGATATTGTGAGTATTTTTTTAAATGTACATAGATTTATCAAAACAAACTGTAAAAAAAATATTTTGCAATAAATTTAATAAACAAGATTCATTTTCCATAAGTGAGTAAAGATTCAGAAAATATGCGCAAGAGATGCGCAGATAGTAGATATTTTGTCATATATGACGTCATGCTAAAAAGTAGCAATATACTAAAAGTAATTGCATCATCAACACCATCCACAAGGTGGCGCAGCTGTCTCAATTTACGCCAGATTCCATTGTACGCTTAATATGCATGCAGTTTTGGTTCACAATCTGATACTCAGAATTATAAAATAATCAAACCAATTATAAAAGCTGGTCAACTTACTCATGCGTCTTCACGTTATCCATGAAATATTGGTTGTCAAGCAATCCCAATCTTACACAGCGCATGATTCGATCAATATACTGTCTCTTTTCTTCTGGGCGATGATCTATCCATCTTAAACAAGCTTCCCAGACCTGTTCTTCGCTTTTTACATTTATGCGATCTGAATTTAGGAGTTCAATAGCTTCGTGTAAAGATAATTCTAAGAATTCTTTACTTTGCTTCGAAACCTCTACAAAGTTATTCATGAGGAATCTGAAAGAGAACCAAATTACACTGTAAAATAATTGCGGTATATAAATTGGTGTCCTTATGTCAAATTTCTGTCTTTTAACGGAAAATTTTTGTTTTGGGTGGAAATCGTACATTCTCCTGGAATAAACGGAAAGTATCTTTTTATCCCTACTCGTTGACCGTAAACCCTTAAATGCGCAGTGTAACTTAAGAGTTACATGATCTTTTTTTTTCCTTTTGGCGCTTTATATAGACCTACTGGTGAGCTATTATGTGTTACTTACGTGCTATAACATGCATTTAAGGTTGTGAAGTCTGTTTTTCTTCTGATTTGTTATCACGGGGAGGTTATAACATCTTTTGTTGATACTGCTTGCAATGTGCTTGACTGGCGTTTTTTTCTATATCTTTACAATTAGTCATTAGTAACTCTGCAAACTATTAAAAGCATTGTAAAAATTATTTCGTTGAACAGTTGTTATGGTGTAGTGTAAACACTTTAAAGTAAGTATATAATTTAAAATTATCATTTTTTGAGCAATTTTTGTTATGTAAATCAGGAGTGACATTATGTCCAATAGAAACATAAATAAATTTTTTCACTATTTTTCTAGTGGTAATAGTATTAACAAAATAGGCTCATGTATGATTTTTACCAAACAAAATAAAAAAACCATGCATTAACGCGTTATAGCGGATTGGCTAAATGTATTCCTCCAATACTGGGCATCACACGGTGCGTTACAAAGACTCCGGACGCTGCGATAGAACCCAGCTCAATACATTGAGAGAAGACGGAACAGACTGGCAAAGAAAAACGGACGAGATAATACGCAATACAAATACCAGTTCCATATAAATGTGAATCAGTATATTTAATTATTATGTAGATTTTTCTATTGCGCAAGCTCATATTTATTTGTAAAAACAGAAATTGCTCTTCTTGAATAGCAAAAAAATTAATAAAAATTAATAATTTAATAAACATTAGTAATTTTAAAGCTTTTTAATATCATTAATTTTTCAAAATATAAAATTAAAGCAATAGTCACAGAATTTCGGATTCTTTATATTCTTCTCTAAACATCTAAATCGCATCAAATATTTCTAATAGTCATTTTTATACTTTAACCCTTACTGTCCCGAATTATAAATCAGAAATTTACTCCTCTTCAATAATTATCTTCGGTAACGTCTGAAGATATGGAAAACAACTTATATAATAACAATTTGATTTTCAGATAAATTTTTGAATAAAACTGATTTAATAAATCGGTAGTTAGAGTTTTTTTTTTTTTTTTTTAATATTTACAAGAATAATTTATTTAAGTAACAAAAAATACTCTTATGGAAATCTTACAATTCGTACAAGAACAATGTAAATACAGTGGAGCGCTGATTATCTAGACGCCGATTAACCGGATCTATCAATGACCATACGTTTTTTTCCACCTTCTGCAAAATTTTTGAAGTGATACTTCTACAGGCGCGGCAGGGTAAAACTAGCTCTCGCCGCGTAGCGTCGAGCCTTCGTCCGGTGATATAGGCTTCCCAGAGCCCAGAAATGCACGGAGCTGGCACGGGATGAGTTACCTCATGTGAAGCCGCCGCCAACCCGTAATCCCTAAAGGATGCGGACTGCCCAGCGCACGTCACGCTACCTGCGCCCAAGCGTTCGTGTCTAGTCAAGACGACAGAACCCCACCCTGCCCGAAGAGCCACAGATGGTTCCTTCGCTTGGTTCCACCGCGGTTCACCTCAGCGATCCGCGGGAACCGAACACCTATAAAGGAATCGGGCCCACCAGCCGATGCCGAGGATTCCCACGGAGAGGTTGCTTTACGGAGGTTCCTCAAGATCAGATACCATTATCCCGCAGAAACAGGCGAGGTAGGGTAAATTTGGTTGGATGTCACAAAAGTTAACCTTTAAATAACCATTTCCTAATCCTGAAATAATAAAAATACCGATAAATGCAAAGTGAGTAAAGCATAAATCCAACTGTTTCTAGAACCCCCCCCCCACACACACACACACACACTCTCTCCTCGCGTTCTGCCCAGTTTAAATTTTTTTTTTAAATGTGAACAAAAAAATATGCTAAAATGTGCACTACTACAATTGCCAGTCCTAAGCCTGGAAAAAGTGTGAAGGGAAGTTACCTAAAAAACATTGCCACGGCTTTTTTTTAAGCTGTCCAATTATCCGGATTTTCATTTACCAGATCCCCTTCGGTCCCGACCAGTCCGGATAATCGACGTAAATGCATTGTGATCCGATCTGTAACTGAGTTGTAGTTGCAAAATTTTCGTATAACAATTTTTAATAGGAAAAAAGCTAAATTAATGTAAATGGTTGAGAAAATAACAACATTAAAAAATATTTAGCTTTGTCTGTTTCGCTGTGTTTACTAAATGTGAGCCAGCAAAGTATTTTGTATGAAAAGTACCGTATACTTTTATTAGCAGACGAATTAAATAAATTTTATGTTGAATTAAAAAAATTAAAAATAATCAATTTTATGTATTTATGTTCCTGAAAAATATAATTGCTTCTATTACCTGTCAGTTTTATCTTCGAGATCAAAACAGAAGTAGATCTTAGCAAAGTTCCTCATTTTTATGCAGTTGCGGATAGACAGATTACGTAGTAGGTAATTACAACAATCCTTCAAGAGGTCAATCACTGTCATCCGGTCAGCTCCTATCAAGAGTTCGAGAATGTTTTCGTCTGTCACAGGAGTCCTGCCGGAATACCCAAAATCTATGATTGTTTTCAGCACCTTTTTGCTGACGCCTGGGATGGGATCACTCCAGCTTTTCGAGAATAATACCTTCAGAAACGGAGTGCATAGAGCTAAGACAGATCTAGAAAACAAAGGAAAATCTAGAGTTTCTCTCTAATATAAAAAAATAATAACTTATACTGATGCTGTTGCCGTAGTTGAATTTAGTGTGACCTTTATACTTTCTGGGCTTCTACTGCTACAACTACTGCATATAAAACACGAAAACTGATAGTTTTATAGAGAAATGTACAATAAAGACACTGAAACAGACAGTTTTTTAAATCAAAGAATTATTTTATGCGCTATTTAATGTTGAAATAGGTCAAGATAGTTCAGTTAAATAAGTTTTATAGGATCAAAAGCTACGCGTAACAGTTTAAACATCTTTGGCAGGTGCATACTGAACTAGATTGTGTTGTATAGTGTCCAATCACTTTTTTTAAATTGTCTACTTTCTTAAGTTTTTTTTTTTTTTTTTTTAATTTTTTATTCAAAATTTCATTATCTGAATAGAGATTTAATTCATAACTTCAAATCGCCGTTTTTTACCTACAGTGGTCAGTTTTTAAAAAGTACAAATAAAGATATTTACCAACACATCATTTACTGGTTTTGTCTAAAGATAAAGAACGCTTCTCGGAATCGTGTTCAATGCTGAAGATGTTATTGTATATTTTCGTACGTTTTTATACTAAATTTCCCCCGTAGATTGAGAAACAATTGTATTTTTCTTACAGTGCAAGCTTGTCCTTCCTTGTACAGTTGTTAACTGTTGACCAATAGTTATATCCAGGACATGTGAGGAGTTACATGTGAGGAAATCGTGAGGAACATAAGAATTTTTTTTCACAGCATTTTATTTCGAAAACTTTGTAAATCAAGTAACATTGTCGAAAATGAAAATATACTTTTTTGGGTGAAAACTTAACATTTTCAAAATATTCGACATGAATGGCGAACTGTAAAACCCTTTTGATAAACATTTGGGGCGTTTCTACTCTCACGTTTCGCTGTAGTTGTGAAACAACGAACTGAAATAAAACAAGTAATATAAAAAAAAAAGTAAGTCAATTCCTACTTAGGTCATCAAAGAAAAATTTAATATAATCCCTTAAGCTCATATTAGTTTTTGTTGCATTAAAATATCTGAATTTGTTGATTTTCAATAAGCAAGTAAACCCTATTGGTTTACAATGGAAGTCTGTGGGAATTTGGTGAAATATTAGAGATATCGCAAAGTTGGCGTCACTTTTGGCGACTCATTTTGGTCGCCAAATTTGGCGATAAATCGCCAAATTGACGATAAACTTGGCGGAATTTGGCGACAGACCAGGGTCCCTCTTATGGTAATCCCTTTATAGGTATGGAGATGCATTAAATGCTGTTCGATAAACAATGGCCGCCATTTTGTCTCCCATATAAAACTAAAATTAATTAATTTCATTTAATTAATGAATTAATATTTGAAAAAACTGTATTAACATCAAATGTCATCCACTACAAGATAAAAAAGTTTATTTGAACTTGAGTGGATGAATAATAAGTATTTTATTAACAATTGAAAATCTGAACAAGATATAAATAGGGAGAGTGTGAACTAATAGTAGGAATTGAAAAAATTATCTGCGCAATGTGGTAAAAAGTCGTCTAAAAGTACAAAATCGTTGAAAGTAACCGCTCTTTCTACAATTAAATCTCAATTGTGGTATTGTTTCACATTTTTTGTATACCAACAAAATAGCTATTAATGCGTCTCTTATGAAAAAAAAAAAAAAAAAAAAAAAAAAAAACTCTCATACTTGTTCAAAAGCATGGCGGGAAAGATTTTTCTGCATCTAACGGATGGGCTGATCGTTTCAAAAAATGTTAAGACGTTGTGAAGAAGAAAATGTGCCGACGAAAGATGGATAGAAAAAGTCAAATACAAATAGAATGAAAAATAGTCTAATCCGACCGGGGGATATTCTGAGAAAAGGTCATGTTTTAGTCCTGCGTCCACTATGAATTTTATCAGAATTCAAAAATAGTTTGTGTGCTTGTCCCTTTTTATTTCTTTTTACTTTCTTCTACCTTTACAAGAATCAAGTTGGGTAGCTGGGGTAATTTTCGGACAAAAACAAAATTTTTTCAATTACTCAGGAATCAATGACTATTTCTTTTAATTTTATTTTCCGTTATTTTCAGAAACGTTTCTGAGTAGCTTTTACAATGCATTAATCAGTCCTCTCTACATGGAAAATCCGTTTTTCGGATGCTATGAATTCTCAAGTAAATATTCTCATGTTCAGTAAACATGTTTAAAAGACAAACATGCGAAATTGACACCATTAACGTTAACATTAACGTTATTTTGTTTTCTATTGCATGTAAAAATTCAATTATGTAGCTAAAGATATTTTTTTAAGAACAGACAGCATCCGAAAAACCGATTTTCCGGGTACAGTGGACTGATTAATGCATTGTAAAAGGCTACTCGGAAACGTTTCTAAAAATTGCGGAGAGCTAATTTTTTTTATTATTATTCTTTAACTTTTGGAAATAAATAGTTTTTTTGGGTTTCTAAAAATAAAGGAACACTTTTCGGAATCTTGGGTGACTCAGAAGAGGTGATTGTACATTTTCTTTCGTGAACTTTCAACATTGTACATTTTGGTAGATTTAGAAAGTTTTTTGTACAGTGCAGGGAATAACACTTTAAACCAATTGCGCCAAAACACGTCAGTTGGAGTGCGGTAAATAAATAGGGGAGAGTAGCCATATTTGGACCGCTTCTTTAAATGGACCACTACAATTCTGTTGTTATTTACAAAAAAAGACGCCATCTACAAATGAAATACTACTCGTCAGAAGGGCGTAACTTGTGACTAGAAGAAGCATCCGCCTTCCAGACAACTTGCCGTTTTCAGACAATTTTAAAAAAACTTGAAATTAGCTGCTTTGATCTAATTTTTTCATACTAAACTAAGAGAATGCTTAAAACTAAAGTAAGGTGTTATGCTTTCATACACATATCTAAATTAATGTGTTTATTGCGCATATTTTCGACGCGGATTTGTTTGCTTTTGTTTTTTGTTCTTAGTCTTGAGATTATCTGTTTTTAAAATGGCACAGTTGCCAAGTTGCCACAGTTGCCAGACCAAGTTGAGTTGCTTAAATTGGGCCAAATATAGAATCATAAATTTGAAAAATAAGTAATGAATTTCGAGATGGCTGCAGCTACAAAACACCGTAAAAAGCTTATGAATTAATAGCAATGTTACCTCCCTTGCCAAAATCAGGTAAGTCAAAATGCAGAGGGAGCAAAAAAAAACAGCTGTGTTAACATCTTCGCCATATAAAGTAGACCATGAAACGAAAAAAGGAAAAAAACTACAAAAAGGAAACTCTAAAAACACAAAAGCAATTGGAACATCAAGTTTTAAAGAAAATGAAAATCATGGAAGGGAAGAACTACAGACATAAGGTAAAGAAAACTTTTGATGCAAAAAAAGTCTAATTATTCAGAATCTAAAAAGAACTAGTATGTTGTGGCCATCACAAAACTTTCTTCCATCTCATACTTGTCAATACTTCAAAATTCATTAGCACAGTGCATCTATGCTCATCATGAGGATTCTAAAAAAATGAAATTCCGTGCATTAGTTCTTGAGATATTACTGTCCATGAAATCGTGTAAATCCATCAAAATGCAGCATAGCAGCGCCACCTATTGGGTGATTTACACCAGAACCTAATTATCATCAACATATGTCAATGTCTAACTGAATATGAAGTTTGGGGAAAATCCGTGCATTAGTTCCTAAGATAGAGCTATTGCGAAAATCATGACAAATGCAGCATAACAGCGACACCTGTTGAGCGATTTACACAACCACATAATCAGTATCAACATTTATCAAGGTATACTTGAATCTGAAGTTTGATGAAAATTCGTGCATTAGTTCTTGAGATAGAGCTATTGAGGAAATAGTGCAAAATGCAGCATAGCAGCGCCACCTATTGGGCGATATTCACCAACACGTAGTCAGCGTCATTTCATATCAAAGAGTAACTGAATCTGAAGTTTGATGAAAATATGTCCATTAGTTCTTCAGATACGGCTATAATGGAAATTCTGAAAAAGGCAGCATAGCAGCGCCACCTGTTGAGCGATTTGCACCAAAACACAAACAGCACTAATTCATATCAAAGTATACATGAATCTAAAGTTTGTTGAAAATCCAAGCATTAGTTGTTGAGATAGAGCTATTGCAGAAATTTTAAAAAATGCAGTATAGCAGCGCCACCTGTTGAGCAATTTACACCAACACGTAATTAGCATCAAGTCATATCAAGGACTAACTGAATCTGAAGTTTGATGAAAATCCGTGCATTAGTTCTTGAGATAGAGCCACTGCGGAAATTGTAAAAAATGCAGCATAGCAGCGCCACCTGTTGAGCGATTTGCACCAACACGTAATCAGCATCAAGTCTTATCAAGGACTAACTGAATCTGAAGTTTCATGAAAATCCGTGCTTTAGTTCTTGAGATAGAGCCATTGCGGAAATCATAAAAATGCAGCATAGCAGCGCCACCTGTTGAGCAATTTACACCAACACGTAATTAGCATCAAGTCATATTAAGGACTAACTGAATCTGAAGTTTCATGAAAATCCGTGCATTATTTCTTGAGATAGAGCCATTTCAGAAATCATAAAAAATGCAGCACAGCAGCGCCACCTGTTGAGCGATTTGCACCAAAAACTAATCAGTATCAATTTGTATCAGGGACTAACTGAATATGAATTTTTATTAAATTCCGTGCATTAGTTCTTGAGATAGAGCGCCCACAAAATTTATGTCACACACAGACACACAGACAGACGGACAGACAGACAGACAGACAGACAGACTCACAGACAGACATTTTGTAAAAACATGTTTTTCGGATTCTCTGACCCCTAAAACGTGTAAAACCGTCGAAAACCGGAATTCGAAAATTTTCATGAATCCAATACTTTCTTCTTGTAAAGATAGAAGAAAGTAAAAATCAGGACAACGATGATTGTTTTTGCGTAATTTTTAAGAAAAATAAATCAGCAAAAATGATTCAGTGTTCAGATTGCTACATATGGTTCCTTGCTGTGTGCTCTGGAATAAAAAAAAAAACAAAAAAAAAAAAACATGTGTAATCCTTGCATCACTTCTTACATGATATTCAAATAACTCGCAATCAATTCCATAATTTCTATTCTTAATTACTTATAACTTTATATTTTGAATACATTTTGATTTAAAACATTCTCTTACTTTCAGACATTTGATTTCATTATATATCATTGCTGTTGTTTTGTTTGATTCATTCATTAATCGCCAACTTTACTTTTAATAAAATTAGTTATATTCCATACTCAATAAAAAAGCCTAATATTGTTTGGAACAATTTAGGAGAGGGGCGGGGGTCTAACTTGGGCGACCAGTCGCAGAATTTGGACCACTTTTGACAAATTTTTCATATTAAAATATAATTTAAGATTTTCAAAAAGAAATTGTTCTAAAGATTTGTTTAGTTAACAGATGAATAGATTGACCACGTCTTGCGATAATTTACAGATATTCGAAAAATGAGGTGAGTTACACCTGAAAATAAGAGTAGTAGTCCAAATTCTCCCCTATAAGGGCAATAACAATCCCTTTAAGTCGGTTTTATTTTTTCTCAAAAATTTACTTGATAAATTGAATTTAATAATCATTTCTATGACATTTTACGTATAAAGCTCATTACTTGTGTACTTCGAAAATTCCACCATCCTCTGTTTTTAGAATAGCATCACAAAATAGGTTCTTCTTATACATTTCTAGCCATGCTTCTCGACTAAACCACTCGACTCCTTTAATCTGTTCGTTGTTTAAACTGTGAACAGCGGTATCCATACGACAGCTATAAACTTTCTGTAAAAATTGATTTCTAAAGAAGAAAATTCAAATAACATTACATTAGTTATTTCAAATAAAATATAGAGCAAAATGTAAATTTGTCAGATTTAAAAAGAATCAAAGCAAGAAAATACCAAACTGATTGACATATGCTTAAACAAATATAACCAACTAGCAAAACCCGCGGCTTTGCCTGCGTAATTGTTGAAATATGCCAAATAGTATTTGTCTTTGAAATGAATTTGGAATATATTACTAACAAATATTATGCGAAATCCCATTGAAATCGTAGTTTAGCCGTTTACTTCACCCTTTTAAATTTCGAGTTTTATTAGAAACCATGCTTAGCAAGGATTTGTATCTTAAAAGTAATCGCCATGCCGAATTTCAAGTTTCTAATCCTTTCAGTAGAATCAGCTGTGATAAAATAGTTATAAAAACAGCACTTTTTTATTCATACTTAGTTTGCTAAACATATGTCATTTTAATCTGCAAAAAAAAATGATATAGAACATTCAAATGAACATTTCTCTCAACATTTCAAAGACAATTTCAAAAATAAAATTGCAAGTTATTACTGATAATGGTATTTATAAACACACTGTCAGTTAACTATTTTGCCCCATGCCGTGGGATAAAATAAGTATACTTTATTTAAAACTTTCTGCTCCTTTAATTAAATAAATGAATTCAATTATAAATAAATATGAATATGATATAAATATATGAATCCAATTAAAATTGTACTTTAGAATGCTTAAAATACTAAACAACGAATTTAAGTGGAGAGATAAGTCTGGATAAAGGTTTATTGGTGGATCAAAAAGGACAGCTGCAATTAGTGATCCATCAAACATGTCATCTTTCTCAGGAAAATGAAAAAGAATACCTACTCTCTTTTGTAAACTTAACTATATATTCCTGATTATGGTGATACCAAGAAATATCCAATTTGTCGTCTTGTTCAAAACGCTGACCTAAAACTCAATTCTGATAGTTTATCCGCTACCATTACTATTTAAATTAGATAAGTAAATAATCAATAACTTTGTTGATAAGACTTTTACCCATGATTTATTGTTTCTCTTCTTTTTTGCTGTCACTTTTTAAAATTTCTTGTATAATAATCCGTTAAGCCTTAGCAGTATAACTATTTTATCCCACATAAGTTTTTGAACTCAAGAATATTAATTTTACGTTATTTTGTAATAAAAAGTGCAGAAAATTAATCCTGGATGAGTGTTTTATGCTATTCAAAGGATAAATAAGCTGAAAATAAGTTCTTATTTATTTTAAATCCGAAGTTTTCTCATGATTCTCAGTATATTTTTGCCTGTTTTAATATTTTGAAGTCTAGCTTTAGAGTTTGCGACAGAATTTGCTTGATGCAAACTGAATAATATAATATGTTAAAACTTTACTTGAAGTATGGCATATAATACGTAAGCAAATCAGCGCTTGTTTACTCCTGCGTATATGTTAAATTTTTAGGATTCTTTTGTTGAGGTAGAGTTGCAAGTCACATTTTAGTGCCTAACGGTCTGATCAAAATTTCACAATGGCAGTGGTTGGTAATTCTCTGTAGTCGGGTTACATTCCCGGGAATCTTCACTATACATATATTTTTGGTACTTGTTAGTTATTCCGTCGCACAGAGGAACCCAATCGCGCCCGTCGACCTAATCGTTCGGAGTTTTCGTGGTTTTCTTCGAACAGTGGATTTCCATGCGTAAATACGGGTTAGGTTCCTTTAGAAAGACCCCCACGGAGGGCACTCCCCCCCCCCTTTGGGCCTATATCCCTCGTTTTGATAATTGGCCGTCATAAACACAACCAACCAACCGTCGCACACAGGAATATTTCTAAAAAAGCTGGACAAAAGTCGAAAAATGAACTTCGTTAAAAACCGCAATACTTTATTTGTTTGTATAATTTACCAGTCAGTGCTTCAGGTAAACAATATCTTAGGAATGTTCGGTAACACTCCCCGTCCCGTTATCAGTCTGAACAACTGTCGTGCATCGCAGATATCTCTTTTCTCAACGCTGTAGTGAGAAGCGCATTATTTAATTGCATTTATTGTTGCATACAGTGGAGATCTGAATAAAACCCTTTATGGACAAAGAAGAGGGAGGTATTTAGCTTAAATTACTGCATTTAGTTTTAATTATAAAAGAACACAATTATGAATATAGCCACATTGTTTTATCTTTAAAAATAAGTGTAATTTTTTCTAGTTCTTTTAAATTATTAGTGATTTATAAATACATACCGCCCTTTGCCCGGCAAAACTTTTTGTTGGAATATAAAATATAGATATACCTTGTTATAATCATAAAATAACTTGCCCCAATTTTTTTTCTTTTTTTTTTTTTTTTTTTCTTTTTTTTTCGTTTTATAAAAAAAAAAAATAGTATCAGAAGATGACGATATTTTGAAAACGAAAAATCTTCATTTTTCTTTTAGAAACTTCAGTGACAACAAAAGATATTTCAAGAGAGTTGTTGTTTGACCTTATGTAAGATTGTTCTAATAAGAAAATAGATTTTTAAAAAAATGCAATTTAACAAATTACAACAACCATGTGGAAAATGGTTTTTCAAAGACTAAAATTTAAGACATAAAAAAACGCACGGAGTTGATCGTACATTACGTACGCCATGAATTAAACATTAATAGTGTTATTACACGTAAAAATTGCAAGCGACGGAAATCTCCTGCGACTCGTACGTATTATCCACCTGAAACTTATGTATTATCCAAGCATTTCATTAGCTGTTCGGGAAAAGGCTTTTCCATCGTCAGATTTCCAACAAATCTGACAACCCAATTTTAAATGAAATTTCATTCTTAAACTTCTAAACATCCCACAATATTACTTTTTACACCGCCGTATAGAGAGAAAAAAAATGTACTTTTAAATGCAATTTGTTTGAAAGCTGTATCTCAATTTGTTTCTGAGTTATTAATTTTTCTTGTAGTTTTTAGTTCACAGGCTATCAAAACCTGAGAGCTAATGTGCCCGCCCGTTCTGTATGTACGTACGTATGTATGTACGTAACGCAATAACTCTTGATAGAAACATCCGATTTGCTTCAAAAAATTTTTTCTAGGTTCATTGTGATAAGGCGCTTCACTGATTAGTTTTGGGAGTTCATTGGTTAAGGATAAAGGGGGAAAAACGGGCTTAGTACATCCCCTTAATTCAGATAAATGGCTTTTTCATGCAGAATCATTCGATTTGCTCCGAATTTGGTATACCGGTTTATTATGTTAACGAACTTCCCTGATTAGTTTTGGGGGTTCATTGGTTAAGAATAAAGGGGGAAAAGGGGGGTTAGTCCACCCCCTTAATTCAGATAAATGGGTTTTTCATGCAGAATCATTCGATTTGCTCCGAATTTGGTATACCGGTTTATTATGTTAAGGAACTTCTCTGATTAGTTTTGGGGGTTCATTGGTTAAGGATAAAGAGGGAAAAGGGGGCTAGTCCACCCCTTAATTCAGATAAATGGGTTTTTCATGCAGAATCATTCGATTTGCTCCGAATTTGGTATACCGGTTTATTATGTTAAGGAACTTCCCTCATTAGTTTTGGGGGTTCATTGGTTAAGGATAAAGGGGGAAAAGGGGGGTTAGTCCACCCCTTTTAGGTAGCTTTCATTACAAAAAGCTACATATTGCAGCCGTTCGGAGGAAAGCGATTTCAGAAAATTTTGGTATATTTTCATCGATCATGACCCCCAGACTCCGAAACCACCCTCCGTTCAAAAGTTGATATATATATATACATATATCTGATCTTTGCCACACTGTAACTCTCGTATTTATGAACCGATTTGGATGAAATTCGGTGTGTACATAGTACAAACAAATATCTCGACCGAGTTCGTTGGCCAGCTTCATCCGCCATATTGTTTCAAAATGGCGGTCATTTAAAATTTTTAAAAAATTTTAAATTTTGAAATGTGGTACCAAAAAATTTAAAATTGAAAAATATTTTTTTCTTATGTGTTTGACCTTGATACAAAGATTCCGGAGCATTTTTTGTTTCGTCTATATCTTAAAAAATGGCTGAGTTATAGCACTTTAAATTTCTAGCTTGGCTGACATTTTGAAACGACCTGATTTTTGTCACACGATAACAGGCGTATTTATGAATCGATTTGGATGTACCTTGGTGTATACATAATACGTACTAATGTCTCGACCGAGTTCGTTGGCCAGCTTCATCCGCCATCTTGTTTCAAAATGGCGGCCATTTAAATTTTTTTTAAAAATTTTAAATTTGAAATGTGGTACCAAAAAATTGAAAATTGAAAAATATTTTTTTCTTATGTGTTTGACCTTGATACAAAGATTCCGGAGCATTTTTTGTTTCGTCTATATCTTAAAAAAAACCCTGCCGGCTCTTGCCTACAGGCGGAGGTAGATTTCGAAGTTAAGTGCTAAATTCACCAGCAAAACTTAAATCAAGATTAGAGATAAACCTAAAAATGGATCTTCACTAAAAATGAGCTCTAGGGAGCTAAACATTTTGGGAAAACTCTAATATACATGAATACACACACGCATGTATCTGGAATAGGTTTAAAAAATAGCTAAAGCAAATTCAGAGAACCTCAAAGTGTTAAAATAAGTTAATATTTCCATAGTCGGGTTTTTATCATGTTTTAATGCGTTTCTTCAAACTCACATGACGTTACATATTCACCTGCTAAGGCCCATTTTATTTCCAATATGATGCAATATTTTGTTTTTGTTTTTAATTCGTCAAAGTATTTAATCCATTTTCAGTTTTCATTCGGAAATCTTACTCTAGAAAACTTATGACGTAATATTCAATTTGTTTTAAATTCCTCAAACTATTTATTTAATTTAATTTTTCACGTGAAAACTTGCAATCGAAAAGTAATTGTTGTGGTGAGAATTTTATTGCTTTTTTTTTAATTGTTGGCAACTGCTATAACGAAAAATATTTATTTTTTCCTGTCATTGTTGGGTAAGAGCTGGTTTTATCAGAATCATGGTAAGACGGTATTCAAAATTTTGAACCCTCCCCATTTCCATTCGATTGGGCCGATTTTGCCCATTTTCAATCCCCGCCGAGATATTAGCCATCTCAAAGTTGTTGGCGAGTTTGAAGATGATCCGTGCATAATTGCGACTTTTATCGTGCGGACAAAATTCAGTACATACATACATATATATATATATATATATATATATATATATATATATATATATATATATAAACTTTTTAGGTGGGGGTGGTTTTGGGTTCCTGGGGTCATATAATGAAAAGTTATGAAGGAATTTTTCAAAAGTCGCACCATGATAACGACTGCAATAGGTAGTATTTCTTACGAAATCTACCTAAAATGGCTGAGTTATAGCACTTTAAATTTCTAGCTTGGCTGACATTTTGAAACGACCTGATTTTTGTCACACGATAACAGACGTATTTATGAATCGATTTGGATGTACCTTGGTGTATACATAATACGTACTAATGTCTCGACCGAGTTCGTTGGCCAGCTTCATCCGCCATCTTGTTTCAAAATGGCGGCCATTTAAATTTTTTTTTTAAATTTTAAATTTGAAATGTGGTACCAAAAAATTGAAAATTGAAAAATATTTTTTTCTTATGTGTTTGACCTTGATACAAAGATTCTGGAGCAGTTTTTGTTTCGCCTATATATTAAAAAATGGCTGAGTTATAGCACTTTGAATTTCTAGCGAGGCTGACATTTTGAAACGACCTGATTTTTGTCACGCGATAACAGGCGTATTTATGAACCGATTTGGATGTACCTTGGTGTATACATAATACGTAGCAATTTCTCGACCGAGTTCGTACGCCAGCTTCATCCGCCATCTTGTTTCAAAATGGCGTTCATTTAAAAATTTTTAAAAAATTTAAAATTTAAAATGAGGTACCAAAAAATTGGAAAATGAAAAAGATTTTTTTGTATGTGTGTGACCTTAATACCAAGATTCCGGAACAGTTTTTTTTTTTTTTCTTCTATATCTAAAAAAATCGCTGAGTTATAGTATTTTGAATTTCTATTGTGGCTGACATTTTGAAACAGGCTGACTTTCGTCACGCGATAACAGGTGTATTTATGAACCGATTTGGATGTAACTTGGTGTGTACATAGTACATATCAATGTCTCGACCGAGTTCGTTGGTCAGCTTCATTCGCCATCTTGTTTCATAAGGACTGCCATTTAAAAAAAAATAAATTTTAAATTTAAAATGAGTTATCAAAAATTGAAAAAAGAAAAAGATTTTTATGTGTTTGACCTTGATACAAAAATTCCGGAGCAGTTTTTATTTCGTATATATCTTAAAAAATGGTTGAATCATAGCACTTTGAATTTCTAGCATGGCTGAAATTTTGGAACGATCTCATATTTGTCACGTGATAACACGCGTATTTATTAACCTATTTCGATGTAAGAAGGCATATGGATAGTATATCGTAATATCTCGACCAAGTTCGCTGGCCAGCTTCATCAGCCATCTTGTTTCAAAATGGAGGCCATTAAATTAAATAAAAAAAATTATATTTAAAGTGAGGTGCAAAAAAATTAGAAATTAGAAAAGGTTTCTTTCTTAAGTATTTGACCATGATATAAGGATTCCCATTTTTTGTTTTGTCTTTATCTTAGAAAATGGCTCAGATATAGCAGTTTGAATTTCTAATGTGGGTGACATTTTGAAAAATCTGATTTTTTGCCTGCGACAGAACTTGTATATATCAACCGATTCCGATGTGAGTGAGCATGTGCACAGGAATTACTAAGGTCTCGACCAAGTTCACTCGTTAGCCTCATCCACCATATTGTCTTAAAATGGCAGGAACTTCAAGATATCGCCGAATTTGGTAACCAAATATAAGTTACTTTAAATAAAAGTAGCTTTGATAAAACTGACTAATTTCGCGAAATTCTCATTCATAATGATTTAGTATTGATAAAGATTAGGATTGAATCGCCTATAATCGGTTTCCACTAAATTGAGCTTCGTGTGTTTGAATAATATAAGCTTGCTTTTTAAAAATAAGGAATATGAAAGCTACCTCTTCCTCCCGGCACTGGCCGGAAGGACTTTTAATTAAGATAAATGTGTTTTTCATGCAGAATGATTCGATTTGCTGCGAATTTGGTATACCGGTCTATTATGTTATGGAACTTCCCTGATTAGTTTTGGAGGTTCATTGGTTAAGGATAAAGGTGGAAAAGGGGGGTTAGTCCACCCCCTTAATTCAGATAAATGGGATTTTCATGAAGAATCATTCGATTTACTCCGAATTTGGTATACCGGTTTATTATGTCAAAGAACTTCCCTGATTAGTTTTGGGAGTTCATTGGTTAAGGATAAAGGGGGAAAAACGGGATTAGTCCACCCCCCTTAATTCAGATAAATGGGTTTTTCATGCAGAATGATTCGATTTGCTCCGAATTTGGTATACCGGTTTATTATGTTAAGGAACTTCCCTGATTAGTTTTGTGGGTTCATTGGTTAAGGATAAAGGGGAAAAGGATGGTTAGTCTACCCCTTTTAATTCAGATAAATGAGTTTTTCATGCAGAATGATTCGATTTGCTCCGAATTACGTATACCGGTTTATTATGTTAAGGAACTTCCCTGATTAGTTTTGGGGGTTCACTGGTTAAGAATAAAGGGGGAAAAGGGAGGTTAGCCCGCCCCTCTTAATTTAGATAAATGCGTTTTTCATGCAGAATGATTCGATTTGCTCCGAAGTTTGTATACCGGTTTATTATGTTAAGGAACTTCCTGATTAGTTTTGGGGGTTCATTGGTTAAGGATAAAGGGGGAAGGGGGCTAGTCCACCCCCCTTAATTTATATAAACGGGTTTTTCATTCAGAATTATTCGCTTTGCTCCAAATTTGGTATACCGGTTTATTATGTTAAGGAGCTTCCCTGATTCGTTTTGGGGATTCATTAGTTAAGGATAAAGGGGGGCTAGTCCACCCCCTTAATTTAGATAAATGGTTTTTTTTGCAGGATTATTCGATTTGCTCCAAATTTTGTATACCGGTTTATTATGGTAAGGAGCTACCGTGATTAGATTTGGAGGTTCGCTAGTTAAGTATAAAGGCGGAAATTTGGGCTTATTCCCCTTCACTTATTTTTTTGAGGGGCATTATTTTTAAAATAAGAGTATAATATACAATTAGTGTGAATAGCCTGTGAGCTCAATGCCATCAGTTTAGCTGGACACTTTTCTTTTTTATTATTACTTTTTTGTCATAGTGGCAACAGATCTCTGTTGAAAGTAAAGGGAAATACATATTACTGTATTGACCAATCATAAAACGAATAAAATGCGGATTAAACCAATAAAAACCTTTAGATATGCTTTTGATTTCCCATCCTGACGAGAACAATAACTATTTTTCCAAATGGTTAAAAAAATATTTCATTGAAAGTAAAATTATAAAAATGCGAAATGTCCGGTAGATAAACAAGAATCATTAAAATGTTCGTTATGCCGTTTCAAATAGCATTTTAAAGAAAAATGGGAGGCTGCAATAGGACAAAAAGTCGCTTTCTTAAGATAAAGGAAGACTGTCTTAACAGTTCCATAAAATTAGAAGACACTAGCTGTACAATATAAAAAAAATCGACCAACAAAAGATTTCGCCGAATTGTGTGACAGAAGCAATTGACGAAAAACAAGAGATTTAAGGGAGCAAGTACCTCTTGATCAATTAACATATGCAGCTAGTACAAATTAACGAGCTGCTGGTAATATTGATGCCTCGACACTCATAAAACATATAACTCTAAATCAACAAGAGATATCAAATACAGAAAAATTATAACTTCAGAAAAAAAAAAAAAAGCACCATTAAGAAGCATACACCGTATGCCTTATCGATTTTTGTAGAAGCTGATCTAACGAAAAAGCAATGGGAAATTATTCATAGTGCAAATAAGAATATTTACTTGTTATTCTCTGAATAAGATAGCGAAGAAAGATCGCTATATAAGTCAGGCGTCCATGAATGTGACAGAAACAAGCGCTGAAGTTAACCTACAGGATCTTCTTGATCAACCTCTTTAAGACTGTGTAAATATTTAGAAGTGATTCAAAATAATACAGAAGAAGAAAACCACAATTTAGAACAAATATCTAAATGGGGTTGCGATGGCTCCCAAAAATCGCAATTTAAACAGATATTTCAGAATACTTCCGATAGTGATGCAAATATATTTCAGAGTTCTCTTGTTCCTTTACGTTTAGAGGTACTGTCCAATGGACATAGAATTGATGTTAAGAAATTTGAAAACTACACCGAAGAAACTGCAAAGCTTTATGTCGAATTATATGGGTGGCATCCAATGTCACCAACAATACATAAACGTTTTAGTACATGGGGCCACAGTAATTAAACATGCAATACTGCCTATCGGTCAACTTTCGGAGGAGGCTGCTGAAGCTAGAAACAAACATGTCCGCCAATATAGGCAAATGTTTTCCCGAAAATTTTCTCGAAAGCAATGTAATAAAAATGTCTTGAACAGACATTTACTAAATTCTGACCCTTATAGTTCAAGATCAAAGCCTAAGAAAAAAAAAGCCTTTTTCTAGCGAAACAACAAGAAGCACCATACGGGCAACATCCAAAAGAAGACGAAGCTGAAGATGTAGACGAAATAGGTGAAGATGAATCTGATTAGAATAGTAAGTTACAAAAAGAACATTTTATAAATATGTAAAAAAAAATGGAATATTTCACTAAATATCATAAATGTTTATTCTAAACTGTATTAAATAGTAGTTTACTTTTTAAAAAGCAAAGATTTTTTGTAAATTCGTAAAAAAAAAAATTATATATATTTTTTAAAATATATATAATGATTCTAAATAGCTTTTTAGAACATTTTAACTTGATATAGCTCACAAAATAATTTTGTCCACATTTTTTTTACCGACTTCAAAAAAAGGAGGAGGTTATCAATTCGACGCGTATGTATGTTTTTTTTTTTTTTTTTTTTTATGTATGTTCACCGATTGCTTCGGAACTTTTCGTCCGATTTATGTGATTTTTGTTTTAATTGAAAGAGGATACTCTCGAATTGGTACCACTTCTGTTCAATAGAAATTGGTTGAGTGTTTTTTTAGTAATTCAACAAAAACCAATAAAATGAAGGATTTCTCGCAAATTACCTTTCATTGTTGTAACCGGTTTCTCGATCATAAGCGTAAAACTATGTAATCATATACGTTGCCGCCAAACTTGGCGCCATTTGGTGAAATGCCGCCAAATTTGGCGACCAAAACAAGTTGCTAAGTTGCCATAAATGAAGCCAACTTGGTTGTAACTGACTAATTTGGCGATATTCATATTCAAATTCAATAATGGATCTTCTCCAATCTGTTTCTTCGCGTTTTTTAATCGGCAATCATATTTACAATTCTCAATTGCCAATCGCGTTCAAAATAGTAATTTAATGTACCTTAATTAAATATATAACATTATTTCAAATGCTAAATAATACAGAAGCAAACTAAATTACAAAACAATAATTTAGTATACAGTAGTTTAGTTTAATTAAAAACATAACATCAGACTGGCGACACATAATATATATATATATATAATATTATATACATATCTATATTATATTAAACAGTTATGTGTATGAATGCTTTATAATTGCCTTTAATATTCCCACTAGATAACATTAGCGATAACTTTCCTGTATAGGGGCCTTGGAGAGAAAATGAAATTTTCACGGATATTTTCTGACAACCTATTAACATACATACACATACATACCATATACACAAGCAAGTTTTTCAATATTTATAAATTTATTCATTGTAACCCGCCACTTGTCTACTTTTATATGCAAACAGAAATTAAACCAAAATTCCTACACTGGAAAAGTACAAAATTAATAATATGGAAAGAAAAAAAGGAGTTACTGTAATTAGTATTGCAGACGGCATTGTTGGTGCGGTGTATTTACATGGCACAGAACTTAAACATCAGTAGGCATAAGCATAACTGCAAAAGCAAGTCAATGATTTACGCAGTTTTGAAAACATCTGAATTGTATCAAGAAATGAGAGCAAATAACTTTTAATCAGATTGCACGATAAACGCAAAAAGTGCGCGATGCTAACAGCAAACATGGTTTAAAGGAAATACGAATATCATAAGTTGCTTCCGATATTTCTATGTTTTGCGGTACTGTACTCACTAAAATAGGCCAGTTAGTATGCAGACCGATGACGCTTTAACCAAGACTATTAATGAGCATAACGATGAATTTCTAATCTTTCGTAATCGAACCCACAGTTAAGGATCGTGAAACAAAAAAGATATCAGCAACAATGTGGTTTAATGTAAATGTGGATATCATAAAATATCTAGACACACGGCAGTGTGTCAGCCAAGTTCGCCTGACATAGCCGTGTGTTATTTACACGAACCATTTCGAGCTGTTTTCGTCAAATTTCGATGCCCTACTACTGAAAATCTATGAGACCTACGTACTTGTTATACGAAATGTGTGGTAAGGCCACCCTAATTACCTAAAATCCAAAATTTTTTATATAAAGCATAATTAGTTTCCGAGATAATGACATTTAAAAATGTCTGATAATCGATAATTTTATCACTGACTGACTGACTGACTGACTCACTCATCAAAAAGATCTCGTATATCTACTGCAGCTACAGACTTCAAATTTGGTGCGAAGTTCGTTTACACTATGAAACTAAGGAATAAAATAAAAAAATTGTGAAAATCGATGAATTACCCACTTGGTGGTGTCCATTTTTACTTTAACATTACGTCTATTAGGCGAAATTTTAATTTGCCGTAGGAGGGGACGCTGTTCTGTCGCCAAATACCGTCAAGTTTCTCGCCAACATGGCGATATATCGCCAAATTTGGCGACCAAAATTAGTCGCCAAAAGTGACGCCACCTTGGCGATATCTCTAATATTTCGCCAAATTCCCATTGTAAACCTATCTACTTACTGGGGGTTTATCTGGGTTTACTTGCTTACTGAAAATCAACAAATTGAGATATTCTGTCCGTCACAGAGCCCGTTCTCAGAAACTATACATATTGGAGACTTATAGCTGAACACCTCACATCAAATGACAAATCATAAAATTTTGAAAAAGTTGTAAATTTAAACATTTGGGGGTCTCCCATGTGTATTTTAAACAATCCTTTCTAAGTGAGCCCCTAATCAGGTTGGAGGCGTGAAATTTTGCATACTTACAGCTGAACACCTCACATCAAACGAGAAATCATAAAATTTTTAAAAAGTCGTACATTTAACCCTTTGGGCCCTCCCATGTGTATTTTAAACAATTCTTTCAAAGTGAGCCCCTAATTAGGTTGGAAATGTGAAATTTTGCATACTTATAGCTGAACACCTCACATCAAACGACAAAGCATAAAATTTTGAAAAAGTCGTACATTTAACCCTTTGCGCTCCCACATGTGTATGTTAAACAATTCTTTCTAAGTGAGCCCTAATTAGGTTGGAGGCGTGAAATTTTGCATACTTATAGCTGAACACCTCACATGAAGCTAGAAATCATAAAATTTTGAAAAATTCTACATTTAACCCTTTGGGTTCCCCCATGTGTATTTTAAACAATTCTTTCAAAGTGAGCCTCTAATTAGGTTGGAGGCGTGAAATTTTACATACCTATAGCTGAACACTTCACATCAAACGAAAAATCATAAAATTTTCAAAAAGTCATACATTTAACCCTTTGGGCCCCCCATATGTGTATTTTAAACAATTATTTCTAAGTGAGTCCCTATTTAGGTTGGAGGCGTGAAATTTTGCATACTTATAGCTGAACACCTCACATCAAATGACAGACCATAAAAATTTGAAAAAGTCGTACATTTAACCCTTTGGGCTCTCACATGTGTATTTTAAACAATATTTTCTAAGTGAGCCCGTAATTAGGTTGGAGGCGTGAAAATTTGCATACTTATAGCTGAACACACATCAAATGACAAAACATAAAATTTTTAAAAAGTCGTACATTTAACCCTTTGGGCTCCCACATGTGTATTTTAAACAATTCTTTCTAAGTGAGACTCTATTTAGGTTGGAGGCGTGAAATTTTGCATACTTATAGCTGAATACCATCATGCGACAAATCATAAAATTTTGAAAAAGTCGTACATTTAACCCTTTGGGCTTCCACATGCGTATTTTAAGCAATTCTTTCTAACTGAGCCCCTTATTAAATTGCAGATTTGAAATTTTGCATACTTATAGCAGAACACCTGAGGCCAGGCGACAAATCATAAAATCTTGAAAAAGTCTTACGCTTAACCCTTTGAGCTATCGCATATGCATTTTAAGCAATTCTTTCCAAGGGATCCCCTAATTAAGTTGGAGACATGACTTTTTGCATACGGATAGCTGAATACCTCAGACCACACGACAAATCATAAAATTTCAAAAAGTCTTATATTATTTACTCCTCCGAGCTCTAACTTGTGTATTTTAAGCAATTTTTCTAACCTCCGCCCTCTTCACCCGGGGAGCACTTTTCCAACTTTTGCCGACACCCCTTTGACCATTCGTTCATATTATGCGCCTTACATATTTTAGTTCCACTTTTACCGCTAGGGGCGCCTACTTAACTCGGGTGCTATGGGCTCAATCCCCTTGACTAATATATCTACGGATAGTATGTAAAACGGAGTTTTGTTCGGATAAAGGTTTGTTTAGAATAGAGTGCGCCCCTGGTTGTGGAATGTGGAACTAACAGATTTTTCAAAAGGATAAAGTATTTTGAAAGGAATATTAAACGAAACCCTCTGTGCGATCTGTGATCGCACTTACCCACTTGTTATTTTCAAAATCATCAGAGAAATGGATATTTAGTTAATTAAATTTGAAAATCCAGCGAGGGGCAATGTCCTTCCTCTGCACTGCCTCTTTGCCGGCACTCATGGATGAATGATCCATAGTGTGGCATAAGCACATAACTTTATTTTCCACTTTCAGTACAAAAAAGCAGGCCCAGCTATAGGATATTTAACTGGAAAATTTAATAGGAATTGTTGTTTCAGAAACAATAAAAATTTCGAATCAATACATTTCATTTCAAAACATGCATTCAATATAGCAGTATTAAAATATAGATTTCTGCCGCAAATTGACAGCCAAATACTTTGTTGTAAAAAATTTAAATTAAAATTGAATGTTGCTTGGTGAATAAAATAGTCGCACGTAGACACATTAAAAAGCATTAAGTAAAGTGTCTAAATATATTGTAACTTTACAAAAAGTAATGATATCTAACAAAAACATAGCTGTGAAAAAAGGGAGCCAAGTTCTGTAAAGACAATGGCAAGAAAAGAAGTGATATCTAAGTGGGTGCCAAGTTCAAATAAAATTCACTCAAACTTACCTACTGAAGTATTATAGCATTTTTTAAATTGTTTAGAAATAAAAATTATTGATAGCATATTAATAATAAATCTAGAACTTGGCAAGTTTTTGATAAATGTTATGCCTATCAATTTCATGTCTTAATAAAATGGTGATGTTAATATTAATTTCAATGACATTACAAAAAAAAAAATATATAGTTATTATTATAAAAAAATGACTCATGTTAAAGATTTGATAAACCAATAAATACACAGATACACTCCCGCTCGTCTTTGGTTATCACTCTAGCACCCACTCTCCAGAAACCTCAATGCAAACAGACTAAGATGCCTGACAAAGAGACAGATATACTTACGCTTGTTCTTGGTCATCACTCTAGAGACTGCACCCCTTTAACCCTTTTAGGGGCAAATAACTTTTATTAGTGAAATGCTGAAATGATTGAATCACACCAGAATTTGAAAACAAATTTATTTCAAAATGGGTAAACGCTTCTTTTCACGTATTTAATAAAATTAAACTTTTTAGTCCTGAATTCTGGTGTCAATGTGGCATTTTGCAGTTAAATTAGGTGGGATATATTTTATCCCATCGCCCTTCAAGGGGAAGGAGCTCACTCAAATTAAGGCTTCCAATCATGAAATAACAAGATTTGATATAATAATGTCATTATTAAAAATAAATGACCCGTAGGTAAAAACTTGCCAAGTTCTAGATTTATTATTAATATGCTATCAATAATTTTTATTTCTAAACAATTTAAAAAATGCTATAATACTTCAGTAGGTAAGTTTGAGTGAATTTTATTTGAACTTGGCACCCACTTAGATATCACTTCTTTTCTTGCCATTGTCTTTACAGAACTTGGCTCCCTTTTTTCACAGCTATGTTTTTGTTAGATTTATTTCACAAAAACGCTTCAACGCACCAAATCATATTAGCTCAGAAACGCCAACTGACTGTGGACCCAATAACGGTAGATTTCTTAATAGTTTTAAAATCTCCACTACCCAACGTACTGAAAATGATGATGCAATAAGAAGCATAAATGCTTAAGTAAGTTAAGCTGTTTTTGTCAAGAAAGATGAAATACATATCAACCAAAAATAAACAAAATGCCGAAATGAAGAATAAATGTTAATATACACGGTGTCCATAATTAAACGACCCTACTTTAAAGTTGTCTACAGACAAAACTATTGTTCATAGAGTTGTGAAATTTTGTGAAAAACGTAATAAAGGTATGGGAATTTGTTTAAGCAAAGAAAACAAACAATAAAAAATTGTTCAAAATTTCGCCACCAGAGGGCGATTTTTAATAAAATACACATTTAGCATTACTATAGTTTAGAAATTTTATCTATTATCTTAACCTGATTCTAAAGACAGCATTTCGTGACATGTTCCTAGCATTTCCTTGAACACACTGCCGTCAACTGTGGCGGCATGCTAGCTTACGATTCCAAATGGTATCTGAAAACCATGACCGTCATGCGGAACAATTTTTGTCAGAACAAAATTTGTTAAACTATGATAAATGTATGTTAAATGTGTAATTCGTTAAAAAACGGCCTCCTAATTTTTTTCGCTCAAACAAATTCAGATACCTTTATTCTGTCCTCCACAAAATTTCACAACATTCTGAACAATAGTTTCGTCTGTAGACAATTTTAAAAGGGTCGTTTAATTATGAACATCCTATAAATGAAATTTCTAATCTACCGTAATGCTAAAATGTGTAATTTATTAAAAATCGCCTTCTGGTGGCGAAATTTTGAACTATTGTATTTGTTTGTTTTCTTTGCTTAAACAAATTCCCATCCCTTTATTATGTAGACAACCGTAAATTATGTATTATTATGTAGATTGTCTGTAGACAACTTTAAAGTAGGGTCAATTAATTATGGACACCCTGTATATAAAGAATTTTCACAAAAAACCTGTGTTTTGAATGTACACACAAATCTGGACAGAAGTATTTACTTACCAAAATAACATCTTTAAAAGTTTATTTAAAAGTCTGCAATTTCCTCCAAAACAATAATGCAAAAATCGTAACTCGAAAAAACTAAAAAGTGAAAAATAAACGTTTTTACCAAAAATAAAACCGACTTCAAAAACTACTGCAAAGTAAAAAATATTTTTTTTACACAATAGTTTATAAGAAATTAAATTAAGAGCATTTCACTTACCATGCGTATTATTATATTTATGTACATTAATTTGATTTTTTGGAGTCGGTGCCAGCCAAGCCAAGTTCGTAAATCGACAAATACAAATCGTAACAAGATTCAGCAAAAACGTTTCTGAAGAAAAATTCCATTCTCAATCAACTCTGACAGCATCCTGCATTTGAAAATCTGTGTTTGGCTACGAATTTTTTATATAATATCCGGTATAAACGCACTAATTTTATAATAACCCTTAATTTAGCACACATAATTATAGCTAATCTCACTTGAAAATACACGTTTATAAAATCAGATGAAATGTTTTAAAAATGGTAAAATAAAATTTTTTTAACTAAATAATAAATTGCAAAAAAACTCGTAGATATTTGGATGTTTGTCTGTTGGATAATTATACTTAACTTCATTTAGCGGGCACCGACTGCAAAAAATCAAATTAATGTACATAAATATAATAATACGCATGGTAAGTGAAATGCTCTTCATTTAATTTCTTATAAACTATTGTGTAAAAAAAATTATTTTTTACTTTGCAGTAGTTTTTGAAGTCGGTTTTATTTTTGGTAAAAAAGTTTATTCATAAAATACTCCTCTGTGCGTCGGCCAAATTATAAGATTAAATGCCAATAATGGTTGATCGTAAATGTGACATTCACTTGACTTTAAGCAAGTTACACGTGTTTACGCCATCAAGTGATTTTTATTTCGACATTTTATTTGTAATTTTATTTATGTTATACTAATTTATTTGTTCTATCGTTATTTAAAATAAAAATTATGTCAATTTGTATAATTTGGCGAGTGGTTTGGCGATTTATATAATTTGGCGAAATTGGTCAACGGGATAACTAACAAGTACCATACTTTTATATGTATACGCGTATTGTTATATGTACAGAATACTTAACGGCACAGATGTCATATACGCACCATATTGGCGCGATTTTTTTCTGACGTCAATTTGGCGAAAACATCAACAGCATAAACAAAAATATGGGGGTTACCATATCAAGCAAAATATCGACACTTTGGCACCAGTTAAGTATCCGTTGCGTATATGACACTGGCGTCAGAAAATCATCGCGACAATATGGTGCGTATATGACATCTGTGCCTATTTAACAAGAATAACAAAACTTAAATTGACATTAATGTATCACATGAAAGTAAATAATTAAGCAATTCGGTAAATTTTAAAGGTAAATATTTGTTACTCTAATAACAAAGTGCTTCAATGTATTGAAAAATAAGTTTACCAATAAGGTACTTACGTATTATCCGTGCCAGGTCAGATTCACTGCGCCAACAATGGCTCCAAAAATATTAATTACAGTAACCCTTCCCTGTTTGCTTTTTTCATTGTAACTGCGAGGTTAATATTAAATAGTTGCTGCATTACAGGTAGTAGCGTGAATATTTATATAGCTACATATATTTATGTAATATGACACAGCATAGATATAAATACATTTATATTATATTCATTCTGATGGACAAAACAATCCGCCGAAAATAAAACTATCATTGTCTATATCGTTATTACTAAAAGCCGTCAATTTGATGTTATACATTTAATAAATATCTACTAAATTACTGAGCACAGCTGTCATATACACACCGGGTTTGGCGCGATTTATATATTTAAATTGTTTTCTATCATTTTGAAAAGGAAATAACAATAAATTAAAAAATATATATAATTAATAACAATAGAACAAAACAATTTATATAATTTACAAAAAGAAAATAAAAGTAAATAAATAAATTATTAATAAATAAATAACAATAGCCGGGTTATCATGTCAGGCAAAATAACACCATTTTGACGCCAATTAGGTACCCCGGTGCGTATATGACATCTGTGCCAATTACTCTGTTTGTATTATTTTAATTTGCTTTTATCTTATTTATCATTTTTAACGATGCTGTGTATTTATCATGTACATTAAAGTATTGTTTTGAACACAATTGGAGATTAACAACCATTTCTGGAATCTATCTTCGGTACAGATGTCATATTCGCCCCATATTGGCACGATTTTTTTCTGTCGCCAATATCATATAGGCAACAGGTACTTAACTTGCGCCAAAGTGTCGTTATTTTGCTTGATGTGGTAACCCGGATTATGTTGTTTATGCTGTTGATGTTTTCGCCAAATTGGCAACCGAAAAAAATCGCGCCAATATGGGGCGAATATGACATCTGTTCCCTATCTTCTTGGCACGGACAATACGTAGGTACTAAACTCTAAACGGTGAGAATATTTTTTGGTTTTATGGCTACCGGATATTTTGATAGTTTTCATCAAGTCACTCTCCATAGTGGCTAATATAGGAAAATCTGATCATCAAAACCAATAAGTTTAGCTGTCATTTGGCGAACAGTGAGCATCATTCGCCAAGCCTGGTGCCAAAACCATTTTAAAAAGCGCCTTGGTTCCTATAAAAACGAAGTTTCTAAATACATTATTATACTCATATACTGAGTTGCATCATACTTTATTTATATGCTTATTTATAATGCTTACGCTTCAAGTTAATAGCAGAGTAGACTTGAAACATTATTTTAAAAATGAATAAGCATTTCGGTATAAATAATTTATGCAAAGAGGACAAACATTTAAATTCAGAGTAGCTGCAGTAAAAAATGTTTGGCATATTTCTGTACTCAACTTACAGAAACATTTTTCAAAAATTTACTTTAACAAATACATTCAAAGAAGTGAAAATGTAACTTACTTTAGGCAATTAAGAATAAAATTGGAATAGATAAAAATTTATTTTAAATAAAATCGATCAAATTGGAATTTATTATGAAAAAGGAAAAACAAAATAGAAAATAATTAAGGTTATGATTATGATGAATGTGATTATCGTCTCGGGGTGAAATTTTTACATATCATTATTTAAAAATAAATGAAGCACGTGGTTTTGTACGCACGGCTTTTTGTACTTATTTACTTTATTGTGGCATACATAATAAGTACGTAATATAGGTATATTGTTTATTGCGTATACAACAATTTTATATGTCAAGTTATTGACAAAAATATTTAAACACGTGCATTTTCATTAATAAAACAATATAAATTTAATGCATACCTACTGCGATATCACGTGAAAATGGTATAGTAACAAAATATATGCCTTGTAGAATTTTTACTATTTCACTCTGAAATATTTACGAAGCTGATTTTATATTGAATGGAACTCGAAGAAAGGAATATATTCCCCATGGGGTACTAAATGTAAAGAATGGCTGGGTATGAGGTGAAACTCTCAACTACCAAAAGCCCTTTTTCAAATCTAATATCGTGAAATATTTCGATCAGTCTACATTAGCTGTAACTTTTTCTAAAGTTTTTAATGTAAATTGTCTTCGCAAAAGTATTTTATTCAAATCAGATGGTTCTATGCGAATTTTTATTTTTTCGTTCTGTTTCACGATAACCATGTGGTTACATATTGGTATAGCTTCGTCTACTTTCTTAATAATCCCATCCTTAACCATTTTATCAAGCTCCTGTTTCACAATTTTTCTTCTCTTAAATGGAACTTCTAGATGGTTTGATCTCTTTTTGAGCGCATTCTTCTGAAAATTCAGCTGTGTATTCAAATTTTTTTATACACCATATTCCTTGAAACAGATCCTGAAATTCTTCCTCCACCGTGCTAACTAGTTCAATTCTTTGAATTAATCCTGCTCGATAAAGGTAATTCGACCAAGGATTGGACTTATTCCTCTATGTGCTATTATTAACCTAAGTTAAATACGCTTATCTTTAATTTTGCATGGAACTGACGATTCTCCAGTCCCATCAATAACATGACTGGAATATGAGAGGATTTTACGGATATTTGAAGGTTTTATTTTTAAATGTAATTCTTTTGCTAAGCCAAATGGTATAACATTACACCAGGCACCGGTATCAAGTTTCATAGGAATAGCCTTATTGTTAATTATGACGATATCGCACCAGTCTGATTTGTTAGCATTGACGCTTGCTATCAGGAAATTTTCAGTTTCTGTAATCGTGTCAACATTTTCAATTTCTTGCACTTTGTACTTTTTCCAGAATTTTGACCTGCATTTCTTTGCAAAATGGTTTTGTTTTTGATAAACCTTGCATTTCTTGCATTCATTAATTTTATGTGTACTACCACAATTTCTACAATCATTTATCAGTTTAAAGAATGTAGTATTAGAATTAGGCTTATCAATGAACCAAGCTAATGCGACTGGGTGAATTTTTTCGATATTGCGGAAATTATAGGTTGCGATTTATTATCATCAACATTTTTTAATTGCTTTGAAGCTGTTTCAGAAGCAAGACAAATTTGCACAGCTTTATCTATGTTTAAATCAGCATCGCTTAAAAGCTTTTCACGAACATCGTTGTTTTCAATTCTGACAACGATTCTATCACAAAGCAACTCTTCTTCCATAATCTCCAGCTTTTTGCGAGATGCTTGTATTTTAAAGCGAGTTAAAAAATCTTTAAAGCACTCACCTTACTTTTGATGTATCTGGTTGAATTTATACCGTTCAAATGTAAAATTTACCTTCGGGGTGAAGTATCCTCGGAATTTGTCTTTGATGACCTGTAAATTTTCTTTTTCATCAGCTCCTAATGGAATTTTTTTGAAAATGTGTTGTGCATCGCGGCCTATACATGACATAAAGTAGCCACTTGTACTGTCTTACTTTTGTAAATAAAGTCTGGAAAAAAGGATGCACCTGACCCCTCCAGAATATCGACATAGCGAGCAGCTGTAACCTTCTCATGCAGAGTAACAAGCAGCCGAAAGTCACGCCAAGATATCGCGCTCCATACCATAAGGGAACCATCTACATGCTTCACAGTCGGCAAGAGGTAGTCAGGAGTAAATTCTTCTGTGGGCTTTCTCCACACATAAATGAGTTCAGTTGTCTGAAATATGGTGAAACATTGATTCATCAGACCACATGACCTGTTGCCACTGTTGAGGAGTCCAGTTTTTGTGTGTTTTACACCATTGGCGTCGTTGAAAATCATGACGTGATGTTACCAATGGCTTACGAATTGCAACTCTTCCATAAATGTTCGAAGCATGAAGTTCCCTTTAGGCAGTTTTTGCTGAAATTGAATTCTAGATATGACTATTTATCTCTGACGTTATCGTATATAAAGATTGCCTGAGCTTTCGGACCGCTATGCGGGTCAACTCCCTTTTATACCTATCAGAAAGCTTTCTTTTCCGTCCACTGTTGTACTTCGCAGGCAATACTTTACCGCATATCGGGTACGCTGGCATAACAGCTGACACAGTACTCTTTGCACGCCCCAAATAATTGGCTGTTTCCGCCACGGAGCAACCAGCGCACCGCATTCCAATAATCATTCCTTTTTTCGAACTCTGACAGGTCAGTCATTACTGAGCTTTCCAGAGCGTATGGTAAGCGCATGCAACACCTATGACTGATGTTGAGCGACTGATACCTTTTCTTCCATAACCATTAGATGGCAGAATTGAGTGCAAAGTGACATGCGCGTTCTTTGAAATGGACAATGACTTTTTCGTGGGTGTTCGTATTATTTTGTCACTCATCTGTAAGTAAAATTGCATCCGCGTACCATTCGAAGCTTTGGAGCCACTCTTCCCATTGTTCTTGTGTATTCCTCCTTCCGACATTATCGAATGCAATTAGATTCGTATTTGAAATTTTAAAAAGTTAAAATAGTAATCTGACAGCAATAACTTGTAACAATAATTTGTATCTAAGCAATTAATAATAGCCGAAGTTTAAAGCACAGACGACATTTATTGTCATAAACAAACTTAAGAATAATACAAACGATTACGATTAATTTAAGGACGCTACAGTTATGAATACAGTTACCACATTTTGTACCTAAAGTTGTTATTAATTTTTAATATTGTGGCTATGAATCTGTTACAAGCTGACGGACACGAAGGATCCGCCACTGAACTTTCTTTTTATCATCTGGAATTCATGCTTGCTCTTCTATAATATTTTAACTCTTAAATAATTCTTAATTTATTTCAAAACTAGCAGAACTACCCGGCTTCGCCCGTGTCAATTATAAGGAGCCTTCCAGGTAAAATAAATTAAAACGAAATAATACGGCAATCACAATAACTGAAACTTGTGCATTCATTCCCATCCACAAAACGTTAAAAAGGCAATCAGAAAACATGACGTTATTGTCTCGCAACCATAGTAAAATCTCTGAGCTTTAATAACAGAATGCGCGTTATCTTTGCCGGATGTAAGAGAAAAATGTGTGATTTTCCTCACAATACGAAAAAAAGAAATTCCACCAAATCGCGCAGCATTTAGTGAAATTCTCGTTTGCATGGTATCTATATTATAAAGGACAAACATATCTGTGCGTAACGCATACGTCATTTTGCGAATGGCAACACTTTGAAATTTGAAATAAAATTTTGATTTTGCAATTTTCTCTACTGCAAATTTTTAAACTTCTAAACATCGCACATTTTAAATTTTTACACCATCGTATAAGGAAAAAAATGCTCTTTTAAATGCAATTTGTTTGAAAGCTGTATCTCACTTTAATTTTAAGATATTAATTTTTTTGTAGTTTTTATTACTTTTTTTGTAATCGTGGCAACTGAAGTACTCCATTTCCTTGAAAGTAAAGGGAAAATAATAAAATAATAGATTACTGTATCTTTTTGTTGCCATTTTCCCATAAAAACTGAAAAACAAAATTGAAATTAAATACGTGCTATGTTAGGAATATCGTTTGTTATAAAACCCGATAAGTTTTGACTTTATTTCTTTTTTATTTATCAACTAGCTGTTTAACCCGTTTTATGCACGGGAGTTCATGAATTTAATTCTAAAACCAAAATTAAAAATAACTATTCAATTTAGTAAAATATTTTACCACTGCTGTGACTTTTTTTTTTTAATGAAATTTAATCAGCGTGGCGTACGTAATATGCTTATCTCTAATTATTGGCATGCGAGGTAAAAGAATTATTGTAATACCCGCTACAGCTTTTTAGTAGCTTTTTTTCAGCGTGGCGTACGTAATATGCAATGCATTTTGCAATAGAAAGGTAATTGTTGTGGTAAGAATTCTATTGTGAATTTTTAATTATTGGCGGCTGCTATAACGAAAAATGTTTAAATTTGATAGGAAATTGCTGGAAAATTGGTGGTTTTTTATTAATTAAAAGTTAACAATAAATTATTTCGATTCCGGATTGCTTTAGTTGCCTCGGCCGTGTTTTAACACACATGTACATAACATTTCACAATCCTGGCTTCAAAACTGTGGATTTTGTATAGCATTACAGACAGACAGACAATTTTTCACTTTTATATATTAGATTAAATGATTTTTAGTTCATTGCAATTTAACTTTACAAACGATACAACACTTTCTCTTTACAAAAATGCATTTTAAAGAATATTTGTGACTTATTTTCTTCGCATTTACTTAATTCGTATCAAAGGGTTTATGTATTATTCCGAGATAATGATGTCATTTGCATACCGTTCTATAGATGATGTTTAAGACGGGGTCGTAAAAGTGGGATGCTTTAGCGGATGCAATTAACGTCATTTTATTTTTTTTTTAAACGTGTATTTTAATTCTTAGAACTAAAATATGTTTTGTAGAAGTGCGTCATCTTCACCCCAGCTGCTTTGAAATTCTTCACAGGTGAAAATGCTTTATCTTTGAAAATAACTTAATTGAAATCACACAGTGATAAAACGCAATGTTTTACAAACGTTTAGAGTGCCTTTATGGAAGAGCAGTAACATGCAGTGAGCATGCTCTTTGTCCGAAAAATAACAATTTATATTACAGAACTTGATGATTCTCTCTTGGATGTATTCGCTTTGCCGAGTTAGACACGCAATCACAGAATATCTTGGCAATAATTAGGGGTTTAAAATAATATCAGGTTCCCCAAGTTTTTGTCCAAAATTCTCTCGACTAATAAAATTTTATTGCTATTCTTCAAGACATGTTACTTTAATTTTTATCAAAATAACATAATTTGCTTAATTTAATTTTTCATAATTGTCATCTTCCCTGATCTTTCTGCTGAACCAAATTGACTATATATATATATTTTTTTTTTTTAACTGAAAGCTGTTCATTTGTATATGTGCCTGCACTAGCTGTTTCTTTTAATATCCCATTATTATATTTTAATTTGAAAAGTATTCGATGAAACTTCTTCAAAATGATGGTAATAAGATAACTTTCATTATTGCAGAGAAGAGAGAAATAATGAGGTTTATTTATCCTTATTCTCATGAAAATTCAAAATTGTTGATAAAAAATATTGTATAGGGTTTAATGGCGCAAAATCCCATTAGCGACATAATATTTTGAACGGAAAATTACCTATTCCTTTTGAAAACACGCATTTTCCTCATAAAGTTTCCAAATTTATTTTCCATGTGTACTAAGTTTCAGACACTATAGGTGAAATGCTTAAGTAAATGAAAATGACGTCATATTTAAAAGAAACGATGATTTTCTTAGATAAAACTAAACTTTTTAACACAAATGCGTTAAAAAACATATATTAAGTCAATTTTTACTCTCCGATCCTGAGATTAGAATCTCGAGTTAAGAGTTCGACTGTTCTCATGCAAAGATTTTGCTGTCAATCGTGACTTCACGTTTTGAAATAAAATGATTTTAAAATGATCAAATTAAAATACCAGTTTTTTAAAAGAGTGATTGCGGGTATGATAGGTTAATTTTTAAATTTATCTCTATCGCGTAGATCTCGATTAAGTAAGATTAATCCGTTTGCCCTTAAAACAACATAAACAGTTCATTTTCTTACAACTAATATTCCGTAAACAAAAATAAAACTTCCTTTGTGATTAAATAAATAAAATAATATAAATAAAACACAAATTTAAGAGGCACGTAATTGAACTACGCGCTTAAAGCTCTGAAATTATCAGAAAATAAAAGGTTGCCATAAGCAGAAAAATCTTGGGCTAATAACTCTTAGCATGCGGCTAATACGAAAAAAGATCACTTTTGATAAATTTCAAAAGTTTATTTGATTGTATAATTCATATTTTTCACATGAAAAATGCTTTTTTATTTTTAGTGTGCAATCTAAAAAATATATTGCATGTAAAAATAAATATTACTTTTCAATTAAAAAAAATTGGTTTTCACCTATATTCTGTAACCCGGGAAGCCCGGGTACGATCTCCTAGTATATATAAAGTACAAACACTATGTCAGTGCCCATAAATTGCAACCCATAAATTGCGCCTTTACTGCAATTTTCTAACTTCTAAACATAACACAATTTCATTTTTTACAATGTCGAATAGAAAAAAGTTCTTTCAAATGAAATTTGTTTCAAAATTGTATCTCAATTTTCTGATTTTAATGGATTTTAAAGTAATTTTCATGCATGGATATTTTTAAAGGTACGTGCAACCCGATTACGAAAAATGAACCCGTTTACTCTTAATGCAGTAGTATAAAGAAAAGACATGTCTATGTCTACATCATATTTTCTGTGGCAACAACCTAACACAATAATTAATTTCCCTTTTACTGCAATTTAACCTCTAAACCTCACACATTCGATTGTTTCAACGTCTTATAGAAAACAAAAGTACTTTCAGTAAGATTGGTTTGTAATGTTTATCTCAATTTACAGATTTTTTTATGGATTTTAAAGTAATTTTCAAGCATGCATATTTTTTTAAATATGCTTATAATCCAATTACAAAATATTAACTCAATTGTTCAAAAACATTGTAACTAATTTAGAATTTGTTTGTTTTCGTGTAATATTCAATAACTAAATTGGCAAACGAAATTAAAACGCCAAAAATAACATAAAATAAAACACGAACTTAACAGATTATGGCTGTAGTATACAATCGAAGAAGTAAACAAAATATAGGAGCCATTTATTTACGGTGAGTTGACTACACGTTGAAAAGATTTGATGGAATGTGACGTCATATCTAGCCCTTTTTTTCTTGTTCCTAAATTGTTTTCATGAAATTTGACTGTTTGTATTAAAGTAGATATTTTAATTTTAAAAAACAATTAAATTAAGGTGCTACGTCATTTTACCGTTCTTATAGTTGAAGTTTTTATTTTATATATAAATAATGTGCGTTATCTGTTTAAGAAAGACGTCAATTTCAAAAATGTAAAAATATAGCAACGCGTTATCGTTACTTTTTTCACATTATTGTGTCATTTTTTAGGGTGTGGCAAAGTAAAAGAAACGATTTAATTAGAAAATTAAAAAGATATATTTCTATAATGTTAAATTACGGAACATGGTACAAAAAAGGAATAAATAGTGTTCTGATGATTTTTTAAAGTAGACAGTGCTCTTTTCCACGTTCTAAAGCCTATGTAAATGAAGTTTTGTGCAAATCCGTCAAAAATTGAAGATTTGTATAAAGGACATACACACAGAGAACGGCTTTTATATATATAGATTTAATAAAAAATTTTACTTAAAATAAATTCAGTAATCACGTTTAATATTTTTCACAGCTTTTTTGATAATATTTTCTTTAATGACTGTATTCCTAAAATCAACAAATATATTTAAAAGCAATTTAACAGCATCAGTGACGGGATTCATGAATTTTATCTCATAAGGAAAATACGTTTAACTTTACTAAATTCGTTATAAAGCCTTTTCTTCGAAAGTATTTCATTGGTATGCTGTTGTAGCTAAAAAAATATGCTTTGGGATATAAAATATTTTCTCATAAAAACTTTAAACATATTTTCATTTTCAGGGCACGTAAATGGAAAGAGGAATTATCGGATTCTTAAACGCGATGCATTACAAATACGGTGTGATATAAAAATATCGAGTTAACGCTCAAACACGTTCATAAAAATATTAAAATGTCACGTATGCTTAAAAAACAAAACTATTTTAAAAGCAAAACACAAATGCACATAAATTCTTATAAGGTTTAATTTTACAAAGCTGTTTTTTGTCAAAAGACTGCATTTTAAAAGATGATATGTATCATTAGCTTAGATTTTTTTTATCAAATGTGATGAAATTAATGTTCCTATTTTTATTTTGTTTTGGTTATAAATTAAATTAGGAAAACTTCTACTTTAGGGCCGTGCTTTAACTGCAAATTAACAAGTAGAGAATGCTAATTTCACAATTAATTTTAAAAAAAGTTTACTTTATTTTGGCTTAAACTTTGCATAAAACATTTTGACAATAGTAACCGCATTTAAACTATTTTCTTTTACATTACTTTCACAAGACTGAAATAGGGTTAGATACCTCCACTAACAAAAATAATGTATTCCTGAATCACAGACATTAGCTTAAACATGACTTTTTGTCCAACTAAAATACAACAGGTCTGTGTTAAGTTAGGGCACTCATCGAATGAAATATTTCTTAAACCTTTCCGGCATAGTCTGTCCGGGTCGGGATACCTAATTTTAATTCCAAACTTACGAACGACACCAAGAATATTTTAGTAAAATTTTGCTTTTACTACGAATAGTTAAAGTAACATGTTTTTAATTTCTAAAAAAGTCGTTTTAAAATTCCGGTGTCAGTCAATCATTTGATCATTTTACAACAAAAATTGCCCGTGCCGTAAAGGGTTAACCGAACCTATATTCGTTATCCCAGTCAGGAAAACAGCAAAAGAAAAATTGTTAAACGACATTCGTAAACGGAAGTAGAACGTTCTTATGACTGTCCATGTTATGACTGTACAATTTCAAAAGCATAAAAAAATCTTTTATTACCAAATTGAAACTAAAAGATACCACGTACAACTAAATACATATTTTAGTCAGAGCCGTGCTTAAACATATTTCCACCACTGGCAGAAGGATAATCAGATTGTGATTCTGACTAAAAATAACTAATCAAAACATCAAACATTATATACATAAAACCTTGAGAGCATAAACATAATGAGAACATAACATAAACATATGACAAAATGAACAATTGTTAACAGTTCAGAAATATAAAAATATATGTAGGAAAAAATAAATCAATATATTTATAAATACTTGATTACAGTACTAAAAGCGTTGAGCACAATATTACAATTCATTTTCAATTTAAATTGCAAAGAAAATAATTTAATTTGTAAATGAAATAAATAAATAGATAAATCCCAGTACCCAATAATCTAGTACATAATTACTCACAGGTGAACTTTCCTTGATTTTCATAGAGTAAAATTGTCCGTAATTTTTAAAAGTCTATATAATAAGCTTATTTCCAAAGTTTCTGTTATTTTTTTCAATCAAAAATATATTTTAAACGAAAAATTTGTTATTTAAATGTGTCTGGCTTCTATGTCGTTGCTAATTTAAATCTACTTGATTGCATTCATTAAATAAAAATACGCCATTCAATGTACAGGGTGAATACAATTAAAGATGCACTTTCAAAAGGCTGCAAAAAAAGAACCACTGGTCAGAATGACCTGATATTTCAAGTGCGTAAACGTGAAGCAATTGGAATTTGTTTTGCGAAAGAAGAAAGTTCAAAAGTTGACCGATAGATGGCGCTCTGTACTCGTCATAAGAGGCTAATTATAAGACGTGACATGCAGATTACACTTGCGATAAAAATGCGGGGAACATGCATGTGTCTGAGAAAGTAGTCATGACTCTATCATTGAAGGTGCGGGCTCTGCTTGTGAAGACTTTTTACAAGAACGATGACTGTGCAGCAATTGCATTGAAGAAATTCTGGTAATTAAAGGGTTAAATATGCGGCTCTGCCCGATGATTGCATTCAGTCTGAAGAAAATGATTGATAAATTCGAAGAGTCTGGTTCATTTCACATGAAATGTGGCAGAGGGAGGAAAGAAATTGCTTCAATGTCAGTGGAGGATGTGGGTACAGCGTTGCAAGAAGTCTCAAGCAGTGCTTTGGGAACGTGCAGTGCACACGGAATTTCCCGAACTTTAGACATTCTTCTCAGCATGGTTCATAAAACTTTACGAAACATCCTGCAATGCTATCCATACAAAATTACGTATGTTCAGGAGTTGCTTTCTGCTGGCCAACCTAAACGAGAAGCTTTCGCCCTGCAATTTCTTGCTCGAATGGAAGTGGGCAATGCATAGCCATGAAATATTTTGTGGACAGACGAAACCCATTTCCATCCCCAATGTTCTGTCAATACTCAAAATTGCAGAATATGGGCAAGGGGAAATCCGTTTCAAATGCAACCATTGTCTCTTCATTCTGCAAAGGTCACTGTGTGGTGCGGTTTTTCAGCAGCATTTATCTTTGGCCCTTTCTTTTTCCAGGAGATTGGTCATTTAGATCCTGTCACCTGTACAGTCAATGGGACACGTTATGAATCTGTTTTGCGCAACCAGCTCATTCCGGCACTGCAACAGCGCAGATGTATGGACATCGCAATTTTTATGAAAGGTGGTGCTCCTCCGCACAATGAAACACCAGTGAAGCAGTTGTTGAATCTGCATTTTGGAAATGACAGAATTACCAGACGTCATTTCTCAACAGCCACGATCACCTGACCTGAAACGTTGCGCCCTCTGGCTGTGGGATTACTTAAAACATGTTGTATACGAGGGTGCAATTGCGAACTTTGGTGAATTGAAAACACACATTACGCACCACATTCACAATATCACCCCTATCGTTAGGACAGTGTGTTTGCGGCCCGAGAAAATGTTTTCCTTTCAAATTCTTATTGAAACAAATTTCTCACCTTAAATTTCGTCCCAAGGAAGCAATAATTTGAACACGCCTGGTAGAATACGCAATTTTTTATTTCTAAGAAACGATTCGATTCGGGCTTCCCGGGCTACAGAACATACTGTTCTGTATATAGAAAGTAGGTGAAAATAATTTTTGAGGGAAAACTTTAATAGAAGTTTTGTAATATATGTTCTTAGATTCATCACTAACACCACCAAAAACGCCTTGTGATAGGTCTGCCAATTTTATACCTTTACGTTTAAAAATGTCTACGTCATTGTGTCAGAAAGTATCAGGCTTGTTGAGCAATGCAGTTAAGAACAGTCTTAACAGATTCTGATAAAATAAGCTCATACAGAAGAGTGAAATTAAAAGCGGCCAGATAAAATTGTTAAACTGGGTTTATCTCTAATCTTGATTTAGTTTTTTATTGGTGAAATTAGTAGTTGATTTCGAAATCTACCTGTCCCTGTAGGCCGAACCGGCAGCTATTTTTTAAACTACATGTTACATACCATTGCTTCGGTCAATCTGCTGTATCTATCATTTTAATTAACAGCAAAATTTTAAACAAAAACATGTCTTAACGAAATATGAGGGTACTATGTCAGACGCCGGTTTAAAAACCTTTCGAATGATGCCTCATTCATTGTTCTGTATTTTGTAGATGCACTGAAAATAGGATGTTGACAGCAGAAATCTGCCCTATATATATATAAAATCCTAATGAAACGAATTTATGAAACGGATATATGAAACGGCTGAAATGAAACGAATTTATGTATCGATTCTTTGAAACGACTGATTAAACAACTGATTATGTTTCACGGCGATTTCTCCTAAAATATGGAATACTTTGCGATGAAATTAACACTAAAATTCAGTGTTGATCCGCAGATCTCAAAACTGGTATTAGAATTTTTAAATTCGAATTAGTTTTCGAAATATTATTTTTTTTCTAATTTTAAATACATTTTTCTAATGATGGCAACTCAAATTTTAATCATAAGATTTTTTTTCATATTTCAGAAAAGGTTACTTTAAACTAATTTGGCGACCAGTTTGGCCTCCCTTAAATGTATGCTAAGAAATGTATCATACTACTTTTATTCATAATTCAATTTACTTGAACAATCTTTCGCCAAATCGAAAGATTCTGATAGAGAAATCAATTCTGACGGTATTTTTATGTCAGCAAGACGCAGGTGATAATTCGCCAAACATTTTTCCCGTCGCATTTTTTATATTTCCTTAATTTCATTTAAAATATAATCCTTTCATTCATTTTATTTAAAATACACAACTTTCATTTAAAATTGATGGCTTTCATTTCTTTCTGTTTTTTAAAAACAAAACGAAAAGAAAAAAAAAATTAGGCACAGATGTTATCTACGCATCGAGATACCTAATTGGCGCCAAAATGGCATTATTGTGATTAACATGGTAACCAGGCTATTGTTGTTTATTTAATAATAAATGTTTATTTACTTTTATTTCTTTTTTTAAATTATATAAATTATTTTGTTCCATAGTTATTAATTTTTTTTTGTATTTCCTTTAGAAAATAATAGAAAATAATTAAAAAATATGGTACTACTTAGTTATTCCGTCGACCAATTTCACCAAATTATATAAATCGCCAAACCACTCGTCAAATTATACAAATTGACATAATTTTTATTTTAAGTAACAAAAGAACAAATAAATTAGTATAACATTAATAAATATACAAATAAAACGTCGAAATAAAAATAACTTGATGACGTAAATACGTGTAACTTGCTTAAAGTGAAGTGAATGTGGCATTTACGATCAACCATCATTGACATTTAATCTTATAGTTTGGCGATAAATTTTTGGTCGACGGGATAACTAATACCAAAATGCATATGTAACTGGTATTTGAAAATGAGTTTTTTGCCAAATTTTAATTTAAAAAAAATCACGCCAAACATGCGGTGTGTATATGACATCTGGCCAAATATTACCACTCGAAAAAAAAAATGCTAACTGGCGAGTTGAAAAAAAGCTATTGGCGAGATTTGCATCCGGCTAGCGAAACAGTACTAAGAATTCTTTACGACCATGGCAACTTTTATGTAGTTTTATTCGAAAAAAAAAATTTGATTTTTTAATCAAAATGAAAAACTTACGGCCCCATATTGGCGCGATTTTTTTTCTGACGCCAATGTCATATACGGAACGGGAACTTAACTGGCGCCAAAGTATCGTTATTTTGCTTGACATGGTAAGCCGGATGTTGTTTATGCTGTTGATGCTTTCCCCAAATTGGCATCGGAAAAAAATCGCGCCAATATGGGGACGTAAGTTCTCCATTTTGATTAAAAATTCAAAAATTTTTATATAACATCTGTGCCAAAGAGAAGAGATCAGACCGTATTTGTTTATGGCAGTTGGTGACTTGAACTATTATAATATATATGAAATGATGGCGATAGAATAATATTTGGCGACTTATCACCTGTGCCTGGCTAACATTAAAGTAACAAAATGGCACCTAGAGAATAAAAAGCGAAGTGGTCCACCCGGAACTGTTGATGATAGTCACATGACTTAGGCTATTGTTATAGAGATTGTTTTAAAATATCGGGAGACAAAGACTCTGTATACTTAATTCAGTTTATTTTAACTTCTTTACAAATGCTTAACTGATCCTCTTTAATCAAAAATGAAAAACACCATTGGATGTCTTAACAGCAACTGATTCGTCCTTAAATTTTTACAATCAAAGGGAATTAAATGGAAACCCGTTTACACGGAGATCTGCACAGCTTTTTTCAGTGTAATTCAATCTTCTCTAATATTTTTAAAACCCATCAGATTAGCGTGTTTTTAGATTCTGCGGTGTCTGAACGGGGGTTGGCGAGCGTAGCTTGCAGGGGGCAGAGCCCCCTAGTAATATATATGAATTTAAAACTTTGAAGTGCAAAATAACACCATTTAATACGAAGCATATTTTAAATTTTAAATGTAAAATTCGTACAAACTCGAAGGTCGTTAATATATATATATTTAAGCTATACTTCTTTTATTATTACTTTTATTCGAGATTATTGCAGCTGTATTTCCATTTTTACAATTACAAATTCATATAAATGAATTTTTTAAAAGACAAACATCATACATTTCACTTGAGAGTTTCGCTTCAGAAATTTTAATGCTAGGGTTGAATTGAATTGTTTGAATATTACGTAGCATTTTCATCCGACTTTTCAAAGAAAAAATATATTTACGTATATCATCAGATGTTCAAATCAAATGTGTACTTACATATATATATATTTTTTTTTTTTTCAAAGGAATTCGAGTAAGCACGATTTTCGAGTATACAGCAGTACATGTCAACACTTATGCCTATCTGAAATACTTCAAATGTATACAAATGTATTCAAATATATTACATGATTTCGAAAAAATATATTGAAAATGTGGAAGATGTGAAGATATGAGCCTATGTATAAAAGGTAGTATGCCAAAAATGATTAATGATTTTAACATCGACTATTTTCTCTCTAGTTTTTCATAATTCAAAATAAGTTTTTTTCCTGTTTCCACATGTTTAGAACGTAAATTTTCCAGTTCTAATTTTATGTGTAGCTTTTCTGTCATTCACGTAGTTATTAATTATAATTCTTTCTAAATATCAGAGAAAATACATGAACGAATCTGAAAGAAAACAAACTGTATTATACTGATTATTTTTTATTATTATTTTCTTAAATCAAATACAGCAGAAAAGTAAATAGCCGTAGAAATTTTATGCGTACATTTCTATTTCATGATTTTCGATTTTAAAAAAAATCTAGACTTCATATTTCTATAGGCGACAACTTTTTATTCCTGAAAATGAATCATGAATTTCTAGTACAGATAAAAAGTTGTTTTAAGAGTGGAAAGTTCTGATTCATTTATCTTTATTTTCTTTCCATGGCCGATTGGAACGACACGGATGTGAAAGATTGATATATAACGTTTGTATTAAATTACACTCATTGAAACTTTTATCAAAGTAATTCAATAAAGTGTATTGGGAAACTGATTTAAACATGAGTGCCCGCAAGGTGGGCAGAGGAAGGTAAATTGCCCCTCCTTGGATTTTAAAATTTAATTAACTAAATTTTGTTTTTATGTGATCATTTTGAAAAATCTAAAGTGTCTTTTTATCAAGTGACTTAAAATAAATAAGCACTAAGAGAAAAAATCCCTGCCGGCTCGAGCCTACAGCCGGAGGTTGATTACGAAGTTAAGTACTAAATACAGCAACAAAACTTAAATCAATATTAGAGATATACCCAGTTCCTTCACTAAGAATGAGCTCTAGGGAGCTAAACATTTTGTGAAAATTCTAATATACACGAGTACACACACGCATGTATATGGAATAGGTTTAAAAAATAGCTAAAGCAAAATCAGAGAACCTCAAAGTGTTAAAATAAGTTAATATTTCCATAGTCGGGTTTTTATCATGTTTTAATACGTTTCTTCAAACTCACATGACGTTACATATTACCCTGCTGAAGTCCATTTTATTTCCAATATGACACAATATTTTGTTTTTGTTTTTAATTTGTCAAACTATTTATTTCATTTTGAGTTTTCATGCAAAAATCTTGCTCTAAGAAACTTATGACGCAATATTCAATTCATCAAACTATTTATTTAATTTAATTTTTACGTGAAAATCTTGCAATAGAAAAGCAGTTGTTGTGGTGAGAATTTTATTGCTTTTTTTTAATTGTTTAATTTTTTTTAAAAACGAAAAATATTTATTTTTTCCTGTATTGTTGTGTAAGAGATGGTTTTATCAGAATCATGTTAAGACGGTATTCAAAATTTTGAACCCTCCCCATTTCCATTCCCTTGGACCGATTTTGCCCATTTTCAATCCCCGCCGAGATATTAGCCATCTCAAAGTTGTTGGCGAGTTTGAAGACGATCCGTGCATAATTGCGACTTTTATCGCGCGGACAAAATTTAGTATATACATACATATATATATATATATATATATAAACTTTTTAGGTGGGGGGTGATTTTGGGTTCCTGGGGTCATATAATGAAAAGTTATGAAAAAAATTTTCAAAAGTCACACCATGGTAATGACTGCAATCGGTAGTATTTCTTACGAAATATACCTAAAAGAGACTAAGTACAGTGAAACCCCGATCTATCGTTCCCGCATCCATCGTTTTACTTCTATGGTCCCTGCACAAATTATATTTAAATAATGTTAACGAAACCCGCATTCATCGTTCTTCAATAAGTCGTTTTCCCGCATTCATCGTTGTAAAAATTTTCTCCCTACCTCAATAAAATTGAATGTCAAGCGGATCCATATGACATACAAACTGGAATTGCTTCTTTTATCCTACAATAACTCATTTGCGCTGTTTCAGGGGAGAAAACAGAGATTAACAAGAAGTTGTACATTTGTCGTACAACCTCTTGATGTCGGGATAATCAACTGTTTTAAGCAATTTTACAGGAGAAAGCTAGTGAAATATCTTTATGTTTCATGGAATAAGAAAAAGAACGTACTCGAAAAATAGAGCTTCTGGAGGCTATTCATTTTGTACTTTCAGCTTGGCATGAAGTAACCTCTTCAGCCATCCAGAATTGTTTCGTGAAATGTGGTTTTGTGCGAAAAACTGATGAAGAATGCTCAACAGAAGGGAAAGAAAATAATGATGAAGGTGACAATAATGCAAATGAAGAGTGGTTGCGTGTAGAAGAGGATGTCTCTGGTGTGAAATTTAGCGATATATTTCCATTGATCAAGATGTTGCGATGTGTGGTGTCCTAAGCATAGAAGAAATGTGTGATGATGCAAAAAATGAAAATAATGGCGAAGAAACAATGGATAATGTTTATGCCGATGAAGCTGAGCCTACGCCAGTGCCAAGTCTGATTTAATTACGGCATTTGAAACTGTACGAACTATGCACATGAAATTACAGAAAATGACCAGAAAGATGTTGTACATCCTGAAAATTTGTTGTTTAATTTTAAAAAATGAACGAAAAACCCAACATAAACTTACTCATTTTTGGAATAAATATCCATTTTCTACAACTTTTATTTCTTTTACAGTCTGGCCAGTAACAAATTAGTATTTATTAATATACTGTATACATTGCATGTATTAGTAATGCATAAACATTGTTTTTTTTCGTGTTTTGACGTTAATCCGCATTCATCGTTTTCCCGCATTTATCGTTTTTTTTCCACGCACCCCTTCAAAAACGATGGATCGAGGTTCTACTGTAATTTTTGTTTGGAATGACATTCCCCCTGAAAACCTCGTATAAGAAAACTTTAGTTCTGAATTCTTTTTACGTTCATGTTTTCAAAAATTAGCTTAAATGGTGGTGAGTTAAGGGAGGTGGATCATCATCAATGACGAAAAAAGCTATTAAGCCGCGGGAAGCGCTATATTTTCAAGTTCCATTGGGCTACATTTTTGAAATTCCGATTGCTTGAGTCCCACCTGTTTTTTTTAAAGTGTATAATTCGGCTTATTCTCGCATTATTTAATCAGTAATTAAATAAAGTGACTGTTTCTACTACAAAAAAGTGGTGGGAATGAAACAATCTTAATTTTAAAAAAGTAAACCCACTGAAAAAGTCGCCTGCGACTGTAGGGTTAACTGTTATAATTTTTCATTTAAAAGAAACAAGAAAGAAAAAAATCATGCATCAAGCATAGATTATAAAGCACTTTCCAACACATTCAGAATAATGTAACAAAACAGCACCGTTTAATAAGTTGAAATATGATGTCTAATTTAACAATATGGAAACGCATAACACATTTGAAATTCCCACAATTTCAGTAATTCCCATCTACAGTCGCAAAATTATCCGAGTTCTTTGAGCAGCCCTGTATATTATCTATAGATTTGTATCTATTAACTACATGCATGCAAAAATTGAGTTCAGTTAAGAAACTCATACCTCAGTTGAAAATTCTCCTTCAGCAATTTCCGATTATAAGAAGAATGGTACATGAATTCTTTCGTGCAGCCCTGCATACGAGGTATAGAAATTATATACAACGAGTAACGTGCTAAGAATTAGTTAAATTTAAAAGCGCATACCGAAATTGAAAACGCACTTCCAGCTATTGCTCAAAGACAGTACTGGCTCTTCTATTTCTTTTGTGTGAGCCCGTAAATGAACGACAAATGCTATGAATGCCCTATTCTATCGTAATCATCTTGTAGTAAAATTCAGTGATTTATATCAATTTCAATACATTTGAAAAAGGGTAATGTCATTACAATACTCTGCAAACGATTTTTCCTCATCGACTCTAATGTAACGGAATTTTTTTGAGTGCCCCTGTAAATGAACTATTAATGCTACACACTTCGTATACAATACCAAATATACCATGGTAAGCATCATTAACATATATAAAATGCATGAAAATCCGTGTATATTTACGTGAGTTAGAGCGTGAACAGACAGACGGACAGACAAACCAAATTCATAAACACTTTTCAAATTTGTTGGAAAGTGTTTAAAAAAAAGCAAAAGCTTAGTTTTGGATTTTTAGGATTTCTTATTTGTTACATTTCTGATTTTTTATTATTATTATTATTGTGTTGATATGTTTAAAAACTTATCTTTCACGGGGTATTCTGACAAAGAATTCTTACTTTGGTTTATTTCATATTTATGTTATTATTTTTTACAAACGCAGCCTTGACAGAGAACTATAGATACAGATGCTTCTACGTCTTGTCCCATCCTGGATTTTGTTCTGCAAGCGCCCATCAATTTACGTAAAACTGGTATTTTAGAAACATTTACATTTTTCAAGTTTGAGAAAAAATAAAATGAATGTGCATGCTCTTAGAAAAGAATTCCAAACAATGAAGAAATTTTCTTGGTATTATGCGAATTTTAAAGATGAAGTTAGCTTTATAATCTACATAAATTGCACAAGCCTGCAAAATTTGGGTTGTGTCATAGAGGTCTGCACGGGACGGAATTTCCAGGCCCGGGCCCGGCCCTACTCAATTTCTACAAAAAATTCCGTTTTTTCTCGACATACAATTAGGATTCTTTTAATGAGTACTACATACATATTTATGGGAACATTTTACTGTATATTTTAGATTACTATGTGTTCGCAAAGCAGAAAACACACGATAGTAAACATTAACGAATACTTACAGTGTTTTAGCCATCGTCTTTACAGACGTTACAAAATGCAAGTAAGGATTCTTTAAAAAATTAATGTAGTTTAGAATAAAGGGTTAAAAACATGATAACTTTTGAAGCTGTATAATAAAAAGTAGATTAGTGAAAATATTTCTCTCATTTTTAAGGTTTTTCTCAAATCCAAAAGAGGTACATTTTGACACATTTATGAATTCATTTCTTTTCGAAAACGCGTAAGATTGGCAGGTATTCTTATTCAGAAACTATGTAAATGCCGTTTATTTTTAGATAAAAGCAATATATATTTCAGAAAACACTGCCAAACTTAGCGTTTTGAATCGAATTTCCGGACGCGATAGCACAGGAAAGGAGAAAAACGTACAGTCACGTTGTGGCATAAATAACATTCTTAATTGTGCCATAAATAATTATTCTTATGTCGATAAAATATGCAAAGAATAAAATTGCCGATGATATAAAGTGTGGCAAAAATAAATGATTGTAGTTGCAGTAAAAATAAATTAAAAATGGCCTTACTTAAATGAGAAACAGTTAACACAGAGGCTTGTTCAAGCAGTACACATAATTAGTATTAAATCCAACTTTATTCATTATTTAGAAGGGAGAGGTGAAGCAGGAGGTATTTAATCTGGTCACCGTACACGTAGCAAAAAAAAAAAAAAAAAAAAAAAAAAAAAAAAAAAAAAAAAAAACCTTAAAAAAGAATTCCATGACGTTAATAAATGCTGACTGATGCTGGTTAAAATTATTCCTTAGAGAATGCCTTGATGATAGAATGTCCAAATCGAAATGCATAAAATAAAAAAGCCAGAGATCGAAGATAAGCTTTTATATATCGAGAATTCGCCGTTGATGAACATCGTAGTCCTAGAACAGTGATTGTCACTTTTTGAACCGGCACAAGGTCCGAATTCTAAAAGACGATTACATTGTCAAAAATACATATTAAAGTTTGTTAAAATCTGTTAAAAAACTGGCTGCACTTGGTATATATACTATGCAAACGGGATTCACATTAGTGCATCCACAATTGATTTAAAACTATTAGTTAAATTAAAATTACGTATTTGTGAGCAGCGCGTATAAAAGTAGCAAAGAAAAAAAGAGAAACTTTCAGAGAGAGAACGTACTTTTAATTCGCGGAGCGAAGACACACCTCTAATATGACGTGGTCGACGTCACGACGATACGCGCTGATTCTAAAAATAGATCAGAGGGGAGGGGAAAAGCTGAAATAAAAGTTATCTCTTACTTTCTGTAAAAAAGGAAAGAAAAAAAAGCGATTTGAACGATATTAGCCGAAAAGAAAACTTTTAAGGGGCGGAATCAGAATGCTGCATTACAATTAAAAGACAAATGTGATGACTATATTTCATTACCCCCATTCGCCGAACAACATTTTGGATGACCAAAAGGTGAAAAAGGTAAATCTTGAAAGAGCTTTTTCAACAAAGGGAAAACAAAATTTTAAAAGCCATGAGAAAGTTTTAAGTGGATGTGCACATTTAGGGAACGTACTACAGTGACCTAAAGAGAAAGAAAAAGAATATACATCAAGTAGTACATACAGATTTTAACAGTATACATAACATGATAGTATACAATAATAATAAGCCCTATTGCAATCATAGGCGAAGAAAGGCACCTTCCTGTAAAATGATCTCTACAAATTAAAATATTATTCTATATAATATTTTAAAATTTATAAATCCAATAGATAAAAAAATGTTTAGCCAAAAGAGACCACACAAAATTTAGAATTCAATAAGATAAAAAGGTACACTTATGAATCAAAATTTATAAAAAAATTTAGAATTCAATAAGATAAAAAGGTACACTTATGAATCAAAATTGCAAAAGTAAAGCAACATAAAGTGAGAAGTACCCTCTCTAAATACTCTGACTGCCTAGTAAAATAATAATAAATTATAAATTGAAAACTCCAAAATGAACATAATCATTTTTACTATTCAATTTTTTCATAATATTAAAAACTTCAAAATGAATAAATCATTTCTACCATTCAATTTCCTCATATTTATAAAAATAAATTGCAATGAGAAAGTCGAGAATATTTTACTTCTATATTCCGACAACCTAGGACATAAATTTCATTAATCATAATAATACTTAAAAAATTGTCATCATCGGGAAAAATATTAAATTACCAAACAAGTGTACCATAAAAATATTTAGTTTAATTCCTTCAATAATTTAATAGTAAAATTGAAATTTAAGTTTCTATGCTTGTAAAAAAAAATTAAAGGAAAATTATTTTAAATTAACTTTAAACAACAGTTGAAATTAAATTAAAGAGCTGCAAAATTTTAAAAAAAAAAATGCTGTAAACAGATAATCCTTGATGCTACCATGGCCATTGGATACATCCAGGAACCCTGTAAACACATTTATATCAATACACAAAACTACAGCTGGATCCAATCTCCATAAGAGACTTCCGAGATCTTGTGCAAGATAATTAATTAAATAATTCAGCATAGAAAAAATAAAAAATAATAATGTATTTCACAGATTTAAAGAAGCTCTTGGTATAAACCACAAATGGTTCGATAAGAATAGTACCGTGTGACCTTTTCAGTCACTTAGATTTTATTGTAAAATGCATAATTCATACACTCTGTCATCAAATAGGAACACTTAGCAGAATATACACACTGTGAAGGAAAAAACTGGTAAACACTGCTGGCAAAAAGAAGACAAACCATGGTGGTACATTCAGGAGTAACACTGCACTTAAGGATGATAGTAACACACACACCATGATGAGGTGAGGACAAAATTGGGTGAGACAAAATCGGTGGTCAAGAAGCACTGTTTAAATATGATTTCTCAGAGAATTGTTGAAGATTCATCAACGAACACTTCAAAAAAGATGCGCTGGAAAATCTGTTCACTAAGAACTTGTGCTTTTCTTCACAGGAAAGGTGCAAATAAAAATTTCCTTTATTTAAAAAATATATCTTCCTAATCAATTTAAAAATAATTTCTTGCATAAAATTGAAAAAAGTGAGGCATATGGCAGATTAGAATTTTTGAAGCAATTGGGTTATGAAATAAAGAAAAGGCACTATAATAATAATTGACATATAAAAAATTTTCAGCAATAAGTAAATAAACTAACATTGAGCTTAAGCATTTACTGTAGATCAAATAACAGTAAATTTTATAAATATTTGTAGAAGTCAAACATTTTCAATGCGAGTATGAAATTTTGCAGCTTACCCCTACGTAAGGATGAAAATTTTCCGCTCACAAGTAAAAGTTGACTCGGAAATTTAAAAAATGAATCTTGTAATTGTAAACTTGTAGTAGCATATCAAGATTCAAATGTTGGGGAAATTAGATTGCAGTTGCAGATGAGTCGAGTACTTGCACCATATAAAGAATAAACCGCATCTTAGGAATGCACACAACTCACAAATCTTCAGAAGCAGTTCAAGAATAGCTATTGTTTATGAAAAAATATATATATACTGATTTAGCTTCACAAACAAGCTCCGAAAACATACTGGAGAAGATCAGAAATAAATGGATATTTTGCTACATAAATTACGGAGAAATTCACCAGGAACATCAAAGCTGAAAATGGAGAACAAATTTTTAATTGATTGCTGTAAATCAGGAACCGATTTTTTTAGCAGGTATGTATTATAATACTTTTAGTACTTTCAGCACAACACTTTCAAACACCAGAGAAGAGTTTCAAATAATAGATTATAGCAACATTCCTGAAGGCAACTTCAGCAGGTAAGTAAGTGTGAATGAGAAAGATAAGTAAATCTATTGTCATATTTAAATCAGACATGTAGAATAAAATTTTATCAAATTTTTTCAGTCATGAGGATGATACAGGAGAATGATTTTGTTAATTTCTTCTTTAAGCAAAAAAAAAAAAAAAAAAAAAAAAAAAAAAAAAAAAAAATGCCATTAAATTTTAGAAAAAGTAATGTCATGCCAGGTTATTTTAAATTTTGATGAAGCCACATGTTCTTGGAAAAATGAAGTACTGAGAGTTACGTTGAGAACAGTTTGTAGAAAGTAAACAGAGTTCTTGAAATTTTAATTTGTAAAGGAACACTACACTCACCAAACACCAAAATCGATACCAGTAGTCAAATCGTGCACTAAATGACCAACATATCTTGAGAATAAAAGTGGAAGGTGGTACAAGAATAAAATTAGAAATTTTTCATAAAAAGGTTATTGAAATTAGATCAGAAATTGATATATTCAGAAGCAGAGAAGACTTCAAAAAATTATGCAGGATATATCACAACTACCAACTCATGAAGAACTTCAGCTCCTTTGCAATCAATAGATAAGAACAATTTCAGTAAAATAATTTAAACTTCAATAATTATATCACAGATTCCAAGGGAAAAATATAATTTTCTTCAATAAATATTTTAATTTTCATAATATATCTTCAAATTCATTAAATATTTCATTTCAATATACAAGTGCCATAAAATAAAATTTATAAACCCAATACAAGAATAAGAATAAAAACCATAGCCTCTTGTTAAATAAATTTGTTCTTAAAATCAGAGAACAATTTTTAGAATTCATTTCAGAATTTCAAAATTCATTAAAGATTTTCTATTATATAAATATCTTTTAATGCACCATAAGAGTAAATGAATTAGAGAATAAATAAATAGATTTCTTGATTTTTAAAATAATATTTCATTCTTCAATAATTTAAAAACAGCAATAATTTTGTCAAGACATCTCAAATTGAAAAACCAGTAAAGAAATTTTTAAAAAATTATACTATGTTCAAAAATTTAAAATCATGGAATAAATATTGCAAACCGAACTTGAAAACAAAATTTCATTAACGATGTTTGTCAAGCATCGATCTTCAGCCGTTAAAACAGAAAAATTTTCCAGCTGAAAATAGCAGAATATTATAATTTTCTTAAAATTCCATATTAAAAATAATAATTTTAAGACAATTTCTTTGAATTTATATCATTATATTTCAATAAAAGTAAGTAGCAAATCTTCAAAATTTTATTCAAAAGAAAATTCAGTTAGGAATAAATTTCAGGAACAAAATTTCTTCTAAGATAAAAAAAAATTACGTTTTCTTCTATAAGAAGAACATAAAATATTGCCAAAAAGAACAACGGTAAATGTAATGTTAAAACATTTTCAAAATTCCTTTAAAAAGAACAGTTCTTCTATTTGAGAATAAAAATTTTCTTTTTAAAAGAATGCATCAATTAACTGTCAAAAATACGGCGAAAAAATACAGTCATTAAGTTATTTTTTTAAGGCATTCCGTTGTAAAAAGAACGCAATAACGCCAAAATGTTCTTTTTAAGTCACGGATACCAATTGTGGCATAAATAATATTCTTAATTGTGCCATAAATAATAACTCTTATGCCGATAAAATATGCAAAGAATAATATTGCCGATGATATACAGTGTGGCGAAAATAAATGACTGTAGTTGCAGTAAAAATAAATTAAAAATGGTCTTACTTAAATGAGAAACAGTTGACACAGAGGCTTGTTCATGGAGTACACATATTCCTAGTAAATGCAACTTTATTCATTCTTTAGAAGGGAGAGGTGAAGCAGGAGGTATTTAATCTGGTCACCGTACACGTAGCAAAAAACAAACCAACTTAAAAAAGAATTCCATGACGTTAATGAATAATTGCTGATGCTGCTTAAAATCATTCCTTAGAGAATGCCTTGATGATAAAATGTCCAAATCGAAATGCATAAAATAAAAAAGCCGGAGATCAAAGATAAACTTTTATATATCGAGATTTCGCCGTTGAAGAACAACGTAGTCCTAGAACAGTGATTGCCGCTTCTTGAACCGGCACACAGTGGTCCCAAATCGCGATTATGTGGCCAAAAATCAGAAAATCGAAGTTTCATATTTCGAAATGAAATAAATTCCACAGTATTTAGAAATATCTGAAGATTTATATTCTTTAATATTTTGGTTTTATAAACTCACATGAATTCTCATTGCTTATGTGATGTTAGGAGTTTTGAGCGTTTTCTGCTGTTGCGTGAATTTCAGCAAATTCGCTGCATTCACACCATAACTAAGACCTTTTCCGATAGTTTGTCATTTTTTTTCATTGCACTTCTCTGAAACAACATTAAATTACAAATGTAATTTGATTTTTCGATTGCAAAAATTTCAAAAATTAAAAACAGAGGAATTTTTAAAAAAATACATAGTTTTAGACGTTTTCTGCTGTTACGTGAATTTCAGGCAAATTCACTGCATTCACACCATAACTAAGACCTTTTCAGATAGTTTGTCTTTTTTTTCTTTGCACTCCTCTGAAACAACATTAAATTACATATGTAATTTGATTTTTCGATTGCAAAAATTTCAAAAATTAAAAACAGAGGATTTTTTTAAAAAATTACATAGTTTTAAGGAATTATTTTTCATAAAAAGTGATATATAAAAAAGTCCTTCCGTGTTCCTCGGGCTTTTATAGTACAAAATGTAGAATGATCCTTCTAAAATCATATCCCAAGAGATTTATTGCGACTTTGAGAGAACCAGTAGTTTGTAGTTGGACATTGGATACTGCCAGTATTAGTCCAAAATAAGTAATCTGGTTTAAAATCAATCTAATTTTCGCACTGACCCAAAATTATCAGCGTTTATATAATGCAACATTCTAATTAACATAACACTGTCAGTTTCTTTTTTAGCCCCCGGGACGGTATGCTATTTCTTTCTCCCAGCTTATTTTGTCTCCAAAAAATAACGTTAGCTTACTGAAGGCAGAAATAAACAAAGCAGATGTATCATTGTGCGATTAAATGCTCTATAGCAAATTTTTTAATTTCTAAGCATTGCAGATTTTAAATTTTTATACCATCGTATTGGGGGAAAAAAGTACTTTTAAATGTTTTAAAACTGTTTTAAAACTGTTTGAAAACTGTATCTCCATTTATTTTTGAAATATTAATTTTTTTGTAGTTTTTAGCACAATTTGTTTAATTTTGACAACTCAAGTACTCCATTTATATAAGATGTAAAAGAAAAATAGTTGAAAAATAGCAATTATATTTTTTGTTGCCATTTTATCATAACAACCGAAAGAAAATGTAATTAAAATACGTGCTATTTTGGAAAAATATAAACGAATAATTTCGTTAAAACATGGAGCTATTATAAATTATATTTAAATTTAAGTATCTGTAGACGATTTCAGTGTGACCTCAGTCATGACGTTTTGGTTGGAAACTGACTTCAAACAAACGGATGCTATGCGTCATTTCTTTTTAAATATAAATTGTGAAAAACGTTACCAGTACATATCAAGTATTAAAACCCTTAGATGTGAGATATAGATATAAGATATAGCTGCAACACACAAACAAAATCGAAAATACAGCATAGCAACCGTTTGTTTGGAGTCAGTTTCCAACCAAAAGGTCATGACTGACGTCACGACTGAAATCGTCTATATTAATGTTTCAAACAAATGAATGCCTATGAATCATTAGATAGCCATTTTTTTTGTCGAGTTTCTTTAATGACAGCATCTTTTTACTGTATTTGTGTATTATTTTGCGATAGTGACATCCTTATGCATGCTTTACTGTAGATGTTTAAGAGTGGATCGTAAATGTGGAATTCTTAAGCGGATGCGAATGACGTCATTTTAGATAAAATAAAAGTGTGTGCTTTAAGTCTTAAAATTGAAATAGGGTTTGTACTATTTATATATACTACATATATTTTTTTTTCATCGGGGGCGACATTAAATTCTGAAAAAGCAGAATTCCTATTTTCTAGTCATTAAATATTTCTCTCTCTCTATTACTCAATATATTTTTTTTTATTCGCGGGAGGGGAGGGGTGGCTAATAGTTGGGAATATTTTTTTTTTATTTATACAAATATTTTTTATTTGTTTTTACAATTTTTCCCTTGCTTTTTTCCGAAAATTTTGGAAGTAATCTAATTAATGAATTGAATGATTTTATTACTAATTCACAGTAAAGAGATGTTGAAAACTTAAAAAATAGTAATAATATTTTTAGATTTTCCTTGATATAGGGGCAAATGGAAAAAGGTGAGATTTCACGTGTGGGGGGGGGGGGGCTGCAAAATTTAACTGGTTGATTATTTATGTATTAATTTCAAATGCTAAAATGTGTAAATTAAAACTTTAAAACCAGTAAAAATACGTTTATTTCGACTGTTGACATGTCTCGACTTACCCCGAGTCATTTTCAATAACAAATAAATAAAGCTATTCTAAATTGGCACGGTCTATGACACGCCATCATTCAGTTTTCCACGTATTCTTTCATATTATGCACGTTACATTTTTATTTTATATGGATGTTTATTTTATTTTATTTTATTTTATTTTATTTTCATACTCATTGAGTAGCTCGAGCTATATTTTTGGTAAGTGAAGTACAGCTGCATCGTTACATATTGAGTTTTTGCGCATTACAATCTCTATGGTTTCTCTTATAATGAATGGATAGTATAGACTGGACGGGAAAGTTATTTTTCTTTTATATAAATTTACTTGGATGGTTTCTTCTTGATGAAATATTGCTAGGGCTGTGGTTTTGCCATCCTATTAAATATCAATTATAGACTCCTTTTTTCTATACTTAAATTTCCTGCTAGTCATACCAATATAGTAATTCTTTGATCCGTCTGCCCTGATAAATGGCATTTCATACACCCGAGAGTAATTCTCAAAACTAACTGGATCAATTTTAGCGCAAGTGATATCGTACAATTTCGGGGGTGGTTTTGCTACAAAGCAGGTATTGAGACGTTTAAGGCTATATTTTAATTTTTCAAAAAAGCTTGGAATATATTGAATAATACAAAGTTTGTATTTTTTCGAATCAAATTTACGTTCAGTTTTTTTATTATTGGCAATCATATTTATTCATATCATATCATATCATATCATATCATATTCATGGTATTTTATTGGTTGCTTATACTCTTTATTATTACTTTTCAATAACAGTAAAAAGAGAAAAATATATAAGATTTTAACCCATTAAAGACGGAATTATTTTTTCTTTATAAAATACAAAAATTGCCTGTCGTACCGCTTTTTAAGAAAAGCAATATTTATCTTATTTTATAGCAGAGTTCCTGTCATTAAAGAAAGTGAAGATTTTTGTTCTAAATTACTGGTAGTCAAACAGCAAAAGGGTTGAAAGATATGCTGTGACCATACGGTAACGCTAGTCCTGAATGGGTTAACCTGTATATTTTTAGGGAGAGGGGGGTTAAAATTTCAGGGGAGACTGAATTAGATGATTTGCCTTAAAAAAAATGAAAATATTCACCATAATCAAAAGTGGAAAATTCTCATTCATGTAAAAAAGGAAAATTTAAATTTAATAAAAACTTGCCCCCCCCCCCTCTATTGCGCCTCCCCCTATCTCCTCCCCCGGAACCCCAATTACATTTAGCATAAATTTACAATGTAATATCATTTAGAATGTTATAAAATTAAAATGAATCATATACAACCACTAGGAAAGCTAGAAATGATTTTTGGTCGCTTGGTTGCGATTTGGGACCAGTGTGCGGCACAAAGCCCGAATTCTAAAAGACGATTACATTGTCAAAAATACATATTAAAGTTTGTTAAAATCTGTTTAAAAAAAACTGGCTGCACTTGGTATATATACCATGCACACGGGAATCACATTAGTGCATCCACAATTGATTTAAAACTATTAGTTAAATTAAAATTACGTTATGAGCAGCGCGTATAAAAATAGCAAAGAGAAAAACAGAAACTTTCTGAGAAAGAACGTACGTAAAAATAGATTAGAGGAGAGGGGAGAAGCTAAAAATAAAAGTTATCTGTTACTTTCGGTACAAAAAGGAAAGGAAAAAAGCGATTTGAACGATGTTAGCCGAAATGAAAACTTTTTAGGGGCGGAATCAGAATGCTGCATTACAATTAAAGGACAAATGTGATTACTACATCACACACGTGACAAGAATCTCTTATCTCTGTAAGTAATTATATAAAAAAGTGGAAAAAGCTACTCGGTTCCAAATGCCTTCAATAGTCAGAACTGTCAATTTTATGGCTTTATAGTTAAAAATGAGTCAGAAAATGGCCTGAAAGTTTCGCATTCTTGAGCAGTGAATATGAGTACCACCTTAAGGTATATTTCAAAGATACTGTTAACAGAAGTTCATTATCGCTATTAATACATTCACAAAACATAATGCCTGCCCTGCACACCCTGAGAACGATTAGGACCAGTTCCGCCCTGGCACGAGTCTGCTGAAAAAATCAAACCGGGGATCAGACATCATGTAACTGTAGGATGCCGATCTCTGCGATGGACATGTTACATTTCTGTATTGATGTTATTAAACTCGAATCGGCTCGTGACGCACATTTATACTTCTCGAGAAAGTCATATTCATTAAAAATGGCTCGTATTTTATCTGTTTTGTTGAAATTCTAATATGGGGTCGATAGGCCCGATAATTTTTTTTATCGGCACGGCCCTGCAGGCCCGTTCAATTTTTTTGCAGACATGGCCCGATTTATTTTGTCTGTCTGCCCGGCCCGTTGACAAAATTTTCCTAATTCTGCCACCCCGGCCCAGCCCGTGCAGACCTCTATTGTGTCATATAGCTTAGCTTTTGATAATTAATTCTTGTAGCGCTGAATCCGAAAATGGCCTTCATTTTTTACCATCACGTCAGGATTTTTTGCAAATTTTTTACTTTTTAATCTTGAAATTTACGATTTGTGAAAATTTCTGATATGATGGTTAAAAATGAAGGTTATTTTCAGATTAAGTGCTAAAAGTACATAAAAATCAATTATCAAAATTTAAAAAACACAACCATCACATCGATTTTATAGTATCAGAATTTTGCTATTTTTTGACTTTGAAATTTACAATTTGCAAAAAATCCTGACTTGATGGTTAAAAACAAGAAAGAAAGAATCATGCATCAAGCATAGATTATGAAACACTTTCCAACATATTCAGAATAATGATACAAAACTGCACCGTTTAATAAGTTAAAATATTGTCTAATTCAACGATATGGAAACGCATAACATATTTGAAAAACCAAATTCAGCTGTCCCCATCTACAATCGCAAAATTATCCGAATTCTTTGAACAGCCCTGTATATATTGTATTGCTCTATTGTATAGTAATCATCTTGTAGTAAAATTCAGTGATTTATATCAATTCCAATACATTTGAACTAGCGTAATATCATTAAAATACACTGCAAACGATTTTTCTCCATGGACTATAATGTAACGGAAATTATTTTAAGTACCCCTGTAAATGAACTATTAATCCCACTTCTATTATATATATATAATCCAAACGGAAATTTCGTTCCGAACGCCGAGATTTCGAGTTCTACCGCATGGATTTTTACGGAACTTATACCGTTAGATAGGTATCGTTCCAGGGAAGGTTTTAAGCTATAACATATCATTCTACCTAGATTAGTTAAGAATTATTACGGAAAATTCTATTATTTTGGACTTTGTTACTTCATATTTCCTTAAATATCTGGGCTCCTATTGGTCGTAGAGCTTAGATCTCGCGCCAAAAGTAGCTCCTGAGCACCCAAGCAAACTTTTCCCCGCGATTATTTTGACGTCTTCCGATTTCCTCTAACTCTATTAGATGCCCGCGTAGAGCCCCTTTAAAATATTTTTCGTAGTAATTTCTGCAATTATCTTAAATTATTGGTTAAGACCGCCACCCTCCCGATTCATGTATCTACGGAAAGGTTGCATGAAGGAGTTTCGTTCAGATACGCTTTCGTTAAGAATAGAGTGCGCTCCCTGGTGGTGGAATGTGGAACTAACATAACGCGATATTGTTAAAATTAGGAAATCTAACAATGCGATCTGTTTTAAACTTTGAGATAGTTCATAACACATAATCTATTATCTATTCTATTATATATATATAAAATCTATTATCTATTCTATTATCTATTATTATATATATAAAATCCAAACGGAAATTTCGTTCCGAACGCCTAGATTTCGAGTTCTGCTGCATGGATTTTTACGGAACCTATACCGTTAGATAGGTATTGTTTCAGGGAAGGTTTTAATCTATAACACATTATTCTACCTATATTAGTTTTAGAATTATGACAGAAAATTCTGTTATTTTTGGCGATAAGGTTACCATTTTATTTCTTGGCGAAATTCATCGTTGATAAAAAAAAAATTGAAACGGCTATTAAACCTCGAAAAATAAAAGAAAAACTGTTACTAATTTTATTTAAATGAAAAAAAAAGAAAAAAAGAAGAAGAAAGTCCGTTTTAATGAGTGATAATATTAAAAAACGGAAACATTTAATCAAAACCTGAAAGTAATATTTGTAATGCTTAAAAATTAATTTAATAAGAAATATTACACTTGATACGCAATATTTGGCTCTTTATCGCTTGCGTTAGATATGGAAACGAATCTGAAAATTTGATTAGATGAAATTTTAACGACATTTTCTTTCTGTTCTGTTCTTTTCTTTTTTTTTTTATATCTAATTGTCCCATCACGTGACTTAAACAAGCAGATGTAATTGTGAGTCACATGTGTAATTACTATTTGTTTCTTTATAATTTTTTATTTTTCTTTTGTCGCCAAACAATGTGATTTTAAGCCAAAAATGCATAAGCGTGACATTAGCTTGAGGATGTTCTCACAAATGGTGTTTTTTTAGGTGAAAGAGATCATTTTTTGAGTACATTTTCATATTCAATTGTAACTTATATAGATATCAGTTAATATTTTAAAAATGGAATCGAATACTTAAATTTCAGTGTGAATTTCTGCCACACATACATATTGTAAAATAATTTCATACTTTTTAAAATGTTTTTCGCAGTAATTCCGAAAGCATGTGATATTTATAAACTCGAACTCAGATCAACGAATATTACCCATTTTATTTAAGCAAATATTATCTGTTTTCTCAAGTCATATCGCCAATTTCATTTACAGGAAAATTCACAGATTCGAAATCTAGGAAATAAAGATAATTTTTAAGAAAATTTATATTTTAATGCGTTATTACTATGGAAAAATTCAACATTTTGAAAAAAAAAATTACAAGTCTTTTGTAATTCGCCATTTCTTCTTCGTCTTTCTTCGTACTTTCTCCTCTGTTATGTAATATTTCAAATGATATTGGACTAATTTTCGATCATCGATTCACCGCAAAATCGCATATCTAATATAGTATATAAAATAAAGTCTGGATTAGGGGATTAATTAACGCACAGCGCAAACTACTGAACCTAAAATCTTGAAAATCGTGGTAAAAATACTTCTTATGACATAAACTTCTGCTAAGAAAGGATTTTCTAAAGTGTCACCCCTAATGGTTTTTGCACGGGGAGAAGAAAAAAATCGAATATCAAAATTATGCGTCAAATGATAGCATATTTTAATGTAGTTTTGTATGCTGAATCGAATGCTACCAAATAAATGTTTATAAGTCCAACAGTTCATGACACATTTCATATTTTTCTAAATTATCGGTGTCTTTGGCATCTAAACCTCAAAATATCTATCATTACATCCGTTACTCTAGCAACGGAAAAAATTCAAATCAACTCTTTTGGCTAAAAAATAAAAACGGCTCTATGAGTTTGAAATAAAAATGCAAGCATCTTAATTTTTAAAAAAAATAGTGATTTTATGTAAAATAAAAGGGAAAAATTACTGAGAATTTAGCGTTATAAAACAAAAATGGAAAAGGTACTACTTAGATATTCCGTCGACCAAAAATATATCGTCAAACTATAAGATTAAATGCCAATAATGGTTGATCGTAAATATCAAATTCACTTGAATTTAAACAAACTACACGTGTTTACGTCATCAAGTGATTTTAATTTCGAAGTTTTATTTGTATTTTTATTAATGTTATACTAATTTATTTGTTATTTCGTTATTTAAAATAAAGATTATGTTAATTTATATAATTTGGCGAATGGTTTGGCCATTTATATAATTTGGCGAAATTGGTCGAAGGGATAACAAGTAGTACCAATGAAAATATTGAAGTATGAAAGCAATGTTTGTAACGACTTAAAAATTATTTTCATATATATAAACTCGTTTTATGGCGTCAGATGCAGTCATCCGAAGAATCTACAAGAGTCTTTTTCCATTTTTTCCGGTCATAGGTTCCTCATTGAAAGAAATTGGAATTGGAATAATATTGTGCGATTTATAAATTGCTCCTCGATAAGAAGAAAAAATGGGTACATTTATAACAACCGTGCGCACATCTCGCTGATAGCATTTTAAAAATTCCCAGTAGCAGTAGTTACATTTTGTGTATGTAAATTAAAAATATTTTTTTGCTTTTAATTATGGCATTATTTCCTGATATTGTTTATCTTTTCAGTTTTTTAAATGAAATTAGTATAAGGCATGCATTTTAAATTAAATGAGTGAAAGGTTTGTGTTTTAAATGAAAATAATAAAATAAGAATATGCTATGAAAACAATCTTTATTGATTTATTACCTGCGCCCGGCTGACATAAAAGTATCACAAAAGCCACATATTCACTTTTCTTTGAGTAGTTGCTCATGAGAATTCAAGTTAACCTGCCGTAATCGGATACTTCACATATTGGTGTATTAGCTTTAATGTTGAAAGCATCGTTTTTGTTTGAAGCGAAAACTTTACTATGAATTCTATTACACAAAATTGCATCATCATCATCTACTATATATTTACAACGGAAATTTGTATTTCATTCCGATTGTTTATAATACTTTCGTAGGATATACCACAATTAGATAGGTAATAATTTTGGAAAGGTTTTAGTGTATACATATTGTTCAAGGGTATTTAGTTATAGAGCAACAGTAAAAGTTCAAAAATTAAGTGAACCTGATTATGAAAGTTTAGCCTTTTTAAAAAAATCTACAGAACATATTTTGTTACAAGTGGCCCTGTTGCATGACTTTCAGGAATGGTGTTAGTATATACGATTTCATTATATGTTGATTAGTTACAGAGGTATTAATTCCTGTTGTCATAACGGTCTCATTACCCGACCATAAATGCGCTGTTTATAATCAACTAAAACAATTACTTCTTAATTGCTAAATTTTGCCCAACGCTTAAGATAACATTATATCGCAATGGCGTTCGCATCGTTTTCAGTAATGTGCAAGGTCAAGCTGAAGATCCATATTGTTTAAAATACAAGTTCAAATTCACCATTTAGTTTAATCCAAGGTTCATTTGGAAATATTGACCAGCGCAGCGGGCATAGCCTGCTAGTACTTCATATACAATACCAAACATACTTTGGTGACTCTAAATAACGTTTATCAATTGCATGAAAATACGAATATATTTACGGGAGTTAGAGCATAGACAGATGGACAGACAAACCGAATGCATAAACACTTTTCAACTTTGTTGGAAAGTGTTAATGAAGGTCATTTTCGAATTCAGCGCTAAAATTTTTATAAAAATCAGTTATCAAAAGTTAAGGAACACAGTCATTTCCTGTACCTTTCAGTAGCAGATGTTCTCTATTTTTTACTTTTTACAATGGAAATTTACGATTTGCAAAAAATCCTGACGGGGTGGTTAAAAATGAAGGTCATTTTCGGATTCAGCGTTAAAAAATATATAAAAATCAGTTATCAAAAGTTAAGGAACACAATCATTTCCTGTACCTTTCAGTAGCAGATGTTCTCTATTTTTTTTTTTACTTTTTACAATGGAAATTTACGATTTGCAAAAGATCCTGACGGGGTGGTTAAAAATGAAGGTCATTTTCGAATTCAGCGCTAAAAAATATATAAAAATCAGTTATCAAAAGTTAACGAACACAATCATTTCCTGTACCTTTCAGTAGCAGATCTCTATTCAGTTCTCTATTTTTTTACTTTTTACAATGGAAATTTACGATTTGCAAAAAATCCTGACGGGGTGGTTAAAAATGAAGGTCATTTTCGGATTCAGCGCTAAAAAATGTGTAAGAATGAGCTATCAAAAGTTAAGAAACACAACCATTTCCTGTTTCTTTCAGTATCAGATGTTCTCTATTTTTTTTTACTTTTTACCATTGAAATTTACGATTTGCAAAAAATCCTGACGAAATGGTTAAAAATGAAGGTCATTTTCGGATTCAGCGCAAAACAATATAATAGAATGAGTTATCAAAGGTTAAGAAACACAAACATTTTCTGTATCTTTCAGTCTCAGATGTTCTCTATTTTTTTACTTTTTAGCATTGAAATTTACGATTTGCAAAAAATACTGACTTGATGGTTAAAAATGAAGGTCATTTTCCCATTCAGCGGTACAAAATACATAAATTTTTGATTATCCGAATGTGGTTCGGTCCCAATTGATTCGGATAATTGGAGTTCTACTGTAGTTATACTTAAAGTGGCTAAAATAATTAAATTATTATGCTTGAAAAACTTTATAAAAGTAGTGAAACTGTCAAATTTGTTTATAACCGTACATTACATCACTTGATGCAGCATAAATATCGGTAAGTGTATGTGCAAAATACTTTTGATTTATTTCCTCCGTATTACTATTCGATAAATACATTTTAGAAAATTCAGATATTCTTATTAATTAATATAAGCAATATACATTGTGAAAATAGGCATGATCGTGTATTAAAATAAAGAAAATAATTCATTAATAATATATAGCTGTTCTTGAAAATATCTAAAACTCGATTAAAACATAAAATATAAGCGTAAAAATTTCGAAACTCAATGCTTTTTAATACCGTGGTTCTGAAAGTTAGGACAGAGATGGATGAGGCCATGGTAACCGAATAATGTACTCAAACGGAAAGCATGCAATCCGATTACAGAAGATAGTGATATTATAGTACTAGGTTGAGCAAAAAGTTCTGGGAAATTTGTGAAAGTTACGTTGTTATGCGCAAATTAACAACAAAAGCAACAAGGACTATTCTTCAAAGTAGAGACCATCATAGTCCACGACTTTCTGCCTCATTCCGGATTTGCTGGAAGTACCATGGCGGCTCCTTTGAATCGATAAACTCTTCACATGCTTCTTCAACTTCATTAAAGGATTAAAATCGTCGGCCCTTGAAAAGGTGTTGCATTGATCGAAAGGTGTTGCAAAGATCGAAAGACGTGGTTCCATCGGATGGAACTACGTCTGGACTGTACCACTAGTGCTCCTGTATACGATAAAAATTCTGGTAACTATTAGATTAAAAATTTCCCAGAACTTTTTGCTCAACCTAATAATAATATCATTTGCCGTTATAGTGATAATATCATCCAATCTTCCGTAATCTGGTAATACTTTTTAAACAGGGCACATTACTATGGTTTTAGTGGCTGTGAAGTTTGAGCGGGGAGTAGGAGTAGCTAGCCGGGGGCTGCGTGAGCCCCCTAGTATCTGTGCGTTTATTAGGGATAAAATAACTTCGAGACTAAAGTTGAACAAGCAAAAACTATAAGCAAATTTGGGCTTTATCTAAACATGTTTTGAAAGGAAAAAATATTTCTTCATAAATGTGAAACAGTTTTTTTACTTTCTTGGCACGTATATCGAAAGAGATATTATGGGATTTTTAAACAGAATGCTTGATCAAATACCGAATGCCATATAAAAACGCAGCAAAAGTTTTGAAGTATATCGATAAAAACTTTCATATATTTTCAAAAGTCAGGAGCATGGAATGCTGTTCAAATAAATAGTTTTAGTTCTTAAAAATAAATTAAATTACAAATAAAATTGAAGAGATTTAATTTTGAAAGTAGTATTTACATAAACTGTTACATTTAAACAAGAATTAGAAATGATGCTTCACGCATGGATTACAAGACATTTTCCAACATTACTATAATGCAGTTCCAAATTTTCAGCGAAAAGAGGATTTCTGTATAAACAAATTTATTGCCTCTCAAATAATTAATCCCGATAATGTAATTAACAGGAACGAAAAAGCATGCGACCAGCATAGATTATGAAAAACTTTCCAACACATTCAGAATACTGTATATCAATAGTTGGAAAAACATTAGAAATTTTTTTATTCATCCATGTAGAAGATCTATAGATTGGTGGTTATATTACGTCGTATGCTAAAAGTTAGTTCAATTAAAAGCATAGCACAGTTTTAAATTCCCATTCAGAAATTTCCGATAATAAACGGAAATGTACTCTTTATCCTTTGTATATCCCTGTATATTATCTACTGAGTGTCCTAAAGAGGATTGACTGATTTTAAAATTCAATAACTCGCAAATGGTGACAGATATTTAAAACATTCTTGCCGGAGGGTTATGTATGATGTCAGGAGTTTTTTTTTTTTTTCTTTTTTTTACCGTGATTCTCGAATTTAGTTCGAATTACAAACATTAGATGGCGCTGCAAGCAATAGGTGCTAAATTCAAGCTGGATTTTAGGCTTTTCTCTTCTCCCACGCCAAAAAAGAGATTAAAATGTATATTGAGTGAGTGGATCATGAAGTACCAAAGCGCATATTGCTCGCAACGCCAGCTATTGTTTGTAATTCGAACTAAATTCGAGAATCACAGGAAAAGAACTCCTGATATCATACATAACGCTTCTGCAAGAATTTTTAAAATATCTGTCACCTTTTGCAAGTTACTGAATTTTTAAATCACTCTGTCCTTCTCCCATGCCGAAAAAGGAGATTAAAATGTATTGGGTGGGTCCCGAAGTACCAAAAATCGGTCCTGGATTTAGCGCATATTGCTCGCAGCGCCATCTATTGTTTGTGATTCGAACTGAATTCGAGAATCACGGTAAAAAATCTCCTGATATCATACATAACGCTCGTGCAAGATTTTTTTAAATATCTGCCACCGTTTGCAAGTTATTGATTTTTTAAATCAGTCAGTGCTTTTTAGGACACCCGGTATAAAATTTATACACACCAAGTAATAAGTAAAAAAGAATTAAACGCGTACCATAACTGAAAAGCACTGCCAGCAATTATTCTTCATAGGCAGTACTGTAGAAAAATACTTTTGTGAGTCCCTGTAAATGAACGATAAATTTTATATACACCATATTCTAATGTAAGCGCTTGTAGTATACCTCAGTGATATATATAATTTTCAATAAGGTTAAAATAGTGTAATATCTATAAATTACACCGTAAACGATTTTCCCCAAAGGACGTAATGTAATGGGATTCTTTTGAGTATCCCTGTAAATGAACCGTAAGTGCTGCACACTTTGGTTGAAACATCACCAAAAACTGGTGATAAATCACAATTAAAATAATAAAACTTTATATAAATCACCATAAACCAAAAGCAAATCAGAGGACACGTTTCGAGATGGAAAATATAACAGACTGTCATCAGCTGATTATCAGCATGGTTTAAATTGGTACACACTTTATTTTCAATCCCGAACACATTAAACCCCAATAACATATATCAATTTCGTGGCAATCGTACTATATTCACGCAAGTTAGAGCACGGACAGGCGGATCCAATTCATAAACACTTTTCAACATTGTTGGAAAATATTAAAAAGGAACAACTCTATCTTTACGAAAAATGCAGACTATAACTGAAGTTTCTAATATCTAAGGCAAGCTTTTATCATTTCTTTGGAGCGGTACTATTTATAGCTTGTTTCGGCGAGAAACTTTTCTATAAGATCATCTCAGATAATCTGGAACACTTTTAACATTCACTGCCGTGAAGGCTTAATTTCTAGATCAGCATACTTGTCGTAGGATAATTGAGAAATCCATGTAGTTGTTAGCTTGTAAAGAGACTTGGGTTACTTGGAAAGAGCCAAGCTGCTTGGAGAAACATCCACCATTTTCCTATCAGCATGATATTTTTCAAACTGATTACAAAGAGCCTCGAGGCCAAGTTAATTTGATTGGAAAACGATCAATTGTTTTCCAATCAGTCTGATTTTTTTTTTTACTCATTGCAATGAGCCTGTGCAGTTTTAGGCTAATTAGAGAATGTGACCGACTGTTTTTTCTAACAACCTGATTTCTTGCAAGCCTCTTGCAATAAGTATAAGTTTGTGAATGTTTATGCATAGTTGCTAAGATTTATGCTTGTCTATTACCACTATTTTTCAATAGAAATGTCTGTCTTATTTAATCAAAGAGTTTCTGCGGTTAAATAAGACAAACATTTCTATCGAAAATTAGTGATAACAATAAAAACATAAAAGTTGACAGCTGTGTTTATATATAATTTTAGCAGAAAAAAACAGGAACTTAAATTGTTTTAAAAAATAATGTATAAGAATACTGTCATTTCATTCTGATTTACGTTCTTGAGTGTCTAAGACTAGGGCATGTTTTAATTTTATTTCAAGGGCATATTTTGTGCAAACACCCCGTGTTAAAGTATCAATAAAATCGGATGAAAAGACAGGTTTTTAATGTTTTCCGAGCTTGAAGTAGAAAAAATAGATTGCTGGAGGAAAAGTGGAAAAATATCAGAAAAAAAAAGTGCTGTATCAATAAAATCTGAAATGAGACAGATTTTTAATATTTTCCCAGCATTTCCTACAGAAGACGAGTTACTGAATAAAAATAATTATAAAAATATGAATATATAAGAAAAATGCATTATTAGAAAGTTTTATTTATGGGCCTGAATATCTCACATCAGTAAATGAGTTTTTTTTTTTTTTTTTTTTTTTTTTTTTTTTTTTTTTTCAAGCGAGTATTTTGTTCAAACACTTCATCTCCGGAATTATTAACAAAGTCCACAAATCACGTAGATTTTCATTTCTTTCCCAGCATTATGTAGAGATAATGTTTTGTTAAACGAAACTGATTATAAAATAAATATTTTAGAAAACTGTTTTATTAGAAAATTTGATTTATATGCCTAGTGGATAAATACTAAACACTTTTTATTTATTTTAAATGTGAAATCCCATCATATGGACGTTGCCAACGACCTGAGCAATCAGTTTCGTTTTTATTGTAAAATTATTATTAACTTCTATAAACCTCGCACAACACACGCGGCTAATATGAAAGTATTACCGTTTTTAACAAATTTTATAACTTTATTATTTTAATGCATAATTGATATTGTTCCGTAACCCAAGATTCCTGGTTACAATATTTTTTACTTGAAGTACAATCCGCCCAATTCCCAATCGACAGCACACTCTGCAATGTTTGAATATGATAAAAATTTCGTCCATGACAAAATTATCAGACAAAAGAGAAATTTATAACTCAACCATAAAGCATTTTTTTTTTGGTCAGAATTTATTGAAAAGAATGAAAGTAAATCTTCTTATAGAAATACAGAAAATAATAGCTTCGATGTAATTTTTAAATTGAAAAAGAAATGAAAAATTTAATGTAAACTTGGCTGAGCAAATGCGTTTATTAAATTAAAGTAAAATAAACTTTCTTCTTTTGATGGAGTAAACGTTACAGTTAATGAGAAAAAAGCCTTTCATTTTTATGTTTAATCAAAATTTTTAAACAAGTATAGAAACAATTTATTAGTAGAAACGCTAACATTAAAAGATGAAAATAATTTTTATTAGAGTAGTACGTCAACGAGAATAGTTTCCGATAGCATGAATCCTAAAGCATATAGTTAATATTCCTTTATTTTTAATCATTTAAAAAAAAAAAAAAAAAAAAAAAAAACTTTTGTCGTAAACTTTTGTAAAGCATTTTCTTATTGTTAAAAATTATTAAAATTATTTTGTAGTTTACTAGGGGGCTCGGCCCCCTACGAGCTACGCTCGCCAACCCCCGTCCAGACACCGCAGACTCTAAATGCACGCTAATTGGATCGGCTTTAAAAAGATTTCGAAAGATTGAATTATAATTTAAAAAACAGTGGCGATCTCCCTATAAAAGAATTTCTATTCATTTCTCTTTGATTGGGGAATTTTAACGCCAAATCCGCTGCGGTACTACTTGATTATCCTGTCGACCAATTTCGCCAAATTATATAAATCGCCAAACCACTCGCCAAATTATACAAATTGATATAATTTTTATTTTAAATAACGAAAGAACAAATAAATTCGTACAACATTAATAAAAACACAAATAAAACGTCGAAATAAAAATAACTTGATGACGTATACACGTGTAACAACATTTCAAAATAAGCTAATATAAAAGGAATTAAGTAAAGAGAGTCTTTGTCTCCTGGTATTTTTTAACAAAGCGAAAAGAAAGTTCTTTTAAATGAGATATTTTAAATTAATTCTCAAAATATCAAATAAATGTCTAGCGCAATTTCTAAATTTAAACTTTTTTGTAATATTATTTTGTGTACATTTTATGTAATAACTATAATGTGACGTAAATATGACGTCATTTCTCCTAAGACTTCTAACGCATGTTAATGAGTTTATTATTTTACAATATCCTTTCTCTTTTAAAATTCACGTGTATACTTTTTATGACGTAATTTTTAATAAGTTCCTGCTTTTTATACGTAATTATTTAATTCTAATTTGAAAGTTTTTTTCCTGTTTATAATAGTCACGTGTAAATAAATTTTTAATTTGAAGCAAACATTATTGCTTGCGCTTTTTATACAGTTGGCAACAGTTTAAATTAGTACAATTTTCTGAAATCTGTAAAAAATATCTCTAGAAATGCTGAAAATTTGAATTTAAAATAGAAATAAAACCTGAAAAAATGAGTCAAAATAAAAAGATTAATGCAATCTGCACTCCGGCAAATTCTAACGCATAAAATGATCTAAAAATGATTACACTGCCATGTATAGTTTTTGCTGCTATAAAACTTTTTTAGTGGAACGATTTTGTCCAACTTTAGCATTGAATAACTCTTAAAATAATTCTTCGATTTGAAAACTGTCTGCATCAGCGTGTTTATCAAACATTTCTGTATAAAACCTCCGATTTTCATATTTTTGTATGCATTATTTTTGTTAATATTAACGAAGAAAGGCCTCCAGTCACAAAAAAATCAAAACCGGCGGCGGCGGCGGCGGCGGCGGCGGCGGCGGCGGCGGCGGTGACAGCGGTAGTTACTTTTTTTTAGAATAGAGAGATTAATATTAAATCCAACTCAAACGATCAGCAATATTTAAGCAAAAATAAAAATAATACTGACCTCAAAAGATTCTTTCTTACCGTGGTGTCTTTGTAGCTACCGTTTTATTATTTATCCATATTACCGAACCGAAAAATTATATTTCCAGTCAATCCGAAACCCGAATCACGCTTAGGTGTGAGTCGGACTGAATCGAATAAAATCGAGTTGCTCGAACTTATGCCATATTCATTTACCTTCATATTCATGAATACTCATTTTAAATACCATTGTTGCCATTTTTCAATTCCTACTATTAGTTCACACTCTCTCTATATTTATTTATTTATTTATATATATATCTTGTTCAAATTTTCAATCGTTAATAAAATACTTGTTATTCATCCTATCAAGTTGAAATAAATTTTTTTAAACTTGTACTGGATGACAATTGATGTTAATACAGTTTTTTCGAATATTAATTCATTAATTAATTTTAATTAATTAATTTTAGTTTTACATGGGAGACAAAATGGCGGCCATTGGTTATTGAAGCATTTAATGCATCTCCATATCTATAAGGGGGGATTACCATAGGGGGGGACCCTGTTCTGTCGCCAAATACCGCCAAGTTTGTCGCCGTCTTGGCGATATATCGCCAAATTTGCCAACCAAAATGAGTCGCCAAAAGTGACGCCAACTTGGCGATATCTCTAATATTTCGCCAAATTCCCATAGACTTCCATTGTAAACCTACTTGCTTATAGAAAATCAACAAATTGAGATATTTTAATGCAACAAAAACTAATAAACTAATATTAGCTTAAGGGATTATATTAAATTTTCCTTTGATGACCTAAGTAGGAATTGACTTTAAAAACAAAATTTTTATATGACTTGTTTATGAATACCATTGTTGCCATTTTTTATGATCTTACATTTAATGAATCTAACTTTCCCAGAAAGTGAAGCAGACTGTGGAAATTTGTATTCTGCGTTGTTCCTGTGTGTTTCTAATAATTCTTATTAATTTAACATACCATTCACTTTAGAAAATAACTGAGGTAAGTTATGCACAAAAATCACAAATTCACAAGAACTTGCGTTGTATAATTTTACAAATAACAGTTGCTGTTCTCTCTAAATCATCAAATGTGGTATTATACACATGATATATTGGAATGTGTTGGTGTGTACTTAACACTTCACCGCATCACGTGTCATATCCAGCACATACTTAAAAACAGTATAATTCTCATTATGTGCCATGAATTTGACCAATAGGATCTCTGTCCCTGATCAAGAACGGTCCAAAGGATGGAATAACACTTATTTTGTCCATGTCTGATGGCTTCATTTGACAAAAAATTAGAATTTGTTCTTCGGAAACAAAAAAAAAATTCGATCAAGCTATTAAGGTAAGATTTACTTTCATTATTTTCACTGAATACTTAAAAATATTAATATAAAAAAATTGCTCACTGTTAAGCAGATAAAATTAATTATTTTAAGCTAATTTAGTTGCAAAATATATATATAGTAATACAATATTTTAAAACCCTAATTGTGTACTTATGGCACACACCATAAAATATCACATTTTAGCTAAAAATTTTAAATTTATTTATTTTTATTTTTATTTTTTATTTATTTATTTATTTATTTTTACTGTTTTTCCCATTATTAGACCGATATATAGATTTCAAATATTTTTTTTTTCATAAAAATAGAAAAAAATCGTGCAGTGAAGCGTTAGTAAGTCGAGAGTAAATTACACTTCAGTACGCAGCCCAACTGAAAGCGATCACGATATAAAAAGTTTCCCAATTGCTGTCTAATTATTTCCATTACAATAATCTTAAAATTCGTTAAATATACGTATTAGTTGTATGATTCTCAGTGGTGTAGTCGTAAGAAAAACAGAGGTATACGCTCTAAGCAGAGGGTATACTCTCAAGGCAGAGCGTATACCCTAGAGTGTATATACTATAGCTTTCTTGAGAAACAGAGGGTATGCGGTGTTCCTTAAAAAAATCCAGAGGGTATACGGCGTATACCCCCGTATACCCTCCACTACATCCCTGATGATTCTCTATTTATTTACGATTTCCTAATTATATTGAAAAAGAAATCAGTAATGGAAGAATAGAGAAATAACATTTTCTCCGAAATTGATATTTTACGGGACTAGGTTACATGTGAGGGATTTGGTGCACATGTAAAGTATGTGGTTTTAAATTCACGGACCTAAAATTACTAATTCCCAAAGTTATCAGTAAACCAGATTTGTACAGTAAGTAAATTTTAAAAGAAATTTGATGATTTAAAATAAGTTATTGACCCTTAAAGTTTCTTTCTCTCTCTCCCCTTTGTAAAGTGTGGAATTTAAATAAAAATATATATATTGGCCATCCTAGTATATTTAAAAGGTTAAATACAAAAAATATACTTTTTATAAGGACATTAGCATTGGTGCTGCCATCTATTAGTAGTTCTTAAAAGGAAAAACGTTGAACCGTACAAAAGAGAAGTCTAAATCTCAAAAAACAAATGGCTTATTTTTTATGTGGGAAAAAGGATAAAGGAACATATCTGAACCTGGGGACTGATGAAGTTAGAAAACGTGGGGCCTCAAATGGATAATGTTTTTAAAAATTAAGTATTTGTGTGAAATTTTTCCCCCTATTAGTTTAAGTTTATTAGGTAATATGCATATGAAAATATTATTTTCCTTAAATAATGTGACTATAAGTATTTTATTTGTGAATGCGAATTTTGCGAAGCTTATTTTCGATAGAATAACAATGTTTGTAGAGGAAAAAAATATATGTAACATCTTAAGAGGTTAATTTATGACATCTTTATTAGTACAGTCGGTATTTTAAGAATACATTTATGTGTAAAACTATTCTGAATACAATTTAACTTCTCTTTTGCTTTCTATTTAAAAATAATAGTAATAATAATAATATAATATGTATGTTTAATTTTATTTGAAGTTGTAAGATATTTTATGTGAATAAAAAAAAAAAAAAAAAAAAAAAAAAAAAAAAAAAAAAAAAAGATTTTGTAAAGCTAAAACTACAAAAATAAATCTTTTGTCGTTAGTAAAAACATATTTTAGTAATTTAATGTGATATGATTGAAAGCAAAATCATTGTGCTAAGAATTGCGCGCTTTTTATAGAAGATATTTTACAACTTAGATTCATCTTACTGAGTTTATATAAGAAAATTCAAATGCGTTCATAATTAAGGAAGTATCTTTTCAGTTTCTTTTTATAACAGTTTTCTTTTTGAAGAAAATACTAAACAAACAAAATCATGCCCACTGTGAATTAACTCTTTAGTAAACAACGCTTAAAGTATAACTCATTATGAACGAATGTAAAGCTTAAAAAAGAACTTTTACGCCTTAAAAATGTCTTAATGGCGTAGTTTTTTTCTCCCTCATTTTAAAGATATTTTACATTCATTTATATTCACTTTAAAAATAAACTATACTAATATATATATATATAAGCTGTAGTTAATTTAAAAGAAAAAAAATGTTAGCTCTTATTTATGAAAGCTGAAACGTTCCATAACATGAAACGTAACAATTTATAATTACCTTCAATTAGAATTAAATTTAAGAACCTTTAAAAATGAATAAAATGTTTCGGTTAATGTTAAAAAAGGGAAAGGCGAAAAGTTTGGAAACATGATATGGTGGTGAAATAAAGAAGGTACAAGTGATACAAACTTGCACCTCCTTGAATATGCGTTCTTAAAAATATATTTTATCTTCTATAATAAAATATAGTGGAAGAATAAATAGAATAATATAGAAAGAAGAAATATATTATTTCTATTTTACCTTCCAGTATAAAATACAAAGTAAAGTTTGTAATAGCAGAATATTTTTTTCACAAATGAGTTTAAAATTATGAGTATGGAATTGAATCAACACTGTAAAAATATACTGTAAAACACACCATAAACAGTAAAAATCTTCTTGATCTATCAAGAGGCTTACGAGTATATAATATAATCTCTTACGCGTTACCCACAATTACGAACAGCATTTCTTTATCTCCATTAATCTCAAAACCAATGGATTTCCGAGATTTATAGAAGCCTTGCAAAAACAAAAGTCTCTTTTTGTGTCTGTAATTATCCGAAACGGCACGAAGTTTAAGTAAAACGTTTAAACAGTGTATTTATCTGCTTTCTGAACGTGGTATCAATACGAAATATCTTTTCGGATGCATTCAATTCTCAAGCATACATTTTCAGCTGCGCAATAGAAGTTATACAGGGTGTCCAGCGAATAAGACCCTGATTTCAAAATTAAATATCTCAAAAACAAAGATCAATAGAATTATGCGGTAAACGGTTTGTTTATTAGCTAAGCTGTAAAAATGTTATACAGAAGTTTCAATATTTAGTTGCAAAAACCGCTAACAGATGGCGCTGTAATCGCAATGCCTATAAATTGTGTTTTGAAGTCCAGAGCACTAGCGTTTCATTCCTAGATGGCTTCCTATGGAAGAACAAAAATTGGGAAAGACCACTTCTTCGTTTGGGTGAAGTGCAGAAGTGGAGACATCTGGTCACAGAATTATTGAATCAGCTTCAATTTTAGAGAATTTCAATTAATAGAATTTTCAGTAAAAAAATTAACAATCATTATATAAGAAGTTATTAAAATATTTTATTTGGATAATGTGCAGAAGCGGAGACATCTGGTCGCAGAATTATTGAATCAGCTTCAATTTTAGAGAATTTCAATTAATAGAATTTTCAGTAAAAAAAATAGCAATCATTATATAAGAACTTATTAAAATATTTTATTTGGGTAATGTGCAGAAGCGGAGCCATGTGTTGACAGAATTGAGATTTGTTTCAAATTTCGTTTTGTTATAAGTTACTTCGGTCCGGATACCACTATCTCTATGGTATGTCTTTTCTCTCCTAATTGGTAGATCGTGAAATCGAATCCAAGTAGAGGAAGATTTGAAAAAAATGGAAATCTTTACTTTTTAATATTTATTTAAACTATGAAAAAAGATTGAATAAAAAAATCCAAAGTTTCTGGTTTTAAAATTTAATTAAGCTAAAAGAAACCCCTTTTTTAAAAATCATTGAGCATTTATAATAATGATTCATAAATCATTTTTTTTAATTGTACAGAATAGTTTGAATGAAAAAATACAAATTTTCTATTTTTAAAAACTTAATTAAGTTAAAAAAATAATTTTAATTTTAAAAGCTTGTTTTCATTTTTTTTATCACTGAGCACAGAAATATGGTGCATTTTCTAGCGACATGATCCAAAGTGTTGGAAAGGAATGCAGCATGCAAAATACTTTTGCTTTGACGTTGATAATATGACTTATCACCAATTCCTTTTAAAAAAGAAATAATTTAATGCATAATTTCTGTCTCTAAAATTTTGTTTACAAAGAAAAGAAATATATGTGTTGTGCTACAACCAAAGTATTATGCCGTGATTTAAAAATATAAATGAAAAGTGCAAAATTACTTCTTTCTTTATAATAATTCAGGTATAAACAAAAATACCAAAATATTATGCCGTGATTTAAAAATATAAAAAATAAATAAGTACGAAATTATTTTTCTAAATATATGCATTTTGATTGTGCGGCACAAAGCCCGAATTCTAAAAGACGATTACATTGTCAAAAATACATATTAAAGTTTGTTAAAATCTGTTTAAAAAAAACTGGCTGCACTTGGTATATATACCATGCACACGGGAATCACATTAGTGCATCCACAATTGATTTAAAACTATTAGTTAAATTAAAATTACGTTATGAGCAGCGCGTATAAAAATAGCAAAGAGAAAAACAGAAACTTTCTGAGAAAGAACGTACGTAAAAATAGATTAGAGGAGAGGGGAGAAGCTAAAAATAAAAGTTATCTGTTACTTTCGGTACAAAAAGGAAAGGAAAAAAGCGATTTGAACGATGTTAGCCGAAATGAAAACTTTTTAGGGGCGGAATCAGAATGCTGCATTACAATTAAAGGACAAATGTGATTACTACATCACACACGTGACAAGAATCTCTTATCTCTGTAAGTAATTATATAAAAAAGTGGAAAAAGCTACTCGGTTCCAAATGCCTTCAATAGTCAGAACTGTCAATTTTATGGCTTTATAGTTAAAAATGAGTCAGAAAATGGCCTGAAAGTTTCGCATTCTTGAGCAGTGAATATGAGTACCACCTTAAGGTATATTTCAAAGATACTGTTAACAGAAGTTCATTATCGCTATTAATACATTCACAAAACATAATGCCTGCCCTGCACACCCTGAGAACGATTAGGACCAGTTCCGCCCTGGCACGAGTCTGCTGAAAAAATCAAACCGGGGATCAGACATCATGTAACTGTAGGATGCCGATCTCTGCGATGGACATGTTACATTTCTGTATTGATGTTATTAAACTCGAATCGGCTCGTGACGCACATTTATACTTCTCGAGAAAGTCATATTCATTAAAAATGGCTCGTATTTTATCTGTTTTGTTGAAATTCTAATATGGGGTCGATAGGCCCGATAATTTTTTTTTATCGGCACGGCCCTGCAGGCCCGTTCAATTTTTTTGCAGACATGGCCCGATTTATTTTGTCTGTCTGCCCGGCCCGTTGACAAAATTTTCCTAATTCTGCCGCCCCGGCCCAGCCCGTGCAGACCTCTATTGTGTCATATAGCTTAGCTTTTGATAATTAATTCTTGTAGCGCTGAATCCGAAAATGGCCTTCATTTTTTACCATCACGTCAGGATTTTTTGCAAATTTTTTACTTTTTAATCTTGAAATTTACGATTTGTGAAAATTTCTGATATGATGGTTAAAAATGAAGGTTATTTTCAGATTAAGTGCTAAAAGTACATAAAAATCAATTATCAAAATTTAAAAAACACAACCATCACATCGATTTTATAGTATCAGAATTTTGCTATTTTTTGACTTTGAAATTTACAATTTGCAAAAAATCCTGACTTGATGGTTAAAAACAAGAAAGAAAGAATCATGCATCAAGCATAGATTATGAAACACTTTCCAACATATTCAGAATAATGATACAAAACTGCACCGTTTAATAAGTTAAAATATTGTCTAATTCAACGATATGGAAACGCATAACATATTTGAAAAACCAAATTCAGCTGTCCCCATCTACAATCGCAAAATTATTCGAATTCTTTGAACAGCCCTGTATATATTGTATTGCTCTATTGTATAGTAATCATCTTGTAGTGAAATTCAGTGATTTATATCAATTCCAATACATTTGAACTAGCGTAATATCATTAAAATACACTGCAAACGATTTTTCTCCATGGACTATAATGTAACGGAATTATTTTAAGTACCCCTGTAAATGAACTATTAATCCCACTTACTTCATATACAATACCAAACATACTTTGGTGACTCTAAATAACGTTTATCAATTGCATGAAAATCCGAATATATTTACGGGAGTTAGAGCATAGACAGATGGACAGACAAACCGAATGCATAAACACTTTTCAACTTTGTTGGAAAGTGTTAATGAAGGTCATTTTCGAATTCAGCGCTAAAATTTTTATAAAAATCAGTTATCAAAAGTTAAGGAACACAGTCATTTCCTGTACCTTTCAGTAGCAGATGTTCTCTATTTTTTACTTTTTACAATGGAAATTTACGATTTGCAAAAAATCCTGACGGGGTGGTTAAAAATGAAGGTCATTTTCGGATTCAGCGTTAAAAAATATATAAAAATCAGTTATCAAAAGTTAAGGAACACAATCATTTCCTGTACCTTTCAGTAGCAGATGTTCTCTATTTTTTTTTACTTTTTACAATGGAAATTTACGATTTGCAAAAGATCCTGACGGGGTGGTTAAAAATGAAGGTCATTTTCGAATTCAGCGCTAAAAAATATATAAAAATCAGTTATCAAAAGTTAACGAACACAATCATTTCCTGTACCTTTCAGTAGCAGATGTTCTCTATTTTTTTACTTTTTACAATAGAAATTTACGATTTGCAAAAAATCCTGACGGGGTGGTTAAAAATGAAGGTCATTTTCGGATTCAGCGCTAAAAAATATGTAAGAATGAGCTATCAAAAGTTAAGAAACACAACCATTTCCTGTTTCTTTCAGTATCAGATGTTCTCTATTTTTTTTTACTTTTTACCATTGAAATTTACGATTTGCAAAAAATCCTGACGAAATGGTTAAAAATGAAGGTCATTTTCGGATTCAGCGCTAAACAATATAATAGAATGAGTTATCAAAAGTTAAGAAACACAAACATTTTCTGTATCTTTCAGTGTCAGATGTTCTCTATTTTTTTACTTTTTAGCATTGAAATTTACGATTTGCAAAAAATACTGACTTGATGGTTAAAAATGAAGGTCATTTTCCCATTCAGCGGTACAAAATACATAAATTTTTGATTATCCGAATGTGGTTCGGTCCTAATTGATTCGGATAATTGGAGTTCTACTGTAGTTATACTTAAAGTGGCTAAAATAATTAAATTATTATGCTTGAAAAACTTTATAAAAGTAGTGAAACTATCAAATTTGTTTATAACCGTACATTACATCACTTGATGCAGCATAAATATCGGTAAGTGTATGTGCAAAATACTTTTGATTTATTTCCTCCGTATTACTATTCGATAAATACATTTTAGAAAATTCAGATATTCTTATTAATTAATATAAGCAATATACATTGTGAAAATAGGCATGATCGTGTATTAAAATAAAGAAAATAATTCATTAATAATATATAGCTGTTCTTGAAAATATCTAAAACTCGATTAAAACATAAAATATAAGCGTAAAAATTTCGAAACTCAATGCTTTTTAATACCGTGGTTCTGAAAGTTAGGACAGAGATGGATGAGGCCATGGTAACCGAATAATGTACTCAAACGGAAAGCATGCAATCCGATTACAGAAGATATTGATATTATAGTACTAGGTTGAGCAAAAAGTTCTGGGAAATTTGTGAAAGTTACGTTGTTATGCACAAATTAACAACAAAAGCAACAAGGACTATTCTTCAAAGTAGAGACCATCATAGTCCACGACTTTCTGCCTCATTCCGGATTTGCTGGAAGTACCATGGTGGCTCCTTTGAATCGATAAACTCTTCACATGCTTCTTCAACTTCATTAAAGGATTAAAATCGTCGGCCCTTGAAAAGGTGTTGCATTGATCGAAAGGTGTTGCAAAGATCGAAAGACGTGGTTCCATCGGATGGAACTACGTCTGGACTGTACCACTAGTGCTCCTGTATACGATACAAATTCTGGTAACTATTAGATTAAAAATTTCCCAGAACTTTTTGCTCAACCTAATAATAATATCATTTGCCGTTATAGTGATAATATCATCCAATCTTCCGTAATCTGGTAATACTTTTTAAACAGGGCACATTACTATGGTTTTAGTGGCTGTGAAGTTTGAGCGGGGATTGGCAGGAGTAGCTAGCCGGGGGCTGCGTGAGCCCCCTAGTATCTGTGCGTTTATTAGGGATAAAATAACTTCGAGACTAAAGTTGAACAAGCAAAAACTATAAGCAAATTTGGGCTTTATCTAAACATGTTTTGAAAGGAAAAAATATTTCTTCATAAATGTGAAACAGTTTTTTTACTTTCTTGGCACGTATATCGAAAGAGATATTATGGGATTTTTAAACAGAATGCTTGATCAAATACCGAATGCCATATAAAAACGCAGCAAAAGTTTTGAAGTATATCGATAAAAACTTTCATATATTTTCAAAAGTCAGGAGCATGGAATGCTGTTCAAATAAATAGTTTTAGTTCTTAAAAATAAATTAAATTACAAATAAAATTGAAGAGATTTAATTTTGAAAGTAGTATTTACATAAACTGTTACATTTAAACAAGAATTAGAAATGATGCTTCACGCATGGATTACAAGACATTTTCCAACATTACTATAATGCAGTTCCAAATTTTCAGCGAAAAGAGGATTTCTGTATATACAAATTTATTGCCTCTCAAATAATTAATCCCGATAATGTAATTAACAGGAACGAAAAAGCATGCGTCCAGCATAGATTATGAAAAACTTTCCAACACATTCAGAATACTGTATATCAATAGTTGGAAAAACATTAGAAATTTTTTTATTCATCCATGTAGAAGATCTATAGATTGGTGGTTATATTACGTCGTATGCTAAAAGTTAATTCAATTAAAAGCATAGCACAGTTTTAAATTCCCATTCAGAAATTTCCGATAATAAACGGAAATGTACTCTTTATCCTTTGTATATCCCTGTATATTATCTACTGGGTGTCCTAAAGAGGATTGACTGATTTTAAAATTCAATAACTCGCAAATGGTGACAGATATTTAAAATATTCTTGCCGGAGGGTTATGTATGATGCCAGGAGTTTTTTTTTTTTTTTACCGTGATTCTCGAATTTAGTTCGAATTACAAACATTAGATGACGCTGCAAGCAATAGGTGCTAAATTCAAGCTGGATTTTAGGCTTTTCTCTTCTCCCACGCCAAAAAAGAGATTAAAATGTATATTGAGTGAGTGGATCCCGAAGTACCAAAGCGCATATTGCTCGCAACGCCATCTATTGTTTGTAATTCGAACTAAATTCGAGAATCACAGGAAAAGAACTCCTGATATCATACATAACGCTTCTGCAAGAATTTTTAAAATATCTGTCACCTTTTGCAAGTTATTGAATTTTTAAATCACTCTGTCCTTCTCCCATGCCGAAAAAGGAGATTAAAATGTATTGGGTGGGTCCCGAAGTACCAAAAATCGGTCCTGGATTTAGCGCATATTGCTCGCAGCGCCATCTATTGTTTGTGATTCGAACTGAATTCGAGAATCACGGTAAAAAATCTCCTGATATCATACATAACGCTCGTGCAAGATTTTTTTAAATATCTGCCACCGTTTGCAAGTTATTGATTTTTTAAATCAGTCAGTGCTTTTTAGGACACCCGGAATAAAATTTATACACACCAAGTAATAAGTAAAAAAGAATTAAACGCGTACCATAACTGAAAAGCACTGCCAGCAATTATTCTTCATAGGCAGTACTGTAGAAAAATACTTTTGTGAGTCCCTGTAAATGAACGATAAATTTTATATACACCATATTCTAATGTAAGCGTTTGTAGTATACCTCAGTGATATATATAATTTTCAATAAGGTTAAAATAGTGTAATATCTATAAATTACACCGTAAACGATTTTCCCCAAAGGACGTAATGTAATAGGATTCTTTTGAGTATCCCTGTAAATGAACCGTAAGTGCTGCACACTTTGGTTGAAACAGCACCAAAAACTGGTGATAAATCACAATTAAAATAATAAAACTTTATATAAATCACCATAAACCAAAAGCAAATCAGAGGACACGTTTCGAGATGGAAAATATAACAGACTGTCATCAGCTGATTATCAGCATGGTTTAAATTGGTACACACTTTATTTTCAATCCCGAACACATTAAACCCCAATAACATATATCAATTTCGTGGCAATCGTACTATATTCACGCAAGTTAGAGCACGGACAGGCGGATCCAATTCATAAACACTTTTCAACATTGTTGGAAAATATTAAAAAGGAACAACTCTATCTTTACGAAAAATGCAGACTATAACTGAAGTTTCTAATATCTAAGGCAAGCTTTTATCATTTCTTTGGAGCGGTACTATTTATAGCTTGTTTCGGCGAGAAACTTTTCTATAAGATCATCTCAGATAATCTGGAACACTTTTAACATTCACTGCCGTGAAGGCTTAATTTCTAGATCAGCATACTTGTCGTAGGATAATTGAGAAATCCAACTGTAGTTGTTAGCTTGTAAAGAGACTTGGGTTACTTGGAAAGAGCCAAGCTGCTTGGAGAAACATCCACCATTTTCCTATCAGCATGATATTTTTCAAACTGATTACAAAGAGCCTCGAGGCCAAGTTAATTTGATTGGAAAACGATCAATTGTTTTCCAATCAGTCTGATTTTTTTTTTACTCATTGCAATGAGCCTGTGCAGTTTTAGGCTAATTAGAGAATGTGACCGACTGTTTCTTCTAACAACCTGATTTCTTCCAAGCCTCTTGCAATAAGTATAAGTTTGTGAATGTTTATGCATAGTTGCTAAGATTTATGCTTGTCTATTACCACTAATTTTGAATAGAAATGTCTGTCTTATTTAATCAAAGAGTTTCTGCGGTTAAATAAGACAAACATTTCTATCGAAAATTAGTGATAACAATAAAAACATAAAAGTTGGCAGCTGTGTTTATATATAATTTTAGCAGAAAAAAACAGGAACTTAAATTGTTTTAAAAAATAATGTATAAGAATACTGTCATTTCATTCTGATTTACGTTCTTGAGTGTCTAAGATTAGGGCATGTTTTAATTTTATTTCAAGGGCATATTTTGTGCAAACACCCCGTGTTAAAGTATCAATAAAATCGGATGAAAAGACAGGTTTTTAATGTTTTCCGAGCTTGAAGTAGAAAAAATAGATTGCTGAAGGAAAAGTGGAAAAATATCAGAAAAAAGAAGTGCTGTATCAATAAAATCTGAAATGAGACAGATTTTTAATATTTTCCCAGCATTTCCTACAGAAGACGAGTTACTGAATAAAAATAATTATAAAAATATGAATATATAAGAAAAATGCATTATTAGAAAGTTTTATTTATGGGCCTGAATATCTCACATCAGTAAATGAGTTTTTTTTTTTTTTTTTCAAGCGAGTATTTTGTTCAAACACTTCATCCGGAATTATTAACAAAGTCCACAAATCACGTAGATTTTCATTTCTTTCCCAGCATTATGTAGAGATAATGTTTTGTTAAACGAAACTGATTATAAAATAAATATTTTAGAAAACTGTTTTATTAGAAAATTTGATTTATATGCCTAGTGGATAAATACTAAACACTTTTTATTTATTTTAAATGTGAAATCCCATCATATGGACGTTGTCAACGACCTGAGCAATCAGTTTCGTTTTTATTGTAAAATTATTATTAACTTCTATAAACCTCGCACAACACACGCGGCTAATATGAAAGTATTACCGTTTTTAACAAATTTTATAACTTTATTATTTTAATGCATAATTGATATTGTTCCGTAACCCAAGATTCCTGGTTACAATATTTTTTACTGAAGTACAAACCGCCCAATTCCCAATCGACAGCACACTCTGCAATGTTTGAATATAATAAAAATTTCGTCCATGACAAAATTTTCAGACAAAAGAGAAATTTATAACTCAACCATAAAGCATTTTTTTTTTTTTTTGGTCAGAATTTATTGAAAAGAATGAAAGTAAATCTTCTTATAGAAATACAGAAAATAATAGCTTCGATGTAATTTTTAAATTGAAAAAGAAATGAAAAATGTAATGTAAACTTGGCTGAGCAAATGCGTTTATTAAATTAAAGTAAAATAAACTTTCTTCTTTTGATGGAGTAAACGTTACAGTTAATGAGAAAAAAGCCTTTCATTTTTATGTTTAATCAAAATTTTTAAACAAGTATAGAAACAATTTATTAGTAGAAACGCTAACATTAAAAGATGAAAATAATTTTTATTAGAGTAGTACGTCAACGAAAATAGTTTCCGATAGCATGAATCCTAAAGCATATAGTTAATCTTCTTTTATTTTTAATCATTAAAAAAAAAAAAAAAAAAAAAAAAAAAAACTTTTGTCGTAAACTTTTGTAAAGCATTTTCTTAATGTTAAAAATTATTAAAATTATTTTGTAGTTTATTAATATTAAATCCAACTCAAACGATCAGCAATATTTAAGCAAAAATAAAAATAATACTGAGCTCAAAAGATTCTTTCTTACCTTGGTGTCTTTGTAGCTACCGTTTTATTATTTATCCATATTACCGAACCGAAAAATTATATTTCCAGTCAATCCGAAACCCGAATCACGCTTAGGTGTGAGTCGGACTGAATCGAATAAAATCGAGTTGCTCGAACTTATGCCATATTCATTTACCTTCATATTCATGAATACTCATTTTAAATACCATTGTTGCCATTTTTCAATTCCTACTATTAGTTCACACTCTCTCTATATTTATTTATTTATTTATATATATATCTTGTTCAAATTTTCAATCGTTAATAAAATACTTGTTATTCATCCTATCAAGTTGAAATAAATTTTTTTAAACTTGTACTGGATGACAATTGATGTTAATACAGTTTTTTCGAATATTAATTCATTAATTAATTTTAATTAATTAATTTTAGTTTTACATGGGAGACAAAATGGCGGCCATTGGTTATTGCAGCATTTAATGCATCTTCATATCTATAAGGGGGGATTACCATAGGGGGGACCCTGTTCTGTCGCCAAATACCGCCAAGTTTGTCGCCGTCTTGGCGATATATCGCCAAATTTGCCAACCAAAATGAGTCGCCAAAAGTGACGCCAACTTGGCGATATCTCTAATATTTCGCCAAATTCCCATAGACTTCCATTGTAAACCTACTTGCTTATAGAAAATCAACAAATTGAGATATTTTAATGCAACAAAAACTAATAAACTAATATTAGCTTAAGGGATTATATTAAATTTTCCTTTGATGACCTAAGTAGGAATTGACTTTAAAAACAAAATTTTTATATGACTTGTTTATGAATACCATTGTTGCCATTTTTTATGATCTTACATTTAATGAATCTAACTTTCCCAGAAAGTGAAGCAGACTGTGGAAATTTGTATTCTGCGTTGTTCCTGTGTGTTTCTAATAATTCTTATTAATTTAACATACCATTCACTTTAGAAAATAACTGAGGTAAGTTATGCACAAAAATCACAAATTCACAAGAACTTGCGTTGTATAATTTTACAAATAACAGTTGCTGTTCTCTCTAAATCATCAAATGTGGTATTATACACATGATATATTGGAATGTGTTGGTGTGTACTTAACACTTCACCGCATCACGTGCCATATCCAGCACATACTTAAAAACAGTATAATTCTCATTATGTGCCATGAATTTGACCAATAGGATCTCTGTCCCTGATCAAGAACGGTCCAAAGGATGGAATAACACTTATTTTGTCCATGTCTGATGGCTTCATTTGACAAAAAATTAGAATTTGTTCTTCGGAAACAAAAAAAAAAAATTCGATCAAGCTATTAAGGTAAGATTTACTTTCATTATTTTCACTGAATACTTAAAAATATTAATATAAAAAAATTGCTGACTGTTAAGCAGATAAAATTAATTATTTTAAGCTAATTTAGTTGCAAAATATATATATAGTAATACAATATTTTAAAACCCTAATTGTGTACTTATGGCACACACCGTAAAATATCACATTTTAGCTAAAAATTTTAAATTTATTTATTTTTATTTTTATTTTTTATTTATTTATTTATTTATTTTTACTGTTTTTCCCATTATTAGACCGATATATAGATTTCAAATATTTTTTTTTCATAAAAATAGAAAAAAATCGTGCAGTGAATCGTTAGTAAGTCGAGAGTAAATTACACTTCAGTACGCAGCCCAACTGAAAGCGATCAGGATATAAAAAGTTTCCCAATTGCTGTCTAATTATTTCCATTACAATAATCTTAAAATTCGTTAAATATACGTATTAGTTGTATGATTCTCAGTGGTGTAGTCGTAAGAAAAACAGAGGTATACGCTCTAAGCAGAGGGTATACTCTCAAGGCAGAGCGTATACCCTAGAGTGTATATACTATAGCTTTCTTGAGAAACAGAGGGTATGCGGTGTTCCTTAAAAAAATCCAGAGGGTATACGGCGTATACCCCCGTATACCCTCCACTACATCCCTGATGATTCTCTATTTATTTACGATTTCCTAATTATATTGAAAAAGAAATCAGTAATGGAAGAATAGAGAAATAACATTTTCTCCGAAATTGATATTTTACGGGACTAGGTTACAATGTGAGGGATTTGGTGCACATGTAAAGTATGTGGTTTTAAATTCACGGACCTAAAATTACTAATTCCCAAAGTTATCAGTAAACCAGATTTGTACAGTAAGAAAATTGTAAAAGAAATTTGATGATTTAAAATAAGTTATTGACCTTTAAAGTTTCTTTCTCTCTCTCCCCTTTGTAAAGTGTGGAATTTAAATAAAAATATATATATTGGCCATCCTAGTATATTTAAAAGGTTAAATACAAAAAATATACTTTTTATAAGGACATTAGCATTGGTGCTGCCATCTATTAGTAGTTCTTAAAAGGAAAAACGTTGAACCGTACAAAAGAGAAGTCTAAATCTCAAAAAACAAATGGCTTATTTTTTATGTGGGAAAAAGGATAAAGGAACATATCTGAACCTGGGGACTGATGAAGTTAGAAAACGTGGGTCCTCAAATGGATAATGTTTTTAAAAATTAAGTATTTGTGTGAAATTTTTCCCCCTATTAGTTTAAGTTTATTAGGTAATATGCATATGAAAATATTATTTTCCTTAAATAATGTGACTATAAGTATTTTATTTGTGAATGCGGATTTTGCGAAGCTTATTTTCGATAGAATAACAATGTTTGTAGAGGAAAAAAATATATGTAACATCTTAAGAGGTTAATTTATGACATCTTTATTAGTACAGTCGGTATTTTAAGAATACATTTATGTGTAAAACTATTCTGAATACAATTTAACTTCTCTTTTGCTTTCTATTTAAAAATAATAGTAATAATAATAATATAATATGTATGTTTAATTTTATTTGAGGTTGTAAGATATTTTATGTGAATAAAAAAAAAAAAAAAAAAAAAAAAGATTTTGTAAAGCTAAAACTACAAAAATAAATCTTTTGTCGTTAGTAAAAACATATTTTAGTAATTTAATGTGATATGATTGAAAGCAAAATCATTGTGCTAAGAATTGCGCGCTTTTTATAGAAGATATTTTACAACTTAGATTCATCTTACTGAGTTTATATAAGAAAATTCAAATGCGTTCATAATTAAGGAAGTATCTTTTCAGTTTCTTTTTATAACAGTTTTCTTTTTGAAGAAAATACTAAACAAACAAAACCATGCCCACTGTGAATTAACTCTTTAGTAAACAACGCTTAAAGTATAACTCATTATGAACGAATGTAAAGCTTAAAAAAGAACTTTTACGCCTTAAAAATGTCTTAATGGCGTAGTTTTTTTCTCCCTCATTTTAAAGATATTTTACATTCATTTATATTCACTTTAAAAATAAACTATACTAATATATATATATATAAGCTGTAGTTAATTTAAAAGAAAAAAAAATGTTAGCTCTTATTTATGAAAGCTGAAACGTTCCATAACATGAAACGTAACAATTTATAATTACCTTCAATTATAATTAAATTTAAGAACCTTTAAAAATGAATAAAATGTTTCGGTTAATGTTAAAAAAGGGAAAGGTGAAAAGTTTGGAAACATGATATGGTGGTGAAATAAAGAAGGTACAAGTGATACAAACTTGCACCTCCTTGAATATGCGTTCTTAAATATATATTTTATCTTCTATAATAAAATATAGTGGAAGAATAAATAGAATAATATAGAAAGAAGAAATATATTATTTCTATTTTACCTTCCAGTATAAAATACAAAGTAAAGTTTGTAATAGCAGAATATTTTTTTCACAAATGAGTTTAAAATTATGAGTATGGAATTGAATCAACACTGTAAAAATATACTGTAAAACACACCATAAACAGTAAAAATCTTCTTGATCTATCAAGAGGCTTACGAGTATATAATATAATCTCTTACGCGTTACCCACAATTACGAACAGCATTTCTTTATCTCCATTAATCTCAAAACCAATGGATTTCCGAGATTTATAGAAGCCTTGCAAAAACAAAAGTCTCTTTTTGTGTCTGTAATTATCCGAAACGGCACGAAGTTTAAGTAAAACGTTTAAACAGTGTATTTATCTGCTTTCTGAACGTGGTATCAATACGAAATATCTTTTCGGATGCAATCAATTCTCAAGCATACATTTTCAGCTGCGGAATAGAAGTTATACAGGGTGTCCAGCGAATAAGACCCTGATTTCAAAATTAAATATCTCAAAAACAAAGATCAATAGAATTATGCGGTAAACGGTTTGTTTATTAGCTAAGCTGTAAAAATGTTATACAGAAGTTTCAATATTTAGTTGCAAAAACCGCTAACAGATGGCGCTGTAATCGCAATGCCTGTAAATTGTGTTTTGAAGTCCAGAGCACTAGCGTTTCATTCCTAGATGGCTTCCTATGGAAGAACAAAAATTGGGAAAGACCACTTCTTCGTTTGGGTGAAGTGCAGAAGTGGAGACATCTGGTCACAGAATTATTGAATCAGCTTCAATTTTAGAGAATTTCAATTAATAGAATTTTCAGTAAAAAAATTAACAATCATTATATAAGAAGTTATTAAAATATTTTATTTGGATAATGTGCAGAAGCGGAGACATCTGGTCGCAGAATTATTGAATCAGCTTCAATTTTAAAGAATTTCAATTAATAGAATTTTCAGTAAAAAAAATAGCAATCATTATATAAGAACTTATTAAAATATTTTATTTGGGTAATGTGCAGAAGCGGAGCCATGTGTTGACAGAATTGAGATTTGTTTCAAATTTCGTTTTGTTATAAGTTACTTCGGTCCGGATACCACTATCTCTATGGTATGTCTTTTCTCTCCTAATTGGTAGATCGTGAAATCGAATCCAAGTAGAGGAAGATTTGAAAAAAAATGGAAATATTTACTTTTTAATATTTATTTAAACTGTGAAAAAATATTGAATAAAAAAATCCAAAGTTTCTGGTTTTAAAATTTAATTAAGCTAAAAGAAACCCCTTTTTTAAAAATCATTGAGCATTTATAATAATGATTCATAAATCATTTTTTTTAATTGTACAGAATAGTTTGAATGAAAAAATACAAATTTTCTATTTTTAAAAACTTAATTAAGTTAAAAAAATAATTTTAATTTTAAAAGCTTGTTTTCATTTTTTTTATCACTGAGCACAGAAATATGGTGCATCTTCTAGCGACATGATCCAAAGTGTTGGAAAGGAATGCAGCATGCAAAATACTTTTGCTTTGACGTTGATAATATGACTTATCACCAATTCCTTTTAAAAAAGAAATAATTTAATGCATAATTTCTGTCTCTAAAATTTTGTTTACAAAGAAAAGAAATATATGCGTTGTGCTACAACCAAAGTATTATGCCGTGATTTAAAAATATAAATGAAAAGTGCAAAATTACTTCTTTCTTTATAATAATTCAGGTATAAACAATAATACCAAAATATTATGCCGTGATTTAAAAATATAAAAAATAAATAAGTACGAAATTATTTTTCTAAATATATGCATTTTGATTTAAGTAATTATATGGCATTAAAAATTGAATTTAATAAAATATTTTAGTAAGTTCTTATAGTGATTTCTAAACTTTTTATTGAAAATTCTACTAATTGAAATTTTCTAAAATTAAAGCTAATGCAATAATTCTGTGACCAGATGTCTCCGCTTCTGCACATTATCCAAATAAAATATTTTGGTAAGTTCTTATATAATGATTGCTAAATTTTTTATTGAAAATTCTATTAATTGAAATTCTCTAAAATTGAAGCTGATGCAATAATTCTGTGACCAGATGTCTCCACTTCTGCCCATCACCCCAACGAAAAAGTGCTCTTTCCCAATTTTCGTTCTTCCATAGGAAGCCGTCTAGGAATGAGACGCTAGTGTTCTGGACTTCGAAGCTCAGTTTACAAGTATTGCGATTATAGCGCCATCTGTTAACGAGTTTTGCAACTAAATTTTAAAACTTCTGTATAACATTTTTACAGCTTAGCTAATAAACAAACCGTTTACCGCATAATTCTATTGATCTTTGTGTTTGAGATATTTAATTTTGAAGTCAGGATCTTATTCGCTGGACACCCTGTGTATCATTTTATTCGTTATACAATCAGTTATCAAAATAAAATTACTATATAAGTGTAACATATAAGTAATCTTTAAAATGATTGATTTTAATCATGAGAAAATAACGGGTCAAGGCTCCCCACATATGGGAGTGTTGACCCACTATATGGGAGGCTTGACCCACTTTGTTTTACATTGCAATATTTGTGAAGAAAAATAAAATCAGTTAAAAAAAAATCAATATAACTTTATACTACATGCTTTAATTATTATTAAAAAATATTTTTAAAAATATGATGCTTAAACAAACCTGTTGAGACGCAATCGCAAGTCAGAAGAGAAAAATTTTGTTTTAAACAGTATTTTGTCTGAACAGGTATAATTGTACAGCTGGGAAAATGAAATTTTATGATTTAAGGCAGTATTCTGTTAGAGTCAGGTTCCGTTTTCGTAGTGTTTCATGTTATTATATCCGGATTTAAGAGCCACTGTCCCGCTTTTTTTTTGTCTCCTTGTCCTATTTCCGTGACACTCGACATGACAATGTCAACTATGTGACAACTCTAGTTGTCACATAGTTTGGCTTCATCTCACTGTATTCACCCTGGTGAAATTTGTCTACATACCTTCCTAAAGTTTTTCGATCGATGCTCTGTTCTTTTGCAGCCGCATGAGCACTTAACTTATCATTAACATGATTTAAACCTTTAAAGTGCAAAGTACTTTCAGTACTAAAATGTTGAAATAAATGACTAGCACCGGAATCATGGGCGTAATCTGGCGGGGGCAAGGAGGGGCATATGCCCCCCTAGTTTTTTAAGAGTAAGGGCAAAGTCATGTTTTTGCCCCTCCAGTTTTTTGTCTTGTTTTCTAGTAAAAACACATTTTTGTATTTATTTTTTCTCGTTTTTTACCCCAAATAATTTACATATTATCGTGGCTGTAAATTAGAATTGGATAAATCACATTCAAAACTACCAGAATTAAAATTTACATGTTGACATAAGTAATTTCTGTTTTACGTCTTAACAAAACCTTCTGCCGTAGTAACAGTTCAAGTAAAAATGCTTTCTATCTCCCTTTTTTTCTCTTTGTACAAAGTAGAAAGACTATTTTCCCTTTTCATTCTCAGGGATGTTTGTTTAGATGCACGTGTGGGAAAAGATTTCATGATTACCGTGTCTTGACTCTGAACATTGTCATTTCTTCTCATATTTATCTTCTCTCGGAATATGAAAAACATTACCAGCATTTCGTTTTTGATAGACATGAACATACATGTGTCGTATTAGTAATACGTAGTTTATTGTACACAATAAACATGATACGTGTGTGTAGATTGTGATGGAGGATGCTATTCTGAAATAAAAGTGTACAAACATATAAGTGTGTTACGAAAAAAGTGCCCACTAAATAGAGGTGTCTGTTTTGGAGATCATATTGTATATAGATTTTTTTACCAGACAAAATATAAAATTTTGGACATTCTTTTGAAAAAAACGGGTCAACTCAAATTCGATCCGCAAGAGTCAAAACCGAACCCGAAACCGACTCGAATTCGAAACAATGACAGTCAACCAGATCCAAATCCGACTCGCAGCAAAAAAAAAAAAAAAAAAGGCACGCAACGAAAAAATATAAGGCCAACCCGACCCTAAACCAACCGCGGGTAGGCTTGGGTACGGTTTGGTGCTATATATATATATATATTGTAATAAATATCAGAAAAATGGCATTTCTTTCTTTCACAATCGTTCTTCCAAATGCTATAAATTATATAAAAATCCGCATTTAACAATTTATAAAGTAAAAACACTATAAAAAAACTCAATATTTTTATTTGAGTCTTAAGGGAAATCCACTATGAAAATGTGTAAAATTAAAAGCATTTCAATTAAGACAAAAAAATTAAAACCAGTATTTGATTTAATATTTTGTATTGATAAATTATCTGGATTCATCTTAAACCAGTATGAGTGCGATTTAAATCCAATTAAATTTTCGACTAAATATTACAATTTTGCATAGTTCTAACAAGAAGAAGGCCAACCCTGATAATCACAGATTTTGATTATTTTTTATATACCTTGTAGGGTAGAAGTCCCTTAGTCTCAGGTTCAACTGATTTTATACAATGCACATTAGTTTTCGAGAAACAGGGGGGGGGGGGTCTAATATTATAACACAACTTAAATACTTACTCAGAACAGAATTACTTCGGTGGTCATAGCACGATCGGTACGGCTTCTGTTTAGTATTCGGAGTACTCGGGCTCGATACCAGGACGGGCTGTATTTGATTTTCACATTTTTTGTTTTATAAATATACTTGTATTTATAATTTAATAATCTCATTGTCTAAAATTGCATATCGCGATTTCGCCAAGAGATCGCAAAAATCACAACTTTCGTCGAACAAGGGCAGAAATTCATCGCGAATTTCGGCAAACGATCTCTGAGAAAAGCGTGAACATCGTCAAACGATCCCAGAAGAAATTGCGAATTTAGACAAATGATCGCGAAAGAAATCGAGAATTTCGGAAAACAATCGTTGAAAAAAATCGCGAGAATTTCAGCAAACGATCGCGGAAAAAAACGAGAATTTCGGCACACAATTTCAGAAATTCACAATTTTCATAGACGGCAATGAAAAAAAATCGTATATTTCGGCAATCGGTAGTGGTGAAAAAATCGTCAAATAATCGCTGAATAAAATCGCAAATTTCGTCGAAAGGTCGGAGAAAATCGTGAGCATCGGCAAACGATCCCAGAAAAAAGCGCGAATTTAGACAAATGATCGCGAAAAAAATCGAGAATTTCGGCAAGTGATCGCGGAAGAAAATCGCCAATTTCGGAAAACAATCGTGGAAAAATACTCAATTCAAAAATATTCGAAATTCAGTAAACGATCGCGAAAAAATCACGAATTTCAGCAAACGATCACAGAAATAATCGCGAATTTCGGCACACGATTGCAGAAATTCAAAATTTTCATAGTCGGCAGTGAAAAAAATCGTAAATTTCGCAATCGGTAGTGGTGAAAAAATCGTCAAATAATCGCTGAATAAAATGGCGAATTTCGTCGAAAGGTCGCGGAAGAAAATCGTGAATTTCGGCAAACTATCTCTCACAAAAGCGAGAACATCGGCAAATGATCCCAGAAAAAATCGCGAATTTAGACAACTGATCGCGAAAAAAAATCGATAATTTCGGCAGCTGATCGCGGGTGAAAATCGCGAATTCCGGAAAACAATCGTGGAAAAATAATCGTGGGAATTTCAGTAAACGATCGCGGAAAAAAATCGCGCATTTCGGCACACGACTGCAAAAATTTACAATCTTCATAGTTGGCAGTGAAATAAAACGTAAATTTCGGCAATCGGTAGTGGTGAAAAAGTCGTCAAATAATCGCTGAATAAAATCGCTAATTTCGTCGAATCATTGCGGGAAAATACCGCGATGTCCTGAAGAGGTCGCGTAAAAAATTGCGAATTTCGTGAAATGATTGTGAAATAATATCGCAAATTTCGTCGAACGACCGCGGAATAAACGCACGAATTTCGGCAAACGATCGCGGAAAAAAATCGCGAAAATTTTCCGTTACATTATGGTCTTTGGGGAAAAATCGTAAAATTCTATAGATCAAATACAGAGCTACACGAAAGAAATCATTAAGCATGCTAGTTCTTGGGGGTGAATTCCTATAGAGTGTTTGTCATTTTTTAGCTGAACTATATCTTATTATACAGAAAAATGCTTTTAGAATATGAATAAATTCATACGGCTGTGCTAAAGAAATCATATGTATTGCCTCTTATGGATGGTGATTACTGTATGTTACACGTTTTCCAGCTCTAGTAAATTTTAGTATATTATGTGATATGCAAATAAATACAGGTTTACAACCAAAAATTCGTATTAATGTCTGTGAAAGGGTTTACAAAAAAATACACTTTAAATATTTATGATTTTATTTTTTTTTTCTGCTGAACCAAATAAGATGTACATGGCTGAACAAAAGTATATTTTATACCTTATCAACTGAAAAATGATAATTCCCTAGAAAAACCTTTATAGTTGTTTCCTGCATTTTCCAGCTATTTAGTATCGCTATGTGGAATGAGTAAAGCTCTATAGATCGTATACAAGGTTGCACAAAAGAATTCGCATACATTATCTACTATGGAAAGCAATTCTTCAAAATGGATTTTCAACTGCGTTCTGAGTTCTGAGTTTTTTAAATTGTTTATTTAGGCTCATTTCATCGAATGAAAGAAGAAAATTTCTTAACAGTATATTGATAATGTTGAAAAATGTTTCATATTCTATAACCGATGCATACATTCGTTCTTGCTTTTCTTAATTTGAAACCTGAACAAATAGTTTAAAATTTTTTATATTTAAGAATAATATCAATTTTTAAATTTGTAAGCTAAAATTTTCCTGTGTACGTTAAAAAAAAGCATCGCAGTAAAATTTCTGAGTCATTTCAATCAGAACACTAGCTTCAGATTTTCTTTTGTTGTTGTTTTGTTTTAATAAACTTTTATTATTTGTTGCCCTCTGACAAAGTTCGTTAAACATATTTATCTCAGTCACCTTCCTCACCATCCTCATAATTTAAAAAATTCTTAAAAAGCCAAAGCTTTGACACATTTTTAATAAGTTTGTTTGAATTCCTTTCTAATTGAACTTTTCATTAGACGTAATAAGAGATATAACTGTTGTGCAGTCAATATTTTTAAATATTTCTTTAAAAATGTGAAATGGTTAGTTTGTGATTTCTCTTTTTTTTCGTATATTACTAAGTTTAAAATTTATTTATGTATTAAAAGTTTGACGCATTTAATTTAATCGTGTGCACATGGTTATAGAAGGGGTTGGGGGCGCATAATTTTTTTCAAAAGCGCCTCCAGATTTTTGCCCCTCTAGTTTTAGAGCCCAAGTTACGCCTATGACCGGAATTTACGAACAAATTTATTTGGAAATAAGAAAAAGGCCATATTTCACATACATATTAAATGGAAAAGATTTTAGCAAAATTCTAGTGCCATTGTGACGTTTCGAAATTAAAATTAAGTGGTTTTATAAGCATACCACTGTCCCTGAAAGTGTTAAGACTGCTGCTTTCATACTTTCTAGTTTTTCCCACTGTTTCTATTTACCTATTATAAGTAATATTTAAATGGAAAAAAGTTCCTATCAACTTTTCCATTTTCTAGCATTTTTTCACATCTTTCTTTAGTCAATTTTAATCATTTTCTTTTCCATGACACCATTTTACTGTAGCTTTACCAAATAAATTTACATTATTTTATGTATATAACCATTAACTTTTCATTATGCACAGTGTATAATAAAAAGATTTCCAAAACCACTTGATTAAGGGACCCTTGAGCATCTGGTCAACCCTCCCTCGCATTGACTGGGTCAAGCATCCCTAAACAGACCTTTCCTAAAGAATAGCACATTGTTATGTTAAGCCTAACTTACTGTACAATCTTTATGCCTGGAATAAAAGCTCGATATTTCTGCATTACTTTAAACCTACTTACTTAAATTTCTATGATATAATTTAGGTGAAAAAAGCTTACAAAATATTTCTAAAAAAGACAACTTTTAGGTTGAAAAGCCTCATAATTGATTTTTTCCACACCTATTTCGATTATCTCTATGAAAGAAGACTGTTGTTTGAGTATTCCAGTAGCTTTGGTTGACACCTATTGATAAAACTCTGAAATCCTTTTAAATATGAAAATTGATGGGTGGTTCAAGCCTCCCGTATGGTCAACCGTCCCAAGTCTCCCCTATGTCTTCTACGTATACGAAGGTGGTTCAATAATTATCGTCCCGAGTGTGTATAAAATATTTGTACTGCGATGGTTGGTGTGGAATATTGAAGCCTAATGTCTTAGATGTATATATGCTCAATTTCAGAGCCGTAGCTGCTATATCAACATATTTTTGTTTCGTTTAAGGTGTTAGAGGTGGGACCTAGCTTGAAAGGGCGGGGGGAAGTCTGGTTTGGAGCTTATGGGCCAGACCTGACATGGTTCTGTGATAGATTTGTGACAGTGGATGAGACGTGGCTACATTACTATGATCCCGAGTCTGAACGACAGTAACGACGTTTCATTCACTGTCATCCCCCACCCCTCTTTCAAAATAGGTGCAACCTCTCACACCAAAAATGAAAAAAAAAATATGTAGAGCAGCTACGATTCTGAAATTGAGCATATAGGCATCTAAAACATTAGGCCTCAATATTCCACATCAACCATCGCAGTACAAATATTTTATACACGCTCGGGACAATAATTATTGAACAACCCTCATATAACTTCTTCAGAACGATGGAAACTATTGCAAAGGATTTTTCAATTTTTTTGAAAAAGGTGGTCTTCTGGTAATATCTTTCAACTTCAACAGCGAACTAAATGGTTAAAGAGTAAACCGAACTTAAAATTAACGACTTGGAGTTTATAAAAGATTAAAATTAGGCCTCATTAAAGTGTAAATTAGGCAAAATCACTGTTTTCTGTGAAGAAAACCATGCTCGGATGGTGAAATTAAAAACTCCTCATAATGCTGAAACTTTCTGATCTATCCTAATTATTATAAAGAAGAAAAGTTTGTTTGTTCGAAGCAATCTCTGGAACTAGCTACCTGATTTCAAAAGTAATAGTATCAAAATTAGGGTGTTAGTTCCCGTTCCAGCAAAGGCTAATCTTATGTCCATGCCACTACCCAAAAAGGGGTGTAGGAGCAAAAAGCGATTTTAAAATGCGTTTTTTGTGTTACTTAAGAGCCTAGAAACATGAAATTTGAAATGGTAGTTACTTATGAGATATAAATGATCTCCAAGAACATTTCTTAAAAAATTCGAAATTTAAAAAGGGGGTGAAAATGCTCAAAAAGCGTTCTAAAAAACGTTATAAATGGCGATTTCTACGGAATCTCAGGAAGTAAAAAAACGATTTCAAAAGTAATGTTTGGAAATTGATGGTGACAGTCCTTGCTCTAACATAGGCTCTATTTTATGTCAGTGTCATTAACACCTGGGGGTTGCAGGAGCAAAAAACGTTCAAAATTGCGATTTTTATGTTACTGAAGGGCCTAGAAACATGAAATTTGGCATGGTAGCTACTTATTAGATAAAAATAATCTCTAAGAACATTTCCTTAAAAAATCGAAATTTAAAAGGGGGTGAAAAGGGGCGAAAAGCGTTCTAGAAAGGTTCTATAAATTACAATTTCTACGCAATCTCATGATATAGCAAACAAATTTCAAAAGTAGTTGCTGGAAGTTAATGGTAACAGACCTTGCTCCAAGAAAGGCTATATTTTATATTGGTGCCACTACCCCAAAGGGGTTGCAGGGGCGAAAACGCTCTAAAAATGCGATGTTTGTGTTACTGAAGGGCATAAAAACATGAAACTTGGCATGGTAGTTATTTATTAGATGTAAATGATCTCTAAGAACATTTCTTAAAAAATTCGAAATTTAAAAGGGGTGATGATGCACGAAAAGCGTTCTAAAAAACGTTCTAAATTGCGATTTCAACGCAATCTCAGGAAGTAAGGAACTGATTTCAAAAATAATGGTTAGAAATTGATGGTGACAGCCCTTGCTCTAACATCCATTTTATGTCTTGTCACTACCACCTGAAGGTTGCTTGCAGGAAACAAAAACGTTCTAAATTGCGATTTTTTAATCACTGAAGGGCCTAGAAACATGAAATCTGGCATGGTAGTTATTTATTGCATATAAATTATCTCTAAGAACATTTCTTTAAAAAATCGAAATTTAAAAGGGGTGAAAATGCGCGAAAAGCGTTCTAAAAATGTTCTAAATTGCGATTTCTACGCAATCTCTGGAAGTAAGGAACTGATTTAAAGAAATAATGGTGTGAAAACGATGGTAACAGCCCTTGCTCCAAGGTCGGCTATATTTTATGTCGGTGCCACTTGCCCAAAGGGGATGCAGGAGCGAAACACTTTCTAAAAATGCGATTTTGTGTTATGGAAGGACCTAGATTCATGAAATTTGGCATAGTATATACTTATTAGATATAAATGATCTCTAAGAACATTTCTTTAAAAAATCGAAATTTATAAGGGGTGAAAATGCGCGAAGAACGTTCTAAAATGCTTTAATTGGCGGTTTCTACGCAATCTTGGGAAATATCAAATCGATTTCAAAAGTAATGGTTGGAAATTGATGGTGACAGCCCTTTGCTCTAACATTGGCTCTATTTCATGTCGGTGTCACTATCACCTGGGCGTTGCAGGAGCAAAAATGTCCTAAATCACGATTTTTGTGATACTGCAGGGGATAGAAATTTGAAAATAAGTATGGTAGTTACTTATAAGCTATAAATGATCTCTAAGAACATTTCTTAAAATATTAGAAATTTAAAAAGGGCGAAAATGGGATAAAAGCGTTCTAGAAACGTTCTAAATTGCGATTGCTACTCTATTTCCGGAAATATCAAACCGATTTCAAAATGCACATGAATGGTTGCACATTTATGGTGACAGTTCCTGCTCCAACATAAGTTATACTTTTTGTTGTTGTCACTACCATCTGGAGGTTGCAGTACCAAAAATATTTTCTAAATTGCGTTTTTTGTGATGGGTCTAACATTTTGAAATTTGGCACTTAAAAGATGCAAGTGCTTTCTAAGAACCGTCGCAAGAAAAATCCTAATTTAACAGGATGAAGTGAGCGAAAAGCGTTCTAAAAACGTTCTAAATTATGATTTTTATGCAATCATATTAAATAGCAAACCGTTAAAAAAATTGCAAATTGGTGGTGATAGAAACTGCTCAAACATAAGCTATATTTTATGTCGATGCTACACTGTAAAAAAAAATCTGTAATCCTACAAAACTAGTTTTTGTAAAACTACAGAAATCTGTATGTTTACTAGAATTGTATCTGTGACCGGGTAAAATATTTACCACTCGCATAGTACAAATACATGAAATATCTTAGTCGCACCTGTCAGCCAATGAGAAAGGACTTCAATGATGACGTAATGACTGTTCACGCAGCCACAGAGGTGTTCAAGGCATCCATCTTGATTATGATTTCAAATTAGGATGCAAGTAAATATTTTTTCTTTATGAGTTAAATTTTGTTATATTTCCATTCCTTTAATTATAAAATTGTTTCTTCAAATTATGTTTCTACATTGTTCAAGGACAATAGAAAGTATTTCATTTTGTATTCTGTAAACTGAAATATTGTTTTTGTGTCAAACAAAGTTCTTTTTCTTATTTTTGTAAAAGGTGTCCCATTCCTCCATACTCTCTCCTATGCTTTTAACTCTGAATATTGGGCACTTCTCTATCTATACACACGTATCATGGGTATGTGTTTTAAAACTATCAGAAATATTATACATGTGTTTGCGTGTATATGAAAAATGAAATGTTGGTAATATTTTTCCCATTCCTAGAGAAGAAAAAATCGTTCTTAACTGTGCCTTAAATAAAAAGAATTTATCACATTTTTTATATACTTTTTATTTCTTAACCTTTAACTGATGTTACCGGTCTCCCAAACCGCAGCTTTTTTTTTAATTTTTATAGTTTTGCAATTTTTTATATACTTGCAATTTTCAGTTTAACTACAAACACTACCGAAATTTTGTTCCATTGTGAACTTTAGTACCATCACCAGACACTTTTGAATATGTGAATTTTAATTATAACAGCCCTGTACAAAAAGTTTAGTACAAAAACACCATCCTATGAGTTAATCGTGCCTTTTATTCATCTTTCAATAAAGCGGTCTCGCAGACAACTTCACACTAGTTGACTTCACACTAGTGGTGACAATTTCTGTGACATCAGTTAAAGGTTAAGGAGTAAATTTAATAACTCATTCATATTGAAATATGTATTTATTTTATCTGAAAAATTGTTCTGCTCAAACTTTTTGTGAAAATCTTAGACTTGGAAAAAACCTAAATATAAGCATTTGCATTTTAATTTTACGTGAGTTTCTGAGCGACAAAATGCCGAGTTTTTACTTTCTCATGCAAAGAGAGATATAGGATAGGTAGGGGTAAAGATACGAGCGGGGCATAAATACGCACCGGCTGATTTCATATGAAGTTACATTTCGGCTCTCTTGGCCAATAGGTGGCAGTTTTGTTTCAAGTGTACTAGTCATTTGTTTAAACCTTTGATAAACGTAGCAATTTGTGCTAAGAAAATGAGGTAAGTTTCAATTTTCGAATTTTGATCTAATATTTTTAAAATTTCACTTTATTCTTTAGCTAACAGTACCTGGAATTTTTACAAATCCAAAATTTTAGTGGAGATCGAAAGATTTTTAGCTTCTAAATGCCGCAGTTTACCTCGATCACATTTGTTTATACTTATGCGTAGCCGGTTAAGCAAAATACTGCAGAATAGGGTAAAAGTACGCATCCTTCTTGGGACAAAGATACGCACATGTTTAAGATACGGGACTTTGCCCTATCGTTTTAGCTAGATGCAAAGCTTTCCACAATTTCTAAATTTGTATTATATAAAATATAATAGCTACTTAACTAATATAAGTTAGTAAACTACATTTTCCTTTTTCTAGTTAATTTTTTTTTTTTAATATAGAACGTAGGTATCTACCTATCTACTTAAAAATCAATATTGTTTCATGAATCGCTTTTCTTTTAAACATTAATCCTTAACTCCTGTTAACGGTCTCACCGACCGCTGCAATATTCAGTTTTCACAGTTTAACTTGTAAGTTTCAATTTAAGTAGTTATGTTAGTTTAATTTTGATTCGTTTGGTAAATTAGAAGTATAGCTGAAGACTTCTGAATGCGGTAAATTTTACTATAATAGCCCTTTGCATAAAGTTTAGCGCAGAAACCGCCTCTAATGAGTCAGTCAACCATTTTATTCAATCAACGATTAAGCGGTATCGGAGACCGTTTACAGTATTTATGAAACAATTTTTATCACAACAGTTAGAGGTTAACTGATATTTGCGATCTCGCAGACCGCTGTTTTTTTCATGGTCTAGTTTAGAATTTTCAGTTTAAATACTATCGAAATTTACTAATACTTTTACATTACTCATTCATTTTAGTGAAAACGAGGCAAAATCCGGCCATAATGGGGCAAAAATGCGCACTGGGTATCTTTGCCTCATCACTGCGTACTTTTAGCCCAACCATTGGGGCAAAGATACGCACAGCAATGTTTTTTTTTTTTTAATTACAATTTCTCACGGAATTATAACTTGAAAGAATGTCGTTACATAGTGGAACGTGCCTAAGGTTTTATTACAACATTTTAATCAGTCGTCATATAAGTTTAGATCAATGTGTTCATCAAAAATCAAAATTAATGATAAGTGCGTAACTTTAGCCCCCACCTATCGTACATCCCTTAGGTGTGTCATGTGATTGTTGTGAGCCATGTGGACAACTTGTCACCAAGCGCCATTGAGATCAACCATGATGGTGAATATCGATGGCGCTTTTTAACAAGCTGTCCTCACTTCAAATACTTGTGGGCATGATACCCACATATGTTTGGATATTAAAGTATATACATTTGTCCATTTTCCTACATAAAACATAAATTGTTATTAGAGATGTAATTGTAGATTACATTTCATACTATCAATAAAACACGATTTCCTTTCCTTTTATTTCGGGTTCGGGTTGAAATAAGTCTAGGTTGAGTTGCAGGTTGCCGAAAATTATTTTGGCTGATTCTGGTCAGGTTGCGGATCGAGGAAATATTTTTGAAGGGTTCGGGTCGAGTTGCGGGTTGACTTAAGTATAATATTCGGTTTTGTGTCTTTTGCAACTTGACCCGTGTAGGACTACTCTGTAGTCGGGAAATTTTCAATATATCAGGATTCGTACGGTCCTTAAAAGTACTTGCATTTTTCAAAAAGGATTTTTTTGTGCTTGAAAGTGCTTATTTTCATACAAAATTTTTTCATACAAAATAAAGTGCTTTACTGTCATATTATTTCTTAATCGGTGGTGGAACTCTTCTGCATTTCTTTTCATTTCTTATTTAACAAATAAAGATAAAACCTCCATTGCTAACCTTTCTTCTGAAATTTCACCTCCCCTTTTTACTCCCTTCTCCACAATACCAAAGTTTAAACTGTTTAAAACTTTTTTTTATCCTTTAACTGATGTTACCGGTCTCACAGACCACTGCTTTTTTTTCAATTTTCACAGTTTAACTTGCAAATTTCAGTTTCTCTACAAACACTACTGAATTTTTTTTTCGTTTGAAACTTTAGTACTAACACCAGAGACTTTTGAATAGGTGAATTTTAATTATAACACTCCTGTACATAAAGTTTAGTACAAAAACAACATCCTATGAGTTTATCGCGGCTTTTATTCATCTTTCGTTGGAGCGGTCTCACAGACCGCTTCACACTAGTTATGTGACAATTCCTTTGACATCAGTTACATGTTTAAAAAAAAAAATTGCTCTACTGTATTTGCTACTTTAAGTGAATAAATAATCAGTCCAAAATTTCATTAACTATCCATTCCATCATATCCATTTCATTAAAATTTTATCTGAATTTCACCTTAAAAATTTCGTTTCCCCGTTTTCTTTACCTCTCACAGTAATAATACTTAAAGTTTCAAAACTCTTTAAAACTGCTTAAATTAATATATATATATATATATATATGTTCTGTGTCATTTTATTGTCACAATAAATAATCAAGATTTTTCTTCCCACTCGAAATTGGCATCCCCCCCCCCCCCCCGAAAAAAAACTTAGAGTGCATAGAATTTTAAAGTCTTTAAAACTCTTTATAGACCAGTGGTAGGGGAGGAAAAAAGGGCCGCAGTCGGAATTAATTAGGGGAAGCTGGAAATTGTTTTAATCCCTTTACTTTAAGTCTAGAATGAATGTACAAAGTTTTCCCCCTCTTACTAGGTGAGTGGTTGAAGATATGTACAGATTTATAGTCAAAAAACACATTTTTATTAATTACCATAACAATATCTAAAAAAAACTATCTCTATTAAAAACATTGTCAATACAGATGTTGTAGAGGTTAAAATTCTGATTGAAATGTGTACTTAATATTTTTGTTGAATTTTTACAATTATATTTCAAAGTTTTGCCTAATTCGTTAATCAAGTGATTGAAGCCAGACAAGACGAGGTTATCAGTTCACCCTGTTTCTAATTTATAGGGGAGATGGGGGCACATGTGAACAGGGTCAGATGTGAACATCGCAATTTTTCAATGGTTATTGTAAGTTTTTTTTATTTGAAAAAAATTACTAAAGATGACAACACCTGTAGACATACGGTAAAAATTTTTTGAAGCTTTTTGACCTCTTATTTGTCCTCTGTAGCCCACTGTTTTTAGATCTCAAAAGTAAAATCTTTGTTCCGAATTCATAAGCGTTTAACTTTATTTATTTATTCATTTATTTGAATTTGAGTGTTTTAACATGCACTATGAATACTAATAAATATTTTTAATACAGTTCGTTTTCTTCTAAATTTGAGAAATGTTAATAATTTATCAATTTAACAGAAGCAGCAATGTGGGGCACTTGTGAACTGACAAGTTGGGGCAGATATGAACAGTACTTAAGTGCCCCAATAATCATTCTGTGATTCTGTTCCTTTAAGTTAACTTAATGATAAATAATGTCAGTTCCATTACCTATAATTTTTCTGAAATAGAAGATATTTTCCTCACACAAAGTTGATTTTGCATTGAAACTTCATCAAACACATCTTTCAGCAAATACATAAAGAGCAACAAGCTCGTTTACATTCAATTGTACTTTAAATATATTCAATGTTTTCTAAAATCCAATAAGTGTTATATATTATTTTACTAAACAGTTTACAACAATATTTTTTATGCATTGTTAATACAAAAGTATTACCCTGAACAACTTTGCAAATTTTTGTATTACATTTGTTCTAAACTTGCAATGATGGCTTACTTCCATATCTAAAACAGTTATGTATATGACGCTTTGAATGGAGATACATATGAGTAATATTTTAAGAAAGTAAAATTTTTAAACTGATAACTACCGTAAAATCCCTATTGTAACCCCTCCCTCTTTCAAAAGGAAAAGAAGTTAGGGGAGGGGGGGGGGGGTTATAGTCGAGATTTTTTTTTTTAAATCATTAAAAACCCCTTCTTTATCTATAATTTACAAGTAAATAAGGCAAATAAAGCAGTGGAAATCTTTCGTATTTCGGCAGATTTGAGATAAATAGTATGTAAACGCCCTCTCCCCCAAAACTTCCCCTAACAAAAACCCCTAAGCAAAATTTGTTTTAATTTCTTTTTTAAAATTGCTTGTTTATTTTTTTATTTTATTTCAGCAAGACTTAATGAATCATCTAAGCCTCCACCCCCAAAATCTACTTATTTTCATTTTATAATCTTTTGCTTAAACATATCACCCAGAAACTAGAGAAATATATAAATATATATATATTTATATACATACTTTTTATGGCGAATTTCACAGGTAATTAACTAATCATTACGATGACAAATGAATAACAGAATAAAAAGCATGTCAAAGGATATTTTTCCTTAAGTTCACATGTGCCCCACGTGTGTTCACAACTACCCCGCTGATGGGGCACATGTGAACAATTTTTCGAATTTATAAAACTATTAAAAAATGTAAGAACTATACAGGTGATTTTTAAAAAATTACCGTGTATAAAAGAAAGTTCTATTTACTATATTGAGTAGGTTTTGTTTATAGAAATTAGTCCAGTCATGAGAAAAACCTATATTTATGCGAACTGTTCACATGTCCCCCATCTCCCCTATATATATTTTAATTTATTGAGGTACTATTTGAGGATTTTAATTACTTTAGGCTTTATTTTGGATATTTTCGGAGTTATGGCTTAAACTCTTGATTACGGATTATAGCCTAGTGGTAGGAAATGAAAAAAAAGGCCGAATTCGGAATTAAATACGGGAAAGCTGGAAATTGTTTTAATCCCTTCGACATAGGTCAGAAATAAACGTACTAAGTTTTCCCGCCCTACTAGGTGCGGCTTTGTCGCTACGAACAAATAGATAACTTAAAAAGTGCATTATTTCATGATTTTTAGAATATTTCAAAAATGATTTGTAAATGATGGGAAAAATTGTTTATGATCTCTGATATTGTATTTGAATTATGCGTCGTATTTAATTTGACATATATAGCGAATAACAGTGCATATGAAACACATTTAAGGAGGTCGAAAATAGTGGGGAGGAGCGAGGGAACAAATGAGTGTGCAGGATTCTTGTCGCTAGAGGTTGGTTGGTTGGTTGATTTTTGACGGCCAGTTATCTGCTCGAGGGATATAGGCCCAGGGGGGAGTGCCCTTCGTGGGGGTCTTTCTAAGGGAACCTAACCCGTATTAACGCTTGGAAATCCAAGGCTCGAAGAAAACCACGAAAACTCCGAACGATTAGGCCGACGGGCGCGATTGGGATCGAACCCAGCACCTCCCGTCTACCAGCTTCGAGAGCAAAACCTCTCGGCCACTGGTGGGGCCTTGTCGCTAGAGGAATTATAGGTCAACCAATAGCACGATTTTAAACTTCGATATTAACGAAAAGAACTAAGATGGTTTTAATAAAAATTACATTCGACTAATATACGAGCATCTTAAGTTAAATTCATAAAATTTTAAAAACCTTCGGAATATTGAAAAAAAAGTATAAGCTTTACGGTTTTTTTTCTTTTTTTTTTTTTTTTTTTTTTTTTTTTTAAACTAAGGTTTAAGGTTCACGATATCAGTTGAGAAATGGCATGTAAAACGGCTGTCAATTATATACCTCTTTCTCGATAACTACTAAATTATAATCCTCAAAATATACAAAATAAAGCATTAACATAATTACAGAAATATCGCAAGGGCCTCAACAACTTAAAGAAAATGCATGTATGTAATAAACGGAGGCAGGGCGGATTGTTAACTCTGTCTCTTGATTAGCGGTTAAGACAAAATTTAGAAATAGAATTGCGACCTTAATGTTCAGCAAAATTATTAATATGGGTACTCATTTTATTCAGAATTTCGAGTTCTACGACATTTGTATTGACAATGATTTTGAAAGAATTGTTCTGAGATATTGTTAAGATAATTTTAAAAAAGTATTTTTCGACTATAAATATGTACATATTTTCTAATGTTCACCTAGTACGTGGAATAAAACTTAGTACTTTCACTTTAGACCTAAACGGAAGGGTTTAAAACAATTTCCAGTTTCCCACCCACATAATTGTGAGTTACATCCCCCGATCACGGGTCTTTGAAATAGAATTGTGACAATGTTCAACAAAAATGTTAAATGTAGTTCTCATTTTACTCTGAATTTTAAGCTGACGACGAGCTGAACACGGAAATTGCAAAACCTAAATTTCATTCCAGATTTCAAAGTGCTGCCATTTGCAAAATGACGTCAGCGTTACGCACAGATATATTTGTTTTTTATAATATAGATAGATATAGATTTTATTTTCATATCAAAATCTTGGTGGGTTTTTTTCTTTTCAAACTAATTTTTTCACCCTTAAATCCATTTATATCTGAATCAAATGAATACTCGATAATTTCAAAGCTACTGTATAACATCGTGTATTTTAAAATATACGTAATGTGAGTCGTACAGTAAAATGTGCAGAAAAACAGAAAAGTGACTTCGGGCAATGAATTTTTTTAAAGATTAATTTTGTATTTTTTTAAATGTATTGCAGTATTTGAAAGTATATGCTTTTTCGGTATTATTATTATTTGGTATTAATATTCTACATAATTTGATTTTTGGAGACTTATGTGTAATTTTGAAATATGCCTGGAAAGGGAGGTGGGGGAGGGACAATGTTCTTCCAGTATTTTAAATTCTTAAAGTTTGCCGTTATCATCCAAACTCTTTGAAATTTTTAGATGTTAAAAACATAATGTTTTCGTAGCCCGAGTGAAAAAAAATTAATATTTAGTGGGAAAAAGGCTGGTAAGATTTTTACCACGATGTAACTGAGGTTTTTGCTAATTTTGACGAAGTCTTTACACATTTTATTTAGTAAAAAATATTTATATTTGTTCGAATGTTTCGAAATTTTCGTAAGTAAATGTAAATATGGCCTGTTGAGTTGCTCTAAAAAAGATTGTGTTAAAATACGGACGTTTAGTTAGTTTTATGGTAGAAAAAATATAGTCTTTGTGAGGGGCGAAGTGACCTACGCTCACCAATGTATTTCAAAGAGTTAAAACTCATGTTTTTAAAAATCAATTGCATCATCAGTTAGAAGATTTTAACTTTTAGAGCATATATATATATTTGCCGATACTTCTAAAATATCATCCTGGAATAAATTGCTACAAGTTTTCGGAAAACCTTTTTTCATCTTTTTTTCAAAAGTTTAACTGCTAGGTGGGGAGAATATCGTAAATTTAATATCGGAATGTATCAACGTGTTAATATTGGTGATATATCGCGATAACTACCGTAATGTGTATGCGAATAGAAAAATTGCTCATTTTAAAAGATAAATGGCATGTTACCAAAAATTTTAGTAGAAACAGATGTAGAAAGGAGCTAATAAATGTTTCATGTTATTTTCTTCTACAGCATCCTTTATATAAATATATATATAGGGAAGGTGGGGCAAAATTGGGTACCATATAAGTTTGTTAGTCTCAAATGCTGTGAGTTGGGAAAACAAACTTTGAACACTGTTTTTAATGTAAAATGAATCCTTGGCTATAATAAAACATCCTTTTCAAACGATATATATTTGTTTTTTAAAAAAAGTAGCTTTTTTCATACGTATGCAAAAATCCGATTTTACCTCGCTGGTTGGGTAAAACTGGGTATCCACTTAAAACTACTGGAAAACTCATTTTGGTCTAAAAGGTCTTGCTTAATATAGTAAAAAAATACATTTTTATTATTTTTAACAAAACGAAATTGCACAGGTGTTCTTCCATGTGTAAAAAAAATAATTCGTTGGAAAATTTTCTACCTTGTATAGGCCTGCTTACTTTACACTGTACGTTTAAGAGTTTTCTTTTAGCTTCAAAAATCACAGATGAATTTGTCATCATATTCTTCTGCAATACTACATGTTTCGTGTGCCTATCCGTGGCATTTCAAACATCGCATTTGGATTTAGAATTTGAGTAAAGTTCATAGCAAAACATACAGGTTTCATTATCCTCTTTTTCTGAAGATGTTTCCGCAATCTTTTTTGGTTTCTTTTTTTAAAGAAACTTATTTTTTCGTCTTGCAGTTTGGCTTTTTTCTCCTTAATATCTGTTTCGACCTGTAATTTATAGGAAGAAGAAATCAAAAAGTTTTTCCCTTTCTTTTCTCAATTCTAAAGCCTTCCATAGAAGGGGATAATAACATTTTAGACGAAATTAGAAATACAGATTGCTGGGCTATATAGTCTGAAGATGTCGAATGGATAATTTTACTAATGTATTTTGTAGATGTAAAATTTTGAATGAGTGATGACGTCTGTGACTGTGATGTTAACTGCTGCACCTGGAAGCAGCTCGACGTGAAAGACGCTGGATGTTGTCAACTCGTTTGTGTTCGGAAGGTTGAGCTCCATTATCCTGTGATGTTTCAGAAATATTTATTTCTGCAGCTATGCAAACCTGTGGCTGCATAGACCTAGGTGTGTTATCATGACTTTCATGGGTTTCTCTCTCATTTCCGAAGGAGCGAAAAGATGGTCTGGAAAAACATTGTTGTAGGGAAAACTCCCTGTTTTCTTGAACCTTCTGATTGCAGTATTTACAATTGCTGCTCTCGAAAATGCAGTTTTAAATAATTTTACAATTTGGTAAATTATTACAGATCGCGTAGAGTTGGAAAATAACCACTTCTTCACCTCTTGTTCTTAGTATGAGCTTAGAGATGCATGAATGACACATCAAGGGGTTGAAATCGATGCGTTGCGTAAGGAAAGAATCGTATATAAATACATTGCTTTCTCTTACTAGATTAACAGGATTCTTTTATATGAATTGAACACCTGTTAAGGATTTAAAGAACGGGCTTTTCAGGACAAGGATTGGAAAAATCTATACATTTTTAAACGAAATAAAATGAAGACCTAATTTCGTAATCCATCCACTCCTATTATATACAGCAAATGAGTCTGGGAAAGTTTCATTCATCAAGAGGTTTTTTTCTTGCCTGTTTAATATTTGATAAAAAAAAAAAATCCTGTTATAGATTATATAGCCTAGTTATATAGGATTGAGATTTTATGGATTATTTGTCAATTTGGGCAGATTATTTTATTTAGAGAAACAAGTCACGAAATATATTTGCATTTTAAGTGGACCTATAACTCAAGTTATTACACCTCAGATTAGAAAGTTATTAAAATGTAATAAGCATAATATAAAATTATGCCTTAATTAGTACCATTATTTTGTTCATTAATAATCGCAAATTATTTAATTTCATAAATGTAAGTTAAAAATTAGACCCACTTTTTAATATAAAACAAAATCAAAATTAGTTTTTTTCATTATAACTAGATAGATTTAGAATTATATTATAACTTAACAGCATTAAGAATGCAATTTAAAATTCCATTCTAATTTATTAACTATACTAAAAAACATTCTATGAGTGTCGGACAAAATCGGGAATACCCAGTTTTGACCTACTCTTAAGTACCCGGTTTTACCCCAACATGACAGAGTTTAAAATATGGCGTCACTACTCTTAATCCTATAAGCAAAAGATCAGTAAAAAATTTTAAATATTATCAGGAAAGGAAAAAATTAGATGTAGTACTCAGGAATATTTAATATGCTGAAAAATAGTGGTTATACGTGTAATATCTAGAATCAAATAAAACAATTTTTTAAGAGTAATTGAATCTAATTCCTTCACACTAAAAAAACGCACACAGTAACGTTTCAATCAGCTATAAATGCCATAATGGTTACCGACAAGTAATTCCTCGTGTTGCCTGATAGACAGAAGTACAACTGAAGGAGGGATCTGCGCTACCCGGCTTAACCCACCTACCCTGTTTTTTTACAACTCGCCCATATATATATACACACATACAAAATAAAAATATTTTTTTAAAACAAGAACGTAAAATAATCAATCTTCAACGACAGATTATAATTTTCCAACACATTCAGAATTATGTAAAAAAAAAAAAAAAAAATCAACGTTTAATAAAGTTAAATATGATGGCTAAGTAAGCAAATTACAAAACACGTAACACATTTGAAAATTAAAGTTCAGCAATTATTATCAGTCATCAGAAAAATATCCGAATTCCTTTGTGCAACGCTATATATGATCTATAGATTTGAATATATACCAAATAGTATGCTAAACATTAGTTCATTTAAGAAACGCATTTTCACAGCTGAAAATTCCCCTTCAACATATTTCGTCAATAAATGGAAATGTATACATCTTTTTTGCAGCCCTGTATATGGTTTACAGATTTTATACATAAGAAGTAACTAAATTAGTTAAATAAAAAAAAAAAAAACTCGTACCACAACAGATAACGAACTTCCAGCAATTATTGCTTATTTATACAGTACTATAAGCGAATCCTTTTGTTTCAATACATAAATAAACGATTAAATTAATGCTATGCTCATCATGTTCTATAGTAAGCATCTTTTTGTACATTTCAGTGATGTGTATCAATTTCTATATGTTTGAAATAGTGTAATATCATTCCAATATACTACAAATGATTTTTCCCTACAGACCATTGAAACAGACCATAAAAAATCATTGATGAAAATCATAATTTTTCTAAAAAAAAAATGAGTTGATTAAAATAATGATTTAATCGTTGATTAAAATCGTTAACACCCTATTGCAGCCAAATGGCAAGAATTAGTTTTTGTTAATCACGATTGATTGACGATTTTTTCCCCTCAACCAACTGATGCTTTTTGCAATATTTTTCCACATTTGATTTAAGAATTTCACAATATTTTCCGTCTACCTAACAAATGGAGAATTTTGCAGCTTTTTCTTACAAATTTTCTTTGCAGTTATCCAAAATTTTCAGCCTAATAAAATATAAAATTATAACTAAAAATTAAATAAACAGCACATAGAGAAAAACTATAAAATTATTAATTTAGATATTTTAATTCCAATATTTCAATTGACTAAGGTTTAGTGCAGTTTTATTTATTTTTTAAAATAAAATTCTGTGATTTGTGTTTGGTTGCCGTTTTCTCTGAGACGGGAAAATTTAAGTTTACCTGTGACCCTGTAAGAGAGGGGGGGGGGGGGTTACTGTTCCTGCTGACCACTAAAATTTTCATATTAGTGGTCCGCATGAATTTTTGGTGTTCTCGGACCAGCGGACCACCAATCCAATGATTTCGAACACTGATTGATTTTTTAAATGCTGAAGATTTCCTTGTAAAAGAGATTTGAATTGATATACTGTTTAATTTTTTGATTAATTCCCCTGTGTGAAATTTGATTATTTTTATGTCTGCACAAGAAATATTTTATGTCTTAAAATATTTACTCTTTCATTTAAAATAGGTGGATAACTTAACCTGATGCTTGGATCTATTCCTGACTTGAAATCGTGATTCAGAACATACTAAGCTTCAAGAATTCTTTATATTTGATGACCTGAATAGTCAGAGAGGGTGCAGCACCCTCCTAAAACTGTCTGAGAGAAACTCTATGTAAAATGATATTATATTACAGTAAATATTAGTCTGACATACTATACATATAATTTAATGATTATATAATTTGTATTTTCAATAAATGGAGCGGCATACCGCAAACCAACTTAAATGTGTTGCTATTTAATAGTGTCTGTAACCATTTCTTTTTCAGCTATTGCAAGGCTGCTGCTGGTGAATATTTTCCTTTTCCACGAGTACTGTTAAAAAATAAATAAATCGTCGTCATAGATTATCATTTAGGAATACTGAAAAAATACTTATATGTAAGAATAATTAGTCGCTTGGTGGCGACACTGCTGTTATTAAATTAACCCTTCAAAGTAAACATTTAATATACTATAGAAATACATTGTGTATTTTAAAAAAGCTTTAAAGTTTAAAGTAATATTTTGTATTAGCTGATATTAGAGGTTAAATGGATTCTGCTACTTATAGCTGCCTTTTTAATGCTGATTATTTCAGTATTTACGCATATACTTTGATTATGTATTCGTTATGTTTGTGCTTTATTTATTCAAATGTGTTATATTCATTATTGAATGTTAAACAGAAACAAATACTAAACTTTTTTTTGTTGTTGTTTTATATTCAAATCAATTAATTTTGCATAATTGAGCTGTGTTGCAATATAAATTTTAAAAATATTTCTATTTTATTTTTTGTTTTGTGAAAAGAAGGTAAAAATTTGAAAACTGTATAATATGAAAATTTCAGCATCTAGATTCACAACAATTAAAGAAGAAAAAAACAGAGAATGAAAGTAGCAGCTAAGTGCATTATGCAAAAAACCTTTTCAAACTCGTGCAAAAATTAATATTGGTTGAAGAAATTTATTCAGCCATTGTTTAAATTAAAACAATAATAAAAACAGGGTATGTATTTATATCTAAAGAATTTTTTTTTCTTTGTGAATAAGCAAACACTAAATGGACTATAAGTGTAACTGAGTGCGAAGAAATATTCCAAAATGTAAAAGGACAGAATGGTAATATTTGTGGTGAAAAAAAATGCAATTATTTTGTGAAATTAGATCAAATTGGTTTACATTTGTTTTTTAAATATATTTCAAAGACATTGGAATCAATAATTAAAACTTAAATAATTTTTGGTTTAATGAAAACAAAAAAGGTAAGCTTTCCTACTGCAAGATAATCTCGCATAATCTGAAATTTGGTTTATTACACCATAAAATGGTAAATTTAAAACCAAAGTGAGGGGGAAAAAAGAAAGCTACAATCCGGTGTAACCATTCCACATAAAGATGAGAGAAAATCCTGAATCGTGATTCAAACTTTTAGCAAAAAATTGGAATAGAAAAAACCTTGAATTATGATTTAACCTTTCACCAGAAAATTGGATTTAAAAACAATCCTGATTCGTGGTCCAACCTTTTACCAGAAAAATTGATTAAAAAAAACTAAATTATGGTTCAAACTGTTACCAGAAAATTAGATTTAAAAAGAAAAACCTGATTTATGGTTAAACCTTTTATCAGAAAATTGGATTAAAATAAAATCCTGATTTATGGTTCAACCTTTCACCAGAAAATTGGATTTATAAAAAACCTGAATCATTGTTTAATATTTCACTAATATAATAGTATTTGAGAAAGCACCAATAAACTGGTAAAACTTATCGCCAATATCTTGGTTGCAGCTAAATTTCAGCGACTTTTCACCATTTTCTTGGTGAAACATCACACTTTATTTTTAATAGTGTATCGATAACATTTTTTTTAAAAAATTTAGGCATACTTTATAAACTTAGTAATGATACTTTACATTCATCATTGTTTCTATTCGCTTTTTTAATTTAACAAATAACCGTAAGATCTGATTCTGCTTATCTGCTTATTTACTGCTGTTGTTATAATGCTAATTTAATATGGAAATATTTTGTACCTATTTGAATATCTACAGTGAAGCTTCAGTCAGTTTTTTAATGCATAACATACAAATATTTCTGGCAATTGCTGTGGTATTACTGAAAAACACGTCAGGCCATATTACTTATTTTGATCGAAGAATTTTGGCTTTACTGCAAATCTCTTGCACGGTTACAAAAAACTTTCTGGCGAGAATACAAAAACTGTTTTAGATACAACGCTAAAAAATCATTGGTAATTTTTCTGACGATACTTTAATAAAGTTACCAAACATTTTTTGCTAAAGTATATGTAAAGTTTTGGGTGCAATACTAAAAAAATTCATAGTAAATGTACTATGAAATCCTTCGCAAATTTACAAAAAAATTTCGTAGTCAATGTACTAAAAATTCCTTTGTAAGTGTACTAAAAAATCATTAGAAAATTCACAAAGTATTTTTTAGGAAACTACCTAAAAAATCGTTAGTACCTTGACTAAATAATCCTAAGTAAATTTACGAAAAATTCTTTAGTAAACTCCCTAAAAAATCGTTAATAAGTTTACTGAACAATATTTAGTAAACTTACATGGAATTCTTTGAATAACTCTCTAAACAATCCTTAGTACGTTTACTAAACTATCTTTGGAAAAATTACCACAAATTCTTTAGTAAACTCCCTAAAAAATCGCTAGTAACTTTAATAAGAAATATTTAATAAATTTACAAAAACTAATTAGAGAAACTCCCTTGAAAAACCGTTAGAAATTTACAGAACAATATTTAGTAAATTTACAAAATTTTTTTTAGAAAACGCCCTAAAAATGGATAGTACGTTTACAACATATTCACCGATAAATTTACTAAAACTTATTTAGTAAACTCCCTAAACAAGCATTAGTAACCTCACTAAACAATATTTAGTAAATTTACAATAGTTTTTTGGGGAAACTCCCTAAAAAATCACTAGTACGCTTACTAAGCAATATTTAGTAACAGTTACTGAAGAAACTTCTGTAATTTTACATGATTATCTTATGTTGTGATTACATAAAAAGTTCTAGGCATCCCAGTTTCCTACAAAATTCTTAGTAACCTTACAAATTTTTTTTACAGTGTACTACTACTAGAGGGTTGCAGGAGCAAAAAAGTTCTAAATTGCTATTTTTGTGATACTGAAGTGGCTAGAAACTTGAAATATGGCATGGTAGTTACTTATAAAATATGAATGCCCTTTAAGAACAGTCGAAAACAAATTCGAAATTTAAAAGGGGTGAAGCGTAGGGAAGGAGTGAAAAGCATTCTAAAAAATCGTTAGTTACGATTTCTATGCAATCTCAGTGAATACTGAACCGATTCAAATTTGCAAATCAATTGTGACATTCTATGATTCTACAGAGGCTACATTTTATGCCATTGCCAGTACCATCTTGGGTTGGCAGGAACAACAAACGTTCAAAAAAAAGTATTTAAAAATTTTCTAAATTACGTTTTTTATTGAATATTAGGAAATACTAAACAGATTTCAAAATTAATGTTGGCATATTAATGGTGACAGTCTCTGTTTCAGCATAGGCATTTTATGTTGTTGCCACTACCAGTAGAGAGGTGGTAGACCGTTAGACTAGAAGCTTGAGATTTGAGATGAGGGTTTATTTTAAGATATAAATGTGTTCTTAGAAGACTGTTTCTAAAAAAATTTGAAACGGCAAATGAATACTGAAACGAGCTTATGAAATGAGCATAAAGGCTTCAAAATATCATCTATTTAGAATTAGTTTCAGTTCTTATTAATTTACGTCTCATTTCTGCCTAATACAATGCAATAATGAAGTTTAGTCAAACTGTGGCTTAATTAGTAATTTTTGAATTATTCCTAAAAGTATAATTTTTTCTAATAAAAATTAGACATACAAATATCACTTGGCATATTTCAGCTATTACGCGAGCAAAGCCGCGGGGTTTGCTGGTACTATATATTTACTTTCAAGCCATGATTTATTATGCGTTTTATTTTGTAAGCCTTTTCATGTGTGCATGTCAAATAACTGAGTATTGTAAATTCTTCATTTATATACATTAATGTTCTTTTTCCTTTTTCTGTTTTCAGTAATACTTGCAGAATTGAATTCTATCTGTTAGATTTCCAGTAGCATACTTTGATTAATTGTATTTATTTTATTTTATTTTATTTTATTTTATTTTTTAATTTTAATGAATCTCCCTTTCTGGAGGCGGAGGTTGTTTCTGCATAATAGCCTTGGTTGCCGTTGGCTGAACCTTGGCGCCGCAAGCTTTTGTTTTGTTTGAGTTTTATCATTGAATAAACGTGAAGTAGATCTTGAATACTCGTATTAAAATGTTATTTTCGAAAGTATTATTCTTGATTCTTTATGAAGAAAATACTATGAGTTTTAAATCATTCAATGTGTTTTTTTATAATGATAATCTATATACTTATAAGACGAGGCTGTTTTTTTAGTCATCAGTCCTGAGCTTTCTACTGAACCAATTTTGATAATTATTTTTTTAAATGAAAGCTGTTTATTTGTATATTTGCCCGTTCTAGCTATTTTCTATTTCCATTTTTATATTTTACTTTTTATTTTAAAAGCTTTTTATGATATTTCTTCAAAATGGTGGCAATCAGGTTAAGCTTTCTCTCTGTAATATAAATTTATTTTGCTTTACCGCATTCCACCAAACAGAAGCGTGATTTCATCAATGAATATGTCATCGTATTTAAGATAAAAAATATAATGGTTTTATAACCATAATAAAATGATTGCGTGTAATTATGTATTAACCACGGTAGAACAAATTATTTATTGAGATATAATACTAAGTAATCTATGGAAATAAAATAACATAAAATAATCGATGATAAAAAGTTATATCTGAAGCGAAATGTTTCCGATGAGGAAAACGACGTCATTCAGAAAACAGATAAATTTGCTCCATTAATACAATATATGTTGTTATAACTGTGTCAGTGATGACATCATATTCATTGACGCTTATTCCTTCATCTAAATAGTCTGAACTTCTGCTACTTATTTAAAGATCCTTGGTATGCACAACTGAAAATATTTCTGAAAATTACGTCATTTCCATTTAATTATAATCTATATATTTAAAAGACAAGGCTGTTTTCTTAATCATTTAGCCTGAGCTGTCTACTGAATCGATTTTGATAGTTAATTTTTTTAATGAAAGTACTATAGTTGTAGATGTGCCCGCAATCACTATTTTTTTTAAATAATCCCATTTTTATATTTTAATTTTAATTTTAAAAGTCTTTTATAAAATTTCTTCACATTGGCGGCAATCGGGTTAGTTGTACTGCTGAAGAGAGAACGGAAACAATGAGAATTACCATATCATTACGGATGCCGTTTTCGTATTACAATTAAAAAAAAAAAAAAAGCAATTTACAAATTACAACGACCATTTGGAAAGTGATTTTTTCGAAGACTAAAATTTAAGACATAAAAAATCGCACGGAGTTGATCATACATTACGTACGCCATGAATTAAACATTAATAGTGTTATTACACGTAAAAATTCCAAGCGACAAAAATCGCCCGCGACTCGTACGTATTATCCACCTGAAACTTATGTATTATCCAAGCATTTCATTGGCTGTTCGGGAAAAGGCTTTTCCATCGTCAGATTTCTTGGAAATCTGGAACCCATTTTAAATGAAATTTCATTCTTAAACTTCTAAACATCCCACAATATTACTTTTTACACCGTCGTATAGAGAAAAAAATGTACTTTTAAATGCAATTTGTTTGAAAGCTATATAAAATGCGGATTAAACCAATAAAAACCTTCAGATATGCTTTTGATTTCCCATCCTGACGAGAACAATAACCATTTTTTCAAATGGTTAATAACTTTTTGAAAACTTTTGAACAAAAAATGACGTCACTATATGAAATAACACATTTTTACTCATAACGGTTTTACATTTCAATATTTTTTTTTTTTTCATTCCGCTGACACTGAGATTGAGACGCTCATCTCAGACGGCTTCAGTGGGTGAAAATGATGTCATAGTGAAAATGAAATGAGTATTTTCTTTGATAAAACTAAATATTTTTTACTGCGAGTGCGTCTAAAAGTAAATTTCTGGATTTCGCCGGGACTCAGATTAGAACTTCAATAAAGAGTGCGAATGTTTACATTCAAAATTATAACTAGCAAACTTAACATCAAGTTTTGAAATATATTTATTAAATATTGATTCATTATTGTAATTATTATTTTTTTATATAAATTCAGTCAATCGGTTCTTTTAAACTTTTTCATTCGTCGAATTCGATGGGTTTCGATTCGTACTTTAGTTAAAATATAAATATTATCTTCCTAAATTTACACAAACTTCATGATCCTCATTAAAATGAACCTGGCTCTATGTTTATATGAGAATACTGAATATGTTTCGTGAAATAAAATTAGAGTGGAAACTGTATTATTTGTCTAAAGTAAAATTCATAAAATCTATGGCGAATTAAATATTTTTATGTATATGTGATTTCTAATAAACTATTATTTTAATCTCTCAACCCACTCACACATCCACCCTGATTCCTGAAATTAATTTATTAATTAGAATTAAGCATCGTGTTTTTTATGTTTGTTGAATATGAAAATGGTCAAAACAAAAAGAGCTTTAATTTCAGAATTTTTTTTTTTAATCTCGGAAATCTATTCTTTTCTGAGGCTTCAGAAGATAAAGAAACGCTTTTCGGAACTTGTAAGAGATTAATTACATTACATTTTCGTAAATCTGTTTGTTAGATTAAGAAAACTTTGTCCTTTTTATCACAGTCTATGCTTTAAAAATGAAATGCGCGCTAATTATGAACTTCTTTAACCAGTTTGGCAAGATGCTACAATAGTCACGGAAAGAAATACTCAAGATAGCGTTAATCCTACCAGAGGATTGTTTACAGATTTCTTGCTCGCATTTTAATATTTTTAAGTGATTTTTTTTTAACGTACCTGAGGTCTATAATTTTTATTGCGAATTTTTTTCGATTTTGCTTACAGTTTATCTAAACTATCCTGGTATTAAAAAAACTATAATCAAATTCAAAAAAGAACAAGCGCACAATAAAAAATATCGATCTCAGATACCCTATGCAAAAAAAAAAATCATTTAAAAATATTAAAATGCAAGCAAGAAATCTGTAAACAATCCTCCCATAGGATTAGCATTAGCGCTCGAATTTCTCCGTGGGACTAGTGAAGGCTCTTAAAGAAAATTGTCGATTTAAAAATTCAACAGAATTTTCTTCTCAGAAGCTTTATCATAAAACAAATTGACTCTTTAAAGTCGTACTTATTATAATTGTTATATTAATAACGAGAATTTTCGTTATCGTAAATACAAATAAAAATAAATAAATAGAAATGCTTAATTCATCTTTAAAAGTTAAAATTAAACTTACACTATGTGCAAAATTACTTAAAAGATGACACAGTATTTAAAAAAATATTTATATATCCATGTTTTATTTTCCCAATGTTTCCGGATCTATAAATTAACTTCCACTTTCACTCCTTTCGTCACCATCTACGTGGATTTTGAAAATTAGGCGTCAATATCTGTTGTATTTCATATATTCCTCTGAAGAAGACTATGTTTTTTATAGTTGAAAGTTCTAAGGTATTAAAATAATTTAACAGCTTTTAAATACTGTGTCATCTTTTAAGTAATTTTGCACATAGTGTAAGTTTAATTTTACAAATAAAAAATACCGAAAATATTATAGCTGTAATTTTTTTTAATTCAACAAAGTATAAAAAATACACAGCAAATACTTTTAAATGAATAATCCTTTTTTAGAAAACTTAAAATCTTATTGTGTTCTCTAAATGCATCGGGTTTATATATATAGTTTTAATGTATTTCTGTTTGGTGAAATTCGAATAAAAATCTTTAAACTAATCAGATAGCTTTTAATTCTAGATTTTAAGATAAAAATATTCTCAAGTGCTAATTATTTCGGTTGAAATAATCTCCAAATTAGCTAAATATTTGCGTAACAGCTCTGCGTTCCGGTATTTGTTTAGGGTTTTCTAATTGCATCGAAAAGGAAAACTAATACTCGATATCGGAAGTATGGAGAAATAATTATCGCGCTATTTTCTAATGAGGGAAATGGAATATTTAAAATTCCTGCTTCTACATTTTGAATCTGTTAATAGTATCCAAATTCTCTTATTCTACTAATTAAAATGAATGTAAAAATCAATATTTTACATACAAAAAAGATAATTTAATAGGTATCCAGGAGGTATACGGCGTATGCCACCGTATGCCTCCACTACATCCCTAGTGTAAAGTTCAGAGAATCTTTAGGAACAGTCAAATGTCCTACCTTGTTGATTTCTAAGTGAAATTCTCCTGGGATTTGTCTTGATATAGAAACAGTAAATAACAAGACTTTTAGAAATCCAATATATATCTGACCTTTCTACACCATTATTCCGTGTTCGTAAGACTTATGATGAGAAATAATCCAGAAGATTATAATAACTGGAAGATCTAGAGTAATACTTACAGAATATATACAAAAGTATAAGAATAGGTAATACAGACTTATTGAAAATGAAACGAAAGTAGGATATGTATTCGATAAATTACTTAGAAAACTGTTTTATTAACAATAGTTTCAATAGCTTTGACACAAAAAATAATTTTTGAAAGCATACATTGTTGGGCAATAATAGATAGTAATATTTTCACATAATAATTTATACTCATAAGCTTGTTAAGTGAAATATTTTTTACATATTATTTTCCTTTTAATTTGTCTTTGATTTTAATTTTATTTTAATTTTATTTATTTCAATTTAATTATTTTAATTTTTAGCTATTTTATTTTATTTTGTATATTTTATTATTATTATTATTATTATTATTATTATTATTATTCTCAATAATGCTCTACAAAATTTTTTAAAAACATAAAAGCTGCAGCTATAACTTAGCGCACACATATGTTTACAACATTAAGCGGGCCGCAACAGACTGAAGCAAGAAAGAAAAAATCATGCGTCAAGCATAGATTATGAAATACTTTCCAAAACATTCAGAATAATGTAACAAAACAGCATCGTTTAATAAGTTATAACATTATGTCTAATTCAACGGAAATTCAATTACGGAAACGCATAACACATTTGAAAACCCAATTTCAGCTGCTCCCATCTACAATCAGAAAATTATTCTAATTCTTTGAATAGCCCTGTATAGGAGATATAGTTTTTTATTCAATGGTGGGATTCAAATAACAACCGGTTCTCTCTCTAATGACTTTTTTCAAGTGAAAACAAATTTCAAGGAAAGTAATGTGTCCCACATAGATTAAAAAATAATTTCCAACGTTATCAAATAATGGTTAAAAATTTTTTGTCTTTAGGTACAGTGAAAAAAAAGTACTTTAACATGCAGTTTCCTGCGAAAAGGATAATATTTAGCAAATATTCGACAATCACAAAACACTCATCAAAATTTTAACAGGAAATACATCAAAATAAAAGTTATAATAGTAAAAAAAATACCATTTCACAAGTGAAGGAAGTGACCAGACTATCACAAAGTTCTATAATATAGGGTGCCATAGATTGGACAAAAACTTTGGAACTGAACATTCATTCTGTGCATATGTCACTACTCTCTCTTTTAAAAACGCTACGCGGAACATCAGCTTATTTTTCTAATTTTGAGTAACACAAAACTGAAATAAATGAGAGCATAGCGACGGTGTTATGCTTAACCACTTAAACATTTGCCCTGAGAAAGTCGGGGGTAAAAGCACCTACTGCCGATGAAGTGGTTAAAATACACTGCTCAAAACAATTAAAAGATAATTGAAGTTTTATATAAAATAAAGATATAAACGAATTTTTTTTTGCTGAAAATAGAAGAAGAGAATCACAAATGCAAATTTTTCTGGTTTTCAAACTGTGGAGTATGCAAATTTTGAGTTCGACGTCAAAAACGTCGCTTCAGCGGCAGCGAATGAAATTTGACTTTCAAGTGGATAAAAGAGAATGAAGACAAGGATGATCGGCATTCAGTGATTGCTTTGTTTCGATGAGTACGATGTCTCAGCGAAGTCATTTGACAGATTCGGAAGCTTTGAGAATTGTTGGTAGGTTAGAAGGGGGCCAAACTCAAGCCGAAGTAGCGCAAGCCATTGGAGTGTCACAAAGTGTCATTTCCAGGATCTGGAACCGTTTTTTGGAGAGTGGATGTGCAGGCCGAAGACCAGGGCAAGGTCGTAGACGGGCAACAACGCCCAATGAAGATCGGTATTTAGCGTTAACAGCTCGGAGACACCGAACCATGAACGCTACTCTTCTCCAACAACACCTTCGCTCGGCTACAGGCACCACGATTTCAACTCAGACTGTCCGAAACCGGCTCCATGCTGTAGGTCAGTATGCTCGCCGACCGATGGTATGTATTAGATTAACATCAAGGCACCGTCGCGACCGCAGGGAGTGGTCAACCGAGCATGTCAACTGGAGGAGAAATGAATGGAGCAATATTCTGTTTTCTGACGAGTCCCGTTTTTCTGTGCATCCGGATAATAGGCGTATTTTCATCTGGAGTTACCGTGGCAGTAGGAATAATCCTGCGTTCGTGCACGAAAGTGTCAGATTTGGTGGTGGAGGAGTGTTGGTGTATGGTGGCATCTCCATTGACGGGCGCACTGACCTCTACATCATTCGAGATGGAGCTCTGACTGGTCGCCGATATAGGGATAAGATCCTCAGACCTATTGTAGTCCCTTACGCTGCAGCAATCGGAGATAACTTCATTTTAATGGACGATAACTGCAGGCCACATCGTGCAAACCTTATGGAGGATTTCCTTTTCGAGGAAGGAATCGTTCGAATGGAATGGCCAGCGTGTTCTCCAGACATGAATCCAATCGAGCACGTTTGGGACGCTCTAGGAAGACGAGTTTCTGGCCGCCAACAACCCCCACAAACTCTCCAAGAACTGGAAAGAGCTCTTCTGGAAGAGTGGGGCAGAATTCCCCAACTCGTCATTAATAGCCTCATTGAGTCCATGCCTCAAAGGTGTTCAACGTTGCTGGCCGCCCGTGGAAACCATACCCCCTACTGAAAATGATTTTCTTTGAAGAAAACATCTTTTCTTATTCTTTTTTTCTCATATGCACAAATTGTGTTTTTTTCCTTTAGTACACAAATGCGCAATAAAATGCATTTTTTTCTGCCAAACATGTGTAATTTATTCTCATATAACCTACTATGTCTGTCGACCATGTATCAATCAGCTAAACAGTTTACCAGATACAAAATCCACCTAAAACTGCAATATCCTTTAATTGTTTTGAGCAGTGTATGTTGTTGCGCAGATGAACATTTAAAGAGAACGAAAAATGTAAATTTGTGATTTCTGTATTGCAAATGTTACTTAACAACCGGTTCGTCGAGCTCAACAAGAAATTAGGAAACGGTTCTACCGAACCGGTGCGAACCAGCTGAATCCCACCACTGTTTGTATCTATTAACTACATGCATGCCAAAATTTAGTTCTGTTAAGAAATACATATACACTTTGGTTGAAATTTCCCCTTCAGCAATTTCCGCTAATAAGGAGAATGGCACGTGAATCTTTTTGTGCAGCCCTGTATATGAGGTATAGAATTTATATACAACTAGTAAAATAAAAAAAAATAGTTAAATTTAACAGCGCATGCCGAAACTGAAAACGTACTTCCAGGAATTATTTCTCAAAGAGTATACTGTAATCGATTTTTACGTGTCCCTGTAAATGAACAACAAATGCTAAGGATGCCCTATATTATCGTAATCATCTTGTAGTGAAATATTCAGTGATTTACATCAGTTGAAATGCATTTGAAATAGCGTAATGTCACTAAAATACTCTGCAAACGATTTTTCCCCATATACTATAATGTAATAGAATTTTTTTGGGTGCCCCTGTAAATGAACTATTAATCCCACATACTTCATATACAATACCAAACATGCCTAGGTGACCCTGAATAATTTTTATCAATTGTATGAAAATCCGAGTATATTTACGAGACTTAGAGCGGGGACAAACGGACACACAAACCGAATGTATAAACACTTTTCAACTTTGTTGGAAAGTGTTAAAAAGGGTAATTAAAATAGTATGATGACAAAAGTAATATAAAAAAGCAATAACACAAATTTAATATTATACAGCGTGGTTCAAAACTATATGTCAAAAATGGGAAGGCAGGTAGAGGGGACCTAAATACGGAGATTTCGTTTAGGAATGTGGGTACGGAAATGCAGCGCTGAGGTAGTAGAGGGCGCTGTTGAGTGCAGCGGATGAATGCTCTTTGCTGGCTTCAATCATCATTTCCCGCACGAATTTCGAGAAACATGCATTATTACACCAATGCAGAGCTTGCCGACATGCATTTCATGTATGGGGCTTTGCAAGGAAATGGCTTACACTCAACGCACGTCCAACAGCTCTCAAGATTGTAGAAGGTTTATCCTCTACTGTGCGTAATACTGCTTTTCAAATATTTCAAATATTTATCTTTCTTTTACAAATATTTTAGAAATATGGCGAGATTTTTTTTTTTTTTTTTTTTTTTTTTTTTTTTTGGAAATAGTAGTATTAAAAAAAATTATGCCAATTTTTTCCGCAACAAATCTTTAACCTTAGAAAGCAGTATAACCTACATATTAAATATAAAACGTTATAACACAATTTGTCTTTCTGTGAAAATGTATAAAATAACAGTGAAGGAATTAAATACTTTTATGTACATCTCAGTTAATTTTTTAACATGGTTTAATGGTTATGTGTCTCAGGCCGCGCATAAAATTCCCCCGAGCCACTTGCGGCCCGCGGGTCGCAGGTTGAGTATGGCTGAGCTATAGTGCCCACCGATTTTGAAAATGTTGCTCTGAAAAGAAAAAAACACGCTTTAAGTTTTAGTTACTCTTTACTCTCTGTGGTGCGATCAGCTTCTCTATCTTTAAAATTGCCTTTTCACTTTGGATATCGATTTCTGACTAGTGAAACATTATTTTTGTGTATAGAAAGAGTGATTTAAGTCAGATCAGTCCAGACTGGCGCCATTTAAAGGTTTTCTTGGCGGCCTTTCCATTATTTCCTGATATTAGCTTTTTAAAACATGCTGCTGCTATGATATGCTTTTTAAAACATAATGCATTGCGCTGCTATGCTGAATTTTTCACAATTCCCGCAATAGCTCTGTCGCAAGAACTAATGCATGAATTTTGATCAAGGTATCAGTTATACCTTGATAAATATTGATGCTGATTACGTTTTGATGTAAATCGCCCAACAAGTGGCTCTGCTATGCTGCTTTTATCATGATTTCCGCAATAGCCTCTATCTCAAGAGCTAATGAGTTTTCATCTAACTTAGGATTCAGTCAGACTTTGATACAAATTTTTGCTGATTTGGTTTTGGTGTTAATCACTCAACAGGTGGCGCTGTTATGCTGCATTTTGCAGGATTTACATGATTTTAGCGACAGTCCTATCTCAATAACTAATGTAAAGAATTTCATATCTTTAGAATCCTTATGATGGACATAGATTGCCATTTAATTTTGTCACTGTGATAGCTAATTTTGAAGTATTAACATGCATGAGATAGAAGAATGTTTTGAGATTGCCACATCCGACTAGTTTATTGTAGGCAGCATCAAGGTTTGTAGCTCCTTATACCATCAAAGTTTTTGAGATGAGTCCCTTTCCAGGAAATATAATTTTGAATTTCTATGATTACTATTATGATTTGTATTTCTTCTGCAGTTTATTTGTGCATGATAATGACTGTCACTGTGAGATCTCATAAGACGCGTGTGTGTCTTTTGAATGTTTCATGTTATTAGATTTTTTTAATACAAAATTCCCATTTTTTTTAATTTTTTTTTTAACCATTAACATTTACGTGGGTTTTTTTTTTCTGGTGTAGGCACCATTAAGGTTTTGGCCCCTTATCCTCAAAAGTTTTTGAGATAAGCTCCTCTCAGGGAAATATAATTCGAAATTTACTCCGATTTTCTCTGCAGTTTATTTTTATACAGGGATAGTTATTACTGTGAGATGTATGTGCATCGTAAAAGACGAGTGTGCATCGCTAATACTAACAAAAAGTCAGATAATATTGTATGTTTCCATCCAGGCACTGTTTCTCAAAAGCTGCGGTGCGCTCCCGATACCTGAAAGGTCGGACAGACCTGCGTAAATAACGGAAAAAAAATTTGAAATTTTGAACTAGTCAAAAAGGTGCTACACCTTAAAAGGCAAGCTATCGAAAAACAAGAGGGGGGGGGGAATCATGCGTCAAGCATAGATTAAGAAGCACTTTCCAACACATTCAGAATAATGTAACAAAACTGCACCATTTAATAAGCTAAAATATTAGGTCTATTTCAACCATATGAAAAAGCATAACACACATTTGAAAACCCAATTTCAGCTGTTCCCATCTACAATCGGAAAATTGTCCAAATTCTTTCAGCAGCCCTTATATGATATGCATAATATATATATATATATATATATATATATATATATATATATATATTAACTACATGCATGCAAAAATTTAGTTCGGTTAAGAAATGCATACCTTAGTTGAAAATTCCCCTTCGGCAATTTCGGCTAATAAGGAGAATGATACGTGATCTTTTGTACAGCCCTATATACGATTTATAGAATTTATATAAAACGTGTAACATGCAAAAAATTTGTTAAATTTGAAACCTCATACCGAATTTGAAAATGCCCTTCCAGCAATTATTGCTCAAAGGCAGTACTGTTACCGATTGCTTTTGTGTGTCCCTGTAAACGAACGACAAATGCTATGAATGCACTATTCTATCGTAATCATCATGCAGTGAAATTTAGTGATTTATATCAGTTTAAGTACATTTGAAATAACGTAATATCATTAAAATACTCTACAAACTATTTTCCCCCATATACCATAGCATAATGTAATGGAATTATTTTGAGTGCCCCTGTAAATGAACTATTAATGCTACACACGTCATAGGTAATACCAAACATGCCATGGTAAACATCATTAACATATTAAAAAGCAGAAAAACCAACGTTTAAAATGCACAAATAATATATGAAAAGCAGCAAACAGCTGTTTCGAATCTACTAGCGAGATTCTTCTTCAGTGCAAAAGGAACAGCGTGCTAGAAAAAGCAAGGCTGAGCAAAATCATAGATAGAGACGCGCTGGCTTTTATACCCTATGCGGGTGGCGAAGGCGCCGAAACAACCAATGAGAGAGAAGCAGTGGAAACGACTGGGTGGACAAGTAGCGACATCTACCGGAGAAGTAGAGAAAAGAAACCAAAAAAGGAGGAATTAAATTAACGCTTTCCAAATACTTGGAAAATCTGGAGTACTAGATAAATCATTGACTAAAGAGTGAGAATTTTTAATGATATGGTAAGCTTCCCAAAAACCAAGATCAAGGTTAGAAGAACATTTTTGGATAATGATGGCTGAGGAAAAATCGAACCTATGTTGAGAAGACCAAGAATGTTGAGCAATAGAAGAACGTTTGACCTCCTGATTTTTAACATAACCTTCATGCTCTTTTAAACGAAATCTAAGAGCACGTTTAGTCTGACCAATATAAGAAAGACCACACTGACAAGAGATCTGGTAAAAATCCTCAGCCTTGCTTTTTCTAGCACGCTGTTCCTTTTGCACTGAAGAAGAATCTCGCTAGTAGATTCGAAACAGCTGTTTGCTGCTTTTCATATATTATTTGTGCATTTTAAACGTTGGTTTTTCTGCTTTTTAATATTGTTGCACAAAGGCTTTATTTGCTATTTTTATATCATTAACATATTTCAATTGTATGAAAATTCGAGTATATTTACGCGAGTTAGATCGTGGACAGACAAACCGAATGCATAAACATTTTTTAATTTTGTTGGAAAGTGTTAAAAATAATTTATAGCATTTCTGAATATGATTTTTGGCCTTTAAAAGATTAATCCTTGCCGACGAAAACTTAGCTAGGTTGTGCCGCCCTGTAATGTAACGTTTATACACAGTCGTTTGTTTTACAGCGATGAATCGCTACTGATGTTAGACATTTCGATCATACACAACTTTATCAGTTTACCACATTAATGTGTTTCACATTTTTCTTATTTATGTTTTAAAGTTTAAAGAACGTTAACATTAATTTCTAACACCCCTATTTGAATTCTTTATTTACATATGGTTGATTGCTTGCAACATTAATAATATCTCGTATTTATCAATTCAATTAATTGGGGTAAAAATTTGGCAAATCTTTTTCGTAAAGAAATGAATCAGACCTTAACGAATCTTAATTTAAAACATTTAATTGAATGCTAAAATGTAACAAAATATGTTTCAGCTAACATCTATTTGTAAACTACTTTGTATCGAATTTATAATAGTAAGTATTTGATGACAACTTTAAAAGAATCGCTATCTATTTATTTGGCTCATACAAATATAAAACACTTAAACAACTAAGATAAAATGTGCAAAACACTTTTAGCGCAACCTTTGAACTAGATTTTTTAAATAGCTTTTATCTTTAAAATACCTAGATTCTCTTTGGTAATTGACTTCAGCGAACAAGCGTCCTTTTTTAGAATTAACGTTTATTGCTGACATAAAAGATTTCTCGATAAATGTCTAAATATTTTTAAGAAATTTTAAAGGAAAGTAAGTATTTTCATTCCTTTTTAGCAGTAAATATTTCACTCTGAGAGAATAACTAAAGTTCGTGTAAAAATTGTTTGAAGGACGATTAATTTATATGTAATTAGATTTTTTAAAAATCCAATTATTTCTATTTTTAAATATTAAACAAACATACACTTTCACGCTCTCTTAATTTAACATATCTGTATATTTTTATCTTTTATTTTACACTTGCAACCTGATATTTGATAATCACAACGTTTTGACAAGAGTATGTTATTTTATTCATTACTGTCTGTTATGAGATGGGATTATTATTTAAGTATTTTGAGACTGACTGTATATATTCAATATATCTCAAAATACTTTTCCCTAGAAACGGACAACTTGAGGGTTAGATTTGAAAAATAAACTGATCGAAATAAATTTAGATCTGAATAACGTTCTTTTTTAATATTTTCTTCATTTAAAAAAAAATTAATTTTGATTTTTATCTAACTCTATCATCATGTGTCTTATACAGTAGAAACTGGCAGATGCAATTATAAAAATGACTGTACGAATTATTAGTTACATGTTGTTTGTTTATTGATTTGATTTTACTTTTGTCGCCATGCAATGAGATTTTAAGTCAAAAAAGCATAAAAGTGAACCACCCCGAGCGATGTTCGCCATAATGGTGTCTTTTTAACACTAAAACTGCCGTTAGGTGTCATTTTAACTTTTTGCCAAATTAATGATAGTCGATTCGAACCAGAAATTCCTTCATAAAATATGTTAAATGTATAAAACACAAAAATTGTCTAATTAAATAAGTTAAATAGTTTTAAATAAAAATTCTAGTGAGAAACATTTTTTTTTTTTATAAAACTTGTGTAAAATAGCCGGCGGTTTTAGTGTTAAGTCTACGAGAGCAAATTTACAATAAATTTTTACATTCAATTGTAAATTATGTAAATAGCAGTTAAAATTATAAATATAAAGTCAAATATACAAAATTTGGTGTAGATGTCTGCCACACATACATATATAAAAATAATTTAATTTTCGACATTTAAAATATTTTTCACCGTACTTTATTTTGAAAACTTGCTGGTTTGTATTCCCAAACATGTTATTTTTATAGCCTCGAATCAGCTAATACTATTGTGTATTCTTTCATTTTTTTAGCATATTACCAATTTTTTGCTGTTTTAAATGATTAATTTTTCTAAGAAATAAATCATAGACGAATCCTTAAAATAAGTCTCAATTATCTTAAGACACAAATTTTTCAGAACACAAGTCCGTGATGGAAGAGCTTTACTGTTTGCTTAATAATTTCGAATATTGGGTTTTAACTACGGATTTGGGTGCTTAGAAATTTGTTTAAAACTGGGGGAGGGGGCTTTGCCCACCTGCTCGCTACGCTCACCAATCTCCCGCGTAATGGCTTTGCGATTCCATTGAGTATCGCGAAGCAATCCCTATTTTCTTGCCAACTCATAATCATTAGCGCTTACAGAGTTTCATAATTATAAGTATTATTATATATATACAGTGTTACGAATATTGTAAATAGTTAATGTTTGTGCTTAAAAATAATGTAAATAGTTCAATTAACCTCTATTCATAAGCTAATATTAGTTTTTGTTGGCTAATCCCCCTTCATTTATTTTTTGAGGGCATTATTCTTTGAAATAAGAGTATAATATACAGTTAGTGTGAATAAACCTGTGAGCTCAATGCCATCAGTTTAACTGGCACTTGTATTAATAAATGTCAAGTAGAAGAAAGCTAATTAGGATTTATGTATGACCTTATCAACTACTTATTTTGACAATGATTTTAATTTATTACTTAAATGTATTAATAATATTGTCAAATTTGAGGAAAAGTAATTAGAATTTATAGCCTAAATATGCTGTCATACTTGGCAAAGTAAATTATTATTTAAGGGTTTTTAAGATTTAATGTTTAATTTAACTCTAGATTGATTTTATGAGCACAATAATTGTCATAATGATAATTTATTGTGATTTACGGTTTTAAATACTTATCTAAAAATAAACATGTCAATCAACTTCTATTTCATTAAAGTGATTTCACAAACATTAATATGTTTATAATGAGTAATTTCTCTTATTATTATTTCATATACATGTGTATGTATATATTTATGTATGTATAACCATTAAAAAACATTACAAATTACCAACAAAAATTGATATATTTATGTGTATGTATGTATTGCGTGCGTGTATTAATTACTTTAAATGTATTTTTAAGACAGTTTCGTTTTCGGCCAAAAGTAGGAAGATGACCAAAATTCGGTTTCGGTTCAGTTTCTATCTTAAAAACATTTTTTGATCGAACACTATCGAAATTATTAAACCATGTACAGAAATATTTTTTCTGTTTTATTACCTACGAGTTTATTTATTCATTTCTTAAGATTTAATACGGCTTTCTCAATTTAACAAATACCAAATCATGCATAACTTTGCGATTAAATTCTTCCAAGACAAAAAGATGTAGCTAATATTCCGAGATAAATTCGTTTACAGCTGTGATCATAAAGAATATGATGGCGATTCATCACCTGCGCTCGGCTAACGCTAAAATGACTGAAAATTATTTTATTGATTTATAATCAAGTTCTAAACATATTTAAAATCGTACTGTCATCGGAACGGAAACACACACACCTATGTATAATAATGCTAGCATATCAGCAAGTGAATGAAAAATCGATTGCAAAATTTCACCTTTAAATACAGGAAAAATAATGCTAGCATATCAGCAAGTGAATAAAAAATCGATTGCAAAATTTCACCTTTACATACATGAAAAAAAAAAATGCTAGCATATCAGCAAGTGAATGAAACATCGATTGCAAAATTTCACCTTTACATACATGAAAAATAATGCTAGCATATCAGCAAGTGAATGAAAAATCGCTTGCAAAATTTCACCTTTACATACGTGAATAATAATGCTAGCATATCATCAAGTGAATGGAAAATCGATTGCAAAATTTCACCTTTACATACATGAAGAATAACGCTAGCATATCAGCAAGTGAATGAAAAATCGATTGCAAAATTTCATCCTTTTCACTTGCATAAATGAAATAAGTTAAATAATAGAATGCAACAGTGCAATGGCAGCATTACATTTTTATTAAAAAGTAAATCTACACTTAGTTCTTACGAAAATAGACAGGAAGAACATATAAACAGGGATTATTTTCAAGCTTTATTTCGGTTTAATCTTGTTGATCACAAACATGTGATACTGTCTTTATATGCTTACCGCTGACACATCTTTTTCAATCTAATATACTTCTTATGACATCTGCTCCCAACTGTTAAAAACCTTGTAGTAATCTTTTCATATTCAACTCCTGTAAAATAATTACAAACTGGTAAAACAAGGATTCCTTTTAAGCAACAAGAAAGACAAATTTATATCTAACCATACAAAAACAATTTGAAAAATACATTCAAGATTCTGAATAATAAAGAAAAATTACAGACAGTTCAATAAGCTATGTATATAAAACTGTAATAATATGCTTTAATAATTGCACGAACTGGAACGATATTTATCATAATTTCAAAAATCGAAACAATATTTGCCAAAATTTCACGAAACGTAATATCGATCCGGTTTGCTCCGGTACATTTCGAGCCCCGGATTCAGGTGATTAATTCAAGTTAACAGATTATATTTAAGCTATTAATTTTAATCGTTTCCTCATATTTGACAGCTATTAGATTTAGATAATATGAATCAAATTAAATCCTTATGTTAGAAGATAAATTATAATTAATGTCAAAATAAGATTACATTTAAATCACAAATCCTAATTAAATTTTCTCTAGCTGACATTTATTAAATCATAAATAATAATTAGTGTCAAAGGTGGAAATTACAATAAGTGTTGCATTGCAATCAGGCTGAAGCAAGACTTGTCTTGCGTTACCTCAGAAAACGCATCATTAAAAATAGATGTAACCAATCAAAGTTAAAGAAACCGCTTAAAATGACGCCTTCGCTCCCTGCTGGAAAATATACAAAGATCAAAATATTAGCAAGAACTCGCGCGATAAAGGTTAGATTGTGCAAAAAAAAATACCAATAAACCTCTATTATGAATTGAAGCGGAAGAAAAATATTATATGTGTTGATACTCTGATAGTACTCTGTTTATTTTCCATAAAAACCTATTATTACCTGCCTCTCTCAACGGCCGTTCTCTCATAATTTGATAACAGCAACGCACTACAATTTTCCGCATATTGAATCTTCGTACTAAACTATTTAAATGTTAATTTTGTGATAACAACATAATTAATCAATCTGAAATTTAATCACTATCATAATTATATGAATAATTATTTATAATCCTGATTGTGCAATACACTGAAAAATTAGCATTTGAGCCCACCAATACCTTTTATACTGCTACGACACTGCAACGAAAAATATAACTAAGGATGTAGCTAATGTAATTTCACCTGAAAATTATTCCTCCTCGTCTTCCTCGAATATCACGTTTTCTCTGCCGTGTATCATGAGTGGAAAAACTTGACGTACGTTTAGAAGTGTTCTTGTCTCCTTTCTTCCATTAAGCCACTCTGGTTTTGGTATATATAATCTTTGATGTTGGGCAAGTCGTGAACGACACATGCAGCTAGGGCAGATCTGTAAATATGCATGTCTGTTGCTTCATGCCATTCATTTTTACTCTCATCAAAACACTCAACGTGAAAGGTGGCACTCACGCCATTAAAACCACCTATAGCAAACATCATATCGTCCATAATCTGAAATATATAAACATACGAGTGAAAAATAGTCTTTTTTTCTTTATCTCAAAATATTTAAAGGGGCAAAAACACTTGCAACATCCTGTGGAAAACAGCTTACATTGAAGTATTTTTTTCTCGGGATAACTGGGGTGTGTTTAGTATTTTTAAAATAGTTTTGGTAGTAGCTAAGCTATAAATTGATCAAGAAACAAATTGGGTTTCTAAAAGAACAAATCGATCAAAATACCGCTACATATAACAACAAAATAGCAAAAAAAAATAATTGATTGAATTCGCTTCAATAGTTTCTAAGGAAAAAGTATACCCATATCAGTTTTTTTTTTCATTGGATTGCATAACTATTATTGCTCCTTTAAACTACGAATATATCAGGGATGTAGTGGGGGGTATACGGGGTATACGCCGTATACCCTCTGGATTTTTTAAAGGAACACCGTATACCCTCTGTTTCTCAAGAAAGCTATATAGTATATAAACGTTAGGGTATACCCTTTGGCTTGAGCGTATACCCTCTGCTTAGAACGTATACCCTCTGTTTTTTTTACGACTACACCACTGGAATATATAAGTGCTAATTAGATTCTACTTTCGTACACAAATAGTTCACTAAAACTTATGACTGTATAGAAAATAACTTTATCATCTGCCATGTCAATCACGGTCAGAAATCGAATCATTCGTCATAGCTAACTGAAAACCTATTAGGCCTCATACGCTGTAAAAAGAAAATAATAATAAATGTTTCTTGATCTCGATAGACGGTTTACGAAAATATAATGTAACCTCTTCCGAGTTATCCATGACTTCGAGAAGCATTCCTATTTCTTCAAAAACATCATAAATAGATCTTCGATATTTAAAGAAGCATTTTAAAAACAGAAAATGCCCGGAATTATTGGAAACGTATCCAGAGTATTTTTTACGGTATTAATACTCTCCCCCCATTTAAGCCTCATATGAAACTCGTAACTTAAGTCATAAAAACAGTTGTTTGAAAAGCTTTTTTTCGATCAACTTTTACTTCAGGAATTGGGAGTTGCGAATATCGTCCGTGTCCGTTTTTTTTTTGTTGTTGTTGTTGTTGTTGTTTTTGGCGTACAGCACATTTAGAATTTTTAACATAATTGGCATTTATAATCATATTCACTAATATTACCAGTAACTTTACAGTCCATTTTTCGATAACACAGTTATTTTATGACAAAATCAGGTATAAATTAGAATTCAGAAAAAGATATGCATGTGGATGAATGATATACCAAATTTTATTGTTCTATCATAGATAAGATTTTTTTTAGAGTACACTCAATTCAAACAATTAAAATCCAATTTTAAGAAAAGGAGTATTAAAATTCACAGCGCAGCATTTTTTGCTTGGTTGTTAAGACATTTTTAGCGAGAAGGTCCCTCCTAATTAAAATTTTTGAAAAATTTCTTTTGCAACAGATTTATAACGTTTCAAAGTATCCATAGTAAAAAAAATAATAATAATAATAATAATAATAATTCGAATTTTTTGAGCAATCAAAGTAACTTCTAATAGAGGTTTAAGCAGAGAGGTCACTTTGAAATCTTATAAAGCACAATTTATTTTTATTACTGTATTACATATAAATCTCATATGTAGTTCCATTAGATTGCAGAGCCCTTTCCTTTTCGAATATTCAGTTGAAAAATATGCTTTAATTTTTTTTTTCACTTTTTTTTTTTTTTGTTCAAGAGATTTCCTCCATGAATTGTGCTCTTAGATCAAAATAAAAACATCATAAAAAAGTATTGTTTTACTTTTTACTTTGTGGTAGATTGTCCAAAATTCAAAATTTAAATTATCACAAAAAACTATTTAATAATTCTTAATAATAATTTAGAAATGATTGTAAATGTTATGTCAGAGACCTTTAGTAATTCTATAATAAATATAACACTTTTTTAAAAGTTCAACATTATATTCTCTTAATAATATTGTTTAAACCTTTTTTAATCGCAAAATATAGTTTTCTGCTATTTAAAGTAATTCATATAAAACAACAAAAAACTAAATATTAAAAATGAATGCGTAAATTAATACCACCGCGGTAAAACTGTTTCTTGGATTAAGCATGTCAGGTATTTCAGTCCAAACTCCAGTGTTTGGATCCAATTTCTCTACAGTTGGCAATGTTACTATCCCATTGGAGCCTCCAAGAGCATATATCATGCCATGATGGCTGACAGGGCCGTGCGAAGAGAAAACTGCGCCCGGGGCAGCATGTCAATTTGGCGCCCCCCCCCCCCCCCTCCTTCAAAACTGATAAAGGGCAGAAACAGAAATAAATTATATTGAATAAATATTTTGCGTTTATTTTAGAACTTTAAAAGATTTAATTTTAATTAAAAAATTCCAAACAACTAAATAACAGAAAAGAAAATTGCCCTTATTTGTTAATGAGATCATGATGCTTTGCGACAGATTTTTCTTAACCTTTCTCACATATTTTTCTAGCCATTTTTAGTTCTTGTTACTCTTTAAGCTGCAGAAAATGGGTAAAAATCGCTAACAACCAGATTGGAAACAAGCTGTCTCTTCAACCAATAAGAACTAAAAAAGCAAAACAAACAAAAAACCTGCAGAACATAATGTAATACGAGGGTGAGTCGGAAAATAAGTTTCCCCTGGCAGCTGTGGACAGAGGTATGTATGAAAGACAAAAAATGTAATGGAACATTAAAGATAAGACGTAACTTTATTTTTCTACATAAGTTCCAAGTGAGTTGAGACATTTGGCATACCCCTTTGTGAGCTTCAAAAAGCGCTCCTTGAAAAAATCAGGGGTCTGTATCATTCTGTTCCCGTTAGATATGGAGAGAAAGTGCGTTGTGAATTCGTGGTCAAAGAGGAAGTGATAGCGGTTGTCGCTAAGAATGGGAACGTGGAGTATCGGGAGCAAAAATCCATAACCGCCACATGGGAGTCTATGGGCCACAAGTGATGTCGAAAAAAATGGTGCGGAGATGGTGCCGCCAATTCAGTGAGGGGCGTCAACAAGTGTTGGACAGACCGAGACCTGGACGGACGTGCACGGCCACTACAGACGAAAGCAATGCTTGACTACTTCTTTGCAAGCAATGCTGAAGTCACACAAGCCGTTCAACGCTTCTTTTGTATGCAGAGCCCTGTTTTTTTCCTGGAGGGCTTTATGAAGCTTATAAGGGGTGTGATAAATGCCTCAACTCACTTGGCACTTAAGTAGAAAAATAAAGTTACGTCTTATCTTTCATGTTTCATTACATTTTTTGTCTTTCATGCACACCTCTGTCCACAGTTGCCAGGAGAAACTTATTTTCCGACTCACCCTCGTAGATAAAAATAAATTATAATTTCAGTACATTAATTAAGAAAGATAACTGAAGCAATGTTTTAATTAACCTTTAACTGATGTCACAGAAATTGTCACATAGCTAGTGTGAAGCGATCTGTGAGACCGCTCCATTGAAAGATGAATAAAAGGCACGATTAAATGATAGGATGGTGGTTTTGTACTAAACTTTTTGTACAGGACTGTTATAATTTAAATTCACCTATTCAAAAGTCTCTGGTGATAGTACTAAAGTTCCAAACGGATCAAAATTTTGATAGTGTTTGTAGTTAAACTGAAAATTGCAAGTTAAACTATAAAAATTGAAAAAACCCGCGGTCTGAGAGACCGGTAACATCAGTTAAAGGTTAATCTTTAACTGATGTTACCGGTCTCTCAGACCGCGGCTTTTTTCAATTTTTATAGTTTAAATTTGTTTAACTACAAACACTACCGAAATCTTGTACCGTTTGGAACTTTAGTACTATCAACAGAGACTTTTGAATGAGTGCATTTTAATTATAACAGTTCTGTACAAAAACACCATCCTATGAGTTAATCATGCCTTTTATTTATCTTTCGATGGAGCGGTCTCACAAACCATTTCACACTAGTTATGTGACAATTTCTGTGACATTCTGTGACAAGGTTAATATAAAATATAATATCAGGCAAATACATTTATTTCCACTTTATTTTTCTTGCATTTAGGATAACAAAATCGTTTATTATTTTATGTGTAAAGATTGTGACACACTGAATTTTATAGAAAGTAAATTCAGGTTGTTTAATCTCTCGACTCATAGCAGATCTTAAGTAGCTTTTTACTACTTTATTGTTACTGGAATACTTATAAATTATGTACTCTGTCTCCATGTTTTTGTAATTTCTTGTTTACACAAAGTTAAAATTATGGAGCAACTAAAGGATTTCTAAATGATCCATTTTATAAAAGTTCTTATATAATGGTAGAAATAAGGTTTTCGCATTTAAAACCTCGCTTAACAATTCAAGTCCATTCAAGTCAGCAATACAGGGCAAGGTCCAGGCAATATTAACACATTTTCGATAACTGATTTTAGATTCGCACCAGCCAGAAACTCAAATTCTTGTTTTACATTTCTCAGTTTCTCAAACCTCCAGTTCAGTTGCACGGTTATAGTGTCTCTACGTAACACGTAATCCATCACATTCATATAAATTTCCACTTTCATCAGAAGCTTCGTAGTCAAATTGTTCTGTGAATTTTACGTTTTCTGTTTTGCTCAAATAAGGACTCTAACATTTACAGACATAACCAAATCTTCGCTTTTTTGTTCAAAAATTTCCTCTCTTATTGTCTGAAATGTGTTTTTTAGTGTTTCAATCAGTTTGCTGGCGATCAAAACATTGACAGTTTTTTTTTCTTCTTTTTTCTTTCGTGAGAATAATATTAACTTTTTCCATTTCATTTAAAATGCTCTGTCAAACTAGTAGGCCGTAAATTAAGGGGAATTTCCTTATTTGCTTTATTAAGCTTTTTGCTCATGAGTAAGTTTACTCATTTTACTTCATTTCTATAAGATCTTCCAGAGCTTTAAAAATCTGTGGCAGTTGTTTGTAAACTGCAGATATAGCTTTATTTTTTCATGACCATAGAGTATCGCAATGTTTCTTTAAATAAACTGATAAGTGGGACATAAGTATATCCCATCTTTCAGTAGAAGAGAAGAAAAAACAAACACTTTTTATGCAGTTCCGGACATTTTTGGACATACACCAGCAGCACGAACTCAAAGTTTAGAGAATGTGCAGAACATGGTAAAAAATAGACGAATTTATTTACTTCGCCGATTCGAGCTTGCACAACATTATATTGGGAAGCCATATTTGCACCATATCACAACATTGAGCTTTGAAGGGTTGATATTGGTATTGTTTATGACGGCCGATTATCTACAAGTTGGATATAGTAGGCTGGAGTGGGATGGGAGTGTCCTCTGTAAGGTCTTTCTAAGGGTACCTAACCCGTATTTACGCAAGGTTCGAAGAAAACTACGGACAATTTCGAACGATTAGGCTGACGTGCGCGATTGGGTCGAACTCAGCACCTCCCGTCTACTGTCTTTGAGAACAGAACCTCTCGTGCAGCTGTGAATGTCGAGATTGTCAGACATTAGCTTATTTTAAATTTCTTGTGCTAATTTTTTTTTTTTTGACTTGATGAAGTCAAGAAACCTTTCCACGAATGAAAATTTTCTATTTTCGGTATCGTATAATTTGCGTCATTTGTTCTTTGTGGGGTGTACTGGATTCCTAAACTGGACTGTGTTTAAAATTCAGTAACTTGCAAATGGTTACAATTATTAAAAGAAATTCTTGCAGGAGAGTTATGTAAGATATTAGAAGTATTTTTACTGCGGTTCTCGGTTTTAGTTCTAAATAGCAGAGATAGATGGCAAGAAATAAGCACTCAATGGAGGTCTAAACTGAAATCCCCTAGCATCATACGAAGGAAGAAGGTTAAATATATAGAATAGGCCCCTAAAAATAAGATTGTATTGGAGAATGAGACCCACTCCCTATATTTAGCCTCCTCTTTTCACATCAGTGTTGGGCGATTTCGGTTTTGGCCTTGATTGAGCACCTATGGCGCTAGATGTGCGCTAGATTTATAGTGCTTGTGTGATTATACATTGCTGGCATAATTGTCAATTCAGTATAAACTTGATTGATTTACACGAATATAGTTTAATAAAGTATACTGCTGTAACCTGAATTGACTATAAACCTGTTTAATACTTCAACAAATCATCGATATTTATATTGTAATGTGAAATTGTAAAACTGCAGTATAAGAATTGAAAAAGTCATTTCTAACGCGAGCAGCTAGTGGATTTGGTCTGCCCCTCGGCATTGCACTATCACTCTAAAGCGTAAGCTGAGTTCCCGAGGTAATCATCCCTGCTTGCAGCGCCATCCGTAGTTGCTATTTGGAAGTAAAGTCGGGAATCGAGGTAAAAAAATACTGACATTTTACATTACCTTCTTGCATTTTTTTTTTTTTTTTAAATAGCTGTCGCCATTTACAGGTTATTGAATTTTAAAAACAGTCCGGCCATTTTAGGACACTCAGTATATGGAGTGCGATCGAACGAAATTGAAAAATACCTTGCTCTATTAATTTCTTCTACAATCGTTTTTCTTACTTCATTGGCAAGAAAGTTCATAATTTCATCCTCGATATATTTTGCCATTTGTCTTTTTCACTTTCAATAATTTTCACTTTAGCTCTTTTCAAATTATCTGTCGATTATATGATTTAATTTTAAACGTCTCTCAAGTTCCTTTTAGCGAATGCATGCATTCCTGTGTTCTAGAGCATTTTTGTGCTCAGGAATTTTAGGATTTAATTTCTTCCACATGAAAAATCCACAATCTGGATTGGCTAACTTTGGAGGGCGATCATGATAATTGGTGAATAGTAAAAAGAGAAAACAAAATATAGTGATTCCCTTAATTAAGTTATCCAATAAGCCGCAATCACCGTTAATAATTACTCCACTAGGACTAGGTATAATTTTCTTGAACGTTAGTTTGGAAAATCGTAGTCCTTATGCAATTGCAGATTTCATGTAATCAGCATTTTCATCCTGTGCTGGACCTTTTTTTAACAGAAAAGTAATGACCGAATAACTATAAGAATGATCCCATAGTGGAATCAGAATAGGTTATCAATTCATATTCACTGAGGGTGGCAGGTGGCAGAAACTTTCGTATACAATGTAAAGGGCCCGCAGAGTGCAAACGTTTAAGAAACACTGTAATAAAATATCACAAAAGCATATTATAAAAGCATCAGATCTAAAGAGCTCAATGAAAAGTAAATGTGAACAGCGCAATAATTTTGAAATGAAAAATGTACATACAGTAGACTCCCTCAAATCCGCACAGCCTCGGACAAGAGGTTGTGCGGATTTTAGAATTTTGCGGATTTCTGGTCATTGATTTGTTTACATTTTTGAAACATTAATTAGATTAGTAGTTAAGCAAGGGAAATTATAATGAATGCAATAAACAATAAAGTGAAACATTAAAATAAGTAAAATATTAAAATAATTTATTAGTTTAAACGTAAGTAATTATTAAAATAATTATGTAAAATAAAAATTTAGAAAAATATTAAATTATTACCGATGAAATCGGCTCAATTCGATTTCAAAAGTCCTATGCTGCTATTTAGTGGTTAAGCGATCGTAAGATCGATACGTCATTATGCTATTATCAGTATATATAGCTTATTGCGCTCTCTGTAACTTTTTTCATTGTTATGTAGAGTCTTGAATGCTTTTCTTATACTGCTCTGTAAGTTTAGAAATAAATTTGTCTATAATTAAAAAAAAAAAATTCCGCAAGCAATAATTTTAAAATAGCGTTCCGGTTCGTGGATTTTTCTATTTCGAATCCTGGAATTTTTGATATAGATATGCTAATTTATATCAAAATCAAAAGTAATGTAAATTTATCTAGTAATAAATCAGCTGTATTAACCAAAAGAGAATGATTAACAAAAAATTTAGTAAAAAAAAACGTTGCGGTAGTCACTGATTTCGGTGCCATCTTGAATTTTGTTCCTGCAACTTAACTGTAAATTTCATTGTTTGCATCTGAAAAATACGCGGATTTCAGGCGTTCGCGTATTTAAGGGAGTCTACTGTACTTCCATTGGGAAAAATATTCCCGATATGTAAATATATACATTTAGTTTTACAAAAATATAGAATATCGAAGAGTGAAAAAAAATTCCAATGAAAATGATCGACGACAATTAAAAAAAACTGAAATTGGTAGAACAAATTTGGCGCCCCTAAATTTCCGCGCCCGGGGCGACCGCCCCCATCGCCCCCCCCTTTCGCACGGTGCTGATGGCTGATGACCGACACTCTAGATCGAGGTTGATGCATAGACGTCACGGACGTCCTTTGATCAATGGCAGGATTATAATATTCGCATGAAATTAAAAATTCGACTCCATTGAAACCTCCAGCAATATAGATGAAGCCATCAAGAGTGGTGACACATGCATCACTTCTCGGATAATTCATGGGCGATACAAATGTCCACTGTCAATACAAATTAGAATTAGTTGAAATGTAATAAACTAACAAAAAATTATGTACTACCACTGGATAATCAACAAAGAATGGCACAAATAGCATTAATTATAGAAATCCTTAGAAAATTTATATGTAATATGTATGTAGATACTATATATACGTAATGTATGTAACTTTATTAACTCTTATCTATGTACGTGTGACATATATATAGATATGTGAGGATCTCTCTGTGAAGAAATGGTCTCGATGCAGTCAATTGGCATAGAGTATTAACCTCTTCACTTCCGAAACTAAAATAATAATACAAATGCTTATTCATTGATTTTTTCCGATCAAAATGACATCGTAAATGACAGAAATAATATTTTTTCTCAAAATTGATCCTTTAGCCGCTTAGTAATTCAGATTCAAAAATATGGATCTAAAACTACAAACCCCTTTAAAACATCAATTTAATAACCGTTAACCTAAATTAAAGCAATCACAAATTTAAGAGCTTTAAACGAGTAAACAATCTACAAATCCTCAAAAATTTTTATTGAAAAATATTTAAGTTAAATATACTTATGAATATTTCTCACTTTCTTGATCATACTGTCTTTTGGGCATTTTTAGGCATTTTGCAAACTCAATGAAAATAACTTTTATTTCATGTGGGAATCAGCTTAGATGCTGCCATTTATTCGGTTCCTTTGAACGCAAAACACATTCAGCTATTAAGAAGTGTTGTGAAATGCAAAAAACCGGATATTTTAGTTTTTATAAGGAAAAGAACAGAGATCTCTGTATGGGGACCCAGGGACCGAAGAGGTTAAAAAGTGCGACTTGGGACCTCGTTGAAGATCAGATTGTTTTATTATTAACTAGCTGTTCTCGGGGTTGACCGGGCCCGTTATTATATTTTTTAATTAACCTTAAATCTGCATGATTTTATATGTGCTACGAACGTGCTGCGAAATCTGTTATTTTCAATTTCCACGCCAGGAGGCACATTCTGTTCTAAACAATCCACTTCCCGAACGAAATTCCGACACGTGTCCCCGCTGCCTCCAGCACTGTATAGCAGGTGTGCTACTGCAAAATCCTTTAGTTCTACCTTACACTGCCAGGGGACGTAATATGTTCTATAGTTCTATACGAACATCCATCAAAAAAATCTTTTTACGGAAAAAAATTTCTTATTACATTCATGTAAGTGTAGTTTAAAATTTAATTTGGTTACTTAGGTTTTCAGTTATATAAAAAAATTTTATGCTCGCAAATCGAAAGACTTTATGTTACATAGATAAAGGGACAATTACAAGAGAAAAATTATAAACCTATTATTTAAAACTGAGTCTTATTAGAACAATAAGGAGAGAGGTCATAAAAATTACATCTTAATAAAAGAACGAATGCTTAAAATGTTCTATTTAGTTTGATAAAACCGTGTGTAAAAAGAAAAAAACTATGAAGGTTCAGGACCTATTTGGTGCATCGTGACATCAAAATCATTTTTTTTTAAATCAATGAATAGTAATTCACTTGTAGAGTAAAAAGTATTTTGGGGCTTCACTTAGAAGTGCAAATGTAAGAAATTATTTATATAAAAAAATATTTTCCCTTTCCCCATGAGTGCAATTTAAAAAGTTAATTTGATTATTTAGCTTTTCAGATAAATGAAAAGATTTTATGTTCTGTGAACATTACTGAAGTTTCATTTTTAGTAATGTTCAGATGGAGGGGGGGATAACAGAAATTCCTGAATGAGATGAGAATAATTTTGATGAATGGATTATTTATTGTTACTATAGAGTCACAAATTAAAAGATAGAACCAAATAATTTTTTAATCATTTTTTAATCTTTAGCATCGAAGTTTAATTTTTTTAATGTGTATTCTGGAGATGTTGGGGGTGGGGGGGGGGATGTTATGACTTAGATAATTTAATGAACAATACTCATGTGACGTCACAGTGGGAATCACATGGTGTAAAAACAACGGCCAGCACTTTTGTTTACCTTATTGCGTCATTTGATACAGCATGAATACAGATAAATGCATGCGTAAAATACTTCTGATTTATTTTGTACGAACTATTTTCGATGAGTATATCTATACAAATCAATTAAAATCCACATATTACTCAATTAAAATTTAAATCTTATAAATAAATGAAAAATATGCATGAAACCGAATAAATAGAGACAAGAATTCGTGTATAACCTATACTTGTGTAAAACTCCATATAAAAATAAAATGTAAGCATAAAATGTAAGCATTTTCAAAACACAATGCTTTTCAATGGCGCGATTCTAAATGTTATTCCCAAGCAGAAGAATTTTTGTAGTCTTGAACCAGAAAGATGAATATTGTCCATATCACCAAAAAGCAACAAAAATGATTTTATCTTTAGATTTCGAATCATTCATTAATCAAAGCATTAATACCATTTAAGTTATGAAAGTAATAGGAAAAAGAACTCATTTAAATAAGAAATTTATTCTTTAAAAAAAAAAAGTTTACTTATATATGTTTTTAATACTATAACTTTCAAATTATCAGGCAAGCTTCTTACCTTTTTGATCTGTAGCAGTGTGTATGAAGGGGGAAACATTTATGTATAAAAAAATAGAGAGTCCCCCCCCCCCCCCAAAAAAAAAAACTAAGATTATATTGAAATCTTACCTTACGACTTTTGCGAAAATTAGTTCCTGGGCAATGACCTATAATTTACACAAATTTTCTTTCCCAAATAATTAAGATAAAAATTTGTTTTAATTGTACATTTATTAATTGCATAGATTATTCAAAGGTTAAAAAGTACACGCGAGATTAAAATTTACTCGAGAAAAATTGAATAAAACTTTTAATTTCTGAAAATTATACGTCCATTTATTTCCTCGCGGTACAATAATACGTGATATTCAATTTTTTTTAATAAACTTCTTTTTTTTTTTTTTTTTTTTTTTTGGTCAAAATGTTCTCTTATTTTAAAAATCTGAAAAAGCAATCGAAACGTCAAGTACCTTTAAAAATATATCCATATTGTGAAGAAAACTCTAAATAATGTGATTTCTACTTCTACAAACTTCTTAAAATTCAGATTTTCCATACAAAAATGTAAGAAATCTTACGCTTTTCCTATTGAAAAGCATTTAAAAACATCGATAACTGGCCTGCAATCCATGGTGGCGTCACCTATTGGGGGGGAAAACTGGATAGTAAAATTTTAACAATATTTTCTTCGCCATGTGGCGGATTCAAATAAGAATTTAATTAAACAAAAACATAATTTGAAGAACAAATTAAAAAAACAAAATTTATTTCCTACATTGTTTAAGCCCGAGAAGGGACAGATATTAAGTTATTTCATTCAATTAGCTCTACATTTAATGTTAAATTTTTGTAACAAATTAGTTAAGCCAATTGAAGCAAAAAATAAAAATAAAATTCATACAATATGATACTTAAAACACCCTAAAAAAATAGATTCCGTTCAAATGAAATCGAAATAAATCTTAGACTTCTTCCATGTTTAATTGAAAATATTTGTATTGCAGATTTTGTATTATGTTTATGACAATTGTGCATAAAATGATAAGATGGATGCAAAATACAAAACTTAAAAAAAAGTCTAAGATTTATTTCGATTTCATTTGAACGGAATCTATTTTTTTTTGGGTGTTTTAAGTATCATATTGTATGAAGTTTATTTTTATTTTTTGCTTCAGTTGGCTTAACTAATTTGTTACAAAAATTTAACATTAAATGTAGAACTAATTGAATGAAATAACTTAATATCTGTCCCTTCTCGGGCTTAAACAATGTAGGAAATAAATTTTGTTTTTTTAATTTGCTCTTCAAATTATGTTTTTGTTTAATATGTCAAGATTTTTAATAACTACTGCACTCAGACGAACGCATTTCAAAATTAATAGAGAGTATCATCATCAGACTTTGATGTATGAGGTATTGCATCACAATGTGGGATGCAGTTTACCAATGTGTGATTCAAAATGTTTCACCACTGTAGTAATGCAGGTTGCGGTAGCTTGGACAAAAACTTCTAATCTGAACGTAAAAAATCTATAATCAAAACATAACAAATAAACTTCACTTAAATTTAGATACCCTATTCCCCACTCAGGAACGCTATGAATGTAAATGTAAATTGTGTTGAATCCTTACTGCTAATATTTAACAATATTATAGCTGTGATACGATAAAAAAATAAAAGTTTTACTTAAATTTTTAAACCTTATTTTCTCCCAAGGGATGTAAACGCATCAGAAAATTATTACCTAAGTTTAACTTGGGGTATAAATAGGAAAAATCATCTCGGAAAGAAAATATATTTTAAAATTTAAGTTATGTAATTCCCCACTAACTACCTGCGTAAAAATAGCTATCCATTAGAAACTTTTTAGTAAAATATAAACTTGACCAAAGCAAAAACTTATTCTGAAAATATCCTTTTTATTTCCACTATGACGCCATATTCACCTTTTTAATTTTCGAAAAAAAATCTAGCTTAATTTAATATTTCACGTGAAAATCTTTCACCTAAAAAGAAATAAATTATTATTATGGCTTTTGAAATTTTTGCAACAATGAAGTAAAAATGTTACATTTTCTATGAAAAATGTCCGTTGATTTTCAATGAAAAAAGAGAAAATTGGAATTATTAAGTAAAATATTTGAATAATGTAAAAAAAAAAAAAAAAAAATTGGCCCATGTTTCTCTCTGGGTTATAATTCACCCATATGCAAAGGCATTTTACCATTCGTTTTGACCCTGACGTCAGGCAAACGTTTTTACACTTTAAATTTATAATATCATTAGAATTAGTAAAGAATAAAAAATGAGTGGCATTAGGGACAAAAAGGTGGGAAGAAAAATGAAAAAGTCATGATCTCCATAGGGTTTTCCATGTTAAATTAACATTGAGAAGTGACACTGAAAATAAATAAGTATTGCGCTGCCGCCCAATACTTAAATAAATTCGCTGAAATTACGCGATAACCCCCGCTAGTCTGTATCATAATTATACCTGTCACATGGACAAATAGGGATATTTAATCAAAAATATTCCCCCCCCCCATCTCAGCAAATATAATAAATAGAAACATTTCTTTATAAACCCATTCTCAAAACATTATATTAATTAGAATCTTTCTTTTATTATCCAAAAAAAATTTCAGATCTTGGCTAGAGTTTTGCTGAAAGTGAAACCAGAAATCCTCATTTTCTGAAAGTTATTTTTTCAAAGCATTTGACTGAATTTGGAAAATTTGGAATCTTGATACATTGACTGAAATTAGGATAAGACCAGATCGCCAGCTAATCCTAATTAGCTATTCCGTTTAATATAGATTGAACTCAGACATTTAAAAACTATAGATATGTATTAAACACTGCCTTCAGAAAACGAGGACACATTTTGGTCATCTTAAAATATTAACCTCCTTCAGGGTAAAAGGATAATTCCCGCCTATAAAACAGTCACTTAGGCACATGGGAATTTGTTCCCTCCTCCGTCACCCATTTGGCTCCTTAATCTGGATTTTAAAAATAGAGAAAACAGGATACAAAATAACTAGCAAAATGGTTTTCCTTGTTGTAGGGCGAAAAATTATCATACATCATTACTTTTATTTTAAGATACTAAAGGGTCTTCGCCCCCCTGCTCGCTACCCTCACCAACCCCCCCCCCCCCCCCCGCGTATTCGCTTCGCGATTTCATTCGGTATCGCGAAGCAATCCCTATTTTCTAGCCAATCCCATATGTAATTGTTTCGCGTTTCCATTCTGGATCGCTTCGCGATCCCTTATTTTCTATGCATTCAATTTTTAGGTTCTACTTAGTAAAAACGCGCTATTTGTAGTTACAGTAAATAATCTTATAGCATAAATCTCCTCTCCTCTGAAATTTTCACTTCGCCGCCTTTTCTCCGCCAATATATATATGTATAAAATTATACATATAGTGTTACGAATATTGTAAATAGTTAGTCTTTGTGTGTAAAAATAATGTAAATAGTTCAATTAAGCTCTATTCATAAGCTAATAATAGTTTTTGTTGCGTTGAAATATTGCAATTTGCTGATTTTCTGCAAGCAAGTAAACCCTATTGTGTTTCAATGGTAGTCTATGTAAATATGGCGAAATAATGATAATAGCGCCAAGTTGGCGTCACTTTTGGCGACTAATTTTTGTCCCCAAATTTGGCGATATATCGCCGAGTTGGTGATAAATTTGGCGACGTTTGGCGACAGAACCGGGTCCCACACCCCCTCCCTTATAATGTCAGATAGCTCTGATCAATCAGATGCGTTTCGCGGTATCTTCGCAGATTTCATTGGTCCATTTCCAAAGCGTTACTTTTTTTATATATAGAAGGATTAATAGAAGTAGAACAACAACCGTTGTCGAAAGTTGTGAATATTAAGCCCAATTAAACAAGTATAAAATTCGTAAAACATCTACTACTAGTATGTGATAATGATAATAAGTCAAACTTACTTGATTAGTGCCGTAATCATATCTTTCAACTGTGTTTAGTCTGCGTTGACCATCAAAGCCTCCCATGGCGTATATCAGATTACCTAAGACACCAACGCTTACGTAACATCTAAGAATCAGGAATAAAATTATTTAAAATATTGTATTTGTGAACATTTAAAAACTTATTAAAATATACAAACACCGTAAATGAGAAAAGTTGTCCCAAATAATGAAAATACTCATAAAGGTCTATACATAAGCAGGACTCTCCAGACAGGGTCGGCTCAAGAATATGCTTCACACCTAAGCATTTCCTTTCATTCGTGCACCTTTACACGTTTTATCCATAAAAAAATGAATGAAAATAAATACTTTATTAGAACAGTAGAAACACGACCCTAATATATAGCTCTCCGCCTCCTCTAGCATGTGCCAATTATTAAATCCTATGTAAGTATTAGTTTGAATTTGTTAACGCTTTTAATAATTTTTTCACACAGGTAAGTAGTTCTGAAAATTAATAAATCTTACCAGCGAATTTAAACATTCCAAAAGTGTCTCAGGGATACTTTCTATTAAATGCTTCACAAATTTTTAGTATTTAATTTTGTTGTTATTGCTGTGCTAAAAACAATGCACTTTCTCTGAAACATTTACAGTAATTTTTCATGTTCGTGTTGAAAGATTTCTAAACCATTTTCAGTATCATTTGAAATTGTGCCAAGATCTGACTTAGTTTTTAGTAATAAACGGTGTTAGCTCTAGGTAAAACAGACTATTCGGAAATATAATGCAGCCCAACGATAAAAAGGTTTGGAGACCACTGCTCTAAAGTATCACCAGTATGTCTCACCAGTATATCACCAGTATGTCTAAAGTATGTCTCAGAATGCAAAAAAGATAAATCTGGGTCCAAAACATCCAAATTAACATGAAAACAGGAATTCTGCTTTTTAAGAATTTAGTGTCGCCCCCCGATGACAAAAAAATATATGTATATAAATATAGATACAGTAGAGTCCCGATTATCCGAGTTAATCGAACTTTTTGATGGACTGATGGCTTCCATTATTATAAAACAGTCATTATAAATGAAGTGTTAGGTGAAGATGAAAGAGCAGTCGTAAAATGTCAGAACTCTGATTTTCTGGTCAGAATGGGAAAAAAAAATTATGGCCATTTTTCCCCCATTCTGAACAGAAAATCAGAGTTCTAACTTTTTACGGCTGCTCTTTCATCTTTACCTAACACTTCATTTATAATGACTGTTTCATAATAAAGGGAAGCCATCAGTCCATCAGAAGAAAATAAGTCGCTGAAAGCGGAAACTCCGATCGGGACTCTACTGTAGTTCAGTTTTAAGACTTATAACACGCGATTTTATTTTACATAAAGTGACGTCATCTACATCCGCTGAGGAATTCATCATTTGCGATCCAGTGTTATACAACATCTACAGTAAAGTACGCTTGACGTCACTATCGCTGAATAATACACAAATCCAAGAAAAAGAGATTTCGTCATTCAAAACACTCGACAAAAAATTCGGCTATCTAAAGATTCACGGGCCTTCATTTGTTTGTATTATTAATATAGATATTTAAAATTAAATTTAGTTTCTAATAGCTCCCTGTTTTATGAGAAATCCTTCATTTATATTTCTTCAAAATAGCACGCATTTTAATTAATTTTTTTTCAGTTTTTATGGGAAAATGGCAACAAAAAGATATAATTGCTGTTTTTCTTTCACTTTCTACAGAAATGGAGTTCTTCCGTTGCCAATGTTAATCAAATGGCTCTAAAAACTACAAAAAAAAATAATATCTCAAAAATAAATGGAGATGCAATTTTCAAACAAATTGCATTAAAAAGTACTTTTTTTTTTAATACACCGGTATAAAAATTGAAAATGTGCGATTCTTAGAAGTTTGAAAAATTGCTATAGAGTATTTAATCGTACTGCATTGCTTGTTTTACTGCTGGCTTCTGTAAGGTAACGTTGTTTTTTAGAGACTACACAAAATAAGCTGGGAGAAAGAAATAGCATACCGTACCGGGCACTAAAAAGAATAATAAAGAAATAAAATGCATCACCTTTTTGAATGCATTGGAGCTCTCTCTCTCCACTTTTTATTGACTGGATTGAAACATCGGCAGCTGCTAAGATATTCGTTTCCGTTGAAACCACCGATGACATAAATGTCGTACCCGATAACAGCCAGTTTATGATAGGCTCGAGGACCAGCAGGATCGGTCTCATTTGCCTACGATATACATAGGAAATAATTGAGAGGTTTAATCACCAAATATATGCGAAATTATAATAAAATATCTAGAAGAAAGAAGTATGTAGACTAAAATATTTAAAGCAAATGTACAAATGTCGCAAATTGGAGCAACTCCGTATATCGTACGGACACGAGACCAAACTTTCAGAGTTCATTTTTATGGTGCTAAATAAGATTTTATTAGGTTGAGCAAAAAGTTCTGGGAAATTTTTTAATCTAATAGTTACCAGAATTTTTATCGTATATGATGGTCGTGCCATCAATGCCGAGCTGTATTGCCAGCAGATAGATCGCGTCTACGACAAATTGGTGTAGAAATATGCAAGATTGGTTCGCCGAAAGCGCGTTTTGTTTCAGCAGGACAATGCCAAACGGCAGGTGGCCCAGACGATCAAGGACAAGTTTGCACAGTTGGACAGCGTCGAAATTCTCCCATACCCGCCTATATTCCAGACGTGGCTCCATCCGATTATGACCTCTTTCGATCAATGTAACACTTTTTCAACAACTTTCACAAATTTCCCAGAGCTTTTTGCTCAACCTACTATAATAGCTTAAGCAATGAACAATACTATAAAGCAATGTCATTTTTACTTTCTTCTAATCTTTACAAGAAGAAAGTATTGGATTCGTGAAATTTTTCGACTTTCGGTTTTCGATGGATTTACACGTTTTAGGGGTCACAGGCTCCGGAAAACATGTTTTTACAAAATGTCTGTCTGTCTATATGTGACACAAATTTTGTGGACGCTCTATCTCAAGACCTAATGCAAGGAATTTAATAAAAATTCATATTCAGTTAGTCCCTGATATAAATTGGTGCTGATTAATTTTTGGTGTAAATCGCTCAACAGGTGGCGGTGTTATGCAGAATTTTTCCCGATTTCTACAATAGCTCAATCTCCAGAACTAATGCACGGATTTTCATCAAACTTCAGATTCAGTTAGTCCTTGACATGAATTGACGTTTTATACATTTTGATGTAAATCGCCCTGCGGTGGCACTGCTATGCTGCATTTTTTGCGATTCTCGCAATAGCTCTATCTCAAGAACTAATGCTTGGATTTTCAATAAACTTCAGATTCAGGTATACCTTGATATGAATTAGTGCTGTGTATGTTTTGGTGCAAATCGCTCAATAGGCGGTGCTGCTATACTGCATTTTTCAGAATTTCCACTATAGCTCTATCACAAGAGATAATGCACGAATTTTTAATACATGTGCTCGTCCTTATATTAATAACTGTCGATGCTTACTTTACTATTACATTCATGTCCAAAATAAAGGTCACAAACTTAAAATCTATGAAAACTGGTGAACTATTCACCATGTTGCCACGAAAATTGGTACAGAGGTATATTGCAATGGGAGAAAGAATATAGCAACATAACACTATGAAAAAGATTTTAATTGTGAATTAAGATACAGGATATATAAAAAAAAGTGTTAAATCCTGAATCAGTGATAAAGCATTTATCTCGAGAAAAGTCTGTCTAATATGGAGTGCAAGTACCGTGCACTGCTTCTACAAGCGTCACAACGAGCTCTCATACTGTTTATAGGGGTGTCAATAAATGTTTCTAGCAATTGTATTTAATTGACTATTAAACTATGTAAAAAGATCTTTGTTATAGTTCACGCATGTGCAGATAAAAATTACTTCATACAACTGCCCACATTTCCTAAAATATTTAATATATTTATATTCCAATTGCACTATATTATTTCTACTACATTTCGTCAATTTTTCTAGAACTGGCGTTACATTTGGTTAAAAAAAACCTGCATGTTATAAGCAAAAAACTTGCAAGAGTTTTTATTGTTATTTTTTTTTAATCTCTATAATATAACTTCTATTCTTACACAAATGAATACACATATTGTACAATGTCTATTTATTTATATTCTGTAGCGATAGATCATTTCGTGCATTGTATTTTACAGGGTGATCCAGAGTGTTAGTTTTTTCTTTAATTTTTTTGTTGGCTACCTAATTGTCCTTCTCCTCAAGTCGACGTTGATAAATATGAGGTCATACTTGCTCTCTTTAATCCTGAAATTCCAGAAGAATCTGTCAAGAATATTTCTAAATATTCGACGGAAATATCTAAAATTGAAAGTGTCCGGTCATTAATGACCATATAGTGTATTTCCCAATTCGGCTCTTTAAAATTTTTAATTGTTGTATTACATTCATTTTAAATCCATGTTCTTTTTTTATATTAACTAGGGGGCTGTGCTCCCTACGATCGCCAACCCCCCGTTCAGACACAGCAAATTCTAAAAGCACGCTAATTCGATCGGCTTTAAAAATTTTTCGGAAGAATGAATTATAATTAAAAAAACAGTGGCTATCTCCCTGTTAACGGGTTGTTTTCACCTTTGTTTAAATCGGATCAGTGAAACATGGGAAAATAAGGTAATATAAAAGGATTTAAATTAACAGTCTTTGTCTCCCGGTATTTTTTAACAACGCTATAAGAAAGTTTTTTTTAAATAAGACATTTTAAATGGATCGTTTTAAATCTGACGCAATTTTCACCAACGTTTTTTTTTCTCTTTTTAATATTCACTTGAAAATACTTTTGTTGTCAGAAAGGAAATATTATTTGCACTGTCTTAGAATTCTCAACACAAGAGCAATGCGACTCTTGTAGGTACTTCAATAACATCTGCATTGCTTCATTGGTACGAAATATCACAATTTGTTGATTTTCAGTAAGCAAGTAAACCCTATTGGTTTACAATGGAAGTCTATGGGAATTTTTCGAAATATTAGAGATATCGCCAAGTTGGCATAACTTTTGGCGACTAATTTTGATCGCCAAATTTGGCGCTATATCACCAAGTTGGGGTTAAACTTGGCGGCATTTGGCGACAGAACAGTACCCCTCCCCCCCTGTGGTAACCACTTTATAAGTATGGAGATGCATTAAATGCTGTTCAGTATATATATATATATAGATTAGTTTTAAAAAATTATCTTAAAATATGAAATAAATGTCTGGCGCAAATATATTTTTTAATTTAAACTGTTTGGCAATATTACGGCTTCGCAGTTTTAAATATGACGTAATTTCCTATATTTGCATCTTTTAACGCATATTAATGAATTTATTATTTTAAAATTTTCTTTCTCTTTTAAAATTCATGTGTAAATATAGATTTTATGACGTAATTATGAATATTTTCCTGCTTTTAACGCGTAATCACTTAATTCTTATTTGAAAGTTTTTTCATGTTTATAATAGTCACGTGTAAATAAATTTTTAATTTGAAGGAAATATTATTCTTTGCGCTATTTTTAAATTTTAAATTTGGCAACAATTTAAAATAATACCCTTTTCTAAAAGTTGTAAAAAATATCTCTCGAAATGCCGAAAATTTGAATTTAAAATAAAAATAAAACCTCAAAAAATGAGTCAAATTAAAAAAATAAATGCAGTCTGCACACCGTGAACTTCTTGTGTTTAAAAAGATCTAAAAGTGATTAAATTCCTATATATAGTTTTTGCTCCTATAAAACTTTTTTAATGGAATGGATATTGACCCACTTTAACATTAAATATCTCTCAAAATAGTTCCTCGATTTAAAAACTGTCTGCATCAGCGTATTTATCAAACATTTTTCTATACCACCACCGATTTTCATATTTTTGTATACAATATTTTTTTTAATATTAACGAAGAAAGACCTCCATTCACAAAAAATTCAAAACCGGCGGCGGTGGTGGTGCCGGTGACGGCATTAGTTACTTTTTATAGAACTAGGGGCCTCTCCCCCCTACGAACTGCGCTCGCCAACCCCCGTTCAGATGCCGCAGACTCTAAAAGCACGCTAATTTGATCGCCTTTAAAAAGATTTCCGAAGATTGAATTATAATTTAAAAAACAGTGGCGATCTGCCTATAAACGGGTTTCTATTCATTTCTCTTTGATTGGGGAATTTTGAGGCCAAATCAGCTGCTGTTAAAAGATACAATGGCTGTTTTCGTCTTTGATTAAATAAAATCAGTTAAACATTTCAAAATAAGCTAATATAAAATGAATTAATAAACAGAGCATTTGTCTCCCGGTATTTTTTAACAAAGCGAAAAGAAAGTTCTTTTAAATAATACATTTTAAATGTATTGTTTTTAATCTGACGTAATTTTTACCAAACTTTCTTTCTCTTTTTAATATTCACGTGAAACTACTTTTGTTAGAAATGAAATATTATTTGCGCTGTCTTAAAATTCACAAAAATAGTTGAAAAGATCATTTCAAAATATCAAATAAATGTCTCGCGCAATTTTTAAATTTTAACTCTTTTGCAATATTATTTTATGTTCATTTTAAATATGATGTAATTTCTGTTATTTAAGACTTCTAACGCATGTTAATGAATTTATTATTTTACACTATCCTTTCTCTTTTAAAATTCACGTGTAAATACAGTTTTTATGACGTAATTTTCAATGTTCCTGCTTTTTATACGTAATTATTTAATTTTTGTAATGAAGACGCGGCACGCGATAAATTTTAAAAATCATGCTTGAATATTATTTTATAAACCATAATAAATCAGTCCAATAAGATACAGTTTCCAAAAAAATTGCATTTGAAAGTACATTTTTTCCCTATATACCACGGTGTAAAAATTGAAAATGAGCAATGTTTAGAGGATTAAAAAATTGCAGTAGCCGAAAATTGCTAAACCGATATTTCACCTTGAAGTTTTGCCATTCGCAATATGACGTCATGTTACGCACAGATACGTTTGTCCTTTATAATATAGATAGATAAATAGATAGTCTAGGAGCGAGCGACAAGTTTTTTTATAAGCTGATCTTGAAATTTATAATCGACTTTAATTAATCACAAAAGCAGTTGTCGGCTGTTGCCACAACAGTGAATGCGATCTAAGGTGCCGCAATTTCCCCTCAAGAAAATTAAAATAATTGCAAGAATGGATTACGGAAGATGGAAGCAGAACTGCCAAGTCTCCGGCTATTTGGATACCATTATTTTAATACAGAAAATGTGCTTTTATTTAATTGAAACATTTGGGAGATTTAATAGAACCAGATTTTCTGTAAGATAATAGTGGTGTGCAGCAAAACGCTGGAGGCTTGACAACTCTCTGGAAGTATTTTACCGTGACCAGTGGCGATGCCATTTATTTCCGGTTGAATGAGGGATGTAACTCCCTATACACACACACGAGACTGCTTCCTTTGCTATTGTGACCACAGAGTTCTTAAGTACAATAGTGATATAATAGTGATACACTATGACTATACCGTCAGAACGGTTTGCAATACGAAGCCACAGCTATCGCTCAAATCATTCAGCTCGAACAAAACAAGCACTGGTTACAAGGACTGAATTCATTGGACGGGGAAAGGTTTTCAAAGACCAGCAAGTGTTTGGGCCGAATCGTAACCGGTTTTAATCGGATTTAGAGTTGCACTTTCGGCTTCAAGCAAAAACTGCATATTTTATCTCTATTAATCGTCTCGTCGAAGTCTGTGATTGTGGCAGTTAACGGCTGTTTTCGTTATTGACTATGGTTATCGAATAGTTAAAATAAAACATATCTATGGCTTTCGGGATATTAGTTCTTAATAAAATTTATGTACCTGCATCCATAGATCGGTTTTAGTATCATAAGACTCAATTGAATCAGTTGGCACGCCACCACTCCAACCACCAATAACAAAAAGAATTGAGTTTGGAAGTCTTGGTGTAAAAAGGAAGGGCGTTTCAATTTCTTCTATCTTCCGATCCTTTTTTTCTAGATCCCAATGGAGTTTCAACTCTTCAATCATGGTCGGTCTGCACGAATCATTATTTTCGACGTACCTGAAATAATTTCATTGTAAATAAATATAAATTTCAACCCTGAATAAGCGCATATTTAATCCGTTTATGAATCTAAATTAATACTTTTTTCAGCGGCAAACAAACCGCCTTAATGAATAGAGCTTATCAAGAGTGGGAAAGAGAATTGAAATGAATATAAAAACTATAGAAAATATGTATATATATATATATATAGAATATATATATATATATATATATAGAAAAAAAATATATATATATAACTATAATATATAAACTATAGAAAATATATATATATATATATATATATATATATATATTTCCAATTTTTAGTTAATTGACACTTTAATTCTTTAGTCGGCTGCATCACAATAATACAGGCGAAGTTAACAGAGAACACAGAGAACCTGGTTCTCTGTTCCGACTGTGAAAGATATAACAGGGATTATTCGCCAATCTTTAGAATCGTTTATTCGACATAAAAGAAATTCTATGTTTGGATGGCTTGGACATTTTCATACATTCGCTGTTTGCTTTGAAACTCTGTCGCAGCGATTGGATTTTTTTATGTATTTACATTATCTTTTGCATAAAATATGATGAACAGATGTTCACATTCTTAAATAACATTGAAAACGTTTTATATTTTTATAGTAATTAGATGCTTATTTTCACTTAAGTTCTGTAGTTTATGTTTTATGTTGGGGATGCTGTCTGTATTTAGTGGGAGCATTTGGTAATTTGAGATTTTTAATGTCATTCTTGGACAGGTTCGGGACAGTTCGTTGATTTAGCTATCCGTTTATATATCCCATTATCAGTCCGTATACCTTTATTTTGTCTCAAACAGTAAGAAAATTCATATTGTTTTTCCACTTATATCACACAATATAGCAGTCAGTAAGCAGTCAGTAAGCAGTCAGTAACTATGAATTTAAAATGTTAATTTTTTTACATAATTTATTAATTAATCGTCAAAACTCTAACCCTCGGATCTGTGATACATTTTAGGAATAGGTTGAGGCTTTTTTTCAAATTATCATTGTTTTTCACTTAACCCCTACGGGACCGGTGGGTTTTACTCAAATTTTATTCGGTGTGCACCACTTTTTTTTTTTTAAGTTACCTCTACTTAAACAATCACGAAAATGCTCCAATTAAAGAAAGCAAATATTACTTTTCTGTTTTACTGGTGCCTAAAACAAATTCTGTATGCTCTTTTTGAGAGTGCAAAGGCCTGAAGTAGATACTATATTTAACTACTTTCAATAAAACTAAAATATCAGATAAAACCAATAAAAAATATAATTAAGAAATACTATAATGATATTTACCGTATTCTGAAATGCTGTTATTTTAAATGTAGATTGTTTAGGTGGTTTAATAGCATAGCCAGTCGATGTGACAATGATGTGACATCACAATGGTCATAAATAGGCAAGTCTTAACAGCGACTAAAAGATGGTTATTTGCTTAACTCGTAAGATTAAGAAACTCGTGTAAACGTTGCATAGTGGCTTCATGGCGAAGTTCCAATTATTTCCTCTTTGTCAACTACTCACAAAATTGGACATATCGACGTCATAGTGAGATGGAAAAGAATTATACTTTGGTCATGGAGTATTGATATTTCCCTCATATTTCAGTCACGGAGCTATCAGAGATTGTACGTAAATATAATTTCATGACGCACATCCAGATAGACACACAAATATAGACACTGATTAAATATCTGAATATAAATCATGATTAAAGAAAAGATGGGATATTGGAAAGGTATAGGATCGGGGCCTCCGAAATGACGCTGGATTTTTTTTTTTTTTTTTACAAAAAAGCCCACAGCGCCATCATCTCGGAGGCCTTGATAGGACCCACGACAGGGAACAATTTTTACATCTGAAACCAGTGTCTTTTTCTATTTATTGAATCAAAAATACAGGGTGTCACATAATAATAACTTTAACATAACTGTAACATAATTGAAGAGTTGGTGGATGAACATGTTATGCTACATTTTCTAAAAAAAAAATTTACCTTTTGGATGAAAGCGTTATGAGGTACCCTATCACATGGTGAAACTAAAATACTAAGATTCTATTTAGTCTTGAAGATTTAAGACAATATTCATTAATATTTAATATTTTAATATTTAATAATGTCAATAATATTAATAATTTTTAATATTTGAAAATTAAATATGAATAAGTTTTTCTGAAAGAGTTTAGTACCATGCCTGTTACTATTTTAAACACATGGTATCAAACAGAAAATAAATCATTAAAATTTACAGCAAAAACTTTCACCTCAAATTTCTTGAAATGTTAATTTTCGTTACTTAACATGTTCTTCCACTTAGCTCTTCAATTTTAATAATAACCGTAACTTTAACAATAAAAGAAGCGTATTTTATTTTAAAACACTGTCCTTGCTCTATGTGAAATAGGACGACACAGCGAGAAGGGGTTGATTACAACACTGAGTTAGATCTGTAAAACCTCTTAATGTATTTGACACCTTATGGGCTGTCACTGATCGAATTACATTGTATTTTCAAGGCTATACTCTCAAGGTGTCATCACATTTTACACGAAAGAAAGTATGTTGGAAATATCGTTGTAATATTTTCATTACAGTAAAGCTATGAACGAAAATCTGTGTTGCGCTTGAAATGAGACGCCTTTTGTTTTTTAATTATAAAGTGGACTACGACCCAGGTTTTCTATACTAAAAATATTTCTTGTTGTGCGACCTTGTACTCTTTTAAGGTTTGCCCACTTCTTAAAGTTTACAAGGTTTGGCCAATCTTTTTTTAAACGCTCACTATAAACAAAGCATTACAAAATTTTGCATCACTCTCTTGCAAAAAGTTACTCGATTTACATAAACATAAGCATGAAATCAGAATGCATGACCAATAATATTTTAAACAACTAGAGAACAGGAATTCTGCTTTTTCAGAATTTAGTGTCACCCCCCGGCATTTCCATTACTTCATTTTCTTTTGGTGGACTGGTGGCTTCTATTATTATGAAGCAGCCATTATAAATGAAGCGTTAGGTGAAGATGAAAGAGCAGTCGTAAAAAGTTAGAACTCTGATTTTCTGGTCAGAATGGGGGAAAAAATGGCCATAATTTTTTCCCCATTCCGACCAGAAAATCAGAGTTCTAACTTTTTACGGCTGCTCTTTCATCTTCACCTAACGCTTCATTTATAATGGCTGCTTCATAATAATGGAAGCCACCAGTCCATCAGAAGAAAATAACTCAGTTAAGAGGGACTCGGATAATCGGGACCCTACTGTAGTGAAAAACATATTTCAATTTTAAGACTTAAAGCACACGCTTTTATTTTATTTAAAATGACGTCATTTGCATTAATATAGATACTTAAAATTAAACATAGTTTATAATAGCTCCCTGTTTTATCATAAATCCTTCATTTATATTTTTCTTAAAATAGCACGTATTTTAATTTTTTTTTTTCAATTTTTATGAGAAAATTGCAACAAAAAGATATAATTGCTATTTTTCAACAATTTTTTCTTTACTTTCTACAGAAATGGAGTACTTGAGTTGCCAAAATGAAACAAATGTCGCTAAAAACTACAAAAAAATTAATATTTCAAAAACAAATGGAGATGCAATTTTCAAACAAATTGCATTAAAAAGTGCTTTTTTTTCCCAATACGGCGGTATAAACATTGAAAATGTGCGATGCTTAGATGTTTTTAAAAATGTTGTAGAGTATTTAATCGCACAATGGAACATCGGCTTTTGTTTTACGGCTGGCGTATACAAGGTAACGTTATTTATTGGAGACAAAATAAGCTGGGAGAAAGAAATAGCATACCGGGTGCTAATAAATAGTTTATTGCGGTTTTGTTGTTGTTGTTGGATTTAAAACAGTTCACACTCGGGATACTTATAATACAGGAAATAACCAAACCAATTATAAAAACTGGTCAACTTACTCATGTATCTTCACTTTATCCATCAAATACTGGTTGTCAAGCAATCCTATTCTTACACAACGCATGATGATTCTACGAATGCACTGCCTCTCTTCTTCCGGGCGACGATCTACCCATCTTAAACAAGCTTCCTAGACCTGTTCTTCGCTTTTTACATTTATAGGATCAGAATTTAGGAGTTCAATAGCATCGTGTAAAGATAATTCTAAGAATTCTTTACTTTGCTTCGAAACCTCTACAAAGTTATCCATGAGGAATCTGAAAAAGAACCAAATTACGCTATAAGAAAATTGTGATATATATACTGTTGATCTTATGTGAAATTTCTGTCTTTTTACGAAAACTTTTTGTTTTGAGTGGAAATCGTACATTTTCCAGGAAAAAAAGGAAATTTTCCTTTTTATTCTTACTCTTTGGATTTTAAAGCGGATTAGTTGCATGTACTCGTCCAATACTAGAAATCCCCACAGTGCGTTTACACCGACTCCGGACGGTGCGATAAAACCCAACTCAATGTATTGAAAGGGGTCGGAGCAATTTGGCTGTAAAAAAAACGGGTAAGACAATATGCAATACAAATACCTGTTCCGTATAATTGCACATCAGTATATCATTGTTATGAGGATTTTTTTTTTTTTAAATATTGCGCTATTGTCCATATTTATTTGCAAAAAAAGATGTTTCCCTTCTTGAATAGCGGAAAATGTTCATCTCTGAAACCAGGAAGTACAAAGTGGGAATTTTGTGAAAAAACGGAGAATAGACGGCAACTTTGCTGTCACTGCATTTTCATTTTTTTCACGGTTTTTCTTTCTTTTACAGTTTATCTTTAAATATACCAGTTCATCTTTAAATATTCGAGTTATTGTAAGAATTTCGATTAGAATAGGTGAAACCACGTCATGTTAACACTTTTACTACAGGTGTCAAATGGCACCTCTTAAAAGATTTCGAATTATGGTTATTTTATTTGTAACTTTTAAATGATGTTTTGAAACATTGAATACTTAATTTTATACTTGTTACAAACAAAAGAATCATAAATCAAAATCATTTAAAGGTTCATTTTAACACTGGTAGAAAAAGTGATAATGTCACTCTTATAACGCGCGTAATATTTGTCGCATATAGAGTGCCTAAATCTAAACTGCAACTTTTATAATTTGATTGCTTGTTTGTCTTATTGAACACATACCTTAGACTTGTGTACTTGACACCAGAGCCCGCTTATAAGTCATCGTCGATATACAGGGACGAGATAGCACAAGAAAATTTACAACACCAGAGAATTACATCCTGGGGGCTCCACAAAGAGTGTGCAACGGAACCGGCGGGATTCGAACCCGCCCCCACCTACGCTATTAAGCGATTAGCGGTGTGGTGTCTTATCCACTCACCCACGGTAGGCCCACTTTTATAATTTCAACAGCAAATTAACAGCGACAACTATTAAATTTATTCTTACAGAAGTTCAATGTGTAAAGTCAAGAATTTCTTTACAACTCTTCTTTGATTTAGTTCCAACTATCATGCGTCTCGCTGTCTGATGGCGTCTCGCTGTCTGATGGCCTCTCGAGGTCTGAAACTCTCTGAACGTTCAAATTAACATATAAAAATGTATTCAAATTCACTCGACTTTAACACGTTGAGTGCCACGTCAGTCACCGGTGACTGACACTGAACTTTACGTTTAGGCTATGTCAGTCATATGTGACTGACACTTATATATTGTGTAACGGGAATCTCATTTCGTGGCCCAAACGGAAAGACAGACAAAATAGACTTGGCATTCAACGTGTTAATCTTTCATTTTAGATGCCACCAAAAATAGTTTGTGTAATTCCAAAGTTATTGTGAGACAGTACAGCACCATCTACTGGTGATGTTTGGAACTAAAACAAGAAATCATAGTAAATAAATTTCTGAATTTGCCCATTATTCTCCATAAAAAAACTCGATCGGTATCTTTGCTTGCTGTTAAATTATAAAACGATAGTTCATTTTATAATATTTACTCTGTAAATTCATTTATCGTTACAAGAATATAATTCATTTTGCACAAAATATGGCAAATCAAATGCGCATGTTACAGCTGAATTAGAGACTGTAGACCTTCATTATAGAAGATTTCCAGTTTTGGTTAACAATTTATTTGAAAAGGAATCTCGCCAAATAAGCGAAGTAGCGCGAAGCTGGGTTTGTAGATAAAAAATACCTTAAAATGAATTTTTTTAATTTTTAATTAAGTTCTAAAAATATTAGCATAGTGTATTGACATCAGAAACACACATATAAACATATTTTTTGTAATTCTTGCATATCAGGAATCGAGTTAAAAATCGATTACATAATTCCGTCTTTACATACAAAAACCAAGTGAAGTTAAATACACTGCTCAAAACAATTAAAGGATATTTGAAGTTTTATATAAAATAAAGATATAAACGAAATTTTTTTTGCCGAAAATAGAAGAAGAGAATCACAAATGCAAATTTTTCTGGTTTTCAAACTGTGGAGTATGCAAACTTTGAGTTCGTCGTCAAAAACGTCGCTTCAGCGGCAGCGAATGAAATTTGACTTTCAACTGGATAAAAGAGAATGAAGACAAGGATGATCGGCATTCAGTGATTGCTTTGTTTCGATGAGTACGATGTCTCAGCGAAGTCATTTGACAGATTCAGAAGCTTTGAGAATTGTTGGTAGGTTAGAAGGGGGCCAAACTCAAGCCGAAGTAGCGCAAGCCATTGGAATGTCACAAAATGTCATTTCCAGGATCTGGAACCATTTTTTGGAGAGTGGATGTGCAGGCCGAAGACCAGGGCAAGGTCGTAGACGGGCAACAACGCCCAATGAAGATCGGTATTTAGCGTTAACAGCTCGGAGACACCGAACCATGAACGCTACTCTTCTCCAACAACACCTTCACTCGGCTACAGGCACCACGATTTCAACTCAGACTGTCCGAAACCGGCTCCATGCTGTAGGTCTGTATGCTCGCCGACCGATGGTATGTGTTAGATTAACATCAAAGCATCGTCGCAACCGCAGGGAGTGGGCAACCGAGCATGTCAACTGGAGGAGAAATGAATGGAGCAATATTCTGTTTTCTGACGAGTCCCGTTTTTCTGTGCATCCGGATAATAGGCGTATTTTCATCTGGAGGGACCGTGGCAGTAGGAATAATCCTGCGTTCGTGCACGAAAGTGTCAGATTTGGCGGTGGAGGAGTGTTGGTGTATGGTGGCATCTTCATTGACGGGCGCACTGACCTCTACATCATTCGAGATGGAGCTCTGACTGGTCGCCGATATAGGGATGAAATCCTCAGGCCTATTGTAGTCCCTTACGCTGCAGCAATCGGAGATAACTTCATTTTAATGGACGATAACTGCAGGCCACATCGTGCAAACCTGGTGGAGGATTTCCTTTTCGAGGAAGGAATCGTTCGAATGGAATGGCCAGCGTGTTCTCCAGACATGAATCCAATCGAGCACGTTTGGGACGCTCTAGGAAAACGAGTTTCTGGCCGCCAACAACCCCCACAAACTCTCTAAGAATTGGAAAGAGCTCTTCTGGAAGAGTGGGGCAGAATACCCCAACTCGTCATTAATAGCCTCATTGAGTCCATTCCTCAAAGGTGTTCAACGTTGCTGGCCGCCCGTGGAAACCATCCCCCCTACTGAAAATGATTTTCTTTGAAGAAAACACCTTTTCTTATTCTTTTTTTCTCATATGCACAAATTGTGTTTTTTTCCTTTAGTACACAAATGCGCAATAAAATGCATTTTTTTCTGCCAAACATGTGTAATTTATTCTCATATAACCTACTATGTCTGTCGACCATGTATCCATCAGCTAAACAGTTTACCAGATACAAAATCCACCTAAAACTGCAATATCCTTTAATTGTTTCAAGCAGTGTAAAAGAGTGTAATAATAAAAATGTTGAATTTGTGATAATGATATTAACAAGGATGCCATAGGCGACTATTTTTATATTCTCTTTCCATCACTATTTTTAAAAAATACATTCTGCAGTACATTTTTCTAGCAAATGTCAAAGCGTATGTAAAGGTTTTTTCTTTTGAAAAAGTGGTGCGAAATAGATTAAAAAATAGTCGCCTGTGGCAGCCTTGTATTAAGGGAAAATTCTGGTCTAGAAGCATAAATTTTGAGCATTTTCTCGATCTCGTTTTTCTTTAATTACCATTCATTTTTTTTACATCATATTTAGTGATATTTTGAAAATATGCAAAAGCATCTCTCTATTCTAAAAAAAAGTAACTACCGCTGTCACCGCCGCCGCCGGTTTTGATTTTTTTGTGACCGGAGGCCTATCTTCGTTAATATTAACAAAAATAATGCATACAAAAATATGAAAATCGGTGGTTTTATACAGAAATGTTTGATAAACACGCTGATGCAGACAGTTTTCAAATCGAAGAATTATTTTAAGAGTTATTTAATGCTAAATTTGGACAAAATCGTTCCACTAAAAAAGTTTTATAGCAGCAAAAACTATACATAGCAGTGTAATCATTTTTAGATCATTTTATGCGTTAGAATTTGCCGGAGTGCAGATTGCATTAATTTTTTTATTTTGACTCATTTTTTCAGGTTTTATTTCTATTTTAAATTCAAATTTTCAGCATTTCTAGAGATATTTTTTACAGATTTCAGAAAATTGTACTAATTTAAACTGTTGCCAACTGTATAAAAAGCGCAAGCAATAATGTTTGCTTCAAATAAAAAATTTATTTACACGTGACTATTATAAACAGGAAAAAAATTTTCAAATTAGAATTAAATAATTACGTATAAAAAGCAGGAACTTATTAAAAATTACGTCATAAAATGTATGCACGTGAATTTTAAAAGAGAAAGGATATTGTAAAATAATAAATTCATTAACATGCGTTAGAAGTCTTAGGAGAAAATACGTCATATTTACGTCACATTATAGTTATTACATAAAATGAACACAAAATAATATTGCAAAAAAGTTTAAATTTAGAAATTGCGCTAGACATTTATTTGATATTTTGAGAATTAATTTAAAATGTCTCATTTAAAAGAACTTTCTTTTCGCTTTGTTAAAAAATACCAGGAGACAAAGACTCTCTTTACTTAATTCCTTTTATATTAGCTTATTTTGAAATGTTGTTACACGTGTATACGTCATCAAGTTATTTTTATTTCGACGTTTTATTTGTGTTTTTATTAATGTTGTACGAATTTATTTGTTCTTTCGTTATTTAAAATAAAAATTATATCAATTTGTATAATTTGGCGAGTGGTTTGGCGATTTATATAATTTGGCGAAATTGGTCGACAGGATAATCAAGTAGTACCCGCAGCGGATTTGGCGTTAAAATTCCACAATCAAAGAGAAATGAATAGAAATTCGTTTATAGGGAGATCGCCACTGTTTTTTAAATTATAATTCAATCTTTCGAAATTTTTTTAAAGCCGATCAAATTAGCGTGCATTTAGAGTCTGCGGTGTCTGGTCGGGGGTTGGCGAGCGTAGCTCGTAGGGGGCCGAGCCCCCTAGTTTTTGAAAAATAAAATAAAAATTAAATAAGTTATAATCTTGTAAAGTTGATACGATTGGAACCCTTCTGGGCATCTGAAACAAAATTTTAAAAAGATTGTTATTTAGTAAGAATATCGTTATAACCACTACCTAAGAGTAAACGGGGGGAAAAAATCTCAAAATGGCGGCTGCCTGGAAAAAAAATTATCCTTTTTTTCATAATTTTTAATTTATTATAATATATAAAAAAATAATTTTGATACAAAAATGGTAAGAGCGATAGAAAGTTATAGATTGAAGATTGGTACATAAATTGAAGTAAATCGGTTAAAATGGAACCTGAGATATAATGTCGACTATGTTGGGAAAAGTAGTTTTGAGAAAAACGCTGTAATTTAGTGTCGTAAAAAAAATAAATGTGCATATGTCAAGCATAGTGCTGATTTAAATGACTTACACATAGTTCCATTGGTGACGAGTCAAGTCGTCACAATACCAAAAATGGTCGGGTAGTCGAGCATTGTCTACCGTTTATTTTCCTGATTTGCTCCGGCGCCGGAGTTACGGGCTTAGATTCCGCGTCAATTCAATAGCTATAATTCCGTAAATTAGTGGAATTTTAAAATTTTCTCTCGAGCATGTATCCTTAAAAATTTAAACATTAGAATCCGCAAAAAAAGGATTTTTTTTTCAAAATTCTAGACCAGAATAGCCCCTTAAAGACTAATTTGAACAATTAATTATCCTTATAACTATTTTATTGATTTTTAATAATCTAAATTGAATAATTGTTTGAAAATGACTACTTATTTCTCTTCCATAGTTAGTAGTACCCATAAATCATTCAATCTAATGAGCAACAATATTTTTTCCTGTGAATTAAAACAATTTTTAAATAATCAGTTTTATATATTTATGATCCTGAAAAATATTATTTCTTCTATTACCCGTCATAGTTTTATCTGTGAGATCAGAAAAGTCCTTCATTTTTATGCAATTGCGGACAGACAGATTTCGCAATAGGTAATCATAACAATCCTTCTACAGGCCAATCACCGTCAACTCGTATTGAGAGTTCTAGAATGTTTTCGACGGTCACAATAGTCCTTCTAGAGTACCCAAAGCCAAAATCTAAGATCGTTTAAGTATTCCTTTTTGTTGATGCCTGGGATGGGATCACTCCAGTCTTTTGAGAATAATACCTTGAGAAACGGAGTGCATAGGGCTAATACAGATCAGGAAAACAAAGGAAATTCTAGAGTTTCTCTCTAATATGAAAAATAACAATAACTGCTGCTGTCGCGATTGAATTATTGTGGCTTTGTCACTTTCTCGTCTTCTACTTCTACAACTTCTGCATACGAAAATTGATAGTTTTATAGAGAAATGACAATAGACAGGCTGAAACAGACAGGTGTTAAATGGAAGAATTATTTTTAACGCTGTTTAATATTAAAATCAGTCAAGATAATTCAGTTACAAGTTATATAGGATCAAAAACTATTCGTAACAATTTAACCATCTTTTGCAGTATACTAGATTGGGCTGTGCAGTGCAGTGTCCAATCATTTTTTAAAAATTTTTTTGAATTTTTTATTCAAAGTTTCATTATCAGAATAGAGATTAAATTTATTGCTTCAGAGAGCCGTTTTTACCTACAGTTGCCAATTTTTAAAAAGCCCAAATAATAATATTTATTAATATATTGTATTCTTGTGGTGTTATTCTCTTTCTGCAATTAAATATTAATTGTGTTATTGTTTCCCATCGTTTATATGTCCCGAAAGTAGCTATTAATGATTGTTATTATGAAAAAAAAGTACTTCCTCAAAAGCATGTTGTGAAAGATTTTTCTGCATCTAACGGATGGGTCTGAGCTGTTCCTCTCAGGGGCTGCTCTGAGAGGTCCCTGAGACCCCTCAGGGACCTCAGGGCTTCAAGTCAAACTTTAAACCAATCTCGCTAAAACATGTCAATTGGAGTGTCATAAGTAAACTCGTCCAATAAGGTTAGAAACCAGTGTTGAATTCAGGGGGTGGCCCGGGGGGACATTTCCCCCCAGAGCAATAAGTTGTCCCCCCGGAAGATTTGAGATTTTGTGTTTTCAATGGTTAAAAAGTGCAATCCCCCACCGAATTCTATAATGTCCCTCCCGGAGCCACAGAAAATCCCCCCCCCCCCCGCAGAAAAGTGTCTGAATTCAACACTGATAGAAACTCGAAGTCAGATTTATTTTTACTTAAGAAATTACTTGATAAATTGAATTTAATATTTCTAAGCAATTTAAAGCTCATTATTTGTGTACTTCAAAATCCCATCCTTCTCTGTTTTCAGAATAGCATCGCAAAATAGGCTCTTCCTATGCATTTCTAGCCATGCTTCTCGACTAGTCCATTCGACTCCTTTGATCTCTGTCGTCTCTTAAGCTGTGAACAGTGGTATCCATAAGACAGCTATAAACTTTCAGTAAAATCGATTTCTAAAGAATGGAAATTCAAATTTTAGATTAGTTATTTCGAATTAAAACTAGACGGATATACCAATCCCAAAACTTTCTTCTATTTCATACAGGTTAATACTTCAAAATTCGCTATCAAATTAAATAGCAATCAAAATTAAATAGCAATCATCATGAGGATTCTAAAAAGATGAAATTTCATCCATTAGTTCTTGAGATATGACTATCGCTGAAATCGTGTAAATCCAGCAAATTGCAGCATAGCAGCGCCACCTATTGGGTGATTTACACCAGAACCTAATCATCATCAACTTATGACAACGTCTAACTGAATATGAAGTTTGGGGAAACCCGTACTTTAGCTTTGAGATAGAGCTATTGCGAAAATCGTTAAAAAACAGCATAGCAGCGACACCTATTGCACGATTGACACCAAAACCCAATTAGCATCAACTTGTGTTAACGTCTAACAAAATTCTGAAGTTAGATGAAAATTCGTGCATTAGCTCTTGAAATAAAGCTATTGCGGAAGCCATGACAAATGCAGCATAGCAGCGCCACCTGTTGAGCGATTTACATGAAAACGCAATAAGCAGCAATATTAATCAAGGTATATTTGAATCTAAAGTTTGATGAAAATTCGTGCATTATAGTTCTTGAGATAGAGCTATTGAGAAAATCATGCAAAATGCAGCACAGCAACGCCACCTATTGGGAAATTTACACAAACAGGTAATTAGCATCATTTCATATCAAGGACTAACTGAATCTGAAGATTGATGAAAATGTATGCATTAGTTCTTGAGATAGAGCTATTGCGGAGATCGGGTAAATCTTGCAAAATGCAGCATAGCAGCACCATCTGTAGGTGCGATTTATATCAAAACATAAACAGCACTAATTCATATCAAGGACTAACTGAATCTGAAGTTTTATAAAATAAAATCCGTGCATTAGTTCTTGAGATAGAGCTATTGCTGAAATCGTGAAAAATGCAGCATAGCAGCGCCATCTGTACGGCGATTTACACCAAAGTCTAATCAGCACCAATTTATATCAGGGACTACCTGAATGTAATTTTTTATTAAATTCCGTGCATTAGTTCATGAGATAGAGAGGCCACAAAATTTGTGTCACATACAAACGGACAGAGTCACAGACAGGCATTTTCTAAAAACATGTTTTTGGAATCTCTGACCCCTAAAATGTGTAAATCCGTCGAAAACCGGAAGTCGAAAATTTTCACGAATCCAATACTTTCTTCTTGTAAAGATTGAAGAAAGTAAAAACAACAAAATGTAAATTTATAAGATATTTAAAAAGTAACTATTAAAGTAAGAAAATACCAATGTGATTAACATCTACTTAAACAAATATAACCTACTAACAAACCCCGCGGCTTTGCTCGCGTAATAGTTGAAATATGCCAAGTGATACTTGCATGACTATTTTTTATTAGAAGAACACTTTTTCAAATAATTCAAAAACTACAAATTAAGCCACAGTTTAACTAAACTTCATTATAAAAGTGCAATAGACAGAAATGAGATTTTAATTAATAGGAAGAACTAAAACTAATTCAAATTGAATGATAATTTAGAAAGTAATTTTAGACTTCTGTGCTAATTTCATAAGCTCATTTCAGTATTCATTTGAAGTTTGGTATTTTTTAGAAACCATCTTAACACATTTACATCTTAAAATTAACCATCATGTCAAATTCCAAGTTTCTTGTCTAACAATCTACCACCTCTCTGGTGATAGTGACACCAACATAAAATGCCGAAACAGAGTTGAAATAAAACTTCTCGAAAACGAAATGTTTTTAAAGGCTTTCTTGTTGTTCCTGCCAACCAGGTGGTAGTAACACCGGCATAAAATATAACCCGTATAGGATCAGGGCCTATCACTCTTGATTCGCAACCATTAACTTTTGTAATCGGTTTATTATTTCACTGAGATTGCATAGAAATCGTAATTTAGGACTTTTTTCGAACGCTTTTCACTCCTTCCCTTCGCTTCATCCCTTTTACATTTCGAATTTATTTTCGACTGTTCTTAGAGGACATTTATATTTTATAAGTAACTACCGTGCTATATTTAAAGTTTCTAGCCTCTTCAGTACCGCAGAAATCGCAATTTAGAAAGTTTTTTGCTCCTGCAACCCTCGACATAAAATATAGCTTATGTTTGAGCAGGTTCTATCACCATTAATTTGCAACCATTATGTTTGAAATCGATTTCGTATTTCATACGATTGCATAAAAATCGTAATTTAGAACACTTTTAGAACGCTTTTCGCTCACTTTATCCTTTAAAATTTGTAATTTTCTTTCGACAATTCTTAAAAAGCATTTGCATCTTTGAAGTAATTACCATTCCAAATTTAAAATGTTAGACCCCCCCCCTTAGTAACACAAAAAACGCAATTTAGAACATTTTTTGCTCCTGTAACCCCCAGGTGGTAGTGACAACAACGTAAAATATAGGCTATGTTAGAGCGGGGATTGTCACCATCAATTTAAAACCATTACTTCTTAAATCAGTTTATATTTCCTGAGACAGCGTAAGAAATCGCTATTTAGAACGTTTTTAGAACGCTTTTCGTTCATTTTCACCCCTTTTATATTTTTCAGGAACTCTTCTCAGAGAGTATTTTCATCTCATAAGTAATTACCATATTTCAAGTTGCTAGCCCCTTCAGTATCACAAAAATCACCTGCAAGGTGGTAGTGACGCCGACATGAAATAGATCCTATATTGGAGCAAGGGCTGTCATCATCAATTTCCAACCATTACTTTTGAAATCGGTTGGGTATACTTTCTGAGAATGCGTAGAAATCGCAATTTAGAACGTTCTTTAAAACATTTTTCGTCCATTTTCATCCCCTTTAAATTTCGAATTATGTAGGAAATGTTCTTAGAGATCATTTATATCTTATAAGTGACTATCATGCCTACTTTCAAGTTGCTAGCCCCTGCAATATTACAAAAAACGCAATTTCGATCGTTTTTTGCTCCTTCACCCCCTTTGGGGTATAGTGGCACCGACATGAAATACAGTTTATGTTGGAGTGAAGGCTGTCACCATCGTTTTCACACCATTATTTTTAAAAACGGTTCGGTACTCCCTGAGATTGCGTAGAAATCACAATTTAAAATGGTTTTTAGAACGGTTTTCGCTCATTTTCGCCCCTTTTAAATTTCGCTTTTTTAGGAAATGTTTTAAGACATCATATGTATCTTATAAATAACTGCCTCGCCTAATTTCAGGATTCTAGGCCCTTCAGTCACACAAAAATCGCAATTTAGAACGTTTTTTTTTTGCTTCTGCAATCCCTAGGTGGTAGTGACACCGACATGTTTGTGCCTATGTTGAAGCAAGAGCTGTCATGATCAATTTCCAAACATTACTTTTGAAATCGGTTGGGTACTTTCTGAGATTGCGTAGAAATCGCCATTTAGAACTTTTTAGAACTCTTTTCGCACATTTTCATCCCTTTTAAATTTCGATTTTTTTAAGAAATGTTCTTAGGGATCATTTATATCTTATATGTAACTACCATTCCAAATTCCATGTATCTGGGCCCTTCAGTAATACAAAAATCACAATTTCGAATGTTTTTTTGCTCCTGCACCCCCTTTAGGGGTAGTGGCACCGACACAAAATGTGGCCTATATTGGAGCAAGGATTGTCACCATCATTTTGACACCATTATTTTTTAAATCGGTTTGGTACTTCTTGAGATTGAGTAAAAATCGCCATCTAGAACGTTTATTAGAACGCTTTTTCGGCTTTTCACCCCTTTTAAATTTCGAATTTTTTAAGAAATGTTCTTCGTAATCATTTATATCTAATAAATAACTACCATGCCAGATTCCATGTATCTGGACCTTTCTGTAACACAAAAATCGCAATTTCGAACGTTTTTTGCTTCTGCACTCCCTTTAGGATTAGTGGCACAGACATGAAATGTAGCCTATGTTGGAGCAAGGGTTGTCACCATCATTTTGACACCATTATTTTTTTAATTGGTTCGGTATTTCCTGAAATTGCGTAAAAATCACCATTTAGAACGTTTTTTAGAACGCTTTTCGCGCATTTTCACACCTGTTTAATATCGATTTTTTTAAGAAATGTCCTTAGAGATCATTAGTATCTTATAAGTAACTACCACTCCAAATTTCATGTTTCTAGGCCCTTTAGTAACACAAAAATCGCATTTTTAGAACTTTTTTTGCTCCTGCACCCCATTTTGGTCAGTGGTATTGACATAAGATATAGCCTATGTTCTAAGTTGGACTAACACCATCATTTTCATACCATTACTTTTGAAATCGGTTCGGTAGTTCCAGAGCTTACCTCCTACAAATAAACAATTTTTACCTCTTTATAATATGAAGTATAGATAGATAGATATAGATTATGCGAAGGCCTATGATCCTCCCACAGAAAATTCAGATTATCAAATTTGCGGGACCAAATATTAAATGCGAATTTTGTGCAAGGACGGTACTGAAAGAAAAAAAATGAAGAACCTATGCTAATGACGCTATAAATCATCGTAAGAAATAAACATTTGTACCAAATGTTTTCGAAAAACGTCTGCTTATAAATAATATGCATAAATTATCCTTTGGGAGTCGTCTTCATAGTACATTTATACAAACTTTTATTTTCAATAGCAACAGATTGCTTTCGACTCCGTCCATGTTTTATTATTCAAAAATAAGATTTTTGTTTCACTCTAAACTGAAAAAAGTAACTAACGCTGCTATTGCCGTAATGGAATTTATTGCGATTTTTTCCCTTTCTCAGATTATCCTGAAAAAAACTACTGCACATAAAAATATAAAAAATGGCAGTTTTATGGAATAAATATACGATAAACACATTAAAGAAGATAAATTTTCAATCGAAGAAATTGTTTTAAGCGCTATTTAATGTAAAAATCGATTAAAAATAGTTCAGTTTCATAAATTTTATCGAATTTATGGATAGCAATTTAACCATCTTTTGCAGACATACACGGGATTAGATTGCGATGTGCGATTTCTAATCCTTTTTTTAAATTGTCTAATTGTTTCAGTTTTCTTTTCAATTTTTTTATTAAAAATTGCTTTATCTGAATAGAGATTAATTTTGAAATAGCAATTTTTTACCTACTGTTACCAGATGTTAAAAAGTCCAAATTATAATATTTCCAAATACTTTTTAATTGAAAAATAAAGCTAAAAAACTTTAAAATACCTAAATTATTACGAGCGAAGAGCATTTAATAGTGAAAATTACGTCATATTTAAAACGATATGATTGAAATGTCATATTTAAAGCGATTTTCTTATAACATCTTTAAAAAAAATGTATCCTAAGCGTTGCAAAAATCTAGGAGGCAGTGAAATTTTTTACTTAACCATTTTATACAAGCTGATTTTTATATGTGTAATTGATCTTACTTAATCACCAAAAACTGCTGCTAGCTGTTGCGGCAAAGATGGATGTCATCTTGAGAACCACCCAAAAACTCTCCAATCAAATGGGAGTTAATGGAAACGCGATTACAGAAGATCGCAACTGGTCATGATAATATCATTCCACCTTTCGTAATGGTGCAGTCCTTTTAAAATAGGGCAAATGTGTGTGTTTTTAGAGCTTGCGGTGTCTAGACGGACGTCGGAAAGAGTAGGTCGTAGGGGTCAGTGTCCCGTAGTTAAATAAATAGGATCAACAAAGGAACGCACGAGGAAATTAACAATTTGGTAACTTAACTAATTTTGCTAATTTGTCAAAAGTAACTTGGTCAAAAATTAGGAAAAATGGCAAAGAAGTAAAGTCCCAATAGTGGGCCCATAGTGGCCCAAAGGGACCCACTAATGGAATTTTGTTGAACATGTGACCTAGCCCATTGATTCTCTTGTGCTCGAAAACGGTAGGATACGAAATTTAATCAAAATCATTTGAGCCGTTTTTAAATAACATTAGCTTGACCCGCAGTGAACCAAAAATAACATACTAATTGAATTTTCTCGAAAATGTGATCTAGCCCAATGATCTTCTTGTAAACGAAAAAGGTAAAATACGAAATTTATCCAAAATCGTTAGAACCGTTTTTTAGTTAATATTAGCTTGACCCGCAGTGACCCAAAAAAAGACCCACTAATTGAATTTATTCCAACATGTGACCTAGTACGATGGCCTTTTCGTAATCGAAAAAGGTAGAATGCAAAATTTAGTCAAAATTGTTAGAGCCGTTTTTTAGATAAAATTAGCTTGATCTGTAGTGACCCAAAAATGGCCCACTAATCGAAATTTCTGAAACATGTGACCTAGCCCAATATAATCTTCTCGTTGTTGAAAACGGCTGATTACAAAATTTAGTCAAAATCATCCCAGCCATTTTTTATATATAATTAGCTTGATCCTGACCCATAATGACTTAAAATGACCCACTATCAAATTCTCTCGAACATGTGACCTAGCTCAATGGTCATCCTGTACCCGAAAACCGTAGAATACAAAATTTAGTCAAAATCGTTAATGCCGTTTCTAAGATAAAATTTACACACACACACACAATTTTTGCTCGTATTATAAGATAGTTGCCATATTAAAGGTAGTGGCAGAAGTATTTATTGTATAATTATACTAGGAGGGCTCCGCCCCCCAGCTCGCTATGCTCACCAACCCCCCGTGTAAATGCTTCGCGATTTCGTTCGGTATCGCGAAACAAACCGTATTTTCTATCCAACTCCAGAAGAAATTATTTCGCGTTTCCATTCTGGATCGCTTCGCGATTCCTCATTTTCTATGCATTTAATTTTTAGATTCCACTTGGTATAAACGCGCTCCTTCCCAACTCCTGACGATTTTATTTCCTTATCTCCAAGCAGGTAATCATTAGAGCTTACAGAGTTTCATAATTAAAAGAATTATTAAATATAAAATCATTAAAAAAAGATAAAATTTATAATTTATTTGAATAATTACAAATTAAATAAAAATTACATATATAGTGTTACGAATATTGTAAATAAGTAGGGTTTGTGCTTAAAAATAAAGAAAAAAGACCAATTAAGCCTTATTCATAAGCTAATGTTAATTTTTTAACCATTTGGAAAAATGGTTATTGTCCTCGTCAGGGTAGGTTTTAACTTTTAATAGCTCATTTTTAGGGTTTCATTCATCTGACGAAATCCTATTCGTCTCACTCCTCTGTCTGTCTGTCCGTCAGTCAAAGAGTCCGTTCTCAGAAACTATATATGTTGGAGACTTGAAATTTTGCATACTTATAGCTGGACACCTGAGATCAAACAACAAATCATAAAATTTTGGAAAAGTCGTAATTAACGGACCTTATTAATTAAAAACTCCCAATTTTACGTCTCATTAACGAAGAAACGGTATAAAATGAATGCAGGTACGAACGGACTCTGGAAATATTTTCATTTCTCCTCCGGGTTGCCACACATCTGCGCTTCGAAATTGCAGGTTTGCCAGAGCGCGCTTTAAGCAAAAATGTGTACTGGACATTTTTAAATCGACTTGTATCTCAGAAAGTTTTTAGGTGAGACATTTTTAACTTACATAGACATGCGCAGAAAAAAATCTACTTTCATTTGGTATACAGATCGTTTCTCTGCGTTGTGCATAACACGAAAAATCCACTAAAAATCGATCGATAAAAATTTAATTTCTTTAATTGCAAAGACAAGGAAAACATTTCATTTTCGCGGGAAGCAGGTGTCAGATATGATGGCGCTTGCGGTTTTCCGTAGTAGAATATTTTAATACGAAATTTAAACTTCTTAAATATTAAATTTTTAGATTAAATTTTCAGACATCCCGGCATTCTTCGCTGATTTCATTGATGACCATTTCTAACTCCTATCTTAATTACCAGCTGAGATATTAATTATTATTTAATTAATTGGTTTCATTTCTATCAAATGCGCATTGTATTAAAAAAAACCTAATGAAGGCACGTGATTTCAAGAACCCCGATTTCATTTAAATTAGGAAATCTAACAAGGCAATCTGTTTGAAACTTGAAGATAGTTAGTTCGTAACACATAAGAAAAGTTTAACATTTAAGTGATGTCACAGAAATTGTCACATAACTAGTGTGAAGCGGTCTGTTATAATTAAAATTCACCTATTCAAAAGTATCTGGTGATAGTACTAAAGTTCCAAACGGAACAAAATATCGGTAGTGTTTGTAGTTAGACTGAAAATTGCAAGTTAAACTATAAAAATTGAAAAAAGCCGCGGTCTGAGAGACCGGTAATATCAGTTAAAGGTTAAATAAAGATTGGCGCGTGAAATTTCTAGTAAAGTGGGGGGGGGGGGCGCTAATTTCATTAACTGGTTTATTTCTATTATGTTCTTATTTTAAAAGGCAGTCACATGAAGTTTCATTGCAGTATTATTCTGAACGGTGTCCGATTTTTAAAAATACAGCATAAATGTTACTTATGACCGATAAAAATTTCAGAAGTATTGATAGAGCGTTTACAGAAACACACATACACACACACACACACAGAGAGACAGACAGACGGACGGCAAATTTTTTTTTCTAAAAATATGTTTTTCGGAATCTCCAGTGTTTAAAACGTGTAAATCCGTCAAAAGAATTTTCGATTTTAAAAATGATTACAAGACTTACCCTATAATACATATGATGGGTAAATAATAAAAGATCATTTTTTAACACTTTCCAACAAAGTTGAAAAGTGCTTATGACTTCGGTTTGCCTGTCCGTATGGCCGTCTGGCCGTGCTCTAATTCCTGTAAATATACTGGGATTGCCCTGAAATTTTTGGAGGTTATTGACGTTTACCGTAGCACGTTACTTGAAATGAAGTTTGTGGCGTGTTTAGTTCATTTACAGGGACAGTCAAAAGTTTTCCGTTACATTAGGCCTATGGGAAGAAATCATTTTAAAGGATTTTTAATGATGTTACACGCATCCAAACATAACAAAATTGATATGCATTTATGAAGTGCACTAAAACATGCATTCTGTATAATATCGGTGCAAAGAATAGTTATTATTTTTTACAGGGCCACACAAAAGAATTCCGGTGCATAATGATATAGAGAGAATGGGAGGAATTGTGTGCGTAGTATTTTAATTATGTTACACTATTTCACCTACAATGAAATTGATATACGTCTCTGAGGTTTACTATAAGTTATTTCATGTATATTACGAAGTGCATAGCATGTACAGGGACACACAATAGTTCTCAAATAGTATATTGTATCAGAAGTACTGTACATTAGCGGTGATTGCTGGAAATGCATTTTTAATTATGATATGCGCTTTTATGTTTCAGTATATTTATGCATACTATATGGTGTGTATAAATGCTATAATTCATATACAGGGCTACACAAAATTATTCGTAAGGGTTACTGCTTACGAGCGCAAATTGGTTAAACGTGTGTTTTAAATGAGTTATGCATTTTTACGCTGAACTGCATTTAGTTTATTAAAAAAAGTTTGTAGAATGCAGATAAAATGATATACAAGGTCAGGCAAAGAAATGGATACATATCGTATATGGATGATAATTTCTGGAAATGTGGTTTCAGTAGTTTTAAGAGTTGGCGTGTAATAAGGGTACTAGGCAAACTACAGGGCTGTACAAAAGTATTGAAGTATTTTTTCAATTAATTGTATAAATTGCAGAAAGAGAAATTTCAACCTATTATAAGTTTTTTTGCTAAACTAAATTTTTCCATTATGTAGTACATATATCAACATACAGATCAAACATAGGGTTGTTCAAAAAAATTGGAATACATATTTGGCTATTGGCGGAACTACTGAAATCAGATTTTTAAATGTTCACTTAGTTATCTTATTTACCTTATTTCCCTAAGTAACGAAGTTTCGTTAAAGCTTTCAGGGAGTGTTGGAAAGTGTTTCATAATCTATGCTGTAAGCATGATTTTTCTGACTTGTTTTAACATTTTCGCTTTTTTTTATCGCATTAGATATTAACCTATCGTTAGTAAAAGTACAATGTATTTGCGGCCCAAGAAAACATTCTTCTGCATAAATGGACTTTGAATGTACTTTGAGTGATTAAAATGCACATCATAAAAAAAAAACACGAAACAGAACTATTTGAATTAAAAGAAAAAAAAAAGAAAATCCCAACTTTCACGGAACCTCCCAGAAGTAAAGTTTATGATCGGACACATTTTACGATAGGCACTCGGAAATTTTACAACTAAGCAGAACTCTTACAAATAAACCTTAAGAATGGACACATTTATAACAACATTCGGACATTCGATTTGTGTTGTGACCCGAAAAGATGCTTTTCCCCCAGGACACTCAGCTGGACGATAATGAAAGGTCGGGGCAGAAATAGAGGCAGGGCACATAATTTTCCATAGGGCCACTAAAATTGCAAGAGCAGCAGAAAGGAAAACAATGGGTGAGATCCTATTGGATACTGAGGAGATGAGAAAGTAAAAATGCACGAATAAATTACAAAAATTAAATGTAAGACTAATACAACGAGGATACATAAATACGTTTACATAATAACGCTGCGTATCCGTGTTATTATGTAACGAGGATACATAATAACACGATAATACATAATTTTCCATGGGACCACTAAAATTGCAAGAGCGGCAGAAGGGAAAACAATGGGTGAGATCCTATTGGATACTGAGGAGATGAGAAAGTAAAAATGGACGAATAAATTACAAAAATTAAATGTAAGACTAATACAACGAGAGCAGGAAGTGAAGTCAGTCTGAAAAGGTTTTTCTAAAAGTGCCACCTAAAAAGGGGGCTCTGCCAGTTTACGGGCAATTTGTTAGTTATATGTGGAAGGAGACCTGATTAGGGATCCGTGCCCAAAGGATCGCAACATGTGCGTATGCCTAATGGATTTAACTGCATTCACCTCTAGTGTTTCCACCATGTGATGATCTTTGATATAAGAGGTACATTTTTATTATTTCCCTTTCTGCCTGCTAAATTAACGAGCTATACAATTTTAGTCAAACCATGCCCTTGCCTACCCGGGTCAATAAATTAATTGCATAACTCAGAATCAGTCAGAAATCAATAGTTAACGATTGCAATTAATATGTAATCCAATCAATTTACAAGTTTCCAATGAAAATTATCCAAAATATTATTATGTGTTTGTATTGTCTATTTGTGTTTTCTTTATGTAAATAAATGTTATGTAAGTATGTAAAGCGGAATAAGTGTCAAATTAATTGATTCATGTGTCTGCTTAATTTTAATACTAGTGAATTTGAGCATTTTAGTTAGCGGATTCAAAAGGAACTTGGTGTATCTAAAATACACAGCGCAAGATAATTAAGATTTTTTATTAACGAAGACTATTAATTGAAATATTTAAGAGAGTAAAGGAATGCGACATAAATAAAGGATTAATTTAAATATATATTTATAGGAGGCATAGCTCATTTAAGTATACAAGATTCCCAGAAGCAAAACGATCACTAAGATTATAATAATTTCATTTTATTTAGCTAACTAGGCTAACTAATAGATGATGCTTAAAAGGGTATTGGAGAGATGCTAGACGAAGGGGTTAAGGAGAGCTGATAAGATATTTATAAAGTTTATTTCGAAATGCAAATTTCTCCCCCATCATAGTTTAATAAATGTCTCTTCTGATGTGTCAGTAATAAAGTGTCTAATGTTATTAACAAATGATTTAAGTCTTCATTACACGTTCCTAGACTTTTTTTTCTCTGTGTAAGACTGTCTGTACTTTCGAAACTCTTTAATTCGTGCTTCGCTAGCTTCTTCTCACTGTAAACTGAAATGTCTGAAATTCAGACATTTAAGTGTCTGAAACGCAGTGTTCAATTTTCAGACGTTTTAAAATGTCTTAAAATTTTCAGACACTTCTTGTGTCTGAATTTCAGACACTTAAGTGTCTGAAACAAGAGTGTTCAATTTTAAGACGTTTTAAAATGTCTTAAATTTTTCAGACACTTCTTACGTCTGAATTTCAGACATTTCAAATGTCTTAATTGCGGCCATCTTTGAACCCACCCCCCCCCCTTTTTTTTGGCCAATATGAAGCCATTTTTGACCACTTTTCTTTCTAAGCCATATACGCCACCATGTTTGACCACATTGAATCATTTTTTATAAATGGGAATACTTTGTTACCATAAAGCAGAGCTGATTGCAGCGTGGGGAAAATGGGGTGCTTCTCTACCCTCTGATTTTAGGGTACCCCAAATTGGATATGGAATTTTCATAAAGCTGATATTTTAAATCAGTTTTGACCTTAAGAGGATTGTAATCAGTATTTTGTAGTTTTAGAATAGGATAATTATATGTATATATATATATGTATTTATGTGATATATATGCCCTACGGCATCAAAAATGTTTATTACTTTTAGTGAACTTCAGATTAATTCTAGTCCGAAGACCTAGTATTCATTCGCCCCCTTCCCCCACTGCCTTCGTATACTGTTACAAAAAAAAAAAAAAAAAAAAAAAAAAAATTAAGCCTATTCGATGCCGTCAAATACATATTTGGATAAATATATCATTTTCTTTAACCTAATCATGTTCTAAAAGTACAAAATATTTATTAAAATAAGTATAAGATCAAAACAAACTTAAAATATCAGCTTTATGGAAATTTCATACAGAATTTAGGGGCCCGTAAAGCTAAAGGCCCATAGAAACAGCCCAGTTTGCCCATGCTGTAATCAGCTCCGCTTTATGGTAACAAATTATTCCCATTTATAAAAAAGAATTCACTCCTTCAGAAAGAATTCCATCCCTGCTTTGTAGTTCAATTTTTTCCTATTTAAATAACATATTCCCAGTGCAATTCCCAGTTTAAGCATTTTTTGCATTTTTATTTCCGCGTTAAATAAAATCTAATACTAGATTCCCCAAAATTTGCAGTATATGAGAACCCAATATTTAAAAAAAATTGAGCATGAAACTCTTCATTTAAAGAGTAAATTCGATTTTTTTTTTTTTTTTAAAGAGGGGTTTATTTACCATAAGAAAAGTTGAGAATTTAATTATAAAATATTCAGAATTTCACGATAGCTTCATTCTAATGCTTCTATGATTTGTTTTCATGTTCACACACACACATATATAATAACATACAGGAAAAGTCACTTCTAGTTTCAAAACCTATTTTGCCTAAATATACATTTTTTTTGGCCTTGTTTGTATAAATGAACTTTGAGGAAAACCGCAATTTTTTGTGCGAAATGTAGTTATGCATGGTAATATACAAAACTCTAGCTGTTTTCTAATTTCCATTTTAAACTTGTAATAACCTTTTAACTTAAAGCCGTTCTCAACTGCTCTGCTCAACAAGCACAAAACGTTTTGACACATTTACAAATTCATTTTTTAAGGGAAAGGTATAAAATTGGAAAACCCGAGCATGGAATCGAACTGTGTTTTCCATTTTTTGATCCATAAATTACCTATTGAGTTATAAGCGATTTTGATCACATGACAAACACGTTTTTCGCCCTTTCTTGAGTGGTTATTTTTCTTTCACGCAGAAATTCGGTTCAAAACGCCCACTTGGACACTATTTTCTGAACGACCTGTTGCGTTTGAAAAAAAAAAAACCGGAGAAAACAGTTTGATAACATAGTTTCTGAACAACAACACCAGCCAGTTTCATTCATTTCCCAACAAAAATAAATTAAAACTTGCGCCATAAAGTTGCCCTTTTGGATTTGAGAACATCCTTAAAATAAAATAAGCTTAGTTTTCAATTTCTCATGTTTTGCAAATCCAAAATTTAAAATTTTGAACAAAAAAATCAAAGTAAATAATGATTTTTTTTTTTTGAGGAAATGGAATTATAGCTGTAAATAATTTATATTCTATACAATGTGCTATTAAAAATGAAAATTTCGAAAACTGATTTTACATATAATAATCACAAAATTGCAGTATTTTTTTTCCTTTCAACTGTATAGTTTAGAGAATATACGGGTGTGCCATATAATTAAAAATTGCTTTGAAACCAAATAATATCATGCAGAATATATATCTATATATATATTTAAGGTGACATCAAAAAGTTTTGACAAATCGGATTTCAAAACACACATCAATTTTGCCAAAAACAGATTTTTGGCTAAAAAGGTTTTCCTCGAAAATTATACATCTCTAATTATATAAAAAATAAATCACGATAGATGTTTGTTAATTTTCCAATTTTTATCAAATATTAAACTTCGAGTGAATTGCATATCCTTCATAGCGAACAAACAATTAATTTAAAAGTAATTTTAAAATAAAATGTGGTTATAACTGCGATAGAAAACGTTACAAGGAATTCAACATGTTCATCAAAACGCTAAATTAGCCTTTTAAAAAACAACCTTTTTTTTTTTTACTTCTTTTAAATCCAAACAAAGTATTTCTTCTTCAAGAAAAGTTTCGACAATTTTACGTTTTTGCTTTATTTTTATAGGCATTCTAAGTTAACCAATCTTTTACATAATATTACTGATGTTTTTACATAATCAAATTAGCCTACACTCACACAAAAAATATAATATATAATTCTGGAGCTGCAGTTCTAGAATTACAAGTATGTAAAAATATATATTTCTAGAATTAGCTGTTTTTTTTTTTTTTTCGCAAACAAATTCAAACCTAAGTTATATTTCATGCAACATTTTATGTGGTACTATAAACAAAATATCAAAAACACTTACTGATATCGATATGACTTGATTTAAAATAACTGTCATAGTGACTGAGAGACAAAACTTGCTTCTTTTTTGAAGAAAACCCCTTCCTATATCCTGCTAGCTCTGTCAAAATAATGGAAATTTTCCATTCTGAAAACAGAGCCCGCGGGACTAGTTTGTAGGTTTGGGTTAGTTTTCTTGTTTAACGAGATGAATAACTATATTCTTGACGAAAAGCAATGAAAAGTAATACTGTCTCTGTTGGGAACTATTTGTAGAGTTATCCGGATGTAATTTCAGTCGTTATATCCATATATGAAGCACATAAGATCCCTCCAGCCATCCAGAATGCAAGAAACTTCTAAATATAACGCTTCCACTAATAACGCGGGCCGCAGTAATAACATAATGGCAACATTTTTCACAATAAAAAATCCGGCCGGTCAAAGATGAACTGTTGAAGAACGTTTAAATTTGAATACGGCAACGGACTCCGGACTCACAACACAGATTCGCTTCTCAAAGAAAAAAAAGCTGCGAGTCAGCATTTCCATTGGAAACAGATGGCTTTATTCATTACGGCAGTCTACGGGTTACAGTATGATAAGTTGTTAAAACTTTTTTTTATCAGCGGGAAAAGTAGAATGTTGTATAAGAAGAAATCAGAAGCATTTTATTTTCTTTATTTGGCGTTTTTCGCAATGTTTACACTTATAAATTATATGAATATAATTATTACAGTTTTTATTCTTTCAGTAAGAGGGTAAAAAACATATTATAAATTAAAAAAATCGTCGTAACGCTAGTTAAAAAAATAACATTTATTCTTCGAAATGATTACATAATTGAACACTAAGAGAAAAAAGAACTAAGAAATTTTCGTAAGAGGAGCACCGCCCCCCCCCCCCTCTCTTCCTAAACCACTAATAGAAATCAATTTTTACATATTTCCTTTTGACGTTCGTATATTTAAAATTTATCTTAGATAAGGGGTGTTGAGAAGGGCAAAACCTTCCACTAGAGGGAAAGAAATGTTCTGCATTTTGAAAAATATTGTTAGAAATTTATTTTTATATATCTATTTAATATTTAATACTTCTTACTTGTTAATTTTTTTATATTCCTTTTATATAAAAATTATCTTCTACAAGGTGTTCTCACAAAAGATTCTTGGTTTAGCTTATTTCTTATTTATATTTTGCGTTTTAGTTAGGCGAACTAGGTAGGGGACTCCAGACACATCTGTCCATCCTCTCCCCTTTCTACATTTTTTTCTAAGAGCGTATATCTCTTTGTATTTAGGGAACGGCCTATGAGTGAGCCATGAGCATACCTATGAGTGGAAGTAGTTTTTGAGAAATTTATATTTTGGGAAAAGTTTCTTTAGCTTGTACTGTTACACTAAAAATAATTTAGTTCGAAAGTTAGTAAACGGGCATTTACAATTTTGGCAGACGTCCCCATGGTCAAATTAAGTTGCTTATTTTATACACTAATACCAAATTTAGTGGATGGCAAAGCATTTCATCCATTCGAAAACGTTTTCTGACGGTGCTGCCAGATATATTGCGATACAATTGCATATGAGGACACCAGAAGCGAAAGGCTATAAGTGACAAAATTGAAAAAACTGAGATCAGTATACAGGCTATCTGGAAATAAGGCTATTTCTTTTATGATTGCTCTCAGAAGAAAAATATAGGGAGGGGAAACGTTGGACAGATGTGCCTGAAGTCCTCTGCCTTGTTTGCTAAACTAAAACGCAAAATATAAGAGATTTCCTAATTATGTGTTGCATTCTGTAGGTCAACTACTTAAGCTCTATAAACTACTTAACCTCTTTAATCTGTACTTAAAATTAAAAAATATATTATACTTCACTTTCCTTCCCCAGTTATTGAAATGAGAATTGAAAGACCGCTATGAAATTAGCAACAGATTCATATTTTAAGTCAGTCACTTACTATTGATGTTAATCGTTAAATTCAATTTATTCCAAATCTAAATTTTTTCACTTATATCCTTTGGCCGCAGGGGTCCTCATATACAATCGTCGTTTCATCATATATATGATACAATTGTATTACATTCAGACATATAAGTGTCTGAATTTCTACATGTCTTAATTTCAGACACATGATCATTATTCAGACATTTTTCTCAGTTCATTTATACCATGATCACAGTAAGACACTTAAGGGTCTTAAATTCAGACACTTATGATGTCTGAAATTTTATATTCAGACACTTAAGTGTCTGAATTTCTTTTTCAGTCACATATGTGTCTGAATTTAAGACGCCTCTATTTGCAGTGTGATAATTGACCAAATGTAACAGAAAACAAGACTTACCCTATACTACGTATGATGGGTAAGTAAAATTGCAATTATTTATATCTATCCCATGAATCAGCAATTTATGTTCAGAAGCTGTCATTTTTCCATACGCTTATATTTTGAGACATATCGTTTAGCGGTTTCCAGCGCAAAATTGCCAAAATTTTCTGCCATAATTGCTTTGCCACAATAAATCACTTGCATTATAATTGCAAAACGCTTAACAATTTATTTGCCCAATCCAGTGATCCCAGCTGTCTTTTCAAATTCGGAAAAAAAAATGTCCTCGCAGTGTTTCCATGGTATCGGACCACTGCTTTGTTAACCAACATCAATTAGCAACTCCTGCGCTACTTCGCAGTTCATCAATTTTATTCTTATTACAAATCATTAGTATACTCATTTCTTGACTGGAGCAAGAAAACATAGTATTCGTCTCCCCCCCCCCCCCTATATTTTTGATTAATGCACTAAGCTATTTTTCACACAAATAGCATCATAAGTAACAACATTTCGGTGTTCAATAAGATCTTTCCTTTGCCATAACTTTACATGTTTGATTATTATACTACAGTCGAACCTCGTTATTCCGACACTCTAATGACCAGAAAAAAGTGTCGTCATAAGCGGAGTGTCGCGGTAACCGGAGTTGGAGAAAAATGTTTACAAAAAGCTGTATTTTTAATTAATTTAAAACAATTTTAAATTCATAACTGTTCTTGCAGTTTTAAGAAATAAAACATTATTTTATTAAACAAAATAAACGCAAAAACAAAATTAAAAAGAATAAAAATCAGATTTATGACGACTTGTTCATTGTTACATGAAATGTTGATCAATTAAGGTTCGCTTATCCCTAGATATGCTTCTTACAATTCTTTTTTCAATATTATGGAATGAATTGTAATAAATATTCATTGTTTCAGAAATGGATGTTAGATAATTTCTGATCGTTTCAATGCAATGCAATGCTTCGATATTAGTCGGATGAAAAATGCCGTGTAACCACAAGAAAGCGCCGCCTGACCAGAACAAAAAAGACAGCGAGTAGGCTGATACGTCTATCTGACGCTTAAGTGGGCCATTCAAACTGTCTATGGGTTTATTTATTCAGATAAAGGATTAAAGTAAAATTTCTCATTTATCTCAATCGGTATTTTAGACACTTTTGCGACAAGTTTGGCTAAGACATTTCTTACCGCTTAATTTCTGTGCTTATAAGATGGATTATGAAATATGGACAATTTTCCTAAACCGTCGGGATATTCGGAGTTAAAAATTATTCAACGACGTAAAATCCGGAGTTTATTTACATTAAAATTATATACAGAAAATCGGGACTTTGAAAAACTGACGTGATAAGCGGAGTGACGTGAAAACCGGGTGTCGGGATAACGAGGTCCAACTGTATATTACTTTTAATATTTTTCTTAATTGTGATCAATTATATTTGCCAAAACATTGACCTTAATTGAACAATTTGCATAAGTTTTAAAGTTAATCCGTAATCAAATTTTGTTTGCATTCTATTCATTATTAACTATCACAGACTAAATTAATTATGAATTTTGTGCAATTATACATCTTCTTAGAGTACTTTATTTAATAGTAATACCAAATGCAAAATTTTGAGGTGTAAAATAATACCATCTAATAGGAAACTTATTCCGGGTTCGTACGGGTGCGGTTGTTTTCCAGGTGAAATAATCAAGTAATGTAATCAAGTGAAGTAATTAATCAAATACTGGTACCGAAGAATTTCCTGTCTGGGAATTCCAGGACCCGTACGAACCCCGTTATTTAAATTGAAAAAATCGACTATTTTTTAATGTAAACTTTATAAAAACTGAAATAGTCATAAAACGAATAAAATATATTCAAGTTGTATTTTAATTTTTAAAATTACAGAAATTACTATGAATAAGTTTTTAAATGACAAACATTTCACTTGTGACTTCAGTATCTTCGAGAATTGCAATTCTGGGGTCAATTGAGTCGATTGACTATTACATAGAATATTCATGTGATTGTTCAGCGAATAAAAAATATTAACATCAGACTTTCAAATCAAATACCTTTTTATTTTATTTCTTCAAAAGACTTCTATTACACAAGCTTTTCGAGTATACAGCGATACGTGTAGACAGTTATGCCTATCTAAAATGCTTCGAATGTGATACATTAGATACATTATATATATTAAAAACGTGGAACATGTGAAAACGTGAGCCTACATATACTAGATAAGTGGTGTATTACAAAAATGATTAATGATTTTAACGCCGACTACTTTCTCTCTAGTTTTTCCTTATGCAAAATGAGTTTTTTTCCAGCATACATATGTTTACAAACTAAATTTTTCAATTCTACTTTTATGTGTAGATTTATCTGTCATTCAAATAGTTACTAATCATAATTCTTTATAAATATCAGAGAAAACGTCTGAAACAAGCTGAAAGAGAACTCTCTTATTCTTATTATTTGTTTGATTATTTCCATAAATCAGTACGAAAGGAAATATTCGAAATCATAAGTACAAAATATTATACTTGTACTTCTGTTTCAGTATGTTTGATTTTTTTTTAAATCTAGAATTCCTATCTATCTATCTATATTATAAAGGACAAACATATCTGTGCGTAACGCATACGTCATTTTGCGAATGGCAACACTTTGAAATTTGAAATAAAATTTCGGTTTTGCAATTTTCTCTACTGCAAATTTTAAACTTCTAAACATCGCACATTTTAAATTTTTACACCGTCGTATGAGGAAAAAAATTCTCTTTTAAATGCAATTTGTTTGAAAGCTGTATCTCAATTTATTTTTGAGATATTAATTTTTTTGTAGTTTCTAATACCATTTTTCTAATCGTGGCAACAAAAGTACCCCATTTCTATTGAAAGTAAAGGGAAAAGTATCAAAAATAGGAGATTACTATATCTTTTTGTTGCCATTTTCTCATAAAACCTGAAAAAAATGTTGAAATTAAAATAATGGCTATGTCAAGAATATTGTCTGTTATTCCGCGATAATGACGTCATATGCATACTTTTCTATCGACGAAGTTTAAGAATTGTAATATAGTGGATTGCTTTAACGGATGTAAATGACGTCATTTTATAAAAAAGCGTGTATTTTATGTCTTAGAACTGAATCATGGTTTGTAGGAGTGCGTCATTTTCACTGCCCAGCTGATTTTAAAGTTCTTCATAGGTGAAAATGATTCACTTTTGAAAATAATGTAATCGAAATCAAACACTGATAAAACCCAATGTTTTACAAAAATTTGGAGTGACTTTATAAAAGAGAGGTGACATGCAAATAATAGCGATTTATATTACAGAAATTCATGATTCTCGCCTGGATGGATTTGCTTCGCCGAGTTAGACAAACAAACAAAAAATTCGAGGTTTAAAATAATATCATGTTCCTGAAATTTTTGTCCAAAATTCTCTCGAACAACAAAATTTTAATGCCATTCTTTAGGACAATCTACTATAATTTTATCAAAATAACATAATTTGCTTAATTTGGTTTTTTATAATTTTATATAATCTATATATTTAAAACACAAGTGTGTTTTTTAGACATTTACCCTGATCTTTCTGCTGAGCCAATTTTACTAATATATATATATATATATATGTATGTATATATTAACTGAAAGCTGTTCATTTGTAGATGTGATCGCCCTATCTGTTTTTTTTTTTTAATATCCCCACTTTTGTATTTTAATTTTAAAAGCATTTTATGAAATTTCGGTACTACTTGCTTATCCCGTCGACCAAAAATCTATCGCCAAACTATAAGATTAAATGCCAATAATAATTAATGGTAAATGTCACATTCACTTGACTGCAAGCAAGTTACACGTGTTTACGTCATCAGGTGATTTTTATTTCGAAGTTTTATTTGTATTTTTTATTAATGTTATACTAATTTATTTGTTCTTTCGTTATTTAAAATAAAAATTACGTCAATTTGTATAATTTGGCGAGTGGTTTGGCTATTTATATAATTTGGTGAAATTGATCGAAGGGATAACTAATTAGTACCGAAATTTCTTCAAAATAGTGAAAATTATATAGCTTTCATTACTGCAGACAAGAGAGAAACAATGGGGTATTTTTATCTTTACTCATGCCATTTTCTGATAAAAATTCAAAATTATTGATAAAAATTGCTGTCTAGGGTTTAGTGGCGCAAAATTCCATTAGGAGCATAATATTATTTTAGGGGAATAATAACGGAAAATGACATACTGCTTTTGAAAACACGCATTTTTCCTCATAAATTTTCTACATTGTTTTTCCTTCTGCATGTGTACTGATACTAAGTTTCAGACACTAGGCGAGATACTTATTTAAGTGAAAATGAAGTCATATTTAAAAGAAAACGATCATTTTCTTAGATAAAGCTAAACATTTCAACGAAAATGCATCTAAAAAACTTAAATTACGGAAATTTTTCTAATCAGGAATTGAGATTAGAATCTCAAGTAAAGAGTGCGTCTGTTCACATAAAATATGTTGCTGACAATCGTGACTTCAAGTTTTGAGTTAAAGCGATTTTAAAATGATCAAACAAAATACAATTTTTAAAAAAAATGGTGAATATGTATAAGAGAAAAGTGCGTATGCAAATTTTGAAAAGGTGAAAATTGCCGTTTTTCATTCCAGAATACCAAGCATAAGAGCCTCATTTGATAACCACATCTTTTTAACTGAACTTTATTATGTTTCACTGATTATGTATCTATCTATATTATAAAGAACAAACGTATCTGTGCTTAACGCTGACGTCATTTTGCCAATGGCAGCACTTCACGATCAAATTTCGTTCTTAAAATTTTCGCTACGGCAATTTTTTAATCTTCTGAGCATCGTATATTTTCAATTTTCGTCGCATAGGGAAAAAATTTACTTTCAAATGCAATTTGTAACTGTATCTTAATTGTCTGATGTATTATGTTTTTAAAAATAATTTTTAAGCATGATCTTTCTTAAAAGTTTATCTTATCACGTGCCGATTTCAATACATAATAATAATAAACATTTTGCGCATAAAGCAACAAACATTATTCAGTATTTGTTTTTGACTATTTTTGCACAACGAAACTAATACTTCCTTTATAAACAAATAAAAGAATAATATTAAAAAAAACACCAATCTAACATATTGTGAAACACAAATTAACGAAATTAAGACTTCTTTTAAAAACAAATGAAAGAATAATATTAAAAAAAACACACAAATCTAACATATTTAAATCATACAATTTAAATTTTTAGATCACCAAACAGGAATTTTTTCTTTCAAATGGAATTTATTTGCAAAGTTCATCTCAGTTTAATGATTGTCTATGGTTTTAAAAACAATTTTAAAGCTTGAAATATTTTTAATTTAATCGATATCGCGCGGAACTCGATTACGAAAGATTAATCCGTTTGCCCTTAAAACAAAATAAAGAGTTCATCATTTTCTTATGGCTAATTTCCATTAAAAAACTTCCCTATGAATAAATAAACTAGAAAACAGGAATTCTGCTTTTTCAGAATTTAGTGTCACACCCGATGAAAAAAAAAAAAAAATATATATATATATGTATAAATAGTACAAAACATATTTCAATTTTGAGACTTACAGCACACGCTTTTATTTTATGTAAAATGACGTCATTCGCATCCATTTAAAAATTCCACATTTTCGATCCACTCTTAAACATCTACAGTAAAGTAGGCATAGGTGTTCACTATCGCGAAATACTACACAAATGCAGCAAAAAGATGCCGTCATTAAAGCAACTCGACCAAAAAAAACAAAACCCGACTATCTAATGATTTATAAGGCCTTCATTTGTTTGTAACATTAATATAGATAATTAAAATTAAATATAGTTTATAATAGCTCCATATTTTAACAGATATCATTCGTTTATATTTTTTCAAAATAGCACGTATTTTAATTACATTTTCTTTCAGTTGTTATGAAAAAAGGGTAACAAAATATATAATTAATATTTTACAACTATTTTTCCATTACTTTCTACAGAAATGGAGTATTTCCGTTGCCAATTTTAAGCAAATGGCTCCAAAAACTACAAAAAAATTAATATTTCAAAAATAAATGGAGATGCAGTTTTCAAACAAATTGCATTTAAAAGCACATTTTTCCGAATACGAAGGTATAAAAATTGAAAATGTGCGATGCTTAGAAGTTTAAAAAATTGCTATAGAGTATTTAATCGAACTGCTTTGTTTTACAGCTGGCTTCTGTAAGGTAACCTTATTTTCTGGAGACGGCACAAAATAAGCTAGGAGAAAGAAATAGCATACCGTACCGGGGGCTAATAAGATAAGATAAATAAAACACAAATTTAACAGACGTTTAACATTATAAGCTCTGAAATTATCAGAATATAAAAGGATGCCGTAAGTAACAAAATCTTGGTCAAATAACTCTTAGCATGCGACTAATAAGAAAATATTTCTTTTGATAAATTTCAAAAATTAATTTGATTGTATAATTCGAATTTTTCATATGAAAAATACTTTTATTTAATGTAAGTGGGCAATCTAAAAAATTTGTTGCATATAAGAAAATTATTAGTTTTCAATAATAAAAAAAAAAAAAAGTTTCACCTGTGACCCGGGAAGCCCGGGTACGATCCCCTAGTTTCTATAATCGACAACTTTTACATTTCTGAAAAATAAATCGTGAATTTCTAGTACTGATAAAAAATTGTTTGAACAGTGGAAAGTTCTGATTCATTTAACTTTATTTTCTTTCCGTGGCCGATTGCAGCAACAAGGAAGGGAAAGATTGATATATAAAATTAGTATTAAATTTTATCGAAGTAATTCAATAAGCATATTGGGAAGCAGATGTAAGCATGAGTGCCTGGAAGGTGGAGAGGGGGTGGGGTCGGAGCAATAGCACCTCCCTGGACTTTGAAATTTAATTTGAAATTTAATTAACTAAATTTTCTTTTTCTCTGGTGATTTTGAAAAACATAATAAAAGAGTATTCAAGTGACTTAGAATAATTAAGCACTAAGAGAAACAGGAACAAAGTAATTTTCGTCTCTCTGACGGGATGGAATCCCCTAAACCACTCGTAGGAGACAACTTTGTTTCCGTTTTCTTTTTACGATCATGCAAGCCCGTACAGAGGGGGTGGGGTGTAGCGCCGGTACAAATTATCACGGTTCGCTATTCTACAGGGCGGGGGGGCGCTTCGATCTTGGTTTTTAAAAAAATACCAGACAAAGTAGGCACTTACTTTTTTACGTTCAAATTTTTAATTAAAACAAATAATTTTTGTAACCCGGCATGTCCGGGTTGAGTGTCCTGGTTGTAATAATTTTTAGTTTAAGGGGGTCCGGGACACATTTTAAAATCATTTTTATTTATTGACTTAAAATTTTTAATTTTTTTGTGATGGTTAACCATATTATTTGTAAATAAAATCACATGAAAAAAATTCTCCTACTTAAAAAAAAAAATTTAATTTAAAATTTATTAAAAAAGTGGGGTAATTCAAAATCGTTATAACTCGAAATATTATTTGTAGAATTTTAATTTTTTTGCATTTAAACATAAGTTTTAATTTTGATTCACCATTAAAAAAATATTAATTTAAATAAAAATTAAAAATATTTAAAGTAAAAATTTAAAAAAAAAATGATGTAACTTTTTTTTTAAAAAAATCGTATTTTCAAAAGTAAATATTTTTTTTCAAATTTGCTGAATCAAAATTAAAGTAAAACAATTGAAAAAGACATTTTCCAAGTTTGACCCATTTATCTTTAACGGTACTTGATTTATTACAATTTCAATACGAGAAATGGGGGAAAAACCCATCATGAAGAAAAACGCATTTTCACAAGAATTCGTTTCCATGACAACCATTGCTTGAAAGCTAGGTTTTGAAAACAAACGAAAAAGAAAAAATTAATATTTCCTATTCCAATTAAGATGAAACATGATTTAAACGTCATTTTAAGAAGAAAGAAACATAGAAATTTTTAATTCACTAAACGTTTTTTAGGAAGTTTGAATATTTTTGTGTCCCGGACCCCCCGTAAGTCCAATCCGCGCTATTCCCAATCGTGAGCACTCTCTGCAATATTTGAATATAATAAAAATTTCGTCCATAACAAAACTTTCAGAGAAAAGAGAAATTTACTATTTATAACTGAACCATAAAGCATTTTTTTTTGGTTAGAATTTATTGGAAAACAATGAAAGTAAATCTTTTTATAGAAATACAGAAAATAATAGCTTTGATGCAATTTTTAAATTGAAAAAGAAATGAAAAACATAGTGTAAACTTGACTGCGCAAATTCATTTACTAAATTAGAGTAAAACAATCTTACTTCTATTGATGGAGTAAACATTACAGTTAATGAGAAAAAAGGTCTTTCATTTTTATGTTTAATCAAAATGTTTAAACAAGTACAGAAACAATTTATTAGTTGAAAATATAATATTGAAAAATAATTTTTTTTCAATAAGTACGTCAAGGAAGATTGTTTCCGAAAGCATTGATTCAAAAACACAAGTTTATATTCTTTTACTTTAACATCCGTAAATCATTTTCTTTTTGCAAAACATTATTAAAATTATTTCTTAGTTTATTAATATTAAATCCAACTCTAAAGATCAGTAATATTTGAGAAAAAAATAAAAATAAAACTGGGCACGAGAGTGGTAACCCCTTTGTGGTAAACGTTTATTGTTATGCACACTACCGAACTGGAAAATTCTTATTTGAAGTCAATCCGAACCACACTTAGGCTGGTGTCCGATTGGTTCGAGTAAAATTCCAACCCGACTCAAGGCTCTACATTCATTTTAAATACAATTGTTGACCACATCGTTCATTCAATAATTATAGTGTATTTCCTTGTTCTGGAAATTTTATTTATTTTTTGCAAAGGATCTTGCATTGATGAATCAAACTTTACCCGCGAGTAAATGAAACTGTGGAAATTTCTATTCTGCGTTGTTCCTGTGTGTTTTTAATAATTCTTATTAATTTAAGAAACCATTTACTTTAGAAAACATAACTTAGACTAGTTATACACTAAAATCAAGAATTCACAAGAACTTGTGTTGTTTAATTTTACACAATAACCATTTCTATTTTGGTTTAGTTCTGAAAACAAGTAATATAAAAAAAAAATAAATCAATTCCTACTTAGGTCAATAAGAGAAATTTTTTTCTCCCATATAAAACTAAAATTATTTAATTAAATTTATTTAATGAATTAATATTTAAAAAAACTGTATTAACATCAAGTGTCACCCTCTACAAGTTTAACTAGTATGTTGTGGCCATCACAAAACTTTCTTCTATATAAATCACGTCAATTAAATCATTTAAATAGTATAAGAAGTTACATCAATTTAAAACCAATTCGTATCAAAGTATACCTGAATTCGAAGTTTGATGAAAATTCGTGCATTAGTTATTGAGATAGAGCTGTAGGGGAAATTCTGAAAAATTCAGCATAGCAGCGCCACCTGTTCGGCGATTTGCACCAAAACACAAACAGCACTAATTCATATAAAGGTATACCGGAATCTGAAGTTTGATGAAAATCGTTGCATTAGTTCTGGAGCTAGAGCTATTGTGGAAATCACAAAAAATGCAGCACAGCAGCGCCACCTGTTGAGCGATTTAAACGAAAAGGTACAAAACATCATTTCATGTCAAGGACTAACTGAATCTAAAGTTTGATGAAAATCCGTGCATTAGTTCTGGACATTGAGCTATTGTGGAAATCATGAAAAATGCTGCATAGCAGCGCCACCTGTTGAGCGATTTACACCAAAACATAAACAGCACTAATTCATATCCAGGTATACCTGAATCTGAAGTTTGCTGAAAATCCAAGTATTAGTTCTTGAGATAGAGCTATTGCGGAAATCTCAAAAAATGCAGCATAGCAGCGCCACCTGTTGAGCGATTTACACCACAAGAGGCAAAACGTCAATTCATGTCAAGCACTAACTGAATCTGAAGTTTGATGAAAATCCGTGCATTATTTCTTGAGATTGAGCTATTACGAAAATCGTGTAAATGCTTCAAAATGCAGCATAGCAGCGCCATCTGTTGGGCGATTTGCACCAAAACGTTACCAGCACCAATTCATATTAAGGATTAACGGAATCTGAAGTTTTATAAAAATCCGTGCATTAGTTCTTGAGATAGAGCTTTTGCGCAAATCCTGAAAAATGCTACATAGCAGCGCCACCTGCAGGGCGATTTACACCAAAAACTAATCAGCACCAATCTATATCAGGGACTACCTGAATATAATTTTTTATTAAATTCCGTGCATTAGTTCTTGAGATAGAGCGCCCACAAAATTTGTGTCACATACAGACAGACGGACAGACAGACAGACTCACAGACAGACATTTTGTAAAAACATGTTTTTTGGAATCTCTGACCCCTAAAACGTATAAATGCGTCGAAAACTGGAATTCGAAAATTTTCATGAAACCAATACTTTCTTCTTGTCAAGATAGAAGAAAGTAAAAAAATGTATTTGGACTTGAGTGGATGATTAATAAGTATTTTATTAATGATTGAAAATTTATATAAAATTAATTAAATAAATTTAATTAATTAATGAATTAATATTTGAAAAAACTGTATTAATATCAAGTGTCATCCACTACAGGTTTTAAAAAATGTATTTGAACTTGAGTAGATGAATAATAAGTATTTTATTACCGATTGAAAATTTGAACAAGATATGAGTGGGACAGATATGTGAACAAGATATGGAGAGTGTGAACTAATAGTAGGAATTGAAAAGAAAATAATTATTTATTTAAAGATACTGAAGAAATCGATGTTAAACAGATACATGATATCGCGATTTAACTATATTTTCCAGTATTTAAACATTTTTTCCCAAAAGAGAATGATCCTACTAAGATTTGCACATAAAATTTTGACTTGGTCCTTTGGTCACACCTATTGTCTCAAACTGAACTCGACAAAAACTATTTCGCCGACCCGGACACGAAACGAACGGAAATTAATCCATATTTTATTGGAATTATTAAATGTAGTCTACAATTATATCTCTAATATCAATTTCATCTTTTATATAGAAAAATAAATTATTAGTATATAAACTACGTATAAAAGTTAACTAAGTATACACTCATTAATATTTAAATGCTGTAAAACCTCTAAATAACGTTAAACTCAGGAACGCCAAATTTCTCTCTCATACGGAGGCAAAAATATGCAAATATTTATTTTGAGGTTTGTATAGTGTTAGCTAAATATAGGTTTCCGCTATTCCTTGTACATGTTATTACTTCTGAATAGCGTACAGATTCCACAGTAGCCAGGTGTTAGCTATTCAGAGTTTTTATTACATAAAATATTAAAAAATTCGCTAAATAAAAGTTTCCGCGTTTTGGGAGTGTGCGTTATGGAGCTTTTACTGGAAATAGTTTTTTTTTTTTAATATTTTAGACTTTCTTTACAAAAATCGGGTCAAACCGAAACCAACTCGCAATCACGAGAAACCCGAAACCGAACTAAGGTATGTCAAACAGACCCGAACTCAACACACAGCAAAAAGTAGAACTCGGCCCGAAACAAAACACAACTCACAGCAAAACTGTAGAAGTTAACCCGACCGTAAAAAGAAACTAGTCCCGGCAGAAAACGATAGACGAATTTCAAACTTCGAGTTTCTAATATACCCTCCTACCCCTTGAAGAATCTCGCTAGATCAACCTTTCATGCAATGCATTTGAATTGAATAAAAGAGAAGAAAAATAGAGAAACTGTACTCACATTCCACAAAAGCGTTTGGATCGACAGCTAAATGTGCAATAATGCTGAAAATGAAGTCCGCCATAAAATAAATAAATAAGTAAGTAACAGTTAACCAATTGGCATTAAAATAAATATAAACAGATGGTTCAATAAGTGAACATACCATTGTTTATATGATTAAGATTACGAGGTAATTAATGCAACGCCATTAATGTCAGCTACAAAAGATTGATTTTATCTCTTACAAATGAAGAAAATAACTTTGCTTACTTACGGATGAAAGTAAGCGTGCTGACAGGCCGATATGTCATATATTTATTACAAACTACATGCTTAGCTATCTTCGTTATTTATTTATTTTTTCTACAATTTGGCGATTAAATTTTATGAGTTGTACTTTTTTAGTTTTGCTGTCCATCAGTCCGGCCGAGCTCTAACTCGTGCACATTATACTCGGATTGTCATGTAATTGATATGAGTTTTGAGGATTACCCTGGTACGTTCGGTATTGAAAATAAAGTGTGTATAGCATTTATACTTCAATTACATGGATACTCAAAAGTATTCGGTTACATTATGGCTATTGGAGGAAAGTCATTTGCGGCGAATTTTAATGATGTTACACTAATTGATGTTACGCTGGACATTTTTCGCTCTGTTGAAATAAACTTTAAATGTGCTACTCCAGCGTTGAATAAGATGTTACACTATTTTAAACATAATGAAATTTATATACATTATTGAGGTTCACTAAAAAATGATTATCATAGAATATATTATTTGTAGTATTTACAGTATGCGTACAGGGGAACTCAAAATTATTCCGTTATATCTCCATATATAAATAGGCAATGTCCCGCTCACTGACTCATCATCGCCGAGCCCAAACTACTGAACCTAGAAGCATGAAAATTGGGGGAAACATATGACATAAGTGAGCGCAAAGGAAGGAATTTTGAAAATTCCCCAACTAAGGGGGTTAAAAGAAGGGTCGAAAATTTTAGAGCATGTGGCCACATCTCAGCAGTCGTTTTAGGTAGAAGCGTGAAATTTCAGAAAATAAATCTGCTAAAAAAAATAATTGAACACATGTTTCAGCGATTTTAGAAATCCTCCCTTTAACTGTTTTATACTGAATTTTTAACTGTTTTATACGTTTTCTTACTATACTAAATTTTAGCATACTATGTAGAATATGAAAAAATCTATAAATCATATACTGAGCTGCAGAAAAGAATTAAAGTACTTTTCCGGCTACCGATGGTAATGAATGAAATCTGATTTTCAAGTGTGCAATGTGCTTTCAAAAACGTTTTCTTGGGTATTTTATTTACATTATTAAACGGCGTATTTTAGAAGTATTGGAAAGTGTTTAATCTGTACATGACACATGATTTTTCTTTCTTGTTTATAAATACTGACTGTACATCATAACAAAGTCAAAGAAGGCTGAATATTTTTTGCATTGTTCTAAGATTGCTAGATCTTTCAGGTTGATCCTATAGATTGCTAAGATCTAGTAAGGTAGAACTATAATCTACATCAGTCATATAATTCAAAATCTACTATCTATATTTTATATATATATATATATATATATATATATATATATATATGTTGTTGTCACACAACATTTAATTCATTTATAATATTTAAATTAATTTAAAAAATATTTTTAATTGGAAAGGATGTTATCACACAACGTATGTGATAAGTAAAGATTTTCTAAAGCTAAAACTACAAAAATAAATCATTTTTGTCGTTAGTAAAAACATATAATTTCATATTTAAGTAATACGATTTAAAGCACAAAAATTGTGTTAGAAATTCAGCGCTTTTTAAAAATGCTTCAGTTAATGATTTAAAAAAAAGTGAAAGTTATACTATGTAACATCTTCGTGTTTATGAGTTTTTTATATTGTTTTTTACCCTCTAGTATAAAACATAATGGAAGAATAAAGAGAATAGAACAGAGCAATATATAATAATAGAACAATGTAGAAGAATTACATAAATGTGTTTAAAATTATGAGTATGGAATAGAATCAATCACAGCACCATATACTGTAAAAACCTTTTTTTTAATCTAGCAAGAAGGCTTATAAATATATAATACAACCTCTTACGTGTTACCCACGATTCTGAAAAGTATTCTTTTATGTTCAGAAGTCTCATAAACCAATGGATTTCCCGGATTTAAAGAAGTCTTTCTGAAACAAAAGTCTCTTTTGGTGCCCGTAATTTTCGAAAACGTTACGAAGTAATTTATACAGTGTATTTATCAGTTTTCTCAACATGGTATCAATGCGAAATATCTGCTTTTCGGTTGCTATCAATTCTGAAGTACATTTTCAGCTGCGTAATAAAAGTTATAAATGCAAGAGTAATAAGATAAGAGTAATAAGACATTTCTTCTACTTGTATAACTCCTTTAGCAAAGGAATACACTGCTGCAAAAGATTTTTGAAATTTTTTGGAAAAGGTTGTCTTTTAACTATATCTTCCAACTTCAACAACGAACTGTGGTTAAAAAGGTAAGCCGAACTTAAAAATCGAAGACTTGACAGAAAAAAAAAAAAAAAACAGCAGACCTCATTAAGGTGGAAATTAGGCAGAACCACAACCACTGTTTTCGGATGAAGATAAACATATGCTCGTATGGTGAAATAAAAAATTTCTCATTGACAGCTGAAACGTTCTATTACTAAATATTTATTGCCTTTCAATCCCTGATTTATTATTTGTTTATTTTGTATGTTTTTTATGTGTGTGTCAAATAATTGAGTATTATAAATTATTGATTTATATACACTAGTATTGCTGTTCTTTTTTCTGTTTTCCATAGTACAGATTTCCAGTACCCAACTTTAATTAATTGTATTTTTTTAATTTAGTATGTGATAAGTGTGTATGTATTTAGTATGTGTATTGTAAGTTTAAAACACAAGTGATTAAAATTTTGTAAGTATTATTTTTTAATTTTTATGAATCTCCTTTCATCAAATTACATCGTTTCTGCATAGTCCCGTGGCTTACTTGCCTTTTGCTTGACTCGTTTGCTGTTTTTCCGTTGTCTGACCCTTGGTGACGCGAGCTTCCGTTTTGTTTTAGTCTTGAATTTTGACATTGAATCAACGTGAAATAAATCTTGAATTTTAAATTGTTACTTTCGAAAGTATTATTTTGACTCCTTATGGAGAAAATATGAGTTTTAAGTCATTTAATGTTTTTTTTATGATAATAGTACTTTAGATAAGGTATAATTATTCTCTTGTTAAATTAACGCTAACTTCATAACTCGATGCACCAGGCTCTATATAAGAATGAAACAAAACCATAATTTGAAGAACAAATTAAAAAAAATATTTTTTTTTTCTACATTGTTTAAGTCCGAGAAGGGACAGATATTAAGATATTTCATTCAGTTAGTTTTACATTTAATGTTTAATTTTTGTAACAAATAAGTTAAGACAATTGAAGATTAAAAAATAAAAATAAATTTCATACAATATGATACTTAAAACACCCTAAAAATTTAGATTCCGTTCAAATAAAATCGAAATAATTCTTAGACTTCTTCCATTTTTAATTGAAAATATTTGTATTGCAGATTTTGTATTATGTTTATGACGATTGTAAATAAAATGATAAGATGCATGAAATATAGAAACTTAAAAAAAAAATGTCTAACATTTATTTTGATTTCATTTGAACGGAATCTAATTTTTTAGGGTGTTTTAAGTATCATATTCTATGAATTTTATTTTTATTTTTTAAGGCTGTTCTCAACTGCTGTACTCAACAAGCGCAAAACATTTTGACACATTTACAAATTCATTTTTGAACGAAAAAATATATAACTGGAAAGCCTGACCATAGCAGCGATTTAGAATCGCACTGTTTTTCCATTTTTTGATCAATAAATTACCTATTGAGTTATAAGCGATTTTTATCACGTGACATGGAATTTTTCTCCCCTTACTGACAGGATATTCTTCTTTCGTTCGGAAGTTCGGTTCAAAATGTTAACTTTGACAGTATTTTCTGAAAGATCTAATGCGTTTACGAGAAAACGGAAAAAACAATTCGATGACATAGTTTCTGAATAACAACACTTGCTAGTTTCGCGTGTTTCCGAACAAAAATGAATTAAAACTTATGTCAAAAAGTTGACCCTTTGGATTTGAGAACAGCCTTAATCTTCAATTGGCTTAAATTATTTGTTACAGAAATTTAACATTAAATGTGGAACTAATTGAATGAAATATCTTAATATCTGCACCTTCTCGGTCTTAAGGGGTCTCAGGACTCTTAAAATTGGAAAAAATGAAAAAAGAAGACCATTTTTAACATTTAATATCTGAAAATGCATATGATTTAAAAGCACAATTTTCATTGCTATGAAACATGTAAGTATGTTCTTTCATTTCATGTATTTAAAAAATTGCAAGATGGAGAATTAGCATTTACAGGGGGCTCCAAACTGTCAGACATTGGACGAGCAGAAAATTTGTATAACAGCTTACGCGCAAGATTACAAAATAAATTTCGCAACTAGAATGACATTTTTTGTGTCTAATTATACTTCAGATTGTATCATTTACCCTGAACCTAAATAAATTTGTATTTAAATCATTTTCCTATTTTTAATAGAAAGTTGTATTTAGCTAATGCAAAATTTTGAAAATTTCAAATGTATAATCACATAAAAAAAAAATTTTTTTTTGAAGAGTAAATAGGAAATTTCAGGTTCAGTTTATACAGACTAATATGAAACATATGTCTCGAAAATTTCATGGGAAAATATTCTGAAGTTTTTGAGATATCGTGCGCGTTACGCACAAAAACGTCATTTGGAGAAAAATGACTTCAAACTTTCGAAAACGTCGCTTCAGCTATTGAGCGGGTATAATTCTAAAAGCCAAAACTTCTGTACTAATGGGAATTTTAAGGAAATATTTATATCAAAATGTTCAGAAAATATAGTAGTTTAATATCTAAAAAAAAATTAAATTTCAAGCATTTACAAGCTTTAAGAGTCCTGAGACCCCTTAAACAATGTAGAAAATATTTTTTTGTTGTTGTTGTTCTTCAAATTATGTTTTTGTTTAATATGTCAAGTTTTTAAATAACTACTGCATTCACAAGAACTAATTTCAAAATTAATGGAGGGTATCATCATCAGGCTTTGATGTATGCGGCATTGCACATTGTGATGCTATAGCATCACAATGTGTGATGCAGTTTACTGATGTTTAATTCAAAACATTTTATAAATGCAGTAATGAAGGTTGCTGTAGACAAAAACTTCCAATCTGAACGAAAAAAAATCTATAATCAAAACATAAAAAATTAATTTCACTTAAATTTAGATACCCTATATCCCATTCAGGAACGCTTTGAATGCAAATATAAATTGTGTTGAAACCTTACTGCTAATATTTAACAATGTTATAGCTGTGATACAGTAAAAAAATAAAGAAAAATTACTTAAATTTTGTTACCTTATTCCCTCCCAAGAGTTAATGTAAACACAAGAGAAAATTATTACCTAAGTTTAACTTGTGATATAAATAGTTCCCATCTTGGAAATAAAAATATATTTTAAAATTTAAGTTATGTAATTCCTTACTAAGTTCGCTACCTGCGTAAAAATAGCTATCCTTATGAAACATTTTGCTAAAACATAAACTTGACCAAAGCAAAAATTTATTCTGAAAATGTCCTTTTTATTTTCACTAGGACGCGATATTCATCTTTTTAATTCTAAAAAAAATAAAATAAAAAACTATTTCAGTTTAATTTTTCACGTAGAAATCTTTCAACTAAAAAAAGATGAATTATTATTACGGTTTTTGAATTGTTTGGAACAATGAAGAAAAAACTTTACATTTTATAGGAAAAACGTCAGTTAATTCTCAATGAAAAAAAAGAAATCTGGAATTATTAAGAAAAATATTTGAATAATGTAAATAAAAATTAGTCCATGTTACTCTCTGGGTTATAATTTACCCATATGGAAAGGCATTTTATCTTCCATTTTGACCCTGATGTCAGGCAAATATTTTTACACATTAAATTTATGATATCATTAGAATTGGTAAAAAATAAAAAAATTGTGGCATCAGGGACAAAAAAGTGGGAACAAAAAAATGAAAAAGTTATAAGCTCCATAATCTTTTCTATGTTAAATTAGCATTGAGAAGTGACACTGGAAACAAATAAGTATAAATACTGAAAATAACTCGTGATATAAAATTATTGTGGAAACTGTATTATTTATCTAAACTGTAGTACTTAAATTCTTATGGCGTAATAAATATCCTCATGTGAGGTCTAATAAACTGTTATTTATATCATTTCCAACACCTCCACTGATTCCTGAAAGTTTTTTTTTTTTTTTTTTTTTTTTTTTTTAAATTAGCATCGTGTTTTTTCAATGCTTATTGAATAAGAAAATTCTCAAAAGAAAATGTGCCTTTATTTCAGTTTTTTTTTTTTTTAATCTCAGAAATATATTGGTTTCTGAGGCTTCTGAAGGAAAAGGAATGCTTTTCGGAACTCGGAAGAAAGAACCTTATATTTTTGTAAATCTGCTTCTTACGAAAATAATTTTCTGCCTTTTTTAACGGTATCTGCTTCAAAATAAATTAAAAGTGCCCAGTTAAACTGATGGCATTGAGCTGACAAGCTATTCACACTAATTGTATATTATATTCTTATTTCAAAGAACAATGCCTTCGAAAAATAAATTAAAAGGGGATTAGCCCCCACCCCTCTGTTTCCCATCTTTATTCTTAGAAATGAGCCTCCAAATCTCATCAGGGAAGCGCTTTATCAGAATAAACCCCGGTACTTAATTTCAAGCAAATCGGACAGAAAAATCCATTTATCTAAATTACGGGTGGGGAGGGATTATCCCCCCCCCCCTTTCCCCTTTATACTTAACCAATGAACCCCCAAAACTAGTAAAAGTACCTTATCAGAAAGAACCAATTTGCAAAATTTGAGGCAAATCGGATAATTCTGCTGAAAAAACCCATTTATCTAAATTAAAGAGGGATTAGCCCCCCCGAGCCCCCCTTTATTCTTAACCAATGAACCCCCTAAAAGTATTCAAAGAAGAGCCTTATCAGAATGAACCTATTTACAAAATTTGATGCAAATTGGAAAATTCTACCTGAAAAACCAACTTATCTAAATTAAGAGGGGGTAGCCCCCGTTCCCCCTTTATACTTAACCAATGAACCCCCAAAACTAATCAGGGAAGTGCCTTATCAGAATGAACCTAGAAAACAAAATTTGAAGCAAATCGGATATTTCTATCAAGAGTTATCGTGTTGCGTACATACATAAAGAAACTGCGGGCACATTAGCTCTCATGCTTTGATAGCCCGTAAGCTAATAAAGAGCTACGCCAATTATGAATTCTTTTAACCCTTTATGCCCTGCCGGTACTTTCAAGTACCATTAAAATAACTTGTTATAAAATTAATTTAATACATCGATTAGTATTAATACAGTATGGAGTGAGATATAGAAACTTTACTTTATCTTGTTCCAAAAGCATTATTGGTTGCACAAAACAAAAATATTTTTAAAGGATCATTTCTTTTTCATTGTATATTTTCAGCTTTGACGTTGAAAAACTGTAGGGGAAAAGTTTCAATTAGGAAATATTTCTATTGTTAAGAACATTATATTTGCACATTTCTTAATTCTACAAAATACTATAAAAAATATTTTAAATAAAAGATTTGAGTGGAGGTGTAAATATTGCACAAAATCCCTAAAAATTCAAATTTAATTAAATAATTTTAATTGGCAAAATCCTTCTAAAATTTATTAAATGATTTTGTAAATCTTTTAATGTAGTTTAAAAAATTCACGAAAAATGCTTTAGAAGACGCAACTTTCATGAATTCATAATTTGGGATTTAAAGGGTTAACCAGTTTGTTAAAGAAAATTGTTGGTTTCCAGATTCAACAGAATTTTCCTCTTACAAGGAGAGGGCCAACCTTGTTAATCACAGATTTTGATTATTTTTATATATGTTGTAGGGTAGTTATCCCTTAGTCTCAGGTTCAACGGATTTTATCCAACGCTCCCTAGTTATTGAGAAACAGGGGGGGTCTAATAGTAGTACACAACTTAAATACTTACTTTGTAACAAAAAAGACAGGTTGGTCGTAGCTCAGTTGGTACGGCGTCTGTTGGCTGATCTGCGGGTCCGGGTTCGGTACCCGAACGCTCTACATTTGTTTTTCTCATTTTTTGTTTTATAAATATACTTGTAATTATGACTTAATAATTTAAATTAAAATTTTTAATATTATACAATAATTATAATGTTAACAAACTTAAACTTATCATTTTTTATTTTTAACTATTATTTCTCATCCAGTAAAGAGGTTTAAAAAGAAATTGGATTTATTACTGAATGATAAAAATTCCAAAATCGTGACAAAACCTGTTGTGGTGTGTAGTTATGATAAAATAAAATAAAATAAAAATAAATAAAAATAAAAGCACAAAGTAGATAAAAGGGAAAGCAAAATAATTGAAAGTGCAAGCATACGTATTACAAATTTAAAAATCGTTAATATGCAAAAAATCGGTTGTAATTTAATTCTGATGCTAATTTTTAATATAATTATGCTGGTTAATTTAAAAACAGAATAATAGTATTATCGCATTGACTTCCTTTGTTAAAGCAATGCGTAAATGATGTTTCTTTAAAATCACGAATTGACACAATTGCTCAATATTATTGCATCGATAAAAAATATATGAAATACATTTTTAAAGTGATTTAAAAAAATTGACAGTTTTATGATGTTTTATACAACTATTTAGTTAAAAGTAAAAAATTAAATAGGTTAAAATTATAATTGATATACAATATTATAAATTTATATTGACAATGTGATTATTAAGTTATACTTACAAATATATTTATAAAACAAAAAATGAGAAAAATAAATGTAGCGCGTCCCGGTGCCGAACCCGGACCCACGGGTCAGCCGACAAACGCCATACCAACTCAGCTACGACCAACCTGCCATCTTAGTTACAAAGTAAGTATTTCAGTTGTGTATTACTATTAGACCCCCCCCCCGGTTTCTCAAGAACTAAGGAGCGTTGGATAAAATCCGTTGAACCTGAGACTATGGGGTCTTTACCCTACAACATATATTAAAATAATCAAAATCTGTGATTAACAAGGTTGGCCCTCTCCTTGTTAGAATGATTTGCAATGCTTTATCATAACACAGAGTGATTTTTTTTTAAGTCGTACATATTATAGTCTTTATATTAATAACAAGAATCTTCGTTACAATTAATACGAATAAAACATACCGAAAACATACTTTTTTATCATTTAACAGGATGTTTTGTAGCTGTAATTTTTCTTAATTCAACAAAGTATAAAAAATACTCACCAAATACTTCTAAATGAATAATCTATTTTTAGAAAGCTTAATGTGTTCTCTAAATTTAGCGTATATATAGAGAGAGAGAGATTTAATGTCATTCTGTTTTGTTAAATTCGAATAAAAATCTTTAAACTAATCAAATAGCTTTTAATTCCAGATTTTCAAGTAAAAACATTCTCAAGTGCTATCAAATTATTTCGGTTGAAATAATCTCCAAATTAGTTAAATATTTATGTAACAGCTCCGTGTACCAATATTTGTTTAAGGTTTTCTAATTGCATCGAAAAGGAAAACTAAAACTCAATATCGGAAGTATGGAGAAATAATTATTACGCTATTTCCTAATGAGGGAAATGGGATATTTGGAATTTCTGCTTGTAAAATTTAAATTCCTTGTTTTCTGTCAAATAGTAGCCAAATCCGTTTATTTTACTAATTGAAATGGATGTAAAAATCAATATTTAACACATGAAAAGAATTTTAATATTTCAAGCATTTTAATCTTGTGTGATATCTCTTTTTGACTTCAAAGTATGTAAAATGATGAAGTAAAATAGGTATAATTTATAATTATATAAAGGTTTTCTATTTAAATTTAAATGTACAGTCGTGGGAAAAAAAGTAAACACCCGCTACTAACTCCTCAACAAATTATCGTAGAAGAAAGTTACTGGTACCGAACGATTGGAAATAAAGTCTATTTTTAAATGATGTATATAAAATTTGCTTAGGGGGACACCTACATATTAAAACGAGCCATAACTTTGTTTTTTTTCAATAGCAGTACACAATTCTAACAGCATAAATGAACTCTACACCCTTCAATTAGCCTAAAAACAAATTTTTATGCAATTCGTACGACAAGTTTCCAAGAAATTAATTATTTTATAACCAGTGTATTTTAAGGGCTGTATCCAAATTGAAGTTCAATACTCGATTGTTAACCGAGAGAGTCTCCTTCTTGATCAAGGCACCTTAAGCAGTCAATGAAGCCTGCTAGATTTCAGGACAGCACAAGAAATTTCAAAATACTTAGTCACTTCTATAATAGACGGCCCCTTAAACCATCATTTTGCCGTTTTTTAAGCATAATTGGAAAACTACTTGGAAGAAAAATGTGAAATTTTGGATTTCCATAAAGCAGGACTTAATAAATCTAAATCCATGAAAAAAACTGTTGGTTGCAATTCATAATTTTTTTAATATTAATTTCATAATTCATATCATAAAATTATAAAAATTGTAAATTCAACGTATTTATGTTTGGGTATATTAGTATTATTGCTACACTAAAAAATTAGCACATTAGAAGCATAATTTCAGGAGATATAAATAAAAATATGAAAATGTAATTTAACATTAGAAGCACTAAACTTCGAATGTTTATAATTCAAAAACTTATCATTCAACTGACTTGAAATTTGGTGTCTAAGCATAGTTTGAACCGAAGATTTGAAATATCTCGTTAAAATTGGGTATTGCCATTGAAAAAAATGAAGTTTGGATTCGTTTTAATATGTAGCTGGCCCCCTAAGTAAATTTTATATACATCATTTAAAAGTAGACATTATTTCCAATCGTTCGGTACCAGTAACTTTTGTCTACGATAATTTGTTGAGGAGTTAGTAGGGGGTGCTTACTTTTTTTTTCCACGACTGTACACTCTCAGAAACGCTTTCTTCAATTCTCGGAAATATTCCTGGCAGCACTGCTACCGGTATATATCCGAGAACTGAAGAAGTTTCCGTTCTGGGACAGAAAATTTCCGTACTCTGAAAAAAGGAGGATGCTTTGTTTGTTTTTAGGGTTTCGTTCATCTGACGAAACCCTATTCTTCTCGCTCCTCTGTCTGTCTGTCTGTCCGTCACAGAGCCCGTTCTCAGAAACTATACATGTTGGAGACTTGAAATTTTGCATACTTATAGCTGAACACCGTACATCATATGACAAATTATAAAATTTTGAAAAAGTCGTACATTTAACCCTTTGGGCTCCCAAATGTGTATTTTAAACAATTCTTTCTAAGTGAGCCCCTAATTGGGTTGAAGGCGTCAAATTTTGCGTACTTATAGCTGGACACCTCAGACCAAACGACAAATCATAAAATTTTGAAAAAGCCGTACATTTAACCCTTTGGGCTCCCACATGTGTATTTTAAACAATCCTTTCTAAGTGACCACCTAATTAGGTTGGAGGCGTGAAATTTTACATACTTATAGCTGAACACCTCACATCAAACGAAAAACTATAAAATTTTGAAAAAGTCGTACATTTAACCCTTTGGGCTCCCACATGTGTATTTTAAACAATTCTTTCTAAGTGAGCCCCTAATTTGGCTGGAGGAGAGAAATTTTGCATACTTATAGCTGAACACCTCGCATCAAACGACAAATCATAAAATTTTGAAAAAGTTGTACATTTAACCCTTTGGGCTCCCACATGTGTATTTTAAACAATTCTTTCTAAGTGAGCCCTAATTAGGTTGGAGGCGTGGAATTTTGCATACTTATAACTGAACACCTCACATCAAACGACAAATCGTGAAATTTTGAAAAAGTTGTACATTTAACCCTTTGGGCTCCCCCATGTGTATTTTAAACAATTCTTTCAAAGTGAGCCTCTAATTAGGTTGGATGCGTGAAATTTTGCATATTTATAGCTGAACACCTCACACCAAACGACAAATCATAAAATTTTCAAAAAGTCGCACATTTAACCCTTTGGGCTCCAACATGTGTATTTAAAAAAATTCTTTCTAAGTGAGCCCCTATTTAGGCTGGAGGTGGAAAATTTTGCATACTTATAGCTGAACACCTCACATCAAATGATAAACCATAAAATTTTGAAAAAGTCGCACATTTAACCCTTTGGGCTCCCACATATGTATTTTAAATAATTTGTTCTAAGTGAGCCCCTAATTAGGTTGGAGGCGTGAAATTTTGCATACTTATAGCTGAGCACCTCACATCAAACGATAAATCATAAAATTTTGAAAAAGTCGTACATTTAACCTTTTGGGTTCCCACATGTGTATTTTAAACAATTCTTTCTAAGTGAGACCATATTTAGGTTGGAGGCGTGAAATTTTGCATACTTATAGCTGAACACCTCACATCAAACGAGAAATCATAAAATTTTGAAAAAGTCATACATTTAACCCTTTGGGGTCCCCCATGTGTATTTTAAACAATTCTTTCACAGTGAGCCTCTAATTAGGTTGGGGGCGTGAAATTTTGCATAGTTATAGCTGAACACCTCACATCAAACGAGAAATCATAAAATTTTGAAAAAATCGTACATTTAACCCTCTGGGCTCCCACATGCGTATTTTAAGCAATTCTTTCTAACTGAGCCACTTATTAAACTGGAGATTTGAAATTTTGCATACTTATAGCAGAACACCTGAGGCCAGGCGACAAATCATAAAATCTTGAAAAAGTCTTACGTTTAACCCTTTGAGCTACCACTTATGTATTTTAAGGAATTCTTTCTAAGAGAGCCCTTAATTAAGTTGGAGACATGAATGTTTTCATACGACCTCAGTCTTCTCGACTGAATACATCAGACTACACGACCCCTTTGACCATTCTTTCATATTATGCACCATAGCCTTACATATTTTAGTTCCACTGTTTACCACCAGGGGCGCCTACTTATCTCGGGTGTTATGGGCCCGATCCCCTCGAATAATATATCTACGGATAGTATGTAAAACGGAGTTTCGTTCGGATAGAGGTTTGTTTAGAATAGAGTGTGTCCCTGGTTGCGAAATGTGCAACTAACAGATTTTTCAAAAGGATAAAGTCTTTTGAAAGGAATATTAAACGAAACCCTCTGTGCGATCTGTGATCACACTTACCCACTTATTTTAACTAGGGGGCTCTTTCCGCTACAAGCTACCTTCCCCAATCCCTGTTCAGACACTAAAAATCCGTTAATTTAATTGGCTTTAAAAAGATTACGAAAGATTGAACTATAATTAAAAAATCAAAGGCGATATCCCTGTAAACAACTTTCCATTTATTTCTCTTTTATTGAAAGATTTTAAGACCAAATCAGCTGCTGTTAATTGCTGTTTTCGTGTTTGATTAAATAAGATTAGTTAAACATCTGAAAATTATCTAATATAAAATGAACTAAGTCAACAGTTTTTGCTTCCTGGTATTTTTTAATAACGCTATAAAGAAATCCCTTTAAATCACACGTTTTAAATCTGACGTAATTTTCACCAAAAGATCATCTCGAAATATGAAATAAATCTCTCGTGTACGTGTAAATATACATTTTAATTTAAACTGTTTGGCAATATTATTTGGTTATTTGAAATAGGGCGTAATTTCACCCGCATTTACTGCTTTTAACGTATGTTAAATAATTAATTATTTTATAGTTTTTTTCTTTTTAAATATTCACGTGTATAAACAATTTTTATGATGTACTTTTCAATATTTTCCTTCTTTTAACCCGTAATCATTTAATTCTAATTTCATAGGGGGTTTTTTTTTATAACAGTCACGTGTAAATAAATTTTAAATTTGAAGGAAATATTATTCTTTGAGAAGTTTTTATAACTGGCAACAATTTAAAATAATAAGCTTTTCTAAAATGTGTAAAAAATATCTCTGGAAATGCTGAAAATTTGAATTTAAAATGGAAATAGACCCACAAAAAGTTATTCAAATTTAAAAAATAAATGTAGTCTGCACACCGAGAGCTTCCAATGAATATACTTAGAAAAAATGATTAAATTCCTATGTATATTTTTAGCTCCAATAAAACTTTTTTAATGGAACGATTTTGACCAACTTTAGCATTAAATATCTCCTAAAATAACTCTTCGATTTGAAAACTGTCTGATTCAGCGTGTTTATCAAACATTTTTCTATAATACCGCCAATTTTCATATTTTTGTGTGCAGTATTTTTCTTAATATAAACAAAGAAAGACCTCGGGTCACAAAAAATTCACTGACAGCGGCAGTGGCAGCGTTAGTTACTTTTTTTTAGAATACAGAGATACGTCTCTCTTTCTCCTGTAGATTCACTTGGTTTTGAACCTGGGGCAGCGCGTTTCGAATCGAGCATCTTAACCACGCGGCCAATGAGCACTTGCCAGAGGGCAAGTTTAAAATGATGATACGGGTTTCTTCATGCATTCCGTTTGTCTGTCCGTCTGTCCACGCTCTAACTCCCGTAAATATACTCGGATTTTCATGCAATTGATAAACACTATTTAGGGTCACCAAGACATGTTTAGGATTGTATATGAAGTATGTGGAATTAATAGTTCATTTACAGGGCCACTCAAACGAATTCCGTTACATTATAGTCAATGGGGGAAAATCGCTTTCAGTGTATTTTAATGACATTACACTATTTCAAATTCATTGAAATTGATATAAATTACTGAATTTCATTACAAGAGGATTACTATACAATAGAGCAATACAATGTTATGCAGGGCTGATCAAAGAATTCGGACAATTTCCCGATTGTAGATGGGAACAGCTGAAATTGGGTTTTCAAATGTGTTATGCGTTTCCATAGGGTTAAATCACACATAATATTTTAACTTGTTAAAAGTTTTGTATCATTATTCTGAATGTGCTGGAAAGTGTTTCGTAATCTATGCTTGACGCATGATTTTTTTTCTTCTTAAATTTGAACTAAGACGTGTGGAGAGGGGCAAGGTTACCTAGAACTTTACTGTTTTAGGTAGTTTCAAAAATAAAATTAATAATTATTTTCAATATCGAATTTTGTTTTTCCTGCTTTTGCAATGTTTTGAAGCATTGTTCCCCATTGTGCGTTCTGAAGTTTAGTTTCACTATGCAATATTTTTTAGGACAAATAAATGCGATTATAAATTTAAATTAATACCAGGCGCATTCTTTTTTTAAAGATGAAAATTCTATGTACATTACAGAAAACATTTCTTTGAAAACGGGAACAATATAAACTTATAGCTGTACTTTTGCATTTTTTAAAAGTTTTGTAGAGCATTATTGAGTAAAATAATGACAATAATAATAATAATAATAACAGTAAAATACACAAAATAAAATGAAATAAAATAAAATTAATTAAATTAAGATTAAAATTAAAAAATTAAATTAAAAATATAAATAAAAATTAAATAAAAATTAAAAGGTAAAAAAATATATAGAAAATATTCCTCTTAACAAGCTTATGAGTATAAAATGCTATTTGAAAATATTACGATCTATTATTACCTAACAATTCAAAAATTCTTCTTTGTGACAAAGCTATTGATAATAAAACATTTTCGTAAGTAATTTATCGGATACATTTCCTATTTTCGTTTCATTTTCAGTAAGTCTCTATTATCTATTCTTATATTCTAGTATCTATTCTGTAAGGTATTACTCTAGATCTTCTAGCTATTATACTCTTCTGTGTTATTTCTCATGGTAAGTCTTACAAACACGGAATAATGGCGTAGAGACATCAGAGATATATTGGTTTTCTAAGAGCCTTGTTATTTACTGTTTCAGTATCGAGATAAATCCCACGAGAATTCCACGTAGAAATCAACAAGGTAGGGCATTTGTTATTCTCAAAGATTTTCAGAGCTTTACACTATAGTCTAGATATGACTTTACTTTCGTGTTTACTTTCTCTTTCTTTACAAGGAGAAAGTATTGGATTCGTGAAAATTTTTGACTTCCGGTTTTTCCGGGTTCTTTATACGTTTTAGAAGGTCCTGAACACGATTTGACTGTTTTTAAAAAATGCATGCCTGTCTGTATGTGACACAAATTTTGTGGGCGCTCTACCTCAAGAACTAATGCACGGAATTTAATACAAAATTATATTCAGTTAGTCCCTGATATAAATTGGTGCTGATTAGTTTTTGGTGTAAATTGCCCAACAGGTAGCTCTGCTATGCGGCATTTTTCACGATTTCCACAAAAGAAGAACTAATGCACGGATTTTCATCAAACTTAAGATTCAGCTAGTCTCTGACAGAAGTTGGTGCTTATTAGGTTTTGGAATTACTCGCCCAATAGGTGACGCTGCTATGTTGCATTTTTCACGATTTCCGTAATAGCTCTATCTGAAAAACTAATGCACGGATTTTTATCAAACTTCAGATTCAGTTAGACGTTGATATAAGTTGTTGCAGATTAGGTTTCGGTGTAAATTACCCAACAGGTGGCGCTGCTATACTGTATTTTACAGGATTTATCCGATTTTAGCAATAGTCATATCTCAAGGCCTAATGCACGGAATTTCATACGTTCAGAATCTCAAGATGGGCATAGATTGCCATTTAATTCTGGCACTGCGATAGCGAAATTTGAAGTATTAACATACATGAGATAGGAGAAAGTTTTGGGATTGGCACATTCGACTAGTTCTAATATGGAACAAGTTTGATGACATTGGTGAAGAACAATAGAAAGGATATTTCAGCATTCATAATTATTAAAATTTATTTTTAAATATATTAAAATAGAAAATAGTGTTACACAAATCTTAAAAACAAAATGTAAGAAATATCCAAAAGGGAAAAATCTAAACTATACGGAAGGAGTTAACAACGATATGTTCGTCAATGGATGGCTAAGCTTATATAATGAGCTTATATCATTTTTATATGAATATTTTGAATCAGAATTAGTAGAGGATGATCTCGACTATCCAGGACTGTATTTCCTAGGTTGCACATAAAAGCTTGACGAATCACATATTGAATCTGGTAGTTCTAAGGAGATTTCTAACATGCCGATTCTTGTGGCAGAAAAAACACATGCTTCTATTTACATATTTTAATAATTATATCATTTAATATTTCAAAAACAGCTTAATCCAAAGTATGCCTCACTTTTATATTTGAACATTTACAATAAGTTTAATACAAAACTAAATGTACACGGCCTCTATTTTGGAGGATTTACAACGTATCACGTAAAACACAAGGTAATGAAATAGATAGATTATTGTAACTAAACATTTGATTTTTTTTCTGTTTAAAATCAAATGATTAATTATTTTTTCACTAATCAGTATATTCAACATTGTTGAATAAATTTAAATATGTTATAAATATACTGTAGTGGCCGATTATCGGAACCTGTTGGCACCAGGTCTAGTTTGGAAAGCTGGACAGATGAAAATCCAAATAAAAGCACACTGACTGTAACGTTAAATAAAAAGTGAATGACCCACTTGTATGAAATATTCAAGTTGTAGGAAGATTTTCAAGTGTTCACATTGCCAATATTTCCTAGGTTATAAACATGCAATAAGATAAAAAAAAGTTGTCCTTTTCTATCATAAGAAATTTGTTCCCTTTTTACATTCTTCTATCTTTGCAAGAAGAAAGTATTGGATTCGTGAAAATTTGCGACTTTCGGTTTTCGATGGATTTACACGTTTTAGGGGTCAGAGATTCCGAAAAAGATGTTTTTACAAAATGTCTGTCTGTGACTCTGTCTGTCTGTCTCTCTGTCTGTCCGTCTGTCTGTATGTGACACAAATTTTGTGGGCGCTCTATCTCAAGACCTAATGCACGGAATTTAATAAATATTTATATTCAGTTAGTGCCTGATATAAATTGGTGCTGATTAGTTTTTTGTATAAATTGCTCAACAGGTGGCGCTGCTATGCAGCATTTTTCACGATTTCCACAATAGCTCAATCTTTAGAACTAATGCACGGATTTTCATCAAACTTCAGGTTCAGTTAGTCCTTGATATAAATTGACGTTTTATACATTTTGGTGTAAATCGTTCAACAGATGGCGCTGATATGCTGAATTTTTTTGAGATTTCCGTAATAGCTCTATCTCAAGAACTAATGCTTGGATTTTCAACGAACTTCAGATTCTGGTATACCTGGATATGAATTAGTGCTTTTTATGTTTTGGTATAAATCGCTCAACAGGTGGCGCTGCAATACAGAATTTTTCACGATTTCCACAATAGCTCAATCTCCAGAACTAATGCACGGATTTTCATCAAACTTCAGATTCAGTTAGTCCTTGACTTGAATTGACGGTTTATACATTTTGGTGTAAATCGCTCGACAGTTAGCGCTGCTATGCCGCTTTTTTGCGATATCCATAATAGCTCTACCTCAAGACATAATGCTTGGATTTTCAACAAACTTCAGATACATGTGAAGAGAAACTTTTTCTCTGCTCCCATGCCAACGAAGGACGCGCGATGCGCGCGCATCCTACCTTAGAATGCGACTTCGTTTTGTTGTGGCTGGAACGATACGAAGCAATTTTTTTGATTTTAAAAGCATGATCGCTGTAATTTTTTACAGTTTGTTGATGAGGCTAAGCCTCCCTTATTTCGAAGAACCAGATCAAGTGTTTGATAATTTTTATTGTATATATGTATAGAACCATGCATGTGTAAATATTCATCAAAATAATTAAAGAAAAGAATCCAGAAAGCACCTCCTTCATTGAGTTTATGTTCGACTGTCTTTGAAATTTTCTTCATGGTGCATCGGCCGGGAAAGAAAGAAAAAAAGTATTTGTTACTTTTTTAATGTCTTCAAAACACAAATAGAGCATAGTAAGGGATAAGAAGACAGCAAAGGTAAGATAAGTTTTTCATATTTTATTTCGAAATGTCTGATTTAGAAAAGTTGAAAAAGAACCGTACAGTTTTGAGAACAGCAGTAACAAAGCTGATTAATAATATAGAAAATGTTATGAAGGATAGTCCAATAAATTTTGATAATTTAGAAGAATTATTTATTCAGTTAGATACTAAAGCAGAATTATTGAAGTCAGTTGACGAGAAAATTGAGCCCGTTTTAGGGTTAGACGACTATGAAACTGAAATCAATTCTGTTTATGATTACGTGGATAAAATATCAGTTACAAAATTCCGGGTGAAGAAAAAATTAACCGAAAACAAAAAAATTGTTAATGTTGATTTAAATAACAGTCAAGATTTAAAATCGAATGTGATTAATGATGAAAACTCAGATGTTAAATTGCCAAAACTCAATATACAAAAATTCTATGGCGACTGTACGCAATTTATTTCATTTTTTAATACCTTTAAAAATACAATTCACGAAAATAAATCGCTTTCGAAAATTGAAAAATTTCATTATTTGAAGAGTTATTTATCTGGAGCTGCGGCTAATGCCGTAGAAGGTTTTGAAATATCAGAAGCTAATTATGACGCAGCATTGAAAGTTTTAGAATCGCGTTATGGTCAAAAAGACGTGATAATTAATCATCACCTGAACAAGCTTCTTAATTTATCCCCTGTTTATAAGGCTAACGAAATTCAAAAATTGAAAAAATTGCACAGTGATATAGAAATAAATGTTCGATGTTTGTCCACATTAGGACTCGAACCAGCAAATTATGGCTCCATGCTTATCGCCGTAATTTTAAAATTAATACCGGCAGAATTAGCTTGGGAATATAATAGACAAAATGTAGATAATTTAACACATTCAGATATACATAGATTATTAGATTTTCTGCACGCTGAAATAAAAAGCAGAGAACACACATTTTTTTCGAGAATGAAAGCATTTGAAAATAATAAAACAAAAATCAAGAGTCAAACAACAAAATCTGAATTTAAATCTACTTGTGAATTTATGAACATTTCGAATGATAAATCGACTTCAGATTGGCAGCTGGCTCATTGTATTTTTTGCAACGATAGTAAACATTCATCTGATTTGTGTGAGGCTGTTGATGTAAACACTAAAAGAAATTTGTTGAAATCTCAAGGAAGATGTTACCTTTGCTTAGGCAGGAAACACGTTATCAAAAATTGTAACTCTAAAACTAGTTGCAAGAACTGTTCAGGCAGACATAATCAAACGATATGCCTAAAATCTAAATTAATAAAAGAAGTAACTACACCCGAATTAAAAGGTAATGAAAATGAAGCTAGTAAAAAAGTAATTTCGGCTATTTCCTCTACAGAAAATAATAAAATTCTTCTACAAACTTGTTGTGTAAAAATAAAATCAAACGGAAAACAATCTCTAATTAGGTTACTTTTAGATTGTGGGAGCATGCGAACCTTTATATCTGAAGAAATAGCAAATAAATTGAATTTACAGGCAATAAGAAAAGAAAAATTGTCGGTTTTTACATTTGGAAATAAGAACCCCATTGAAAAAACCTTTGAAGTAGTTAAACTAACTATTGAAAATAAAAATGTACCTAATTCAAAATTAGATATAGAAGCGCTAGTCACCAATCAAATATCAGCTACTGAAATCCCCCCACCTGAAATCAATGATTTGATAAAAAGTAAACAATTTGAAAATTTAACCCTTGCGGACACACCCACATCCAAAGAACCCATTACATTACTTATAGGTGCTGACTATTATTATGAGATTGTTACTGGAAATATAAAACATTTGAATAAAAAATTAGTAGCTGTCGACACCATTTTTGGTTGGTGTCTACAGGGAAAAACAACTGACAGTTATACGCCCTTAGCATTTAATGTAATAGTAGAAATTTTTTTTATTTCTGAACAGATTGAAAAATTCTGGAATATCGAATCATCTGGCATTTTTAATACTAAACAGGATTCAGATTTTTCAGAAAACAACGTTATGAAGCAGTTTGAGTCAGAAATTAAATACAATGATAAGCGATATACAGTTCGATTTCCGTGGAAGCTTGAAAGGGAATGTTTAAATGACAATCGGAAAATTGCAGAATATAGATTTTTTAAACTCAAACAAAGATTGATTAAAAACCCTGAATTATTTTTTGAGTATAAGGAGGTGTTAGCAGATTATTTGAAACAAGGTATTATTGAGTTAGTTACAGAGCCTTAAGAAAAACAAAATGTAACTTTTTATTTACCTCATCGAGAAATAATTAGAACTGATAGGACAACGAGCAGATTACGCATAGTTTTCGATGCCTCTGCTCATGACACAGGCTCACTGTCTTTGAATAATTGCCTGCATGTAGGTCCAAATTTGTATCCTGAAATATTTGATGTTTTGTTACGGTTTAGATTTAATCCCATAGCTTTTACAACTGATATAAAACAAGCATTTCTACAAATAATTATAGATGAAAACGATCGTGATGTAACAAGATTTTTATTTTCACAAGATTTGTTTAATAATTCTAAACCCTTTGAAATTTATAGATTCACCAGAGTGTTATTTGGAATTAGTAGCAGTCCCTTTTTATTGGCTGCAACAATTAAACACCACTTGAAAAAATACACCGAACAATATCCAAACACAGTAAAATTTTTAAATGAAAATACCTACGTTGATGACGTTATAGGAAGTCATTAAAATATTGATCAAGCCCTATACACGAGTTTACAATGTATTGATATATTTAAAAATGCAAGTATGCATTTACACAAATGGCATACGAACTCTTTACCACTTAGTGAACTATGGAAAGAAAATGGCATAACTTCAGAAGTTAATTCTGAAGCTTTTGGAGAACAAAATCTCCCTTATAAAGTTTTAGGAATCGCTTGGAATAATTCCAAAGATTTACTTTATTTTGATGTTCGAGGTTTAGTTGATTTCGTTTTAAAAAGAATAGACACCAAGCGATTTATTCTACAAGTTTTAGGTAGGATTTTTGATCCACTTGGATTCCTAGGACCATTTACATTAAGACTAAAATGTATAATTCAACAAATTTGGAATTTGGGTCTAGATTGGGATGACACCTTACCCGAAGATTTACGTATAGTTTGGAGTAGCTGGTGTAACGAACTCCCTCATTTGAAAGACTTTTCAGTACCCAGATACTATTTTTCTGACATCACCAATTGGCATGATTATGACCTACAATTACATATTTTTCCCGATTCGAGCATGAAGGCTTATGGTACGGTTGCTTATTTACGTGTAGCAACAACCACCGAAAATGTTCGAACAGTTTTTGTTGCTTCGAAAAACAGGGTTGCTCCACTGAAAGCGCTTACCTTGCCAAGGCTTGAATTGATGGCCGCATTGTTGTCGGCCAAGCTAAGTAGTAACATTTTGAAAGCTTTAAAATTGAATGTACCGACTTATTACTGGACAGATTCAAAAATATCCTATTTTTGGATAAAAGGATCCCCTAAAAAGTTTAAACCCTTTGTCAGAAACAGAATTGAAGAGATCCATAAATTGACCTCACCTGATAACTGGTATCATTGTCCTGGTACTGCCAATCCAGCTGATATAGTTTCTCTGGGATCCAAAATCTCTAGGATAATCAATGATACAACTTGGTTACAGGGACCAGAATGGCTAAGTTTACCTCCTGAGTGTTGGCCAATATCAGAAAACAAAGAAATCGCTTACTCAGATGAATTAGAATACAAAAAAAAATCCTAACGATGTTTTTCAGAGCGAGTGCTTAGTCAAAAAACTCGAAAATCCCATAAACATTTCAAAATATAGTAATTTAGAGAAACTTTTGAGAATTACCGTTTGGGTAAAGAAATTCATTATGAAGCTGAAAAAATCAACTGAAGTGCAAGACGTAGTAACAACCGAAGAATTACTCGAAGCTGAAATTTTTTTGATACAATCTGAACAAAAACAACTTTATAAGGAAGAAATAGAATCTCTAAAAAATAGTAAATCAGTGGATAAGACGTCATCCTTATCAAATTTGGCTCCCATTGTCCTGTTTACTTGCGGTGTGACTAGAGCCATTCACCTGGAACTTGCGTCTGATATGACAACAAATTCCTTTTTGAATTTCAAATTCCTTGATTCAGAAGATTCACAGCTAGACAAGGAAATCCCAAAATTATTTATTCTGACAACGCAAAAACCTTCAAAAAGGCCAAAGGTGAACTCGAAAATTTATACAACATACTGACAGACAAAGTATTTTTAAATTTTATTACAAAAGAGAGAAATATATGGAAGAATATAATAGAAAGAGCTGCATGGTGGGAAGGTTTCTATGAGCGACTAGTAAAGTCAGTCAAAGACTGTTTGAGAAAAGTAATTGGTAGAGCACTCTTAAGTTATGATGAATTAGCGACTCTGTTGACAGAAGTGGAAGCAGTTTTGAATACGCGACCACTGACGTATGTATATAGCGACAGCGAGGAACCAGAACCTCTTACTCCAATGCACTTTTTAAATTTTGGAAAAGAACTTTCATTTCCTATCAATTTTTTTGAAATAATTGAAGATTGTTCAAAGAGATCAATTCTCCTGAAAAGAAAAAAATATCAATCTTTACTATTGAAACAATTGTGGACCAAATGGAAAAAACACTATTTGATGGATTTAAAAACAGCCCATTCATTGAAAAATCCTAATGCCCATACGCCACTGAAAGTGGGCGATATTGTTTTAATTCAAGATGACGCAAAAAATAAGTTTCTTTGGAAACTTGGTAAGATTCAGACTGCCATTCCTGGAAGAGATGGCAATATTCGTTCATACGAAATAAAAACAGCGAGTGGGATCTTAAAAAGATCCATACAGCACTTGTATCCCTTTGAAATATAAAATGACTAACAAATGACTTTTTGCAGACTTTTTATAAACATTCATAAACTTTTATAGACATTTATTTAGTTTGTTTTTTCTGCATTTAGGACTCTAAATATTTTTTTTGCTCTTTTTTGATTTTGAGTCTTATTTATATATAGAATCTTTGAATTTTGGTAGTATAAGTAAGTATATGATTTAACTACAAAAAAAAAAAAAAAAAAAAAAAAAAAAAAAAAATTTGTGTGTTATTTAACTGTCATTATTTACTTTGTTTGAATTTAAAGTGTTTTATTTAGAATTTATTGATATTTTGAATTTGACTAATTAAGTGATTAATTAGATATTGCTTGAATTCTTATATTTAGTATTTTGTATTCGAATTTTAAAAATTGTATTAGATTACTGAACCACTGATACGAAAAATTGAATTTTTATGATTTTATGATGGAATTTTGATTTGTGAACTCTTTAAGAGTTCAGGTGGGGAGTGTGAAGAGAAACTTTTTCTCTGCTCCCATGCCAACGAAGGACGCGCGATGCGCGCGCATCCTACCTTAGAATGCGACTTCGTTTTGTTGTGGCTGGAACGATACGAAGCGATTTTTTTGATTTTAAAAGCATGATCGCTGTAATTTTTTACAGTTTGTTGATGAGGCTAAGCCTCCCTTATTTCGAAGAACCAGATCAAGTGTTTGATAATTTTTATTGTATATATGTATAGAACCATGCATCTGTAAATATTCATCAAAATAATTAAAGAAAAGAATCCAGAAAGCACCTCCTTCATTGAGTTTATGTTCGACTGTCTTTGAAATTTTCTTCACAGGTATACCTTGATGTGAATTAGTGCTGTTTATGTTTTGGTGCAAATCGCTCAACAGCTGGCGCTGCTATGCTGTATTTTTCAGAATTTCTACAGTAGCTCTATCTCAATAACTAATGCACGAATTTTCATCAAACTTCAGATTCAGGTATACCTTGATATCAATTAGTGGTTTTTATGTTTTGATATAAATCGCTCAACAGGTGGTGCTGCTATGCTAAATTTTTCAGAATTTCCTCTATAGCTCTATCTCAAGAATTAATGCACGAATTTTCATCAAACTTGAAATTCAGATATACTTTGATATGAATTGTTGCTAAATTGATGCAATTTCTTGTACTATTTAAATAATTTAATTGACGTGATTTATATAGAAGAACGTTTTGTGATGGCCACAACATACTAGTTTTAGTTCGAAAGGGTATTTCTAGTGCCCGCTATTTTTGGTGTCACTATTGGATCTACGACTCCTGTAATATGGCCTGAATCACAGCGTCATTTATTTGTCCAAACGGACGTATTACTTGGCGTTTTATATCGTTTAAGAAGGCAAGTGAATGTAATTACTTAAACACATGTGAAAATATAAAAGTGAATAGTTAAGAAATTTAATAGTGTGTTACATTAAAAGGTAAAAAAGTACATGTAATTATGCATTTATGTAACGCAATGTAAAAAAAAAAAAAAATAAGAATTCAGTTTTATCAATTTAGATTTATGCTTTATGTGAATAACTGAGGATGACAATATAAATTGCCCTAAATTTGATTTAATGTGAGTATATATCGTCTCTTTTTGTAATAATTCTGTAACAACAATAGATAAATAATGAATCGCTATATTACCTCTTTTCTGCCCAAAATGTTTCAGCTTTTCACTCTTTGTCCCCAAAAGCAGGCGAAACTTAATATCTAAACTTTTTATTTATTCTTCAATTTTCTGATATTTTTATTACTTTGTTCTAACAGTAAATATATAATCATCTAAATTCTTCTATCCCCTCTAAACTTCCAGCTTCTTTAAATTTTGGATTAAAACACTGCTTTTTGTTACTTTTTAGCAAAAGTAAATGAATAATCAGCCATCTAAATCTACAGCCCTCCAAAAAACAAATAGATAAATAAATAAACAATGGAGATTTTCTATACATAGGGGGAGGGGAGGGAAGATCTTCGCCTTTTTTGTAATTAGACTTTTCTCATCCACGAGAATGTATGGTACAATACATATCTGATTCCAAGAACTAGTTTGTTGTTTACATGCAATCAGATTGGCGAGTATCGATCTATTTTTCTAAACATTTACAGACTATTTATCCCACCTATCTTTCTTTATATGAAATTTAAATATCTAAAGCCATTCCTTGACAGTTTAGGACAATTTTCATTATTAGCAATTTTGTAATCAGTGTTGAATTCAGGAGGTGGTCCGAATGGGACATTTCCCCCCTCCCCCACGGAGCAATGAAAAGTCCCCCACCCGGAAGATTTGAGATTTTGTGTTTTCAATGATCCAAAAGTGCAACCCCCCCCCCCCCCTTCCGTCCTCGGAGCCACAAAAATCCCTCCCGGAGAAAAGTGTCTGAAATCAATACTGTTTGCAACACTATACTCATTCAAACTTTACTAGCCTAATAGGCAACAATAAGCAATAGTCGGTAAGTGGGTAACAAGATGCTTCATGAGTCAGCCTGTATAATAGTTGTCCTAATTGGACTAATGATTATAAAGTAAATTATCTGTTTCTGGTAACCATCGACAGTTTATAACAGGGTCGTTTTAAATGATTTTGAATGTAAAAGATACCTCTCCTGTTCTTATATTAAAAGAAAGGGGCGAATATCATTTGTGTTGGAGTTTGTCAAGCAATTTAAGAGAAAAGCTTTGCTTATTTTGCTTTCTTGCTTTTCTTCTTTCTTGCTTTTTTCTTGAAGTTCTTGCTTTTTAAAGAAGTGGAATTCCGGAAAGAATAAAGCCCTTTTTATAGCACTTCGAGAATTTGAATTCTTCTACTCACTGGCAGTGGTGCAGTCGTAAAATCAACAGAGGGTATACACTTAAGACGGACGGTATACCTTAGAGTGTATATACTATAGCTTTCTTGATAAACAGGGGGTATACGGTGTTCCTTAAAAAAAATACAGAAGGTATACGCCATATACCCCCGTATACCCTCCACTACATCCCTGCTCACTGGCATTTTTCAAGACTTACTTTGGATGAACAGTTTTACGCATCGATTTCGCCGTAAACACGAGAATCATGTATATTCATTTTTTCATGTATTTTCAGTTTTATTGTTATTTTTTTACATTTTATTCCCACTCTTTTTCTTTAATAATAATAATTTAAAAAATCAATGTTTAAGTCAAAGATTAGAAAAAAAGGGTATTGACAGAGGTTCGGAAAATTGGATGTTCCGTTAACTGGAATGCAGATAATTGGCTTTGTAAGGATATTGCTGTTAAATTTTGTTATGTTTGATTCAATATTAATATGTCATTAAGGACTCTCAAGTGACATTCAGGACTCTTAAAATTGGAAAAAAGGAAAAAAAAAAAAGGACCCTTTTCAACATTTAATATCTTAAAATGTATTTGATTTTAAGACATAATTGTTATTGGAATTGAAATATATAAGTATGTTCTTTCATTTCATGTATTTAAAAAATTGCAAGATGCAGAATTAGCATTTACAGCGGGCTCCAAGCTGTCCGACATTAGTCGAGCAGAAAATTGGCATAACAGTTTACGCGCAGGATTAGAAAATAAATTTTGTAAGTAGAAAGAAAATTTTGATGCGTGCTTATACTTTAGATTATAAGAATTACCCTGAACCTAAATAAATTTACATTTAAAGCATTTTTATTTTTTTAATACAAAGTTGTATTTAGACAATGCAAAATTTAGAAAATTCCAACAGTATAAGGACCTAAAGAAATATTTTTTTGAACAACAAAAAATAAATTTTAGGTTCAGTTTATACAGACTAATATGAAGCATATGTTTCGGAAATTTCAGGAAAAAATATTTAGAGTTTTTGAGATATCGTGCGCGTTATGGCCCGAAAACATCATTTGGAGAAAAATGACTTCAAAGTTTTGGAAACGCCGTTCCAGCTATTGAGCGGATATAATTCTAAAAGCCACAACTTCTGTTCGAATGGGAATTTCAAGGAAACAATTATATCAAAAGTTCAGAAAAGATAAGAGTTTAACATCTAAAAAAAATTAAAATTTCGAAAATTTTAAAGCTTTAAGAGTCTTGAGACCCCTTAACCATTACGATAGCAGATACAGTATAACTTCAAAAATCCGGCATCATCGGGACCTAGACTATGCCGGATTTTTGAAAATTCCGGATTTTTGAAGGAATGTCAAAAATAGTAACTAGGAATACCAAAAGTAGTACTATATTCGTGTGTCTTTAGCCATAATTTACTTCTTTAAAAAGAAAATTAAATATAAAAATAAACTTACATTAATTGATATTTTATATGCTACAGAAAAAAAAATCCAATAAAGAGTGAAATTATTTCTTCTCGTGTAATTTTGGAAACATCGACGTCAATTTTGTTTGCTTAATTTTTTTTGTCCGTTCTTTAACAAGTTTTTCTTGTATTTTATACAAATGAGAATCTCTATTTCGGAAATACAGTCCTCTTCTCTAAAGCAGATATTAATTATCCAGTCAAATTTATGCATTTTTCGTGACACCTTTTCTTAATCCCTGTCTTCGGAGCTGTTACTAGCGTTATTGGCGGTTCCATTTAGCACCGCGTCAGAAGAGAGACTCCAAAGAACTTGTTTACTAGTCTCCACACGGTTGCTGTGCAACAGTGTAGCCCTCAGAGAATTGGTTCAGAAAATAATCGCTTCTGACAAAAGAAAAAAAAATGTCAAATATTATTTTTCCCATTTTTACTTTCGATCTTGGAGTTTTTAATTCATGAACAATTGATATTTTTCTTCTACCGTAACTTGAAAGCGTAAAAGAAAAAAGAAGGCAAAAGATGGTTTTGATGCCGGATTTTTGAAGTTGCCGGATTTTTGAATGCCGGATTTTTGAAGTCACACTGTAAATAATTATCTACCTTTTAAAAATAAAAATCAATCACAAATTAACACATTCACGACGGGAAACGAGAATTCTCGTTTTCATTAAAAAAACATTACAACCTTATAGAAAATGCATTTATATCATGTTGTCCATATTTTTTTAAATTGTAAGACATTTTATATTAAGTTCGTACATTGAAAGATATTTACCGATGCATAAACTTGGGAAACCTATCTAGAACACTAATTTACAAAAGACTTTCAGAACAGGGAGGAGCTCCTATTGTTTTAAAATTCAGATTTGATAAAAGTTGCCCGTCGGCAATGAGTTAAAACTGAAATTAGCGATCGAGTTTGAAATATTTATTTTCTCTCTGTGTTCACTTTTGCATAATTTACCATTTTCATGTCTTTTGTAGCACATTATTTATTAATTTAGTTAGTTCTTCTAACTATAAACCGCTTGGATTAGGTGATCTGCTAATCTAATTGGCCGTTTGTTCGAGAAATTAATTGAAATTAAATTAAAATCACAGTTTCACTTTTTAATAGGAAACATTTTAGTGCAACATAATTTGAGTACTATACACTGTCAAAAAATTCTTCTTTACATGCTAAATTATTCGTCATTTTTAAACAAATAATTTCAGTACTCCTGGAATACATAATTTTTCCGTTAATTCTTCCAGGAAGTCTGAAAAAGAGAGAAAAATTCCGTTTAATCCGTAGGCGCTTGAATATTTTGCGTATTGGTTGCTTTAATACCAAAGCTCGAACTTATTTTTAGAATGAAAAACCGAAAAATCAATAAAATAAAATCTATAATTTATTTAAAAACAAATAAACAAAAGTAGCGCTTTCGAATTTAATAAAGTAGCAATTTTCTCATTCATTTGACTTATTCGCAATTTATTTTTTAGAAAATTAAAAAAAATATTCGCATTTAAAATATATTCTAAACGAACACATTTAAAAAATATATAATAGTTCAATCAACTTAAAAAAATCGATTTTATTCAAAAAAGCAAACATTTCTTCTTGAATTTAATTCAAAATATAATATTCGTATTTTACATCTACCAATCAAATTATGCCTTCTTAAAAATATGCGTAATTTGTAATAATTTTTATCCTCTATTATTCTATAAGTATTAAAACACCAACCATTATTTCATAACGACGAAATGCCCTTGCAATAAAGTTTAAATTTCCGAGCTTTCTGAAAAAGAAAGTTAACAAGCTTTACCAATCCCCCATTTGAAGAAACTTTGTTGGAACTTTGTTGGAACTTTGTTCAACTTTGTTGGAAAGTGTTAAAAATTCACGCTTGGATAACAAATTAATTTTATTAATTATTTAATATTTCTTTTTAATAAATTTCTTTAATTCATCTATTTAAAACATAAAATTTCAGTTATTGAATCTTGAAATACAGGTATGCTACTATAATTCTGGTGATTTTTTATTAATCTAAATTCCAATTATTTTTTCAAAACTAGTTTACCGTTGTATAAAGAATATTGGGTACTTTTCCAGTATAGGAACCTGGGCGAGAGAAGGGAAATTTTCCTGCAGATTTTCTGGCAACCTAATTCATTGTTTCATATACGTAAACACCTTTTTCAATATTTATATAATTCATCTATCTTTATTATAAAGGACAAACATATCTGTGCGTAACGCATACGTCATTTTGCGAATGGCAACATTTTGAAATTTGAAATGAAATTTTAGTTTTGCATCTTTATTCTAAAGGACAAACATATCTGTGCGTAACGCATACGTCATTTTGCGAATGGCAGCATTTTGAAATTTGAAATGAAATTTTGGTTTTGCAATTTTCTCTACTGCAAATTTTTAAACTTCTAAACATCGTACATTTTAAATTTTTACACCGTCGTATAAGGAAAAAAATGCTCTTTTAAATGCAATTTGTTTGAAAGCTATATCTCAATTAATTTTTGAGATATTAATTTTTTTGCAGTTTTTAATACTATTTTTCTTATCGTGGCAACAAAAGTACCTCATTTCTATTGGAAGTCATTAAAAGTAAACGAAAAATAGTTGAAAATAGGAGATACTGTATTTTTTTGTTGCCATTTTCTCATAAAACCTGAAAAAATAGTTGAAAATAAAATATGGGCTATGTCAAGAATATTGACTGTTATTCCGTGATAATGACGTCATATGCACACTTTTCTATAGACGAAATTTAAGACTGGGTTGTAAAAGTAGATTGCTTTAGCGGATGCAAATGACGTCATTTTATAAAAAAGCGTGTATTTTAATTCTTAAACCTGAATTATGTTTTGTAGAAGTGCGTCATTTTTACAGCCCAGCTGCTTTGAAATTCTCCACAGGTGAAAATGCTTCACTTCAGAAAATAATGTAATCGAAAGCACACACTGATAAATGCCATGTTTTACAAAAATTTAGAATGTCTTTATAAAAGAGAGGTGACATGCAAATAATAGTGATTTATATTACAGAAATTGATGATTCTCGCCTGGATGGATTTGCTTCGCCGAGTTAGACAAGAAAACAAATAATTCGTGGTTTAAAATAATATCATGTTCCTGAAGTTTTTGTCAAAAATAGTCTCGAATAATAAAATTTTAATGCTATTCTTTAGGACATTCTACTATAATTTTATCAAAATAACATAATTTGCTTAATTTAATTTTTCCTATTTTTATATAATCTATATATTTAAAACACAAGAGTATTTTTTAGTCATCTGCCCTGATCTTTCTGCTGAACCAATTTTACGAATATATATATTTTTTTAACTGAAAGCTCTTCCTTTGTAGATGTGACCGCACTATCTATTTTTTTTTTAATATCCCCACTTTTATATTTTAATTTTAAAAGCATTTTATGAAATTTCTTCAAAATGATGAAAATTAGATAGCTTTCATTGCTGCAGACGAGAGAGAAATAATGAGGTATTTTAAATTTTATTCATGCTATTTTCTGATAAAAATTCAAAATTGTTGATAAAAATTATTGGATACGTTTTAATGGCGCAAAATCCCAATAGGAGCAGAATATTATATTAGGGGCATAATAACGGAAAATGACATACTGCTTTTGAAAACACGCATTTTTCCTCATAAATTTTCTACACTGTTTTTCCTTCTGCATGTGTTCTGACACTAAGTTTCAGACACTAGGCGAAATGCTTATTTAAGTGAAAATGAAGTTTTATTTAAAAGAAAACGATCATTTTCTAAGATAAAACTAAGCCTTTTAACATAAATGCGTCTAAAAAACATAAATTACGGAAATTTTTACTCTCCAAAATTGAGATTAGAATCTGAAATAAAGAGTGCGTCTGTTCACATAAAAGATGTTGCTGACAATCGTGACTTCAAGTTTTGAGTTAAAATGATTTTTAAATGATCAAACAAAATACAATTTTTTAAAAAATGATGAATATGGATATGAGAAGTGCGTATGCAAATTTTGAGAAGGTAGAAATTGCTGTTTTCATTCCGGAAATCCAAGCATAAGAGCCTCAATTGATAACCACATCCCAATAACTGATCTTTATTGTATTTTACCGATTATGTATCTATATTATAAAGAACAAACGTATCTGTGCGTAACGCTGACGTCATTTTGCGAATGGCAATACTTCACGATCAAATTTCGGTCTTGAAATTTTCGCTACTGCAATTTTTCAATCGTCTCACTGACCATCGTACATTTTCAATTTTTGTCGCATAGGGAAATAAATGCACTTTCAAATGCAATTTGTTTAAAAACTGTATTCATTGAGTGATGTATTATATTTTCTAAATTAATTTTTAAGCGTGATTTTTTAAAAAGTTTATCTTATCACGTACCGGTTTCAATACATAAAATAATAAATATTTTGCACATAAAGCAACAAACATTTTTCAGCATTTGTTTCTGACTATTTTTGCATAATGAAATTAATACTTCCTTTATAAGCAAATAAAAGAATAATATTAAAAAAACCACCAAACTAACATATTTGTGAAAGACAAATTAACGAAATTAATACTTCTTTTATAAACAAATAAAAGAATATTGAAAAAACACAAATCTAACATATTTGTAATCGTACAATTTAAATTTTTAGATCACCAAATAGGATTTTTTTTCAAATGGAATTTGTTTGCAAAGTTCATCTCAGTTTACTGATTGTCTATGGTTTTAAAAACAATTTTACAGCATGAAATATTTTTTAATTTATCTATAATGCGCGGAGCTCTATTACGAATGATTAATCCGTTTGCCCTTAAAACAAAATAAAGAGTTCATCATTTTCTTGCGGCTAATTTCCATTAAAAAAAACATCCCTATGAATAAATAAATAAAATAATATAAATAAAACACAAATTTACCAGACATGTATAAGCTCTGAAATTATCAGAATATAAAAGGATGCCATAAGTAGTAAAATCTTAGCATGCGGCTAATAAGAAAATATCGCTTTTGATAAATTTCAAAAATGTATTTGATTGTGTAATTCGTATTTTCCATATGAAAAATGCTTTTTTGATGTAATTGGTCAATCTAAAAAATTTATTGCACATAAAAAAAATTATTAGTTTTCAAAAAAAAAAAAAAAAAAAATGTTTTCACCTATATTCTTTAACCCGGGATCTCGGGTACGATCCCCTAGTACTAATAATATTATAAAGAGGTAAAAATTGTTTATTTGTAGGAGGTAAGCTCTGGAACCGATTCCAAAAGTAATGGTTTCAAAATGATGGTGTTAGTCCAACTTAGAACATAGGCTATACCTTATGTCCGTGCCACTGGCCAAAAGGGGGTGCAGAAGCAAAAAACCTACTAAAAATGCGATTTTTGTGCTACTGAAGGGCATAGAAACATGAAATTTGGAATGGTAGTTACTTATAAGATACTAATGATCTCTAAGGACATTTCTTAAAAAAATCGAAATTAAAACGGGGAGAAAATGCGCGAAAAGCGTTCTAAAAAACGTTCTAAATAGCGATTTTTACGCAATTTCAGGAAGTACCAAGCCGATTTCAAAAATAATCGTGTCAAAATGATGGTGACAGCCCTTGCTCCAACATAGTTTACATTTTATGTCGGTGCCACTGCCCCTAAAGGTCATAGAAACATGAAATTTGGAATGGTAGTTACTTATAAGATACTAATGATCTCTAAGGACATTTCTTAAAAAAATTGAAATTAAAACGGGGAGAAAATGCGCGCAAAGCGTTCTAAAAAACGTTCTAAATAGCGATTTTTACGCAATTTCAGGAAGTACCAAGCCGATTTCAAAAATAATCGTGTCAAAATGATGGTGACAGCCCTTGCTCCAACATAGTTTACATTTTATATCGGTGCCACTGCCCCTAAAGGTGGTGCAGGAGCTAAAAAAAAGTTTGAAATTGCGATTTTTGTGTTACTGAAGGGCCCAGATACATGGAATTTGGCATGGTAGTTACTTATTAGGCATTTCTTAAAAAATTCTAAATTTAAAAGGGGTGAAAATGCGCGAAAAGCGTTCTAAAAAGCATTCTAAATGGCGATTTTTATGCAATCTCAAGAAGTACCAAGCCGATTTCAAAAATAGTGGTGTCAAAATGATGGTGACAACCCTTGCTTCAGTATAGGCTACATTATATGTCGGTGCCACTACCGCTAAAGGGGTGCAGGAGCAAAAAAAAACGTTCGAAATTGCGATTTTTGAGTTACTGAAGAGCCCAGATACATGGAATTCGGAATGGTAATTAATTTGTAAGATATAAATGATCTCTAAGAACATTTCTTAAAAAATTCGAAATTTAAAAGGGGTGAAAACGCGCGAAAAGAGTTCTAAAAAACGTTCTAAATGGCGATTTCTACGCAATCTCAGAAAGTACCCAACCTATTTCAAAAGTAATGGTTGGAAATTGATGATGACAGCCCTTGCTCCAACATAGGCTCTATTTGATGTCGGTCTCACTACCACCTAGGGGTTACAGAAGCAAAAAACATTCTAAATTGCAATTTTTGTGTTACTGAAGCGCCTAGAATCCTGAAATTAGGCAGGGCAGTTATTTATAAGATACATATGATCTCTAAGAACATTACCTAAAAAATCGAAATTTAAAGGGGGGGGGGGGGGGGGGAATGAGCGAACGGCGTTCTAAAAAACTTTCTAAATTCCGATTTCTACGCAATCTCAGGAAGTACCGAACCGATTTAAAAAATAATGGTGTGAAAACGATCGTGACAGCCCTAGCTCCAACATAGGTTGTATTTTATGTCGGTGCCCTACCCGAAAGGGTGTGAAGGAGCAAAAAACGATCTAAATTGCGTTTTTTGCAATACTGCAGGGACTAGCAACTTGAAACTAGGCATGGTAGTTACGTATAAGATATAAATGATCTCTAAGAAAATTTCCTAAATAATTCGAAATTTAAAAGGGGTGAAAATGGACGAAAAACGTTCTAAAAAAAGTTCTAAATCGCGATTTCTACGCAATCTCAGAAAGTACCCAACCGATTTCAAAAGTAATGGTTGGAAATTGATGATGACAGCCCTTGCTCCAATATAGGATCTATTTCATGTCGGCGTCACTACCACCTTACCACTTAAAAAATGTTCTAAATTGTGATTTTTGTGATACTGAAGGGGCTAGCAACATGAAATTTGGCATAGTAATTAGTTATGAGATGTAAATAACCTCTGAGAAGAGTTCCTTAAAAATTTGAAATTTAAAAGGGTTGAAAAATAACGAAAATCGGTTTAAAAACGTTTTAAATAGCGATTTCTACGCAATCTCAGGAAACCTTATAAGATGTAAATAATCTCTAAGAACATTTCTTAAATAATTCGAAATTTAAAAGGAGTACAAATGGACGAAAAACTTTCTAAAATACGTTCTAAATTGCAATTTGTATGCAATCTCAGAAACTACCTAACCGATTTCAAAAGTAATGGTTGGAAATTGATTATGACAGCCCTTGCTCCAATATAGGATCTATTCCATGTCGGCGTTGCTTACCACCTTGCGGTTGCATTTTAAAAAAGCGTTCTACATTGTGATTTTTGTGATACTGAAGGGGCTATCAATTTGAAATTTGACATGGTAATTACTTATGACATGTAAATGTTCTCTGAGAAGAGTTCCTTAAAAATTTGAAATTTAAAAGTGGTGAAAATGAACGGAAAGGGTTCTAAAAACGTTCTAAATAGCGATTTCTACGCAATCTCAGGAAATATAAACCGATTTCAGAAGTAATGGTTTCAAATTGATGGTGACAGTCCCCGCTACAACATAGCCTACATTTTACGTTGTTGTCACTACCACCTGGAGGTTACAAGAGCAAAAAATGTTCTAAATTGCGTTTTTTGTGTTACTGAAAGGGTCTAACATTTTAAATTTGGAATGGTAATTACTTCGAAGATGGAAATGCTTTCTAAGAATTGTCGAAAGAAAATTCCAAATTTAAAAGGATGAAGTGAGCGAAAAGCGTTCTATAAGCGTTCAAAGTTACGATTTTTATCCAATCGTATGAAATATGAAACCAATTTCAAACGTAATGGTTGCAAATTGATGGTGATAGAACCTGCTCAAACATAAGCTATATTTTATGTTGGTGCCACAAACCCTAGAGGGTTGCAGGAGCAAAAAACTCTCTAAATTGCGATTTCTGCGGTACTGAAGAGGCTAGAAACTTTAAATATAGCACTTTAGTTACTTATAAAATATAAATGTCCTCTAAGAACAGTCGAAAATAAATTCGAAATTAAGAAAGGGTGAAGCGAAGGGAAGGAGCGAAAACGATTCTATAAGTGTCCTAAATTATGATTTATTTGGAATCTCAGGAAATAACAAACTGATTACAGAAGTTATTGGTTGCGAATCAAGGGTGATAGTCCCTGATCCTATACGGGCTATATTTCATGCCGGTGTCACTACACTTGGTTGGCAGGAACAACAAAAAGGATTTTTTAAAAATCTAAATGCCGTTTTCTAAAGAATATTAAGAAATACCAACCGATTTCAAGGTTAATGTTGGCAAATTAATGGTGACAGTCTCTGCTTCAACATTTTTCGAGACATTCTATTTCAACTCTGTTTCGGCATTTCATGTTAGTGCCCCTAACACCAGAGAGGTGGTCGACTGTAAGACAAGAAGCTGGGAATTTGACATAATGGTTAATTTTAAGATGTAAATATGTTAAGATGGTTTCTAAAAAATTCAACACTTCAAATGAATACTGAAATGAGCGTATGAAATGAGCATAAAAGTCTCAAAATACTTTTTAAATTATCATTTATTTGGAATTAGTTTTAGTTCTTCTTATTAATTAAAATCTCATTTCTGTCTATTGCACTTTTATAATGAAGTTTAGTCAAATTGTGGCTTAATTTGTCATTTTTGAATTATTCCAAAAAATTTTCTTCTAATAAAAAAATAGTCATGCAAATATCACTTGGCATATTTAAACTATTACGCGAGCAAAACCGCGGATTTTGCTAGTTTAATATAAAGAAACCAATTATATATTTTTATATACAAACAGTAATTTGTATATAAAAAACATTAATAAAATATATATAAATAAAAAGTTTATATATATATATACATATACATATGAGGTCAAACATGTTTCTGCATACCCGCATTTGAAGGACAATTCTTCAAGCATTTCAGCAGATATTCCACAAAACATCTAAACTCGAAAGTGTTCTGTGCTCTTTTCATTATCCTTAATTTATGAGCATGAGTGTAAAAAAATGGCAGCTTGATATAAAATACAGCTGATGGACGACTGCACTTCGAAACTAGTTGGATGTGCCAATCCCAAAACTTTCTTCTATCTCATATATTTTAATATTTCAAAATGTTGTTACAGATGCCAATATTTCATTTTTATTAGCTCAATACTATATCAACTTGGACTTTCATCTTAAATTTTTACTTCAATCAATTAATCGGAGTAAAAACGAGTTAATCTCGATCATGATATTTATTAAACTCACGAATAGTCGCGAATAGTCGTTTCCCGTCGATTCACGAGCCACTGGTGTGCAATAGAACTACGAAAAATTAAGAAGATTACACAAAAATCGCTATTACATCGCCCCCTTCCGGCGGAATTTTTCCACATTCAGGGAGGACCTTCTTGCCATGGCCAAAAACATACACAAAAACTTTTGTTCAATTCTATGCATAACTTAATACACTTTTCGAAGGTACAATATTGGAAATGGCACAAAAATTGCTATTACAGCGCCTCCTTCCGACGGAATTTTTCCAAATTCAGGGGGGAGTTCTTGCCATGACCAAAAACATACACAAAAATGTGGTTCAACTCTATGCATAACTTCATACACTTTTCGATGGTACAATATACAAAATGGCACAAATATCACTATTACAGCGCCCCCTTATGGCAGATATTTTCCAAATTAAGGGAGGACCTACTTGCTATAGCCAAAAACTTAAAAACTTTTTTGGTTCAATTCTATGCATAAGTTCATTCATCACTTTTCGATGGTACAATATTTAAAATCGCACAAAAATCGCTATTACAGCGCCCCTTCCGGCCGATTTTTCCCAAATTAAGAGAGGACCTGCTTGCTATAGCCAAAAACTTAAAAAAAATTGGTTCAATTATATACACAACTTCATACACTTTTCGATGGTACAATATTCAAAATCGCACAAAAATCGCTATTACAGTGCCCTCTTTCGGCGGATTTTTTCCAAATGAAGGAAGGACCTGCTTGCCATAACCAAAAACTTTAAAAAAAAATTGGTTCAATTCTATGGATAACTTCATACACTTTTTGATGGTACAATGGCGACAGACAGACGGACACACGGACAGACAGACATTTTCTATAAACATGTTTTTTGGTATCTCTGACCTCTAAAACGTGTAAATACGTCGAAAATCGGAAGTCGAAAAAAATTTCGATTACAACACTTTCTTCTACTGAAGATAGAAGAAAGTAAAAATAGGTTCAAGGGGAGGGAGGACACGACAACTCATCGTACTTTAACCTAGAACAATGAAACGAAAAAAAATACTTTTCTTTTTTAGTTCGAAAGCTATTGAATAAGTAACGATTTTTTTAAATATGCATTTTTAGTGAATTGGCATCGATTCAATGTAAAATGTAAATTTTAAACAAACAAAAATCGTTACGCTTAAAGTTACACAGAAAAGAGAAATATACAGGGTGTTATCGAATTCGACAGACAAATTCAGAAAGGTGATAGTAGGCATAAAGAGGAGGAAAAATTACCATAGAACATGGGGTCGCAAACCACGTATATAATCAAAAGTACAGTACTATGCTAACTCAATTTGGGTTGGCGGTATAATAATTTTCAGAAAACTAAAGTATATTATAATAAATGTTTTAATAGACCTTTGTTGTAAATGTTCTCACCTTCGTTGGAAATGTGATAATATAAAAAAAAGTGGCAGAAGTTTCCATTATACGCGCCAGTAGTATGCACTTGACACTTCAAATTTTGGACTGCGATTACCAGTTCATACATTGTAAAAAACATGTGTAATTCTACAGATGTAAAATTACGGAAATATGTATGCTTACTAAAATTTTATCTGTACCCCATATTTTTTTTTTTTTTTTGTGTGTGTTTCTCGCAAGTCCATGCCTATTTTATATCTGCACATGGGGCATTTCCTAGTTATCTTTATAAAAGGGGAAAAAGCCAGAGTGATAAATGCCTATGTGGAAACATCGGTGATGTCAAACATTATCTGTTTGGTAAATGTCCATTGATGCCTACTTCATTTAACTTTATCCGTAACCGGACACTTAGCTGGAACATGCGTAACATACTGTTCTCGAAATCAAATTATCACAGACTCAGACTTATTTACAACGAACTAAATAAACATTTTTCGTTTATAAAATATAAATTTTGATTTTTAATCTTCGTTTTATTTTAACCACTTTTCAAGCGCCAGGGCGCTCTTTGTGAGTTTTACTTTTATTTATTTTTTTTTTTTTTTTGTCATTGTATTTCTTGGGCTATTCCCCAGCTGTGGTTTTGCAGGTCGCAGAGGGTACTTTTCTGTCAGGGGTTCATGCCTATGCCATTTTTGGTTGGCTCCCTGGCAGAGTGATCCTGATCCTGTACCCTATAATTTTATCAGTACTCCTCTGAATACATTTGAATATATCGGTGATGTTAATTTTGAAGATTCTGATGATTTTATTCCAATTACTAAAAGAGAATTATTTTTTGCTATTAGTCGACAAGAAAATAATAAGGCTCCCGGTTACAATGAGATAGACGCGCTGATTATCAAGAACCTTTGTAAAACTTTTACAGCTTTTATGATTTCTTTATTCAATACCTGTTTGAAGTTTGGTCACTTCCCGAAATGCTGGAAGAAAGGCATTGTAATATTTTTTCGCAAACGTAACCGTGATCCCAAGCTACCGAATTTACGGACCAATAACACTTCTTCCTATCATTGCAAAGGTTTTTGAAAGAATAGTTAAGATCCGAACCGTTACAATGTTGGAAACTATGTTATATTTGGATGACGGGCAGAGTGGTTTTAGAGAATCACGCACCACAATTTCAGCTCTTGCAGCTCTAAAGAAACTAATTAAGGAAACACTTTCAGAATTCAAATGCTGTTCGCTCATCTCTTTTGACATAGTTGGTGCCTTTGGTGTGATGGATTGGTTTATCTTGGCTGAATTAATTGACGACCTTCCGATTTATGAGTATTTAAAAATGACTTTGAATAATTATATCAGTCATCGTCTCATAGGATTGAAGTTTGTTAGAGGCATAAGATGGTTTAGAATCTTCCGGGGCTACCCGCAGGGTTCCTGTTTAGGATCCCTGCTTTGGACCATATTGTTGCTGACAAGATTAGCAAAACTTATAAGCAACACAGTGAAAAAATTATTTCTTATGCTGATGACTCTGTCATTGTTGAAGGCAGTGGTACAAGACCTGTACTTGAGAATACCGTCAATGCTAGCATTTCCCCCTTTCCTGCAGCCTGTAAGTGATTTACATTTGTCAATTAGTCTTGAAAAGTCTGCTTCAATGCTTTTTGGAAAATATACATCAAGTACGCGTCGACCTATTTTTAAACTCCAGGGTAGGAGGATACCTGTTAAGGATAATTTGCTGTACTTGGGATTTTATCTTGACAGTAGATTCCATTGGTTGGAGCATCTCGATATGACCCGCGATAAAATAAAAGATTTTAGTTGTAATATCCAAAAGACAAGAATTCGATATAAAGTATTACCACTTGAGTTTCTAAAAATTTGGTACAATTCAGTGTTAAAGAAACAGATTACTTATGGTTACGAAGTTTGGTTTAAGGAATTACGGAGCCATGGAATTAGGCGTTTGTGCTCATGCCAAAGGCTATGTCTCTTATCTACCGTTCGCGCATATCGGTCAATATCAACACAGGCACTTTGTGTACTTTCGGGAGTTCCTCCAATCAAAGTAGAATTAAAACAACTAGCTTTATGTTATGAAGTTCTTAAAAATGATGGTTCAGATTGGAAAGAATATGTTTATGTTTCAACAGATCGTTTGGTGAAAAAAGTTTATACTTTTAATTATCCCTTCTTTTATTATGATCATCATGTCAATTTCGTACGTGCTATTACAGAGAAGGTCCCTTTGTACAACCACCCAGTTTTATATACGGATGGTTCTAAGATGCCTACGGGCATTGGGGCGGCTTTTGCGGTATTTTTGAAAAAGATATTATCTTTGAGAAGAGAATTAGACTTAAATTATTTAATACGGCTGATACAGGCTGAACTTACCGCCTTAGATTCCGCAATTGAGTGGTGTAGAGACTCCACATACAGTGTATTCCACATTTATACAGACAGTTTGTCCTCAGTTCAAGCGCTTCAAAATCCTTTTCCAACGGACGAAATTCTTTTTAATATTTATACGAATTTACGACTATTGAATAATAAAATTATTAATTTAGGCTGGATTAAATACCACGTTGGTTTCGTCGGAAATGAGCGCACAGACTACCTTGCCAAATCAGTCATTGAGACTGGTTCATTTGATGCTGAAATAGACATTCCTATCCCTCTTTCGTTTGTGAAGCAATTCTATAAAAGCAACATTATTAAAAATTGGCAGAACGAATGGTCCTATAGTGATAAAGGAAGAGACACGCATAGTATTATTAAAACAGTGGATACCTTATTTTTGTGTTTCTCGCAAGTCCATGCCTATTTTATTTCTGCACATGGGGCATTTCCGAATTATCTTTATAAAAGGGGCCAAGTGAAAAATGCCTATGTGGAAACATCGGTGATATCAAACATTATCTGTTTGGAAAGTGTCCATTTATGCCTACTTCATTTAACTTTATTCGTAACCGGACACTTAGCTGGAACATGCGTAACATATTGTTCTCGAAATCAAATTATAACAAACTCAGACTTATTTACAACGAACTAAATAAACATTTTTCGTTTATAAAATATAAATTTTGATTTTTTGAGATATGTGCGTATGTGACTTTTACAGTAATATTACATTTGGTAATAAGACTTTCTACTGCGGCATTTGGCGTAGATACTTTATCCTTAATTCGTTTTATGCAAAGTAACTTTTTTTTTTCCTGGCTACTTGGAATTTTGACATTTTAGTTCTTTTGTACTGAGAAGAACTACGTCTCTGGTAGTATAATAGGTATTTTCTGGCTTTACTGAACATTTGGTGTTATCCTTACACTATACTTATGAACTAACAACGGACAACTTGGCTTTACCATTGATTTATTAACATTTCATAGTCATCATATATATTAAAGCGTAAACCTGATTCTGTAAGATAAGACTAAAATATTCACGCAATTGCGCATGCGTGAAGTTAAATTTACTAGATTTTCCATTTAGAGGAAAGGTTGAGCAAGTCTGGTTAGCCGAGTGGTCTAGAGCACCAGTTTAAAGCTCCGAACTTTCGTAGACAACGTAGGTTCGAGCCCAACGCCGGGCAAAATGACTTTTGGCGATAATTCATCTCGTGAATGACATATTTTATTAAGAGGAGAAGTTATATGATTTTGATTTTATTATTATTTGAATGGTTTATCATTAAATAAAATTTGACACTCAAAAATATTTTGAAAAAATAATTTTATATTTAAAATATTTAACCTAAAATATTTTGCATGTAATTATCAATTAAATAAATTAAGCTGATCTACAACTTTCGTTTATATTTTTTTACCATTATCAAGAATATATAAGGGTGTGAGTCAGAAGGAAAAGTTTCCTATTCTTTTCCGTAAAAAAATAAATAAATAAAACGGAAAGAAAGGAAAATATTCATATAAGAACTATAAAATAAATTATATTGATATCCATGGTTTAATATTTAAAAAATGAAGAAAAAAGTAAAATAAAATTCAAGTAATAAAAAATATATATTATAAATCGTTAATTGCATCAAGTTTAAAATTTAGGCTTTTAGAGACTGATATAAATAAAATGCATGGCAGCTTTTAAAGGTCGTGTAGTTAAAAAAATAAAAATAAAATTAAAAATAGATATTGTTATTTTGTTATTTTTTCAACAAGAAAAATGAGACTGTAGTAAAAATAAATGCTCTGCCCAGTATTTTTCGGTAAATTTCTGATAAAAAGAAAGCATAATTGGTTGTAAATTATAAACTTAAAGTTCTTTCACTTCATTCAATAGGTTAGACTGACAGCACCCTCTAGCGCGCTTTCAAGAAATAGGAATCACTTATGCAATATAAAAATTTGTCACGATTTCAATAATTAATTTAAAAGCAACTAATTCAAAATTCAAGAATTTTTCTAATTTAACATCCAAGTTATTTACCGTCAAATCTTGACGGGTACTATCTAGTATAGTTTAAAATGTAATTCACTTTATACACTGTTTCTTCATGCTTTTGTTTTCAACTTATCATATTCATATGTTAAAAGTGTAAATGACTTTAATATTTGTAAATCTTTCCTTGTTTTTATTTTCATTTTTCAGTCACCTGTAATTAGTGTAAATGACTTTAGACTTTGCTTTATTTTAACCACTTTTCAGGCACCAGGGCGCTCTTTGTGAGTCTTACTTTTATTATTTGTCATTGTATTTCTGAGGCTAATCCCCTGCTGTGGTTTTGCTGGTCGCAGAGGGTACTTTTCTGTCAGGGGTTCATGCCTATGCCATTTTTGGTTGGCTCCCTGGAAGAGTGATGCTGATCCTGTACGCTATAAAAAAAAATGTAAATCTACAAAACTAGTTTTTGTAAAGCTACAGAAATCTGTAGCTTTACAAAATAATCTACTAAAATTACAATATTCTTACTAAAATTTTACCTGTAACCCAGGTTTTAGTTACATAAAAAAGTTCGCCCCACCAGTGGCTGAGAGGTTCTACTCTCGAAGCTGGTAGACGGGAGGTTCTGGGTTCGATCCCAATCGCGCCCGTCGGCCTAATCGTTCGGAGTTTTCGTGGTTTTCTTCGAGCCATGGATTTCCATGCGTAAATACGGGTTAGGTTTCCTTAGAAAGACCCCCACGGAAAGCACTCCCCCCTCAGGTCTATATCCCTAGTGTAGATAATCGGCCGTCAAAACCCAACCAACCAGCCAACCATAAAATGTTCTAGGCATCCCAATTTCCTAAAAAATTCTTTGTAATCTTACAGATTTTTTGATTTACAGCGCAAATGTGTATCTGTTACATGGATTTTTGTTGTTTCCGTTACATAAAATGTTCTAGGAATCCTAGTTTCCTAGAAAAATTTTAGTAACTTTGCAGATTTTTTTTTACAGTGTACAGCATCATCGATTACTTGAACACCCTGTTTTATTCAAACCTCTTTGTGATGCAATAACATTTCACACAAAACAAGGTACATATCGTTACATTTTCATTGCATTCTCAATTTCTCATTTCATTGCATTATTGCCGCCAACCCAAGTTCAGTTAGGATGAAATACCCTGCATTTGTAACTAAGTAAGCGGTATGCGACACCGTGTTCTATGGTAATTTTTCATCGTCTTGATGCCTACTATATCACACCTGTGAATTTGTCGGTCGAACTCGGCAACACCCTGTATATATTTTGTAAAAATCTTATACATATTTCACCAATAAATTTGTCAGAATTACTTTTCAAAAAGATCAAGTTAGTTGACTAAAAATTGTAGGAGCTCTAATGTCTACCGATTTTGAAAATATTCTGAAAGAAAAAAAAAACGCGCTTCAGTTTTCGTTACTCTTTACTCTCTGAGGTGCACTTCGCTTATATATCTCCAAAATTGTCCTTTCACTTTCGAAACCGATTAGCACATTTGCCTGTTATTCTAAAGGTTCCAGGTTCGAAGGTCGGAGTCAGTGTTTGAATTTTTTTTTTTCCCCCGAAATAGGTTTTATTATCTAATATAGATACAATTTTACAGATTTTTTTTTTTTTTTTTTGTCATTTTAATTCTAAAAGTTGAAACTTTCGATATTTTTCCTCGAACTATATTTCATTGTCCGATGGATTTAATTAAAAGAACTTTCGGGTTTTTTTTTTTTTTTTTTTTTTTTGAAGATTTTGTATTTTTTATTTTTATTTACTTATTTATTTTAGCTAAAATTAAATCATGCAATTAAATATGCTTTTCAGATATAGAAGCAAATCCTGTTACAATTCTCTCAAAAGCAGTTCTTGAATATTATTAATTTCATTAAAAAAAATAGCTTGTAACCAATTTAAAAATAAATTTAATGGTGCTGCTTTCTATGTTCTTATTGATAAAGGAATATTGAACGAAACACTATGTGGGATATCTTCGATCACACTTACCCAGTTGTTATATTGTAGGTAGCATCAAGATTTGTAGCATTTACCCTACCAAAGTTTTCGAAATGAGCGCCTTTCAGGGAAATATAATTGTAAATTTACTATGATTTATATTTTCTCTGTAGTCTATTTTCACATGGGCATGACAGTCAATATGAGATGTGTGTTCCTCTTATAAGACGTGTGTGTGTCTTTCGAATGTTCCATGTTACTACGTTTTTTAAATATAAAAAAAGTTTTATTTTTAAACCATTAACATTTGCATGTTTTTCTATTGTAGGCAACATAAAGGTTTTTGGCCCATTATTCTGCAAAAAATTTTGAGATAAGCTCCTTTCAGGGAAATGTAATTATAAATTTACTCTGATTTACATTTACTTTTTAGTTTATTTTTATACCGGCATAGTTATTACTGTGAGATGCATCTGCATCGTACACTGTAAAAAAAAATCTGTAGTTCTACAGATGTAAAGTTACATGCTTACTAAACTTTCACCTGTAACTGTACGAAAAAAACTGCAAATCTACAAAACTAGTTTTTGTAAAGCTACAAAAATCTGTAACTTTACAAATGAATCTGCTAAAATTTCAGTAATCTTACTAAACTTTTATTTGTAACCCTGGCTGGAGTTACATGAAAAGTTCTCGGAATCCCAGTTTCCAAAAAAATTCTTAGTAACCTTACAGATTTTTTGATTTTCGGCGTAAAAGTGTGTCTGTTACATGAAATTTTGTTGTTGCCGTTACATGAAAAGTTCTAGGAATCCAAGTTTCCTAGAAAAACTTTAGTAACTTCACAGATTTTTTTTTTACAGTGTAAAATACGAAGGGCATCGCTAACACTAACAAAAAGCGAGATAATAATGTACGTTTCTGGCCTCTTTTCACTGTTTGTCAAAAGCTGAGGTGCGCCCCTGATACCTGAAAGGTTGGACAGACCTGCTTTAACCCTTAAATGCCGGGTGTTGCCTTTCGGAAACATACCCAATTTAGGCTTATAAATACTATTAGAATAATATTGAAGCTATAATGCCTAATGTTGCCAATAAAATACATTCTGAAAATATTATTAAATCGATTTTCAACATTTAGATGGCAACACTTGTGCTGTTTAAGAATAAAGATAGATTTATTTTTATCAATTGTTGATACATGTTCTTTTTGTTTTGTTTGGAAGCTTGCGAAATACCCTATTTTGTTCTGCAGTGAGCAAGTAAAATTTATTTATTATCATAGTTCTCAAAATTCTTGTGTGTTTAATATTAGAGAATTTTATCAAGGAAAATTATTTTTTCAATTAAACACCAGTATAGCCGATTAGTAACAAACAGTTTTTTGGCCATAAACCATACTTAAAACAAAATATGATTTTTTAAAGTAATTTTCCCATGATTTATTTAAAAAAAGAAAGCCGAAAAACATTTTTTAAATGATTTTTGAAAACTCGGGCATTTAAGGGTTAAGTGACAAAAAATATTCCGAAATTTGAATTATTCAAAACAATTACATTAAAAGGCAAAATATCGAAAAAAAATTATAGGTATGACGCTCTGTAACGTTTATGTACGGTCGTTTGTTTTACAGCGATGAATCGCTACTAATGTTAGTCATTTCAATCATACATAGTTTTATCAGTTTATAATATACAATATGATTCACACTTTTCTTATTTATGTTCTAAAGTTTAAAAAACGTTAGCATTAATTTCTGACACTCCTACTTGATGTCTTTATTTACATATCCGAAATTTTTAATATCCGAATTTTGTCAATTCAATTAATTGGTGTAAAAAGTTAGCAAATCTTCTTTCGTAAAGAAATGAATCAGACCTTAAATAATTTTAATTTAAAACATTTAATTGAAAGCTAAAATGTAACAAAATACGCTTCAGCTAACGTCTAATTTTAAGTACTTTGTATTCTATTTAAAATAAGTATTTGATGGCAACTTTAAAAGAATCACAATTTATTCCTTTGGCTCATACAAATATAAGATACTTAAACGACTAAGATAAAATGTCCAAAACCCTTTTATCCTCAATCCTTGAACTAGATTTCTTAAATAGCTTTTATCTTTAAAATATCTAAATCCTCTTTGATAACTGACTTTAGCGAACAAACGTCATTTTTTTTTCTTTTTTTTTTTTTTTAAATAAACGTTAAATGGTGATATAAAAGATTCTCTATAAATGTCAAAATATTTTAAGAATTTTTAAAGAAAAATAAGAATTTCCACTCCTTTCTAGCATTATATCACTCTGAGAGGATAGCTATAAATTTTTGTGTAAATAACGTTTGGTGGGTGGGTTGGGTTGATTTTGGACGGCCGATTATCTACTCGAGGGATATAAGACCTAGGGGCAGTGCCCCCCGTGGAGGTCTTTCTAAGGGAACTTAACCTGTATTTACGCAAGGTTTTCCAAGGTTCGAAGAAAACTCCGAACGGTTAGACCGACGGGCGCGGTTCGGATGTTTGGTGGAAGATTAATCTAGTACAATAGAACCTCGATTATCCGAAGTAATTGGGACCGACCCTCTTTCGGAAAATCGAAATTTTCGGATAATCGAGAATGCTTCAATTTTAAGATTAAGGAGAAATAGATGCAATATTTCTTATTATGGTAATAAGCGTTTAATAAAAATTAAGGAGAAATAGATGCAATATTTCTTATTATGGTAACAAGCGCATAATAAAAATAAATCAATAGTAAAATAGAAACACGAATAAATTACCTGAATTTTAATTTTGAAATTAAGTACCTTTTACATATATCACAAGGGTTTGAAAAAATGTTTTGTTTGTCGCAGTTTCGATTGCCTTTGCTTTGAAGCTCTATCCCGAAGTTTTGTATTATTATTAGTTTACCAGTATCACTGTCTTTTTGCTGCACCAGCCCTACCAAACCTTTTTCAAAACATTCAAAAGCTTCAGAATTGCTGATTTGTTCGTTTTCTTCGTTCCACTCCGCAGATTACAGAAGCTCAAGTTAAATTCAAAGGAACTCTAAGAAAGGGGATCGAAAATATTTATATGTACTTTTAGTTTGGAAAGGACCGCTTGCATACAAGAAATATGGCAGTTTAAAAAAAAAAAAGCTTTCAAAATGGATTTTGCACACAAGAAATGTAATATATATTTAAAAAAAAAAGCTTTAAAAAGGGATTTCGGTAAATCGAGAGTTTCAGTTAAAAGTGTTTCGGATAAAAGATGTTCTACTGTATAATGTAATTGGTTTTTTTTAATCCAATTATCTCTATTTTAAAATATTAAACAAACATACTGTTTTATGATCTCTTAATTTAACACATCTGTATATTTTTATCTTTGATTTTACACTTGCAACCAGATACTTTATAACCACAACGTTTTGACAAGAATATGTTATTTTATTCATTACTGCCTGTTATGAGATGGGATTATTATTTAAGTACTTTAAGAATGGCTTTAGATATTTAATATATCCCAACATGCTTTTTACCTGGGAGTAAAGAACTTTAGGATTAGATTTAAAAAATAAACTGATCGAAATAAATTTAAAGTATATTGAATAAATAATTAAATGTGTACATCTATATGAATATGATTTATCAGTATAATTTAAGTATGATTTAGTGAGAAAAATATACAGTCAAACCTCGTTAAGACGAAGTCGAAGGGCAGCAAAAATCTTTTCGTATTAATCGAAATTCGTTTTAACCGATAAAGACACAAAAGACATTTAGGACGATTTAAAAAAGTAATCACTAAAACAAAGCTATCAAAGAATGTAAATGATATCAGCAGAGAAATTGTTTATAGTCTTTTTATGTAAATCAGTATTTTTGTGCTAAAAGGTACATTCCTAATATTACCATACAAAGACCAAACCCATACAATCATCGACACTAAGAGGTTCTGCAAAAGACTTTGCTTTTTCTTGTAAAACAGAACCTGTTAAAATGATATTCTGGTTCCTAGCTTCTCTTATCCATCTTAATAAAGCAACTTCAATTTCTTCATTGTTAGCATTTCTCATTCGTTTTATTGTAGGCTCGAACTGATTGAGAGCACAAGCCGTTTCAATTTGTTCTCGATTCTTAATAACTGTCGAAAGAGTATTGGCAGGTATTCCGTACTTTGCTGCACTCTCTGATTTTTTTAAATTCCCACCACTAACATCTTATAAAATCTTCTGCTTATTTTCCAAACTACGAGCCTTTTTTCTACTCATTTTCACAACCAAAATTCAATCCGTAAAATATTTATACCAAAGAACTTTATTCACATCAAGTGATCAACTAAGTGCTAGCAATGAAATGAACCTCTCGCAAAAGAATTAAAACATCAACAGAGAAAGATTGCAACTCTTTTTTCTCCTCCGCGTTCACCACTCTTCACTAACTTCAGTTCCAAGAAAAAACGCATATCCTCCCTCGTCCAGTTCAGGAAAAAGGATAAACTTGTTTCAATGTGGAAGGTCGCTGCAAAGGTCGCAACGAGGAATTTTTTTTATTATTATTAGGTGCAAAATTTACTTCGTCTTAAAAGGGGATTTTAAAACACGAATTTTAGAGAGATAAAAGATATATACACGTATGTTCTTTCGTTTCATATATTTAAAAAATCCCTGCCGGCCCGTCCTACAGGCGGAGGTAGTTTCGAAGTTAAGTATACTAATTTCACCAACAAAAACTAAATCATGATTAGAGATTTATTCACTTTAACAATTTTATTTGGCTGCTTTTGACGAGTTTTTATTTCATTTTTATGTAATAGCTGGTTTTATCAGAATCATGTTAAGGAGGTATTCAAAAAAATATTTTTCCATGCTCAACAACTCGAAATGCTCTGGTTCATTCTGGTTGGTTCAAATGTTCTGGAACATTTTCAGATTCATTTTTAACCTTCAGACTACCAAAAAAAAGTATATGCAAGAACTACCATTCGGGTCCATTGGACCCATATGTAAAATATATAGGATTTCAAAATATACAAAACACCCATTTATCTACAATGAATATATTTGTTATTAATGCACCTTATACAATATATAAAAGTGATATATATAGTAATAGAGTAAGAAAGTAACACATACAGTAAGAAAGTAATATACATAGTATATTATAATGACTACAAAACGTTTTTCATCATAATAAAATTATTCTGTACATGAAGTACAAATAACGACGGAATGTTCTCCGCAAACATTTTTCGTACACTTCTTGCATAATGTTCGTGTTTTTCGATCTTTTTTAGAGGGACAAATATGACATCTTGATTTTTTTCGTGGCGGTTCAAAACTATTTGCGTAAAGTTGTTCTGAAGTAGATGTTGAGACGGCGATACCTCCTTCACCTACTAATTCTTCTGCAAGTTGAATAATGAAATTCCGCCTTTTTTTCATTTTCGGATCACATTCAGCATTCAGTGACAACCATATTATGTATGCATTCATCGCACTTATATCGATCATATTATAAAATACAATCAAAGGCCACCGACGTGTCATGCGTTTCACACTATATGCTCTTACCATTTTGTCCATCGTATCTACTCCGCCTTTGGTTTTATTATAATCTAGGATTATTTGTGGCTTTTTTTCTAAGCTGTTGTCAATATCATAAGTGTTATGCATTGTGCTTAGCAACGTAACAATTCTACCTTTTCTGGGACAGTAAGAGATGATGGTCGCCTTCTCTTGAAACCCAAATAAAGTAGAATATACAGAACGATGTTTTGGATTTGTGAACACAGCGGGTAATTCAGGTTTATTTTTTCGAATTGTTCCAATAAGAGATAATTTTTTTGAAGTAAGATGTGTTGCTAATGCATATGACGTAAAAAAGTTATCACATGTAATATTACGACCAGAATTTTCAATTTCCTTCGTCAATCTTTTAACTACATTTTCTCCCTGATAAGATTCGCTTACTTCATTTTTGCCTGTATATAGTTCCAGTTTCCAAGCATACGATGTTACGCTGTCACAAATAACCCAGAACTTCAATCCATACTTTCCAGGTTTAGATGGCATATACTGACGGAAAGGACATTTTCCACGAAAAGAAACTAATTGCTCATCGACAGTCATAGACCAATTAGGAATATAAGGGTCTTGTAAATAGATATTCCACAATTCAAAGCATTCTCTTATTGGCTCTAATTTATCAGTTGATCTTCTTTTATGCCTCTCAGCAGCATCATCAAATCTTATGACACGTAATATACTTGTGAATCTATTGCGACTCATAATGTCCCGAAATATTTGTCTTCCATTTTTTATGCTCCAAAGTTCGCTTACTGTTTCATTTTTCGATTTATATACTCCAATAAGTAATAAAAGTCCGATGAATTTTTTAAGTTCTATAATATCTATAGGTTTCCACTCTTTATCGAATACTCTATTGCCTTCCGCGTTTGTCCATTTTACTATAATTTCCAAAAGTCTTTTTCGGAAATAGATAAGAAATGAGGATGATATGGAATCCACTTCACGATTTGCAAATCTTGAAGGTCCAGATTTTTCACGTAAAATATTGATTTCAGTACGTCTTCCTTGTGGTCTGGCAACTTCATTCTTATACCAGATCTGTGAATTATTTTTGGAAACAAAAGTAGAATTTGAAGTACTTGTGGTTGCTACATTTACTTCATTGGAATCATTATCAGATTCTGAGTAGGAATCAGAAATTTCATTATGTATTTCAACATAATCTACTTCACCTTCATCAGACGACAGATTTTCATCATCGGTGTCGAATTCTATATCGTCCGGATTTTCCATAATTTTTTGAATTTCCTCTTGAGTCAATACTTTTTTTCTGTTCATCTTCAATTCAGTTTTTAACAAAAAATAAGTTAGGAAATAAGAAAATGATGAATATTTGTAAAATAACAAAGCACGTACAAACTACACTTATTACTTGTCTTCAAATATCAAGTCCTATTTTCAATGAAAAGACTCAAAAACATCAATAGACACCATTCGCTCACTAACTGTGTCTGTTGATAAATGACTCTCTGAACCAGAAGTAACCTTTTATATATAGAGCACGAAGTTTACTAGATCAGTCTAGAATGTTCTCAAAACTTCATTATAAAGTCGCCAAATTTGGCGAGATTGGCGCTAAAAATCCATCGCCAAATGGGCGATAAACAGCCAATTATGGTAACCCTGTTCCTCCTCATGATTTATGGCAACCCTAGAAAAAGAAAGCAACAGTATATTACGTTTGTTTTAATGTTGGGTCCAATGGACCCGCGTGGTAAACAATGAAACAAATTAAAAATAGGTAAAAAATTTCGAACAAAATTTTAATCGCAATTGCATATACATAGAGGAGACAATTGCAGGAAAAGTCATGTAATCGCGAAACTTTGAATGCTATTTTTCATGAGAAAAATTTACATTAAATATTGCTGTCGGGTCCAATGGACCCGTCTGGTAGACGGAAGGTTAATAGAAGAAATATTAAACTTGCTGACGTGATTTTTGAAGAGATTTATAAAAGACCTGTGTTTTTATTTTTCGTTCAATTAATTAAAACTTGATTTATGAACAATTATTTTCTCAGTAGGACAATATTTTTCGTTTCCAACACAATCGCTTCGGGAAATTTCTGTTCAAAATGCCCATTTTGACATCATTTTTTGAAATAGGGTAAATGCACCAGTAGTTGGCCACCCCCCAATAGTCGGCCACTTTGAGATAAAATACGTTATGAATAGCTTATTTTTAATTTCACATGAAATATTACAATCCCCCTATATGTAGCCATCCTTTATACGTCATAAGCCATCAGCAAAGAATTGTGGGTATTTTTATTGCGTTAGTAATCAGCCATTTTTTATTTGGTTGCGGTCAAATAACAGTTTTTGCTATTTTCTTTGTTAACCGATGACAAAATTTTTAAAAGACTAGTATTAATTTATTTTTTAGTAGAGGGCTCTGCCCCCTACGAGCTACGCTCGCCAACCCTGTTCAGACACCCCAGATTCTAAAAGCATGTTAATTTTATCGGCCTTAAAAAGATTGAATTATAATTTAAAAGAACAGTGACGGTCTCCCTGTAAACCGGTTTACATTCATTTTTCTTTGATTGGAGATTTTTAAGACGAAATCAGCCGCTGCTAAGAGATACAATGGCTGTTTTCGTCTTTAATTAAAAACAAGAAAGAAAAATCATGCGTACGGCAGATTCTGAAACACTTTCCAACACTCCCTGAAAGCTTTAACAAAACTTCGTTATTTAGGGAAATAAGGTAAATAAGATAACTAACTAAACATTTAAAAAACTGATTTCAGCAGTTAACATTCATAGCCAAATATTTATTCCAATTCTTCCGAACAGTCCTGTATTTGATCTGTAGGCTGATATATATACTACATAATAGAAAATTTAGTTTAGCAAGAAAACGCATAACAGGTTGAAATTTCTCTTTCAGCAATTTACACTAATAGATATACTTGAATACTTTTGTACAGCCCTGTTGTTTACCTAGTACCTTTATTACACGCCACTATTTAGCTAAACTTTAATTCAAACTAAATCACTCTTAAAACTACTGAAATCGCATTTCCAGAATTTATCATCTATACGTGGCTATGTATCCAATTCTTTGCGTGGCCCTGTATATCATTTTATCTATATTCTACAAACATTTTATAGAAAACTACATGCAGTTCAGCATAACACATTTTAAACCCACCTTTCAGCAATTTACGGTCATACTCAGTAACCTTTACGAATTGTTTTGCGTAGCCCTGTATATCAACTATAACATTTACACACACCACATAGTATGCATAAATATAGTGAAACTTAAAAGCGCATATCAAAATTAAAAATGCATTCCCTGCCATCGCCGCTAATATACAGTACTTCGGATAGAAAATACTTGTCTGAAATGTTTTGTATGTTCCTGTAAATGCTATGCACTTCGTATTATGCATGAAATAACTTAAGTAAGCCTCACCGACGTATATCAATTTTATTATATATGAATTTGTATAATTAAAATTCGCCGCAAACAATTTCCCCCTATACCATTTGTAATGGAATTCTTTTGTGTAGCCCTGTAAATGAATAGTAACTATTCGTTGCACCGCATATGCTACAGAATAGTCTGCATATTTTAGTGCACTTCGTAAATGCATATTTTTTTATTATGTTTGAAAGGGTGTAACATCTTTTAAATTCATTTGAAATGATTTTTTCCCATTGGCCGTAATGTAACTTAATACTTTTGACTGTCCCTGTAAATGAACTAAACATGCTACAAACTTCGTTTGAAATAGGATTCGTGCTAGTCTAAACGTCAATAACCAAAAGTTTCAGTGCGATCCGAGTATATTTACGAGAGTTAGAGTGCGAACAGACAAACCGAAATCAATAACACTTTTCAACTTTGTTGAAAGTCTTAAAAATTAGTTAAAAAATTGAAAGTAAGCTAATGTAAAATGAATTAAGTACACAGAGTCTTTTTCTCTCGGTACTTTTAACAACGCTATGAGAAAGTTCTTTTAAATGTACCGTTTTAAATCTGACGTAATTTTCACCAAAGTTTCCTTTCTTTTTTCAATATTCACGTGAAAATACTTTTGTTGTTAGAAAGGAAATTTTATTTGCGCTGTCTTAGAATTCACGGTAATAGTTGAAAAGATTACCTAAAAATATCAAATAAATGTCTCGTGCAAATATATTTTTTTATTTAAAGTGTTTTGCCAACTTTTATTTATTTGGCCTTTTTAAACATGACGTAATTTTCTTCATTTGTGACTTTTAACGCATAATAATGAATTTCGTATTTAAAAATTTTCTTTCCTTTTTAAAATTCACGTGTAACTGTAGTTTTTATGATGTAATTTTCAATATTATCCCGATTTTTAACACGTAATCACTTAATTTTAATTTGAAAGTTTTTTTCTGTTTTTAATAGCCACGTGTAAATATTTTTTTTTTATTTGAAGGAAATATTCTTTGCACTGTTTTTAAAAGTGGCAACAGTTTAAAATAATTGCTCTTTTCTAAAATGTGTAAAAAATATCTCTCGAAATGCTGAAAATTTGAATTTAAAATGGAAATAAATCCTCAAAAAATGAGTCAAATTAAAAAGATAAAGCAGTCTGCACATCGACAACTTCCAATGTATAAAATGATCTAAAAATGTTTAAATTCCTATATATAGTTTTTCTCCTATCAAACTTTTTTAATGGAACGATTTTGACCATCTTTAACATTAAATATCTCTTAAAATAATTATTCGATTTAAAAACTGTCTGCATCAGCGTGTTTATCAAACATGTCTCTATAACACCACTGATTTTCATATTTTTGTATGAAACAGTTTTCTTAATATTAACGAAGAAAGACCCCGGTCATAAAAAATATGGATACCGATCTAGTAGGAGTATACCCGGATGATCTACGCAGATTTTCATTGGTCCATTTCCAAATCAAAACTTTTTTATATATATAGAAGGATTATTTTCCAAAATTATAAGACTCTACTATTAAAAAGTTTAATAAACTATTTTTCAGTATCAAAATTAAATAAATGTGTTTGTATTAATTAATTTTAATGTGACCGATTATTGGGTATTATATTTACTTACATGTTCAGTAATCGGCCACCACGGTTGACTCCTGGCTAAAAGGATATTTCACTTTTTTGAGTCTATTTTTAATAATTTGATTTTTTTCGTAATTTGATTTTTGCAATTTGAGATTTATATAACCTTTTACTTGCATTTCATTTTATGTACACTATATATAAGGTGTCCTGGGGTAATAACGCCACCTTAAGATTCTACCAATTTTTACGGCTTAGTTTTACATTTTTCCCCCCCAAACAAATATAGGATTTGATACAGTAACTTATTAATTATGTATACAAGAAAGACTATTTTAGCAGATAGCAGATTCATAAAATATAGTGGCGTGATTTCTTGACCAATGCTATTAGGCGTTATTACCCACCTGTTGGGTAATAAAATAACGTCTAAATCGCGGCCCTCACAACGGCTCTTATCACAAATGCATCCAAGAGATTCCCTTGCACTTTGCCCTGGCTCATACGATGTCATTATTATTTACTTTAGTGTTGCATTTTTAGACTTCATAGTTTTTACAAATAAAAAATGAGAAAAAGACTTAAAATATATCTTAAGACTTAAATAAATAAGACTTTAATAAGACTTAAATAAATAAGACTTTAATAAGACTTAAATAAATAAGACTTTAATAAGACTTAAATAAATATCATTCTATAAGACTTATATATCTATAAGACTTAAATAAATATCATTCATGCACAAGTTAAATGAAATTGATTTGCGCTCATACGTTTGTCAGTGACTGCAACGTTCACGAATTTCGTTCGTTTGTGATCACGAATTTCGCGAATTTAGTACATTTTTGAGACTGCTGCATCCAGTGCATTTTTTTATGAGTGCTGTGTGCTTATTCGTTCCTTAGTTTTTGCGGCGTTAACCAATTTCGTTTGTTTGAGATCGCGGCTTTCGCGAATTACTGCGTTTTTGAGACAGCTGCACGACGAGGTTGCTGCACCCAGTGATGTTTTTTTTTTTTTTCGTTTTTCAAGAGCGCTATGCTCTCATACGTTTTTTACTGATTGCGGCGTTAACGAATTTTGTTCGTTTCTGATTGCGCTATGCTCTCATACATTCGTTACTGATTGCGGCGTCAACGAATGTCGTTTGTTCGTGATCGTGGCTTCGTGAATTACTGCGTTTTATAGACCACTGCTCAACGAGGTTGCTGCATCCAGTGATATATTTTTTTTTGTTTTCATGCGCGCTATGCGCTCATACGTTCGTAACTGATCGCGGCGTTAATGAATTTCGTTCGTTTGTGATTGCGGCTTTCGCGAATCTAGTGCTTTTTCGAGACTGCTATACAGCGAGGTTGCTGCATCCAGTGATTTTTTTTCGGTTTTGATGAGCGCTATGCGTTTATACGTTCGTTACTGATCTCGACGTTAACGAATTTCGTTCGTTCGTGATCGTGAGTTTCGCGAATTACTGCGTTTTAGAGACTGCTGCACGACGAGGTTGCTGCACCCAGTGATTTTTTTTCTGTTTTCATGAGCGCTATTAGCTCATACGTTCGTTAATGATTACGGCGTTAACGAATTTCGTTCGTTTGCGATTGCGGCTTTCGCGAATTACTGCGTTTTAGAGACTGCTGCACGACGAGGTTTCCGCACCCAGTGATGTTTTTTTTCTGTTTTCATGAGCGCTGTGCGTTCATACGTTCATTACTGATTGCGGCGTTAACGAATTTCGTTTGTTCGTGATCGTGGCTTTCGCGAATTACTGCATTTTAGAGATTGCTGCACGACGAAGTTGCTGCACCCAGTTATTTTTTTTTTTTTGTTTTCATGAGTGTTATTAGCTCATACTTTTCTTACTGATTGCGGCGTTAACGAATTTTGTTCGTCCGTGATCGTGGCTTTCGCGAATTACTGCGTTTTAGAGACTGCTGCACAAGTTTGCTGCATCCAGTGATTTTGTTTTGTTTTGTTTTCACGAGTGCTATTAGCTCATACGTTTTTTACTGATTGCGGCGTTAACGAATTTCGTTCGCTCGTGATCGTGGCTTTCGTAAATTACTGCGTTTCAGAGACTGCTACACAAGTTTGCTGCATCCAGTGATGTTTTTCTTCGATCTTCATGAGCGCTATGCGGTCATACGTTCGTTACTGATTGCGGCGTTAACGAATTTCGTTCGTTTATGATCGCGGATTTCGCGAATTTAGGGCGTTTTTGAGACTGCTGCACGATGAAATTGCTGCATCCAGTGATCAGTTTTAGTTTTGATGAACGCTATGCGCCCATGCGTTCATCACAAATAAAAGATAACAAAAAACAAGAATTTTTTTTTATAAAATCGCATAATAATATCAAAACGACTGTTACTATAAAATCACAAATCTATAATAATAAGATAACTACTAAAATAACAATAATAACAAACGATTGCTTTGTCACATGTATTTAAAATATCGAATAGGGGAAAACAACTGAACAAGAAACCATATTTTCCCTTAAATAAGAATTGGCGCCTCATTCTGCTCATATTGTTCAAAGATACTACGAGACAGACTGTAATGTTTGTAAAGTACTATTCGAGATATGCAACTTATTAAAATTACCTTTCGAAACTCGATTACGAGATAGTAACGCGAAAATGAAGAATTGGCGCCGCGTTCTGCAAATATCTAACCACGAAATCCCAAGATAAACTGAAATATTTGCATTGTACTAGTCGAGACATGCAACATATTAAAATTTCATCCCGAAACTCGACGACATGATAGTAACGCTAAAATGACGATTTGGCGCTCCCTACTGCTGATATCACAATAAGATATGCATCGACAGATCAGTCATTCATGTTCTGTTAATAATCTTGTCCTACATCATAATTTCACTTTGAAACAGGATGACGTAATAATTTTTTCTCTGTCCGCAGCCTAGTCTACGATGGTTAAACAAAAAAATTTGAAAAGCCCACTACTGGATAATTTGGTACTTTTAACTTTACTTTCCATAAGAAACAAGAATGAAAAATCTTGCATGAAGAATAGATTATAAAAGCATTTCCCATGACTTGCAGAATTCTTCAACGAAGTTGAGCTGCTTAATACCGTAAAAAAAGTAAACATTTTAGAAAAGGCATAATAATTTTGAAAACCAGATTATGGTCCCTAACCGAAAAAGTAGTTCAATTCTTTTGCGCAGTCCTGTATTTAATCTAAAGATTTGTATATCATTCTATACATAGTATGATAAAACTTAATATAGTAAAAAAAAAATGCATAACAGGTTGAAAATATACCTTCAGCACTTTCTATCCCAACGGAAACATACTTGAATTATTTTGTACAGCCCTGTATATTACCAATAGATTTTTATATGCCGCACATATTAAGTTAAAATTTAATTAAGGCTAAAACGTGGTTAAAACTACTGAAATGATACTTCCACACATTATTATCCCTGGTTGGTCATGTATTCAGTTCTTTGCGTAGCCCAGTATATGGTTTTATTTATATTATAGAAACATCTCTTAGTATACTAAATATAGTTCAGCTTGAAAGAGCATAAAAGCCTCTTTTAAGCCATTCAGGCTGATACTCCACAAAGCTTACAAACTCTTTTGTGTAGCCTTGTATATGATCTATATCAGTTATACACACCGCATTGTAAGCAAAGGTTTAATTAAACTTAAAAACGCATGTCATAAACAAAATCACACTTACAGCAATTATCGCTAATAGAAAGGCACTTTACTGTATTCGAATTTTTTGTGTTTCCCTCTAAATGAACGATAAATGCTATGCATATCATGTTATACAACGAGTATTTTGTAGTAAGCCTCAGTAATGTTGTATATCAATTTCATTCTATTGGATGTAGTATAAGAGAACTAAAATACGCTGCAAACTGTTTATCCCCTGACACTATTATGTAAAGGAATTCTTTTGCAGGGCCCTATAAATGAATAATAAGTTCTTTGGACTCCATATTGTCTAGAATGCGTAGTTAAATGCACTTCATAAATGCATATCAATTTGATTATATTTGAAATGGCCAACATCATTAAAATAAACTTGAAGCAATATTTCTCATTGAGCGTAATGCATCGGGATATTTTTGATTGTCCCTGTAGATGAACTATACATTCTACACACTTTATTTTCAATAGCGATCGTGCTATTGTTAACGTCAAAAACATACAAAAATTTCAAGGAGATTCGAGTATATTTGCGAGTGTTAGAGCTCGGACAGACTGAAGACAATCCAAATTCACAAACACTTTTAAACTATGTTGGAAAGTGTTAAATACTATTATAACATTTTTACTTTCTTCTATCTTCAATAGAAGAAAGTATTGTAATCGAAATTTTTTTCGACTTCCGGTTTTCGACGGATTTACATGTTTTAGGGGTCAGAGATTCCAAAAAACATGTTTATAGAAAATGTCTGTCTGTCTGTGTGTCCGTCTGTCCGTCTGTCCGTCCGTCCGTCTGTCCGTCTGTCCGTCCGTCCGTCTGTCCGTCTGTCCGTCCGTCCGTCTGTCCGTCTGTCTGTCGCCATTGTACCATCAAAAAGTGTATGAAGTTATGCATAGAATTAAACCAAATTTTTATTTTAAGTTTTTGGCTATGGCAAGCAGGTCCTCCTGGAATTTGGAAAAAATTCGCCGGTAGGGGGCGCTGATATAGCAAGTTTTATGAGATTTTGAATATTGTACCATCCAAAAGTGTATGGAGTTATGCATGGAATTGAACCAAATTTTTATTTTAAGTTTTTGGATATGGCAAGCAGGTCCTCCCTGAATTTGGAAAAAATTCGCCGGTAGGGGGCGCTGTAAATGCGATTTTTGTGCGATTTTGAATATTGTACCATCCAAAAGTGTATGAAGTTATGCATAGAATTGAACCAAATTTTTATTTTAAGTTTTTGGCTATGGCAAGCTGGTCCTCCCTGAATTTCGAAAAAATTCACCGGTAGGGGGCGCTGTAATAGCGATTTTTGTGCGATTTTGAATGTTGTACCGTCCAAAAGTGTATGAAGTTATGCATAGAATTAAACCAAATTTTTATTTTAAGTTTTTGGATATGGCAAGCAGGTCCTCCCTGAATTTGCAAAAAATTCGCCGTTAGGGGGCGCTGTAATAGCGATTTTGAATATTATACCGTCGAAAAGTGTATGAAGTTATGCATGGAATTGAACCAAAATTTTTTTGAAGTTCTTGGCTATGGAAAGGAGGTCCTCCCTTAATTTGTAAAAAAATCGCCCGTAGAGGGCGCTGTAATAGCGATTTTTGTGCCATTTTTGCGCCATTTTGAATATTGTACCGTCGAAATGTGTATGAAGTTATGCATAGAATTGAACCAAATTTTATGTGTTTGTTTTTGGTTATGTCACGAAGGTCCTCCCTGAATTTGGAAAAATTCTGCCGGTAGGGGGCACTATAATTGCGATGTCTGTACCATTTTCATTATTGTACCATCGAAAAGTGTATGAAGTTATCCATATAATTGAACCAAATTTTTTGTGCATGTTTCTGGCTATGGCAAACAAGTCCTCCCTGAACTTGAAAAAATTCCGCCAGAAGTGGGCGCTATAATTCCGATCTCTGTGCCATTTTCATTATTGTACCATCGAACAACGTATAAAATTATGCATACAATTGAACCAAAATTTTTGTGCTTGTTTTTGGCTTTGGCCAACAGGTCCTTGCGCGGTAAAGGGGCTCTGTGCTAGCGATTTTTGTATACTTTTCTTGATTTTTCGTAGTTCTATTGTGCATCGGCGGCTCATGCAGCGGCGGGAACTCGCTACCTGCTAAGCCGGCTATTCGCAAACAGCTGATAACAACAAAATAAGGAAAAATTAATAATTTTAACAAATATCATGATATAGATTAACTCGTTTTTAGTCCGTTTAATTGACTTGAGCAGAAATTTAAGATGAAAATCAAAGTTGATATAGTATTGAACTAATAATATTGAAGTATTAACATGTGTAACAAGGTTTTGAAATATTAAGATGTATAAGATAGAAGAAAGTTTTGGGATTGGCACATCCAACTAGTTAATTATTGCAGCAACATTATAAGAAAAGAATAAATTAACACATATTATCATTAAAATGTTGTTCTGTTTATAAAAGTTATACTTTAAGTTATTTAAATAACAAAGCATTTAAGTGGCCGACTACTGGTCCAGTGATGGCCGAACACTAGAATTGAGTGGCCGGCTACTAAACCTTTGCTACTTTTAGGTTTAACTTTTTATAAATAAGAAACTATAATCAGTTTTTTCAAAAACAATTGCTGAAACAGTAAAAGAAAAGTGTACATTAACATGTGTCACTGTGAAAAATGTTGTATTGCTTTTTAAAATTACGCTTTGAGCTATATACTTAAAGAAAGCGCTTAAGTGGCCGACTATTGGTGCTTTTACCATATATTCTGCATCTATCAAAAAATCGATCTCTACGGTGCATTGTACAGTTTCTGAATAAGAGAATCTACCAATTGGATGTGTTTGAGAGCAAAAATGAATTTAAAAATGAGTCAGAAAATAAGCAGTTTGGATTTGAATACACCCTTAATAAGATGATTTTTTTCTTCAACCGCTATGTATTTAATTTTTTTTTTTTTTTTTTTTTTTTTTTTTTTTTGCTGTAAGAATTGGTCCTATCAAAAACTTGTCTGTATAAATGTTGTAGACAATATTAAGAAGATATATGATAAATTCATGGTAATTTTATATTTTGTAAATTGACGGAGTTATGGATTTTTTCTTCTTCACCCCCCCCCCCCCTTTAGGTAGATTTCGTATGAAATACTACCTATTGGGATCGTTCCTATGTTGGAATTTCTAAAAAAGTTTTGCAGATCTACACCGATCATGACCCCTAGAACCCAAAACCACCCTCAGTAAAAAACTTTATCTATCTATCTGTCTATCTATCTATCTATCTATATATATATATATATATATATATATATATGACTTTCTTCTGGACAGGATAACTTTCGTAATTCTGCACCAATCTTTTCCAAACTGATACATAAAATCAATGGGCATAAAATCTCGGTCATGTTCGTTAATGGGCAAAATCGGACCAAGGGGATGGAAATGGGAGGGGTTTTGTGAAAACAGAAAACCCCCCATAACTTCTTAATTTTTGTACATATCAAATCAGTTTAACGTTTTTATTACTTCTAAAAATAGGGCCAAAAATTTATGTATCACAGATTTTTGATAAAGTTAAAAATGGGCTCAAGGGGCGCAAAAAATAGGGTTTTGAGGAGAAAAAAATTCATAACTTCGTCAATTCTCAAGATATCAAATCCAACTAATTTTATTATAAATCTACTTAACATTATCTACAACTTTTATATTCACAAGTTTTTGATAGGACCAATTCGTACCGAAAAAAAATTGTATTTAAAGCATTTTTATAATTTTAATAAAAGTTGTATTTAGCTAATACAAACTTTTCAAATTTTCAAGAGTATAATCGCATTTTAAAAAAAAAAGTTTGAACAATAAAAAGGAAATTTTAGTTTCAGTTTATACAGACTAACATAAAATATCTAGTTCTAAAATTTCATGAAAAAATATTGAGAAGTTTTTGAGATATCCTGCGCGCTATGTCACAATTCTAAAAGCCATAACTTATGTTCTAATAGGAATTTCGAGGAAACAATTATATAAAAATTTTCAAAAAAGATAGGAGTTTAAAGTATAAAATAATTAAAATTTCGGAAATTTTGAAGCTTTGAGTCCTGAGACCCTTTAAGTAGCACGAGGAGTGCATTATGTTAATTTTATGTAATTACTGAGTTTTATATCCTCGTATATGTCATTCATTATAAAGCAAATTTATCATATAAGCAAAGTGGTTATTTCTAATAATAAAACATTTTCGTTAAAATAATTAGAATTTATATGCACCTTTGTGTAATGTAAACGCAGTAGAGGCTTTTTATAAGGCAAATTTATACTTATAGGCAGATTGTTTATTTCGTATCATAAAACCTTATCATTAAAATAATTAGAATGTATATGCATCTTGGTGTAATGTAAACGCAATAGTGACTTTTTATCTTTCAAACTTTACTGCAAAAAAAAGACAAACGTTTCTTAATCTACGAAAATATAATATAACCGTTAACGGAAATGTGCTATAACAACAACCTCTATAACCACCTATACAATACAACCTCTTCACAGTTACCCAAATAACCTAAATAGAGTTAAAAAATATAAAATATTTAAAGTTCGGAAAAGTGATTAATACACTATTAAAAACTACTCGAAAATGTTTCCGAAAATCAGTGGCAACAAATCGAACTTTTTTTGTGCTTCTTTAAATTCTTTTGTGCTACTTTTCTTTGCGCTTTTTTCTCGAAAATGTATTCGTTTCTGATAAGGATCGATCGAAACCAAAACCGAATTTCAATAATATTCCTACTTTAGGAGGAAAATAAAAGCAAAATGTCAAAAAAAAAAATAAGTAATTAATACATACGTAAAATATACATAATTATTAAATAATTATAACGTGTAATTTTACGTGTGGTATCAAGTTGGCTCGCTGTGCCTCTGACCAAGACTTTTTATTTTCATATAAAATAAAATTTAATAATTCATCACCAACACAAGGATTTTCTAACTATACGAATTTCATCTAATTAAAAAATGTTTTAGGTATACATAAATCGATTAACCTTTTATAAATGATCATATGTTATACCAAAACTTTCTCAAAGAGTATTCAAAACACTTCTGCGGTTTCAGACTAAATATTTTCTATTATAGTTTAGTCTGCAGCTTTCAATGAGTACGTGAAAAGCGTCTTCAAAGTTAGTAATATATGCATTTCTTAATTTATAATTTGCACTCATGTCATGAGTCAATCATGACTGATAATTATAAACAGTGATGTTGATAGCAATAAATAAAGTCTCGTTTGAGCCAATGTAGCCCAAAAAATGAGTCATGCTGAAAATTTCCGAAAAAAGAAACGAGAATTTTGGAATACATATAGTTTCGGTCCAGCCGAATTGTCGGCAGCATTTTCCCCGAAACTTAGATTTTGGTCCGAAAACGAAAACAAACCGAATTTTCGGTCAATCTCTAGTTTCTGGGGTTTCTAAATAAAGCTTTTCGGAATCTTGGGTAACTCTGAACAGGATTTTGTATAACTTCGTTCGTGTTTGTATTATACTTTCCTAAATTACAGGTCTGCCACAGGCGGCTATTTTTTAATTCTATTTCGCACCACTTTTTCAAAATAAAAATCTTTTACATACTCTTTGACAACATTTGTATGAGAAATATACTACAAAATGTATTTTTAAAAAATAATAGTGCGAATAGAATATAAAAAAAGTCCTTCCGGCCAGTGCCGGGAGGAAGAGGTAGCTTTCATATTCCTTATTTTAAAAAAGCTAACTTATATTATTCAAACACACGAAGCTCAATTTAGTGGAAACCGAATATAGGAGATTCAATACTAATTTTTATCAATACTAAATCATTATGAATGAGATTTTCGCGAAATTAGTCAGCTTTATCCAAGTTGCTTTTATTTAAAGTAACTTATATTTGGCTGCCAAATTCGGCGATTTCTTAAAGAGCCTGCCATTTTAAGACAACATGGTGGATGAGGCTAACGAGTGAAATTGGTCGAGACCTTAGTAATTGCTGTGCACATGCTCACTCACATCGGAATCGATTGATATATATGAGTGCTGTCTCAGGCAAAAAATCAGATTTTTCAAAATGTCACCCACATTAGATATTGAAATTGTTATATCTGAGCCATTTTTTAAGATAAAAACAAACAAAAAATGCTTCTGAATCCTTATATCAAGGTCAAATACTTAAGAAAGAAATCTTTTTCAATTTCTAATTTTTTTGGACCTCACTTTAAGTATAATTTTTTTTAATTTAATGGCCGCCATTTTGAAACAAGATGGCTGATGAAGCTGGCCAGCGAACTTGGTTGAGATATTGATGTATACTATCCACATGTCTTCTTACATCGAAATAGTTGAACACTTGTGTTATCGCGTGACAAATACAAGATCGTTTCAAAGTGTTAGCCATGCTTGAAATTCAAAGTGCTATAATTCAACCATTTTTTAAGATATAAGCAAAAGAACAAATTTTCAGAAACAAAAACTCCTCCAGAATCTTTGTATCAACGCCAAACACATAAAAAAAGTCTTTTTCATTTTCCAATTTTTGAATACCTCATTTTAAATTTTAAATTTAATTTTTTTTAAATGGCAACCCTTTTGAAACAAGATGGCGAATGAAGCTGGCCAACGAACTCGGTCGAGACATTCGTATGTACTATCTACAGACCAAGTTACATCCAAATCGGTTCATAAATACGCCTGTTATCGCGTGACAAAAATCAGGTCGTTTTAAAATGTCAGCCACAATAGAAATTCAAAATGCTATAACTCAGCCATTTTTTAGATATAGACAAAACAAAAACTGTTCCGGAATGTTTGTATTAAGGTAAAACACATACGAAAAAAATCTTTTTCATTTTCCAAATTTTTGGTATCTCATTTTAAATTTAAAATTTTTTTAAAATTTTTAAATGGCCGCCATTTTTAAACAAGATGGCGGATGAAGCTGGACAACGAACTCCGTCGAGATATTTGTATGTACTATGTACACACCAAGGTTCATCCAAATCGGTTCATAAATACGCCCGTTATCACGTGACAAATATCAGGACGTTTCAAAATGTCAGCCACGCTAGAAATTCAAAATGCTATAACTCAGCCATTTTTTAAGATATAGACGAAACAAAAACTGCTCCCAAATCTTTTTATCAAGGTCAAACACATAAGAAAAAAATATTTTTTCAATTTTCAATTTTTTGGTACCACATTCCAAATTTAAATTTTTCTTAAAAATTTAAATGGCCGCCATTTTTAAACAAGATGGCGGATGAAGCTGGCCAACAAACTTGGTCGAGACATTAGTATGTACTATGTATAAACGAAGTTACATCCAAATCGGTTCATAAATACGCCTTTTATCGCGTGACAAATTTCAGGACGTTTCAAAATGTCAGCCACGCTAGAAATTCAAAATGCTATAACTCAGCCATTTTTTAAGATACAGACGAAACAAAAACTGCTCCGGAATCTTTGTATACAGGTTAAATACATAAGAAAAAAATATTTTTCCATTTTCAATTTTTTGGTACCACATTTCAAATTTTAAATTTTTTTAAAATTTTTAAATGGCCGCCATTTTGAAACAAAATGGCGGATGAAGCTGGCCAACGAACTCGGTCGAGACATTGGTATGTACTATGTACAAACCGAATTACATGCAAATCGGTTCATAAATACGAGAGTTACAGTGTGACAAAGGTCATATATATATATATATATATATATATATGTCAATTTTGAACGGAGGGTGGTTTCGGGGTCTGAGGGTCATGATCGATGAAAATATACCAAAATTTTTTGAAATCGCTATCCTCCGAACGGCTGCAATAGGTAGCTTTTTGTAATGAAATCTACCTAATAGTCGCATTTTTCAGCCCCGAGATTAGGAAACATTCGTCTTTTTTTTTTTTTTTTTTCGAGTGCAGTGCATTAATTTCACACGGTACAGTATCATATAGAATAAACTATGTTTAAATATTCCTGCATGTGTTCCAAATATCAACATTTCCTAAAAGGGATAAATAATAAATTGATACATATTTTTATATTTCTGATATTATTCCTCTTTTTCATTTTGTATAATCAATTAAGCTATAATTTTTAATTCTGGAAGTTTGGCTACCTAATATATAATCATACTATTGATTTACATTATTATGCTTCAATTAATAGACATTGATTATCTGCCAGTAAATGCTTTGTTTGAAAAGGGGTATGGTAGTTTTGGACGTGGATATTTAGGATCAGGTAATCAATATCCCTTGTTAAGCTGACATATTTTATTGACTTTAAGGTAAATATTATGGAACATTGTTTTGTTTGCTGCATGACATATTTAGGATAATGTATTTAATTTTCTCAATAATTGGATGGATATATGTATTAAAATAAACTTTAGAAACGTGTATAAGAAAATATTTTTTAACATAATAACATTATATTAATTTATAAATATGATACCTTTCTTTTAAATGTAATTTATTCATAAGTGTACACTTAATCATTTATACCATGAGTTGGTAAAATGTACTAAAGAACTTTTTCAAAATTACATTCTGAATCATTTATTATGTTAACGTCTGACTATGTGTTTGCATTTCATGTCTACTTCTCTGAGAATAAAGGAATGTTAACAATACTAATTATTTGTAAGGATCCGAGGATTTCATAACTTTCGAAATTGAAATTAGTTTCCGACATAGCATTATTTTTTTAATTTTTAATAAAATTTCTGTAATTTCGACAACTAAATTAATCCATTTTTTGGATAAAAAGGGAAATAATAGAGATTGTAATACATTTGTTGACATCATTTTCATTAAAACTGGAAATATATTTTTCTTTTTCGTTTGAATAAATGGCGGAAAAATTATTTTGATTAAATTATATGTCAAGAAAAATTCAAATTCTACTGCTGAATTCACCTGAGTAAATAATTAAAATTCTTATTAAAACTAGTCGGATGTACTAATCCCAAAACTTTCTTCTATCTGATACATGTTAATACTTCAAAATTCGCTAGTGCACTGTCAAAATTAAATGTCAATCTATGTCCCTCATGAGGATACTAAAGATATGAAATTCCATGCATTAGTTCTGTAGATATGACTATAGCTGAAATTATGTAAATCCAGCAAAATACACCTGACAGCGCCACCTATTGGGTGATTTATATCAAAACCTAATCAGCAACATCTTCTGTCAATGTCTGACGGAATCTCATGTTTGGAGAAAATCCGTGCATTAGTTTTTGAGATAGAGCTATTACGAAAATCGTGAAAATTGCAGCATACCAGCGCCACCTATTGGACGATTAATGCCGAAACCAAATTCGCAACAACTTGTGTCAAAGTCTAACTAAATCTAAAGTTTGGTGAAAATTCTTGCATTAGTTCTTGAGATAGAGATATTGCAGGAATCGTGAAAAGGCAGCACAGCAGCGCCACCTGTTGGAAGATTTAAATCAACACGGCAATCAGCACCAATTCATATCAAGAACTAACTGAATCTCAAGTTTGATGAAAATCCGTGCATTAGTTCTTGAGATAGAGCTATTACGGAAATCGTGTAAATCCTGCAAAATGCAGCATAGCAGCGCCATCTATTGGGCAATTTATACCAAAAAGTTATCAGTACCAAATTATATTAATCACTAACTGAATCTGAAGTTTTCTGAAAATCTGTGCGTTACTTCTTGAAATATAGCTATTGTAGAAATCATGAATAATGTAGCATAGCACCGCCACCTATTGGGCGATTTTCACCAAAAACTAATCAGCATCAGTTTATATCAGGGGCTAACTGAATATGAATTTTTATTAAATTCCGTGCATTAGTTCTTGAGATAGGCCGCCCACAAAATTTGTGTCACATATAGACAGACAGACAGACTCACAGACTCACAGACAGACATTTTGTAGAAACATGTTTTTCGGAATATCTGACCCCTAAAACGTGTAAATCCGTCGAAAACCGGAAGTCGAAAATTTTCCCGGATCCAATACTTTCTTCTTTTAAAGATAGAAGAAAGTAAAAAACACAAATAAATGTACTCATTTGCTTACAGGTGTACACATATCATAAAAAATATTAAAAATTCATTAAACTACAAAACGTTTTCAGCCGACACAATCGGCCATCGTCAATGGAAAACTAAATGTTGTTTTTAGGTAGATTTCGTAAGAAATACTACCTATTGCAATATCCCCTATGTTGGAATTTCTGAAAACTTTTTGCAGATCTACGACTCATTATAGATCATTACCCCTACAACTCAAAACCACTCCCAGTTCAAAACTTTATATCTATCTATTTAATACAGTCGAACCTCTATTTAACGAAGTCGCTAAATCCCGGAAAAAAGTTCGTTATATGGAAAATTCGTTAAATAGAGATTCACCTTTTAAAATACTTTAAACTACATAAAACAGATTTTAAATTCATAAACACTAAATATTTTTAATAAAAGTAATTAATCACATTTTTTAAATAAATTATATCAATTTGTTTTATTTATTTTACCCACCAATATACATCATCAATTCATTTTTTCTATGTGTTTAAATCTTTGAAATCTGCAAGGAAAACAAAACATTGTCCGGGAATACACTGTATTTTCTGTTTAAAGTAAATAGTTTTACATTAAAATTAACGAATTTAGTGACATTATCGTATTTATTATTACTATAACAAATAACTTTACATTAACATATGCGTCCTTAAATTTAATTTCTGAAAAACTCTGTCAATTTTGCCTGAGTTTTTTATTTTAAAAAGTGCTTTTACTCATAATACGTCTCGCATCTTTGCAATGCACCAAAAACCCCTTCATGCGTATTTTCTTCTAACTATAATTCTCGTCGGATTGTTTCTAATGATTTTAGCATTTCATCATACGAAGTTTTGTTAATTCCTGCATAATGACCATTTCCATCGCCATCATATTCGTCTTCATCGCAATTCATTGCTGTATTGTTTTTATTTTTCACACTGTCGAAAATATCCAATTCGGATAGGGTTTCCGAGGTCTCAATTTGAGAATTAAGTGAAATAGAATCATCAATCAGCACATCATGGTTAATTTCTTCTTTTTTTTTCACTGTATCCACATTTTTAAAAGTTACTCTAAGGGATTATCGTCTTCGTCCTCCGTACTTACCGAATCCTCACTGCTGACAAAGAAGGCGCCTGGTAAAACTAGTTCAAGGCCATTGAACATCATAAAATGTGTTTAAAGAAAGAATAAGTTTGAAATGTCCAGAAATATTTTGAGAAATGGGGAGAAAAAAAATTTTTGATCACAAGAAAAAGTTCGTTAAATAGAGAATGCACTTCGCTATTTGGAGGTTATTTTACGAAGAAATTCGCGAAATATTTTTGGTTCCAAGGAAAAGTTCGCAAAATAGAGAAATTCGCAAAATAGAGGTTCGTTAAATAGAGGTTCGACTGCATATATATATCGCTTTTTTATGGACACGATAACTTCTATAATTCTGCACAAATCTCTTCCAAACTGACACATAAAATCAAGGGGTAGAAAATCTCTGTCAAGTTCGTTAGTGGGCAAAATCGGACCAAGGGGATGGAAATAGGGAGAGGTTTTGTGAAAACCGAAAAAAACCCATAACTTCTTAATTATAATACGTATCAAATCAGTTTAAAGGTTTTATTACTTTCAGGAAAAGGGCCAAAAATTTATGTATCTCAGATTTTTGATAAAATTAAAAATGGGCTCAAGGGGCGCAAAAAAATGGGATTTTAAGGAGAAACAAATTCATAACTTCGTCAATTCTCAAGATATCGAATTCCCTTAAGCTTATTATAAATCTTCTTAATACTATCTACAACTTTTATACTGACAAGTTGTTGATAGGGCCAACTCTTACAGAAAAAACAAATTAAACAAAAATAGGGGTTTAAGATCGTATTAACATGACTCTGATAAAACCAGCACTTACGGATAAATGAAAATAAAAACTCATCAATAGCGGCCAGATAAAAGTGTTAAACTAGATTTATCTCTAATCTCGATTTAGTTTTTGTTGGTGAAATTAGTACTTAACTTCGAAATCTACCTCCGCCTGTAGGCCGAGCCAGCAGGGATTTTTTAATATTGTGCTTATCTTGATATTTATCATGATGTGTGCGTACCTGAAAACAAATGAGTACATTTATTTGTGCTTTCTCTAAGAATTTTAATTAAATTTAATTAAATATATTTTTCAAGAAAATTCGAAGAATGAAACATGTTTTTCACATGTTCAAACTTCACGAATCAATTTATTATAAAGAGCAAAAGGAAAGCATGCAATTCAATTGTTTAACATCCTTCATTGGAAGTCAGGTAAAAATGAGCATTTTTTTTTTTTTTTAATGAAGACTATTAGATTAAATGAAATGACAAAATTTACTTTCTTTGACTAATTTTTTTTATTATTTATAGAGCATCCTGAATAATTCATTTTTACAGCACTATATCTAGTAATTGTCATCTCTGCAACAGTATTTCTAGCATTAAAATGTCTACCGTAAGCTCCTCAATACTTTAGCGTTTTTTTCGAAAACTAGGGGGCTCTGCCCCTTATGAGCTACGCTCGTCAACCCCTGTTCAGACACCTGAGACTCTAAAAATATGCTAATTTTATCGGCTTAAAAAAGATTTTGGAAGATTAAATTATAATTTAAAAAACGGTGGCGATCTCCCCATAAACAGGTTTCTATTAATTTCCCTTTGATTAGGGATTTTAAGGCCAAATCAGCTCCTGTTGAATGATACAATGGCTGTTTTCGTCTTTGATTAAATAAAATCCGTTAAACATTTCAAAATAATCTAATCTAAAATGAATTAAGTAAACAGAGTCTTTGTCTCCCGGTATTTTTTAACAAAGCGAAAAAAAGGAAAGGTCTTTTAAATAAGACATTTTAAACGTATTGTTTTTAATCTGACGTAATTTTCACCAAACTTTTCTTTTTCTTTTTAATATTCACGTGAAAATACTTTTGGTAGAAATGTAATATTATTTGCGCTGTCCTAACAAAAACAGTTGAAAAGATCATATCAAAATATCAAATAAATGTCTCGCACAATTTTTAAATTTAAACTGTTTTGCAATATTATTTTTTGTTCATTTTACGTAATAAGTGTAATGTGACGTAATTTCTCCTATTTAAGTCTTCTAACGCATGTTAATGAAATTATTGTTTTACAATATCTTTTCTCTTTTAAAATTCACGTGTAAATATACTTTTTATGACGTAATTTTCAATAAGTTCCTACTTTTTTATATGTAATTATTTAATTTTAATTTGAAGGTTTTTTTCTGTTTATAATAGTCACGTGTAAATAAATTTTTAATTTGAAGCAAACATTATTGTTTGCGCTGTTTATACAGTTGGCAACAGTTTAAATTAATACCATTTTCTAAAATATGTAAAAAATATCTGTCGAAATGCTGAAAATTTGAATTTAAAATTGAAATAAAACCTCAAAAAATAAGTCAAATTAAAAAAATAAATGCAGTGTGCACACTGTGAACCTCTTGTGTATAAAATGATCTAAAACTGATTAAATTCCTATGTATAGTTTTTGCTCCTATTAAACTTTTTAATGGAACGATTTTGACACATTTTAACATTAAATATCTCTAAAAATAATTCTTCGATTTGAAAACTGTCTGCATCAGCGTGTTTATCAAACATTTCTCTATAATACCATCAATTTTCATATTTTTGTATGCAATATTTTTTTTAAATATTAACGAAGAAAGACCTCCATTCACAAAAAATTCAAAACCGGCGGCGGCGGTGGTGACAGCGTTAGTTACTTTTTTTAGAACTAGGGGGCTCGGCCCCCTACGAGCTACGTTCGCCAACCCCCGTCCAGACACCGTAAACTCTAAATGCAAGCTAATTTGATCGGCTTTAAAAAGATTTCGAAAGATTGAATTATAATTTAAAAAACAGTGGCGATCTCTCTATAAACGGATTTCTATTCATTTCTCTTTGATTGCGGAATTTTAACGCCAAATCCGTTGCGGTACTACTTGATTATCCCGTCGAGCAATTTCGCCAAATTATATAAATCGCCAAACCACTCGCCAAATTATACAAATTGACATAATTTTTATTTTAAATAACGAAAAAACAAATAAATTAGTACAACATTAATGAAAATACAAATAAAACGTCGAAATAAAAATAACTTGATGACGTAAACACGTGTAACAACATTTCAAAATAAACTAATATAAAAGGAATTAAGTAAACAGAGTCTTTGTCTCCTGGTATTTTTTAACAAAGTGAAAAGAAAGTTCTTTTAAATGAGACATTTTAAATTAATCGTTTTTAATCTGACGTAATTTTGACCAAACTATTCTTTCTCTTTTTAATATTCACGTAAAAATACTTGTGTTAGAAATGACATATTATTTGCGCTTTCCTAACAAAAATAGTTGAAAAGTATCCTCTTAAAATATCAAATAAATGTCTAGCGCAATTTCTAAATTTAAACCATTTTGCAATATTATTTTGTGTTCACTTTATGTAATAACTGTAATGTAACGTAAGTATGACGTAATTTCTCCTATTTAAGACTTTTAACGCATGTTAATAAATTTATTGTTTTACAAATTCCTTTCTCTCTTAAAATTCACGTGTAATTATAGTTTTTATGACGTAATTTTTAATAAGTTCCTGCTTTTTGTACATAATTATTTAATTCTAATTCCAAATTTTTTTTCTGTTTATAATAGTCACGTGTAAATAAATTTTTAATTTATTTACGCGTATAATTTTTTTTTTTTTTAAGCAAACATTATTGTTTCCGCTGTTTATACAGTTGGCAACAGTTTAAATTAATATCACTTTCTAAAATCTGTTAAAAATATCTCTAGAAATGCTGAAAATCTGAATTTAAAATAGAAATAAAACCTAAAAAAATTAGTCAAAATAAAAAAATTAATGCAATCTGCACTCCGGCAAATTCTAACGCATAAAATGATCTCAAAATGATTAAATTCCTATGAACAGTTTTTGCTCCTATAAAACTTTTTTAGTGGAACGATTTTGTCCAACTTTAGCATTAAATATCTCTCTATTCTAAAAAAAAGTAACTACCGCTGTCACCGCCGCCGCCGCCGCCGGTTTTGAATTTTTTGTGACCGGAGGTCTGTCTTCGTTAATATTAAGAAAAATAATGCATACAAAAATATGAAAATCGGTGGTTTTATACAGAAATGTTTGATAAACATGCTGATGCAGACAGTTTTCAAATCGAAGAATTATTTTAAGAGATATTTAATGCTAAAGTTGGACAAAATCGTTCCACTAAAAAAGTTTTATAGCAGCAAAAACTATACATGGCAGTGTAATCATTTTTAGATCATTTTATGCGTTAGAATTTGCCGGAGTGCAGATTGCATTAATTTTTTTATTTTGACTCCTTTTTTCAGGATTTATTTCTATTTTAAATTCAAATTTTCAGCATTTCTAGAGATATTTTTTACAGATTTCAGAAAATTGTAGTAATTTAAACTGTTGCCAACTGTATAAAAAGCGCAAGCAATAATATTTGCTTCAAATTAAAAATTTATTTACACGTGACTATTATAAACAGGAAAAAAACTTTCAAATTAAAATTAAATAATTACGTATAAAAAGCAGGAATTTATTAAAAATTATGTCATAAAAAGTACACACGTGAATTTTAAAAGAGAAAGGATATTGTAAAATAATAAGTTCATTCATGCGTTAGAAGTCGTAGGAGAAATTACGTCATATTTACGTCACATTATAGTTATTACATAAAATGAACACAAAATAATATTCACAAAAAAGTTTAAATTTAGAAATTGCGCTAGACATTTATTTAATATTTTGAGAGGATCTTTTCAACTATTTTTGTTAGGAAAGCGCAAATGATATTTCATTTCTAACAAAAGTATCTTCACGTGAATATTTAAAAGAGAAAAAAATAGCTTGGTAAAAATTACGTTAGATTAAAAACGATTAATTTAAAATGTCTCATTTAAAAGAACTTTCTTTTCGCTTTGTTAAAAAATACCAGGAGACAAAGACTCTGTTTACTTAATTCCTTTTATATTAGCTTATTTTGAAATGTTGTTACACGTATCTACGTCATCAAGTTATTTTTATTCGACGTTTTATTTGTATTTTTGGTACAGATGTCATATTCGCCCCATATTGGCACGATTTTTTTCTGTCGCCAAAATCATATAGGCAACGGGCACTTAACTTGCGCCAAAGGGCTTGATGTGGTAACCCGGATTATGTTGTTTATGCTGTTGATGTTTTCGCCAAATTGGCAACCGAAAAAAATCGCGCCAATATGGGGCGAATATGACATCTGTTCCGTATTTTTATTAATGTTGTACGAATTTATTTGTTCTATTGTTATTTAAAATAAAAAATTATGTCAATTTGTATAATTTGGCGAGTGGTTTGGCGATTTGTATAATTTGGCGAAATTGGTCGACGAGATAATCAAACAGTACCGCAGCGGATTTGGCGATTTATATAATTTGGCGAAATTGGTCGACGAGATAATCAAGCAGTACCGCAGCGGATTTGGCGTTAAAATTCCCCAATCAAAGACAAATGAATAGAAATTCGTTTATAGGGAGATCGCAACTGCTTTTTACATTATAATTCAATCTTTCAAAATATTTTTAAAGCCGATCAAATTAGCGTGCATTTAGAGTCTGCGGTGTCTGGGCGGGGGTTGGCGAGCGTAGCTCGTAGGGGTCCGAGCCCCCTAGTCTCTTAAAATAATTCTTCGATCTGAAAACTGTCTGCATCAGCGTGTTTATCAAACATTTCTGTATAATACTACCGATTTTCATATTTTTGTATGCATTATTTTTCTTAATATTAACGAAGAAAGACCTCCGGTCACAAAAAATTCAAAACCGGCGGCGGCGGCGGTGACAGAGGTAGTTACTTTTTTTTAGAATAGAGAGATAGTAGCCCAGGCAATAGAGGCTGTATAGGGACTCTACCTAGCAAAATTCATGGTAGTTCTGGAAAAGGCTTACTATATGTTTTTTGGGTCGCTGAATCCGAATTTTTAACTTCTCACCAAAATTATGAATTCATGAAAATTTTATCTTCTAAAGCATTTTTCGTGAATTGTTTAAACTACGTTAGAAGATTTACCTAATCATTTAATAAATTTTAGAAAAATTTTAGAAGGATTTAGAATGATTAATTATATTTGAATTTATAGGGATTTTGTGCAATATTTATAACCCCCCCCCCCCCCCACTGAAATCTTTTATTTTAAATAGTTTTCTTAGTATTTTGTAGAATTAGGAAATGTACAAATATAATGTTCTTACAATAGAAGTATAGAAATATTTCCGCATTAAAAAAATTGCTCCCCCCAACGCCAGGAAAGCTGAAAGATGCAAATCAAAATAAATCATCCTTTTAAAAATATTTTTGTTTTGTGTAACCAATAATGCTTTTGGAACAAGATAAAGTAACGTATCTATAACTCATTCTAAACTGTATTACAACTAATCGATGTATTAAATGAATTTTATAAAAAGTTATTTTAATGGTACATATAAGTACCGTCAGTAGAAAAAGAGTTAAAATGTTATTTCCTCATTGAGTATTTTTAGTTATCCACTTTAATATTATCAACTTATAACATCTCACCCTATCGATTCTAACACTTACTGGGGTACGTGCCCAACTGTCACTTCTGGATTTTGACGAGAGTGGTATCGTTCGAAAGGTCTTGTCACGAGGATCAAGAAATGTATGGGAAGTATGCTCCCGAATTGAATATTTCGGGACATATAGGTCCTTTTTTGTTTCGGAAGAAGAGAAATCAAGTAGGGAAAAACAGTATGAGATTCCTTCAAAAACTATCGCGCGCAGAAATTTTGTCTTACATTAATCATGATAGTGCTTTTCCCGATAACGTTTCGTGCTAGTCTGGTAGTGAGAATACTATCATGTACTAGACAGATGGATTGGTCAAACGGATAAAAATTTATGCATCGAAAAACTAGGCTCTGCTGCACAGCCAGTCTTTCTCCAAGCTAGATCGGGAAACGTATCTCCAGCCACTGGATGTTTACGTCTTCCAAGACTACAAGTACTTGCTAAAGAAAATACAAAAATATTCAAAAACTGGTCGAAGCTGTGATTTGCTGTGATGTTAACACTATTATTATAGATATAAGGTATACTAAAAATACATCACTCGACTTATAACAAGTTCTTTTCGCATACTTTCTACAATGCATGAATATGCAGGGCTGCCACAATCGACTATTTTTTAATTCTACCTCGCACCACTTTCTCAAAACAAAAATCTTTGACATACAGTTTGACAACATTTGCAAGAGAAATATACTACAAAATTTATTTATTTTTAATAGTGGCGCGAACAGAATAGAAAAATAGTTGCTTGTGAAAGCACTGAATATGCTTTCCAAACGGCTTTAATGAGAAACATGGATCCAGTCTTTCGATCAGTAAAACATGTATACTTCACTCTTACTAAAAACAAACCTGCACTAACTGTCAAATAGAAATACACTTCATCGTTGGTATCGAGTTTTGGAAACACTTGTGTTTTCAACGCTTTTACGTAGAAATACATCATCATGATTAATTATAAGACGAAATTCCTGCCTTCAATAGCTTTTGAAGGAATCTCATGCTGTTTTATCCCTTCTTTATTTCTTTTCTTCCGAAACAGAAAAGGGTCCATATCTCGTGCATTATTGGATTCGGGAGTATAGTTGTTGAGTTCCTGTATATTTCTTCATCCTTGTGATAAGAGATTTCGACCGATACAACTCAAGTCAAAATATAGAATTGACAGTTGGGGATGTTCCCTAGTTAGTGAATAAAATTACTTTGACGTACTTGAAGTAGTCAATATTTTTCAGTGTTTTGGACTTTACTGCTGATAAACTACACTATAGTCTGTAATTTAGACAGGGAGGCAGCAGCACAGACAATCACCTCATCAAGTTCACGGCTCAAATTACAGAATTAGTTAAAACTCGATTCGCATATTAAAACGCAATCGGTCTGCAAAGTCGTATCTTGGTGGAAAACACCTGAAAATCCGATTTTAGCGATTGACTCGTAGGTTTACCATTGTGTTTTCCTGCACCCAAAGGTATGAAAACATGGAGGACTAAGAGAAGGTAAACACATTGTTAAACCTACGAGTCAACCGCTAAAATCGGGTTTTCAGGTGTTTTCCACCAAGATATGACTTGGCAGACCGATTGCGTTTTAATATGCGAATCAAGTTTTAACTAATTCTGGAATTTCAGCCGTGAACTCGATAAGATGATTGTATGTGCTGCCGCCACCCCACCCCCCCCCCACCCCCCCAGTCTAATTGTATTTAAGTTTCAGTTTCAAAAATGAAGTACTATTATTATTATATCTAAAAACGATTTTATAATTGTTCTAACCCCTTTTTTAAAATGTACATAATATTATTTTAAATTCTCTTTTACTTATAATAGATAATCTTGCCATGGTTTTTATGTACGGGTGTGTGAAGTTTATAGAAGAATCTATATACTTTCATATTGCTTGTGACCATGTCGTCATATAGCTATATGATACCATTTACGTTTTGCTAATTATTTTTTTATATCATAAACCGTAGTCAAATAAAGAGGACTATTTATTGCCTTTATTAAACTATTAAAATAAAGCAGTTATGATCGATATGCCTTTTATTTCGAAGTTGTATTAACCTGTAAAAACATTCATTTTAAAGATTTTCGCATTTATTTCTCCGAATCTTCATCCGAAGAAAATTGTTGTTTCTGTGTTTACCTGTTCCGTAATCAATTATTGCTTTTTCTTGCCAATATATTTCTGAAAACACATTTGTTAATTTTCTTAGGCTTTCCTTGCAATCTGTACTATGTTGGTGGTAATTTTTTATATTATCTCACGGTAATGAAAGAAGTTAGAAAGAAAATTGGAAAACGATACTTTGCTTGATTTGTTTTGTTTCCTTTGGTAAATATTTGTTTAATCAGAAACTATGGTTAGTATTTTAAAAAATAAGTTAGTGTTTTTAAGAGCTTCGGAATACTTTTTTTCTGTTTCAAAAAAAGTATTTAAAATATCCATAAAAAGTACTTTATACCTAAAAAAAATATAAAGTTATACCTAAAAAGATTTTATAATAGTTTCAAACTATTTTTCGAAAAGTGTGTAATATTTTATATATTTGTTTAACTTGTAATGTATAATCTAAAAAACTAAACATGCGACACTGCAATCCATTAAGTTATTGTGGTCTACAGCGCCCAGTCTGTTTTCTTAACAATGGGCGTGGAGGTTCTGTGTAATATATATGTTCCGGTCTGATAGTCAGCCTAACGCGGGACTGGGCTTTGTTCCGAAACATGCTTGATAAACGGAGGGATAAAAGTTTGAATGAAACCTGTCCAGTACGCAGTCTGAAATCGAACTGTGAACCGATAGCAAGATAGCGCGACGCGCTCATAACAGGGCTTGTGATATACAATCTTTCCTGGATATTTGGATATGGGTGTTTGAAATTATCGGAAAGATCTATGCACTTTCAGATCGCTTGAAAACGTGTCGTCATCTAAATACAATTTTTTTTTCATGTAACTTTATGACATTTGTGTTTTGATGATTCATTACATTTTTTCTTGGCTACAAGTCTTTAAAAAAAAAAAAAAAAAAAAAAAAAAAAACTAGAAAACAGGAATTCTGCCATTTCAGAATTTAGTGTCGCCCCGATGGAAAAAAAATACATGTATATATAAATAGTACAAAACACATTTAAATTTTAAGACTTAAAGCACACACTTTTATTTTATGTAAAATGATTTCATTTGCATCCACTTAAGAATTCCACATTTACTATCCACTCTTAAACATCTACAGTAAAGCCTGCATAGGATGTCACTATCGCAAAATATATCGCAAAATAATACACAAATGCAGCAAAAAGATGCCGTCATTACAGAAACTCGACAAAAAAACGGCTATCTAATAATTCATAGGCATTCATTTGTTTCTAACATTAATATAGGCGATTTCAGTCGTGAAGTCAGTCATGACGTTTTGGTTGGAAACTGACTCCAAACAAACGGTTGCTATGTTGTATTTTCTATTTTGTTTGTGTGTTGCAGCTATATCTTATATCTATATCTCACATCTAACTGTTTTAATACTTGATATGTACTGGTAACATTTTCTACGATTTATATTTAAAAAGAAATAGCGCATAGCAACATTTGTTTGGAGTCTGTTTCCATCCAAAACGTCATGACTGACGTCACACTGAAAGCGTCTACAGATACTTAAAATTAAATATAGTTTATAATAGCTCCATGTTTTATAAGAAGTTATTCGTTTATATATTTTTTTTCAAAATAGCACGTATTTTAATTACATTTTCTTTCAGTTGTTATGAGAAAATGGCAACAAAAAGGTGTAATTGCTATTTTTCAACTATTTTCCATGAGATAGACTATTTTCCCTTTACTTTCTATATAAATGGAGTACTTGAGTTGCCAAAATTAAACAAATGATGCTAAAAACTACAAAAAAATTAATATTTCAAAAATAAATAGAGATGCAGTTTTCAAACAATTGCATTTAAAAGAACATTTTTTTTCGCAATACAGTGGTATAAAAATTGAAAATGTGCGATGCTTAGAAATTTAAAAAATTGCTATAGAGCATGTAATCGCACAATGATACATCTGCTTTGTTTATTGCTGCCTTCTGTAAGGTAACGTTATTTTTTGGAAACAAAATAAGCTGGGAGAAAGAAATTGCTTACCGTACCGGGGGCTAAAAAAAAAAACAGTTACTTTTGAAGGACTTTTCTAACCATTTAAAATAAAATAGCTATGATAAATATGTCTTCGAGAATTTTATTACTCTGTATTGCAAATCAAAAACATTGAAGATTATTAAAGATTTTTTTCCATTTTCTTCTCCGAATCTTCACTGGAAGAAAATTATTGTTTCTACCCGCTCCGTAAGAAATTAATATTTTTTTGCCAATATGTTTCTCAAAACATATTATTTTTGTTCCTATAATGTGTACTATATTTGTATTAATTCTTTATATTACCTCACGGTAATTAAAGAAGTTAGAAGAAAAATTGGAAAACGATACTTTGTTGAATTTGTTTCTTTTATTATATATATTTATTAAACTTGACTTCCTTCTTAGCAATACCGCTGAAAACATAGATTTAATAATAACTTCTGACAGGTAGCGAAAATGAGATGCTACCTCTAATTAATTATTCAATGGCACAAATTCAAATAAAAAAGAAAAGTGCCCAGCTAAACTGATGGCATTGAGCTCACAGACTATTCACACTAATTGTATATTATACTCTTATTTTAAAGAATAATGCCACTCAAAAATATAAGTGAAGGGGAATTAGTCCCCGTTTCCTCCTTTATACTTAACCAGTGAACCTCCAAATCTAATCAGGGAAGCTCCTTATCATAATAAACCGGTATACCAACTTCGGAGCAAATCGAATCATTCTGCATGAAAAACCCATTTATCTGAATTAAGAGGGGCGGGCTAACCTCCCTTTTCCCCCTTTACTCTTAACCAATGAACCCCAAAACTAATCAGGGAAGTTCCTTAACATAATAAACCGGTATACCAAATTCGGAGCAAATCGAATCATCCTGCATGAAAAACACATTCATCTGAATTAAGGGGGGTGGACTAAACCCGTTTTTCCCCTTTATCCTTAACCAATGAACTCCCAAAACTAATCAGGGAAGTTCCTTAACATAATAAACCGGTATACCAAATGTGGAGCAAATCGAATCATTCTGCATGAAAAACCCATTTATCTGAATTAAGGGGGGGGGGGGGGTGGACTAACCCCGTTTTCCCCCCCTTTATCCTTAACCAATGAACTCCCAAAACTAATCAGGGAAGTTCCTTAACATAATAAACCGGTATACCAAATTCGGAGCAAATCGAATGATTCTGCATGAAAAACCCATGTATCTGAATTAAGGGGGGGGGGGTGGACTAACCCCGTTTTCCCCCCTTTATCCTTAACCAATGAACTCCCAAAACTAATCAGGGAATTTGGAGCAAATCGAATCATTCTGCATGAAAAACCCATTTATCTGAATTAAGGGGGGGGGGGTGGACTAACCCCGTTTTTCCCCCTTTATCCTTAACCAATGAACTCCCAAAACTAATCAGAGAAGTTCCTTAACATAATAAACCGGTATACCAAATTCGGAGCAAATCGAATGATTCTGCATGAAAAACGCATTTATCTGAATTAAGGGGGTGGACTAACCCCCCTTTTCCCCCTTTATCCTTAACCAATGAACCCCCAAAACTAATCAGGGAAGTTCCTTAACATAATAAACCGCTATACTAAATTCGGAGCAAATCGAATCATTCTGCATGAAAAACACATTTATCTGAATTAAGGGGTGTGGACTAACCCCGTTTTTCCCCCTTTACCCTTAACCAATGAACCCCCAAAACTAATCAGGGAAGTTCCTTAACATAATAAACCGGTATACCAAATTCGGAGCAAATCGAATCATTCTGCATGAAAAACCCATTTATCTGAATTAAGGGGGTGGACTAACCCCGTTTATCCCCTTTTATCCTTAACCAATGAACTCCCAAAACTAATCAGGGAAGTTCCTTAACATAATAAACCGGTATACCAAATTCGGAGCAAATCGAATCATTCTGCATGAAAAACCCATTTATCTGAATTAAGGGGGGGGGGGGGTGTGGACTAACCCCGTTTTTCCCCCTTTATCCTTAACCAATGAACTCCCAAAACTAATCAGGGAAGCGCCTTATCACAGTGAACCTAGGAAAAAATTTTGAAGCAAATCGGATGTTTCTATCAAGAGTTATCGCGTTACGTACATACGTACGTACATACATACATACATACATACATACATACATACATACAGAACGGGCGGGCACATTAGCTCTCAGGCTTTGATAGCCTGTGAGCTAATGATAAAAATGAGCAAATTGAATGGTAGAATTGCAAAATATCATATACAGTGTGTCCACGTATAACCTGACCGACCTTTATTTTCGCAACCGTTGGTCCTAGATGCATACTTCCAATTACAAAAATGGTCAAAATTAGGTGCAGGGTTAAGATAACAAAAAAAAAATGTTTGAAGCGAAAAAACAATTTAGTGAAGAATTACAGAATCTAAATTTTTATACGGTCCCCCGGTCCTATAAGTTATATTTAGTAAAATTTCCCTGTTACACTGGCAAGTAAGGCAAAAAAAAACCGTTATTCTACGATTAAAATTGACCGAGTAATAGCTGTTTAAAGTTGGAGTATACTTTTTGCTGCATATTAGGGGTCATTCACAAATTTAGTAGAAATATAATTTCGTCAGGTATATTAAAGAAATGGTTGAGAGTAAAATTAGCATTTCAATATAAATTTGAAATCTTTAATCATTTTGACATATTACTGCAAAATACAGAATTTGTACTGAACATCATAAGAGGATAAAAGTAACAGATTTTTTGTTAAATAAAAGGATGAAAAACAACAGCCTCAATTCTTTACAAAATGATACATATTTTAAGATGCTGTTAGATTGCTTGGGTTGTGGCATGTTTTTTAGCTTTTGAAAATTGATTCTTATGTAATTTTTAGCACTGAATCCGAAAATGACCTTCATTTTAAACCATCAAGTCAGGAATTTTCTCAAATCGTAAATTTCAAAGTTAAAAAGCTAAAAGTTAAAATTGATCCCCCTCCCCTCCCAACCTCATCGGACCCCCCCCTCCCCCCCCCCCCCCCCCCGAGTTGTTTATCTGTAGGAAACCCAGTAAAAGCCAAAAAATCTAATAAATTATTGAATTAAATAAAATTAAAACGAATAAAAAAGTCTTACATCTATTTTATAGTATCAGATTTTTCGCTATTTTTTAACCATGAAATTTACGATTTGCGAAACATCCTGACATGATGGTTAAAAGTGAAGCTAATTTTTTTATTCAGCGTTAAAAAATACATAAAATGTAATTATAAAATTTAAAAAACACATCCATCGCAGATTTATGTTATCTAATCTAAAACTCTTTCTTAAACTTCTTGACTGTAATCTATCCGAATTTTTTTGTGTTATCCTCTAATATATGTATAAGATGGTAAGAATCGAAAATCATAATAATATTGCATTGTCATCGGATTTAAGTCAATATGTAAAATTTAACTTCGATCGGACATTTGAAAGTAAGTTAAAGTTCTAGTACAAATTTTAAACTGGAAAGATGATCATTGAAAGCTAAATAAAACCTTATGAAAATAACACAATTTTAGTTAAATGAAATCATAGCCTCAAATCCTTACAAAAGAAAACATATGTTAAAATACAATTATTTTAACTAATCTGAAACTTAACTAATAAAACTTAATCGTAATATTTGTACGATTTCTTTCAAAGCGCAGATACCTTGAAATAAGTTTAAGTACTTTAAATACGATCCCTGAAAGCATGGCTGAAATCATCTGTTTTGAGACGCATAAAAGTGGTTTAAGTCGTGTATTTCAAAGTTTCATAACTCGGTCAATTTTAATGTTAGATGAATGGGACTTTTTTTGTCTTACTTGTTAGTGTCACAGTAAATTTTTACTAAATATCACTTATGGGACCGGGGGATCGTATAAAAATTTAAATTTCGTAATTTTTTAATAACTTTTTGTCTTTACCCAAATCGCTTTAAAAATAATTCTTTATATTATTTAAACCATTTTTGTAATTGGAAGTATGCATCTAGGACCAACGGTTGCGAAAATAAAGGTCGGCCAGGTTATACGTGGACACACTGTATAAATTCATATACACTGTTTAAAAAATTAGGGAAACAAACCATGCAAGACAGCCGTGCATGAGTATAAAATTGGAAGTACACATACATTAAAGGTAATACAGAAAATAAAACACTACAATATCATGTATCGGAATTTTAACTCTTTGAAATGATGTCAAGAACATGAAGAGACTCTTCGCAGCAATTTGAGTACCTGTAAATGACAAAAAATATGTTGTTTGAAAATAATGAAGGATTTTTGTTATAAGGTGCGTGATCCCTTCGAACAGTTAAGACTGTTGAATATCGGTTTTCCACACATGCGATGAGGTTGTTGACAGTGTTGAATTCAGGCACTTTTCTCCGGGAGGGATTTCTGTGGCTCCGGGATAAAATCTCGAATCTTTCGGGGGACATCTCATTGCTCCGAGGGGAAATTCCCCCACCCCTGGCCACACCCTGAATTCAACACTGGTTGTTGATCAGAGTTTAGGGAATTCTCTCTTCAAAAAGTGATATATCAAAGTCCCGAACTATTCAACAGAGGCATGCAATGCGTCGTCCGAGTATTTCCAAATATGCTCGATTGGATTTAAGTGAAGATCTCATGTTGGGCACTACATACGCTGTATTGTTTTCTTTGAAAACATATTCTCCTCAAGTTGAGCTGTATTACGCATTAGCATGCATTAAATAGGAATCGGCAATGGATGCAGCGTAAGATATGACACGAGATCTGAATATCTCATCTGCATACCTTTCAGCTGTTAAAATGTCATTTTAAGTAATTTACAAATCCGTGCATATTTTTTTCAGCAAATCATGCTTGTTAAAATACGTCAATATGAACCCGATTAAGGAACTTTCCCCGTTGACTAGTGATTTCAAGAATGTAACTACGATTTAATTACATAAAAAAAGAATGAAATATAAGTGTACACTAAAATGTGTTATTATTTTAGTGGAATCACCTTTTTTGTTTTCTTTAAATACGTAGAAGATTATAAATAGAACACTATGAGCTGAACTCGTTCAGATTTGACATCCTAATAATAAAACATGCTTTCACATTATTTTGTTTTAGCAATTATTTTTGTTATTATTTGCATGTAGTAATAATAGTAGTAAATGTGAATACATTCATTATTCTCACTACATTCATCTTTCAGAGTTCACTAATAAATCTTTGAGAAAATGTTCGCTTAGTTCCAGACTCTTTTATTTCAAACATGTGTTTTATTCTTTAAAATGAAAAATAAGGCTTTTTGCCCAAACTAATAACTTCCCATAAAAAAAATATAAATACTAGAAAGTTATTATCTCTATTTAATCCCGTATAATACGACACTTTCCAAACATCTTCTGAAATCTTCTTATTTTTATATTAATAGTACAGAACATAACTATATTCGTTAGATTTTAGTATGTAACGTATTAATTAAACTTCAGCAAACCTTAGTTTTTTGTCGTTTGGATAGCTACGACTTTTAATTTTTTAAACCTAAAAGTAATTTTTTTTCCAAATCTAAAAAGCAAATCGAACCCGAAAGAGTTAAGAAAAATTACTTTCACTTATGAAGGAAAAGTCGGATATGACTAAAATAAAGAGATAAGATGAGAAAGAATCTTTCGTTTTTCTGTTTTTTTTCGTCTAAAGTAAAGAAATATCTATAATTGAAGAGCTGAGTGGAAGAACATGTTATGCTACATTTTCTTAAAAAATATTTTATCTTTTGGACGAAGGCGTTATCAGGTCTATCACATGGTAAAGATAAAATACCAAAGTTCTATTTAGCCTTGAAGATTTAAGACATTTATCATTAATATTTAATATTTTAATATTTAATAATGCAAGTAATATTAATATTTTTTAATATTTAAAAATTAAATATGAATAAGTTTTTTTTTATATATATAGAGTTTAGTACCACACCTGTTAATATTTTAAACACATGGTATCAAACAGAAAATAAATCATTAAAATTGACAACAAAACCTTCACATCAAATATCTTCAAATGTAATTTTTGTTACTTAACATGTTCTTCCACTTAGCTCTTTAATTACTATCCGACCTCCGTTTATATTTTTTGGAATGTTTCAGTCTGAGTGTGAAAAGGAAAACTGTGTATGAAGTATGAAATTTTAAATCTGGAGAATTGTGATCTGTATATATCTTTAATTGTATTTTATCACTCTTTCACAATGCTAATCTATACTTTTTAGATAAATTAAATCAAATAATTATCAGCCTATAAATAATGAATAATATCTTCTAGTATTCCTTTAAAAATAGAAAAATTGTTTACAAATTTCTGCACTTGTGTTTCTGAATATCACCAATTAAAAATTATTTTAAACAATATTTTGTCACGTAAAACTTTGCATGATATTTAGGGCTTTCAAAATTATTTAGGAGAATATCTTTATTACTTATTTTTTTTTATTATTGTTAAATTTTTATACAATACTCTAGAATGAATTCTGTGTGCAAATTAAAACCATTTGTTGTTTAAACCCAACATTATTCGATCATAATGAAACGCCCTTTCCTCTGTTAAGCATTAAAATTATATCTACAGTTGTTAGGTTTATTAAAAGCCTGGGTTTATTTGGTGCATAGTTATTTAATTCAAATCTGATTAATTGGAATTTTATAAAGACGTTATAATGGATCCCCAAAAAGTCCCCGTCCTTGAGTTTAAGACAGAAACCGTACAGATGTAAAATCATAAATTCTTTTCAAGAGACCATATATTTCCTATTTAATGTTCTTTCTAACGTTATAGAACTCGTAGCTTTTGAAGAAATATTAAGTGCTGGAATGTTCGTGACACGGAAGTGGTGATAATTCTTAGTTACTTGCACTGTAAAAAAAAAGTCCTCAAAAATGAGTAAATTCATATACTCAAATAGAATTGAATATGTTTGGATCAAAAATGAACCTATGCTTTCATAATTTTGAAACACCACATGTTATCAAACCCAAACAAAACGATAATTTTGTCCTCTGTAATGGTTTATTTCATTCATGGCGGCATACGGCATAAAAGATGTTTATTAATGTAAATATTATGCACAGTATTTTAAAATAACTTAAAAGTGCTTGCAAATAATGCTCTTGCCATAAAATTATTCGATTTGGCTGTCTTACTAATAATTTTGCTATTTTTCTTAATAAATAATCAGTTAAACGTGTCTTGTTAACCGTGTTCTCGCTGGCTTTTGGCCAACATTAGCGATTTGGCGAATAAGAAATAAAAAAACAGTAGTCAAATGAACAGAAATGTTAGCAAAATAGATTCGGCTTGAAACACAGAAAAATATATCTTTAACTCTTTATTGTATGCTTTTTTTGCAATATGCTCCAAAATTGCAATATGCTCCAGTTTTTATAATTGCTTATACAATAAATATTTGCGTTTTTACTGCCGCGGCGCTGGAGCATAGATGGTGATTAGCTGAGAATAGAGAAATACCTATCGCATAATCCTTTCTGTGTCTTTGCCTGATGCTAAACTAAATTGGTGCTGAGTCAGTATCTCTATAAATAGAGCGATGTAAATGGCACGGTGCGATTGAACATGTTAAAGTGACGTTAATCGTTCAGTAACATGCCTAACAATCTCGACTGTAATGGCACATCACACACACAAACACACAAACTGAGGACTCGTGATTTGGTTAATTTGACTGTTGGTTTACTCGCCAAATGAAGAATTTTGGCGCAATGGCGAGCGGCAGCGAGAACACTAGCTTGTTAATAATTTTGAGCGCGAAATAAATGTAAGAACATTCTATTTTAATTTCTAGGTTCATGGAGGTAGTACATAACGATTCATACTTGAACACAACCATGGAATCAATAATGGTTACATGTGTTTTTCAATTTTGAGTACATTGGATCGGAGCTATTTTGAGTATGTGACATATCGCTCACCCGCAAGAAAAGTGACACATCTCAACAAAAGTAAATTTCATAGGAGAGACAAAAGAAAGTTTGCATAATTTTGCTATAAAATGAAATTTCAGCATTTAGCTGCGTATGCAGGAATAAAAACGTGCATAAAAGCATAAAACCTTTAAACATGAAGACGTAGGATGAGGTTTGGAGGGTTGGGTAATTTTAACTCCTCACACAATCCACCTCTCTTCTGTGGTCACAAATGGACATATAGCCTAATAAAGGGAGTTTCCGTATAACTACACTTATGAAACTGTTTGTGTAGCAAGACACACCTATGACAGACCTATTAGTGGAATAAAACGCAAAATGAATTTTTGCGAGATGTGTCACTTTTCTTGCGGGTGAGCGATATTTAAAATTGAGTATTTTTTACTCAACTAGGGGGCTCTGCCCCCTACGAGCTACGCTCGTCAACCCCCGTTCAGACACCGCAGACTCTAAAAGTACGCTAATTTGATCGGCTTTAAAAAGATTTCGGAGGATTGAATTATAATTTAAAAAACAATGGCGATCTCCCTATAAACGGATTTCTATTCATTTCTCTTTGACTGGGGAATTTTAAGACCAAATCCGCTGCGGTACTACTTGATTAACCCGCCGACCAAGTTCACCAAATTATATAAATCGCCAAAGCACTCGCCAAATTATGCAAATTGACATCATTTTTATTTTAAATAACGAAAGAACAAATAAATTAGTGCAACATTAATAAAAATACAAATAAAACGTCGAAATAAAAATAACTTGATGACGTAGACACGTGTAACTGGCTTAAAGTCAAGTTAATGTGACATTTACGATCAACCATTATTGACATTTAATCTTATAGTTTGGCGAATGATA